>OZ024836.1:25606522-26895864 GCA_964016985.1 Anodontia alba | reverse complement strand
GTCTCAGTTTTCCATTACGAGTACATTCTAGGCTTAGTATTTCGTAGGGTTACATGTATTCATATGACGAAAATAAGTGTTATGTTTCTAAGTTTTACAGAAAATGACATTTTAGTAATACTGTCTCCTCTGAGGATAATTCATTACGAAATCACGCCTATTCAACTATACTGAAAATTTTCCCACCAACAACTGAAAATTTTCCGTTAAGAAATTCTTATATTTTTCATATTTCTTCTCAAAACATAGATTGTGGGTACTCGTTAGAACCGCCTCGACGATGCGGTTCTAACAAGTACCCACAATCTATGTTTCTGAGCAGAAATAAGAAAAATAATGTATACCCCTGTAAACCCCAGTTTTACTATATAAAAGTGGGGTTTAAGGGGGGTCAAAACTATATAGGCGTGCTTTCGTGATGTAAATAAAAAGTTCAGCCATATTTCATGAAAAAAAAAAAAAAAAAAAAACAACAACAACTAAGAACATATTTCTATATGTTGTGTGCTTTCTTTTTTTATTCATAGATAGAATGCTAATGTTTAAGCTTTCAGCTTCGAAATCTCTGTAATGTACTCGTGTAAAATTAGGCCCCGCCTTTTACAGTATAAACTGATAAATAGCTTCCATAAATCAGGACCCAGGGCTGTAAACATAATCATTAAAAAATACATCATAAAAATAGAACGCGAAAAGATAATACCCCACCATTATCTTGTCGTGGGCAGATATCTGTCAAAATTTGACGGAATGTGTCGATAAGCAACCCCAAAGCAGATCTCTACAATATCAATGCGCACATTAAATTTGGTGAAAATCCATTGAGATTTATTCAAGTTATTGTTCTGAAAGTTAAAAAAAAAAAACAAAAAAAAAACAAAAAAAAAACTGCTGTGTTGCAGGCATATATCACTCAAAAATAGACGCAGTTCTACAATAAGCGATCCCAAAGCTCATGTCCACAATATCAATGCAAACACAAAAATCCACTGATATTTAGTAAAGTTATCATCCAGAAACGAAATTACGGACGTGTCCCGGGCAGATAAGTCTGTCAAAAATTGACGAAATTTACCTATCAGCAATCCCAAAGCAGACCTCTACAATATCAATGCACATACAACGTTTGGTGAAAATCCATTTGTATTTACTAAAGTTATCATCCGGAAATGAAAATATGGATCTTTCGTGGGGAGATAACTCTGTCAAAAATTGCCGAAATTTGCCCATTACCAATCCCAAAGCAGAACTCCACAATATAAAAATAATGCCCACACCAAGTTTGGTGAAAAATCCGTTGATGTTTACAAAAGTTATCGTCCGGAAACAAAAACGCGGGTGGACGTACGGACGTACGGCAGACGGACGGACAGATGGGCGGGTGGACGGACACACGGACAGCCAACGTGATACTATAATACCCCGCCACTATCGTGGTGCGTGGTTTAATAAATGAATGCTTTATTAAAAATCAGGTAAAACTACAGTTCACCTTTTTATTTTATTACAAAAACACGCCTATACAAATATGCAGAAAATTTCACCTCCAAAAACTGAAAAATTTCAGACAAAAAACGCTGATATTTTTCATATTTCTGCTCAAAATATAGATTGTGGGTACTCGTTATAACCGCCTCGTCGAGGTGGTTCTAACGAGTACCCGCAATCTATGTTTCCGAGCAAAAATAAGAAAAATAATGTATACCCCTGTAAACCCCTGTATGTTTTGAGCAGAAATATGAAATCTACCAGATTTTTTTCATCTGAAAGTTTTCATATTTTGGTGGTAAAATTCTCAATATATTTGAATAGGCGTGTTTTCGTTATGAATATGAACGCAGTAAACATTTTCATATTTTTATTGCAAACAAGCATGCGTGAACATTAATCGCATTTATATGCCGTTTTGGTCGTCAAAGGACAGTTGAAGACGCGCTACCTTCCGCCGAAAACAGTTACAACTGAACGGAAAGGCTCGCGAGTGTCAGCAACTGCTTTGTTTTACTGAATGCAGCTCAGTTAATAAACTGAACTGCTTCCGATATTTAAGGTGCCCAAATATTTAGGCAGTTACGGTAATTTGTACTAACATCATATGTGAGGAGATCAGATGCAACGCGCTTCACTGTTTGCATTAAATACAGAAATTTCTATAAAATATGTTACCTGTATTAATAAAAACTAACGAGACAACCTTCATTTGGATACAGATCGGTCAAAGAGTTAAGATGTAAGTGTCCATTCGACATAAATGGGTTAAGAGAACATTCATCGTTGCTGCAAAAAGCACTGGTTACATGTAATAGCTTAGGACTAAGTCAGTCGAAGAAAAGTTTGAGTAGGTGAACTGACCTGTTCGATATGGTCTCATAGCGTTGAATGCGCCATAAAACTTTTTAACTATTCCGAGTGGCGACAAATTAAGAACTGACGTGTGGAAAGGCATATTTCGTCACATATACTTACCTTCACTAGATTATCAAAATACAGGACATATCATCTAAATATTTGTATGTGATTCATTGCGAGAACATGCCTATTCAAATATATAGAAAAATTTAACTCCAAAAACTGAAAATTTTCAGATAAAAAAACGCTAATATTGTTCTAACTTCTGCTCAAAACATAGATTGTAGGTACTCGTTAGAACCGCCTCGGCGAGGCGGTTCTAACGAATACCACAATCTATGTTTTTGAAGAGAAATAAGAAAATAATGTATACCCCTTTAAACCCCAGTTTCTCTATATAAAAGTGGGGTTTAAGGGGGTCAAAATTACATAGTCATGTTTTCGTGATGTTACGCATTACGAAAAGACGCCTATTCAAATATATTGAAAATTTTACAAATTAAAAGGGAATATTTTCAGATAAAAACTCTAATGTTTTCATATTTCTGCTCTAAACATAAATTGTGGATACTTTTTAGAACCTCCTCTCGCCTCGCTAAGGCGGTTCTAACGAGTACCTACAGTCTATGTTTTTGAGCAGAAATAGGAAAAAATAATGTATACTCCTGTAAACCCCAGTTTTGCAAACAATGGGGTTAAAGGGCTCAAAGTTATACAGGTATCCTTTCGTGATGGGTATTTACTCTAATTATCGAAAAAAAAAAAAAAATGAGGAAATAGAGTACCGGGTCAGACGCCGCAGAACGCGGTGTCTGATCAGGGTTTACACTGTTTGCCACTCATCCAGCAGGTTTAAGGGACACTAAATTGTATTAAAATGGACTTGTTCAAAGTTTAGGAGAAAACTGGTAAGAAGTAAGGCATCCGAATATTTTGGGTAAAATAGGATACCATTTCAAAATCAGGAAGAGAAATTAGAAGGCGATAGCATATGACTTATCGACATATTACATACAGTATACATGTATATATACAATAGATTTATCACTGGGTATTTCCAGGGTTTAATTGCGCGATGGGTGATCAGATAACAATATGAGGAGATAAAATCGTATTTAAAACTTCCGGTTTGGGGACTGATCTCATTGTTTAATTGTTCATGCCGCACATGTGTACTAACATGCATGCCTAGGTGTTTGTAAAGTTCATTATCATTATTATGGTCCATGCATAAAGAGACTTAAAAATGATAAAACCGAGTCGCCAATTTTCGTTCTTTTGTGTGTTCTTAATTTCAAAATAAAACATTTTTGTTATCCATCTATTCTAGCATACACAAAGTTCGGAAATAGGCAAAAATATAACCTTGTCCAGTGAATTAAGACTTCTGGTTTCCAGCTGTATTACGTCAACTAGAAAATGGAAAATTGATGTCACAGGTCACTGGGCAAGGTTATATTTATACCTATACTCGGATATCAAAGACAATACATTTCCTGGCTATGTCCGTATTTATATGCCTCCATTGATCTTCGCAACACAATCTTATAGGATTCAGAGATTGTTAAATAAAACTTTGCATTTTCACTAGGGCGCACATATTTAGGTAAAAAAATCTATATGGCATACATGGGTGAAGATGAACTGGCCATGTAACCAGAATACCAGACGATCGGTTGCCAATAAAATTTTCTACGAGAAGCTTTAGAATGGAACACGTTCCAAAGGTGGATAGAAGAAACGTTGCTAAAATACCCTGAACCTTTCTTGATGGAATTTAATCTCTACAACTCTCTGAGCTAATTCGGCAGACGACACATTTCTCTTAATTTTCCTACAACACAGGATTTGACATTTAATGTAAATTGTCTCCATAGATAACAGGATTTGATACTTCAAGCAATGGAGACAATTTGCATGAAATGTGAAAATTGAAAGATAGGCAATGATCAGGAATCGATACAATTACCTAACACGCTCCGTCCAAGATACCAAAGGGAAAGAAGGACGCACTTAAAGCAAAGGTACCACAATCAAAACATTACAAACAGAAGGCCAAAAGGACAGGGTTTTTTTCGCCCCCAAAATGGCCAAACGGCTATCCAAAATAGAAATTTCACAAGGACATACATGCAAAGACATACAATGACAAAAATAGTAAACCACAGCAGAATCACCGCCTTGAAACGGTAAGTAAAAACCTTACTAGAGGGCTTACATCAGTTTTAGGTGGCCACAACCCTCGCCCTTAGTTCTGTCGTGGTATACACAAGACATTTGCTCAGTCCACGTGAAGGGTTTCTAACTCATCAGTACAACATCTCCGAGAACCTCAAAACCAAACGAATACAGAGATGAAACAACGATGAGGACTCGACAGCAAGAAATAACTGGAGTGCTGAAGCAAACGAAAACCAACAGTTTGATTCCAGTGGGCCCGACCAGACCAACCGACTTACTTAAAAATCTTTAGGCGGGAGACGTCATAGAGTCTGATGCCCGACCCCCGCAGGAGGAAGCAAAGATACTAATCGTGACTGGGTTCACTACATGCAGTATGTAGTATGACATTTATGTTGCACCCAAATTTATATATCAAATAATGACTTAACGAAACTGAATGCTAAAATCATTGCGAGCATATATATTTTTTTTTCTTTTATATACTAAGTCACCATAGGTTCCGATAGGCTTTGTTGCAGAAGAGATTTAAGTCCAACATTGAATTTTAAAACTTGATCAAAATGACGTCTATAAAAGTTAGAAAAGACTTTGCGGAGTTTATGGTACCAATTATCCTGAAATAGAAGTTTAGTAGTAAATAATATATTTCGTGTGTTGAAGTCAGTAACATCATCAAACACTCTGGCGAGCCGCATTGGTTACGATATAAACACCGTAGTATGCTCGACGAAGATCATCACCAAGTAAGGAAAGTTAGCAATCTCAAAATCAAAATCATCGCGTTTATCATAAATTTTGTATGAAATACACCCATCTAAAATAGACATAACAAATCCAAAAACGGGGATTCAGTTTCAGAATAATTTGCATTATTTAACTGAAGTTTTGAGGGATAAATTTGACTGATCAAACCATCGAATTAGTTATTGCCAATATTTATTAAATCGTCCAACTATCTAGACGTCGAGCTGAAAGCTTCAATAACTTCAGATTGCTTATCTTCAGAAAGAGACATCATGAAGCCTCTTTCATAACAGAACAAAAACAAATCGGCCACAAGAGGTGAGCAATTCGTACCTACCGGAATACCCACAATTTGTCTAAATAGCTTAGGACTAAATCTTATATAAATATTGTCAAATAGAAACGTGAGAGCTTCACAGAGTTTCTGACATGACCATAAAATATAAGTTCTATGCTTTTCGGAAGTGAATAAATCATTACATCCGTTACATGCATAGATAGAGAGAATCTTCCCTATGAAAAGTCCATTCTATTAAATCATTATGTTTTTTTTTTTTTTTTTTTTTTTTTTATCAGATTATGAGGTAGTGTAGTGTAAAGCGTGGACAAATCATACGTAAATAGACTTAATGCACGAACATTTCTGGATTATAATTTATTCAAAACTTTATTCGAATTGTTAATGGAACAAAACCGATTCTTACCTGATCTTTCTTAGACCTTGTGGCAATATTTAATCACATGCTTTCTGATAGCAGTGAGACAAGAAGTTAACAATTTAGAAAGTTCAGGAGTGGTACAAGAGCTTGAATTTGCAATAAACCGTGCTTTGGATGGCCTTCGTTGAAGTCCTGGCAACCACTATAACGTCGGAATCTTATCTTCGCCTTCTTTAACAGTTATCGCAAACTCGGTGGATGATTGGTAGGTATGAGCATTAACCACAGACCTCTAATCAGTTAATGGTTGTAGGTCATAGGCCTTTGTACCACCAAGTTCTTGCAAAACCTGGTTCCTGAGAAAAATAAGAAAAATATTCTAATATGTCGCCTGCTGTAAGTTTTACCCAGAACGCTAAGCGTTGAAATACAATCTGCTTCCTGGAGAGTATAGCTAAAAACATTCGTCTCATCAGAGACGATATATTGCCTTTGAAGAACGCAAGGCACGTGCACCCCAGCAGGACTGAGGGATACACACAGCATATTGTAATCCAAAGTGGTCAAAGCAGCGGTACCGCTGCACTGATAATTTTTTGCAGTGCGCTGATAATTTTATACCAGTGCAGCGCTATTTTTTTAATCATTGCAGCGTTATTATCCCATTTAAGCCTAGCTTAAAATTGACATCGGCAAATAGTGCAGACCCAGATCAGTCGCCGCATATGCGGCGTCTGATCATTGTCTACACTATTTCCATTAAACTTCTATAAAGCATGGTGATAATGAAAAAAGTAATCTTATACTCATTCTGTTAGAAATGAACAATTCCAAAGGATTGAGGTAGGAGACGCCATTTGACACAAACGGGTTAATATCACCACGAATTTAGCTATATGGTGCACGACATGATGCATTTTCTTCAGTACTAGGTGAGCAATCTACACACACTTCAATTAAAAAATAAAGTAAGCGTTGATTGTGATCATGATGATCATGGTCAGACATGAATGACAAAGTTTCTTGAAACACTGTGAAAGCAATAACGACTGTACTACAACGTTTGGAGGATCTCATTGGTTTCCTCCCTTGGCATTGGAAGACTCAATGATATTGTCACGGGTTCAACATAATTTGTAAAACAAAGTTTGATATAGATCAAAATATAACCTCGTTCGGTGACCTGAGACTTCCGGTTCCCAGCTGCATTACGTCAAATAGAAAATTGCAACCAGAAGTCGCAGGTCACTGGACAAGGTTTTACATGTACTTATACCTGTACATGTAGGAGATACCGTATTTACTGTAAGTATTTGGATAGACAGGGTTTAGACGGAAAACAGTGTAGACACATATCAGACACACGCACTGTTTGCCACTCATACAGCAGTCTCAGACTACTCAGCAGGTAGTAAAATATACTTATTCAATTTTTATTACAAGAATGGTAAGACGTTAAGGTTGCGGCAATGAAGCAGGTAAATGTTTAGATATCGGTGGAATGTCAAAGCGGGAAAATATAAGAAAACAAGTCAATATTTCGCCTGTTGAAAATTATATCCAGAGTGCTAGCGTTTAAAAGTTTTTTTTTTTTTTTTTTTTTTTTTTTTTAGAAATGTACATACGTATAAAACCGTCTTATCTATTGTTATTGTCAAAACACATGATATTCTTAACCATATACACCCCGATTAGACACCACGTTATATGTATGCGTGTTATAAATTGTTTACATATGTCCATATGTCTATGTTGGGGTTTCTGAGATGGATGTTTTCTTTTCTTTTTTTTTTTTTTTTTTTTACTTACAATATTATGTTGCTAGGTAAATAAGGAGATCAGTGAAAAGTTCTTCAACATCCCTGATGTCTATCGCTCAAAGGCGGTATTTTTGTTGCATTTGTTCGTTCCATTGTCGATAAAGGTTTGGTGACGTCATTTCTGAGGATATTGTAACAATCGACTCGAAGTATTCATACACCAATATTACTTTAAGGTTGTTGTCCACGTGATTATCACTGACCAATCAAGTTAATCCGCGCGTTATAGCTGCGCCATTCGTGCCATTGTGGTGCTGGGACATTGGCAAACAGTGCAGACTTAGATCAGACACCGCAGAACACGGCGTCTGATCTGGGTCGGCACTGTATGCTTAAATTACATGAAGTAAAGGGTTAAATGAACCAGTCTTAAGTCACCGTTCAGGATCATTTTCCCTACCTGCATTCAGACAATCTAGCCACTTGTGCTGTCAGTACTTTGATATGTCATGCTACTCTTCTCTGGTGCCTGGGAAGAGAGCTAAGCTAGAATTCTACTTATATCTATACTGGACTGTTATCGGCCCGACAGGAATCCTGTCGGGCCGATAACGGACCGTTATTGATTTAAGTAGAATGCTAGCTGGAATGTGTACAGTGGTTGTCTGTTATTCCCTTTCCTGGGAATTTCCATATTTTGTATTTCAAACAGCGAAGGTCTAGACGAAACTGTCCATAATTAGAAATCACATCGGTGTCTAAACTGAGTACATTTTGTTTCCTCCTCCTTTCTCAGAAATAGTAGGTTTGTCAATTCTAAGTGATGAAATTGCCACTTTTAGATATTTGGGGGAACAAGCATTACAAATCATCAATTTACCGTGTTAAAATCTGCTTTGAAAATATGTTCTTGATCATGTTTCACACGTACTTTCTTTCCATGGACGCTTTAACGCCTAACATGTTGGGTAAAGTATTCAGCAGACGACATTTTGAAATAGTTTATTTTTTTTCCAGAAGAAAAAAAAGACGTTGACATTTCATGCAAATTGTCTCCTTAGGAGACAATTTGCTTGATATGTCAATGTCTGTTTTCTGGGAAAAAATAAGGAAAATATTATTAATTTGTCGTTTGCTGAATTTGCCCAGAGAATGGTAAAGTTTAATAGAAATTAATGTAATCTATTTTTGCGATGCGCAATCAGTTTTCTGAAGTGACTCTTATTAAAGTTCTTTCTCACACTTAGAAAACAAGTGTTTATTTATGATGGTCGTCTGCTTTAGTTGCATTGATCATAATGCAGCTTTGCAAACATGATATCTGGTTCCAAACAGAATGATACACGTAAATAATAAAGAGATGCCATTAGGAATGCGGGATTAAAAAGCAAACAAGGGTGTTGTTTTGATTAATATAAACGGAAATGTTTCGACAGAATTACGTGCGAATCCGTACGAAACAGATATCTCTCAATGCGTTAAATGGAACTATTTTGAATTGTCTGTGTTCTGTACGTGCCTTAGGAGACGTTAGTGCCGTGTGGTTGCCGTATGCCACATTAGTGTAACATACTTTTTTTCTGGTCCTTTGCGATCATTGAGCCTATTCCGGGAGTTTTAATGACCCTGATAAGGCCTATTTAACCGAAACAAGTTAATCTGGTCCAAAATTTATAATTTTCGTTGAAATTTACTCTGCAGAAGAAAGATACTCAGGTAAGGATACGGCGGTCGAATACAACCTTGCCAAGGCCCTGGTTAAAGGTATAATGTAATGATGTGATAACAGAAAAAACAAAAAAACAAAAAAAAAAAAAAAAAAAAAAAAAGAAACTATTCTAGCGCTAACAACAAAGACTGCATTCCGTTTACTTTATTGCAATGTTCTTAGCGGCAGACATAATTTGCACTATTGGACTGTTACTGCATTGTTGGTCGCTCACACCTCCAGTTATCTGTGGTGAGATAAACATCGCGAGTGCTCTTGGGCGCCGATCGACTGGTATCGCCGATCGATTGGTACTCAGCTTTACATATGTTATACATAAATCGGTACCTATAAAGTGGGCGTTCGCAAGCATCCACTTTGTTGAACTCGCCTCTACCAACGCTTCTATATCCCACTCTACTGTGATACCTGTGTATTGCATTGAACGAGCCACTTATAGCTTCGAGCGGTACGTCTGTTACAACCTATTGGCACGATTGGCTCAGCTTTTGAGACCTACTCATCTTTCGTTCTTTTGGTGCCTCTGGAAGGCTGTGCTTTGTAACGGTGGTATTTTTAGGGTACCTACACTTATATTATTTTTCCATCAGTAGACAGCGACGGCTCTAATCAGACTGCGCAGATGCGCAGCCTGATCAAAGTCTTCGCGGTGCACGCAAGCAATATTGTAAGAATGGTTGTGTCCCGGCTCAACCTTTATCAATTGTTCACATTTTAACTGGATTCTGATTCGGTGCTGAATAGCTTGACATGCAAATTTACAATAGACATTATTGTGCATGTATGCGGTCATACGCCTAGAATCCCCGGTTTCACTAAATAACAATTGGAAACTTGGTGTCACTTTTACGTGGGTGTTTCCGTCGATATCTATCAAGATCCATCAAATTACAAGAAATTACCAGAAATAAGGAAATATTAAAGGACTGAAACTTCTGGGAATTTGGCAGTCCTCAACTGTTTCAACAATTAAATAATCCTTCATCCTACAATAATAATAGTGAAGTTATCTTAGAAGATAACATGCGGCTGGAACATTAATTGAGCCGCCACGTTTGAAAACGTACCATAGGAAACATGCGCCAAGCGAAGATTTAGATAAGCCTGCGCATCTGCGCTGTCTGATAAAAATCTTCTCTAGGCTCATTTTGGATAGCCAAGGGCGCAACGTTGTATGCAGACAACGAAGACTCTGATGGGACTCCTCGGATGCCCGGGCTGTTTTGCGGTTTCTTTAGGCGCACATGTCGTATGGTACGTTTTCTCATGTTGCTGCTCATAGATGAATTGGCTTTGGAACTAATAATAGCCGTCTTTTTGCATAATGTTGGTTAACAGCCTTGGTAGGAACGTCAAAAGAAGACATTATTAAAATACAGTCGAACCTCGTTATCTCGAACTCGCTTATTTCGAAATACCGCTTATCTCGAAGTGAAAATATGGTCCCTGTTTTAACATGAAACAATGACAACAGGTAACAAAATAATGTGGAAAAGAGAAGAAATTGCTCCTAAGGAGCAATTGCTCCTCTTTTCCACATTATTATATATATAAATTTCTAACTTCAGGAGTCAAATTACATACTCATTTTTTAAATGTGATTGTTCAATTAATTGTTTTCCTCACCCTCTCAAATCTGATATGTCGAGGTACGGTTATCTCGAAGTGTTTCAGTGAGTCCCTTGGAATTCGAGATAACGAGTGTTGACTGTACTTTCTTAGCATTTTCCCCAGACAGTGGAGTTCACTACTTCATTATAGTGTATCATATTGTCTGATCCTTTGTGATCATTTGACCCATCCCGAGATTTTAGGAAATTTATATGAGGGTCACTGACGGGGCTTAATTAGCGGAAAATAGCTAGCAGAGTCCAGTCCAGAAAGCCTCACAATTCAGCTGTTTTCAGTTTTGTGTTTCGCAGCAAACGCAGAGCACCCCTATGCGGACGAACATATTGCAAGGCACCTCGGGTAGTGGTTACCAAGCTTGAATAATTATTTCACGAAACATCACAATTAAGTAAGGAGTACATTCACACAGTCATTTATTCATGTTACAAATTAAGTTTCACAAGCTTTCATTCTTATCCCATCATTTACACTGAGGCAGCGGCATAGCTGGTTCTGCACCCAAAACACGGTACTCTTTCTCTCACGTGGTTGTCTGACACCTAAATTATCAATCTAAAACACACAGACAACCGCCATCATAACCTTAGCAAAAAAAGTATAACCAGCTACGCGACTGCAATAATTTGTTAGTGTTACCAGTAATAAATAACTGGGCCAAGTTGTTCAAAGCTAACGATGTCCTTAGTTAACGATTCTTTAAAACTTACATCAAGTGATACGCAAATATTCTGAAATTTTTTGCTGAAAAAATGTGAGTAGCTTTTGCAGTGCAAAAGCTACTCACATTTATTCAGCAAAAAATATCAGAATATTGTAGATTGGATCTGCTAAAACAGTTAACGAAATGACCCTTAACGCTTTGAACAACTGGGCCCAGATAGTCACAACATATTAGCTGGTCTAATGACATGATATTCTTTTGTTTCATAGTGATGTAAATGACACGCGTACCGCGGATGTGGAAGGATAAACATTGGCGGTACTGTATTACTGCTTACTGTGTGGTTGGATCCAATCGTGCAGGGACTATCAGGTAAACATGTAGAGAACTAAATATGCAAATATAAGCGACCTAGATCTATATGTTGTATAAACGTTGCAAATTCAAGCAGATTCTCTCAAATAAATGTAGACCATAAAAGCCGTGCAAGATTAAAAGGGGAAAGTTGCATTGCAACTTTTGTTGCTGTTCACAAATAAACGATATGGCGGTTTTTCTACTCATAAACGAGTAGGAACAGATAAGGTTTCATTGTAAAATAGTAATATACACTGTATTTGCGAGAGCTGTTGTTTGTACGTAAGAGAAATCACCGTAGAGTCATGTCTAAGTAGCTTTAAAGAGGGTTATTTCCCTTATTGATTATCGATTATGTGGTTTTAAATTTGCCGCTACTCGAACTTGAGATTAGATAGCGAATACGAGGGTCCTGCAAAAAGTTTTGCCACTGGGTTCGCATTACTTCAGTGCTACGTTTTATCAAACATTTTTTATTACAAACCTTCAAAGTATTCCCCCATTACTGAAACCCATTTTTGTAACCTTATTACCCAGTCGCGAAAAACAGATAAATAGTCTTCTTATGGTATCTGTTGGAGACACTGATAAATAGCGTTGCGAAGCGAACTTATAGACGTATAATTATTTCCAGAAAGCATTTTCTTAAGCCTTGGAAATAAAAAAGAAGTCACAGGGACTCAGGTCAGGTAAATAAGGTGGATTGCTTAAAACTTTCACCTTTTCAGAAGCCAGAAAAGACTTACAACCTCACACTTATGAGAGGAGGCGTTGTCATGTAAAAGGTGGACTCCTGACCATCCTTTGCTTGGTCGTTTCTTATTGTAAAACTCTTTCACTTTCTTCAGTACAGAATTTTTGTAGAATCGGCCAGTGACTGTATGACCAGATGGACAAGACACTTGAACGACTGGCCCACTTGAATTAAAGAAAATTGCGTACAATATCTTTTTCAAACTTATGGTTCTCTTGGCAATACATGGGCGTTTTTGATCTTTTCGCTTCCATTGCTTATTATCAGCCCTTCTTTGTGGCTTAAACATGTGCACCCAGGTTTCATCACCTGTTAGCAAGCTAGAAATAACCCGACTATACAGCTTTTGTATGTTTTTAAAAGTTCCCGGGCACATTTAAGGCGTTGTGTCTTTTGCTCCTCAGTGAGCAAATGAGGTACCTGCCTAGCGCAAACCTTTCTCAGGTCCAAACGCTTTTTCAGAATTGTTTGCACACTACTTCTGATATGCTATTACAACCAGCTATATGTTTGATAGACAATTGCGCACCCTGTTCGACCACAATCTTATCAGCAGCGATGTTAGCCTTGGTAACAGAGGTTTTAGGCCTTCCAGGACGGGTATCATCTTCAACAGAAAATTTCCCAGCTTTGAAAGCTTTAACCCACCTAAATACTGTGCGTACTGAAATGGTCTGTGGTCCATATATACCACACAATTCATTAAATATCTGCTTTTAATCCATATTAAGCCTAATGCGGCATTTAATATAGCTACGAATTTCAGTCTTCTGGTCCATGTTCCAATGTAACAAGTAAATTGGTCAGTGTATATGACTGCATCTATTTCAGTTTTCAATAACTCGGTCAATTGGAAAGCAATTGGCACGAAATAAACGGGTATCGTTAGCTATTCAACACACCATTCAAGTGCAGTGAAGCATTTTAAAATATACCTGGGATAAAACAAAGGAAGCCTATTAGTGACAGAACTTTTTGCACGACCCTCGTAGCGACGCTCGCTTCCTTATAAAGTTTCCAGGAGGGTACCATGTGACCAGATCAGCCAATCATATCACAGCTTTCTCAAACAACCGCCTTTTAAAGAAAATCTAAATCTAAGAGGTACGAAAATAGTGGATGGAAATCCTTTTGTTATTATGACAAATCACAGTCCAAACCTCTAATCATATTCCAGTGGACCTCATAGTAACAGAAAGGACCTTCATCAAAGGCAGGATCTAATGGCGCATGCATATCGTGTAGTACGGACTGAATTTGACTCTGCGCTAAACAAATAGCTGCGGAAATAATATTAAAAAGGTGATTTTGTGAAGTACTTCTCAAAATTATGGAACTCCTTTGCTCTGTCAATAAATGCAAAATAAAAGACAGCCAACGGTCTCCCGTTATCGGACGCAAATATTGAGCAGGAATAGTTTTTAGTCACAGACCTTGCTGCAAAGGTCAAGTAAATCGGCTGAAGATTACATTTGTGCAGCGATTCGAATGTGATTAAAACTGGATAAGTACGACAATAAAAAGACATTGAAGCTACAAATAGTGAGAATACCTAAATTCTAGGAATTGTCTGGCGTTTGAGACGTCATTCTAATGTGCAACTGGCGTCTGAATAAGTTTATGATTCATGAGTAAACGGGACACTTCTGTGACAGTTCTGACAATCAGCTGTTGAGATAGGGAATTCAGAAGAGCGTCAATAAGTAATAATTGAATCTTTGTGTTAATTTCCCTTCAGAAATATTTATGCGCACATAGTTTATCTGTAAGTGAAGTATTTATTTACATCTCAGAGGCTAACGCAGTCAGTTTCAGCTTGTAGATCTCTCGTGTTAACTGGTGGGTGGGGTGCTTGTATAGAGAGAATATCAATAGAACTATGTTGATAACAGTTATTGGAATGACTCTTACACTATATTCGTTTTTTGGAGCTGCATCAGAATTAAGAGTGAGATTTCGCGCAAGAAAAACTGGACTATTCCCTCCTCTCCCCCCCCCTCCACCGAACCACACACACACCACTTCCCCATATATCCCTCCCCCCCCCCTCCCCCCCCCCCCCGCAAAAAGGGTAGATTTCCTACTGACCGTTCCAAAGCGGTTCCTCTGTTGCAGTTCTTCTTTGTGCGTGCGTCTGTGGCTATATATAGGTTGGGAAAACGAGCATAACATCTAACAAAAATCGTTTTTTGGTAGCACTGGATCCAGAAAGGATGCTGAAATGATAGGCGTTAAACTATATGTTGAGAGTTAATCATTAACAGTGCAAATGATTTGTTTACCTGCGGCCTTTCGGCTTTCGCCTTCTTCAGAGGTTTTCTAGGGGATTACCATTTTGCATCTTGCTTTGCCGCACGGTCGTGTCTCCCCAAGTGGTTCATCATCACGCAGGTCTGTTTTGAGCTTGGCAAAATCTGCAAAATGATAACCCCCACGCAGATCGCGAAGTCAGCGTCTGGGGCAACAATCAAGCATAGGTGCAACACCAGTTGTAAGACGACCAATGTTGTCTACCTTATAACAAGCACCAAGTGTGGAAAAAAAAAATGTTGGTGAAACCGGTGATCATGTGAACCAACGGATGAACAGCCACCGAGATGATTTGAAACACAAGCGGTTCGAGAGGTCTCCTGTCGCAGAACATTTCTGTTCACCAGAACATGATTTTCTCAACCACAACACGCTTTGTTGCTTAGACCATAACCCAGAGTGGACAGATTGAACCAGCAAAGCAAGAGAGAGCTATTGGATCCGACGTCCGAATACTCTAGGGCCATATGGGATCAACAAGGGAGACCAGTAGAGGGAATCATCGTTCCTAAGTCAGAGCATGCGACAGCTTATGTGGAACGCTTTGTTCATGTGATTTTACGTAAGTTGGGCCGATTTGCTTTATGTATTGGTGAAAAACACTCATATTGGTGCATATCCCTTTCGGTGTAAGGTTTATGTGCATTGTATACATAGCGTATATGGGCACAGTGGTGTTGATAGTAAAGATAAGCATTTTACGTTCTGAAGATAAGCTTTATACTTTTTGCACGTTGTGTTTACGCGTATTGTTTACATTTCACATATATCTAAACATGATCAGTTATCAAGTCGCAGCGGGCCAGACAACATGGGCCCGAAAAGGGTATAATCTTTTATTCGTAAATTTTACATTTTTATGTCATTTTTTAGAATAGAAAACCTCTGAAGAAGGCGAAAGCCGAAAGGCCTCAGGTAAACAAAAATAAGTAAGTGAAATAGCCATATTTAATGTATACGAACTTTGCTATATTTATAGTTATCATAATGGGTAAAATGATCAGCAGAAGACGTTTCAAATTTCGCATACCTTTGCCCAGATTATAGGTTTTAACATACGAAAATTGTCTCCTAAGAAGGCATTTTGTATGAAATAGCGTATCCTGTTTCCTGCGAATAAGAAAAAAAAAATGAGAAAAACCAATCAATTTGGTATGCTGAATTTATCCAGAGAGCGCAAAGGTTAACTAGTAGATAGTTAATCAAGTTAATTTTAATCTAAAGAGGGAAAACCCTCTTCAGTGGCGTGTAAACAGATAAAAGCTGCAATATGTTCCTATCGGTCGTCTTAACCTTTACCACTCTTTGGGTTTATTCAACAGACGACAAAGTTAGGCTTTTTTCCTTATCATTTCCATAAAATAGGCTTGGACATGTCATGCAAATTGTCTTAGGAGACACTTTGCATGAAATCCCAAAACATTTTTTTTCTGGGACAAGTATAAGAAAAATATTTCAAAATGTCGTTTGATGATATTTTGCACCCAGCATGCTAAGCATTAATGAAAGCGTCTATCAGTTCATGCGTCAAAACACCCACGTGATACGACAATCTCTGTCAACGTTCTAAGCTAACCAAATAATTATCTTAATGAACTGATCAGCGTAAATCATCTAGTGTTGCATCTTAGAAAGACTAACAACCAGTAAGCAATAATAATAAATAAATAAATACATAAGTGAAGATACCCAGGGAATGCTACAAGTATAGCTCTCTCGAGGCACCAAAAGAAGGAGAGATGAGGAGCAAGTGACAAAACAAACTCAAATGCCATATTTTAAAACCACAGACGCAGAATTTAAAATAACAGCAACATACGAACCGACTTGGAACGGTCGGACGGAAAATTACTGTGAGGCTTAGACCAGGCGTCTGATCAGGGTTTGCATTGTTTGCTTAGATTACAGGAAATTAAGGGTTAAATTAAAGAGTTTTCAGTCCCCGTTGAGTTCCCAGCCTACCCAGAGACAATCGACCCACTAGTGCTGTCAGTGTTCTGATTTGATTATTCATGTTTTATTGTGATGTTTCACTGATGAGGTACCAAACACATATCCAAGTAAGCATTCTACATAAATCTATAGCGGGTCGTTATCGGCCCATCAGCTACCCTGACGGGCCGATAACGGCCCGCTGTAGATTTATAAATGATGCTAGCTGGGATATGCATTGAAGTAGCATTAAAATGGCAAGGTTTGCTCGAGTAAATCTAGCCTAAGCTGACCCCCCACCCCCTTATCCTACATATTGTTTCTTCTGGCTGTTCCAAGGTGGTTCTTCGGTTGCAGTTCTTCTTTGTACACGTCAGGTATTGCAACTGCGCTGCTGTGTCTTGTCTTTGTTTGTAACTCATTTCTACTTTGTTCGGTACCCCGGGAATGCTGTGTTTCATCCTTGTAGCTTTTCCTGACTATCTGAATGTCTATTTGATTTGTATTTTCTTTAATTGTAGTTTGATTGTACTGTATTGCTCTAAGAATGCGGACCGGCAGGGCTGAGCAATAAAGTGTAGACTCAGATGACAGTTTGCCATAACCACAACAGTTTTTAGACAAATCAACAAGTAGTAAATGTTACTTGTTCAATATTTAAGACAAGAATGGTAAGGAGGTAACCAATTTTAGCCTGGAAACTCCCAAACGGTTAACTGGCAAACAGTGCAGACACGCAGAATGAAATGTGTTTGATATCAATACACTAATTATTAATTAGTGTTCAGCACTATATCTGCATGTGAAAGGAGAGATGTTTAAGATTAATACACTTCTTAATTTACACAATGTTAAGCACTATATCTGCGTGTGAAAATGAATTTGTTTGATAGTTACACATTTGTACATTACTTAATTTACACAATTTTAAACCTGCATGGAAAAGTGCACTATATCTGCGTGTAAAAGTAAGTGTGCTTGATATTTATACACTACTTAATTTACACACTGTTTAGCACTATATCTGCATGTGAAAGTAAATTTGTTGGATATTTATATACTTCTAAATTTTCCCAAGGTTCAGTGCTATATTTGCATATGAAAGTATTTTTTTTTACTTTTATATTTATACAGTACTAAATTTGAAAAGTTTTACGTAAGCGCTGTTATGTATGTGAAAGGAAATGTATTCGATATTAAAACACAACTTAAATACAGTCGACTCTCGTTATCTCGAATTCCAAGGGACTCTCTGAAATACTTCGAGATATCGTAGTTCGACATATCAGGTTTGCAGAATTGAGGAAAAAATAATTTGATTAACCACATTTAACAAACTGATAGGTAATTGGACTTTTGAAGTAAGAGATATATTGAAAATATTGTGGAAAAGAGGAGAAATTGCTCCTTAGGAGCAATTTCTCCTCTTTTCTACAATATTTTCCATCTGTTGTTAGGTTTTCATGTATAGGCAGGGACCAGATTTTCACTTCGAGATAAGCGGTTATTCGAGATAAGCGAGGTCGAGATAACGAGAGTCAACGGTATCTGCCAGTCAGACAGAAAACTCAAGGTGTTACTATGACATCATGTTTATCGCGTCGTCGAAGCTGGCAGCCGTATAATATCTCCATGCGATGTAACGGCGCATTTTGTCAACTCAACGCATTTTGAAACCCCTTAACAAAACGCTTTGCTGGGTTTAGAAAATGCGTTTTCTTGCTGAGGTTATCAAAATGCGGCGATTATCTCGATACAAAGTACAGCATGTACTACTTTTGTAACTCCGTTTAGAGAGTTTTGTAAAATATTGTATCCCGGCAGCCACATATGGATATGTTGCAATTTAAAAATTGCCATCTGATATGGAATATGACATAATGTTAATAAAAGTAAAGCACTGTCTATAAAGTATTATTTATTTTCCCTGTTCAAGTCTAATGTCATTATATAATGCAATTTCTTTTTATGCACAGTAAAAGCTGAACATGTAAAACATTAATTACGCTGCACCTAATACATCGATGACCTTCAACAGATAAACCGCAATGTCAGAAAACGTACCTTCGGACATGTACGCCCAGCGAAGATTCAGACCAGCCTGCGCATTCGCGCAGTCTGATCAGAATCTTCACTGGTCGCATTTTGGATAGAAAATGATGCAGAGTTTCTTTATTCGGACAACGAAAACTCTGATCAGATGGCGCAGATGCGCAGGCTGATCTAAGTCTTCGTTTGGCTCACACGTTAGAAGGTACGATTCCTCACGTTGCGGCTCAGAATATGACGATTTTGAAAAACAGCTTCAATAAAACTAGCAGATTAATGAGCCTTCGCTGTATAATATAATTATACATTTCCATTGTGCTGATAGAAACCTGTTTTACAGACCATTATTCTGGAGGGAAAGATATGGCCAAAATGGTATAGGATTGAATTTCATTTTTGGAGATGGCATCGATGTGTAAACGCTGACAAATCTCTAACAAACTGAATAAAGCCCAAAGACATTTAAACATCCATAAAATTCACAAACATTGTTTCTTATAATTCCAGCTGTGTCATATTTACGTCGAAAATTTGGGTAAAATGTGTCATTTTAGCAGAGAAGATATAGTTCAGGGATTCCTGCTCATTGTGTTTATCGAAGTAGCAAATCCCGCTTTCAAATTGCTCTCGGCCAATCAAATTACGCTAAAATTGTAAGCCTCTGTGAGTTGGAATTATGAATAAATAAATAAATAAATAAATAAATAGAGGATCTTTTATGGGTGGTCATTTCATATGCAATTTATGAAACTGGTCTTCGGCGGGTTTCATTATAACGTGATAAATAGGATCTTACATTCGTGGTCATTTCTATTTATCATATGATTTATAATATGATTTTAAAACTGTATTTGATGGCCGCAGAACTTGAACTCTTCTTCAACAGAAAACATATGGACGTTGTCATGGACGGCGTGATGACGTTACTCGCCAGTAACTTAATGTTATATATATATATATATATATGTAACGTGTGATCGTTTAATTTTTTATGACTTGACGTTATCTACTATCTAACAGCCGAAGAAACCCCAGTGCATCAGAGTGACAGCCTTACTGCACGGGTACTCAACCATTTCAGCCCTACAGAACAGACCAGATACATGTACCAGTGCAAACAGTGTAGATCCTGATGAGACGGCTCACTGTTTGCCATTCTGTTTCTGTTGTTTGAATGACACCCTCATTTGCAATAATGGATATGTCCAAATTCAGAGCTGGAACAATCTACTTTAGAAAGTTAGGGCTGAAAGTGTTAAACGTAGTTTACTTGTACGCGAAACCTGGCCGTCAGTTCTGTCGCAGTGCAATATTTTATATGTACGTGCACATGTTCAGTCGGCGATATGCATTACCTTTTCCATCGCATACAAGTTTTAAGGTTTAGGTCTCTACAACGTAACCTAGATGAAATTGAGTTACCCATTCCTTATTTGTTATAGAAATGAGACCTAACCATTCAAGTGCTAATTTATTTTATTTTCTGGCAGACGATTCGCATGAATCGCCAAATCATGTTTTCTCTGAAAAAAGAAAAAAAGAAATAAATAGATAAAATAAAATATTTAGACTGTCGTTTGTTTCAAGTTCGCGTAGCATTTTAAGGGGTAACAGTTTATATGAAGTACGTGACAACTGAATGAGAGGTCAAGTATTATGTTCTGTGAAAGTTAAGAAAATATATTTCAATGTTGTTTGCTTTTATTTGTTGCCGACATATTAATGTTTAAGGTTTTACATTTGGGTTCTCTCTAATGCGATTTTCAAAAGGTAGACGCCGCCCCTTTCTTTTTTTTTTTTTTTTTTTTGATTTGGGTTTTACGGCCCTTTCAAGAATATTTCACTTATATCGAGCCGATCGTTCATCGAAGGTGGGCGAAAACCGGAGAACCCGGAGAAAAACCACCTGACCATCCGTAAGCAGAACTTGGCTTTCCCACATATGACCCGAGCGAGGCTCGAACCACAGCGGTGAGAAACCTAATGGATTAAGAGTCAACTCTCTTATCCACTAGGCTACGGGGGCCCGTCATCCGCCCCTTTCAGTTGGCTGTTTTGTAAGTAGAAAAAAAAAAAAATCCTAAAATATTAAAAAAAAAAAAAAAAAAAAAAAAAATGTTTCATTCAGTCAGATTTCAGTCAAACCCCTTTCACAACATTATACAGGAAAAACGACCGCAGGTTGGTCTGGGCCTTCGCTTTCCAACCAATCCAACACCAGTTATTTTACAAGACGCGGCTCATTATTTTAGTGTCTCACTGATAGGTATCCTATCACGTGACCCTCATAATTTCTGATCCCACCCAGGACCGAACAAAAATATCAGACAGTGAGGATGCTCAGACTGGCAGGAGCTTCGCTGTTTGCATATTTCCTATTTTACTAATTCAAATATAACTTCAGGCACTATTATGAAACACAGTTTGAGGATTCAGAGGTAATTTAAAGACAAACATACCATGAATAGGACGGCGATAGGCCCGATCGCAGACATCGATAAATTTTATCAACAGATAGGGTGTCCCCATACATGAATTTTACTCAGATGATTGATTTAACTTTTACCTATCTCTGGCCAAATTCAGCGGACGACAAACCGATGCTATTATTTCTTATTTTTTTTCCAAGAAAATGAGGTTTGACATTTCATGCTAATTGTGCCCTGTAGAGAGAAACTGCATGAAATGCAAAAGCTAAAAATAAGAAAAAATAAATCTTTCAAATAGTTTTCGCTGAAAGTTTTACCCAGCTTGCTAAGCGTTCAAAGTTAATCACAGTTGCGAAAAAAATGCATGCAGAATTAAAGATATTGACCAACCATGCATTTTGATGCAAATGTCATCACAATTGAATGATAAATAAGGAAGATATCAAGATTTGAAGATTTTATCTATTATTTTTTTAGTAATATTTAATGGGGTTCTATGACGCCATAAAGCCTTTACTGAATATCCAAAACCTAAGTAAATATCATTAACATCACTATTCTATCTCTGTGTTTGTGTATATGTACACATGTATAGCGCCTTCTATAGTTGTATTTTCATTTTGCTTGAAAATGGCACCGTTTTCTGTCAGTAAGGTTACTTTTATTAATATTTTGAATTGTTTAGAATTTATCATAATATATATTATAATCAAAATGGCGGTACACTTTACTAAAGATCTAAGATATTTTAATGTCATTAACTTTCCTATTTTTTTATCCGATTTTGAGTAAATTTACCTTTAAATGCATAGTGTATCTCTCTTTTATTTCAGATGCATTCATTGCCAACCTTGTTTTTCCCTTATTATTATTTTTTTTTTCAATCTACATTCAACTACAGTTGACTCTCGCTATCTCGAACTCGCTTATCTCGAAAAACCGCTTATCTCGAAGTAAAAATCTAGTCCCTGCCTAAACATGAAAATCTAACAACAGGTAAAAAATATTGTGGAAAAGAGGAGAAATTGCTCCGAATGAGCAATTTCTCCTCTTTTCCACAATATTTTCAATATATCTCTAACTTCAGGAGTCAAATTACACATATATTTGTTAAATGTGGTTAATCAATTAGTTTTTCCTCAATTCTGCAAATCTGATATGTCGAAGTACGGATATCTCGAAGTATTTCAGATAGTCCCTTGGAATTCGAGATAACGAGAGTCGACTGTATTTCATGGATGTTACTTCTCCTTCCCGTAGAACAGTACTACTTCTGAACATGTATCTTTTTGTGCCCGGAGTTCACGGATGCACCTACTTTTGAACATGTGCCTTATCTGATTCCTGGTGACATCTGTTTACGAATGCACATAATTTTGAACATATGTCTTATTTTATGCCCGATCTGTTCACGGATGCACAAATTTCTGAACATGCGCCTCATGCACAGACATCAGAACACGTGTCTTATTTTATGCCCAAGAACAACTGTTTGCGGATGCATTCTGAACAAAAGCCGTATGCACAGGGATCTGTACATATGCCTTATTTTATGCCCACGTCTGTTCACAAAAGAACATGTGCCTTTTTTAGTCCTGGGTCATCTGTTTACTGATGCACAATCTGATGAACACGAGTCTTATTGTATGCCAGGGGACATTAATTCACGGATGCACATGCCTAAACATATACCGCCACGGGTGAACAGGCTAATGTAAAAGTGTCTTACATTATTATCAGTATACTTGACGCGACCCATAGGCGGATAGCCAACATTCAGAAAAGAAGATGCAGGTGTATCAATGTGCCTGCAGACTTAATCATAGCAGAATCATTGATTCTTGTACGAGGGATGTTCGAAATGAATTGCTTATTGTCCTCTGGCTCGATATCCACGTGGGGCACGATAAAAACCAATACATACCTGTATAGGGTTATTCAATATCTACACAATGGTGTATAAAGTGTAGCAAAATCACTGAATAATTGTAACAGAATCATCGGATAATTATAGCAGAAGCATAAAGCAAAATTATCGGATACTTGCGGCAGAATCATCGGATACTTATTGTAGAATTACCGGATACTTGCAGCAGAATCGTCCGATAAATCTAGCAGAATCATCGGATAATTATAGCAAAATCATCGGATGCTTGTAGCAGAATCATCGGATGATTGTAGCAGAATAATTGGATACTTGTAGCAGATTCATTGGATACTTGTAACAGAATCATCTGATAATTGTAGTAGAATAATTGCATACTTGTATCAGAATAATCGGATAACTGCAGTGGGTAGTTGGATAATTTGAGTAGAATTATTGAATGCTATAGCAGAATCATCATTGTAGCAGAATAATTGGGTACTTGTTGCAAAACCACTGGATACATGTAGCAAAATCTTGAATACTTCTAGCATAACCATCGGATAATTGCAGCAGAATCATCGGAGCTTTGTATCAGAATCATCAGATAAAAGAAACAGAATCATCGGATACATGCATCAGAATCATCGGTACTTGTATTTGAATCATCGGATATTCGTATCAGAATCATACTTCGGTCAGAATCATTGGATACTTGTAGCAGCATCGTCAGTTAGTTGTAGCAGTATCATCGGATACATCTATTTGAATCATGGAATACTGTGGCTGAATCATTGGATACCTGTAGTAGAATCATTGGATACTTGTAGCAAATAATCGGATAATTGTAGCAGAATCAGTGTACAGTTGTACCAGAATTATCGAATAACTGTAGTAGAATCATTGGATTATTGTAGCAGAATAATTTTATACTTGTAGCAGAATCACCGGATACGTGTATCAAAATCATCGAACAATTGTAGCAGAATCATTGGATATTTGTAGCAAAACCATCGGATAATTGTAGCAGTATCATCGGATACGTGCATCAGAATCACCGGATAATTGTAGCAGATCCGTTGGATTCTTGTAGCTTAATCATCGGATACTTGTAGCAGAATCATCGGATGATTGTAGCAGATTCAATGGATTCCTGGAATCAATTGCTTCTTGTAGCAGAATCATTGAATGATTGTTGCAAATAATTTGATACTTGAATCAGAGTTGTCGGATAATTATAGCAGAATCCTTGAATAATTGTAGCAAGTCATCCAATACGTGAAATAGAATCATCAGAGAATTGTATCAGAATGATCGGATAAAAGAAACAGAATAATCCGATACATGAACCAGAATCATCGGGAAGTTGTAGCGGATGCATTGGATTCTTGTAGCTGAATCATCAGATAGTTGTAGTAGAATCATCGGATACTCGTATCAGTATCATTTGATTCTAGTAAAAGAATCATCGGGTAATTGTTGCAGAACGATTGGATACTTGCATCAAATTCATTGATTAATTATGGCAGAATCATTGAATAATTTTAGCAGAATCACTGGATACGCGTAACAGAATCATTTGATAATTGTAGCAGAATCAGTTGATACGTGTATTAGACTCATCGGATTATTGTAAAAGAATCATTGGATACTTGTATCAGAATCATCGGATAAGTGTAGCAGAATCATCGTCTGCTTGTAGCAGAATCATCGGATAATTGTAGCAAAATAATTATATACTTGTACAAAGTCATCGGATAATTTTAGCAGAATCATTAGATACTTGTATCGGAATCATCGGATAAGTGTAGCATAAAAATAAGATATTCAAATAAGAATCATCGGATAATTGTATCAGTATCATTATATACTTGCATCAGTATCATCGGATAATTGTAGCAGAATCATTGGATATTTGAAGCAGAATCGTCGGAGCATTGTAGAAGAATCATTGGATACTCGTATCAGAATCATTAGATAAGTGTAGCGGAATTATTGAATACTTGTAGCAGAATAATTGGATATTTGTAGCATAATTATTAAAAACTTGTCGCAGATTCATCGGATATTTTTTTTGTAGAATCACTGGCTACTTGAAGCAGTGTAATCGGATATTTGTAGCAAAACCATTGAATTCATTTAACAAAATCAACGCATAAATGTTTCGGACCCATTTGATATTTTAGCTGCACCATCACATTATTAAAGCAGAACCATTGGATACTTGAAGCAGCTGAATCACTGGATACTTGCAAGAGACTCATCGGCTACTTCTAGCAGATACTTGTATCAGTCATTGGATATTTACATCAGAATCATCAGACAATTGCAAAAGTATCACCGGCTACTTATGGTAGTCTCATTCAATATTTGTATCTGAATCATTGTATACCTGTAACAAAATCATCGAATGTTTGTAGTAAAATAATTACATCAGAATCATTGGACTCATTCAACAGAATCATTAGATACTTGTAACAGAATGATCGGATACTCATAACAGAATCGTTTGATAGGACACTTCCAATGAAACCAATTGAAACTTGTAGAAAATATCAGCGGATGCCACCGCCTCATCAACTGCTTCGCTCTTCCTATATGCACTTTTTCCATACCGGGGAGCGCATGAGCCGGACACAGCATTTCATCACGAAAAAATGTCTATATAATTTTGACCCGGTTAAGCCCCAATTTTATATAGTAAAACTGGGGTTTACAGGGGTATACATTATTTTTCTTATTTCGTTTTAAACAACATAGATTGTGGGTACTCGTTAGAACCGCCTCGCCGAGGCGGTTCTAATGAGTACCCAAAATCTATGTTTTGAGCATAAATTTGAAAAATATCCGATTTTTTTTATCTGAAAATTTTCATTTTTTTTTTTTTGTGGTAAAACTTTCAAAATATATTTGACTGGATAGGCTTGTTTTGAAATGTCCTACAATATTACATGTGCGCCCAGCAAAGACTCAGATCAGCCTGCACGAATGATTCTTAGAGTCTTAGCTGGCCCCCTGAATATGCTCCGGAATCCCAGCTGCCTACTAAATGTCCTGTGAAGACTCTGATCAGACTGCGTGGATGCACAGGCTGATCTGAGTCTTCGCTTGGCTCACATGCAATCGTGTTGAAAACGCTGTGCCCCGGTTCATATTTGATTAAGGAACAAGCATAGCTCATTGTCCCCTTGGCTCAATAGGCCCCGAAAACGTGTCTTCGGGTATATGCGGACAGCGAAGACTCAGATCATTCGTGCAGTCTGATCAGCGCCTTCACTGTAGAACCATTGTAGACTATACAACGCAATATTAGAGCACAAATGCCCGGATGAGACGTTGCGCATGCGCATGATGATGTGAATCTGCGCATTTTGCACCTGATGAAGGCACTTTTTCACTTGACGTGGGCCTAAATGTAGGCATGGCGTCAAATATCTGGTACATGTATTGTGTTTTGAAGCCAGACATGCTGTTTCAAGTGCCATCTAACTTCCGTCCATGCCCTTGAGATTAATTTTTTGTATTCCTGTGGTTTGTAATGACATGTTACGTATCAATGAAGCTGCAATTTAAGCGAAATTCAGGACAAGTGAAGGTAATTAACAGTACTGGATTTGAAATGTCAGCGCCATTAAGAAAGCTGAAAATTAGGCTGCCTAATTTAAAACGAAGCACGCAATCAATAAAAGTTATTTAAGTCAAAATGTCTCTTAACTCAACGTCTTTGAGTGGAGTGTAATACAAACCATCACGAAAACACGCCTATGTAATTTTGACCCCCTCAAACCCCACTTTTATATAGTAAAACTGGGGTTTACAGGGGTATACATTATTTTTCTTATTTCTGCTCAAAACATAGATTGTGGGTACTCGTTAGAACCGCCTCGCCGAGGCGGTTCTAACGAGTATCACAATCTATATTTTGAGCAGAAATATGAAAAATTTTAGAATTTTTTATCTGAAAATTTTCAGTTTTTGGAGGTAAAATTGTCTATATACTTGAATAGGCGTGTTTTCTTAATGACGGTTATTAATACAACTGACGTTATACGGTCTCAGTGATCTCCGGGACCGACCTATTAAAGGTGCAGCTAGCTGCATGACAAGTAAAGTACATTTGACGCAATCAATAACAGTTAAATGGAAACATAAGTGAAGATACCCAGGAAATGCTACAGTCACGAAGCATCAATAGGAGAGATGAGGGACAAATAAGAACAAAACAAAACACGAAACTACAAACGTACATCCAAAGAAGAAATGCAACAGAGGAACCGTCAGGGAAGTGTTAGTAGAAAAACTATTTGGAGGCTTAAGGATTTACTCGCTTGAATCCTCATCCTAATCTTAAGTCAAAATGTCTAACTCAACGTATTCAAGCGGAATATAACACAGTTGTTAATGCAACTAAAAGTATTAGGTCTCAGGGATCAGATTACACAATACTCATTGTATAATGTGTATTGTGATCACTGTAGCGAAAAAAAATGCCAGTTACACATTATGTAATGTGTAATATGATCCTTAAGACCGAATAATGTCAGTTACTCATTGTTTAATGTGTAATGTGATTCCTAAGACCGAATTATGCCAGTTACACATTGTGTAATGTGTAATGTGATCTCTGAGACCGAATAATGACAGTCAAACTAAAAAACTACAATATGTTAGTTACACATTGTGTAATGTGTAATGTAATCTCTATGACCGTATAATGTCAGTTACATATGTGTAATGTGATACCCGAGACCTAATTATGTCAGTAACCCATTGTACTGTGTGTAATGTGATCTCTGAGCCGAAAAATGTCAGTCAAAATAATTAAAAGAAAATATTGATTTAATTTGCCACATTTTTTCTTGCTTTTTAGCCCCCTTTTATCTCCTACCACTGTTATATCAAACCATAAGTCGGGTCCCATCGAGTTTGAGATAATAACAGTAACTGTTGTATTATCTTAAGAAAATATCCGAGTGAATTAAATGGCGAAGGACACGCTTTCATGGGAAGCAATTCAGTTAACATTGTGTTTTCCTTCCTTATGAAAAGGGGTCTCCTATAAAAAAAAAAAAAAAAAAAAAAAAAAATAGAGGGGTAATTTGATTCCTTGCTCTCAAGACTCATTTCCAGAAAAGAAGCAAACAGGAGGTCAAAAAAAGCTTCCTGTGTAAGCAAAAGCGGAAGTGAGCCAAACAGTCAGATCAGCTTGTGCATTCACGCAGACTGGTAAGAAAACCCTGGACATTTTTGATATCCAAGGTTGCAAAGTTCTTCATGGCGATGCGCAAGCTGATTTGAGTCTTCGTTGGGCACACATATTAGAAGGTATGTTTTCTCACGCTGCGGCTGAGGCATATCCTTAAACAAAGCCAAGTGCAATATTGCAATAGTGCAATATTGCCAATCCCATCCTGACGGAAGTCTGAATTAATGGTTTTCGTAACTGGCGACCAGACATTACCCAGCGGGCACATGAGGTTTGTATAACGTCGCATGAACGTCAATACAGTGTTCCATCACATTCATACGACGTTGTTTAAACATCGTGTCCGATGAGTAATTCCAATTGATATGGAATTAACACATTTACGACGAGTACACTCTTCTACTTTAACTCTTTGACGGATCCATTTCAAGTAGAAAGGGTGTCTAGTTATTTCTTTTATTTTTATAATGTTTAATCGAAATTCCTGTATTTAATGCAAACAGTATAGACTCTGATCAGATGCCGCGTTTTGTAGCGTCTCATCTGTGTCTATACTTCTTGTCAATGTCAGTTTATTGGACGATAGGCTTAAATGGGTTAAACCGAGCCCTGTGGTGATAGAAAATCGTTATCGCATATGAGGAACGTAAAAACTAATAAACATGGATATAATCCCTCCTCCCCCCCCACCCACCCCCCCCCCCCCCCACCACCACCACAAAAAATAAATAAAGAAAATAATATTTAGATAAAATAGAAAATGAAAAAAAAAATAAATAAATAAATAAAAAAATAAATAAATTAAAAAAATAAATAAATAAATAAATGAACACAGACACAGGCCATGGTTTAAAGGTTCATATGCATTCATTGACAATACAAAATAGATCTTCATCGAAAACAGAACAAACGACGTGGATCTGTAACAAAAATACCGCACTGGAACTGTAATTGTAAAACTGTGGGGCCGGGGCTGTGGGTAGGTGGAGGGCAAGGTGTGTGTGTGTGGGGGGGGGGGGGGGAGGGGGCGCTTCAACCCTGTTTATGGGCTTCCAAAGCATCTCCCTTCCCTAACAGTGCAGAGAGCGAAGACAAAGAGCGAAGATCCTGATCAGACTGCACCACTGCACAGGCTGATTTAGACATTTTTTGTTGGTATACGCGATAAAGACCCTTCTGCCATCACACGACTTAATTTTAGATCGTTTTGGAATAAATCATAATTGCATTTTTGTGATTTATAGTTATTTTAGTTCAGCGCAAAGCTATTAAAATTACTGAGAACTCACACAGGCCTACTCATAAAAAAGTATCTCCGCTTAATATACCAGAATAGGATTGAATTTGGCGTTGCGTATAATTTATCAAAAAATGCGTAGAAAATCTTAGAGTTGATTCCGGAAACACTTCATGAATGGGCATGCTACTTTCCATGCATTGCTCAACTTTATTATCACCAAGTATTTGCTTTCACAGACAAGCTTTTTGTGAAAGCTAATACTTGTATACGTTTTCGAATGATTATGTTCTCACATGTGTTCACATTTTATAGAGGACTTTGGCACACATTTCGATGAATTACCAACCACTGTCCTCTCTATACTCTCAGAAAATTATTCTCTATAAATCTGTATCGCAAATAGCTAAAAGACATAACAGGAATTAGCACATATAAAAGCCATACAAACTCTATTTCGACTGAGATTTAATGATAACATATAACACTAAAACAGTATTTCTAAAATACCAGATTTTGATGCGCTATCCTTTTTCGAAATTCGTAAACATAAAATCGGTCGTATGGTTTGTAAGTAAAACGTAATTGGTTTAATGTAAAACCCGGATCAGTACACTTCCAGATATACATGAAATATCAAAGCAGACTTGACGTAATTCTATGCTATCAGTTTTGATAACCGCTTTTAATGTCTTCTTTCGGTGTCTTCTTTACGTATTTCAGCTTGACATCTCGAAAATATGCCTATATTATTTTGACCCGCTTAAACCCCACTTTTATATAGTAAAACTGGGGTTTACAGGGGTATACATTATTTTTCTTATTTCTGCTCAAAAACATAGATTGTGGATACTCTTTAGAACCGCCTCGGCGAGGCGGTTCTAACGAGTACCTACAATCTATGTTTTGAGCAGAAATATGGAAAATATCAGAATTTTTGTCTGAAAACTTTCAGATTTTGGTGGTGAAACTTTCAATATATTTGAATAGGCATGTTTTCGTAATGGTTTTCAATTTTAAGATATAACGTTGGCTTGAAAATTCTTCTAGAAGTAGGTCTATCGGAGTCCGAATTTTATGGCGACTGGGTCTCTTGATTTATGCGCAGACACAAAAAAGGGACCCTATGGTTTTGCGGTTTGTGGTTCTTCAAATGCGCGTGCGCAGTCCCCTGCATTACGAAAATACGCCTATTCAAATATATAGAAAATTTCACCTCCAAAAGACTGAATTTTTTTTTTCAGCTAAAAAACTCCGATATTTTTCATATTTCTGCTCAAAACATAGATTGTGGGTACTCGTTAGAACCGCCTCGGCGAGGCGTTTCTAACGAGTACCCACAATCTATGTTTTGAGCAGAAATATGAAAAATAATGAATACCCCTGTAAACCCCAGTTTTACTATATAAAAGTGGGGTTCAAGGGGGTCAAAATTATATAGGCATGTTTTCGTGATGGTGTGGGCTAGAGACGCCGCGGTTTCGTTTGCCTGAAGATTCCACCAGATCCCTATTACATTTCTACGAATAGCAAAGGCTCTAGCGAGACTGTGCTTATGTCGTGTCTTCTATTAATTTGTATGGCTCTTGTATGGCTAATGTTTCCCACATCGCCTCAGACGTTCCCCACTCAAGTCCCATATATTTAGGAAATGTAAGAATCCTTATAAAAGACAGAATGTATCCGTATATTTCTAAGTGCAACACAAAAGATGTAACTGCTGTAAACATGTATCTTGTAGCCATCTTGTAGCCATCACGGAAACATGCCTATATAATATTGACCCCTTTAAACCCCACTTTTATATAGTAAAACTGGGGTTTACAAGGGTATACAAGGGTATACATTATTTTTTCGTATTTCTGTTCAAAAACATAGATTGCGGGTACTCGTTAGAACCGCCTTGCCAAGGCGGTTCTAACGAGTACCCACAATCTATGTTTTGAGCAGAAATATGAAAAAAAAAATCAGAGGTTTTAATCTGAAAATTAAAAGTTTTTTTTGGAGGTGAAATTTCTATATATTTGAATAGGCGGGTTTTTGTAATGGCTTTGCTATCAACTCTGATATAAATGTCATGGACAGCTAGAATTTACAGATCATCGGTTTGGTGTGTGTGTGGTGGGGGGTGGGAAGGGTACAGAAATGAATGATATTTTTTATCAGAAAACTTTCAATTTTTGGTGGTGAAATTTTCAATATATTTGAATAGGCTTGTTTTCGTAATGCAAAGCCTTTTTTCTGAAGCACAAGCAAAGAACTGCAACCGCCTTGAAACGCTCAGGAGGAAAACTACGAGGGTCGTGTAAAAAGGTCTGTCACTAATAGGCTTCCTTTGTTTTATCCCAGGTATATTTTAAAATACTTCACTGCACTTGAATGGTGTGTTGAATAGCTAACGTACCCGTTTATTTCGTGCAAATTGCTTTCTAACTGACCGAGTTATTTCAAATTGAAATAGATACAGTAATATACACTGACCAATTTACTTGTGACATTGGAACATGGACCTGAAGATTGAAATTCGTAGCTATATTAAATGCCACATTAGGCTTAATATAGATTCAAAGCAAATATTTAATGAATTGTGTGGTATATGTGGACCTCAGACCATTTCAATGCGCACATGTTTTAGGTGGGTTAAAGCTTTTAAAGCTGGGAAATTTTTTGTTGAAGATGATACCCGTCCTGGAAGGCCTAAAACATGTTACCAAGGCTAACATCGCTACTGTAAAGATTGTGGTAGAACAGGATGCGCGATTGTCTGTCAAAGATATAGCTAATTGTACTGGCATATCAGAAGGCAGTGTGCAGACAGTTCTGAAGAAGCGTTTGGACCTGAGAAAGGTTTGCGCTAGGTGGGTACCTCTTTTGCTCACTGAGGAGCAAAAGACATAACACCTTAAATGTGCCCGGAAACTTTTGAAAACATACAAAGGCTGTAATAGTCGGGTTATTTCTAACTTGCTAACAGGTGATGAAACCTGTGTGCACATGTTTGAGCCACAAAGAAGGGCTGATAATAAGCAATGGAAGCGAAAAAGATCAAAAACGCCCATGTATTGCCAAGAGAACCATAAGTTAGAAAAATGTGTTGTACGCAATTTTCTGTAATTCAAGTTGGTCATTCGTTCAAGTGCCTTGTCCATATAGTCACTGGCTGATTCTACAAGAATTCTGTACTGAAGAAAGTGAAAGAGTTTTACAACTTGATAAGAAACGACCAAGCAAAGGATGGTCAGGAGTCCACCTTTTACATGACAACGCCTCCTCTCATAAGTGTGAGGTTGTCAAGTCTTTTTAGCTTCTGAAAAGGTGAAAGTTTTAAAGTATCCACCTTATTCACCTGACCTGAGTCCCTGTGACTTCTTTTTATTTCCAAGGCTTAAGAGTATGCTTTCTGGAAATAAGTATACGTCTAGAAGTTCTCTTGGCAGCGCTATTTATATCTCTAACAGGTACCAAAAGAAGACTATCTATCTGTTTTTCGCGACTGGGTAAAAAGGTTACAAAAATGTGTTTCATTAAAAGGGGAATACTTGAAGGTTTGTAATAAAAATATGTTTGGTAAAACGTAGCACTGAAGTAATCCGAACCCAGTGACAAAACTTTTTGCAGGACCCTCGTACTGGAAGACATGTTTTCAAAGACATGTCTTAATTGACTTGCTCAACTATCGTTGATAGGAGGTTTACAACAAACACATCAGACAGTTCTGTCTCATTTTAAATGCATCAGTGCATTTAGAGATTTATATTTTAATGTCTGTCAGAATGATTATACTTTAGTGTTTCCTCTTTAGTGCTTGCATTGTCGTAAAACATTGTGCCTCCCGATGCCAATATTGCAAATTTGTGGCATATGAATTGCAGCTGGATTTAAAACGGCTTCAAATACAGCTGCGGCAAGCGAACAGACACAGTTTAAACATTCCATTATAACCCAAAGTATCGTATTAACCTAAAGTATTGGGATTAACAGACTAAGCAAACATTGTAGAACAAATCAGACATAGTTCGTGGTTTTCCAATTATCCAGCAATGTTAAGCCTTTCACCCCTGAGTTTTTGAAGTAGTCTCTTCTATCTTAAATTGGATATTTCAATGTTTTTGCAAATGTAAGTGTCATTCAAAAAAGATAAACAGAATGACAAACCGTGTAGATCTTGATGAGACGGCTCATTACGAGCCGTCTCATCTGGATCTACACTGTTTGCAAAGGTGTCTCTTTTCGTTTACAGAACTTAAATGGTTTATCACACCAACAAATACACGTAGTATGATAGACAATCAAATGTTAGTACAGGTGTTTGGATGTTTAGAGTTAATACGGTATTTAGATATTCTTCCCGTAATTATCTTTGAGCACACTGGGTGCAGATCTTAGCAGACGACATTTTGAAATGATTTCTTTTTTTCCCGAGATAATTCGCATGACATGGTACAGCCTAATTTGTGGGGGAAATCAGAAACAAATGTCACGAATTTATTGTTGTGAACTCGCCATTTGTTATCCTCGGTTGAGAGCTTGTTAGTGAATCTTTCTGCAAAGTCAATACTTGTTATAGAGTGATCGTTCTTTTCAAAGTTATTACTTGTTAAAGAATGATCTTTGCTCAGTTCTGTTGATTTGCTCATTGGGGTCACCTCGTCACTCGTTTGCGCCATTGTTAATGGCTTTTGGAATAGTGCACGTTGATTGCTACTGCAGCATTCGACCGTCCGTATAGATATTATGATATGGAAATTTCCCCTTCATATTATAAGGTAAACATTGTACTGTAAAGTTGTTAGCTGACCTGTGACAGGACGTCGTGTGAAGTTGATATTGAAGTAGTTGGTTGGTTTGTGACATGACATCATATGAAATTTATATTAAAGTTGTTGGTTGATTTGTGACAGGACATCATGGAAGTTGTTTAAAAGCAGTACAACCGTGCGTTGATTAGTGACGTCATAAACAAGTTAACACTGTGAAGTTATTTGTTGATACAGTTGATCACGATTGACACTGGACTTCAAATATGTTGCCAACTGGAGCCAATAGATAAATAGGCTAACCAAATTCAATATTCACATTGTCCGGCACGGCCAAACAAAAAACCAATCAAATAAAATTATCAGTCTTAGTTATTTGTTCTCTTTATTTATATGCTCATCAAGAACAGTGATCACGAAAACATGCCTATATAATTTTGACCCCATTAAACCTTACTTTTATATAGTTAAACTGGGGTTTACAGGGGTATACATTATTTTTTTTATTTCTGCTCAAAAAACATAGGTTGTGGGTATTCGATAGAACCGCCTCAGTCAGGCGGTTCTAACGAGTACCACTATTTATGTTTTGAACAAAAATATGAAAACTATCAGAGGTTTTTATCTGACAATTTTCAGATTTCGGTGAAATTTTCTATATATTTGAATAGGCGTGTTTTCATAATGGCTATGATTATTTCTAAAGTAAGCTTCTAATAGCATAAAATAATGAAAATAAAACTTAACCAATAGATATCTGATGATAGATATGGACAAAATGATAGCTAGTTTTGATATTTTTCCAAGAAAATAGGATTTTAACTTCTTTTTGGGCATCTTCTGTACTATTTTTCAGCCCACCTTACATAACATTTTTAATACCCGTTCATTATTAGACATCAGGTATAAGGATACCAAAAGTGGTATCACTCGCAATGATTTTATTGCCCCTAACTAGCGCTAGACAAGAGGGATCAAAGGCATGCTGTTAAGAAATGATTATGAGATACCAGCAGAGGGTACCATTACGAAAAAACGCCTATTCAAATATATTGAAAATTATACCACCAAAAATTGAAAATTTTCAGATAAAAAATTCTGATATTTTTCATAATTCTGCTCCAAACATAGATTGTGGGTACTCGTTAGAACCGCCTAAATGAATCAGTTCTAACGAGTACCCACAATCTACGTATTTGAATTGAAATAAGAAAAATAATGTATACCCCGTAAACCCCTGTTTTACTATATAAAAGTGGGGTTTAAGGGGTCAAAATTATATAGGCACTGTTTTTGTGACGATGCAGAAAAGATGCCTTCTTTGGATACTTGGAAAGTATATTACCAGTATGAAATGGATAGATAAGCCAGTACTAAATTCCCCTATTGGTACTCTACTGGTTATATCGTTTATTGACCATTGTGGGGAATCCACGTGACCAAATGACTAGGTGCACGGAGTTTGTTACTATTTTTAGCTCCGCATAAGGTAGGATTGTTTAGAGTATCTCTCTTTATACCAAATGAAATTGTTCAAACAAAGCGCAGAGTACGCGGAAAATCAAGGTCTTTCTGGTGATGTAAGCGCCATTCTGCGATCTGGTCAAATTCTCGAGAACATTCGAAGAATGTTTTTGTTGTCAGTCTGGGCTACCGGGACAATGTACATAAATTTTGACGAAAAACATTCTCCGAATGTTCTCGAGTATCAGACCAGATTGGAGAATAGCGCTTACACCATCAGAAAGAGTTTGATTTTCTACGTACTCTGCGCTTAATTTGAACAAATTCCATCAGGTATCAATCGAGATATTCTAAAAAATCCTACCTGATGCGGAGCTAAAAATAGTAACAACGTGCACGTGTCATTTGGTCACGTAGGTTCCCCACACTGTGACAGTATACTACGAAAGACCGGTAGTGACATTTCAACTACATTAATTCAAGGTTTCAACTTCACGAATTCACGATTTCAGCTTCACGAATTCACGATTTCAACTTCACATATTCACGATTTCAACTTCACGAATTCAACTTCACGAATTCAACTTCACGAATTCACGAATTCCACTTCACGAATTCACGAATTCAACTTCATGAATTCACGAATTCAACTTCACGAATTCAACTTCACGAATTCCACTTCATGAATTCACGAATTCAACTTCACGAATTCACGAATTCAACTTCACGAAGAAGTGGAATTCGTGAAGTGGAATTCGTGAATTCATGAAGTTGAATTCGTGAATTCGTGAAGTTGAATTCGTGAAGTTGAATTCGTGAATTCGTGAAGTTGAATTCGTGAATTCGTTAAGTTGAATTCGTGAATTCGTGAAGTGGAATTCGTGAAGTTGAATTCGTGAATTCGTGAAGTTGAATTCGTGAATTCGTGAAGTTGAATTCGTGAATTCGTGAAGTTGAATTCGTGAAGTGGAATTCGTGAAGTTGAATTCGTGAATTCGTGAAGTTGAATTCGTGAATTCGTGAAGTTGAATTCGTGAATTCATGAAGCTGAAATCGTGAATTCGTGAAGTTGAAACCTTGAATTAATGTAGTTGAAATGTCACTACCGGTCTTTCGTAGTATACCAGGTTTTGTTGTGTCCACTCTTTAATCAGTGATAAGAGTAAGGGCTTAGACATATCTTATGTGATGTCTTTAAGATTTACTTTAGTTCTGATTTAGAACTTGTCGATCCAGCAATGGTTTGACGATTTCTCAGATTGGTGACGTATTTTCGATATAGTATATTCACGCAGAACGCCCTTGGCTTAAGATCTGATACAATAGGTACGGTTGCTTTTAAAATAAGCTTCTAATAGCATACACATAACAGACAATTCATAATAACATTCAGTATGCTGATGATAGAATTTGCAGACAATAAATGAAAATATTTTTATATTGGTCCAAAAAATAGGACTTGACATTTCTGAAAATTTCTGAAATGAAATATCAAGTCCAACATTCTTGGGAATTACATATAACAAGTATGTTTTTATAATTTGATAATATCTTAATTTAGCGTTTTAGGACTTAAAGCTGAGGAATCCTTTTAACTACCCAGCAAACATGTATATATAGGACCCATATGGGCAGAATCTGGGCAGTTATCCCATTTTGGTCCTACATGGGCTCTATATAGGCATTTTACCCATATAAGACCCATATAGGTCCCATATTGGTAAAATTCGATAACTATAAAAATAAATTCTAATATGTGGGACCCCGAGATAAAATTTAAATAATCCTGGAAAAGTGATAATTTCAAGATACGCAATTGGGGCCCAAATGGCTCCCATGTGATACAGATATTAGACCTCTATGGTTCCAATGTTTACTTTTAAAACTGAGAGATATATATAGATACAATTATTAAAAAGGACGCCTATATCTTTAAGGCATCTTGATTGTACGCATGTGCAATAAATAACTTGCACATGTACGTAGATCTCTGTTGGGACCTTAGCAGTTCATCAAATGGGCTGGGACTGGGGACTTGTAATCATTTGTGTAAAACTGTGTAAAAGTGTTTTTTTTTTGTTTTTTTCTGGAAGATAAATGTGGGTTGATTTTTCCCATACTAGACCGATATAGTTCCCATATGGTTCCGATATGGCTTTGCCCATGTGGGTCCTACATGGAACCGTGTTGCAAATCCCTCACGAGTCCCTTATGGGTTGCCCATATAGGACCCATATAAATACCCAGTTGGGGTCCATGTGGGTCCTATATTTTTTTATTGTTGGGTATAAAGGTTTGATCAGTCCAATTCAGTAGAATACCGTTTATATAACCGTTATAATCTCTTGTCAAATGTCTTTTAAAAACAACTAAATTACTGTCAAAAATGTTTAGAGAATATGATTCTGGTATTTTTACTGAGAAATATTAAGCCATGTGAATAAGACATTTTGTTTATAACAATATAGTTAGACAAACAGTTCTTGATCAAATTCATATCATCTGAATGTATTTCATATATTTACCGCCATTTTTCACAAAAAAAAAATATATTTTGTAAATTCCTGATCGGCTTCTTGCACACCAAGCCCCTTCTGGTAAAGGGTCCACTCTAAAAGTAAAGAATTTGCTCCCTCTGGGAGCAAATTCTTTCCTTTAAGAGCGGACCTCTTTTCGCTTACAGGGGAGCAAATTCTTTGCTTTTAGAGTAGACCTCTTTTCTGTAAGGGACAATTCAATTTTGATAGAGTTGCTTCCCTTGAAAGTATATCAATTTCCCTGAAGCTGGTGACAATACTGAGTGATCATCTCTCGTAATATCTAAATGAGTGCGGGTTATTGCGGAACCCAGCTGGTCTATTTCCTCCATTATGGTCGTAATAAAATAAAACAGAGACATTATATGGACCGAGCCAGGCGAAAAGATGTCTTCGAACATAAGCAAACTGCACAGATTTAGATTCATCCCTTGCACGCGCAAATTCTCAAACGCGCAGTTGCTATCCATTGAAATATTCTAAAGGTCATTGTTTCTGTAAGCGGATATTGAATGTCTTGATCAGACTGTGCGGATGCCCAGGCTGATCTGGGCATTCGCTGTCCGTATATGCCCAAAGACACGCGCAGCCCATATGAGTGGCAGGGGAAAAGAACCATTATGCCATACGGAGGCAACGCGATCCGGGTTCGTCTGCGTCACAGCTGTGGATAAGACGCATTTTCAACCAAAATATCGCTTAGCACTCTGGGTAAATTTTTCAGCAGACGACATATTGAAATGCTTTTCTTGTTTTTACCAGGAATCAGATTTTGACCTTTCATGCAAATTAGCTGCACTAAAGACAATTTGCACGAACTGTCAAAACCTGTTTTCAGGAAAAAATAAGAAACAGTATCACCGATGTGTCGTCTGCTGAATTAGCCCAGAGATTGGTAAAGGATATACTAATATTTTGATTATCTCTGCACAAAAATATATGTTGTGGTACTCATTAGAAGCACCTCGTCGAGGCGCTTCTAATGAGTACCAACAACATATATTTTCATGCAGAAATAAGAAAAATATGTACAGTGGAACTTGGATGATTCAAAATCCAAGGGACCAAACAGTTTTGTTTAAATTATTGAGACTTTGAATAACTGAGGTTTAAAATGCATACATATATTTAAGTCGGGACTTAAAAATGATTTTCAATTACTGAGAATTTTGAATTATTGAAGTTTGAATTATCGAGGTTCTACTGTACCTGATACATGTACCTACTCTTGTCCGTCGCTATGCCTTCGTATTCCCAGGTCTTTACTAATGTCTCCATTGAACGCTAACAGTATTTTGTGGAAAATATAGGTAAACATAGTAAGTTCTGATCAGACTGCACATCTGTATCAAAGCCAAATCTCTGCTGCATTTTCACAGATGTTTTAACCCTCAAGCGCACATCACTACTGCTAAAAGACATTATGATTCATTTTTATTATGCTTCGGAGATCATGAGACTTGGTATTTCATGTGGATCTTCTGCCTAGCAGATGATTCACATGAACTGCCAAGTTTTATTTTCTCTGATAAAAAAATGCATGCATTGTAATATTGAAAAAAATACAATGCCGTCTGCTACAATTTGGCTCCGCGCTTTAAAGTTTAAAGTAAGGGGGGTTATTTTAGAGAAACTCATACAAAACGATTAATTCATTTATTGCGGTCATCAGCCAAGCTAACGAAAAATCTGCGAGTGATGTTGAGGACTTTGAAGCCGCCGTGGCCACACATGTTGGTGTATATGAACGCGCTTGCTTAGCAACGTATATAGAAGACCTACCCAAACGATGGACGCCGGTCATGGAACACAAGCAGTCCTAGTAATACTGAGACAATGAGCTTCTCTGTAGCTTTCATTATCTTGTTCAGTTTCTCGTGTATAAGAATACCTCATCACGAAAACATGTCTGTATAATTTTGACCCCTTTAAACCCCACTTTTATATAGTAAAACTGGGGTTTACAGGGGTATACATTATTTTTCTTATTTCTGCATAAAACATAGATCGTGGGTACTCGTTAGAACCGCCTCGCCAAGGCGGTTATAACGAGTACCCACAATCTATGTTTTGAGTAGAAATATGAAAAATATCAGAGTTTATCTGAAAATTTTTAAGTTTTTTGGAGGTGAAATTTTCCATATATTTGAATAGGCGTGTTTTCGTAATGTGTACATCTCTTCTGAATGAGACAAAAGGTGTAGATACAAACGCCTTTTTCAACCGTTCAGAACCATACAGGATGAAAGATATATATACACTATCTTCTGCAAATCCGGTAACTTGCGATTGTACGTTATTACCCAGTGGTACTCTTTCCGTTTTTTAGTTCCTCTATTCTCTGTAATTCAGTAGATATTTTCAATCTATCCAGTCCCCTTTCTTGTGCTGGTTTTCTATAAACCTTGCACTATATCCTCTCCGTCTTAATTGGTCTTTAAGGGCCTTCCTGTGCTTACGGCAGTCATGCTCACTACTCATATCCACTTGATGCGCACACCTTAGCCATGAGGGCTAGCTTTCTTTAGATTAGCTGGATGGTTAGAGGTACTATGTTGGCTTAACATATGAAACAGTCTCTATCCTGCCTTCCCTTATATTAACCCACATGTCTGTAAATTTAATCCTCTGTCTGTTCCATGGAAGCTCTATTTTTTATGTTTTTGTGAGTCTCATTTGTCAGCTTGTGAAGCCTTTTAAATGGCTCTTCTCATTTTGTCCGTATACCAAAATCATCATATATGATTCTGCGATAGAATAGAGGTTTCTCTTTGCTTTCCATCAGACATTTCGAGGGTTGAGCGCAAGACTATGGTAACTCAAACGTATTTTTGAAACCCTTGTTTATGGGGAACTTGGACCCCTTTGTAAACAATGCAAATTTAGGTGCCATTGCTCATACGAGCAATGACACCTAAATTTTCATTGTTTACAGAAAGAAATGTTGTAATCTTCATAACGCCTTCATGGTGAGGAGATTAGGTTTGGGGAAAAACAATCATCTGACTTACGATAGTCTTGCGCTCAACCCTCGATTTGTCAAACTTTTGCATAGAAGCACAAGCATAGTCTCTTCCCAGTTGTAAACAAATAGCCACACTTTTTTCTGATTATACAACCTTCCACTGAATCCAAATGCATTATTCTGCGCAGCGCTGCATCTACCATTCCTAAAACATCACCAGTTCGTATAGATTTCCTGTCTCGTGTGCCTCCTTGCGAGCTTCCCGGTCCTCGTCCCTTGGTATCGATGGGTAGAGCTTAACTACATCAAAGCAGAACAGTAGAGTGTCCTGTGCAGACGGTCGTTCTATTTCTTAAATGTGCTGAAGAAACTCTGTTTAATCCTTTATATCGGATGGCGTACTCGTCACACACGAGCCAAGTTCTTTCTCTACAATCTCTGCAATTCTTTCCACTCAAAATGTGTAGAACTATCCTTGCTTATGAATACGTAAACATTTACATCAGGACACTAAGCATGTACAATTTCATACTATTGTCAGCCATATAGCTCACTTCTATATGTATAAAGTAAAACAAATCGCAAGTATTCAAAATTACTTAACGTCAAAATGACGGAAGCACTTCTTGATGAGACCATCATCCTGAAAATTATCACCAATATGTCGTTTGTTGAATTAGTCCAGAGGTGGTAATGGTTAAGATTGGTTTTATGAATATCCAGGCATTCCCCTTTACCTGATACTATGCCAGCTATATAAACTTGTTTGGTCCGCATATAGAGATTCCCTAACTCTTCAGGGTATCGATTCCCCCCGCTCGCTCCACACACCCCCTCCACCCCTCCCTCTCCCCCCCCCCCCCCCCCCCCACACACACACAAATAAGGCCTCCATTACGAAACCACGCCTATTCAAATATATAGAAATTTCACCTCCAAACTGAAAATTTTCAGATAAAGCGCTGATATTTCTGCTTAAAATATAGATTGTGGGTACTCGTTAGAACCGCCTCGGCAAGGCGGTTCTAACGAGTACTCACAATCTATGTTTTTCAGCAGAAATAAGAACAATAATATATACCCCGGTAAACCCCAGTTTTACCATATAAAAGTGGGGTTTAAGGGGATCAAAATTACATAGGCATGTTTTTATGATGATCAGTATTCCGAATTTACTTTTTCGAATATCCACCTTAATTGCTTCTTTTGTAACAAATCGACCGCAACCAGAAAAACTTCCCTTCTGACATGTGCGCCAAACGAAGACTCAAATCAGCCTGCACATTCACATTTGTGAACATCACGAAAACATGCCTTTATAATTTTGACTCCCTTAAACCCCACTTTTATATAGTAAAACTGGGGTTTACAGGGTATACATTATTTTTGTCTTATTTCTGCTCAAAAACATAGATTGTGGGTACTCGTAAGAACCGCCTCGCGGAGGCGGCTCTAACGAGTACCCACAATCTATGTCTTAAGCAGAAATATGAAAAATATCAGAGTTTTTTTTTATATGAAAATTTTCAGTTTTTGGAGGTGAAATTTTCAATATATTTGAATAGGAGTGTTTTCGTAATGAGGTACATGTTCTGACGTTCCGGCTTAAATGTAAAAATGTAAGTTGCAAATGTCATGGCAAATGGTGCCAACAATGACTACATTTGGCGTTCTGATGTGACTGAGTCTGCACGGTTTTCAAAGGTATATTTGTGGCACAATTAATAAGACTTAGCGAAATAATTAGGTAATAATGACATTCAGCCATGGCTTCATAAAACACTTAGCCACCTGGGCCCTACTTCATCAGATTTGCAATATTAAGCTTTACTACTCTCTTGGCTAATTCAGCAGACGCAATTTGATGATTTGTTTTCTTTTTTTTCTTTGCAGAAAACAGAATTTGACATTTCATGCAAATTGTCTCTAATGGAGACAATTTGCATGAAATGTCAAATTCTGTTTTCTGCGAAAATATAAGAACAATATTTCAAAATGTCGTCTGTTGTAAAGTTAACCCAGAGCGCTAAACGTTAAATTGATAAAAAAATAATCAACAAAACATCTTCGAATGGGGCATTAAAGTCCTGATAATAAAACATTAGGGATCTAAAGTTCCATGAAGTGTCATTCTCCCATAAATAGATCATTTATTCTCGTCAACTGTCTCTAACCTTTACCAAACCCAGAGCTTATTCAGCAAACGACAAATTAGTCGTATTTTTCTTGCTTTTTCCGGAAAACAGGATTAGACATTTTATGCAAATTGTGTCCATTTGAGACAATTAATAGAGACAATTTGCAAGAAATGTCAAATCCTGTTTTCTGGGAATAATAAGAAAAAAAAATACTTCAAAAGTTGTCGTCTGCTGAAAATTTTACGCAGAATGCTAAGCGCTAAGCTGAACTTGATCGGATCAAGCAGCGCCGATCCAATGATTCTGTTGAAAGGTTCATGAACAGCGCCACACGAAAAGATGTCTTAAAAATATGTATCCCAGATTAACATGTACATCTGCGCAGACTGATCGGGGTCCACTTTCACACTATAAAGGGGAATAGATACAGTTCCATAGGGTAGTAACCATTTCAAGATTGATTTGCCTTCTGATAAAGGGATTAAATGGAACGCGTTTACTCCTACCGTCTGGAAAGTGATATACTCTAAAACGAAAGAACTCTTTCCGTTAAGAGTAGACCCCGCTACTATAAAAGGAAACAATTTGTCCCCTCCACCCTCTGAAAAGCGTTCTCTAAAAGGGGAGAATTAAATTCTTACCATGAGAATTAATTTGCTCCCCTTGTGAGCAAATTCTTACATTTTAGAGTAGATTCCTTTTTCAGGATCACTTTATTGTACAGAAAAAGCAAATACCAAGCTAGCATTCTTTATAAATCTAAAGCGGGCGGTCATCGGCCCATCAGCGTAGCTGAGGGGCCGATAACGCCCCATCACGAAAACATGCCTATATAATTTTGACCCCCATAAACTCAATTTGTATGTAGTAAAACTGGGGTTTACAGGGGTATACATTATTTTTCTTATTTCTGCTCAAAAGATAGATTGTGGGTACTCGTTAGAACCACCTCGTCGTGGTGGTTCTAACGAGTACCCACAATCTATGTTTTGAGCAGAAATATGAAAAATATCAGCATTTATATCTGTAAATTTTCATTTTTTGGTGGTAAAATTTTGATTAAATTTGAATAGGCATGTTTTCATAACGCGCTATAGATTTATGTAGAATGCTTACTGGGTAGAAAATAAAAGAATGTCGTCTTTGTAAAAAAAAAAAAAAAATATAAAAAAAAAGCTGTTTGTCAGTCCCTTTAAAATACTGACTAATATGAGCCGGGGCACTGCATTTCCAACAAAATAGGATGTGCTCCCATCGGAGACTCCGGTCAGCCTGTGCAATCGCACACTGATCAGAGTCTTCACATGACACTCTGTGGGCAGTCAAAGGTCCAAAGCGTCATCAGGCGGATAGCGAAAACTCTGATCAGCCAACGCGGGTGCAGAGGCCGATCTGAGTCTGCAGTGAGCGCACGTGCAATCTTATAGGTAATGCTGTGCCCCGAGGTTCATATACCTATACCTGCGTAAACTGACAATGACCATCAAGCGCACGATGTGAAAAATATCTTCGAAATTTTTGAGGACAGTAAAATCCCGGATTAATTTTGTCATCACGAAAACATACCTTTATAATTTTGACCCCCTTAAACCCAAGTTTTAGATAGTAGAACTGGGATGATTTAAAGGGTATACTTTTTTTTCTTATTTCTGCTCAAAAAATAGATTGTGGGTACTCGTTAGAACCGCCTCATCGAGTCGGTTCTAACGAGTACCTACAATCTATGTTTTGAGCAGAAATATGAAAAGTATCACAATTTTCATCTGAAAACTTTTTTGGGTAAACTTTTCAGTATATTTGAATAGGCATGTTTTCGTAGTGAAGATCAATTTTGTACTTCCGCGTGAACTGATCGGGTGTCCGCTAACAGTTTCTTGAGACTGATATCTTGTGTGAAATTTGTAAGAAAACAAGAGTTGTCAGAAGACAACGCAGCTCGCCTGAAAGGGGTGATCCGATTTGAAAACAATCTTCTGAAGTAGTCATTGTTAAGAAGACTGTGACTGACTGATTGATTGGTTGAATCAGGAAATCAGGGCATAAGGGGAAAAGAGACATACAATTGAGAAAAGGGAAGACAAAATCTGAGAAGACATATGGAGAAGCATGCGACAATGTATTACAACACCAAATGAGGCAATTCATAGATAAATCTACCTATTACATGAACACGTCAATTTGAATGCTTGCATTGTGCATATCACCCTCCACAACAAGTTTGACCTTGACCTTAATTCAATAACAACATACGTCTATATAACAGATTATGGAAATACATCTCTATTTTAATACTTACTACAACAGTATTTCCTGCCAGTAGTGGGACAAGAAAATGAGTACCGTTGGTTGGTGTGGACGAAATATGAAAGCTATATTTTACATACTTCAGCATTCATGTACAAAACACAGCTGTAAATGACAAAGCATGACCTTACCTTGACCTAGACAAAACGTCAAACTGAGGAAGGGGTGTGTGCTATTGAAAGGTCTTACCCTAAGGTAGGTTTGGGCCAAGTATTAAAGCGGTATCTTGAGTTCTTAAGCAGTTACGTACACTTTTCAAGACTTAAATAAGTATGACCTCACCTTGACCTAGGCAGAAGTTCAAACTGAGGACAGAGTGTGTGATATTCAACGGTCATACCCTGAGGTAAGTGTGGGCCAAATATTTAAATCGGTATTTTGAATAATTCAGCAGTTACGGACACTTTGCAAAACTTAAACACAAAGCTTGAACATGGTTTTAAATGACAAAGTATTATAATAATAATAATCATTAAGAAACTAGAAAACAGAATGTCGTCTGTTACAAGTTTGCCTAGCGCTTTTAAAATAAGGGTAATTGGAAAGATGATTTCCTTGTAAAAGGCTGAAAATAGAAACACCAAAATTTGTTATCTATATAACCTAGATTTAGACTTTGCTGTGTCTATCCGCATCACGAGAAAAAGAAACTTGTTTTCAGGGATGTAGCAACTGCGCATGTCGATTCCTGGCTACTGACATGCGCACTGTCGTCTTGCCTTGCGCAGTTCGCTATTTTGAAATCTAAAAGTGTCAAGATATACGAGAGACATTCACATTTAGTAGGCATACTCATATCTCAGTAAGTGCGGTTGGATGAAGACGGGTTTTGTTGTGACGCGACTTAAATCATATCATTTGATAATACATCATATCAAAAGTGTATGCGCAGCACAACTGCCATGTACGTTAGCAAATTATGATTTATGGCTCAGAAGGTAGGATAAATAATCATATACTGTACTTACCACATTTTCTCTAAGTATACGCCCAGCTAGCATTCTTAATAAATCTACAGCAGGCCGTTATCGGCCCGTCAGCTACCCTGACGGGCCGATAACGGCCCGCTATAGATTTATGTAGAATGCTTACTGGGCAGATACCATATGTTTGGTTAGCTCATTGGAGCTGCCTCTGTGAGGCAATTCTAATGAAAGCACGCAGCACGTGTTTCTGTATAAAAATAAGATCTGTCTCGATAACTATGTTATTCAGAGTTATGATGCTGTATAGTTTGTTATGTCTGCTTTTAATTTGTACATTTGTATAGTACACTCTGAGGGCCTGATTGGAGATTAGCTTTACCATGTGCTAACTGTTGTCACTCTCGTTAAATAAAGTCTTTATTGATTTACTTATTTCCTTACCTATATGTACTTTAACCTTTTAATATCAAATGGACTGTACTACCTTTCAGTCCATGTCTAATGGAAAGCGTGTCTGGTTTGTGTTGTATTTCGCTGTTTCCAGACTTATAGCTGACGTGTTGCCATAGCCAAGCTATAACACCGGACATCAATTCTCGTACGCTCCTAAATCTCTATACAGGCTGATAGGCATGGTGGGCGAAGCATGCTTATCAAGTACGTTAACGAAATGAATGCATTACGAAAACACGCCTATTCAAATATATTGAAATTTTCACCTACAAAAACTGAAAATTTTCAGATAAAAACTCTGATATTTTTTTTTTATATATTTCTCCTTAAAACATAGATTTTTAGTACTCGGCGAGGCGGTTCTAACGAGTACCTATAACCTGTGTTTCTGAGCATAAATAAGAAAAATAATGTATACCCCTGTAAACCCAAGTTTTACTATATAAAAGTGGGGTTTAAGGGGGTCAAAACTAAATAGGTATGTTTTCGTGATGGCGCTATGTTGCTGTAAGCCAGCTATATGACAAGTGCGTCGGTTCAAAGAAATTACGGTACACATAGCTACATAAGCACGCAAATAGAAAAAAAAGGCATATACAGTGAACCCTCGTTACAACGACAGCATTTGTTTCCAAAACGTTGCCATTAAAATGAATTTGCTGTTGTAAAGAATGCTTAACTGACAGAATGATATGTAAGAAAGACCCTTTTTTTACTCTTATTTCCTCATAGAATATACGTGAGGCGATTCTAACAAATATCATAAACATATGTTGCTTGAAGTTTTAATGTAATATTATTGCATATTTTCTCATTATCAGTCACCTCTTAAGCGAAGGTTTCGTGAATTCAAATTGTCATTATAATGAATTTTGTCGTATCGAGTATCCTTATAAAAAGGGTTGACTGTAGCTGCTCGGACTGATTTTGCTAACCAAAAAAACAAATAAATGAAAACACACACACACACACACACACAAACAAACACACACACGCACACACACACACAAATGTAGATCAGAATTTATCAAAAGTCCTTGATATAAACATTTTTTTTTTACCTTCGACAGGTATCTTTTTGAAACACACTTTTTGTTTATTATTGATGTTTCACTTCAATATTGTGAACATTTCAGAAAATTTTAATAAAAGGACCTGGTTGAAAATCTTCCTCAATTTACGTTCCCCTCTCGATTTCTGCATGGTTTGGGGTCATTTTCACTATGGAAAATATGAAAGTATTAGAGTCCCAATGAATAGAATAAAACGTTTAGTGCATAAGAAGTTACCGTGAAGGTTTTGCTTTAAATCATGGCAAACAAAATGCAAAATTACTTCTTATTTGCAAAGCGCTAAGCAAAAACTGACTTTCTGAAAAGTACGGTACGCAGACAATGTGCAGACGTTTTATGACATAATCAAAAAACGATTGTGCATATTAGATTGTGTCTCTTGTATAATTGATCTGCAATCTTCGTACGAGCGTACTATGTCTTTGTAGATTGTCCAAAACATAGAGCAGTGGCCTAAACGGAATCATTTTTTCCTACACGCTGATGAAAAAAAAAAAAAAAAAAAAGTCTCTAGTATCGCTTCCATTATAGGGGCTACTCTTGACAAAGCTAAAGTTAGTCTAAACGTGGTATTACTCACTAATTATTTTATTATCCCTCCTTGGGCGCCATGCAAGAGAGATCAAAGACATGCCATAAAGAGTGAGGTGATTATAAGATCCCAGCATGGGGCGGTAGTAAAAGATGTCTTCTGAAGGGTAATAAATATAATACGTAGATCAGATAAGAGGGAGGGGAGGGGCAACGGTAACTTTTTTTAACTGCTTGATTACTATCAAGCACATCAATCCCCTTCTGAAAAGGACTCTACCCTACAAGAAAAGAATTTGCTCCCGAGGGGGTGGGAGTGGGGGCGGGGGGGGGGGTGGGGTGTAGGGGAGGAGGGCACATTCCATTACGAAAACATGCCTATATAATTTTTACCACGTTTATATAGTAAAACTGAGGTTTACAGGGGTATACATTATTTTTTTATTTCTGCTGAAAAAGCCGAGATGGTTCTTACGAGTACCCACAATCTATGTTTTGAGCAGAAATTTGAAAAAAAAATCAGAATTTTTACCTGAAAATTTTCATTTTTTGGGTAGTAAAATTCTCAGTGTATTTGAATAGGCGTGTCTTAGTAATGCATAGAAGAGTGGCCTAAACGGAATTATCTTTACCTACACGATGATGAAAAAAAAAATGTCTCTAGTATCGCTTCCATAAAAGCGGCTACTCTTAAAGACAAAGCTAAAGTAAGTCCAAACGTGGTACCACTCATTTATGATTTTATTATCACTCCCTAGACACTATGCAAGAGAGATCAAAGACATGTCATAAAGAGTGAGGTGATTATAAGATCCCAGCATGGGGCGGTAGTAAAAAATGTCTTCTGAAGGGTAATAAATATAATGCCTGGATCAGATAAGAGGGAGGGGGAGTGGCAACGGCAACTTTTTAACTATCAAGCACATCAATCCCCTTCTGAAAAGGAGTCTACTCTACAAAGAAAGAATTTGCTCCCGAGGGGGGCACATTCCATCACGAAAGCATGCCTTTTTTGACCTCCTGAAACCCCACTTTTATATAGTAAAACTGGGGTTTACAGGGGGTATTCATTATGTTCTTATTTCTGCTCAAAAACATAGATTGTGTGTACTCGTTAGAACAGCCTCGCCGAGGCGGTTCTAACGGGTACCGACAATCTTTTTTGAGCAGAAATGAGAAAATATCAGAATTTTTTATCTGAAAATTTTCAGTTTTTGAAGATGAAATTTTATATATATTTGAATAGGCATTTTATCGTAATGTTTACTTTTAGAGGACCTCTTTACAGAAGGAACCCATAATAATTTTGACAGAATTGCCTCCAGTGAGAGTTTATCCAATCTCTTTGCATTTATATATGTTGAAAAATTTGTTTCAGTTTCTGACTAAAGCGCTAGCTGTTGGGTACAACGGGGCTTAAAGGTATGATGAAAAGGATTCGACAAGATTACTGAAAAAAAGTGGAAAAGGAAATGTACCATCAGTCAGTGTGGCTCGTTTTGATTTTATTGTTGTCGTTTGTTCCCTGTAGCTATGGCAACAAAGAAGGAAGCAAATATCCATCCGAAGATGTAGATGTGGCTCCCTCCGGTACAGCACACCCCGTTGGACCACTCGACTGGCCAGCCCCGCCACCGCCTCCAGAGGATAACGCAAAATGGGCTGCATTCAATAGTCTTCATGCGTCGTCGGTCAAGAAAATGGAAAAGAAAATTGAAATTAAGCTACCGGGTCTGAAGAAGATAAAACTGTTCTGAAATAAATAAATAAATAATTACAAAAGTAAAAAAAAAGTAAATAAAAGACTTAACAGAATGAAAAAAGAAATCTACTAAACTTCGTCAAAAGGTCGATGTTAATCTTAATGTTACTGTAAAACTGTTTTGAGAAAATATACCTTCGGATACCACAAAAAAAAAAAAAAAAAAAAAAAAGACATGTCACGATATTATCACGATATGAAATGTCCGATTTAATATTTTATCCTGTTTTTTTTTTTTTCTATATTTGTCACAAAATGTATGAGAATTGATTTAATGCTTTGTATGCTGTGTAAAAAATCAGCAGATGACAATTGCAAATATTTTTCATTTTTTTCCAAGAAAGTAGGCACTGACATTTCATGCGAATTATCTCCTCAGGAGACAATTTAAATGAAATGTCAGAACCCTATTTCCTGGAAAAAAAGAAGAAACAAATGTCATAAATCTGACGTTAAGTGCATTTTTATATAAATGGTGTATTATACAGGTATCATGAAGTATCGATACTAATCACTAGTATCAAGATAAGTATCATCACAAACCATATGATATATCGACGCATAGGTGATATCGGCCAAGCTCTGCTGCGCATCTGAGTCAGTCGTCTACGCTGGACCTTCTTAGGATAACTAGAATAGAATAGAATAGATTTATTTCAACATTCCAGTAGGCGTTAAAGCCCTTGAGGATATAATACAAACATATACGATGGCATATGACATTAAAGATACGAAAGCATTTTCTGTTATTACCTGAAAAAAAAAATCAATACATTGGGTAAATTAGCATTATGTGGTATTCAATATTATGTGGAGAAGAGATCTCACAAAACAGGGAAATCAGTAAGTCGTGAACAAACTCAGTTGCACCAGCCGTCTCTTGCCAGACATCTTTAAGAATCTCTTTAGATAACTAAAGACTTATGGTTTCATCAAGGCGCATAACTCTTTCATCCCTGAGATTCAGAAGTGGATTCTTTTATCACTGATATGGGTCAGAAGAATTGTTCCGAATAGGGGTCTCTGTCGAAATGCAAACCAAAATGGCAAACAGTGTGGAGCCTGATAAAACGGCTCATTATGAGCAGTCTCATCTGGATCTACATTGTTTGCAAAGCTTTTTGCATTTCATGGTCTGCAGGGATGAAAGGTTAAGAACTTTGGGCAGCCCTGCAAGCTACAATCATCACGAAAATATGCCTATATAATTTAGACCCCCTTAAAACCCACTTTTATATAGTAAATCTGGGGTTTACAGGGGTATATATTATTTTTCTTATTTCTGCTCAAAAATATAGATTGTGGGTACTCGTTAGAACCGCCTCGGCGAGGCGGTTCTAACCAGTGCCCACAATCCATGTTTTGAGCAGATATATGAAAAATATCAGATTTTTTATCTGAAAAAATTCAGTTTTTGTAGGTGAAATTTTCTATATATTTGAATAGGCGTGTTTTCGTAATGGATGTCATAATAAGAGTCTCTGTGACACAGAGACACCGATTTTTATTAGTTTATGTGTTCTTTGATTCCAAGCTCAACCTATATAGATTTTATCTTTCGGTGAACAGACAGCATGGACTACATTATGCATAGGCTGGCATTTCTTTATCCGTTAACCGTTATTGAGGCATGCCCATTACGAAAACACGCCTATTGAAATATATTGAAAATTTTACCATCAAAAAATGGCAATTTTTCAGATAAAAAAATCTGATATTTTTCATATTTCTGCTCAAAACATAAATTGTGGGTACTCGTTAGAACCGCCTCGTCGAGGCGGTTCTAACGAGTACCCACAATCTATGTTTTTGAGCAGAAATAACAAAAATAATGTATACCCCTGTAAACCCCAGTTTTATTATATAAAACTGGGGTTTAAGGGGGTCAAAATTATATAGGTATGTTTTCGTGATGCTATGTAATGGCTAGAACATCTTCTGAACCATGGAAATATGTTCTAGACATGGGTAGCTCGAGCCACTGAAGGTTAATCATAGCGCCAGTCAGAAAGGCAAATGGCGATAATTTAGAGATGTATTTTCGATCTTCTATAATTTAATGGTATTTTCAGTGCACTTGTTAGAATCTCCCCGATGAGGCGATTCTAATGAATGCATTCAACATACATTTTCAAGTTGAAGAATTAAATATTCTACTTAAATATTCCAAAATATTAGCTTTCCCATTTCCTACTGACTAAAACTAGTTCGACTCGGCCACGGTAAACGAGCTATCGGTGTTCACGTGAAGCTAAAAATCTACTAGGATATACAACATGTGTGCAGGTTGCCTATCTGCTAAATGGCTGCCATCAAGAAAACATACCTATATAATTTTGACCCCCTTAAACCCCACTTTTATATAGTAAATCTGGGGTTTACAGGGGTATACATTATTTTTCATATTTCTGCTCAAAACATAGACTGTGGGTACTCGTTAGAACCGCCATGCCGAGGCGGTTCTAACGAGTACCCACAATCTATGTTTTGAGCAGAAATATGAAAAAATATCAGAGGTTTTTATTTGAAATTTTTCGTTTTTTTTTGGAGGTGAAATTTTCTACAGAGTTGCATAGGCGTGTTTTCGTAATGTGAGAGCTTATCAGTAATACCCTACTGAGAAATTGTTATGATAATAGCTTTCAGCTCTGCAGTATTTCATTAAATATTAAGAAATGCCTGCTGCCCAGCCAAAGCTGGTTAACTCTGAGCATGCTGGGTAAAAATTTCAGCGCGGGCATTTTGATTTTTTTTTCACAGAAAACGGTGTTTGAAAAACAAAAAAAGAAAGAAATTATCATCATATTGTGTTCTGCTAGCTTTGCCTAGAAGGTGGTAACGGTAAGAGAACACAATAAAGGGAATAAAACTTGAAAGTATTTTGATTCCACAAACACTTTAATGCCAAACGCTACTGGAATCAGCTAGTCAATGATATGGCACTTTCCTCCTCTCCTGTAAGTTGTTTCAAGGATCATAGCCTCGTTAGTAGAATTAATATCCTCTGTGGTTTAGCCATTGAAGTTTTACTCGTCCATGCATATATTTTCAAAATCTTCATAATATGAACTCTAAAATGTATGTCTTCCGATTTAGACATTTAATCCTTTGAGGTATATGACAACCACTGATATACACAATAATAATAATCATAATAAATAGAAATGTGTCCAAAGGACACGGATGCGTTAAGAAGGCAATCACAAATGGGCTGTAATCTGAATCCTTGTTGTCAGCATGACAAATTTTCAACTTTGGTTACGCAAAATGTGCCCAGAGAAGATTCAGATCAGAATGCGCAGGCTGATCTGAATCTTCGCTGGGCCCACTTGCCGGAATTGTCCGAAAGAACGTTTTCTATGGTTGCGACTAAAATTATGATCCATTATTTTCATTAATGTTACATATAATCTCATAAACGATGTTTAGTTTAAAATACGTCGAAGACTTTACTTTTTCTAGAAATGCTTGACCTTAGAAATGACGCAAAACCGCTTACTGTTCACAGAAGTAGCTTATCTTAGAGGCCAATTAATTGCTTACTTGTCTATCTATGTGATGCTTAATCAAATCAAGTAATATATTCCTTTTGAAGACAATATAGTTAGCGTGTTGGCTCGCTCCTTGAAATGAAGTATATATATTTTTATATAGTGAAATACTGTATTTAACAAAGGTGTTTGGACAAAAAGGCCTAAGCAACACGTGCAAATATAGAAAAAAAACAGGGTTAAAGTGTCATAATACAGTATCGTAAAGGACACTTGATATCGTGATAATATCGCGATAATTTTTTTTCCCTATATTTTCTATATTTGTCACAAAATATAGAATAAAAGAAAAAAAAACAAGGTTGGAGTATCATAATAGAGTATCGTATAGGAAACGTGATTTCGCAGTACCTCTTCTGGTGATACCAACTCTAGCCCAGACTGGTTCATTGCAATAGTTTGGCAATTCCATGATGAACTACTTGCTTAGACATGTTCTCAGCAACTGTACAGCAATCCAGTGTCGGAATACTTAATTCATCACGAAAACACGCCTATATAATTTTGACCCCCTTAAACCCCACTTTTATATAGTAAAACTGGGGTTTACAGGGGTATACATTATTTTTCTTATTTCTGATCAAAAACATAGATTGTGGGTACTCGTTAGAACCGCCTCGACGAGGCGGTTCTAACGAGTACCCACAATCTATGTTTTGAGCAGAAATATGAAAAATATCAGATTTTTTTTATCTGAAAAAAAAAAATAGCCATTTTTTGGTGGTAAAATTGAATAGGCATGTTTTCGTAATGTAGCCAAGTTCAGTGCAATGATTCGGCAAATTCATGATCGAATACGTGCTTGGATAGTTTTATTGGAATAGTTAGGCGATTCTATAATAGCATGCTTGTTAAGACACGTTGAATGCTATGATTTAGCAATTTCATGATGATTGCTTAGACAGGTTCTTTAGACGGGACAGGCCTGGCAATTCCGTGTCGGAATAAACGATCAGACAGGTTCATTGCAATGGTTTGGCACTTCCTTGTCGGAATACTTAATTACACAGTATAAGTACAATGATTTGGCAATTTCGCAACATATAACACATGTTCAATGCAATGGTTTGGCACTTGATGAAATGCTTGATAAGGCATATTCAGTGGAATAGTACTGCGATTCCATGATAGAATGTTTGGTTAGACATGATCAGTGGAATGGTACGGCAATTCCATAATGGAATGTTTGATTACACATGTTCAGTGTAACGCTACGACAATTCCATAACGGAATGTTTGGTTAGACATATTCAGTGGAATGGTACGACAATAACGTAATGGAATGCTTGCTACTGTAAGACATGTTCAATGAAATGGTGCGGTAATTCCATAATGTTTGGTTAGACATGTTCAGTGGAATGTACTTCATGAGTAAATGCTTGCTTAGACATATTCAGGGCAATGGTTCGGAAATCCCATGATGAAATGCTTGATAAGACATGTTCATTGCACTGGTTTGGCATTTCATGATGGAATACTTGATTAGACTGGTTCAGTGCAATGGTTTGGCAATTCCAGGAATTGTCATATCATTGTCCTGAACCTGTCTAAGCATATTTGCTTGTGTACAGAATGATAAAATATTTGAAATAATCTTTGACGATTCCCTGCGACCGATGGAGTGACGCAAAACTGTACCAGCAGTATCCCTGTTCGGCATGATGTTTTCTAAATGAGTACAGAATGTTATTTTTTTTCAATGTTGTGAAACTTGACTAGAATAAGATATCGCTTTCATAGCAGCGTGTCCAGTGTGAGACGCTTACAAACATAAGCTAATATGCAGACAAGCAAGTAGACGAGCTTTTCGTTATAATGACATGGCAAAATGCCCGACTAATTAAAAGATGCAAGAACGCTTTGATCGTATTCTCAAGCCTATCTCAACTACGGATTCATCCTCAGTAAAAACCAGGTGATCTACCAACATGCGCCAGGAAAACCATACTCTTAAAGGGACATGATATGCATGGTAAATTTTCTACCATTATGTACAAGGGAGACAACCTTTGTGACGTCCTGTTTGGCTGTTTTGCTAACCAATCCCATTCGGAAAAGGGGACTTTTCTAAGCGATCTTTATGATGTTCAGGCACGGCGGACGAACTAACAGTGCATTATTATATTCCTGGCATACATACATGTAATATGCAAATGAGGTATACAGTTTGCGTCTTTTTCGCGCCTGCGTGCGTGCTGCGCATCACGAAAACATGCCTATATAATTTTGACCCCCTTAAACCTCATTTTCATATGGCAAAACTGGGGTTTACAGGGGTATACATTATTTTTCTTATTTCTGCTATTTCTGCTCAAAACATAGATTGTGGTACTCGGTAGAACCGCCTTGTCGAGGCGGTTCTAACGATTACCCACAATCTATGTTTTGAGCAGAAATACAAAAACTATCGGAACTTTTTATCTGAAAATTTTCTTTTGTTGGTGAGAAAATTTTCAGAATATTTGAATAGGCATGTTTTTGTAATGGTACTTTTTTTCCATTAAACATATTTAGTCTGAAACTACTGCACCTAGGATCTTGACATTTGGCACAAATGTTGGAAATGAATTGCTGTATTGTCGGAAAGAGAACTGGCATGGTTCTGCTTTTTCTTAAATTTATTTGTTTTATTTTTTTTTTCTCTTCAATCAAAATTTTGGACAGATAAGTCAAAGATTTCGTGTCAACGGTTTGAAGGTTATATCTAATATCAAGGACAGTGATGAATTGGTACCAGCTGGGGGTATATGTGACCCACTTATCACTTTGTCTAGTTTGAGACAGACGTACTCGCAGACCGAGCTGCAACTGCAAAGAAAAGGGAAGTCTGCATTTGGGAAGCTGAAATAATCACTGTCATCTTGCACCTTTGTTTGAATTTGGGCCTGTTTAGAAATATAAAGTTCATGTTTGAGACATACTTGTGGAATACCATTGATTGCAAAGATTGATTTCTATGCTTATTTACCTGGGATAGGGACATCAAGATATCAGGAGTCTTTAACCATTACCACTCTCTGGGCCGATTAAGCAGATGCCAAATTTGTCATACTTTCGTTATTATTCTCCTAAAACTGGATTTGTCATTCCATGCAAATTGTCTCCTTTGGAGAGAATTTGCACGAAATGTCAAATCCTGTTTCAGTCTTGGAAAATGTGCAAAAATATTTAAAAATGTAGACTGCTAAAAATTTTACCCGGAGTGCCAGGTATTAAATCCATGCACAGACAGATATCTATCTATCTATCTATCTATCTATCTATCTATCTATCTATCTATCTATCAATCTATCTATCTATCTCATCACGAAAACAATTCTATATAAGTTTGACCCCATTAAACACAACTTATATATAGTAAAACTGGAGTTTACAGGGGTATACATTGTTTTTCTTATTTCTGTTCAAAAACAAGGAATGTGGGTACTCGTTAGAACCACCTCGTCGAGGCGTTTTAACGAGAACCCATAATCTATGTTTTGAGCAAAAATATGAAAAAAAAAAAAAAAAAAAAAAAAAAATACCAGATTTTTTTTTTTATCTTATTTTTTTTTTCTTTTTTTTTTTTTTTTTTTTTTTTTGGTAGTAACCTTTTCAGTATATTTGAATATATATGTTTTCGAAATCTATCTATCTATCTATCTACTGGTGAAACTGAAACATTTACTCACGTTCCTGTGTCCAGAGTAATTGGACAAGCAGGCCTCGGCGAACAGTGTAGACCCGGATCAGACGCCGTAGAACAAAGAGTGATCACGGCATACACCGTTTGCTGCTCACCCAGAAAATATAGACACAAGAATCAATGGACTTGTTTCACTTTATCTTTAAGAGCCAGCACATGAGAAAAAAGGTACTTGTCACATAGACGACCAGCAAGGGCTAAGACGAGCCTGCGCATAAGCGCAGTCTCGTCAGAGCCTTTGCTGTTCGGAGATGTACATGTAGTAGAGACCTTGAAACAGGCAAAATCTCATGTCTGTGGCCTAAGTAAGGGACTGCGCTTGCGCTTTTTAAGAACCACAAACCGAAAAACCATACGATCCCTTTTTGCGTGTATGTTAACCTTTTACCATAAATGTCCTAAAATTTGAACTAACACAATCTAAAATGGTTGTCTTTGGAAACTATGAACACATACATGAACGCAATTCGGAGTCTCAGTTGCATTTAGACTCTTCCGCATTGAAATTTTACAGGGCTGCATACGTCCTCTAGCACTAGCTTAAGCGGAACTCGGTTTTCCAAGACATCCGAATTGGTTCAATGCTCCAAAAGGACGACTTGGTTCATTGATCCAAACGGAAACAAAACAAAACATAAAAACTGCGCTATCAAGAAGTACGAGGAGACATTTTACGGCCGCCACTCAGCAGTTAACTCCGACTGCAGTGAAGTCAATTAATATTTGGAAAGACTGCCTTTGGAAACTTTTACTACCTGTTGTAAATGTACATGTATCTAAAACCCGCTGGACGGATGACGAACAGTGTAGACCATTATCGACTCTGAGCGTCTGCCCTGGTTCTACACCACATGCTCAGTTTGTCTGAATACTTAGGGTGAAAACAGTAAATAGGCTGAATGAATAGATAAATGGGTTGAATATTAACCCATTTATGCCGACTGGATTCTTCTATCTTAACATTTTGGCAGGTTTGTTTCCAATAGACAATAGACAGGGCGTCAGGTAATTATTACCTTGATTTATAGAAATTCCTGTAGTTAATGCAAACAGTTTAGACCCTGATCAGGCATCACGTTTTACGACGTCTGATCTGAGTTTACTCTGTTAGCCGGTGTACGTACCTTTTATGGGACACTAGGCATAAATGGTTTAACCTTTACCACTCTCTGGGCAATTTCTGCAGACGACAAATTGATGATTGTTTTCTCCAGAAAACAGGATTCGATAAGTCATGCAAGTTGTCTGCATTGGAAACAAAATTTGCATGGAATAGCAAATCCTTATTCCTTGGCAAAATAAGAAAATATATATATATAATTTTTTTTTTTAAATATCGTCTGATATTTTTTACCCAGAATGCTAAGCATTAATTCGCGTAAAAATACCGGATACTTGATTGCAAGAATTGTCCCTGTCTGTTCCATTAAGAAAACACGCCTATTCAAATATATTGAAAATTTTACCACCAAAAAAGGAAAATTATCAGATAAAAAAACTCTGATATTTTTCTTACTTTGCTAAAAAAAACATAGATTGTGGGTACTCGGCGAGGCGGTTCTAACGAGTACCCATAATCTATGCTTTTTAGCAAAATAAGAAAAATAATGTATACCCCTGTTAACCCCAGTTTTACTTTATAAAAGTGGGGTTTTACGGGGCCAAAATTATATATGCGTGTTTTCGTGATGCGCACATTACGGCAGTACCTTCTAACGAGCCTACAATAAAATTTCAAAGACTCGACACCGATGGTTCACTAACAGTGGCTGATTCGTTTTTGAGTCCCTGAGAAATTCTTCCCATTTCGAAACATGCCTATTCAAATACCAAACACAATGAAAATTTTCCGATAACACATTCTGACATTTTTCAGATTTCTGCTCAAAACATAGATTGTGGGTACTCGTTAGAACCGCCTCGACAAGGCGGTTCTAACGAGTACCATAATCTATGGTTTAAAGCAGAATTAAGAAAAATAATGTTTACCCATTTTACTATACAAAAGTGCGGTTTAAGGGATCAAATTATATAGGCATGTTTTCGTGACGAATAGCTCGAGAAAACAAATATTTAAGGGTATTTAAGAGACACTTTCTTACGAAAATCTATTTTTTTGTGTACACATTCGAGGCGATTCTAATGAGGACACTCAACATACAATGATTTTATAGAAGAACAAAAAGACATCCCTAAATTATCCTTATATGCCTACTGACCTGGCGCTGTTATTAACCGTCAATGGCTCGAACTACCCGTGTCTGGAACAAATGCCTGTGGTCTCAAAGATGTTCGAGCCATTGAAACTCGACTTTACTAATATCTGTATTTATTTTGCGGCGTATATTCCATTGTCTTTGTTGTTTCGTTTTCCAATTTCCTGCGTCTGTTGTAAACTGGAGCTATTCTTGATCACATTGTCTTTAAAATACTGTTATTCTTCCGGTTTTCTCCTATAACGAATGTGTAATGTCCGTGACCAAACATGATTACCAGAGCTTAGTAACTTATTGTGGACAATAACTCAAGTAGGAGGCAATAGATTTCTATAAATAGTTGTGCCTCAACAGGTATACATGTCTTTATCACGCATGCTCGAAATAAATGCCCAGATCTCTCTGCGAATTTGCTTGCGCCATCTGATAAGTAGCCTCTTTGACTGTAACATTATCATTAAATGTTGTTAAAAATATATCAGACTGCATGGATACACAGGCTCAGATGGGCGTCGCGGTGTGCATAAGGGCCCTTTTTGAGAGGAAGTTGCTGGGTAGAGGGCCAATTACGGCAAAAACATCAAAATCTAGATACACAATAAAACAATACATGTACGACTGTAAAACTGACAGGCCCAAACAGGCCGGAAACCCGCTTCCGTATATTTGAGTAATTAATGCTAACGTAATTTTGTTCCAGCGCCATATCCGGCATATCTCGTGGTTGTTCCCATTTTCCCATGTAAGTAAAGGTAAGTAGAGTTGTATGTCTTAAATCATTTCACAATATATACCGAATAATGGGGAAATCAGGCAATACTGCTTCATGTATTTACAGTTGACTCACGTTATCTATAACACTAATAACTCAAACTACTGCTTAAGTCAAACTAACTAAAGAACAATTATTATATTGGTGTATCTTGCTGTATTTTCCTTACATAACAACTCCTTTTACATCGAACTACTTTTATCTCAGACAATAACTTATGATTCACTGGAGTTTGAGATATTGAGAATCAGCTGTATATTTAAACTCCCTTCACGGCCCGACAAAGTGATTTAAATATTCACTGCTAAGTAAACAATAACCATTACAGAAACGACACAGAACTGTAGTTTCTCAGTCGTGTACGGTCACAATGCAATGATGCAATAACTTGACAACCTCCTTTGAGAACGAATTTAAAACTGTAAAAGTTGTCTTGGCAAACAAAGAACGGATACGAGAGTCTCGGTTTTATCGAGGAACTTCATAATCAGCACTATATTTTGCAGACTGCCCAGTAGCCTAATCCTATTTGGTTTTCGATGTTCAAAGTGGTCGTAATGGATTCAGTGGGCCCAAAGAAAATTAGAATAAAACCGCGCTGTTGTTTGCAAGACTGCCCACAAGCACCAGCATTTGCGGTACTCGATATTGAAAGGAAATGTAATGGGACCCGAAGCAAATTAAAATAAAACCTGCATTATTTAGTACGGATTCCAGTACTCAATATTTGCTAACCTTAGAATCGGAAAAATATATGATTTACGGACATACGCTTCTACCGATATTTCCTTCGTTCAGGCCCATGGGCATGGTGGGCGAAGCTTGCTTACCAAATAATGCTTACTATCCGCGGACGCCTGATTACACCCTTTGTTCTGGGGTCCATGTCTGTTGGTCTGAACATTCTGATTCGTCATTCGTTTATGGATTTATGATTTTGAATTACGGCTTTGGTACCATGACCGCAACTACTTATTTCGATATAGCTGGAAAGCCTTTGCATGTGTTTATGAAACAATTATATAGCAGATATGCATACGTTGCATTTCACGACAAATTGCACTTTTCTATGGAGGCCCACTTGATACTTAACAAATTCTAAGTGTACAAGACCGAGTGGATTCAGGTTAAAGTCATTAAAGAAAGAAAACAAAATGGTCTAAACAGAAGGCATAATGTTTATTTTCTCATGAGCATATGCAAACAGGAAGCCATGAGTGAGACTCCGGCTGTTTTCCGCATTTAAGGGTGAACACCCTGTTTTTCCTGTCTAACATCAGTTTTTGAATTTCGCATGCAAACTGCAGCTGAATTAAATCTCCCACCGTTTATTCGTTAGAAGGTATATAGAAATGGATTAAACCAAAAAACGGTTCGATTATTCGTCCAAATATGGCCATTATGATAAACTTGTAAGAAAACAAACTACTTGCAAATTTTATGGCACCATTTTGATTGACACATTTTAATTGTTACCAGTTATCTTTCAGGCGTTCGTGTTGAGTTTTTGTTTTCTATAAAGAATATTCGTATAGAACATTGTACTATGCTTACGCAAGTCTTAAAAATGCATGCTGAGCGGAATCGCCGCGCATATTTTCACGTCCATAATTTCAACACGTTTGAAGCATGTTCTTATATATTCTTCTCTCTTGCTCTTTTGAAATGAGTTCTCATTTCTTTTTATTTTTTTTTTTTTACTTTATTTCTTTTTCTGGAAATGGGATGGATGACGGTACGGGGATGTGTGGTATGGGATTTGACTGCAAAGATTCTGTTAGACTTGACTTGACCCACCATATGATGCTCGTATGTAGACTAGCGATTGTTCTTTTCTTGTTCCTTCAGTCAAAAGTATGATAATGTATCGATGTAAAAGTACGATTGCTGGCCTACGTGCGTGTTTTTATTTCAACACGTATTCAATTCCTATTACTTGCCAATTTCTATTGGTAATGTATATTTACTTCAGACCAGCTTTGACATTTGCATTCATATCCTCCATATAAGGTGATTCATGCTTGGCAGAAAACATTATATTCAGGCATCCTTGTAAACGCATGACAAAAAGACAGGTGTTTGTTGCCAATCAGTTGTTAATGTGCATAGTTACAGTTTATATATATACCGTGGTTACTATAACTTGGCTTTCTTATCTATTATTACAGGCAGGAGACATACATCCTAATCCAGGTCCTCTCTCGACCTCATCAGCTAGCAGTATCTCTGACACTTCCTCGACTAACTTTTCAGTTCTCAATTTTTAAATCTTTCGAATCATCTTTCGTTTGTTCATTATAACGTGCAGAGTCTATTACCGAAAATTGCTATCTTAGGTACGAAGGTATTTGAGTTCGATATTCTAGCTTTCAGCGGAACTTGGCTAAATCCTTCTGTCCTATTCGCAAGATTTGCACATTCAGACATTTAGAGAACTCGAACGTAAGGACAGAGTCGGTGACAGCCATGGCGGAGTAGTAATATATGTTAAGGAAGACATTTACTATCGGCGAAGACTGGACCTAGAGCCGAGAGGTGTAGACTGTATTTGGATAGAGTTAACACTGAAACAGAAACATCTCTTATTCGGATTATTTTACAGACAACCAAACTCAGATATGACTTACTATTCTTCGTTTCAAGATTCATTCCACCTTGCATTCGATACAGGCACAGATGATATTACCATAACTGGTGACTTTAACTTCAATATGTTGAATTCGCAATATGCACGTAAAATTAATTCACTTTGTCAACAGTTTTACTTATACCAATCTATTAGTGAGCCTACCCACTTTACGGAAAATTCGATCTCTCTCACTGACTGATTTCTAGTAAGCAACAAAGATCAAATAATCTTTAGTGGAGTCGGCGACCCCTTCTTACAACAAGACCTTCGCTACTATTGTCCTGTATTTGGTGTCTACAATTTCTCTAAACCTAAAATTAAATGTCGTGTATGGCAATACGATCGGGGCGATTATGATCTTTTAAGGCAGAAAGCGTCTTCCTCTGATTGGAATTCTCTTCAAAATCCTGATATAAATGTATATGCTAAGAACTTCTATGAGCATTTGATTGAAATTACCGATTCCTTATTCCTAACAGGCAAGTTACAATACGACCGACTGAGCCACGGTGGATAACTACTTTAATTAAGAAACATATACGTATGCGTAAAACAGCGTACAAAAAAGCAAAACGAACAAATACACAAGCTAATTGGGTAAAGTTAAGACGTCTTCGTAACGAAACTACTTCAATGATTTGTAACTAAAAAAAATCGTACATAGACCCTCTCTAATAAGCTTAAATCTGAGACTCTATCGTCTAACCAATGGTGGACAGTTTTAAAAACATTAAATTTCTCCCAATTCTACTTCTATTATTCCACCACTGGAAAGAAATGGCCTGGTATATTCCGACGAAGTTGAAAAAGCAATATTTTCAAAGATTTGTTTATAGATCAATCCTTATTACATGAGGAAAATGTCACACTTCCTGCTATTGACAATGTTATTGTAAATAAACCATAAAGCTCTCTTGTGTTCACTTCTGAAGAGGTCAAAGCAATACTTAGAACGCTTCCGATTGGTAAAGCCGTCGGTCCTGACAGAATAAGTAACAGCATTCTTCGTGAACTAGCTAATGAATTGCCTACACCACTTGCTTTCTTACCAGTCCGTACGCCAAGGAGATGTTCCTGTGTGCTTTAAACGAGCTCATGTTTGTCCTGTATCTAAGGACGGAAACGATCCTTCTGACGTTTGTAATTATCGACCTATTTCTTGATTGAGTAATCTTGACAAAGTCTTCGAAAGACTTCTATTTAAACATCTGTTTAATCATCTCCGTGATAATAATATTCTTACATCTTTTCAATCGGGTTTCATACTTGAAGACTCTACTTCTAACCAACTCACTTTCTTGTATAATAAATTTTGTCAAGCACTAGATGCTGGCAAAGAGGTTAGGGCTGTTTTCTGTGACATAAGCAAAGTCTTTGACCGTGTCTGGCATGCTTCTACATAAACTTAAGTCCATTGGAATCTCTGGTGAACTACTAAAATGGTTTTCGAGTTATCTCGTTGGTAGGAAACAACGTGTTGCCTTGCAGGGAGTAGAATCCAAATGGAATAATATCAAGGCAGGCGTTCAAACAATTCTCGGACCACTACTTTTCTTAATTTTCATAAATGATATAGTAACTGAAATAGGATCTTAGCATTCATCTCTTTGCTGATGTTGTCAGTCTTTTCATAGTTGTCGATAATTTAGAAGTTGCTGCAGAAATATTCTTAATGCAGATTTAAAAAAAAAAGAATGCTAAATGGGCTGAAGCTTGGTTAGTAAAATTCAATCCCTTAAAAACTGAATCACTTCTGATATCAAGGAAAATCAACAAACCTTTACATCCCTCCTTAATCATGTTAGGACAGCAAATCAGTGAGGTAGAATTTTATAAGCATTTAGGAATATATTTTTCAAATGATGGCTCTTGGCATAAACACATTGACTACATTAAAGAAAAAATGGACAATATTTAATATTATGCGTAGATTAAAATATGAAATAGACAGGAAATCTTTAGAAATAATTTATACAACATTTATTCGACCTATTTTAGAGTATGCGGACGTTATTTGGGATAACTGCAACGATTATGAAAAACAGGAGCTCGAAAAAATACAAATTGAAGCAGCCAGAATAGACACTGGTGCTCCTAAGCATTTATCAGTTCGTAATCTTTACAATGAGATTGGTTGGGAAACTCTCGAAACAAGAAGAATAAATTATAAACTGATACTATTTTACAAGATGTACAATAACTGAACTCCTGATTATCTTTCATCACTTATTCCTTCTTCGGTCAATGATGTATCACATTACAATCTGAGAAACGCAAATGATGTTCAAACTATTAACGCGAGAACTGCTTTGTACTTCAATTAATTCCTACTGTCTGTCAAGCGAGAATGGAACAACATACCAGACAATGATAAGTATGTAGATTCAGTTGATTCTTTTAAACGGCAGATAAGCCGGAATAAAACTCCAGTTCCAAAATATTTTTATACTGGAAACAGAAAGTTACAAATTTTGCATACTAGGCTACGTACAGTATGCAGCTCTTCAAATTACGACTTGTTTGTAAAATCTAGTTCAGACGCCCCGCTGCGTTCTTGTAGAAATGATGATGTTGAAAACGCGGAACATTTTTTCTTATCTTGTAACTTTTATCGTGATCATCGACTCGAACTTTTTCGGATAGTTACTCAATATTGCATTGCGTCTCTACATGTATTTCTACATGGTGATGAGTCACTTCCTTGTAAAACAAATCAAATCATCAAGTACTAAACTCAAATTTTGTCATGTATGAAACACTAGTTCGTATATATTATATTTTCGCCATGCGCACTGTTCAATGTCTTTGGTTGACTTACCTCGGTCTCCGCCTTCGGATGCGTATTCTGTTTTGGATATTTGCTGTTTGCATGTGGAATATTGCCCTTCTCAATCTCGTCATTTCAATGGAGTTAAGCAACGCCAACACGGCTAGTACTTGGATGGGTGAGCGTCTTACACTGCAGGGTACTATAGATTTTTCGTGTATTTTCGTTTTTTTTTTTCTGTACCTGCTGTTTATTCTCATAATTATGGAAAAAGTAAAGGCAACTATACCGAATATAACGTGTCATAAAAATGGTACTTGCATGAAGTGATAGTTATTGCTTCATTCATTATTAAGAACCATATTCGGAATAATAATAATAATAATTAGTATTAGTATGCGTTTGTATGTTTTATCCATGCAGTCATGTATGTACACAGTTATGTATGCATGAATGCAAGCATGTATTTCTTCTTTCGTGCATGCATGGAGCCTGTACGCATCCGCTGATTTTACTCGCAGAATCGTTGGCTGCGTCGCCGGATACTGTGAAATATACCAGTACGCATCTGCACTGTCTGATCAAGGACTCTATTGATCACATATGACATACAGTTTATTTTTTTAAGTGAGTCGTGCCATAGGAAAATGGTCCTACGAAGGCTCTGAACAGACTGCGTATCTACGAAGTCTTGTCATGTCCAGTCGGTGCATCCACGCACTCTGATCAGGGTATTTACTGTTTGCGTACGACAAACGGGTCCTTTCGTTATTTAAGCTGAACCGGTGGCTCAATCGGATGCGCGTCCGACTGGTGATCAGGAGGTCGCGGGTTCGATCCCCGCCGGCTCCGGCATCATTCTTTCGTTGAGACTCATCATGAAATATTTTCTGCGGTAATTATCCCCTTCCGCTACTTCAAGAACGATATAATTAAGTTTCTGGCGAACGAATATGTACAAGTACTGCTTAACCACTTAGAGGACTAAGTCTACCCAGTAAAAGTGTGGTTAGGTAAACTGACCGTGTCGACATGTCTTTAAAAGTGTTGACTGGGCAGTAAAAGTTAATCCAAACAAACAAATTAAGCCGTGTCATTGGAAAACGGTACTGACATATATTCAGTCAACAGACAGTCTGCGTTGCCTGACCAAGCTATTGACTGTTTCAAAATGACATGTGGGTCCTTTTTAGTCATTTAAAGAGACGAAACGGGTCTTTGACTCGTTTCAGGGACTACACTCATTTTTTGTTTTTCATAAATTCATTTCAAATCCCTATTTACAATAAAAACCGGAGGGGTGTAAAATGCCCCTCACGGCCGACACCCTTTTTTAATACAATATTGCATCCCTACAAAGACCTATAGCAAACGTTACGCATCGAGACTGGAAGGCTTGGAAAGCCTCAAGTGTCTCGTGTTACGGTTTAAAAACATCACGCTTAAACTATATAATGTATATTTAGAACTTCAAATGATATTGGGTAAGGAAGAATATGTTTTCTGCATTTCTTATTACTTTCATTAATTAAATTATAATGGCATTTTGGACAGTAAAAACGTATACTCGTCGACACGGACATAGTTTAATGTCCCCATTGTGTAAATTGACAAAACCATTCTTTTGTTATGAGGACTATTGGGCCCAATAGCCGAGTGGTCTAGGTGGTATCACCAATAATCAGGCAAATGAGAGTTCGAAACTACGCAAAAGAAAATTAAATGATGTTTCTAACAGTTATAATTTCTTTTCTTTAATTTACTTTTGTTGTAACTGGTTTAGAGTTCAATAAACAGCAACGTAAAAAGGAAGCAAAATGTATATTCTGTTTTTAATATGTTGACTTTATTTATTTTTGTTGCAACTGTTTGAATATTTTATACCGCAGCCTTAAGGAGGGTGAATCACATCGGGGCAAAAAGAAAGGTTCTTACATGCATACAGCTGAGTTACACATCAGCCTATGCATTTGCACAATCTCATCAGTTCATTCGCATTTTATCTGCGGAACCATTTGATACAGTTATGGCTAAAGAGCACGATTTGATCATTTACATAAAATGTCAAGCCTTATTTACATCAGAAAAATAAATTTAAAGAATAATAGAATGTCGTCTGCTGCAGTTCTGAATGGCAATTTTAGGCTTAGGTTCTGGTAAAAATGTGACAGTCCTGATTTGTCTGTGTCAATGCACAGTCTGACATGGATATTCGCTGTTCACATATGCAGTAGGCAGTTTTGTCGCACGATGCGCGTCTCAAATACACTGGGTAGATTTTCAGCCATTTTGGACAAACGAGACTTTTGTGTCTTCCTGTTTAAAACTGTTTCTGAAAATGATACAACTCCAGACAGCGCATCGGCAAACTTTGATCAGGATCTGTACTGTTCGCATAAGATATACGGGTCCTTTTGTAATTGAGCCGTGTCACATGAAAAGGGTAAAATCGCATATGCGGTCTTCGAAGTTTCAGAACAGCTGCGTATCCATAGTTAATACTCTGGCCTTATAATGCTGTGGTCAAGATGTCTAGCCCAGCAAACAATTCACATAAAATGTCAAGTCTTATTTTCTAAGAAAAACATATTTCAGAATACTGCCTGCTACATGTTTGAATGGTGATTTAAGGGTTAAAATATTCCTACATATTCCTACCGGTGATAATCAAAATGCAATGGCAGGCCACAGTTTATTGGAAAAAAAAAATGATTGATATTTTAGCAGATATGTTCCTTTGAAGACATTCCCAATTAAATGATAAGAGTTGTTTTAGTGAAAAATCAACAAAACAACACTCATCCGTCATCTGCATTGTCAGCACGTTAAAGGTTAAACATTTTGTAAACTTGACTACATGCACATGTATTGTGGGGCTAGCGTGCGTTTCGCGCATTATGTCCCCCTTGAAATATTGTTGTAAATAAAACTGAACCACTTCCTAATATTAATTGGACATTTGATTTATTTAACATACTAGCGAGTGTAACAGAATGTAGGTTTGAACTAGGTCTGCAGGTTCTGAACTCAACTTTTGTCATGTATGAAACACTAGTTCGTGTATATTATTTTTTCGCCATGCGCACTTTTCAATATCTTTCGTTGATTTACCTCGGTCTCCGCCTTCGGATGCGTATGCTGTTTTGGATGATTGCTGTTTGCATGCGGAATATTGCCCTTTTCAATCTCGTCTTTTCAATGGAGTTAAGCAACGCCAAACCCGGCTAGTACTTGGATGGGTGAGCGTCTTACACTACAGAGTACTGTAGATTTTTCGGGTATTTTCGTTTTCTTTTTCAGTACCTGCTGTTTTTCTAGGCGTTGGTTACTTACATATACAAATTACTGTTAGTAATTCTACAAATCGTAATTAATAAGCCTACAATTGTATCCACAATTGTTGAACTCGTCCACTGGGTGGGGGTTCACATTTTAAAGATGAACTCGTTTGGATATTGTAAGTCGAGTTAGGGTTCTATTAGCGTATCCCATGTTAAACACGAAAGGTGATTATAGAAAGAAATAGCATTTTCTGACAGAATTCAGTTTTTGATCTACTAAAACGTTTAGGACAAGGTCCTTCATCCCTACTTGGACGAGTTCATTTTCCTTCCGCACTGAAAAATAGTTCAAAGAAATTATATACTTTACGTACATATGAAACTGTTGCAGTGCGCTAAATATAGTAATACATGTGAATTTTAATTAAATAGGTCAGCAAAATGTTGACATTTTTAACTTTTTTTCGTTCGACGGTTTGTTTGGATGTCCAAGGGCAAATCACGACACAAGAATTATTCCGCTGTTCAAGTCGCGACCCTATGTTGTAGAAACTGCCGTCCGACGCAACATTATTTCAAAAGAAACAGAGGCTACTTCTGCTGTGGTAAAGTATATTTATATTTCACATTGCATTTTTTTTTCTTTTAGTGCCATCTAAACTGTACGTTATTTGTTTACGTTGAACTTCTGATTAAGTTTTTTGGCAGCGACGTTACAAGCGATTTGTTAGTTGTTTACGGTGGGCTTTGAACATGATAGTGTAGTAGCAAATGGGAATGGTAGGCCTATGCATATTTTTTCTTCTTTTCTTTTTAGCGTGAAATCGTTCGAAGTTTATTTGATGTTAACCAGTTACTATGTAGTATAATTCTGCAGCCACGAACGATGAATTAGCGTTATTCCAGTAGCCATAATGCCATAGCACAACATGACTTCCGGTGAAAACGAAAGTAGAAAAAAAAAAAAAAAAAAAAAAAAACAGTACTGAAAGCGTTACGTTGACATTGTTTTGTTTGACTGAAGATGAATTATTTTCAAGATTTTCCATTTAAATCAACAATGAGAATACTTGTAAGCAAATAGTTTAGATGGGCATAAAATAATACCGACCATTGGGTTTATTTTCTTACTTTTATCCTTGCAACAATTAGCAGGAGCTCCGAGAGAAACAAGTGCTAGATGATTGAATCCGGACATCAGTATTTATACCCGTCATGTAGAATTGTTTGGAAAGTCTATATTTTCACTCTGAGAAATATACAAATGTTTAAATCTCCATATAAGTTTCAGGAAACTTTACCCTTTATAAACAGACATTCACATATTAAGCAGAGAATTACACTGTAAGCCAGTGACTGGCATATAGCAATTGCAAATTCAAAAATAAACACACAATCTAAAATGGCATAAGACAACTCCATATCACTGATTAATTCATTGATTGATTGATTATCGGACATAATTCACAGCATAAAATGTACATTATTTTTTACTGGCAGGGTTGTTGTTGATAGTTGACCATTATAATATACTTGAATATAAAGACCTAGCTACACTCTTACCCAGTGTATCAGTCAGTAATCCAGGGTATAATGGTCTGTCACATGGAGATTATGTCGGAATATTGATCAGCGACAGAGTAAACCAAGATCTGTATTAGGCTACACTAATAATAAAGCTGTCTCATTAACATTCTTTGTTTTTGTCACTCAGACATACTGTCCCATATACATAAAAGCAGTAATTTTGCTAGCTTCTTCACATCACAAAAACCTGCCTATATAATATTGACCCCCTTAAACCCCACGTTTATATAGTAAAACTGGGGTTTACAGGGGTATACATTATTTTTCTCATACTTTTGCCCAAAAACATAGATTGTGGGTACTCGTTAGAACTGCCTCACCAAGGCAGTTCTTTCAAGTACCTACAATCTATGTTTTGACCAGAAGTATGAGAAATATCTGAATTTTTATCTGAAAGTTTTCATTTTTTGGTGGTTAAAATGTTCAGTATATTTGAATAGGCGTGTTTTCATAATGAGTGTTAAAGGAACATCATAGTAAATATACAGGATGTGTTATTTGTGATACCATTACTCTTATAAGTGTTAAATTAAAATAACAATTTTACAAGAACTATCTTATGAAAAAAACTTCAGGCAAAAAATACTTTCATGTCTTAAAACTTGTTAAATAACATAATTTTGGGATTTCAACATCAACATATTAAGAAGGAAAGATTAATGATTTGATGTACTCATGCGATAATTACTACCGTATCAATGTATCAATATGAAAATCTTCTCCTTAATGACATTTCTACCTTAAAGGATTTTCAATACACACATTGAAATTGTTGTTGATTAGCAGATGCAATATTGCACTGGCATTTTCCTATAGGTGCTACTAAGACTTTCTGCTGGCACTATGTGCTGGTCAGCTTGTAAATTTATAGGTCTTTGGGTGGCTTAATTGTAGACCCATCCACCAGGTATCCGGATGTTGCTGGTTCGATCCTATCCCTGCAACATTCTGTCATGGAGGTTGATCATGAAATATTTTATATAGTCATTCTCTCCGTTCTGGCTTCTGCTTATTCAAGAAGGGCAGTTATTGGTTTCTGGCATTATCTGGATGTTGCTGGTTCTACCCCATCCCTGCCAGATCTGCATACTGGAATACTTGTGAAAAATTCAGGAATACCTGTGAAAGACACCTACTGAAGAAACCTATACTGGCTTTAATGTAGAAATCCATATACATTGTGGAAAATCCATGTGACCAAATGCCAAAGTACACAGAGTTTGTTACTATTTTTAACTCCACTTCAGTAGGATTTTTTAGAATATCTCTATTCATATCAAATAGAAGTTGTGGAAATAAAGTGCAGAGTACACGGAAAATGAAGCTCTTTCTGACGGTATTCTGCTATTCTGTGATCTGATCTCATTCTCGAGAACATTTGAAGAATGATATTGCTGTCAGTCTGGGTTAACAGGACAATGCATGAATTTTGACGAAAAATATTCTCCGAATGTTCTTGAGAATCAGAACAGATTACAGAACAGTGCTGACACCACCACAAAGAGCTTGATTTTCTGCTTACTCTGGCCTTTATTTGAAAAAATTCCATCAAGTATAAATCAAGATATTAAAAAAAACTTACCTGAAGCGGAGCTAAAAGCAACAAACCCAGTCATTTGGTCACATGGATTCCCCGCTGTGATACTCCTGAGGATGATCTTGATAAGCCCAGAGGCCAAAAAACTCGTGCGAACGGCGAAGACTGATTTGCAGGCTGATTTGAGTATTCCCTTGTCACACAGGTCTTATTGTCCTAAAAGTGTTTTCTGAATTTTCATGATCACTATTCTTCGAAGTTAATTTCATTCCCTTGTTTTCTGTGGCTTCTGATTTGGGTCTACATTGTTTGCAAAGGCCTGTCTGTCCCAATATTTAGGTTCTTTAAATATAAATACATGCCAGTTTCATATGCATTTCTGACAAGAAAAGGCTCTATAAATTAAATTTGTTTTTCTCCCGAAGTAGTTTCCCACCGACCAGGTGACATTAATGCTACGAGCACTTGGTTTCTTCATGCGGGGCAAGGGTGATATTGCTTTGTGACTGTTGCATTTTCTGTTTATTTCAGTTATTATAATGTTCTGTTTTCTGCGACTGTTGCATTTTCTAGTTTTTTTCACATATATTTGTTTTGAAATCTAAACTGGAAATGAGAATGTCCCAGAATTGCGTGTAGTTGCACAGTGATGTATCTGAGCAGACCCATGATAATCTACATAGGGATTGCTAAATAGGCTCTGCAGGATTTAGAAACATGAATAAATGTTTTGATTCGCAAACTGCTATCTCACAAATTAAGCGCTAAGATACTGTTTTGCTCTTTTCTCAGAAAAATGATGATTTGCACCCAGTACTTGAGTGTCTCCTCTAAGGGAAACAATGACTGTCTGTCAGATATCTGTTGGGAAAAAACAAAACAAAAAAAAAAAACAAACAAAAAAAACAAACAAACAAAAAAAACAGCAAGCCTATTAATTTTCATACAGGTTGAAAAAATCAACAGCAAGGGAGGCAAAATAAAAGAATTAGCACATAGAAAAAAAAAAAGAAAAAGCAAAGAAAGAAGGTTTAACCATGAGACTTCCAATTTTGTCCTATAACCAGGCCGACCTGAGCAAATTGTGTGGACAAATTGTTTTTAAAAGGTAACACTTCAAAGACAGTTTGCAAATTATTTGTGGTTACAAGTTAAAAGACTTTCCCTTTATCTGTATGTTGACATATCTTAATTAAAGCCACTAATGGTGTCTTCAATATGTGTCTTTCACAGGTATTCCTGTATTTTTCACTGGTATTCTGGTAATTTGGTCAGTCATGTGTGACTGGCTTTTGACTGCTTGCCCCCTAGTATGTCATTGTGTACAGGCTGTCAGTCTAGGGTCTGTCCAGTGGGAATGTACTGCTAATTAATGGAAAGTTGAAGTAACTTTCAACTTAACAGAGAATAAACAGGGTTCCCACTGCATTTTGAAACTGTCAGTAAATACTTCCAGTGTACAGACCATTTTTATATGTTTTGTACATAAATGATGTATTTTGAATTCTTTGAAAGGTAGCTTGTACAATTATGCAGATGGCATCACCTTACTTTTTCATCCCAAGGCCCTTCTTCCTCTAAATATGATTTTATCACTGTGCTGTAACCTTTATCGACTGGTTCTTTAAAAAAAATAGGAGGATTACTAACCCCGATAAACTTGTCACATTTTACAACATAGTGTAATTAACTTTTAGAGTAAACACATCTCTTGTGCTGAATTCAGTAGTACAGGGTAAGGGTTTGGATCAGATTATTTGTGGAAAATTATAATTCATGGAAGTACAAGGTAGATTTGTACTAGTTGTTAGCGTGCATTAAAGTGGCTATTGCCATTTTCTAAAAGAAAAGTAATTTCATTTTAGGGTTAGTATTCCTCTAAAAGTAGATTCAGTATTAGGGTTACAAAGAGTTTGGATAAGATTGTTAGTGGAAAGTCATCATTCCTGGAAGTATTAAGTTTAGAAATACATGAATCGGGCCCACCCCAAGTGGATTTGTACTGGTTAGTATGCACTGAAGTGGCTATTGCTTCTCTCTTTGAAAAGTTATTTTATTTTAGGGTTAGTATTCCTCTTAAAAGTAGATTCATTATTAGGGTTAGGGTTGAGCTTGGGTACCAGCACACCAACAGGAGTAAAACAGACCATTGAAGAGTGACCAGCTAGTTTGGCAGAGGGCTCTCCACATCACTAAAGGATAAGATTATTAAAGTATATATACAAATATATGTGCAAAATTACTATTCATGGAAGTTTTCATTTTAGAATATAAATGAAGTGAATCACCCTAGCTAGAGTATACTAGTTTAGCATGCTTTAAAGTAGCTATTGCTTTTCTCTTTGAAAAGTAATTTTAATTTAGCTGTTGCTTTTCTCTTAAGAAAAGTAATTTCATTTTAAGGTTAATATTCCTCTTAAAGTAGATTCAGTATTAGGGTTCAAATAGTTTGGATAAGATTATTTCTGGAAAGTCATCATTCCTGGAAGTATTAAGTTTAGAAATACATGAAGCAGGCCCACCCCAAGTAGATTTGTACTGGTTAGTATGCACTGAAGTGGCTATTGCTTTTCTCTTTGAAAAGTTATTTTATTTTAGGGTTAGTATTCCTCTTAAAAGTAGATTCATTATTAGGGTTAGGGTTGAGCTTAGGAACCAGCATAACAACAGGAGTAAAACGGACCATTGAAGAGTGACCAGCTAGTTTGGCAAATGGCTCTCCACAGCACTAATGGATAAGATTATTAAAGTACGGTACATGTATATATACAAATTTATGTATGTGCAAAATTACTATTTAATGAGGTTTTCATTTTAGAATATACATGCATATGAAATGAACCACCCTAGCTAGATTTGTACGAGTTAGCATGCTTTAAAGTTGCTATTTTTTCTCTTTGAAGAGTAATTTTAATTTAGGGTTAGGATTCTTCGTAAAGTAGATTCAGTATAAGGGTTAGGGTTGAGCCTAGGAACCAGAGTAAGAACAGGAGTAAAAAAAGACCATGGAAGTGTGATGCTAGTTTGGCAATGGGCTACACATCAGTAATGGATAAGATTGTTTGTGGAAAATTATTATTCATAGGCATATTAACTTAAGGAATATATGAGGCAGGCCCACCCTAAGGTTTGTACTGGTTAGCGAGCACTGAAGTAGCAAATGCATTCCTCTTTAAAAAGTAGATTTATTTTAGGGCTAGTATTCTTCTTAAAGTAGATTCAGTATTAGGGTTAGGGTTGAGCTTAGGCTTCATCTTAGAGAGGTTGATATCCCTTTAAATTTGCAATATATTCTGTAAAAGTCAAGCATTCAGTCCCTGAAATTACCCCATATGTCCCCTAAAATATGAGTCAAAAGAGACCTAAGTCCCCTTAAATGTCTGAGGGAAAACCCAGGGTGGGATGAGAGATATTGGGGAGCAGTTGTTACATATGACTGGTGTATTCCTGCTGAAAGAAGTTAATTCTTCCAAATGTCTGAATACTGAAGCCAGTTTATTCCCCTTAGGCAGTTCATTGTTCCATACATGCACACATCAACCTCATTATAACACAATTCATTAGAACATGGTTTTGGATTTGACGCTGTCACAGTCCAAAGATCGGTCTTAAAAATGCATAGATTATATAGAAAAATGACCATAAATGGTCATTTTTCTGTATAATCTTTACTTTTTTGTTTGGATACAACACGGTTCTTTAACCAACATAGTTTATGCTTTGGATCCCAACAGTAGTGTTATAAAGAGGTGGTGTATATCTCTGGCTGGTCTCTCAGATTTAAGCGTTTTAACTTCTGAAGGCAGTTTACACATATAAGTGGCTTACTCTAATTTACTGAACATTAAAAGCTGTTTTTATTTCAAAGTTTTAGACTGCCAAAGGCATTAATATTTCAAAATATCTTTGGCTGAGTCACTCGGATCTGCCGTCCAGTTGTTACGCAGGAGGTTGCATGTTCAGACCTGCGTTTAACACAATATTCTCTGGTGCAGCTTTGGTCTTTAAATCTTCTACCATGTGCCTGCTGCTCCTAGATATGGTATATTCTTGGGAATATAATGTATACGCCACCCAAGAGCTATGTTCACAAGACATTTGTAGGTTAAGTATTAACAGAACTTTGTTCATGGGTTTTATTGACCATGCCCAGACTAAAATGTGGTAAAAGGCTGCAAGACTAACAACCAACTGTCTTACTGCAGAAGTCAGTTTTTCTTCCTGGGCAGACCCTTTGGCCAAATGGTAAATAAGGCCGCTAATGTTTAGTACTCTGAATTGCTTTTCATCCCACCTCTATGGGTTTAAGCTGTCTTATTTATGATTGGGTGACATGAGACAAGCTAAATGCTGCTTATGGATGTTAAGGTTTTTTTTTTCTCATGGATCTTTTTTTTTTTGCTTCACCTTTCAATTTACTGATGGCTCAGAATAAGGGAAATAATCTTGACAGGCTGTAAACCCCTTGGAATATTTTGATAACTTTTTGCTTGCAGATACATGTTGACAAGACCTAATTTATGAAATTGTTAGATGGATTTGGGTGTGATTAATTTGTACTCCTCATCAAAAAAAAAAAAAAAAATGTTTCCAGGGCTCCAGATAAAAAAGAAGAAGAAGAAAAAAAAGACATTTGAAGGTTCTTGGGTCTCTGAATAAGAGAGATACATACATTTATTGACAATACCTCAATACCTGATGTGAAATTCCTTAATATAAGATTTCTTTGCAACTTAATTGTCTTGTAGAGCAAATTTATGTGTCTATTTGTTTTCAGTTTGTGAAAATCCTATAACTTTTAGACCTCTCAAAATATTTTTGGCATGCAGATACATGTACATATTGACAAGGCCTTCTAGAACCAATGAATCTGTCAGATACAGTTGGGTATAATTAATGTGTACTACTCATTAAACAGTATAGGGTTTGGGGGCTCCAGTTAAGAGGAAAATATTAAAGATTCTTAGGGCTCCAGATGAGATGGTTAAACAATAAGTTTTGCATGCAGATACATTTTGATAAGATCTAATCAATGAAATTTTTAAATGTCAGATTTCTTTATAAATAACTTCAATGAGACTGTCTGAAAGTCCATAATTATTTTGTGAATATTGCAGTAACTTTTAAACCTCTTGTAAAATGTTATTTGTTTGGCATGCACATACCTATTGACATTACCTACCCAGTGAAATTGTGAAATGGTATCTCGTATATTTATGCCCCAACTTCGAAGAAGTTGGAGGTGCATATTGCTTCTGGGACGTTTGTGCGTGCATTTGTCTGTGCATCCGTCTGTCCGTTACTGCATAGCATAACTTCTGAACCGTGCATGCTAGGGTTTTGAAATTTCATATATGGATTCTTCATGGAAAAATAGCTGACACATATTTTTTTTCCCATCAGGATTATGCCCCTTTCCTGAGTTATGGCCCTTTCAAAAAATATGTATGAAATCTTATCAGCAAAATCTCTCAAAAGCTGTTGAAGCTAGAGCCTTGAAACCTGGTGAATAGATTGGTATTGATGAATAGATGACCTGATTAACTTTTGAATAAAATCCGACAATTACTTGATGAGTAATGGCCCTTTATAACTTTGGACATTTTTACTTTGCACACTTTTTGATGCACAGCATGTTTTGAACCTTGCATGCTAGGGTTTTGAAATTTCATATATGGATTCCTCATGAAAAAGTAGCTGACACATATTTTTTTTTTTTTTTTTTGAGTTATGGCCTTTTGAAAAATGTGGATTGAATCTTGTCAGCAAGCTGTCTGAAAAACTGTTGAAGCTAGAGCCTTGAAATTTGAGGAATGTGTTGGTAGCGATGAGTAGATGACCTGATTAACTTTTGAATAAATTCTGATAAGTACTTTCTGAGTTATGGCCCCTTGTCATTTTTGGCATTTTTACATTGCACACTTTTTTGATGCATAGTATAAGTTTTGGAGTGTGCATGCTAGGGTTTTGAAATTTCATATTTAGATTTCTCATGAAAAAATAGCTGACACATTTTTTTTATTATTATTAGGGTTATGCCCCTTACCTGAGTTACGGCCCGTTGAAAAAAAATATAGATGAAGTCTTGTCAGCAAAATATCTAAAAAACTATTGAAGCTAGAGCCTTGAAATTTAAGGAATAAATTGGTAGCAATGAGTAGATGACCTGATTAACTTTTGAATAAATTCTGAAACTACTACTACAAGTACTTCTTGTGTTATGGCCCTTTGTCATTTTGGGCATTTTTACATTGCACACTTTTTGATGCTTAGCATAGGTTTTGAAGTGTGCATGCTAGGGTTTTGAAATTTCATGTATGGATTTCCCATGAAAAAATAGCCGACGCATATTTTTTTCCCATCAGGATTATGCTCCTTTTCTGAGTTATGGCCCTTTGAAGAAATATGGATGGAATCTTGTCAGCAAAGTATCTCAAAAACTATTGAAGCTAGAGCTACGGAATTTAAGGAATAGATAGGTAGTGATGCGGAGATGACCTGATTAACTTTTGAATAAATTCTAAAAAATTACTTATTGAGTTATGGCCCCTTGTCATTTTGGGCATTTCTACATTGCACATTTTTTGGTGCATAGCATAAGTTTTGAACTGTGCACGCTAGTTTGAAATTTCATATATGGGTTCCTCATGAAAAAATAGGTGACACATATTTTTTTCCTATCCCAATTATCTCCCATTTTAGAGTTATTTCCCTTTTAATAAAATAACATTGAAATCTCGTATGTTTGTACTGTTGTTACCGTCATGGGCAAGCAGTGTTGAAGTCAAGCAGTGTTAGAGTCAGGCAGTTGGGGACATAGTGTTTTACAAACACCAGCTCTAGTTACATGTAATTGGTACTATGGATACTTACATGTATAAAACAATACAGGTTTTTAGGCTCCAGAGAATAGAGGAAAACATGATGCTACAACTTTTAAAGTTAAAGGGCTTGGAATATTGTACTATTTGTATTTCAGGAATAGCTAATGGGATTATTCTGTGATAAATCAAGGATATTTTTTCCTTTTTTTTTCCATAAAAGGTATATTGTTGGTTCTGAAGAAATCTATATATCTTTTTCTCCATAAAAAAGGTACATTTGTACATGTATATTGTGAATAATGTAAGAAATACCCACAATATACATTTTTATGGAGAAAAAGAAAACTGTATATAAATGTAGTATCCAATATAAAAAAAAAATCTACCTTGGCAAGGGGGTTCTAATAAGTACAGGTCTGTAGTAATTGTTTTCATGGGGGAAAACCTAAATTGTCACAAACTTCTCCCCCCAAAAATTTAATGTCTCAAGTTTTAGGTTTCTTACAGATACATGTACATGTATGTATGATGATATTTTTCAGGAATTCTATACGGCCGACAGTGATTTACAGAAGATCTTCAAGACATTCGAACTGAAAGGGGATATGCCAGAAGAAACCTTCATCACAGAGATCATTGATGACATGATCAGTTATATTCAGGAATGGTAAGCAGAAATATCTTTAATTCTTGTATGTAAATCCCTCTGTTTTCACTATGTGATTTTATCAAATGTACCATGCATCACTTTTTCTAAACTTGGAAATGAGGAACAAACAAGTGACAGGTTATTTGTAGATTTCCTTATTGAACATATATTATATACATGTATTATGTATGTAAGCCTGAAAAACCTGACTATTGTCCCTGTAGGTGAATGGATACATCCAAGAGAGCTCATCCTGTCATTGAAGTGTTTCCTCCCCTTTCAATGGGGGCCTACTCTTAAAGGAAAGAAATTGCTTCTACTGAAGCAATTACATGTATTTACCTTTAACAGTACACCCCTTATTTGAAAGGTCTCACCCTAAATGAACAACAGACTAATAAGAAAAAATATCCATTTTATACCCCCCCCCCTCCCCACACACACACACACACGGTAGTGACGAGGTAGTATGGTTTCACATTGGACGGCCATGCGTTTGTGCATTTGCCAGTCGTACGTCAATCCATCCGTCCGTCAGCTTTTCGTTTCCGGGTGATAACTTGAGTAAACATCAAAAATTTTCACGGAACTTGGTATGTGCAGTGATATTGTGGACATCTGGTTTATTGTTTATGGGCAAATTTCGTCAAATTTTGTTATCTGCCCGAATGGCGGGGTATTGTAGTTAAAACGTTTTTATTAATTGCAGGTTTTCCAACTTCCATGCGGAACCCCTGAAGTGTTTTTCTGCTTTCCAGTACCAGCTGTTTGCCAGTGACAGGATTAGCCTCTCCAGATATGGGAAATACATTTCACTTGAGGACCAACATGAGTTAGTTCAACAGCAGTATAATTACTGTATTGGTAAAGTGAACAGAATTGCGAATCATGAGCAGAACTGTCTTTGTGCATGTTAATGAACTTTGCTACTACTGGACCAGCCCTGGAGGAGTTCAATCTAGATAGCTAGATATAAGCCATTGGCTTAACTCTTATTGTGGGGGTCAACATATTCATAGACCTGCTTCAAAGACTTTGTAGATGAACAACCATTTAAAAAACTGTATTTAGTGGAGTGAGACTGCTAACTTAAGACATTGTTTTGTCTAATAAAAGAACTGTTTACATAAGTATATGAAATATTTTCATTGCAGAGAGTAGCATTGTTTTTTTACATGTAATAATTATTGCCTGACAGGACTAGTAACTTTATATTTGGCAGTAAGGGTAAATATTTTGTGAGAAAAATTGGATTAGCTAGCCTAATTACACAGTTTTAAAAATCTTTACAAAATGTCGCGAAAAGATCATTGATTATTGTGTCAAAATCTGCTCACATGTCAAATTATCAATTCTGGAAGGTGTCTGTTAGAGTTGACTATTCGGCAGCAAAACAGCAACAGTAAAAACCTGGTTCAGTACCTGAACTGAGTTCTAGGACTTTATGAACCAGTCTGGTTTTAGCACCAAATGCAAGATTAAGGACAAGGATAGTTTGATTAAGGGTCCAGTGGCTTACATTTCCATTTAAGCCAGTCTCTCAGTAATTATTGGGCCTACAGCAGTGATACTTGGTTCTCGCATACTTCTTGGCATAGCTGCTTGACCTTCAAGTGTATTACACGGTCCACTGAAATTTTTTGCGTTAAGGTCAGTTTCTTGAGCAGTGATAATACTTAGTACATGCATACATCATAGCATGGCCTCTTGAGTGCAGTCATCCATATTTGACTTTGACCTACTGTATATTCCACAATCCATTAGGCATGCTGCATTGTCTTAATTCTTAATATACTGTTCTGACTATTGGTCAGAATGTTTGCATTGGTCATTTTCAGGTCAGGTTCCCTTAGTGCTGTGATTCTCAGAAGAATGATACAAGGTCATTATGGCCTGCTTGTTGATTGAATCTTCATCAAGCTCACAAAAAAACGAAGGCATTAAATCTCAGGCAAGTTGGACTTTGGTCCAGTTTACACTGCCCATGACATAAGAGTTACCTGCCTTTGAGAGCCCCGTAGACTTTGGAAAAAGTTGTCCAAACAATAGCAATTTTATTTCATTTTTGATCGAATGTTCATCAGACTTCCAGGTAATGATGAAAGCCATAAAGAGTTGGACAGTTTTGATTTTGGAGCAGTTGGGATTACTTGCATGTGAGTTACTTGCCCTTTAGTCTCCCATAGACATATAATTGGGAAAATGTTGTCTGGACAAAGAGATTTAGATTTTGATCAGATCTTCTTCAAACTTGCAGATAACTTATTCAGACATAAAATCATAGACAAGTTTGATTTTGGCCTGATACTTGCTTTAGCAGAATTGCAGGTAAAGAGGGCAGCCATAAAATCTTGGATGATTTTGTGTTTGTCTAGTGAACTTGTACCAAGATTGTTAAATTTATAAGCCTAGAGGTCATTTGTTTTGGACTGTTATGTCACTTCTGAACATAAAATTTGTACAAAAATCTTTAAGTGTGTATGTGTGAAACTTCAATATTAAGTATGTAAATCTTTTAGCTCAGGTGAGCACTATAGGACTATCATGGTCTTCTTATTTTTTTTATGTTTTTTTTTTTTGTTTGTTTTTGTTTGCTTTTTCTATAGAATGACAGTGGATGAAAGCACTGTTCTAATGATAATATTTGTCTCAGATTCACCTTTGAATAGCTTTTCATAAATGTATCTATGCTTATATATTTTACTTCAACAGATATACCTAACTGAAATGTTTCATCACTGAATTGTTATCATGTGCGATGTGATTGCATGTAAAATGGGCTAACTGCAATGAAAAGACTTTAAAATATAAAGTTCTATCATATGATAGAAGAATTATACATGTGTCATATACTTAACACCATCAGTAGTGTAGACCTATAAACTTTTATTGAATAAAAATGAAAAGAAAATATTTGTTCACTTTCTTTTGCTAATATGACCTGTAGAAAAGAGAAGCATTTTATGATATTGATTCTTGAGTTTGTCTGAGTCTTAACTGTTGAAATTCTCATTTACAAAGAATTAATTTATTCTCTTATAAATTAATTCTGTTATGAATGAGATACTGAACCTAGCATACGATTCCAGGAACTTAGCATGTGATTCCAGGAACTATCAGAACCTGCTTTCCTCATCTACATCCTCAACAGCTGAGTTTTTATTTCAGTGCAGCATAATGCTGTCACAGGGTTCATACATGTCAGGGACATGTCAGGGAAAATATATGTATTTCAAATACAGATGTCTCTATTTTTGAAATGCAGATATCTCTATTTGGTTTGAGATATCTGAGTTTGAATTACAAATAACTGAATTTTAATTACAGATGTCTGCATTACAAATGCAGATATTTCTATTTCAGAAAGATATCTGTAATGTTTAGAAATTCAGATAACTGTTTTTGAAATACAGATATCTTTATTTGAAATACAGATATCTCTAACTGAAATACAGATATCTATAATTATCATTTTATAAAATATATTTGCAGTTTAAATGACATTTGTAATTTAAATAGAGATATCTGTATTTGAAAATGCAGATATCTCTAAGAACATGATTAATTTCATTTTTTTTTTTATTTTCAACAAATCATCAGTAGTCCCTTGCTCAAATTTTGGATAGGATCAATTTGTTATAGGTTGAAGATAAGCCTATCAGGGTTTTCCATGTGCTACGTAGTTCATTCCCTGCCATAGGCGAAAAAAAAAGGAATCAAAAAACGGTTTCCTTTGTCATTATGTCCTGCCACAAAAAGTGGCAAAGGTATTATATTAAACCGTCCAAATCTTTGATTGTCCGTCAGTGCTTCCATAATTCGTGTCTGCTCCTTTACTGATACCGTCGGAGATATTTTAACCCACTTCACACACACAAGCACCATGAGGATGCCATGCAGAATACATGAACTGTAATTCTGGTTTGCCTCCTTTTGGAGTTATTGTCCTTTGAACAGTGAACAAAGTCGTTTGTGTACACACTGTAAGTTGAAAATTGTTCAAGATATTTTCTGGAAACTTCACACAAATGCAAAACACTATGAAACCACGTGCAAAACACATGAATTGTAACCCTGGTTTGCCTACTTTTGGAGTTACTGCCCTTTGAACATTAAACATAATCATTTCTACAATGTACGCGTGTCCGCTCTGTAAATTGAGAACAATTCAAGACATTTTGATGCAACCTCTCACAAGTGTTAAGCACCATGACACAACTTGCAGAACACACAAAAAAAAATGTAACTATGGGTATTCTACTAAATTTGGAGTCGCAGCCCTTTTGACGTAGATATTGAAAATTACCATTTCTACTATGTACTAGTGTCCACTTTGTAAGTTGAAAATGGTTCCAAATATTTTGATGAAACTTCACACAAGTGTAAAGCATCATGAGATGAGGAGCAGAAAACAACAACGGTAACTGATTAACCTACTTTTAGAGTTATGACCATTTGAACTTTGAAAAAAAGTGATTTCTGTAATGTATTTGTGTCCACCCTGTAATTGTTCAAGATATTTTTGAAACTTTATACAAATGTATATCATTATGATACTTTTTGCAAAACTCAGGAACTATAACTCGGACTTAACTGTTTTTCGAGTTACCGCCCTTTGAACATTGTCATAGTGATTCAAGTCATATACGTTCTATAACTTGAAAAAGGTTTCAGAGATGTTCTTGAAACCTTGCAAAAAATGTAAAAGGATATGTAGAAAACATTTTATTTTTGACAGAGTTATGAAACTTGCTTGATGTAAGTGCAGTAGTGGGATATGGTGCAGTGTTTGCAGCGCTTTTATTTGTTGGGATGACATTATAACATTCTCCCTCGCTAGAGCCCCCCCTCTTGCCTCTGCATGGAAAATCAAGTACCCATGAGCAGGTTAAAGAACATACAATCGGTAATCTTAATGATTACCTTTTGGCCTTCATTCTGTCACCCAGAATGTACCAGGTATACCTGCCTAGAATGCCTGAAAGAATTCATGTGATAGAACGGTCCGAAAACTGGTTCTCTTAAAAACGTACTGAAAAATCGCATGTTTAGAGAAACAAACAACAAATGAAAAGTTATCCAGGGTAAGATAAAAATTGAGAATTCTCGTGCATCTGATCATCGTCACTGAACTTAATGCTGTCATTAAATGTCACAGCAATGTTGTCAACAACATTAGATTCACAATCCACGTTCAGAAATGATATAAAGTATGCAAGAAAAAGAGCCTTTCCAATGTGAGAGGTAGATCAAAATGTCCGTCTTTCAGGATCATAGTCTGGCATCACTTGGCAAGCCTCCTGATGCCTGACAGTGACCTTCGGGAAGAATTCTTCTGTCTACCCCTAACTCCCATGATAGATTCATAAAATAGACCACACCTTTTCATTTTGCGCTCCTCTTAAAGGAGCGATAAAAAGATAAGAGATGGTGATGTGAAATCTTGAGCATCTTTAGTTTTTTTTTTTTTTTTTTTTTTTTCTGTTGTCTATAAAGGCGGGAACTGTGCCTTCCACCATATTGGTATTTGTTATCAGTGGAACAGTGCATGTGAAAATATGCAAGGGAGACATCAGGTTCTCATCAGTGGAGTAAATAGAGATATTTATTACAACCATAAATACAGATATCTCAAACTGAAATACATATCTGTATTTGTGAAATGCAGATATATGTATTTAATTAGAAATATAGAAATCTGCATTTCAAATACAAGTTCTGAATTTCATATGCAAGTATCTGCATTTCATTTAGAGATTTCCATATTTTAAATGCAGATATCTGAATTTCAGCTGCAGTATGTAAGAGATATTTCTAATAGAAATGCAGATTTTAAATGCGGATATATCTAATACAAATAAGATTTCTATATTATGAATGAAAATAGAGATATCTGTATTTCTCAAATATAGATACCTACATTTCAGTTTGAGATCTCTAATTTAATTTCTGATATTTGTACTTTTAATTAGAAGTATCTGTAATTACAAAAAAAAATAAAAATAAATAAAATAAAGATATCTGTGTATATTAGCAGAGATATCTGATTTGAAATATAGGTATCAAAATTAAATGGATGAAACCCCAAACATATTGCCATAGATTTTGTCATGCTTGGCTCAGTTTAGTATTGCTGAATTTTGTGAGAAATTATGCCGGAACAGAAAGTAGTTACACCTCGAGAGTCACACCTTAATGTTATACTGCACTCATTCAGTAGGAACTTATCCAATGTACTTGGATGAAAATGCCTTTCCTCGTCTTGACATACATTCTTAAATCAAAGTTTAGTATTATGTCAACTTATTGTGCAGATGATTTGGATTATGGTTTATACTGGAGAAATAAAATCATACATGCTTGCTTCTGTATTATTGAATTTATAAAAACTGTTCAGAAATACATGTAAATAATCCCCTACTTCTACGAATTGTTAATTTTAATAATTCATTAACTTTTATATAAATCCTTTATATATGGGTATTATAAAGCTTCAAACATAATTATATTGCGCCGTTTTAGCCTTTTTTTTTTTTTTTTTTTTTTTCATTTGGAATGATACATAGGATGATGAAATGATACATAGGATGATGAAACTTAAAAAGACCATTTTGTTCAGTTTTAGAAAGTCACAAATTGGTTGGTTGCTCATTATAATGCACCTGTTTTATATTCTCGAAAACGCAAAGCTATCATATGAAATGAAGACATTAGTACCTATAGCTGAGGTTCTTATGTACCAAAAGATAAAACCACGCCTCTTTATAACATGAAGTCATGTTATAGTTTTTCTTGTTATTATTATTATTATTTGCAGTACTTTTGCACAGTAGCCAACTTTCCAACCTTTGGGACATGATTTGCTATCAAACGGGCTCCGGAAGGATGGCATTCGCTGCCGATAGGCAGATATATATATATATATATATATATATATATATATATATATATATATATATATATATATATATATTTTTTTTTTTTTTTATTTATTATTATCTTTTTAGCAAAACGTCTAGTCTGTTTTTATTGAGGGAACTTAACCACGTGGAGGATGTAGGGAAGTTTCTTTTTTAGCTCGGATGGGGGGATACCGTCAATAGATTAATTTCCTTTGACTAATTTGACTGACGATTGAACAATTTGTTTTACCATAAAACCTCCACCGCCAAATTTTGGATACCCGAATCTAAACTATCATCTCATTGATTTTGCAAAAGATAGCTTTCCAAACAAGAATGTACATGTACCACACTTTGGGAATGTTGGTTGTCAAACAATCATAAATCCGTTTTAAAATTTAGGAATGTCAGAGTTGTTTTATTTCTTGTAAGCTCTACAAACATTTCTGTATATTAAGTAAACAGTGGCGACCCTGATCAGATTCATTCTGTGGCATCTGATTTGGGTTTATTCTGTTTACCAGTGTCCCAAAAGTGCCTAATTCGGACATCTATTTTGATTTTAAGTGGTGTCAGATATTTGTTGTATATTTACATAAATTCCTTGTACATTAAGCAAACAGTGGTGATCCTGATCCGACTCGAAGTTCTGCGGTGTGTGATCTGGGTCTACTCAGTTTGCATATAACCGCAAAATTCCTTTGAGCAGAACTATTTAAGATTAAATGTGTGTCATTTTTGTAAGAAGATTGTGAGAAAAAAAACATGACGTTCTGTGGCGTATGATCAGGGTCTACACTGTTTGCCAGAGTCCCCAAATCCATTGGACAGATTCAGTGGAAAGTTAATGGGTATCACTTTTGTTTTATTTGTTTACTAAAGCTCCTGTACTTTAGCAAACAATGTTAATCCTTAGCAGAGGCCGCATTCTTTGGCTCTCGGATCTGGATCTGCTTTGCTGAGATAGGGTTGCACTGGATTGTTTCTTTACTTTTGAACAGTTTCTTTGGAGGACGCCTTCAGTTGATGTTTGTTTTCTTCTATCTCTTTCCGTAAATAGCTATACCACCTTAGACACGACAAGCGGTGACAAGCACCATGGTACCTTATCACTATATGTGTGACATCTACCTGCGCTTGAAAATGAGTGTTCTTGTTGGTCAAATACAATTTCTAAGCCCAAAGAATCTATCCAGCCCACAGTGTGTAGCTTCTCTAAGGAATGCCTAGATGCGCTGCTAGAGTTCTGGGCTGTTCGTGTACAAAGTAAGTTATGTTTTGCTCGTTCCCACAAGAAGAAATTGAGTGACCTTAATTAACCTCAAATAACAAAGTGCCAGGAATCCACTTTTATGGGAAAATACGATCTTATTATCATGTTCGTATTTATTGTTTTGCAGGTATTAATAGTACACACACTGCAAATAAGTTACCAATCGTCACCTTCATGTAAACGTAAAACACAGAGATGACGGTCTGTTGATCCAATTATCCATTCTCATTGAAATAACTCAATATTTGACACGTTTATTTCACTGGTCAGTACGCGCATGCCATTTTACCAGGCTAATTAACGAGATGTTTTCGTAATATATTTGTATGCGTTTCCAATGTATACATGTAAGTATTGATTTCAAAACCAAACTGAAGCCATTTTCAATTTAAATGAATCGAAAATGATTATTATGATTCTTTTGGCCATGTACAATGCGAGTAAATTATCTGCAAAACATTGCAGCGTAAGATTACTAGAATAGAGATACCTAAAGCTATCCCCAAAACTGAGTTGAAGACTATAGCTATAGGCAAGCTTAACGGCCAGCCTACAAATGAGGCCTTTGGAATCAAAGAACACGCGAAACAACGTAACTCGGCGACTTGGCTTAAGTGGTATTCGATTTTCAAAGTAATCAGAATGGGCTCAATGAATCTAAGTATTCAAAGTGCGCAAAATAAAGATTTTGATCAGACTGTGTGAATGCGCAGGCTGGACTGAATCTTCACTGGACGCAAATCTCTGAAGATACGTTTTCTGACGTTGTGTTTCAACTGTTAATCTCGTGAACATCATGAAAACATGCCTATATAATATTGACCTCCTTAAACCCCACATTTATACAGAAAAACTGGGGTTCACAGGGGTATACATTATTTTTCTTACTTCTGCTTAAAAGCATAGATTGTGGGTACTCGTTAGAACCGCCTCGCCGAGGCGGTTCTAACGAGTACCCACAATCTATGTATTGAGCAGAAATATGAAAACTATCAGACTATCTGAAAACTATCAGACATTTTTATCTGAAAATTTTCAGTTTTTGGAGATGAAATTTTGTATATATTTATATAGGCGTGTTTTCGTAATGACAAGCTCAGATTTCAATAGAAATTGAATCTAACGAGAGATTTTTTCGCGAGATTTTCTGCAAATTGTACAGTGTTATTCTATCGCTATCTATTGCTATAATAATCGTAAAATAACGGATTAAAGACTGTGTGTTTGTCAGCAGGTAAATTGACTAAGTAAACTTACAAAAGAACTCTACGCGCAAAATAAATCAATCTTGATTATTAGTAGAAGAAGCAGTAGAAGTAGCAGTAGCAGTATGTGTTTTGTGCAGTCATTTCATGGCATCAAATTCTTGCAAGATGATTTGGGATACCAACAGATCAAATTGCAGTCTTGTATTGTTCTTGGTTAATGAGACAGTCACTCATATTACATTGGCTTTCGATGTTTGGTTCTGTCTAGGTCTGGTTCTGCTTTGCATATATATATATATATATATATATATATATATATATATATGCACAATAGTATCACATACATCAAAGCACGGAGCATTTTATCAACGGTTGAATGCTATTTAAAGACAAAGTTCGGTATCACACAGATTGTATACGGACAGTGTGTAAGCAGCCCTCAAGTAGAATGTTCCTCTGTACTTCTTCATAGTGCAGATATTATTGTAATTTGCTTTGTACCAATTTTGTTCAATGTGGCCGCTTCAACAATATCAAATACCGCCTATGTTGATGCTAGTGCACAGCCTGCAAACGACCAATAGGAACGATATACGGCTGAGGATTTGGCATACATGTAGTCCTCTAAGTGGTTTTGCAGTAATTGTGCATATTGGTTCGCCAGAAACTGACAATATCCTTCTTGAAGAAGCGAAAAGGGAGAATTGCCGCAGAAAATATTTCATGATGAGTCTCAACGAAAGAATGTTGCCCAAGCCGGCGGGGATCGAACCCGCGACCTCATGATCACCAGTCGGATGCGCATCCGATTGAGCCACCGATCGGCTCAAATAACAAAAAGACCTGATTGTTGTACAGTAAATACCCTGATCAGAGTGCGCGGATGCGCCGACTGGACATGACAAGACTTCGTTGATGCGCAGTCTGTTCAGGGCCTTCGTTGTCATTGGACCATTTTCCTATGGCACGACTCACTTAAAAAAATGAACTGTATGTCATATTGTGATCAGTAGAGTCCTTAATCAGACAGTGCAGATGCTATTGGCATATTTCACAATATCCGGCGATGCAGCCAACGATTCTGCGAGTAAAAACAGTGGATGCGTGCAGGCTCCATGCATACACGAAAAAGGAAATAAATGCCAGCATTCATGAATACATGCATACGTAACTGCGTACATACATAAAGGTATATGGATGCATGCATGACTGCATGGATAAAACATACAAACGCATACTTATTATTATTATTATTCCGAATATGTTCCCAAATTATGAATGAAGCAATAACTATCATTTCATGCAAGTACCATTTTTATGACACGCCATATAGTTGCCTTTTCTTTTTTCCATAATTATGAGAACAAGAAAAAACTATAACATGACTTCATGTTATAAAGAGGCGTGGTTTTATCTTTTGGTAGATAAGAACCTCAGCTATAGGTACTAATGTCTTCATTTCATATGATAGCTTTGCTTTTTCGAGAATATAAAACAGGTGCATTATAATGAGCAACCAACCAATTTGTGACTTTCTAAAACTGAACAAAATGGTCTTTTTAAGTTTCATCATCCTATGTATCATTTCATCATCCTATGTATCATTCCAAATGAAAAAAAAAAAAAAAAAAAGGCTAAAACGGCGCAATATAATTATGTTTGAAGCTTTATAATACCCATATATAAAGGATTTATATAAAAGTTAATGAATTATTAAAATTAACAATTCGTAGAAGTAGGGGATTATTTACATGTATTTCTGAACAGTTTTTATAAATTCAATAATACAGAAGCAAGCATGTATGATTTTATTTCTCCAGTATAAACCATAATCCAAATCATCTGCACAATGAGTTGACATAATACTAAACTTTGATTTAAGAATGTATGTCAAGACGAGGAAAGGCATTTTCATCCAAGTACATTGGATAAGTTCCTACTGAATGAGTGCAGTATAACATTAAGGTGTGACTCTCGAGGTGTAACTACTTTCTGTTCCGGCATAATTTCTCACAAAATTCAGCAATACTAAACTGAGCCAAGCATGACAAAATCTATGGCAATATGTTTGGGGTTTCATCCATTTAATTTTGATACCTATATTTCAAATCAGATATCTCTGCTAATATACACAGATATCTTTATTTTATTTATTTTTATTTTTTTTTGTAATTACAGATACTTCTAATTAAAAGTACAAATATCAGAAATTAAATTAGAGATCTCAAACTGAAATGTAGGTATCTATATTTGAGAAATACAGATATCTCTATTTTCATTCATAATATAGAAATCTTATTTGTATTAGATATATCCGCATTTAAAATCTGCATTTCTATTAGAAATATCTCTTACATACTGCAGCTGAAATTCAGATATCTGCATTTAAAATATGGAAATCTCTAAATGAAATGCAGATACTTGCATATGAAATTCAGAACTTGTATTTGAAATGCAGATTTCTATATTTCTAATTAAATACATATATCTGCATTTCACAAATACAGATATGTATTTCAGTTTGAGATATCTGTATTTATGGTTGTAATAAATATCTCTATTTACTCCACTGATGAGAACCTGATGTCTCCCTTGCATATTTTCACATGCACTGTTCCACTGATAACAAATACCAATATGGTGGAAGGCACAGTTCCCGCCTTTATAGACAACAGAAAAAAAAAAAAAAAAAAAAAAAACTAAAGATGCTCAAGATTTCACATCACCATCTCTTTATCTTTTTATCGCTCCTTTAAGAGGAGCGCAAAAATGAAAAGGTGTGGTCTATTTTATGAATCTATCATGGGAGTTAGGGGTAGACAGAAGAATTCTTCCCGAAGGTCACTGTCAGGCATCAGGAGGCTTGCCAAGTGATGCCAGACTATGATCCTGAAAGACGGACATTTTGATCTACCTCTCACATTGGAAAGGCTCTTTTTCTTGCATACTTTATATCATTTCTGAACGTGGATTGTGAATCTAATGTTGTTGACAACATTGCTGTGACATTTAATGACAGCATTAAGTTCAGTGACGATGATCAGATGCACGAGAATTCTCAATTTTTATCTTACCCTGGATAACTTTTCATTTGTTGTTTGTTTCTCTAAACATGCGATTTTTCAGTACGTTTTTAAGAGAACCAGTTTTCGGACCGTTCTATCACATGAATTCTTTCAGGCATTCTAGGCAGGTATACCTGGTACATTCTGGGTGACAGAATGAAGGCCAAAAGGTAATCATTAAGATTACCGATTGTATGTTCTTTAACCTGCTCATGGGTACTTGATTTTCCATGCAGAGGCAAGAGGGGGGGGGGGGGGGGGGGGCTCTAGCGAGGGAGAATGTTATAATGTCATCCCAACAAATAAAAGCGCTGCAAACACTGCACCATATCCCACTACTGCACTTACATCAAGCAAGTTTCATAACTCTGTCAAAAATAAAATGTTTTCTACATATCCTTTTACATTTTTTGCAAGGTTTCAAGAACATCTCTGAAACCTTTTTCAAGTTATAGAACGTATATGACTTGAATCACTATGACAATGTTCAAAGGGCGGTAACTCGAAAAACAGTTAAGTCCGAGTTATAGTTCCTGAGTTTTGCAAAAAGTATCATAATGATATACATTTGTATAAAGTTTCAAAAAATATCTTGAACAATTACAGGGTGGACACAAATACATTACAGAAATCACATTTTTTCAAAGTTCAAATGGTCATAACTCTAAAAGTAGGTTAATCAGTTACCGTTGTTGTTTTCTGCTCCTCATCTCATGATGCTTTACACTTGTGTGAAGTTTCATCAAAATATTTGGAACCATTTTCAACTTACAAAGTGGACACTAGTACATAGTAGAAATGGTAATTTTCAATATCTACGTCAAAAGGGCTGCGACTCCAAATTTAGTAGAATACCCATAGTTACATTTTTTTTTGTGTGTTCTGCAAGTTGTGTCATGGTGCTTAACACTTGTGAGAGGTTGCATCAAAATGTCTTGAATTGTTCTCAATTTACAGAGCGGACACGCGTACATTGTAGAAATGATTATGTTTAATGTTCAAAGGGCAGTAACTCCAAAAGTAGGCAAACCAGGGTTACAATTCATGTGTTTTGCACGTGGTTTCATAGTGTTTTGCATTTGTGTGAAGTTTCCAGAAAATATCTTGAACAATTTTCAACTTACAGTGTGTACACAAACGACTTTGTTCACTGTTCAAAGGACAATAACTCCAAAAGGAGGCAAACCAGAATTACAGTTCATGTATTCTGCATGGCATCCTCATGGTGCTTGTGTGTGTGAAGTGGGTTAAAATATCTCCGACGGTATCAGTAAAGGAGCAGACACGAATTATGGAAGCACTGACGGACAATCAAAGATTTGGACGGTTTAATATAATACCTTTGCCACTTTTTGTGGCAGGACATAATGACAAAGGAAACCGTTTTTTGATTCCTTTTTTTTTCGCCTATGGCAGGGAATGAACTACGTAGCACATGGAAAACCCTGATAGGCTTATCTTCAACCTATAACAAATTGATCCTATCCAAAATTTGAGCAAGGGACTACTGATGATTTGTTGAAAATAAAAAAAAAATGAAATTAATCATGTTCTTAGAGATATCTGCATTTTCAAATACAGATATCTCTATTTAAATTACAAATGTCATTTAAACTGCAAATATATTTTATAAAATGATAATTATAGATATCTGTATTTCAGTTAGAGATATCTGTATTTCAAATAAAGATATCTGTATTTCAAAAACAGTTATCTGAATTTCTAAACATTACAGATATCTTTCTGAAATAGAAATATCTGCATTTGTAATGCAGACATCTGTAATTAAAATTCAGTTATTTGTAATTCAAACTCAGATATCTCAAACCAAATAGAGATATCTGCATTTCAAAAATAGAGACATCTGTATTTGAAATACATATATTTTCCCTGACATGTCCCTGACATGTATGAACCCTGTGACAGCATTATGCTGCACTGAAATAAAAACTCAGCTGTTGAGGATGTAGATGAGGAAAGCAGGTTCTGATAGTTCCTGGAATCACATGCTAAGTTCCTGGAATCGTATGCTAGGTTCAGTATCTCATTCATAACAGAATTAATTTATAAGAGAATAAATTAATTCTTTGTAAATGAGAATTTCAACAGTTAAGACTCAGACAAACTCAAGAATCAATATCATAAAATGCTTCTCTTTTCTACAGGTCATATTAGCAAAAGAAAGTGAACAAATATTTTCTTTTCATTTTTATTCAATAAAAGTTTATAGGTCTACACTACTGATGGTGTTAAGTATATGACACATGTATAATTCTTCTATCATATGATAGAACTTTATATTTTAAAGTCTTTTCATTGCAGTTAGCCCATTTTACATGCAATCACATCGCACATGATAACAATTCAGTGATGAAACATTTCAGTTAGGTATATCTGTTGAAGTAAAATATATAAACATAGATACATTTATGAAAAGCTATTCAAAGGTGAATCTGAGACAAATATTATCATTAGAACAGTGCTTTCATCCACTGTCATTCTATAGAAAAAGCAAACAAAAACAAACAAAAAAAAAAAACATAAAAAAAATAAGAAGACCATGATAGTCCTATAGTGCTCACCTGAGCTAAAAGATTTACATACTTAATATTGAAGTTTCACACATACACACTTAAAGATTTTTGTACAAATTTTATGTTCAGAAGTGACATAACAGTCCAAAACAAATGACCTCTAGGCTTATAAATTTAACAATCTTGGTACAAGTTCACTAGACAAACACAAAATCATCCAAGATTTTATGGCTGCCCTCTTTACCTGCAATTCTGCTAAAGCAAGTATCAGGCCAAAATCAAACTTGTCTATGATTTTATGTCTGAATAAGTTATCTGCAAGTTTGAAGAAGATCTGATCAAAATCTAAATCTCTTTGTCCAGACAACATTTTCCCAATTATATGTCTATGGGAGACTAAAGGGCAAGTAACTCACATGCAAGTAATCCCAACTGCTCCAAAATCAAAACTGTCCAACTCTTTATGGCTTTCATCATTACCTGGAAGTCTGATGAACATTCGATCAAAAATGAAATAAAATTGCTATTGTTTGGACAACTTTTTCCAAAGTCTACGGGGCTCTCAAAGGCAGGTAACTCTTATGTCATGGGCAGTGTAAACTGGACCAAAGTCCAACTTGCCTGAGATTTAATGCCTTCGTTTTTTTGTGAGCTTGATGAAGATTCAATCAACAAGCAGGCCATAATGACCTTGTATCATTCTTCTGAGAATCACAGCACTAAGGGAACCTGACCTGAAAATGACCAATGCAAACATTCTGACCAATAGTCAGAACAGTATATTAAGAATTAAGACAATGCAGCATGCCTAATGGATTGTGGAATATACAGTAGGTCAAAGTCAAATATGGATGACTGCACTCAAGAGGCCATGCTATGATGTATGCATGTACTAAGTATTATCACTGCTCAAGAAACTGACCTTAACGCAAAAAATTTCAGTGGACCGTGTAATACACTTGAAGGTCAAGCAGCTATGCCAAGAAGTATGCGAGAACCAAGTATCACTGCTGTAGGCCCAATAATTACTGAGAGACTGGCTTAAATGGAAATGTAAGCCACTGGACCCTTAATCAAACTATCCTTGTCCTTAATCTTGCATTTGGTGCTAAAACCAGACTGGTTCATAAAGTCCTAGAACTCAGTTCAGGTACTGAACCAGGTTTTTACTGTTGCTGTTTTGCTGCCGAATAGTCAACTCTAACAGACACCTTCCAGAATTGATAATTTGACATGTGAGCAGATTTTGACACAATAATCAATGATCTTTTCGCGACATTTTGTAAAGATTTTTAAAACTGTGTAATTAGGCTAGCTAATCCAATTTTTCTCACAAAATATTTACCCTTACTGCCAAATATAAAGTTACTAGTCCTGTCAGGCAATAATTATTACATGTAAAAAAACAATGCTACTCTCTGCAATGAAAATATTTCATATACTTATGTAAACAGTTCTTTTATTAGACAAAACAATGTCTTAAGTTAGCAGTCTCACTCCACTAAATACAGTTTTTTAAATGGTTGTTCATCTACAAAGTCTTTGAAGCAGGTCTATGAATATGTTGACCCCCACAATAAGAGTTAAGCCAATGGCTTATATCTAGCTATCTAGATTGAACTCCTCCAGGGCTGGTCCAGTAGTAGCAAAGTTCATTAACATGCACAAAGACAGTTCTGCTCATGATTCGCAATTCTGTTCACTTTACCAATACAGTAATTATACTGCTGTTGAACTAACTCATGTTGGTCCTCAAGTGAAATGTATTTCCCATATCTGGAGAGGCTAATCCTGTCACTGGCAAACAGCTGGTACTGGAAAGCAGAAAAACACTTCAGGGGTTCCGCATGGAAGTTGGAAAACCTGCAATTAATAAAAACGTTTTAACTACAATACCCCGCCATTCGGGCAGATAACAAAATTTGACGAAATTTGCCCATAAACAATAAACCAGATGTCCACAATATCACTGCACATACCAAGTTCCGTGAAAATTTTTGATGTTTACTCAAGTTATCACCCGGAAACGAAAAGCTGACGGACGGATGGATTGACGTACGACTGGCAAATGCACAAACGCATGGCCGTCCAATGTGAAACCATACTACCTCGTCACTACCGTGTGTGTGTGTGTGTGGGGAGGGGGGGGTATAAAATGGATATTTTTTCTTATTAGTCTGTTGTTCATTTAGGGTGAGACCTTTCAAATAAGGGGTGTACTGTTAAAGGTAAATACATGTAATTGCTTCAGTAGAAGCAATTTCTTTCCTTTAAGAGTAGGCCCCCATTGAAAGGGGAGGAAACACTTCAATGACAGGATGAGCTCTCTTGGATGTATCCATTCACCTACAGGGACAATAGTCAGGTTTTTCAGGCTTACATACATAATACATGTATATAATATATGTTCAATAAGGAAATCTACAAATAACCTGTCACTTGTTTGTTCCTCATTTCCAAGTTTAGAAAAAGTGATGCATGGTACATTTGATAAAATCACATAGTGAAAACAGAGGGATTTACATACAAGAATTAAAGATATTTCTGCTTACCATTCCTGAATATAACTGATCATGTCATCAATGATCTCTGTGATGAAGGTTTCTTCTGGCATATCCCCTTTCAGTTCGAATGTCTTGAAGATCTTCTGTAAATCACTGTCGGCCGTATAGAATTCCTGAAAAATATCATCATACATACATGTACATGTATCTGTAAGAAACCTAAAACTTGAGACATTAAATTTTTGGGGGGAGAAGTTTGTGACAATTTAGGTTTTCCCCCATGAAAACAATTACTACAGACCTGTACTTATTAGAACCCCCTTGCCAAGGTAGATTTTTTTTTTATATTGGATACTACATTTATATACAGTTTTCTTTTTCTCCATAAAAATGTATATTGTGGGTATTTCTTACATTATTCACAATATACATGTACAAATGTACCTTTTTTATGGAGAAAAAGATATATAGATTTCTTCAGAACCAACAATATACCTTTTATGGAAAAAAAAAGGAAAAAATATCCTTGATTTATCACAGAATAATCCCATTAGCTATTCCTGAAATACAAATAGTACAATATTCCAAGCCCTTTAACTTTAAAAGTTGTAGCATCATGTTTTCCTCTATTCTCTGGAGCCTAAAAACCTGTATTGTTTTATACATGTAAGTATCCATAGAACCAATTACATGTAACTAGAGCTGGTGTTTGTAAAACACTATGTCCCCAACTGCCTGACTCTAACACTGCTTGACTTCAACACTGCTTGCCCATGACGGTAACAACAGTACAAACATACGAGATTTCAATGTTATTTTATTAAAAGGGAAATAACTCTAAAATGGGAGATAATTGGGATAGGAAAAAAATATGGGTCACCTATTTTTTCATGAGGAACCCATATATGAAATTTCAAACTAGCGTGCACAGTTCAAAACTTATGCTATGCACCAAAAAATGTGCAATGTAGAAATGCCCAAAATGACAAGGGGCCATAACTCAATAAGTAATTTTTTAGAATTTATTCAAAAGTTAATCAGGTCATCTCCGCATCACTACCTATCTATTCCTTAAATTCCATAGCTCTAGCTTCAATAGTTTTTGAGATACTTTGCTGACAAGATTCCATCCATATTTCTTCAAAGGGCCATAACTCAGAAAAGGAGCATAATCCTGATGGGAAAAAAATATGCGTCGGCTATTTTTTCATGGGAAATCCATACATGAAATTTCAAAACCCTAGCATGCACACTTCAAAACCTATGCTAAGCATCAAAAAGTGTGCAATGTAAAAATGCCCAAAATGACAAAGGGCCATAACACAAGAAGTACTTGTAGTAGTAGTTTCAGAATTTATTCAAAAGTTAATCAGGTCATCTACTCATTGCTACCAATTTATTCCTTAAATTTCAAGGCTCTAGCTTCAATAGTTTTTTAGATATTTTGCTGACAAGACTTCATCTATATTTTTTTTCAACGGGCCGTAACTCAGGTAAGGGGCATAACCCTAATAATAATAAAAAAAATGTGTCAGCTATTTTTTCATGAGAAATCTAAATATGAAATTTCAAAACCCTAGCATGCACACTCCAAAACTTATACTATGCATCAAAAAAGTGTGCAATGTAAAAATGCCAAAAATGACAAGGGGCCATAACTCAGAAAGTACTTATCAGAATTTATTCAAAAGTTAATCAGGTCATCTACTCATCGCTACCAACACATTCCTCAAATTTCAAGGCTCTAGCTTTAACAGTTTTTCAGACAGCTTGCTGACAAGATTCAATCCACATTTTTCAAAAGGCCATAACTCAAAAAAAAAAAAAAAAAAATATGTGTCAGCTACTTTTTCATGAGGAATCCATATATGAAATTTCAAAACCCTAGCATGCAAGGTTCAAAACATGCTGTGCATCAAAAAGTGTGCAAAGTAAAAATGTCCAAAGTTATAAAGGGCCATTACTCATCAAGTAATTGTCGGATTTTATTCAAAAGTTAATCAGGTCATCTATTCATCAATACCAATCTATTCACCAGGTTTCAAGGCTCTAGCTTCAACAGCTTTTGAGAGATTTTGCTGATAAGATTTCATACATATTTTTTGAAAGGGCCATAACTCAGGAAAGGGGCATAATCCTGATGGGAAAAAAAATATGTGTCAGCTATTTTTCCATGAAGAATCCATATATGAAATTTCAAAACCCTAGCATGCACGGTTCAGAAGTTATGCTATGCAGTAACGGACAGACGGATGCACAGACAAATGCACGCACAAACGTCCCAGAAGCAATATGCACCTCCAACTTCTTCGAAGTTGGGGCATAAATATACGAGATACCATTTCACAATTTCACTGGGTAGGTAATTTCAATAGGTATGTGCATGCCAAACAAATAACATTTTACAAGAGGTTTAAAAGTTACTGCAATATTCACAAAATAATTATGGACTTTCAGACAGTCTCATTGAAGTTATTTATAAAGAAATCTGACATTTAAAAATTTCATTGATTAGATCTTATCAAAATGTATCTGCATGCAAAACTTATTGTTTAACCATCTCATCTGGAGCCCTAAGAATCTTTAATATTTTCCTCTTAACTGGAGCCCCCAAACCCTATACTGTTTAATGAGTAGTACACATTAATTATACCCAACTGTATCTGACAGATTCATTGGTTCTAGAAGGCCTTGTCAATATGTACATGTATCTGCATGCCAAAAATATTTTGAGAGGTCTAAAAGTTATAGGATTTTCACAAACTGAAAACAAATAGACACATAAATTTGCTCTACAAGACAATTAAATTGCAAAGAAATCTTATATTAAGGAATTTCACATCAGGTATTGAGGTATTGTCAATAAATGTATGTATCTCTCTTATTCAGAGACCCAAGAACCTTCAAATGTCTTTTTTTTCTTCTTCTTCTTTTTTATCTGGAGCCCTGGAAACATTTTTTTTTTTTTTTTTTTTGATGAGGAGTACAAATTAATCACACCCAAATCCATCTAACAATTTCATAAATTAGGTCTTGTCAACATGTATCTGCAAGCAAAAAGTTATCAAAATATTCCAAGGGGTTTACAGCCTGTCAAGATTATTTCCCTTATTCTGAGCCATCAGTAAATTGAAAGGTGAAGCAAAAAAAAAAGATCCATGAGAAAAAAAAAAACCTTAACATCCATAAGCAGCATTTAGCTTGTCTCATGTCACCCAATCATAAATAAGACAGCTTAAACCCATAGAGGTGGGATGAAAAGCAATTCAGAGTACTAAACATTAGCGGCCTTATTTACCATTTGGCCAAAGGGTCTGCCCAGGAAGAAAAACTGACTTCTGCAGTAAGACAGTTGGTTGTTAGTCTTGCAGCCTTTTACCACATTTTAGTCTGGGCATGGTCAATAAAACCCATGAACAAAGTTCTGTTAATACTTAACCTACAAATGTCTTGTGAACATAGCTCTTGGGTGGCGTATACATTATATTCCCAAGAATATACCATATCTAGGAGCAGCAGGCACATGGTAGAAGATTTAAAGACCAAAGCTGCACCAGAGAATATTGTGTTAAACGCAGGTCTGAACATGCAACCTCCTGCGTAACAACTGGACGGCAGATCCGAGTGACTCAGCCAAAGATATTTTGAAATATTAATGCCTTTGGCAGTCTAACACTTTGAAATAAAAACAGCTTTTAATGTTCAGTAAATTAGAGTAAGCCACTTATATGTGTAAACTGCCTTCAGAAGTTAAAACGCTTAAATCTGAGAGACCAGCCAGAGATATACACCACCTCTTTATAACACTACTGTTGGGATCCAAAGCATAAACTATGTTGGTTAAAGAACCGTGTTGTATCCAAACAAAAAAGTAAAGATTATACAGAAAAATGACCATTTATGGTCATTTTTCTATATAATCTATGCATTTTTAAGACCGATCTTTGGACTGTGACAGCGTCAAATCCAAAACCATGTTCTAATGAATTGTGTTATAATGAGGTTGATGTGTGCATGTATGGAACAATGAACTGCCTAAGGGGAATAAACTGGCTTCAGTATTCAGACATTTGGAAGAATTAACTTCTTTCAGCAGGAATACACCAGTCATATGTAACAACTGCTCCCCAATATCTCTCATCCCACCCTGGGTTTTCCCTCAGACATTTAAGGGGACTTAGGTCTCTTTTGACTCATATTTTAGGGGACATATGGGGTAATTTCAGGGACTGAATGCTTGACTTTTACAGAATATATTGCAAATTTAAAGGGATATCAACCTCTCTAAGATGAAGCCTAAGCTCAACCCTAACCCTAATACTGAATCTACTTTCAGAAGAATACTAGCCCTAAAATAAATCTACTTTTTAAAGAGGAATGCATTTGCTACTTCAGTGCTCGCTAACCAGTACAAACCTTAGGGTGGGCCTGCCTCATATATTCCTTAAGTTAATATGCCTATGAATAATAATTTTCCACAAACAATCTTATCCATTACTGATGTGTAGCCCATTGCCAAACTAGCATCACACTTCCATGGTCTTTTTTTACTCCTGTTCTTACTCTGGTTCCTAGGCTCAACCCTAACCCTTATACTGAATCTACTTTACGAAGAATCCTAACCCTAAATTAAAATTACTCTTCAAAGAGAAAAAATAGCAACTTTAAAGCATGCTAACTCGTACAAATCTAGCTAGGGTGGTTCATTTCATATGCATGTATATTCTAAAATGAAAACCTCATTAAATAGTAATTTTGCACATACATAAATTTGTATATATACATGTACCGTACTTTAATAATCTTATCCATTAGTGCTGTGGAGAGCCATTTGCCAAACTAGCTGGTCACTCTTCAATGGTCCGTTTTACTCCTGTTGTTATGCTGGTTCCTAAGCTCAACCCTAACCCTAATAATGAATCTACTTTTAAGAGGAATACTAACCCTAAAATAAAATAACTTTTCAAAGAGAAAAGCAATAGCCACTTCAGTGCATACTAACCAGTACAAATCTACTTGGGGTGGGCCTGCTTCATGTATTTCTAAACTTAATACTTCCAGGAATGATGACTTTCCAGAAATAATCTTATCCAAACTATTTGAACCCTAATACTGAATCTACTTTAAGAGGAATATTAACCTTAAAATGAAATTACTTTTCTTAAGAGAAAAGCAACAGCTAAATTAAAATTACTTTTCAAAGAGAAAAGCAATAGCTACTTTAAAGCATGCTAAACTAGTATACTCTAGCTAGGGTGATTCACTTCATTTATATTCTAAAATGAAAACTTCCATGAATAGTAATTTTGCACATATATTTGTATATATACTTTAATAATCTTATCCTTTAGTGATGTGGAGAGCCCTCTGCCAAACTAGCTGGTCACTCTTCAATGGTCTGTTTTACTCCTGTTGGTGTGCTGGTACCCAAGCTCAACCCTAACCCTAATAATGAATCTACTTTTAAGAGGAATACTAACCCTAAAATAAAATAAATTTTCAAAGAGAGAAGCAATAGCCACTTCAGTGCATACTAACCAGTACAAATCCACTTGGGGTGGGCCCGATTCATGTATTTCTAAACTTAATACTTCCAGGAATGATGACTTTCCACTAACAATCTTATCCAAACTCTTTGTAACCCTAATACTGAATCTACTTTTAGAGGAATACTAACCCTAAAATGAAATTACTTTTCTTTTAGAAAATGGCAATAGCCACTTTAATGCACGCTAACAACTAGTACAAATCTACCTTGTACTTCCATGAATTATAATTTTCCACAAATAATCTGATCCAAACCCTTACCCTGTACTACTGAATTCAGCACAAGAGATGTGTTTACTCTAAAAGTTAATTACACTATGTTGTAAAATGTGACAAGTTTATCGGGGTTAGTAATCCTCCTATTTTTTTTAAAGAACCAGTCGATAAAGGTTACAGCACAGTGATAAAATCATATTTAGAGGAAGAAGGGCCTTGGGATGAAAAAGTAAGGTGATGCCATCTGCATAATTGTACAAGCTACCTTTCAAAGAATTCAAAATACATCATTTATGTACAAAACATATAAAAATGGTCTGTACACTGGAAGTATTTACTGACAGTTTCAAAATGCAGTGGGAACCCTGTTTATTCTCTGTTAAGTTGAAAGTTACTTCAACTTTCCATTAATTAGCAGTACATTCCCACTGGACAGACCCTAGACTGACAGCCTGTACACAATGACATACTAGGGGGCAAGCAGTCAAAAGCCAGCCACACATGACTGACCAAATTACCAGAATACCAGTGAAAAATACAGGAATACCTGTGAAAGACACATATTGAAGACACCATTAGTGGCTTTAATTAAGATATGTCAACATACAGATAAAGGGAAAGTCTTTTAACTTGTAACCACAAATAATTTGCAAACTGTCTTTGAAGTGTTACCTTTTAAAAACAATTTGTCCACACAATTTGCTCAGGTCGGCCTGGTTATAGGACAAAATTGGAAGTCTCATGGTTAAACCTTCTTTCTTTGCTTTTTCTTTTTTTTTTTCTATGTGCTAATTCTTTTATTTTGCCTCCCTTGCTGTTGATTTTTTCAACCTGTATGAAAATTAATAGGCTTGCTGTTTTTTTTGTTTGTTTGTTTTTTTTGTTTGTTTTTTTTTTTGTTTTGTTTTTTCCCAACAGATATCTGACAGACAGTCATTGTTTCCCTTAGAGGAGACACTCAAGTACTGGGTGCAAATCATCATTTTTCTGAGAAAAGAGCAAAACAGTATCTTAGCGCTTAATTTGTGAGATAGCAGTTTGCGAATCAAAACATTTATTCATGTTTCTAAATCCTGCAGAGCCTATTTAGCAATCCCTATGTAGATTATCATGGGTCTGCTCAGATACATCACTGTGCAACTACACGCAATTCTGGGACATTCTCATTTCCAGTTTAGATTTCAAAACAAATATATGTGAAAAAAACTAGAAAATGCAACAGTCGCAGAAAACAGAACATTATAATAACTGAAATAAACAGAAAATGCAACAGTCACAAAGCAATATCACCCTTGCCCCGCATGAAGAAACCAAGTGCTCGTAGCATTAATGTCACCTGGTCGGTGGGAAACTACTTCGGGAGAAAAACAAATTTAATTTATAGAGCCTTTTCTTGTCAGAAATGCATATGAAACTGGCATGTATTTATATTTAAAGAACCTAAATATTGGGACAGACAGGCCTTTGCAAACAATGTAGACCCAAATCAGAAGCCACAGAAAACAAGGGAATGAAATTAACTTCGAAGAATAGTGATCATGAAAATTCAGAAAACACTTTTAGGACAATAAGACCTGTGTGACAAGGGAATACTCAAATCAGCCTGCAAATCAGTCTTCGCCGTTCGCACGAGTTTTTTGGCCTCTGGGCTTATCAAGATCATCCTCAGGAGTATCACAGCGGGGAATCCATGTGACCAAATGACTGGGTTTGTTGCTTTTAGCTCCGCTTCAGGTAAGTTTTTTTTAATATCTTGATTTATACTTGATGGAATTTTTTCAAATAAAGGCCAGAGTAAGCAGAAAATCAAGCTCTTTGTGGTGGTGTCAGCACTGTTCTGTAATCTGTTCTGATTCTCAAGAACATTCGGAGAATATTTTTCGTCAAAATTCATGCATTGTCCTGTTAACCCAGACTGACAGCAATATCATTCTTCAAATGTTCTCGAGAATGAGATCAGATCACAGAATAGCAGAATACCGTCAGAAAGAGCTTCATTTTCCGTGTACTCTGCACTTTATTTCCACAACTTCTATTTGATATGAATAGAGATATTCTAAAAAATCCTACTGAAGTGGAGTTAAAAATAGTAACAAACTCTGTGTACTTTGGCATTTGGTCACATGGATTTTCCACAATGTATATGGATTTCTACATTAAAGCCAGTATAGGTTTCTTCAGTAGGTGTCTTTCACAGGTATTCCTGAATTTTTCACAAGTATTCCAGTATGCAGATCTGGCAGGGATGGGGTAGAACCAGCAACATCCAGATAATGCCAGAAACCAATAACTGCCCTTCTTGAATAAGCAGAAGCCAGAACGGAGAGAATGACTATATAAAATATTTCATGATCAACCTCCATGACAGAATGTTGCAGGGATAGGATCGAACCAGCAACATCCGGATACCTGGTGGATGGGTCTACAATTAAGCCACCCAAAGACCTATAAATTTACAAGCTGACCAGCACATAGTGCCAGCAGAAAGTCTTAGTAGCACCTATAGGAAAATGCCAGTGCAATATTGCATCTGCTAATCAACAACAATTTCAATGTGTGTATTGAAAATCCTTTAAGGTAGAAATGTCATTAAGGAGAAGATTTTCATATTGATACATTGATACGGTAGTAATTATCGCATGAGTACATCAAATCATTAATCTTTCCTTCTTAATATGTTGATGTTGAAATCCCAAAATTATGTTATTTAACAAGTTTTAAGACATGAAAGTATTTTTTGCCTGAAGTTTTTTTCATAAGATAGTTCTTGTAAAATTGTTATTTTAATTTAACACTTATAAGAGTAATGGTATCACAAATAACACATCCTGTATATTTACTATGATGTTCCTTTAACACTCATTATGAAAACATGCCTATTCAAATATACTGAACATTTTAACCACCAAAAAATGAAAACTTTCAGATAAAAATTCAGATATTTCTCATACTTCTGGTCAAAACATAGATTGTAGGTACTTGAAAGAACTGCCTTGGTGAGGCAGTTCTAACGAGTACCCACAATCTATGTTTTTGGGCAAAAGTATGAGAAAAATAATGTATACCCCTGTAAACCCCAGTTTTACTATATAAACGTGGGGTTTAAGGGGGTCAATATTATATAGGCAGGTTTTTGTGATGTGAAGAAGCTAGCAAAATTACTGCTTTTATGTATATGGGACAGTATGTCTGAGTGACAAAAACAAAGAATGTTAATGAGACAGCTTTATTATTAGTGTAGCCTAATACAGATCTTGGTTTACTCTGTCGCTGATCAATATTCCGACATAATCTCCATGTGACAGACCATTATACCCTGGATTACTGACTGATACACTGGGTAAGAGTGTAGCTAGGTCTTTATATTCAAGTATATTATAATGGTCAACTATCAACAACAACCCTGCCAGTAAAAAATAATGTACATTTTATGCTGTGAATTATGTCCGATAATCAATCAATCAATGAATTAATCAGTGATATGGAGTTGTCTTATGCCATTTTAGATTGTGTGTTTATTTTTGAATTTGCAATTGCTATATGCCAGTCACTGGCTTACAGTGTAATTCTCTGCTTAATATGTGAATGTCTGTTTATAAAGGGTAAAGTTTCCTGAAACTTATATGGAGATTTAAACATTTGTATATTTCTCAGAGTGAAAATATAGACTTTCCAAACAATTCTACATGACGGGTATAAATACTGATGTCCGGATTCAATCATCTAGCACTTGTTTCTCTCGGAGCTCCTGCTAATTGTTGCAAGGATAAAAGTAAGAAAATAAACCCAATGGTCGGTATTATTTTATGCCCATCTAAACTATTTGCTTACAAGTATTCTCATTGTTGATTTAAATGGAAAATCTTGAAAATAATTCATCTTCAGTCAAACAAAACAATGTCAACGTAACGCTTTCAGTACTGTTTTTTTTTTTTTTTTTTTTTTTCTACTTTCGTTTTCACCGGAAGTCATGTTGTGCTATGGCATTATGGCTACTGGAATAACGCTAATTCATCGTTCGTGGCTGCAGAATTATATTACATAGTAACTGGTTAACATCAAATAAACTTCGAACGATTTCACGCTAAAAAGAAAAGAAGAAAAAATATGCATAGGCCTACCATTCCCATTTGCTACTACACTATCATGTTCAAAGCCCACCGTAAACAACTAACAAATCGCTTGTAACGTCGCTGCCAAAAAACTTAATCAGAAGTTCAACGTAAACAAATAACGTACGGTTTAGATGGCACTAAAAGAAAAAAAAATGCAATGTGAAATATAAATATACTTTACCACAGCAGAAGTAGCCTCTGTTTCTTTTGAAATAATGTTGCGTCGGACGGCAGTTTCTACAACATAGGGTCGCGACTTGAACAGCGGAATAATTCTTGGGTCGTGATTTGCCCTTGGACATCCAAACAAACCGTCGAACGAAAAAAAGTTAAAAATGTCAACATTTTGCTGACCTATTTAATTAAAATTCACATGTATTACTATATTTAGCGCACTGCAACAGTTTCATATGTACGTAAAGTATATAATTTCTTTGAACTATTTTTCAGTGCGGAAGGAAAATGAACTCGTCCAAGTAGGGATGAAGGACCTTGTCCTAAACGTTTTAGTAGATCAAAAACTGAATTCTGTCAGAAAATGCTATTTCTTTCTATAATCACCTTTCGTGTTTAACATGGGATACGCTAATAGAACCCTAACTCGACTTACAATATCCAAACGAGTTCATCTTTAAAATGTGAACCCCCACCCAGTGGACGAGTTCAACAATTGTGGATACAATTGTAGGCTTATTAATTACGATTTGTAGAATTACTTACAGTAATTTGTATATGTAAGTAACCAACGCCTAGATAAAAAATAAATAAAATTGTCACCTACTTGCCCGCCTCTCAGTAATATCAGTACTTTGATTTACATTTCATTATATATCATGGTTTGTCGTCTATCTTGAATGGATATGTTGTCACATTTTTTTTTCTTTTTGTTGTCCTATATTATTGTTGTTGTTGTTTCATTTTTACGAATGTTAACAGTGATTTACTTTTATTTGACCTCTCTTCCTACAAACAGCCTACTACATGTAATATAATGTATAGGATGTCGTTCTCTATGGAGATTCAGGGTAAATTAATTGGATGCGAAGGTTCTGGAATTAATTCAGATAAATTGCAGGTTGCTGATGAGGTTAAAAATAACGTACACAGGGGACCATGGTGATTATATACGAGCCGGGTCACAGCATTTCCTACAAGATTGCATATGCGCCCAGCGAAGACCCAGATTAGCATGAATATCCGCGCAGTCTGGTCAGAGTTTTTGCAATGCACTCCGTGGGTAGCGACGGATCCAAAGCATCTTCAGGCAAACACCGTAAACTCTAATCAGACTGCGCGGATGCGCAGGCTGATTTGAGTTTTCGCTGGACGCACCTGAAGTCTTGTAGGAAACCCTTTGGTCCGGCTCAAATGTAATTACAGAAATGCTTGATACTTGAGATAAAATGAGTCTAAACGACTGAGGTGAAATAGATTTTACGTCCAGGCTATAAATGACAGATTTCATATGGCGTTAAGATTATGTTTTTTTTTGTTTTTTTTTTTTTAATCAACGCATTCCTTCTGTAAGGTGATATTTGTGCAAATCTGCATGAAGCCAATTCTACTTACTGATGGGTAGGTATCGCAAGTGAGATGTTTTGCTTTTTACATGTAGAGTATTAGTAAATGGATAAAAAGTAAACATGCAAATTTCCTAGAAGGTAACAATCACTTTTAGAGTGGACCCCTTTTGGTTTAAACTGTTGTCATATTCTACAAACATTAAGCGGAATTTACAACATTTATAATACCAGGATCTGAATACAAGCTTGAAGCTTATGCATGCCATTTCCTGATTCATATAATAATGCACAACGTAGGTGAATGGAAAATAACTGCAAATACACAGAGAGAGAGAGAGAGAGAGAGAGAGAGAGAGAGAGAGAGAGAGAGAGAGAGAGAGAGAGACGTTTTCCTTATGCCTTCTAGGTACTCAGTGTGCTGAGACATGGTCTACTATGGAAATACTACTGTAACAATACATTGTTTTCTCATGTCCAGGTTCAGCAGGAGAATAATTGCCAAAGAACATAAGGCTTGACATACCGATTAAATTGCCTCCTTGGGGAAAATATAAGCTAGACAGGAAACGCCACTATCACGACGCACATACTTTCCAAGCCAACTAAAGAAGAGGTGCGAACAAGCAACGGAGCCGGGGCACAGCATTTCTTACATGATTGCTTGTGCTTCAAGCAGCGACTCAGATCAGCCTGCGCATCCGCAAAGTCTGATCAGAGTCTTCGCAAGGCGCTCTGTGGGTAACCATGAATCCAAAATATCTTCAGCGGACAGAGTAGATTTTGATTAGACTGCGCTAATGTGCTGGCTGGTCTGAGTCTTCGTTGACCGCAGTCTCAATATAGTAGGAAATGCTGTGTTCCGGCTCTTGCACTTTAGTTTTGTTTTAAATTTTACTTTTACTTCCATGCCTATTCAAACATACTGAAAGTTTACCCCGAAAAAAATGAAAATTTTCAGATAAAAAAATCTGATTTTTTTTTTCTGCTCATAACATATATTGTGGGTACTCGTTAGAACCGCATTGATGAGGCAGTTCTAACGAGTACCAACAATCTATGTTTTTGAACTGAAATAAGAAAAATAATGTATATCCCTGTAAACCCCAGTTTTACTATATAAAAGTGGGGTATAAGGGGGTCAAAATTATATAGGTATGTTTTCGTGATGTTATGTCAATTTACTTGGGCAGAAGGCAAAGATTTCGTTATGCTGTCCATAAACTTGTCCGCTGCACGGCATTCTGAAAGGAAAACAACCAATCGTGTGCAACCGGTTAATATGGTAGCAAGGACATAGTGCATTTCGCACGCTCTCATGTAAAGAGATGGATGTTCATTGCACACGATGTATTGTCTACTATAGTAGATCGGGAACAGAAAAGAAAGGGAATAGAACGACGACCGATTCCTTTCGATGAACATCTAGGAATGGTGACAATTGTAATTAAGTACTTTATAATGGTCATATTTACTGGAAAACTGTTTGTTAGTAAATGAGCAGATAAATAAAGTAGTTAATGACTGGGCCTGCGTGTACATCATTGATTTTGAAGTTTACTACACACACCGTTTGGATTTAATGATACTCTTGTACTTTTTGTTTAAATAAAGCCTCATTTTTATCGGCTGATAGGGTTTCGTTCCCATAGAGTACCTCATACCTGTTGTGTGTTTGAAGTATATCGGATATATATCGGTTTCGGACATCTAAATATCTAGGGAATGCGTAAAAGAAGTGAAATGCACTTTCGATTCCAACACAGCTGCATGAGGGCTAGCTACTTTTTTCTGTGACGATCTGCATTCAGTGAGCTACACTGCATGAGGAGTTGAGCTATCTCCCCCATTTTTGTGCCAGCGTTTAAGTATTTTGGTGGTGGGGACCTGTGCCTGGTAAGTCGATATTGAAAAGCAGCAATGGTATTTGCCTCTACGTGTAGGTCGTGTCATGCCCGAATAGCGGAAGGAAAGAATGAAGTATAAAATAGATTAGTATTTGCTTGTATTGATTTGATATTGGTGGGATTTCTTAAGATGTAGTGAGCACGATCTTGAACTAAAGGTGGTAGTAAGTTTCTTTACTATTTTGAAAAAGAAAATATTTTATGCTTTGTACTACGCCTTTCTTAAGATGTTTCCCATCCTAAAACTGGCAAACGTTTATCGATGCTACAGAACTTAGTTGCACCGGTAATTCTCCTTGCTGCTTCGGTATGTACAACTTCTTATTGCTTTTTGCACTGGTTTGTACAATTGTCCCATACAGTGTCACTGTTTTTAAGCTGGGATCGTACATATGCTGTATACAGTTTTTCCAGCGCCTGTCTGTTGACTTCAAATTTCAGAGTTCGTAATAGGTTTAATCTTTTGCATGCTGCATTAGTAATGGTTTTAATGTGGACAGACCAAGTACATGGTTTTGAGAAGATAATACCTAGATGTTCATGACTTGTAGTTTCCTCAGCGTAGAACCTTGTGGGACTCCTGCTAAAACAGAAGCCCACTCCGACGCTATTCCGTTAAGAACGGAACACTGTCGTCAGTGGGAAGGTAACTTGTAAACACCTGAAGTAGCTCTCCAGTAATACCCAAGCATGAGGATTTATGCAATTATCCCTTTTCCAGACTCTGTCAAAGGCCTTGCTGATATCACAAAATGTATCTTTACTGCTTTCCCGCTACCGACTGCTTCCACAACAGAGTGGTAAGTATGAAACAACTGATACATAGTAGAATCTCAAGGAACATGTCCAGACTGAAAGGGAGTTAGTATCTGATTTCCGACTACATAATTGTATAAGTATTTGTGGACACAGCGTTCAACTACTTTTCCTACAGGACTTAAAATAGAAATGGGCCTGTAATTAGAGGGGAGAAACGTGTCTTCCTTTTTATGAACGGGGGTAGACGCCTTTTCAGCAGCGGTTTCATGTGCAGAAAATGAAAACTTGAAAACTATCAGTGAAGATACCAAGGCATCACAAAAACTTGCCTGTATAATTTTGACACCCTTAACCCCATTTTCATACAGTAAAACTGGGCTTTACAGGGGTACACATTATTTTTTCTTATTTCTGCTCAAAACATAGATTGTGGGTACTCGTTAGAACCGCCTCGTCGCGGCGGTTCTAACAAGTATCCGCAATCTATGTTTTGAGCACAAACATGAAAAATATCATTTTGTTTTTATCTGAAAATGTTCATTTTTGGTGGTAAAATTTTCAGTATATTTGAATGGGCATGTTTTCGTAATGGAATGCCACAGTCATGAAACACGGTCTTCCGAGACACCCCATAAGAAAGAGAGATGAGGAACAAATAAAAACAAAACAAATTTAACGCTACATAAGAAACCATCGACGCATTAACAAAGAATATTTGCAGAAGAAAGGATTCTGAAAACAAATAATCGGAGTTTATCAGTTTATCATCACAAATATAGTTCATATATAGTAAAAAAGGTAAGAGAAAAGTCCAGGGAGTGCCACAATCACAAACCGTAGCCCTTCCCAGACCCCAAGAGGTGAACCAAAACAGATCATGGCTGCAATTTGCTTGACATCAATACAATGCAAATGTATTTGACACGAAAACAACTACGGTAAAGTTTTCTGATATAAATCTTCGAAAGTTAACATCACTAAGGATTTAAGTGCAAAACTAGAAATATCAGAACAGCGATAAACTTTTGGCCACATGTAAACCAATAACATTCACAATGGTTCTCTTCCTCTCTCTGAGAAAAACTTATAAGGTAATCATCCGTAATCATCTTAACCCTTCTCTTGCTGAGCACGACATGCCCTGTCTTAGCAAACAGTGTAGACCCAGATAAGTTGGCTTCTGATGAAGAAGCCAACTGATCTGGATCTGCACTGTTTGTCATTAATTATGTGAATTTCTATCAAAAACACGGATCAGATAATTTGATTGGCTGGAAATTAGAAGTGACCGTGGCATCTTAATTTATTCAGCATGATAAGAGTTAATAAATGGTTCAGGTCAGCACCGCCTAACATGTGAGATGCGACCCATGCATACAAGTAGCTATCATCGTTCATTGGTTCATTGGTTTAAAAATAAACATGTATTCTGTCTAATAGCATCCATTTTTAGGAAGATACATGTTCTACATAGAAGCATAAATAAATACTGTAATTATTTGTTTTACAGAAACCGTGTTTTTCATTTAGGAGGGAGGGGCAAAATAGTTAGGAAAATATGATAGATCCAGGTTAGAATTTTGTTCATGCAAGTGAATGTTAATGCCTATCATTAGAAAATATACAGTAAGAGTTTGGTGTATAGCCAAATATTTTAACTAAAATTGAAGATTTGTGTTTACGTTTTCCACAGAAGAATGTAACTTACTCAAACATGTAACACACCCTATAGCACTGCTGTCATTTATTGTTCAGCGATCCGGTTTGGTCTTCCAGATAAGCTGAGTATCATACAGATAAATATCAGTAGGTTTTTGCCATTTTAGAACAAATTTATTCCGTTTTGTAATCTCATTCGATCTACAAGTCAATATTAATAATTGAGAACCCATTTTTTTGTCACAGTAAAAGAAGAAGAAGAAAAAAAAATGAATACACATCTGACTACTTAAGTGGAGTCCTATAGTATACGTCAACGTCTCCCTGTGGGTTCCACTTCACTGACTCTATATACAATGTATGAACAAATATCTTATGTTGAACAGCTGTCTTCCAAATGCTTATCATTGAATAAGGATTTATATTTGTGAAGTACTGAGTGAAGGCTGCATTGCTGCAACAAACATCAAGCAGATGGCTTAATATATGGACGGATGTATTATTGTGTATAATAAAGTTAATATACTAGGTCATACCAAGTCAAATATTTCAATTAAAAACAGTTGATTTTTTTCTTTTCTTAAAACTGATAGACTGACAGTGAAAAAAAAATAGTTTGTTTTTGCATCGGTTGATCACTTACACGTATTGTGCATGATATGCATATGCAAATGCCTGTAAAAGGATTATCTGAGACAATGGGGCGTGGGGAACAGTACTATACCCCCAAACAAATCATTTTCCATGCATCTCAATAGCAAAATGCACAGTTCTCCCAAATTTAGGGTCCAATTATCGTCCGTTTAGGAAAAAAACAAAGAAAGAAAGAAAAAAAAAAAAGAATCATTATAACAATGGTGGGTCATTAGAGGTCCACTATAATAAAAAAATGTGCAGTTTACTGAAACTTTATTATTCATCCTTTTGCAGGCAAATTTACATTGCTACCGATGTCCTTTATAAACTAGGTTGCCGTAAAACTCTGGTTCTGACGTTAGTCAAGTCCCTGTATCTCTATGATGGCCAATTGTACGAGTTGCATTCTAATACGGTAAACATAAAGCCGATGGCCAGGCGGAGCACATGCACATTACGAAAACACGCCTATTCAAATATATTGAACCTTTTACAACCGAAAACTGAAAATTTTCAGATAAAAAATTCTGATATTTTTCATATTCCTGCTCAAAACATAGATTGTGGGTACTCGTTAGAATCCCCTTGGCGAGGCGGTTCTAACGAGTACCCACAATCTAGGGATTTTTTTAGCAAAATAAGAAAAATACTGTATACCCCTGCAAACCCCAGTTTTACTATATAAAAGTGGGGTTTAAGGGGGTCAAAATTATATAGGCATGTTTTCGTGATGAGTAAGTAACACACATTGTTGTAAACTATATTCTAATTAACCGTTGATCTGCTGAATAAATTAAGAAGCCATATCCATTTCTAATTTTCAGCCAAACAGATTACTTGGTGAGTTTTTTTTATATAGTTTCACATACTTAATTGCAAACAGTGCAAATCCAGATCAGTGGTTTCTTCAGAAACCAACTGATCTGGATCTACACTGTTTGCAAAGGCAGGGTATATCCGGGTTCTGGAGGACAAGGGTTAGCATCCATCGTTTACACAAACTATAGGTTCAATAGCTACCATTTAAAAAATAATTGTTTTCTAGATTCTTTTTCTGTTTGATCTTCTAATCAACTTTCTGCAAGTAACTGAGCATCGTCACTGCTCTCTTGTGATGGCATCAGCGTTAGCTTTACGTTATGTCATTAAAAACAAAAACAAACTGGCGTCCTACAATGTTGAAAATGATATTCAAATCTAGTTTAGCGAATTCTTAACTGTTGATAGGAACAATTGAAGAAATTGAGGTTAATTCAAAATATTCGTTTTCTTCTGTTTGGTAGTTGTACATCTGTTAATTAGAACTACATACATTTTGTACAAGAAGCTGAAATGTATATCCAAAAACAGTGGTGAATCAGCCCAGAGGACGAGAGATGAATTCTTTAAGGCATTCTAACGGCGACCGAATTTCATTTGAAAACATAATTTTTAAATGGCAAAATAAGTTTTAAGTTTCAAATATTTATTTTGAGCTTCGTTAGGCATTTTTACTCATCGGGGATTCATCATAGGAAAAAATAAATAAAATAATAACAAACAACACAACCAAATAAAAAAAAAAAAAGAACAAAAATGCACAAACATAATAAAAGGAAGTTGCATATTGAATAAATGCATTGGTGCTCAGGTTCAAAATATTTAATGTCACTAACATAACAAATAAAAAATACCAAAGAAAAGTCCATAGTCAATGACCATAATGATCCTATAACACAGGGAAAGGATTTAATAGCATCATTACGAAAACGCGCCTATTCAAATATACTGAAAATTTTACCACCAAAAATTGAAAATTGTCAGATGAAAAATTCTGATATTTTTCATATTTCTGCTCAAAACATAGATTGTGGGTACTCGTTAGAACCGCCTCGATGAGGCGGTTCTAACGAGTACCCACAATCTATGTTTTTGAGCAGAAATAAGAAAATAATGTATACCCCTGTAAACCCCAGTTTTACTATATAAAAGTGGGGTTTAAGGGGGTCAAAATTATATAGGTATGTTTTCGTGATACTAAACAAAACAGCTCTTCGTCGAAATGGAACAGACGAACGCAGATAGAACACACAAACGAAGCGGAACGGTAAGAGAAGTACCACCATGTAGTGCTCAACAACAAATCTGAATTAACTCATATATGCCGAATGGACTCGTCTATCTCAGTTGGTTACAAAGCGCCATTTCCAATAGAAGCGGTATCAGGTTACTTTTTTTTTATCACCCTGTTTAATAGAAATTCCTGAATTGGATGCAAACAGTGTAGACCCATACCGGACGCCGCGGCGTCTGTTCTCGATTTATACTCTTTGTCAATGTCCCTTAATGGGACAATAGTCAGAAATGGGTTAAAAGTCCAGATAAACAAACGAAAAGTCCACGATAAGCCGACGTCGTTGCAAAAGGGTATAACGGAAAAGACTACATTATTCTGCATTCTCAAAAATCCGTTTTCTCCGCTACATGGAAGGACAAAGAGAAAAAAAATCTTTTACTCAAAAAAGGACGAACAAAATTAAGACGTCCTCCTTTCATTTTGAAACTCTAGTGATAAAGATAAAGATAACGCTTTGGAATTAAACAAGATCGACTTGGGACAAGCCTGAATATCAAATTGAAGAAAGCGCTTTTGTGTTCGTGTCAACACTGAAGTGGATAATGCACCATTATGCAGCAATTTAAGGTGATTTAATATTTTGGTAGAGTTTCTGCAAGTTTTACAAGAGAGACAAACTGTAATATTTCCTGCAGGCTATCAGACACACTGAGTCCCTCTTGAAATTAGGTCTACTCTAAAAGGCACGAAATTGCTCCCGAGGGCAGCAAATTGTGCCTTTAAGAGAAGATCCCTTTTCGGACGGGATTCAAAACAGTTTTAGCAAGTTGTCTCTTCCCTGAAAATGGATCCATTCACCTTAAATATAACTTGCCCATCCTTCTACATGACGACAAAATAATAGCAAGTATCATGACAGACTGTCGGACTGTAATTCGTAGCTGTCAACCACAGAATTTAAACTTTAAATTGCTGCCTACAAAAAAAAAAAAAAAAAACGGCAGATCGAATTTTAAGATAGTTGTCTTATCTGTTACAGAAAATAAGACTTGGCAGTTCATTCAAAATGCAACCTTAAACCGATTCAAGGGTAAACGATATACCTTAAAGGGAGACAACTCTGGCAATATTGTTTTGCCCAATTTGAAACTGGGGCTACTCTATAAGGAATTGATTTTTACCCGTAGTGAGCACAATCTTTACTCATATAGCAGACGCCTTTTTTTTCAAAGTTATTGGTGTATAATGAAACAAACCGGAAGCCGTTAAAAAAGTCCCCCCTCTCTCCCCAACCCTGGCGGAAATGGCAAAATCTCTAACAAGTGTATCCTTATCATTGAAACCTAGTAGATGTTTCTGATGAATAGAATAAGACAGAATAACTTATTCAGCCAATTAGGGACCCTTTCTTGCGTACAATCAGCATCATTCACATAGAAGAAAGGTGGTTCCTGAGTTACAGTTCATCTCTGTTTGTGTATCAGTATGGTAAACGCTATTTTTTGTGTTGCACTGTGCCGGAGCACATTATTTTCTACACGATTGCATGTCCGCCCAGCGAAGACTCATATTAGCATGCCCATCAACACTGTTTATCAGAGTCTTGACAGGGCACTCCGTGCGTAGCTAAGGATCCAAACCGTCTCCAGGTGGACAGCCGTCACGAAAACATGCCTATATACTTTTGACCCCATAAAACCCCACTTTTATGTAGTAAAACTGGGGTTTAGAGGGGTATACATTATTTTTCTTATTTCAGTTCAAAAACATAGATTGTTGGTAATCGTTAGAACTGCCTCATCAATGCGGTTCTAACGAATACCCACAATATATGTTTAAGGCAGAAAAAAAATCAAAATTTTTATCTGAAAATTTTCATTTTTTTCGGGGTAAACTTTCAGTATGTTTGAATAGGCATGGAAGTAAAAGTAAACTTTAAAACAAAACTAAAGTGCAAGAGCCGGAACACAGCATTTCCTACTATATTGAGAATGCGGTCAACGAAGACTCAGACCAGCCTGCACATTAGCGCAGTCTAATCAAAATCTACTCTGTCCGCTGAAGAAATTTTGGATTCATGGTTACCCACAGAGTGCCTTGCGAAGACTCTGATCAGACTTTGCGGATGCGCAGGCTTATCTGAGTCGTTGCTGGAAGCACAAGCAATTATGTAAGAAATGCTGTGCCCCGGCTCCGTTGCTTGTTCGTACCTCTTCTTTAGATGGCTTGGAAAGTATGTGCGTCGTGATAGTGGCCTTTCCTGTCTAGCTTATATTTTCCCCAAGGAGGCAATTTATCCGGTATGTCAAGCCTTATGTTCTTTGGCAATTATTCTCCCTAGTCCTGCTGAACCTGGATATGTCCTGCCTTTGCAAACAGTGTAGATCTAGATCAGTTGGCTTCTGAAGAAGCCAACTGATCTAGATCTACACTGTTTGCCATTATGTGAATTTATATTATCAACAATATGGATCAAGTAATCTGATTGGCTAAAAACTAGAAATGGGTGTGGCATTATAATTTGTTAAGCATGACAAGGGTTAAAATGACACTAATCTGATTCAGCATGTTGGGCGCTAAAGATTAAAAATAATTAATTTAACAATTTTCGCAACATTTCAAGAAATTGAGAATCCTTCAAAAAATAGTAATTGCGAACGTTTAATTATTGGAGAAATGTTCTGTTTACTTGTGATAAACAACTTTTAGTCTCAAGAAGTAGGGCCGTCATGCGATGTGAAGAACGACTTTTCATTGTTTAGTAGAGAACCATGTTAAGACATTCAGTTTAAGGACTCGTATCTTATTAATCAGGAGTTGTTTTTTTTCTTATCAGTCATTTATAAGATAAGACCCTAGAAATTTAATGACCCTACAAGCTGTAGAGTATTTCACTTCTTGACGCAGTGTTGGATATATCAATCAGTAACAAATATTTATTTGTCATGTCTGCCAGAAGTAGTCAATTTTCGTGCATTTATATTTCCTATGCAATTTTCAGTTTTAGGGAAAAGCTACCGTACATTCTGGTAACGTCACAGAGTAAATCTTGAAATTGCCTTTGAAAACAAAGAACACACTAACGGGTACAAGCTATACTTGATAGATTTTCTGGACTTTTACTATGAAGACAACATTCTGTACACCTGTCTGTTTGCTTTTCCGGACAGCAAGTCTCTTTCTTAAGTGAAAACATTGCTCTTCGTGGTAGCATTTTTGTGTGTGCGTTAAAGTAAGTCCTTTTCAGATGGGAGACGAAACATTTGACAGAGATGCGTCAGTTAAAAATGTATGAATTACACATAATAATGAAATAAGATACTTAATTTTATTGAATCTCTTCATTTAAAGCAATGCCAATTGCAATGTTGCGTACGTCCTTTCCGCTATACGCCCCTATCAACCAATACCGTGTTGAGAGGAATGCTATTTTCGGAACTTTTGAAATGGGCAAAACAATCCCAAAGGACAATATGATAAAACCACTATGTTGAGCTAGGAAAAGGCGTTCCACCTCAACCATTCAGTGCTGAGCTTTCACCCCTAAGTTTCTCAAGTGGGCCCACCCGTCTATGAATTAGGGGCTCACCAACTTACACATTTTGAAGTGTCAGTCAAATTCACAAACAGACTGACAAACAGTTTAGATTGTTATAAGCCGTCTCACCCACCTCGATCATCACTGTTGCAAAGATAGGAGTTTTGATCTTAAGACTGAAAGAGTTACATGCAACAACAAGTACGAACATTGTATCGTGCGTTATATCAGGCAGCGTTATTTTGATATCCAACAAAAGGTGTGTCTTTGATAACGCTATTTCAAAGACACTGCATGATGGTAATTCAAGTCTGCTTTATGAACTCACTGAAAAAATAGATTAAAAATTAACCAGACCTAACATAGATGCTACGACCGCACACGAACACACGCGAGATACTGCAAAGACAAAATGCTGCGTCGGTAAATGAAAATGAAAGATAAAAAATATAATTCTGAATGTGCTAAGCACAACTACAGCAGACAACACTTTAAAATATATTTTGCTATTTTTCATAGAACATAAGGCTTGAGATTTCATGAGAATCGTTTGTCGAGCAGACAATTGACAGGAAATGTCAAGCCTTATTTAAAAGAAAACAAATGAATTGTCATCGTCGAAGGACTATACGGACTAAATGTTCAAGACTATATAATTAAACTAAACGTTTTATCTAGTACAAATACTATACAGCTGAGTGATATGGAATAACTAGCCACCCATGGGAAGTATCCCGCTTAAAGTAATACCTATTTTTATCAACATTACGGTCTCATAACTAAAGTTTATGCAATATGTATACAATGAATTTAATCGTCTAATTACTATAAATGCTGGCATTTTTACATGCATTATATGTACTCTGTATGCAACTTCAAAAAACTGGTTCTCGTTATCTCGAACTAAACACAGTTGAAGTGTCAAGTTTTCTGGGACAGTGCCGTTTTTTTTTTTTTTTTTTTTTTTTTTTTTTTTTTTTTGTTTGTGATGTTTTGTATTCGAGATTGGATAGACTGTTTTTTTGTGATTGTCGCCTTTCCCTAATTGCATTTTCATATTTACTTTTCTGTAACGACTCCGTTCTCAACGTTTTCCAGAGGTTTAAGCTGAACAGAAAAAAATGGTTTGTCCTTGTATTTTTTTTCTACTGACCATTCCAGTGCGGTTTCTCTGTTGCAGTTATCCCTTTTTCGTGCGTCGGTGGTTTGACATATGACGTTTTTTTTTTTGTTTTTTTTTTTGTTTTGTTTTTTTTTATCGTTTCTTTTCCTGATCTTTCCTCCTTATTGTACCGCGGGAATTCTGTTATTCGTGCTTCTGTCAGAGTTTCTGTTGTACGCCCTCTTCATTTATTCTTTCGCTATGTGTATGCCTGCTCTGTTTACGATGTGGTGCTGCTTTGTGTTCGCCTTTACTTTTGCAGAACTTTGTCATGTGGCCTTGTGTGTCGTAACGGCCTTTCCAAGGTATTTCTTTATCATAAATTGTCTTGTATCCATGAAGATATTTTTACCCTTCCTAGCTATATACTTATATTCTTTTTCATATCCCTCAGCTCATTTCTATTACAGTCGAACCTCGATGGCTCAAACGCCGATGGCTCGTTTACCATGGCTAATTCGAACTCGTTTTTGAGTCCCTACGAAATTCTTCCGATAGCTCAAGAAAACAAATAATTAATGATTTTTTTTTTTATTATTTTATCGTGAAATTGTATGTTGTGTGTACTCATTAGAATCACCTCATCGAGGCGATTCTAATGAGTACACTCAACATACAATCATTGTGTAGAAAGTCGAAAAGATTTACCTAAATTATCGTTGTTTGCTTCCTGAACTGGTGTCATGATTAACCCTCAGTGGCTCGAATTACCCATGTCTCGAAAGAATTTCCATGGTCCCAAAGATGTTCGAGCCATTGAGGTTCGACTGTATCTGGAAAATATCTAAAATAGTAATGAAGATAATGTAAATGACGGAAACTTCGGCTTTTTTTCTGGGTACCTTCCTCTATGTTTTTGTTAGAAAAATAGTGTAGAAGATTCTGGGAGGAGTCACTTTCACAGAACATAGCCTACCAATGACATAAAGAGCATGCGCAAACAAAAAAAAAAAAAAAAAAAAAAAGACAAACAGAACACATGCGGCCAACTACAGAAAGCAAAACAACCATCTCTTTCTTCCCCAGCAAGATGATCACAATGCTAGACAAAATCCACTAAACACAACAAGAACACCAAATATGACAAAACACGAAAAAAGCGTCACAGCTATTAGCTAGGTTTAAAAAGAATAAACAACTGAACAATCGCGTTAGAACGGTCTCCAGTTAAACCTGTCATAGGGAGGTTATATATCATTTTTACTGGTACAAAAGCTTCACCTTTGGTTCAAATTCTGCAAAACAATACAAAATGATTGTTTTCCTCCCGTAAAGGCTATTGAACTCAATCAATCAGTGAGACATCACAGAAAAAAAGTCTGAGGCTGATTAATTCAATATGATGAAACACGTGTGAGAACTCGTGGCAATCAGATAGACACTGGCAGCATTTTTTTTTTTTTTTTTTTTTTTTTTTTTTTTTTTTTGATGTCCCCTTTTGTGTCATTCAAACAGTGTAGGGCTGTTTTTTTTTGTTTTTTTTTTGTTGTTGTTGTTTTTTTTTGGGGGGTCCTGTGTCCTTTCCTAGGAGGCCCCACATTCATATGTTTATGTTATTTTAAAACTGATGAAAAACTAATAGATGATGTCTAAGTAAAGGAAACATCATATTGCAGTGATTGATTGTGTTAGTTTTGTTTGTCCTGGGTGTAGTTAACATAATATTGAAGATAGTAAAACGAAATATAATGTCATTAATTGACAAGGGACCTGGTAGTTGTTGAGGGCAGGAAACATGAAGATATCTAGAGTTATTTTTACCAGTACCAGTATGACCATTATAGGTTTTGCTTATTTGCAATTTTAATAGATGCCGACAGGAGGGAATGTAGGTCGCAAAAACCTTAGCTTGGCCTTGAGTTATTACATAATCGTGTAACCCTTCCGATTCTCCCATATGAATATAGCGTTGTGCTCTTGTCCGTAACATATATCAAAGGATTCAAGAAATACAAGTGAAATATAGTGAAACGCGGAGTACTGATGACTGAAAATAAGAGGACTTGTAGAATACAAGAACCGTATATATTACTCAAGCAGTTGTCATAAGTATCGCCTTTTCTCTCTTTTTTTGGTAGTTCTGGCAATATAAATGATTAAAGTTTGAAATGCAATCGAACTTGCTGTCTCACTAATGTTTATAACCAATTCTGTGGCTTCCTAATTGCTCATTATTAAACTTCTTTAAATTATTAAATATTTTTGCCCGGTGTTTCATTGATATTTACGTTTTCTTGTTATGTAATAAAAGCAGAAATTATTAAATTTATTTGTGTTATTATCTGGGGATGAAGATTAAAATTTTAGAGTTAAATAATTTATTAAATGTATTTTGATTTCAATCAAAATGTTCCTAAGAGTATCTAACTGAACAAAAACTTTATTACTGTAGTTTATATGGTATTATATAGTTATAGCTGTTGTAACTTTTAAGAAATATTTGCATGGGTTTCGACAAAACGATCTTTTTCGTACACTCAGTTGCAGTTTTGGAAAGGTGGTCACTCTTACAAATAAATCAGAAGGTCCATTGATCCACTGAGCTGCCTAGAGGTCACGCAAGTCATTAGGAAACCGGAATATAGTCAAAAGTTTTAAGCTTACATCTGCCGAAGATCTCTCTCTCTCTCTCTCTCTCTCTCTCTCTCTCTCTCTCTCTCTCTCTCTCTCTCTCTCTCTCGTAATAAAGCCCTTATTGCCAAACGTCCTAGGCAGGAATTCCGTTATTTTAAACTTCGCAAGACATTTTCGAAATATTATCGCAGAAAAAAGTGCCTTGGTAGAAAAATATAAAGTCGGTCTGAAAACATTTCTGCAGCAATGTATATCGGAACCAGAATTTTACGGTGACTTAGTGCACAGATTTAGAAAAATTGTGGGAAAAGCTAACTGTTCGGAGCAATTCAGAAAACTAATTACCGTTATGAAAGAATTGACTATAGCCGGGATATTATGCGGCAGACAGTATGCCTAGTTATCAATCCAATCATTGTTGATGGCTATGCTTCACACTTTAATTACACGACAGCGGTTCGGGCCTCAGACTCAATGACGGCCTCTTCGTAAAACTTTTACCAGTGGGTTATGGCTTGACGATATGTCTTTGGCTTAGTCCGCTGTTGGTTTTCATTTACTCTCGCACACAATATAATTTCTATGAGTACTCGTCTTTGTTTATCATAGTGATTAATGAGATTTTTATGTTATCGCTTTGATGCATTGACTGAGTTGGGAACCTTTATGCGGACCGAGTTTTTATGTAATTTCTGTATAAAGAGTACATTTAGCATCGGGACCAAGGGTGAATTTGGCTGGCCGTAAAAGTGCTTTAAACCTCCCGGTGGTTTATTCTACTGACCGTTCAAAGGCGGTGGTCCTGGTGTTAATCTTACTCTTTGTTGCTTTATGGTTTATTCTGCAAATCGATTTGTTTTAAGTCTTGCCTTATGCTAATCTGTTCTTGTATTTTTCAGTCCTTTTAGCGTTGCGATTACCTCGCTTGGGGAAGAGAGAGCTAACCTTGGTGCTTTTCGTGCGTTTGTTCGATTTGCGCTTGTTTGGTTTTGTCTGTTTCCTCTTCCTCTTCGTGTCTGGGATGGGCTGCGGCTAGTGATTGTGGCACTCCCTGGACTTTTCTCTTACCTATTCTTAATATATAGTATTTGTTGTTATTGTCTTTTTTGTTCTTTATTTGTTCCTCAACTCTATCCCTTTGGTGCCTCGGAAAGGTTGTATTTAGTGATTGTGGCATTTTCTGGGTATCTACATTTATATTTTTGTTAGTATATTAGTATTCCATTTTATGTCCGTTTGGCATCAAAGCAGATAGAATGTCAACAAGTAGGCATGGGAATAATATGAAAGAAAATTCCTGGATGTAATTCAAGGCATTGATGTTACCCAGTGGGCACATGACGTTTATACAACGTCGGCTCAACGTCGATGCAACGTCATGACGTTGCATCGACGTTGAGGCGAGTTGTATTAACGTCATGTGCCCGCTGGGTACTGCTTTAGATACTTACTGTTATCAGTTGTAACATATGAAAGCTTTAAATTGTAACTACATCGGTAGCACTCCAATGCAGACAAACAGAACTGAGCCACAACGTGCGAAATCGTACCTCAAGACACGTGTGCATAACGAAGACTCAAATCAGCCTGGGCATCAGCGCAGTCTAATCGGAATCCTCGTTGTCCACTTGAAGAAATTTTGCGTCCATGGCTCTCCAAAATATGTCTAATGTACGTTTTCTAATGTTGTGGATCAATTCATTTAGGAAAAAAATGAAAAAAATAAAAAAAAAATAAAAAAATAATAAAAAAATAAATAAATAGATAAATAAACAAATATAAAGTAAAATAAAATAATAATGATAATAAAAGCACGAAAACTATTGCTAAATTTACGAAAACAAGATAGACTTTGTAATTTGACAAATAGGTATAATTATAAAAATACCCGAACGAATCCCGAGTAAATACGTTTGTATATAGGTCATCCGCTATGATTCGAAGCAATTTGCACGCCAGCGCAATATGTTCAAAGCAGTTTTATGCATTTAAGTATTTAGCATTAATATGGTGAACTGTAAAACATACTGGTTATAATGCACGGGTGGTCAGCTTTATTTGTTTTTTTCTGCTGTTCGCATCTAAACTTAGGTACGATTAGATGGTCGCGTCTTTACTCTTAAATGGCCTGTCACAACCGCAGCGGACGACGCCTTTAAATAATTCATTTTATTTTTTTATCGACAATAAGTAAACTCGTGACATTCCGTGTGAATGGTCTGCCAAGTAGGCGATTCACACGAAATGTCACGACTTATCTTCTATGAAAAATAAAACAAAAATAAAATGCATATATAAAATGGTACACATATATATAAGTATATGTGTGGCAATTACGTTTCAGATGGTATGACTGTTTTGATGTAAATGTGTGGAAACGTGACAAAGCGAATGATATAAAGAGACAACTGATCATTATTTCGCGTGTATGACGTTTTCTTAAGATCTGAATATTACTTAAGACTAATTAGGTAAAAACCATTACTTGCCTGCCTGTACTTATAATGTGAACCGAGACATAGCAACAATGATATAAGAGATGTCCAGGAAGAGACACTAAGAGGCGGAGATAATTCGGTTCATAACGAAAACATGCCTATTAAAATATACTGAAAATTTTACCACTAAAAAATGAAAATTTTCAGATAAAAAAATTCTGACATTTTTCCTATTTCTGCTCAAAACATAGATTGCGGGTACTCGTTAGAACCGCCTCGGCGAGGCGGTTCTAACGAGAACCACAATCTATGTTTTCGAGCAAAAATAAGGAAAATAATGTATACCCCTGTAAACCCCAGTTTTACTATATAAAAGTTGGGTTAAAGGGGGTCAAAATTATATAGGCGTGTTTTCGTGATGAAAAATTATCTCCTTCAGAACTGGTTCTTACCAAATTAGCACTCTACTTCGTGATAGACTTTTTATAACAATCAAACACTGGTGTAGTCGGTTTCACAATTCCCGTATCTTGCAAAAAAAAAAAAAAAAAAAAAAAAAAAAATAATAATAATAATAATAAAAAAACAACAAGAAAAAACGTAAACTTCAATCGGAAATATATACTGCTGAGTTTCAAACAAAGCAGCTAAATGGGCATTCGAAACTAATTGCATTTGGGAAAAATACATGCATTTTGCATGGTAATAGTTTAGCGTTTTGCCAAGCAGCTGTAAGTTCTATGAAGCGTATAGTACACAGGTATAAAGTACGCCTGACTCATTAGAATGTACAGTTGATGTCTGATTATAAATTGCAACTTATTGTTATAAAATTCTTGTCGCGCTTTATAAAATGGCATGTAATTAATGAAACTTTTACGACCAATTTTGTTTGCGGAAATTACGTCACTTATTATGTTTTGTCTTCATACATTCTTACCTAGTATAGGTCTTCTAAGGTTTTGAAATTTTGGACATGAAAAAATGCGCGGCAATTTCCCGCAACATCCATTTTTAAGACTTACGTAAGTGCAATTCATTGTTCTATAGCACGAACGCCCGAAAGATGTTTGGTAAAAAAATAAAATGTCGTTCAAAATTGTGTCATAAAGTTTGCAATGAAACGTTTTCTTACAGGTTTGTCGTTGCGGCCATTAAGGACAAAATCGAACATATTTTTTTTAGTCCATTTCTATATACCTATTAACAAATGCAATAAAAATGGAAGAAAGTTTACTTGAAAATTATAGTCAGACATGAAACAAAAGTACTATCCCTTAAATGCAGAAAATAGCCCGAGTGTGACTCACGGCTTCATGTTTGCATATGCGAGTGAGAAAATAAGCATTCTGTTTTCTGAACATTAGCATATTTTCTTTATTTATGATTTTAATCTAAATACACTAGGGTTTGTATACCTAGAATTTGTTACGTATCAACTGGGCCTTGAAACGTGCAGGGTTTCGCGAAATGCAATGTGTGCATATCTGCTATACATTTGTTTCATAGATAGAGGTGTTAAGGCGTTGTTTTTCCTATAAATCGTATATCTTTCCGATTCTTGGGTTAGCAAACATTGAGAACTGAAACCCGTATTATTGATTATTCTCTCTATCCGCTGTGTTCCGTAGGCATGGTCTTTCCCAAGTATCTTCATATTTATTATAGTTTCTCACTGTATTGCCATGTAAAATTCGACTATTAAGACCACCTTTGGTACTTCTTAAAAATGATCTTATATCAGCGGGATGGTTTGGCTTTTATATATAGAATATAGCACTAGATAATGTGTTTTGTTTTATTTTTATTCTGTTTTATTTTTTTTTTTTCAACCAAAATTACTGACAGTTTTATTAATTTTCCACAGAACAAATATGACGTGGTACTCATTAGAAGCGCCTCATCGAGGCGCTTCTAATGAGTACACAACGCATTTCCGTGGAGAAATAAGAAAACTATTATGCAAATATCCCTTTTATCTTGCTTATCTGGGGCTATGCAAAATCACAAGAAAATCCCATTTAGGACCAGCAAATGCTGGTCTTTATAGCCGAGTTATCTTAGTTTCGAGTGATCTTAATAATTTGATTTTACTGTGTAATTTAAGGTTCGATATTACCGACATGATACATCAGAAAGTAATGTCGCAATCAGCTTCAACTAGTACTGCACACTGCATATACCGAATTGACCATATATATATATATATATATATATATATATATATATATATATATATATATATATATATATATATATATATATATATATATATATATATACAGATATGTTATTGTTTAAGATGATTTAACGTCGTGACAATTGACAATTGTGAACACGTAAGTCCATTGTTTTAATCACAGTCAATGTACATGTATTTGTTATGGTGGGGATGCTGTCTTGTATTTGTATTAAGAATGGTTTGCAGTTTGACTTCCTGCTGGTCTGATATGTCTCTGTATATCATGACGCCAGGTTTAGTGCATGGAGTTTGCTGTAATTCCATTATTATAGCGATAAAACGTCATTGCTTAGTTTGGACGTGCATGTTTTTACGTTAACGTAACGCCGCGATAACAGGAAGTCAATCTGTAAGCACTGCAAAGCTTTGAGAGAAAGAGAATTCTGTAAATTTTCCGTGTTTCCCCTGAAGAAAAGAGGTACACCCTCCCCCTCTCCCCCTACCCCTCCCTCTCCCCCTTACCCCTCCCTCTCCTCCCCTGAAAATGTACCAATTCACTTTCAGAGTACGGTGAGTCAGACACCAGACTAAATGACGGCTCCTGCCCCAGTCTGCTTCAGCGTCTGATAAATTATGCCTGTGGACGGGCCGACATTTGATAGTCTTTTGTTCTGGCTTTAGATCGCCATAGAACCTTCTATCATTACGAAAGCATGCCTATTCAAATATACTAAAAATTTTACCACAAAAAAAAAAAAAAAAAAAAAAATATTCATATAAACAATTATTATATTTTCATACTTCTGCTCAAAATATAGATTGTGGATACTTGTTAGAACCGCCTCGACAAGGCGGTTATAATGAGTACTCACAATCTATGTTTTGAGCAGAAATAATAAAAATAATGTATACCCTGTAAACCCCAGTTTTACTATACGTGTATAAAAGTGGGGTTTAAGGGGGTCACATCACGAAAACATGCCTATATAATATTGACCCCCTTAAACCCCACTTTTGTATAGTAAAACTGGGGTTTACAGGGGTATACATTATTTTTCTTATTTCTGCTCAGAAACATAGATTGTGGGTACTCGTTAGAACCACCTCATCGAGGCGGTTCTAATGAGTACCCACAATCTATGTTTTGAGCAGAAATATGAAAAATGTCAGACTTTTTTTTATCTGAAAATTTTCATTATTTGGTGGTAAAATTTTATATACTCGTATATTTGAATAGGCATGTTTTCGTAATGAAATTATATAGGCATCTTTTCATGATGTTTTGTTTCATTGCTGCTTGATGGCGATTCATAATTTACTGTAACGTTTCACGAATGACGTGGAGGATCCTACGCGGCCCGAACGTTTCATTTGCAGCTGCATCAGGTTTCAGGGCGACGTTTCGATCGAATAAAACTTGTTTAAGGCTTCGCCCCTCCCAGTTGTCTATTTTCAGCTGATCGCTCCAGGCAGGCTCCACTGTTGTAGTTATTCTTTGTCTTTATGTTGGTTATTGCATTTTTGCTGTTATGTTTTGTCATTGATTATTGTCATCTCTACTTCTTGCGGTGCCTTGGGAAGGCTGTGTTTCGTGATAGGGCCTATCCCTGTGTAACTTCATTATCACTTTTACAACTATAACATTATTTATTTGATTTGCAATTGAAATCATTCCACCTCCAACAGAAAGAAATACGTTCATAATGGTACGTCGAACTCCGGTTATGCGTACTAAATGGTACATTGTTTGCCATTTTTGTGTCTTAATTGTAGCGCTTTTAAATCGAAACATTCTCTACGTTCGCAACATCTCCTTTATATAAACAGATTCGAAGATCGCACGTAAATCTCAGGCCAAGAAACAATGACGTTTCTATGACCTCTTATCCTTGAAGACTAATACGAATTTTATTAGGGTGACGACCTTATCATTCCTATTATACTGGAGTGACGACCCTGCTGCTATATGAATATGTCTATTTGTCTGTTTACTTATTCATTTTTTTCATGCGTTCCATGGATATAGCCTTACTATATATATACACCCACCGAACATGTTTCAAGTAAAGCACAACGTCAAGTCAGACAACGTGCAAGAGTCCCCAAGGAACTCTCGTTGGAATTGTTTCGATCAGCTCATCGAAGGTGGGGCAATGGCGACAACCCTAATGTATTAGGGGAACTTACTACATGGACATTACTCCTCACCTTATCCTCTAAATAGCTTGACGGAGTCGGTGAACCTGTAATAAATCACCACCAAGAAATTCCTGATTATAAAATAACAAGTTCAACGCGCGGGTCTCAGAACTGTTTTAGCAGGTGGTAGATCATTAAGCCAATAACATTACGAAAACACGCCTATTCAAATATATAGAAAATTTCACCTCAAAAACCGAAAATTTTCTGGTAAAAAACTCTGATATTCTAACGAGTACCCACAATCTATGTTTTGAGCAGAAATAAGAAAAATAATGTATACCCCTGTAAACCCCAGTTTTACTATATAAAAGTGGGGTATAAGGGGGTCAAAATTATATAGGCATGTTTTCTTGATGAGGAGATAAATGCGGTGCTTTAAAGTATAAGAAATATTATGTACGAGTAATCTTGCCTGATGTAAATAAAAAACAGAGAAATTATCTGCTAGGCAGATTGTATGACTAATTCCTAAAACACGTGTCTGATCAGCTCTACAGCCAATGGTTGAACTGTCAATCACTCAGAGGCAAATTCAAATTTACTAACAGACAATAACAAATAATAATAATAATAATAATAATAATAATTATTATTATTATTATTATTATTATTATTTTCCGAAAAGTATATCTGAAAATATTATTTTGGAATATTTTCTCAGTTTTTATATATAGAATTACAAAGAACAGTTTTTTTTTCCAACTTCTGACAGAATCTGTTAGGCAAGGCATTGACAATTAGAGACTGGAAAAGTAGGGATGGTCTCGTTGTGTGGACCAGTCGGCTGGACCCATGGGCTTGGCTGATTGGTTCGGGTTATTACAGGTTAACATAAGGTCAGTGCCTCCAGAATCCTGTTTTTCTTTAAGGTCAGCCAAATATCCGACCTGTAATGTTTGTTTTCTTTACAAGGTCCTTTGCCGAGCATTTCAGAAAAGTACTCCCGTGGGACACAGTGTCATGGTGTATATCTCTGATTTTGTTTCTCTTTGATACTGTACAGGATAGAGGAAATTGTAAGCATTCTGCATTTGAACAGCTATGATCCGTGTCAGTCAAGGCCGCAGCGAAGTTTTACAGAAAGTGTTGTCATAGAATTGTTTTACGGCCTGTTCAACAATGTTTTATTTATAGGAGACAGCTTTTATATAGCTTAACTGAGATTTGTACAGCCTGGCTTGCGTGCGCCTTTGATGGCTATTCAGGTTTCAATAATTATGTACTGAATTATGACTCCTAATATTTGTGAAAAACAACTACACTGCCAAAACATTCACATACGTTTCATGTTTTATTCGGATAAAATTCAGATTGTGCTTTTGTGATGAATAAACACAGGTTTCACTCAGAAAACGTCATGTACTTGTCAATTCTGATACAAGTCCATGAAAAAAAAAAGTAAGAAAAAAGTCTAGGGAGTGCCACAATCACAAACCACGCCCTTCCAAGACACCAAGAGGAAGAGGAAACCGACAAATCCAAACAGCACAAATCGAACAAACGTACGAAAAGCACTAAGATTAGCATTAAGATTTTAGCAATGCTAAAAGGACTAAAAAACACAAGAACAAAATGACACAATGTAAGACATAAAACAAATCGCCTCGTATAATAAACCACAAAGCAACAAAGAGTAAGACTAACACCGGGACCACCGCCTTAGAACGGTCAGTAGAGTAAACCACGTGGTGGGGTGGGGGGGGGGGGTTGTTAAAGCACTTTTACAGCTAGCCAACTTCGCCCTGGGTCCCGATGCTACTCTTAATACAGAAATACATAAAATTCGGTTCGCATAAAGGCTCTCAAGTCAGTCCATGCATCAAAGCGAAAACATAAAAATCCAATTAATCACTATAATAAACAAAGACGAGTACTCATGGCTAATTCTAATGTATGCCAGAGTAAATGAAAAAACATAGTTAAACCACGGCTGGCCAAGCCAAGGACATATCGTCAAGCTCTAACCCACTGGTTAAAGTTTTACGAAGAGGCCGTCATTGAGTCTGAGGCCCGAACCGCCGTCGTGCAATTAAAGAGTGAAGCATAGCCATCAACAATGAATAGGTTGACATCTAGGCATGCAATCTGCCGCATAATATCCAGGCTATAGCCAAATCTTTTATAACGGTTAATAAGTTTTCTGAATTGCTCCGAAAAATTCAATTTTCCTCCTTCAATTTTTCTAAGTCTGTACACTAAGTCACCATAAAATTCTGCTTCCGATATACTTTGTTGCAGAAGTGTTTTCAGACTAACGCTATATTTTTCTACCAAGGCACTGTGTCTGCGATAAAAATTCGAAAACGCCTTACGAAGTTTAAAATAACGATAGCCCTGCCTAAGAAGTTTGGCAGGAAGGGCTTTATTACGGTAGTTAAAGTCACTAAGATTTGAAGAAGCTCTGGCGAATCTAATAAGTTGAGATATGTATACCCCATATGAGGTACGCCGGGGGACATCGCCATCCAGAAAAAGGAAATTGACTATATCAAAATCAAAATCGTCCCGTTTATCATAAATTTTGATGGAAACTGTACCATTAGATATACACAAATTCAAATCCAAAAATGGTGCCTCGGTATCGGAAGAATTTGCTCTATTTAATAGGAGTTCTGTATGGTATATGCGGTCCACCATTTGGTCAAAGTAAATATTGTCAATATTTAATAAATCATCAAGGTATCTTGAAGTTGAATTGAAAGCCTCCATAATGTTAGCCTGATTTTCACATGAGAGGGACTTCATGAAATTTCTCTCATAATAAGACAGAAACAAATCTGCAACAAGAGGAGCACAGTTAGTTCCCATCGGAATACCAATAGTTTGCCTATAAAGTTTAGTTCCAAATCTAATAGAAATATTATCTAAAAGATAAACAAGGGCATCACAGAATTTTTGACACGACCATAAATTGTGATTATTGTATACATCAGAAGTGAAAAAAGCACATTCTTCGTTGCAAACCAAATATTGGGTATTCTCCCGAATAAACATTCGGTTAGTTAAATCAATAAGTTTATCTTTTATAAGATGATGAGGTAACGTAGTATACAGTGTAGAAAAATCATATGTAGACAATGTAGAAGCCTGAAAGTTTTTAGATTTAAATTTATTGAGAACATCATTTGAATTTTTAATTGACCAAAAATAGTTAATTCCGTCCCTTTCGTAAACAGTATCATAGTATCTAATCCAATGTTTTTTAAAAGCAGTAAGGCATGAAGTTAGCAGTTTGGACAAAAAAGTAGTCGTACATGAACTAGAATTAGCAATGAGACGTGCTATATAAGGTCGTTTATGAAGTTTAGGTAACCAGTATAACGTAGGAAGTCTGTCTTGCTTTTCTTTAATACTCACTGCAAATTTAGCAGTAATATCGATAGAATGGGCATTAACAATATATCTCTCGTCAGTAGAAATCCCTTCATATGTTTTGGTACGAGCTCGTACTGCCAAGTTCTTGTATTAGAGTATTGATATAATAATGTTGTCACACAACAACAACATTATTAGCAGCTTTATCAGCTGGAGCCAAAACATACTTCCTATGAAATTCTTGGATACCTTGTTTCAAATACCGAAAAGATAATTTAGGCTTAGGAGGGAGAAGATCAAGATTATTAGAATAAAATAACACACGTTCATCAATGATCTTAAAAATCTTTCAATTCCAATTATTTAAAGCATTAGACTTAACATGCTCTCGTTTACACCAACGCGTACAATAATCATTTAAAGCACTGACAATTGTTTCCCAACATTTATTGAAATCAATGTGGGCTGGGAATCTATATTTAGGTCCTTTTGAAATAACTGAACCGATTCGTGAATCAGTTATAATCTACACCAGTGACAACATGACCCGTTGGTTGATAACAAAATTTAGAATCTTTACAATCTCAAGAATCAGGGGAACTAGTTTCAATATCAAGATCAGAAACTAATTTATTGAAATTAAGTATAGTATTACGGATAGGTTTGCTATATTTATAACAGATAATAGGACATTCCGTGTTTTCGAAATATGAAGGTATAGCTGCATTTGAACAGCAATTTTAAAACATTAAAATTGGTGTTCTTGTCATAACTTCCGTATCTTTCATCCGATTCCCACAAAAATCAGTGATCAGACCTTTAAGACTTAACCATGAACTTCAGATTTCGTGAGGTTGTTCATTGCTCTCAAGGGTCATTCCTTTAAGAATCGATCTACTTTCACTACAGCTTGTGTTAATGCGATGTAGTGGCTGTTAAATGTCTTCCGTTCTTCACTATAGTGTAGTTTATATTTCATTTTTTATTTCTAAATTACTGCGTACAGTGTATAATAGGTAGATGCCAAAAGGCCATCTTATGCTTGGGAGTTCTTTTATACTCCAGCCTCTGTCTTAAAATGTCTTATAGAGAATACGATTGTGCAATTACGGTCGAAAGGGCTGATCTTAATCTTCGCTGGGCGCACATGTCAGAAGGTATGTTTTTGGACGTTCCGGCTCAAAAAGATAATTATAGGTCTCGGCACGGTAAACATTTCCCGAAGGAGCAATACAACGGTTGTTTCTTGGCAAGTGGTTATCTCAAATTATCAGAGCAAATGGCTTGAGACACCTGATTTGCATTTTTCATGCATTTATTATAGGGCAGCCGAATGGAATTATTTGAACCGTGGAAAAATTTGCACTATGGTTAGTGTCATTCCAGTCTTCATTACTCAATATTAGAATGTAGGAACGCAACATCAGAAAACGTACCTTAGAACATTTGAGCTCAGCGAAGATATGAACAGATTACTCTCAGCAGTCTTATCAAACACTTTAATGGCCGCATTTCGGGTAGTCAAGGATGCAGCCTTTCGTCATACGGCAACGAATACACTGATGCGCAGTCTGATCAGAGACTTCGTTGGGTGCATATGTAAGAATGTACGTTTTCTCAATCTGTGGCTCATATCATGATTACACCGACGATTCTGATACAATGTAGTAATGTCCGTTAAAAATAGCTGTTTTGAGACATCTCTGTTGTACGCCGGACCGCATCTAAAGAAAACGAATTTTTAGATGGTTCATGTTTTGGTGGCAATTATGAGTTTATGCTCCGTGCAATCCGAGCAGGACCGGTTCTCTCATTGCACAAATCTTGGAAGAATTGGTGTCTGCACAGACTGGGAAAGCAGACTGAGCACTGTCGTAAACTGATATAAGTATTCACTACTTTATAACCGATGCGCAAAACGGGATCTTATATGCCACTTCAAAATTTTGGATAAGTTTTGTAAGGAATAATAGCGTGTTTATTTAAATAAACAGTGAATCCTCTTGGACAATTACTTCTAAACAATGGCCAACTCCCTACAACAGCCACTTAACCCTCCGTACCTCGAACTACCCATGTCTACAACAAAAGATGTTTGAGCCACAGAAGTGTGACTGTATTCACATCTTAAGAGTTAATTCTGTTGTAAACCGTTCTAAGACAGTGGTGCAGTTGTATTACTGTTTCTCACACACCCCCTGTGTCTTCTTGTCGGCGGCCAAATCGATTAAATATCGGTACCCATGTGGGATATATATTGTTATATATTGGATAGCTCGCAGGCGACGTTGACGTACCGACGTTCAAATTTTATCGGATGATCATCATCATTAGTCAATGATCAGTCGACTTTACAAAGTCCGATGATCGACTATAAAATTCTGGCCGACTCCCAACACTATAAATTATTGTCTTTATGAAACTGTTTGCGCTCAAAGATTTCCGTTAATAGACATGACTAATTGACATGAATAGTTTCCATTTTTAATGTAGGTATGTCAAAGACTATTTCGCTGGACCATAATAAAAAGGGAATTTTTGGGACCTATTCAAGCATCTAAAATTTGAGCCAGCGCATGACAGAACCTACAAAATTGTATGTGCGCCCAGCGAAAACTCATATCAACCTGGGCATCCGCCCAGTCTAATCAGAGTCTTTGCTATCCGCATGAAGAAAGCTTGGGTCCTTAGCTTCCCATTTTGCCCACAGCAAAGACTCTGATCAGACTGGACGGATGTCCAGGCTGGTCTGAGCCTTCGCTAGGCGCATATGCCATTTTGTAGATTTTCTCATGCACAGGCTGACCAGATCCTTTATTGCTCGTGATTAGATTTTACGGCATTCAATGATTCCTAAAGCCGAAACACATTACGAAAACATGCCTATATATTGTGGCTCCCTTAAACCGCATTTTGATATAGTAAAACTGGGGTTAGCAGGGGTATACATCATTTTTCTTATAGCTGCTCAAAACATAGATTGTGTGTACTCGCGGCGGTTCTAACGAGTACCGACAATCTAAGTTTTGAGCAGAAATGTGAAAATATCAGTCTTTTTTATCTGAAAATTTTAATTTTTTGGAAGTAAAATTTTCTATATATTTGTATAGGCGTGTTATCGTAAAGAAGCAGCGTTTAACGGGAGCTCTATTGTTTGCATACGCACGGAAGATATTCTTTTAACATGAAACGACTAAAATGCTTTTACCTATCGCGGTTAATGGACATGAAGTTGCGATTGTACGAAAGTGGATATATCCGAGACAATTACGATCATTTGGAACCACTCGGAACTATTTTCATCGCAAAATCCGAGTAAAAATGTTTTATACGCCGCCACTTACTCTTAACTTGATTCCAAATTATACTTCATTAAGTGGCAGTATTATTCACTTAACGCCGTTCCGTTAATGCATTCTTCCAGTTGAGCGAAGCAAGCTTAACCGCAACGTCATGAAACGAACCTTCGGACATGTGCGCCCATCGAAAATTCAAATCAGCCTGCACATTCGCGCAGTCTAATCAGAGTCTTTAATGTCCGCATGAAGAAACGTTTCATCCTAGGCTATTCAGAATTCGCATAATAAAGATTTCGATCAGACTGCGTGAATACGCAGACTAAACAGAATCTTCAATGGACGCAAATGTCTGAAGTTACGTTTTCTGACGTTGCGGTTCAACTGTTAATCTCGTGAACACGCTCAGCTTTCAATAGAAATTGGATCTAATGAGAGACATTTTCGCGAGATTTTCCGCAAATTGTACGGTGTTATTCTATAGCTATTTATTGCCATAATAACCGTAAAATAACGGACTAAAGAACCTGCATTTGTCAGCAGGTAAATTGAACAAATAAACTTGCAAAAGAATCAATCCTGAAATTAGTAGTAGTAGTAGTGGTAGTAGTAGTAGTAGTAGTAGTAGTAGTAGTAGTAGTAGTAAAGTGAATAAATGTCATTGCTTTTAATGTGTTCTTCTTTCCCTTTGATGTCTTGGACGGAAGTTGCTAGGTAATTGTATCGATTCCTGCTCGTCAACTTCTTTTCTGTTCGCAAAAGAACACTGCGCGCAAAATAAATCAATCCTGATTTTCTCGTAGAAGTAGTAGTAGTACGTGTTTTGTGCAGTTATTTCATGATATTCAAACGTGTCCTCTGCTGAATAAATTAGGATGCCACGCCCACTTCCAATTTTCAGCCAATCAGATCTCTTGATACAGATTGTTGATATAAATTCAAATACTTAATAGCAAACAGTGCAGATCCAGATCAGTTGGCTTCTGAAGAAGTCTAATCAAAGTCTTGAAGAAGCCAACTGATCAGGATCTACACTGTTTACAAAAGCAGGCTATATCCGGGTTCAGCAGGACAAGGGTTAAAAATGGTAAGAGAAAAGTCTAGGGAGTGCCACAATTACAAACCGCAGCCATTCCCAGACACCAAGAGGAAGAGGAAACCGACAAAACTAAACAAGTACAAACCGAACAAACGTACGAAAAGCACTAAGATAAGCTCTCTCTTCCCCAAGCGTGGTAATCGCAATACTAAAAGGACTGAAAAACACAAGAACAAAATGACACACGGAAAGACATACAACAAATCGCCTCGTAGAATAAACCACAAAGCAACAAAGAGTAAGACTAACACCGGGACCACCGCCTTAGAACGGTCGGTAGAGCAAACCACGGGGGGGGGGGGGGGGGGGGGCGGGGGGGGGTTTAAAGCACTTTTACAGCTAGCTAACTTCACCCTGGGTCCCGATGCTACTCTTAATACAGAAATACATAAAAATTCGGTTCGCATAAAGGCTCCCAACTCAGTCAGTGCATCAAAGCGAAAACATAAAAATCCAATTAATCACTATAATAAACAAAGACGAGTACTCATGGCTAATTCTACTGTATGCCAAAGTAAATGAAACCCAATAGTTGAACCACGGCGGGCCAAGCCTAAGACATATCGTCAAGCCCCAACCCACTGGTTAAAGTGTCTTGTTAGAAAAATATAACGTCAGTCTGAAAACACTTCTGCAACAAGGTATATCGGAACCAATATTTTACGGTCTTAGTGTACAGATTTAGAAAAATTGTAGGTAAATCTAACTTTTCGGAGCAATTCAGAAAACTTATTAACCGTTATAAAAAATTGGCTATAGCCTGGATATTATGCGGCAGACTGCATGCCTAGTTGTCAACCCAATCATTTTTTATGGCTATGCTTCACTCTTTAATTGCACGACGACGATTCGGGCCTCAGACTCAATGACAGCCTCTTCGTAAAACTTTAACCAGTGGGTTGGGGCTTGACGATATGTCTTTGGCTTGGCCCGCCGTGGTTCAACTATTGGTTTTCATTTACTCTGGCATACAGTAGAATTAGTCATGAGTAGTCCTCTTTGTTTATTATAGTAATTAATTTGATTTTTATGTTTTCGCTTTGATGCATTGACTGAGTTGGGAGCCTTTATGCGAACTGATTTTTCATGTATTTCTGTATTAAGAGTAGCATCGGGACCCAGGGTGAAGTTAGCTAGCTGTAAAAGTGTTTTAAACCCCCCGGTGGTTTACTCTACTGACCGTTCTAAGGCGGTGGTCCCGGTGTTAGTCTTACTCTTTGTTGCTTTGTGGTTTATTCTACGAGGCGATTTGTTGTATGTCTTACTATGTGTCATTTTGCTCTTGTGTTTTTCTGTCCTTTTAGTATTGCGATTACCTCGCTTTTGGAAGAGAGGGCTAATCTTAATGCTTTTCGTACGTTTGTTCGATTAGTGCTTGTTTGGATTTGTCGGTTTCCTCTTCCCCTTGGTGTCTGTGAAGGGCTGCGGTTTGTGATTGTTGCACTCCCTGGATTTTCTCTTACCTTTTTTTTTTTTTTTTTTTTTTTTTTTTTTGCAGATAACAAGGACATAAATACAATCTCGGAGAAGTTCGATTTAGGCCAGCTTTCGACTATTGGCTTGCAAGTTGCCCGCCCTTTAGGGACCTATAGCCGGGAAAATGTTGTCCGGACGATACTGACTTCATTTATAATAGAATCTTCTTCAGACTTGCCGTTAATGAAAACAGCTATATAATCTTGAAAGGGTTTGCTTTGGGGGCAGATCGAACTATTCACATGAGAGTTACTTGTCCTTTAGTCTCCCACATACATATAATGGGAAATCGTTGTCCAGACGATACATTTTAGCGATTCATTTTATCAGATCTTCATCACACTTGCAGATAACGAGGACAGGCAAAATAATCTCCGATTTTGGCTCAGTGTTGACTGTTGGCATGAGAGTTACCCATCCTTGAGGGATTCATAGACAGGAAAACGTTGTTCGGACGATAGCGATATCATTTTGAATTGGCTCCTCATCAGATTTGTAGGTAATGACTTTGGGGAAGATCGGACAATGATAGCTACGTGCCCTTAAGTCTCCCATAGGAATATAATAGGGAAACGCTGTCCGGATGATAGCGACTTCATTTTCAAGCAAATCTTCATCAAACTTGCAGAAAAAGAGAACATGCATACAGTCTCGGACAATGTTGATTCTGGCTTATTTTTGGCTATTGGCATGAAAGTTACCTGCCCTTGAGGGCCTCATGGACTTCGGAAATGTTGTCTGGATGATAGGATTTCATTTTTATTGAATCTTCATTAGACGTACAGGTAGTGAGAACAGCTATAAAATCTTGAACGATTTGGGGTCAGATATGACAATGAGAATTACCTGCCCTTTAGACTAACATACACATATAGTGGGGGAAAGATTTTCCGGACATTAGCGAATTCATTCTTGATGAAATAAGATAATGAGGAATGACATAGAATCTTGGAAAAGTTTGATTTTGGCTCAGTTTCGACTGTCGGTATAAGAGACCCTGCCCTTCAAGGCCTCATACTTAGAAATGGTGTCTGGATGATAACGATTTCATGTTTGATCGAATCTTCATCAGACTTGCAGATAAAGAGAACCGCCATAAACTCTTAAATCTGGTAAAATTTATTATGTGTCACGCAAAATGGTGTCCTAATATTTGGAAGCAGTTATATTAGACGAAAACTGGAATCGTTTTTTTTTTTTTTTTTTTTTTTTTGTTTTTTTTTTTGTTTTTTTATTTGCGTGTGTGTGTGTGTTAATCTATTAATATATAACCTACTTATGAATAAATGGTAGAAGGTTTATTGCGAAATTTAAAAATTGATGCCAGACAGAAAAACGGGGTACTATCCCTTAAAAGCGGGAAACAGCCGGAGTGTCACTCATGGGTTTATGTTTGCATATATGTGCATGAGAAAAGAAACATTCTGCTTTCTGTTCAGAGCATTTTGGCTTTCTTTTTTTCATGACTTTAACCTGCATACACACGTTCTTATATACTTATTGTTAAATATCAACTGCGCCTCCACAGAAATGTGCATGATTTTGCGAAGTACAATGTATGCATATCTGCTATACAGTTATTTTATATGTAGACGTGTCAATGCTTTCTACCTGTGTCAAAGTAAATCGTATATCTTTCCGATTCTAGGGTTAGCATAACTTGAGTACTGGAATCCGTAGTGCATAGTTTATTTTGATTTGCTTTTGGCACCATTACATTCACTTTCAGTGTCAAGTACCGCCTGTGTTGGTGCTAGTGGGTATTGGACAGTCTTGGAAACTATAGTACGGTTTTGCCATTATTTGTTCTTCATCTCTCCTTCTTATGGTGTCTCGGGAAGACTGCTTCGTGATTGTGGCATTCCCTAGGTATTTTCACTGATACTTTTATGTTTGTTTTGATATACATGGAACCGCTTCTGATAAGGGGTCTACTCTAAAAGTGATTGTTGCCTTTCCTGGGTATTTCTATTTTTACTTTTTTTTTTTATACATTTACTAATATACTACATGAAAAAGCAAAACATTTCTGTGTCGATGGCTACCCAATTAAGGCTCCGTATTCCCCAAAAATAGACATTTTATTATCCAAGAAAGGTTTAATACATTGATAATTGGTATTAATACAGTCATAAAATGAGGCACCTGACAGCCTGTAAAATTTCAGTACACGTCTCGTTCTTCAAAATGAAATGATTTATTATCGTATCTCTGAATAAATGTTACCAACAAAAAACCAGAGATACGATAAAAAAAGAAAACTTTTCATTTTTGATTCAGTTCAAATACGAGAGACTAACAGAAATCGTACAGGCTGTTCTACATTTTATGAGCGAATTAATAGCATATATCAATTTATTAGCCTTTCTTGGATTACAAAATTAATGTCTATTTATGAGGAATATGGAGCCTTCAAATAGGATTTTGCATAAATATATCATGTTACACAAGGAATACTTAGAGTAAAATTCCATAATGTTAACGCCATATTAAATGTGTCAGTTACTTCAAATCTATCTCATCTCAGTCATTCAGACTCTTTTTTATTTATCCTAAGTATCAAGCATTACTGTAATAACATATGAGTCCCTACAAGACTTCATGTGCGCCCAGTGAAAACTCAAATCAGCCTGCGCATCCGCGCAGTCTGATCAGTGTTTTCGTCGTCCGCCTAAAGACGCTTTGGATCCTTGACTACCCACAGAGTGCACTGGTAAGACTGTGATCTGGGCACACATGCACATGCAATATTGTGGGAAATGTTGTGACCCGGCTCATATGTAATCACCATGGTCCCCTGCGCACGTTATTCTAACCTCATCAACAACCTGCTGTTTATCTGAATTATTTCCAGAACCTTCTATCCAATTAATTTACCCTGAATCTCCACAGAGAACGGCATACTTTACAATATATTAGGATGGTTGTAGGACGAGCGGTCAAAAAAATAAATAAATAAATAAATAAATAAATAAATAAATAAAATAAAAGTAAAAAAACAACAACAACAAAAAACATTCGGAAAATGTAATAACAACAACAATATCAAAAGAAGAAAATAAAGAAATATGACAACCTATCCTTTCAGAATAGGCGACAAACTATTTTATACAATAAAATTCTGCAAAGTTGTCTTTGGAAACCAAAAAAAAAAAAAAAAAAAAAAAAAACACACACACACAAAAGAATGAAAATCGGAGACTAGGCCTTAAACGATATTCGATTTTCAAAGCAATCATAATAGGTTAAATGACTTCAGGGGAAATAAAAACATAATCTGCAAAATGGCGAAATACGTTTTACTGTTTGAAGGAAAATCAATGGAAGTCTGTAATCTTTATACGTTAGTCAGATAATTGTGAGTCTGAAATTGTAGATTTCGGTCCCAAATAAAACCTCAATGACTAGAAATCCGATGGCTCGATTACCATGGCTAATTCGAATTCGGTTTTGGGCTCATAGGAAATTCTCTTGATAGTCCAAGAAAGCAAAAGGTTATGGATATTTTATTTTAACATGAAAGGTATTTTAAATGTACTCATAAGAATCGCTTCATTGGGGCGATTCTTATGCGTACTTTCAACACACTCACACACAATCGTTCGTCTGTCATTACTGACAATGACCAATCCTAATCTACTGTGTGATCTATTATTATTTGTGTGTTCTAAAATGGCTGATGAGACCAATCTCAGCTCTAAATTGCCTGTTGCAGATAGAACAAGAGAGGTCTGAAGAAGAAAGCTCTGATTATGATGCCTTGGCTTTGGCTTTCCGCTTTGCACGTTTCTGCTCGGCTTCGCTGATTCTTTTTGCTTCGTATTCACCAGCTCCCCTTCTTATGAGGCCTCGCCACTTTGTTGGATCCGGTGCAATCTGTTCCCACGAGTCTGTAGGTATGTTGAAATCTTTCAGGGAGGCTTTGAGGGTGTTCTTGTATCGCGTCTTCTGACCACCATGGGAGCGTTCTCCAACTTGTAGTTCTCCATAGAGGATTTTCTTCGGCAAACGTTCATCAGGCATTCTGGTAGCATGACCTGTCCATCTTAACTGTGCCAATTTCAGAAGGGTATGTACACTCTGCATTCTTGCCCTTTTCAGGCCTTCTGTGTCTGGAATCCTGTCTTGCCACTTGCTCTTTAGAAGTTTACTAAGACAGCTTGTATGGAAGTGGTTCAGTCTTTTGGCATGCTGTTGGTAAACTGTCCAAGTTTCGCATGCGTATAATAGTGTTAGCAGCACCACCGATCTGTATACTTTCAGCTTTGTGTCAACTCTGATTCCACTTCGGTCCCAAATACTTCCAGGCAGCCGGTCAAATGCTGCACTAGCTTTGGCAATCCTAGCATTGACTTCATCATCAATGTGCGTACTGTGCAATGTGCACAATTCTAGACAATGTGCTTCCAAGGTAGGTGAACTTGTCTAACACTTGCAGTCTTTTTGATGCTGATTGTGAGATCATAGCTGTCACATGAATCAGATACTTGATCCACACCTTTTCGAATTTTCTGTTGGAGCACCTTTTGCCATGTCATCAGCAAAGAAGAACTCATCTAGCACCTCTGTCTGCACCTTGGATTTAGCTTGCAACCTTCTTAGGTTGAAAAGTTTCCCATCAAAGCGATACCTAATAGGTATACCATTGCCACCATCCTTGGAGCATCTGTAAGCATGGCAGAAAACAACATGCTGAACTGTGTTGAAGCTAGTACACAGCCTACAGAGAATGGATAAGAAAACTCGCCATCATTTGGGACCCTTGCAAGCATACCATCATGGAACTGCCGAACAATTGCTATGAATTTGGCAGGACAGCTAAACTTTTCCATAATTTTCCAAAGTCCCTCACGACTGACTGTGTCAAATGCTTTGGTAAGTTCGACAAAGGTCATGTAGAGGTCCACAATCTGTTCTTGACCTTTTTCCTGAAGCTGTCGTGCTGTAAAGACCTTGTCTATTGTTCCTTTGTCTTTTCTGAATCCACATTGGCTTTCTGGTAGAGGCCCTGACTGTTCAAATTGTTCATTCAATCGGTTCAGTAGGATCCTAGCAAGGATCTTCCCAGTAATTGACAATAAAGAGATGCCTCGATGATTATCTCAGACTGGAGGATTCCCGTTCCTTTAAAATAGGTGAATAATTGTTACATCCTTGAATTCTTGAGGGATTGCTTCTTTTCTCCACATAATGTGAAATAACTCTGTCAGTTTCTCTGCAACTGGAGGACCTCCTGCTTTGTAGATCTCTGCAGGTATTGCATCTATTCTTGGAGCCTTGCCAGATGACAGAAGTTTTATTGCTTTCACTGTTTCACAGATGGTTGGGAGCTGATCAAGCAGCGGATTACATTCCACCTGTGTTGATAGCTTCATCATTGATAGATGATGGCCGATTAAGGACACCATCGAATTGTTCAGCCCATCGTTTCATGATAGCTTCTTTGTTAGTCAGAAGACTAGTTCCATCTGCACTAAGGAGTGGGGTGGCTCCTGAGCTCTGGGGACCATATATTGTCGAGTTCATCAAAGAACTTCTTCATATCCTTTCTGTCTGCAAAAGACAAGATATCATCAGCCTTTTTGCTCAGCCGGGAGTATTGCATGTCTTTGAGCCTCGTCTGAACTGTCTTGCATATGTTTGAATAGGCAATCTTACTAGATACTGAGCTGGTATTTCTGAGGTAAGCCTTGTGTTGTTGGTGTTTCTCTTCCAGGAGTCCCAGAATTTCTTTGTTATTCTCATCAAACCAATCTTGATGTTTGCAAGATACTGGTTTTAGGGAATCCACTGCTGAAGAGTAAACGGTGTCTCTGAAGACTGTCCAGCTCTCAATTACATCTTCTGAACTGTGTTCCAGTGCACCTAAACGACTGCAGAGATCGTTGACGAGTACTTGCCTCTTACTGTCTTGTTTCAGCTTGGAGGCCTCTTGCTGTCTTGTTTCAGCTTGGAGACATCCAATTTCTTTGGCACTTTCTTGCCGTGTGGTCGACGTACATGTTGAATGCGCAGGTTAAATTTGCTGACAACAAGCCTGTGATCTATCGAAAAGTCTGCATCACACATAGGCTTTGTCACTCTGTCATCCTGTCTGTCCTTCCTTCGCACTATGACATAGTCAATGAGATGCCAGTGTTTGGAGCGAGGGTGCATCCATGATGTCTTTCTACGAGCTGGTAGACGGAAGACTGTGATGGTGATCAGTAATTCATGCTCTGCGCACTTCCTTAAAAGGATGAGTCCGTTGCTGTTGCACTTCCCTACACCTTCAGATCTAATCACTCCTTCCCAGGTTTGGTGATCTGTGCCCACTCTGGCATTGAAGTCCCCGAGGAGGATGAGTTTGTCTGTCCGGGTGCTGCAGAAATTACAGAATCCAGATCATCATAGAACTTGTCTTTAACTTCATCTGGGTTGGTCATTGTGGGGGCATAGACACTTACAATTGTTGCATGCCTCTTGCCAGATAAGGGAAATCTCAGCGTCATCAGGCAGTCATTTATGCATTTTGGAAATCCTGAGAGCTTGCTGACGAGGTGTGACTTGATGGCGAATCCTACTCCTGCTTCGCGCCGCTCTTCTTTCTTGCGTCCACTCAAGAAGAAAGTGTAGCCAGCACCAACTTCTTTTAAAATTCCTTCCTCTGCAAGGCGAGTCTCACTCAGAGCTGCAATCTCGACTTTGTATCAGTCAAGTTCGCTAACAACTAGAGCTGTTCTTCGCTGGTCTGTCAGAACCAGAACTGTCCATTAGGGTGCGCACATTCCAAACGCCGATAGTTAAAGGTATCACATTCATCTTCTTTTTTCTTGTTCGATTGCTAAGTGGGATTCCCGCTTACCGCGGTTGACCAGCCAGGAGTTTCGAAGCAGGAAATTGTTTAGGGCACCTTTTCTAGCCTCTTCCCCATGCTACGGGGGTGAACAGTTCGATCCTAAAAAGGTCTGCTCAATCGCTCAGTTCGGCTGCTGAATTCCCCATACTGCTTCGCTCTTAAGGGAAGCGACCATATAGAACCAAGCCGCCTGAGTGCAGGTCCGCAACTACAGCTTCCAGTGTTTCCTCACCTGCTGCTTCTCCGCTCGCCTATTGCCACACGGCTTTTGTATGACTTGCATATGTGTGCTTGCTGTGAATGTGTGTTACTGATTAAAATGACATGCCCTGTGAATTGGATTATGGTGAGGGAGAGGCGCGCAAGGTCAACCTCACTCTCTCGTCCTGACCTAGCTGGATCCAGAGGCAAGGCAGTGTCATGACATCTGGAGCTAAGCCCGGATGCAGTGGATGACCATGACTTCTGTTGTGCTGTGCCATGCTCTCAATGCTCCACAACATGCTGCTGCATCGCCTTTTGGGCCGTTGAATCATAGTAATGGTTTCCTCCGCCCCAGCTGCCGACGCAGACTTTACATAACTGGAACAGTCAAATCCAGATATGCATGTTTTTGTTTGGAGTTGCTAACTCCTAGATTGATTGTCGACCAGGGCATGAGAGCTCCAGCTACCTTAGATATTGCTACAAAGTTTCGGTTAACAGCTAGAAGAACTAGAGAAGCAGTAACTTAAATGTCTTATGTAGCAAACACACTATTATTATATGGAAGATCGAAAAGACATATTATTATATGATGATCGAAAAGACATTTTTTAAATTATATCACTTTGCCTTCCAACCTAGTGTTATGATTAATCCTCAGTGGCTCGAACTACCCATGTCTAGAACAAATTTACATTGTCACAAATATGTTCGAGTTATTGAGGTTCGACTGTATTACGTTTTTATATGGCGATACTCGACGTGCTGAATCCTACAGGATGCATATTTATCAACTTATTCATCTGAGGAATGCATATTTGTCAACTGATTTATTCTGCGGAAATCTGCAGTTATGCTACAGTAGCTATACGAGCCATACCGTCAGTGAAAGTACTTTCTTACAAGTGTGCTCAGTCAGATCCAAATATTCACTAGGTGCATGATTCTGATGAAACAAAGTAGAGAGCTCAATAACTTGAATAAGGACATGCAGAATGTGCCTGATGACAGACAGCGATAGTCAGGCACCAACCAACAACTGAGGAAGAATCCATCAGTTAGTCTGAGACAAAACTTAAAGATATGCTTTTAAAGAGGGAAGTAAAGTTATCAACACAAATTGGCTTACATGTAACAACCCATGCATGCAGTTTACCGCAGAACAGTGTAGCCTCTCTTTCTGTATTTAGTATTAATTTAAAAGAAAAAATAAATAAAAAAAACAAAAATAGGGAACTGCTTAATAATAATAATAATAATAATAATAATAATAATAGTAATAATAATAAAATAAAATAAAAATAATCGAAAAAAAAAAAAAAAAAAACTTCAACTGAAAAATGTTTAGGCGGGTGCAGGGGTCAAGGGGGAGGGGGAGGTTGGGAGGGGGTTCAGTGTTGTATCTTCTCCTCAGTCAAAATACCGTAAGTTGCAGCTAAACATAATTGTCTGGTTGTCGTAGCGCATTTACCTAATACATCAAGTGGACTTTTCTACCATAACTCTTTGGACCGATCTATTTCAGATAGTAGGGTGTCTACCTAGTTTTTGTCATTATGTTTTACAGAAATTCATGTATTTAGTGCAAATATGTAGGCCCAGATCAGACGCGGCGTTCTGGGGTGTCTGATCTGGGTCTGCACAGTTTGACAGTTATCCCTTTGGGGGTTTCCAGACTAAAATGGGTTACTGTCCTTATTAATGTATATTCTTTTACTTGACAGCTTCCCATTTCCTTTTAATTGGGTTCAATCTGATATAATATAAAAGAAGCGTTAGATTGGATCTACCGTGTTTACGCTAAATATTCGAAAAAAAAACAACAAAAAAACAAAAAAAAAAAAACTGCATAATATTGTATACAAAAGATATTTGAAACAAAAATGCCATTCAGCTTGTATAAATTCGAATCCAATAATATTTCAACGTATCATACATGTAAGTTCATTTACGAAAACACGCCTATTCAATTACTCTGAGAATTTTACCATTAAAAAATAAAAACTTTCAGATAAAAAATTCTGGTAGTTTTCATATTTCTGCTCAAACCATAGATTGTGGGTACTTGCTAGAACCGCCTCGGCAAGGCGGTTCTAACAGGTACCCACAATCTATGTTTTAAGCAGAAATAAGAAAATCAATGTATACTCCTGTAAACCCTAGTTTTACTATATAAAAATGTGGTATAAAGGGGTCAGAAATATATACGCGTGTTTTCGTGATGCATTGCAAAAAATGCTGCAAATCTTAAACAACTGATTACAGCAAAAAATGATATTTTTACAGTATTGTTGATAAGTATATGATACAAAGAAGAAATATCAGACCAAATACGTATACTAAATGGTGAATATTTGTAAGAAAAAGGTATGAAAGAAAACACAAGAGAATTTCAAAGCAACAGGGGATCAGAAAATAGTGAAAATAATCAAAAAATACACGGTGAGGTCATACAGACATGAACAAACTGTGCCATCATGAAAACATGCCTATATAATTTTTACCCCACCTTAAACCCTACTTTCATATAGTAAAACTGGGGATTACAAGGTTTTACATTGTTTTCTTATTTTTGCTCAAAAACATAGATGGTGGATACTCGTTACATGTAGAACCCTACAATCTGTTTTATGCAGGAAACTTGAAAAAAAATGTCAGAGTTTTTTATATGAAAATTTTCAGTTTTTATGGAGGTGAAATTTTCTATGTGTTTGAAATGGCGTGTTTTCGTAATGTAGATTCAGATTAAACACAGCAGAGTGCAGCGTCTGATCAGAGTCTACACGGTTTGCCACACAGCAGTTTAAGAATATCATTACATGGTAGAACGCATGATAGTTTATAGTTTAGATTATAACTTATTTTTCTGAATCTGTGAAAATTTATGAGGGCACTGATGAGGCCAAATTGGCCGAAAGTATCTAGTCTGGCCCAGAATATCTGACATTTCAGCTGTTTTAAGTTTGTGTGTGTGAGTGCGTGTGTGTGTTCATTATTCCCAATGGCCATTCATTTAAGAATCTATCGAACAAGTTCTGTAGACTCAGTTCTGGCCTCGCAGGTTAGGGCCTATACCGTTTGCCACTCCTCCAACAGTTTCTAGACACAACAGCATATAGTAGAATTGACTTATTTTAAGAGAAGTAAACCAAGGAATTTAGCTGTCCAGAATACTTAGGATAAATATGGTAACTTTCGAAATCAGTGAATATGAGTAGTATATTTTTGTTCTGTGAGAAATGCCTTCGGATTCTCTTCTTTAGGCAAAAACGATTTCCGTGAATTCAATTATCATTCTTACACTCAAATGGAAAACAGAAATTTTCTTTTATCTGAGAAGTATTAATATCAATAAATAGCCCAAGGACTGATGAGTCGCTCTTTTCGCCGTTTCAAATAGCAGAAAAGAAATAAGGCAAACGTTTATAAATTTTACATTAATCATTGAAATCGAAATGTGATTTATTACATAGGCTGTGCCAAGCGAAACCCTGTCTTCGGGCATATGCGTAAAGCGAAGGCCGAGATCAGACTGCGCATCCGCGCAGTCTGATCAGGACCTTCACTGTCCGCTAACAGAATCAACGGATATTGCAAAATGTATGAATGGAGAACAATGGCCCGGATGTTACTTTGCGCAGGATGGTCTGACTTTGCGAATTTGCACTTGTTCGAAGGCACTTTTTTTTTCGACGCAGCCCGAATTACATTATGTGGTGTTTATGAACGGGCCATATCCCACGTGGTTAATATTCCAGGAGAAATAAGCTGAAAGCGTGCTATTTATCCAATATTAACCTTTAGAGAGGAGGAATCTCTGTTATTATGTCTGGTCACGGACATTAAGAGGAGCAGTCAACATAAACTGTCGAATAATGCGCCTTTGACAGAATAAACCACAACACGAGAAAAGTCTACCTTTGCATTACGAAAACACGCCTATTCAAATTTACTGACATTTTTTACCACCAAAGAATGAAACGAGACGGTTCTAACGAGTACCCATAATCTATTTATTTGAGCAGAAATAAAAAAAAATAATATATACCCCTGCAAACCCCAGTTTTACTTCATTACGAAAATACGCCTATACAAATATACTGAAAAATTTACCACAAAAAAATGAAAATTTTTAGATAAAAATTCTGATATTTTTCATATTTCTGCTCAAATTATAGATTGTGGGTACTCGTTAGAACCGCTTCGGCAATACGGTTCGAGCAAGTACCCTCAATCTATGTTTTAGGGCAGAAATAAGAAGAATAGTGTATACCCCTGTAGACCCAGTTTTACTATATAAAGGTTGGGCTTAAGGGGGTCAAAATTATAAAGACACGTTTCGTGATGGAAATATTCACCCAATCAAGACTCTGAAATCCTTGTACTTTTATTAGAGGTTTTGTTGTCCGCATGAAGAAACGGCGGTTATTGGCTGTCCACAGGGCGCTCGGACAAGACTGATCAGGCTACAGACCCACTTGTATGCCCGAGGGCACATTTTCTCGTATTACGGTTCAGACATGTATAGCTTTATAGTATCATTATAATTAAATCATAATATCCATTTGATAGAAAAGATATTTAATAGGTCGATCGAAACTATTCTTAATGTATATAATTAAATAAATAGTCATATCGGACTGACTCTAGCTTCTTCGATTAATGTTGTTGGTTAGTATGAATTTAATAAAAATGTTCCAGATTATTACTGTTATTAGGCCGTTATGTTTTTAATATTGTTATGAACAATTTGAAACAGTATAACATTGCGTTTTCTAATCAATGCCTAAACACCAGATAACCATAAGACTGAATCTCTCTTTAAAAGTACCGCCGTTTGATTTCTACATGTGTAGCACTGACAAATGAGCCACCTCATTATGAAAACATGCCTATTCAAATATACTGAACATTTTAACACCGAAAAATTGAAAATTTTCAAATAAAAAATTCTGATATTATTCATATTTCTGCTCAAAACATAGATTGTTTGTACTCGTTAGAACCGCCTCGGCGAGGCGGTTTTAATGAGTACTCACAATCTATGTTTTGACCAGACATAAGAAAAATAATGTATACCCCTGTAAACCCCAGTTTTACTATATGTAAGTGGGGTTTAACGGGGTCAAAATTATATAGGCATGTTTTCGTGATGTAATAACAAAACCAACAAAATAGCATGTGCGCCCAGCGAAGACTAAGGTCCGCCTAGCCACCCGCCCAGTCTGTTCAGAATCTCCACTGTGCGCCTGTAGAAAGTGTGGGTCCTTAGCTACCCACTGAGCGCAATAGCGAAGACTCTGATCAGACTGGACGGATGCCCAGGCTGATCTGATTCGTCACTGGGCGCACATGCCATTTTGTTGGTTTTGTCATGAGGTGGCTGAAACTTAAATCATTGTACGCACTGTAAAGTATTGTCACCCTTAAAAGTATATCCAATCCCCCTTAAACGCACTGGTTGAATGAGGAACGGAGAAGATTATGATAAAACTGAGAGCATTATTATTATTTTTTTTTTTTTCTGCGACAAACCGGTTTGCCGTATTTCATAGGCGTAACGTTCATTACGCACATTGCACATTACACATGTGCGTATCATGCGTGAGAAAAAATATTTACGATAACGTGACCTTAACTTAAATATTGTACGTCTTTACTATAGGGAGGGAAAATTCGTTCCTTTGAGAGTAGCGATTCTACATCATGAAAACATACCTATATAATTTTTACCCCCTTAAACCCCACTATATATATAGTAAAACTTTTATATAGTAAAACTGGGGTTTACAGGGGTATACATTATTTTTCTTATTTCTTCACAAAAACATAGATAGTGGGTACTCGTTAAAACCGCCTCGGCGAGGCGGTTCTAACAAGTACCCACAATCTGTGTTTTGAGTAGAAATATGAAAAATATCAGAATTTTTATCTGAAAATTTTCAGTTTTTGTTGATGAAATTTTCAATATATTTGAATAGGCGTGTTTTCATAATGAGGAATATTTTTTTTTTTTTTTTATAATGATTTTACCTGGATGTGCGTAAACTGAAATAATTCCTTTCTGGCTACGCCACCGTATTTAACCTAAAGATTTTGATATTTAATGCACAAAACAATTAAGACGCTGACGAAACACCACAAAATGCTACGCCTGAGCAACGTCTTCACTGTTTGCTATTCGACACGTTTAGATAAGCAAAGGAATTTGTGCAAATTTTAGAATAATTATATAGTAAACTGTTATGGATATTTGCGTATTCGTACTGGGCCATTCTGTCAAAATTCTTTGGTAAATATGGTAGTTTTAATGGTAGGGTGGGGGTAAGGGTCTGCAGTAGGTGCGTGGAGGGACATGTTAGTACAGACAACCCCATTTATACCGACACTCGATACAACGACAAAATCTGTTACAACGACAATTTGGCTGTCACGAAACCGTCGATTAAAGAGATAACAATTAGTCACAAATTATGCCAGAAAATTGTGTTAAATACTTTAAAGAAACATATGTTCTGGATATTTGTTAGAATCGCCTTAGTGAGGCGATTCTAACAAATATCCAAAACATATGTTCTATGAGGAAATACGAACAAAACAAGACATTTCTTACATATCAATCCGCTGCATATATAAGTATTCTGTAAATAGCGAATTCATTTTAATGGTAATGTCTTTGGGAACAAATTTTGTCGTTGTAACGATGGTTCAGTGTATTTCTTCTGCTTCTGCAATACCATTTAATTGTCTCTCATTTTTACTCTGTTTCTCTCTTTTGTCACACCCATTAGCTTTTCTGTTCCATCATTTTCTTCCTTTCTCTCGGACACAAAATGACCCACAAAGGTTGACGTGCCGTTCAACAAGAATTCAAACAAACAGATGTGATAGGTTTATTCAAGGTTGTAATATGGCATTATCAAAGTGTTGTCGCTAACTCAGTTAATTGTTATGTGTCTTCTGTGCAAACATTTGCAAGTCAGACACAATTAGTATTCTATGGCATTTAATCAGGAATGTCAGTTCTTGTGACGAATAGAAATTACCCTTGCACGACATTTGGTGTATGACGTTTTAAGAATGTTGAAGTTAGAGAAAAGGGACAGAAAGGGGATATTGCTGGCCAATTCCATTTCGTAAAGTAAAGAACAATTCTTAAAATTGCAGTAAAGAAAAGAACAATTCTTAAAATTGCAGTAAAGAAAAGAACAATTCTTAAAATTGCAAGGGCGGATCAAATTACCGCACGTGTTACACGTATTCGGCCAGACAGTCCTGACCAAAGGACCCAGATCAGACGCCACAGATTGCAGAGACTAATCAAGGTATATACTGTTTGCCACTCATCCAGCAATTTTACACACATTCACAGGTAGTAAAACGGACATTTTGAAGAGAAGTATATGGTAAAGAGTAAGGGAGTGAATATTAGGGTAAGTACGGTATCCCAAATTCATCAAATTTATCCAAACGTTCCTATGAAATGAAATTTTCAGTCAAAGGGGTGTCGTCTGACTCCTCCGAAGCCCCCACTAAATTCGATCCTGAACTGCATCAGAATTTAAGATCTGATTGTGACCAAGATAAATGCAGTCGACTCTCGTTATCTCGACTTCGTTTATCTAAAAAAATCGCGCATGTCGAAGTGATAATCCGGTACCTTTTTATCTCGAAGTATTTCAGTGTCCTTGGAGTTTGAGGTAACGAGAGTCCACTGCATGTGAATATTTGCTCCTCTTCCCCCACACTCACACACACACAGTACATTCCAAAAACAGATGTGGGTCATTGTGTTGTGGGGTTTATCGACACGTCAGCTCTTATGGATAATTTGTGTCGTCTTACAGAGAAAGGGAGAAGAGGGATAGAAGAAATAGTAAGTAGATGAGATGAAAGAGAGGGACAGTGAATAAAGAGGAAATTAACGAAAGTGAAGAAACAGAAGAAATAAAAACATTTCCCCCTCTACCCTTACCTGCCACAAGGATAGCCGGCCTTGCCCACTCTTAAGCCGACAGGCCTTGCCCACTCTTAAGCCGACAGGCCTTGCCCAACTGTAAGCCAGTATCAGTTGGACGCCCCGGTGACGTAAGATACACGACACCTTCGCCACACCCGACCACACCCACCAGAGGTGAATAATATGTACTGTTAAAGATATGGAGATGTTCAGGAAATGGCACAGTCACGTGACACAGTTTACCCAAGTAAGGACTGACAGCACAGCACAACGCTAGTCAAGGTACTACAACGAACATTGAATCCTCGCCCTTAAGGCTGATGCGGTTTCAGCTACAGATAATTGTTCTGTTCTCGAAATGCGTTTGTACATGTAGCTTATTATTCAACCCACACACACACACACACACACACACACACACACACACACACACACACACACACACACACACACACACAGAGAGAGAGAGAGAGAGAGAGAGAGAGAGAGAGAGAACATAAAACGAAACAAAGCAAAGTAAAACAAAACGCGCATAATCTTAGTAAATTATCAGTTCTGTTAACAATCAAAAAATGTGACCAAGACTACAAACTGAAGGGCAGAGCAAAAAGAAAGCAAGTTCTTGTAGAATCTCAGTTAACCTAAACGCAGCAATCTCAACCCACCGAATAAGTGTTTATGACAATACAAAACGAAATCAAATTCCCGAAATGAGAATGAAGTAGAATTACAACAAATATACCGCCTTGACATCACGAAAACATGCCTATATAATTTTGACTCCCCTTAAACCCCATTTTTATATAGTAAAACTTGGGTTTACAGGGGTATACATTATTTTTCTTGTTTCTGCTAAAAAACATAGATTGTGGGTACTCGTTAAAACGCCTCGCCGGGGCGGTTCTAACGAGTACCCACAATCTATGTTTTTGAGCTGAAATATGAAAAATATCAGAGTTTTTTTTTATCTGAAAATTTTCAGTTTTTGGTGGTTGAATTTTCTGTATATTTATAAAGGCGTGTTTTCGTAATGATATTGTTCGATCTCAGCTTGAATGTGTTAGCTCAGTTTCGAGCCCCTACACTTAAGACATTATATGAAATTAAATTGGTCTTGAGAAGAGCAAACCAATGGACTCTTAATTCATGGTCCTCTTGTGAAAGTGCAATTCATACAGTACATGCAAAACCAGTTCGAGTTTAGATTACTGGACCAGAAGAGATTTAAGGGTGATGATGCCATATATAATAGTATATGTACTTGTCATTCCATAGCCAACATACTTTGAACTACCGTCTAGGACAACACGACACAACCACTCCTTCGCCGAAATCACCTACACGTAATCCTCGCGAGGGTTTGCTGGTGTACAAAAAGAAAGAAAGAAAGAAATCGATATGCCTTATTCACCCTCAAATTTGTGACATTTTAACTCCTTAATGGAATTTTCTAAAAATAGAACTAATCATTCATTTTGTTGAAAAAACTTTCACTCAGAAACAAACATTGTAGAGCAAATGAGACTGTCGCCTTCTGCAGCGTCTGATCTGGATCAATATTGTTTGCGAGACTTATCTGTCCCAATATGTATAGTTATAACTGTACCCCAAAGTATCCAGTGAATCTGTGAGAGGGGCACAATCAAAGCACTGATATTACTGGTGGGTCGATTGTCTCTGAGGGTAGGCTGAGCGAATGGTCCTGAACGGGGACTTACGATTGTTTCATTTAACCCTTAACCTCCTGTAGTTTAAGCAAACAGTGCAGACCCTGATCAGACGCCGCTGCGGCGTCCGATCTGTGTCTGCACTGTTTGCTAATGTCCCAAATGTCCCAGCCTAAGTTTTATAGATAACTATCTATCGAAAGCACTCTGACGTCACAGCGACAAGAATAGTGCGGCTTTGAATAACTGTCACCCCTATTTCGTCTTACGCGCGGTTTGATTACATTGGTCAATGATAATCACGTCGACAACTACCTTAAGGAAAGTTTGTATACTATAGCTGGATTGTAAGCAATCGATCCAAAAAAAAAAACTCAAAACTAAAAAACAGATTTAGTTTAAACAGTATTTTATTTGTATAATTCTTTACAGAAAATACAAACCAGAACATAGCATATATGTTATATATACAAAAGGGATCCAGAAGAAAGTCATCTGACTTATTTAGATCTGTATCCCAACTACAATTAATGAGGTAAACTAAAAGTATGTGATTAACATAATCAGAAACGTAACAATCAGTCTTAATACATGAATATACTATTGTTAATTTCCTGATAGGTAAAACATACCAATAATTGATTGATCAATTCGCTCCACGGGGATCGGAGCTTATGTCTATTTGCACATGTGAGTAGGTTTTCAAGCATCACTCCCACAAGTCTTGCCACAAGTCCATAATCGGGGTCAAAGGATCCAAAATTAAACGACAGGGAAATTTAAAAAAGAAAAAAAAGAGTGCTATCACACGGCGTTTTTTTGACGAAGAAAGAATAATAATTGTGTTGTGAATATATTACAGGACATTAACAGCAGCGTTTGGTTCCTAATATGAAAGTATGAATAGCAGTGAATATTGATATGTTTGTTTCATTCGAAAGGGTAGGATTACCATAAAGGAGAACGTCTAGCCCTGGGTTGCAATACCGAGAAATAGCAGTCAGCATGTCATGTCTTATATTGTTATAGAGACTGCATTCTAGAAAAAAAATGTTTGGTACCTTCAACTTCCCCGCATATACATAGAGGGCTCTGAATGATGTTTCTGGAGAAGAGGTGTTGATTTAGTGAGCTGCATCTTGTTCTTAAGCGAGTGTGGTATATTTGGCCTAGTCGTTTACCTGCATTATAATAATCAGGTGGGAGGACGATATCAGCGTTAAGGTGTCTTTTAAATGAAGCTATGTTGTACGAGTCTCGTGTTTCTTGCGGTAGTTCGTTCAGCTTCGAATAACCGATGGAAGAAAAGAATTGTAGTATAGCTGAGAATTCGCTAGTACGGTTTCAATGTTATTTGTATTCCGCAAATTATACGCAGAGTTTGCACCAACTGAAAGAGGAACAAGTGATGACAGATAAGAAGGAGAAAACTCAGACTTCATCTTAAAGATTAATAATAATTTATGCTTATGTCTTCTAGAGGCTAACGTTTCCCATCCTGTTTCCATACGTAGAGAATCTGTTGATACTAATCTAGTTGCTCCGGTTACAATTCGTGCTGCCTCCGTTTGAATTTTTTCAAGTTCGTTTGCCTCATACTGGGTACAGTTATCCCAAACTACATCTGCATATTTAATAATGGTCGTATGAAAGTAAAAAGATTGCTTGAAGGGACTGTCCATCAAGGATGAATTTTAATTGCGCATTATATTTATTCGCTGCCACACTTTAGATTTTAGTTCTGACAAATGTTCATGCCACCAACATTCACCGTTTAAAGTAATGCTTAAATGTTTGTGTGAGTTAACTTCTGTGATAAGTTGCTGGTTCATGGTGATTTCAGGATGGCGCGGTCTGTTATGTTTCCTAGACAGAAGAAGAGATTAAGTTTTGGAAGGATTGAAAGTTACGAGCCACTTAGTTGCCCATTGGTGAATCGTTTCCAGATCGCTGTTGATTACGAGCAGGATCGATAGGATTATCAACTATAATAAAAAGACTAGTATCAACTATGTCGTTAATATCAAACAAGAAATAGGAGAGGACCAAGGATGGAGCCCTAAGGGACTCCTGCATTAGTGAAAGTCCAACGAGATGTAGCACTAGATAAGACAACTCGTTGTTTCCTGTTATCCAGATAGTTTGCAAACACAGATTAACTTGTACATGCTTCGCCTTATATTACCGTATTTATCTTAATTACTACCAGCCTCAGTGGCGCAATCGGATGCGTGTCCGACTGGTGAAGGAAAGTCGTGGGTTCAATCCCCCAACATTCTTTCATGGAGATTGATCATGAAATATTTTCAACAGTCTTTCTCTCCCTTCCGCTAATTCACGAAGGGCAGTTGTCGGTTTTGGCGAAAGAATGGTTGACGGCTTAGGTGACTAAACCTGCCCAGGAAAAGTGTGGTCAGGTAAACTGACTGCGCTCGACAAGACTCTAATGGGTTGACTGAGCCGTAAAACTCATCTCAATCAATTATCTTAACTACTGTAGAACAATAGAGGATATGGCAAAAGTGTTTCATTATTCAATGCCTAACAACCTCAGGATTAGTCATAGGTTTAAAAACAATCAAATATTTTCAGTTTCCCCATTATTAAAATGGCTGAACAGTATGCAAAAAAAAAAAAAAAAAAAAAAAAAAAAAAAAAAAAAAAAAAGGGTAGCTATATTGGAGGCAGATATTTAACAAGATCTACTTATTCGAAATTTCTGAAATCTCACAATATTATTGTGAAACATCAATATTTAAAAATCAACAAAAGTAAAGCAACACCTATTGTATTAGAAAAACAAAATCAAAAGATCAGTTCACTATAATAGAATTTGCTAGGGTCATGCTAATTGTTTGGCGATATAATCAATTTTAGGGTAAATGTTTGAGAATACAGCAAAGTCACAGAACTGACAAATGAAATAGTTACTCGTAAATATGTATATTTTTTTATTTATTTATTATTTTATTTATTTATTTATTTTATTGTTTTTTTTTTTTTTGTTTTTTTTTTTTTTTTTTTGCACTCATCTTTACATTCAGAATACAACGCAAGCATAAACTGCTTTCCAAATGGTATTGAAAGCACAACAGTGGATTCCTAGTTAGAATTTATGATATGGAAATAAGTATTCATTTGTGATCTGTTCCATTAAAGAGAATTGCAAACTATGCATTTATGAGTTACAGCATGAGAAAATAGACATAGTGACATATGTGTCCAAAGAAGACTCAGGTCAAACAGACTGTATATCTCGTGCACTCCGATTAGCACCATACTTACTCGTCAATTTATTACATGTATACAGATGCCAATGACTCCTTGAGCGGACACTGAAGGTCCTGATGACCGCGCAAATATGCGGTTTGATCTGGGCTCTCTTTGGCTGCATATGATATAAGGTCATTCTTCGTATCATCCAAACATATTTGTGCCATCTAATGACAAAACCAGCGAAGACTCGGATCAGCTTGGGCATCCGCCCAGTATGATCAGAGTCTTCGATGTGTGCTCAATGGTAGCAAAGGACCCAAGCTTTCTTCACACGGACAGTCAAGACTCTGCCCAGGCTGATCCGAATCTTCGTTGGGCGCACATGCCATTGTGCTGGTTTTGTCATGAGGCGGCTCATTTGTTTCTTCCTAATACCATAATTATTGTACATATTGGGATATCTTACCTTCTTGCATACTTGGCCATAAATTTAAACCACCCCGTTTCACTTTCTGTTGATGTACCATACATGTTAGAGGAGCTGCAAACTGTATAAACCCGGACCAGACGCCGTATTCTACGGCGTTTAACCTGAATACGTTTTGGAAAATACGGTATTTTAGATCTTATTTAAACTTAAATGTCTTATTGCACAAAACCATCGCATTAAGTAAGTATGAATATTTATGATTTGCTAATACCCGGCTGTGAAAAACTGCACTCTAACCGGGCCGTGCCATGTAAACGCATATCCTCGGGCATATACTGACAGTGAAGACCAAGGTCAGCCTGGTTTGTGAAAAATGTACAAATAGCATGCATATTTATTTATATATAAATTGGCCTTGGATAAAGTTTTAACATTTTTATTTTCTTTACTGTTGGAAGCACAGAATAAAATGAGGTATTTTGTTGCGAAATTCAGCTTGACATATTGATATCATTCGTCTGTCATTACTGACAATGACCAGTCCTGATCAAATGCTTGAAAAGTTATTGTTTGTTAGTTCTAAGATGGCTGATGAGACCAATCTTAGCTCGAAACTGCCTGTTGCAGATAAAACGAGAGAGGTCTGAGGAAGAAAGCTCCACTGGCGATGCTTTAGCTCTGGCTTTCCGCTAAGCACGTTTCTGCTCGGCCTCGCTGGTTGTGTTTGCTTCGTACTTATCAGCGCCCCTTCTTATGAGGCCTCGCTACTTTGCTATATTCTGTGCAGTCTGTTCCCACGACTCTATTGGTATGTTGAAGTCTTTAAGGGAGGCTTTGAGGGTGTCCTTGTATCGCTTCTTTTGATCTCCATGGAAGCGTTTTCCAACTTGTAGTTCTCCATAGAGGATTTTCTTTGGCAAACGTTCATCAAGCATTCTGGTAACATGGCCTGACCATCTTAGTGGTGCCAATTTCAGAAGAGTATGTACACTCTGCATCCTTGCCCTTTTCAGGACTTCTATATCTGCAGTTCTGTCTTGCCACTTGGTCTTTAGAAGTTTTCTAAGACAGCTTGTATGGAAGTGTTTCAGTCTTTTGAATCACATGAATCACATGAATCAGACACTTGATCCGCACCTTTTTGCATCTTTCCTTCTGTTGGCGCACCCTTAGCCATGTCATCAGCAAAGAGGATATCATCTAGCACCTCTGTCTGCTCCTTGCATTTAGCTTGCAACCTCCTTAGGCTGAAAAGTTTCCCATCAAAGCGATACTTAATAGATATACCATGTCAACATCTTGGAAAGCATCTGCATGACAGAAAACATCATGCTGAACAGTGTTGAATCTAGTACACAGCCTTGCTTAACTCCATTTGTCACGGGGAATGGATCAGAAAACTCGCCATAATTTTGGACCCTTGCAAGCATACCACCGGGGGATTGCTGCACTATTTCTATGAATTTGGCAGGTATTCATTTAATCGGTTCAGTAGGACTCTTTCAAGGATATTCCCAGCAGCTGACAATAAAGAGATGCCCCGATGATTATCACAGAGTTGAGGATTCCCTTTCCGTTTAATAGGTTGATAATTGTTGCATCCTTGAATATTTGAGGGAATGCTTCTTTTCTCCCGTTATTTTGTGAAATAACTCTATCAGTTTCTCTGCAACTGGAGGACCTCCATCTGATCCTGGAGCTTTGCCAGATGACAGGAATTTTATTGCTTTCACTGTTTCAGAGACGGTTGGGAATTCATCAAGCAGCGGATTACATTCCAACTGTTGTGGTCTGTTGATAGCTTCATCATTAATAGATGATGGCTGATTCAGGACACCATCAAAGTTTTCAGCCCATCTTTTCAAGATCAGAAGTCAATCAGAAGACTAGTTCCATCTGCACTAAAGAGTGAGATGGTTCCTGAGCTCTGGGGACCCATACTGTCTTAAGAGTATCAAAGGACTTCTTCATATTTTTTTCTGTCTGCAAAGTACTGAATTTCATCGGCCTTTTTGCTCAGCCAGAAGTCTCGCATGTCTCTGAGCCGCGTCTGGACTGTCTTACATATGTTTGAATAGGCAGTCGTACTAGAAACTGAGCTGGTATCACTGAGGTATGCCTTGCGTTTTTGAACACATTGATAATTTGTAGTCAATGCCCGACAAGTTAAGGCCGTCAACAAATCATGCGTTCGTCTGTTGTTAATGAAGATGCAATGATATACCGGTTCTAAAATTTCTACAATTATCAGCTCACGTTGCATTTTACGACTGTATAAGTGTTGAACCCTAAGGGGATGAATATACTTTCAAGGGAGACATAACTGTCAAAATTGTTTTGCATCCCTTTGGAGAAGGGATCTGTTCTAAAGGAAAGAATTTGCTCCCTTTGGAGCAAATTCTTTCCTTTATAGTAAACTTCTTTTTATAACGTAAAATTTTAACCAGTGGGTTGGGGCTTGACAATATGTCTTTGGTTTGGCCCGCCGTGGTTCAACTGTAGGTTTTCATTTACCCTGGCAGACAGTACAATTAGCCATGAGTACTCGTCTTCGTTTATTATAGTGATTAATTGATTATTATGTTTTCGTTTTGATGCATTGACCTTTATGCGAACAGTTTTTTTTATGTATTTCTGTATAAAGAGTAGCATCGGGACCCAAGCAGAAGTTGGCTGGCTGTAAAAGTGTTTTAAACAATACCTGTGGTTTACTCTACTGACCGTTCTAAAGCGGTGGTCCCGGTGTTGATTTTGCTCTTTGTTGTTTTGTGGTTTATTCAACGAGGCGGTTTGTTTTAGGTCTTACCTTGTGTTATTTTGTTCTTGTGTTTTTCAGTCTTTTTAGCATTGCTTGGGGAAGAGGAGCTAGTCTAAGTGCTTTTCGTATGTTTGTTCGATTTTTGCTTGTTTGGTTTGGTCGATTTCCTCTTCCTCTTGGTGGGTGGGAAGGGCTGCGGTTTGTGATTGTGGCACTCCCTGGACTTTTCTCTTATCTTTTTTTGTTGTACAGTAAAGCAAACAGCGAGCCCCAAATGTTGTTTTGCTTGTCATTAGGTCAGGAAATCTGCAAGATGTATCCAGTCACCTTGATAAAAGGATTATAGTATATTAACAGTTCATATATATCAACTTGCACTTCAAATGAGTACCAACAACATTAAAGTGTGCTGTATGATAGTCGGCGCCTGCCTATTATCGTCTGTTGCCGGGCTAATCGTGGTTCTAATTGTGGCTTTCTTGTGTTCTGGCTTCAGAATGTCATTGGGCCATTTGCTTTGTTTCAGTTCAGCGTTTTGATCATACAATCGACTCTCGTTATCTCGAAGTCCAAGGGCCTCTCTAAAATACTTCGAGGTATCCGTACCTCGACATATTGGATTTGCAAAGTTGAGGAAAAAATAAATCGAACAACCACAATTCACAAATGAATATGTAATTTCTCTCCTGAAGACAGAGGAATATTGAAAATATTGAGGAAAAGAGGAGAAATTCCACTTCTTTACCACAATATTTTGTAACCTGTTGTTAGATTTTCATGCTTAATCAGGGACCAGATTTTCCCTTCGAGATAAACGGTTATTCGAAATAAGCGAAGTTGACATAACTAGAGTCGGCTGTATGTGTTTCACAGATGAGGCAAATTACCCCCCATGTGGACCGAATATACGTTTGTAATTTAGAACTGAATGATATTTAAGGGTGAGGTTTCGCGCGAGTAAAACTGGTTTAAGGACCCGTACTATCCTTCCAGCTTTTTGTATCTCAAGAGGGCTGTGCTTCATGACTGTGACATTTCCTGAGAATCCTGCACTTTATATATATATATATATTTCCTTTCATGAAGTATTCTGCTGATCTTTCTTTGAAGTGTGTCCTTATTAGACAAATGAATATTTATTACACCTTGTTTTCCGGTAAGTTTGAAACAAAAATACAATGGGATATATTATTTGCATTTTTACACCGTGTGACGTAACTGGCAGCCCAATATAGAGGGCTAAATGCTTTTCTCCTTGTTCATTTATAAGTCTTGAGAAACAAGCCAGTCTAGCGCTACATTTCGGAGTCATTAGCGTTTATCAATTAACCCTATCCTTATTTACATAATATTGTCTGATAAGACAACATTAAGCTTGATGAGGGTCGGGCTGTTAATTTGGCAAGATTTGTCTTTACCCCTTTCAACTCTGCAAACCAAAACAGATATCCTTGCAAACAGTGTTGATCCAGATGAGACGTCTCGTGACGAGCCGTCCTATCTGGATCTATATTGTTTGCAATTCTGTCTATAATTTTTACTATCACCCTTATTTACAACAATGGATGTGTCCAAACGCAGAGATGAAAGATTTCTTTTGAGAAACTCAGGAGTCAAAGTGTTAATCTAGAAGGACAGAATCTGTCCAGCTATGCATATATTCAAAACCAAACGACTTCAAGCCAGGTAATAGCTAAAACACACATCTATAAATGACTGGTCGCGTAGCCATCTACTTGCAACCTACCAAAGCACATTACGAAAACACGCCTATTCAAATATATTGAAAATTTTACCACCAAAAAAATGAAAATTTTCAGATTAAAAATTCTGATATTTTTCATATTTCTGCACAAAGCATAGATTGTGGGTAGCCGTTAGAACCGCCTCGACGAGGCGGTTCTAACGAGTACCCACAGTCTATGTTTTGAGCAGACATAAGAAAAATAATGCATACCCCTGTAAACCCCAGTTTTACTATATAAAAGTGGGGTTTAACGGGGTCAAAATTATATAGATATGTTTTCGTAATGCATGTCAGTGACGACTTACACGCGTGTCAATTTGACATGCACAGACACAAAGGTCAATTACGGCTGGCAAGTTTTGAACAATTGTGCACGGGCTGATTTAAGTATGCATATGTTAACAACCCATTTGGTCCCTTAATTTTTTAGTGTTTGGCAAATGGCAACTAGAGCAGTTGACTTGTAACGGTTCAGGTCAAATTGATATACAGTCGATACTCGTTATCTCGAAGTCCAAGGGACTCTTTGAAATTCTTAGTGATATCCGTACCTCGACATACATGTATCAGATTTGCAGAATTTAGGAAAAAAATAAAAAAAAGATAAAAATAAAATAAAATAATTTCATACATGAATATGCCCTTTGACTCCTGAAGTTAGAGAAGTATTGAAAATACATGTACTGTGGAAAAGAGGAGAAATTTTTCAACAATATTTTGTTGTTACCTGTTGTTAGATTTCTATGTTGAAAACAGGGACCAGATTTTCACTTCAAGATAAGCGGTTATTCAAAATAAGCGAAATCGGGATAACGAGAGTCGACTGTAACCTCATTTAGTATCTTATATCTGTGGATGAGACCTGCGTCCGTTTCTACGAGCCAGAAAACAAAGCTCAATGCCCTCAATGGCTAGAACCTACTTCAGGCCCAGGAAATTCAAGACGTATCATCACGAAAACATGCCTATATAATATTGACCCTCTTAAACCCCACTTTTATATAGTAAAACTGGGGTTTACATTATTTTTCTTATTTCTGCTCAAAAACATAAATTGTGGGTACACGTTAGAACCGCCTCGGCGAGGCGGTTCTAACGAGTACACACAGTCTATGTTTTGAGCAGAAATGTGAAAAATATGAGAGCTTTTTATCTGAAAATTTTCAGATTTTGGCGGTGAAATTTTCTATCTATTTGAATATAGACATGTTTTCGCAATGTTCTGGGCTGGCAAGATGATGCCCACTATATTTTAGGATGCTCAAAGAGTTATTGTGTCGGATATTTTACCAATGGGGTGTCCAATTACTGGCGACTACTATGTAAACCTACTTCATTACAAAAACACACCTATTCAAATATATAAAAAAATTTCACCTCCTAAAACTGAAAATTTCCAGATAAATAAATCTGATATTTTTTTCATATTTCTACTCAAAACATAGATTGTGGGTACTCCTTAGAACCGCCTCGGTGAGGCGAGTACCCACAATCTATGTTTTGAGCAGAAATAAGTCCAATAATGTATACCCCGGTAAACCCCAGTTTTACTATATAAAAGTGGGGTTTGAGGGGGTCAACTTTATATAGGCATGTTTTCCTAATGTTGACCAACTGAGAATCTTAACCCTTGTCCTGCTGAACCCGGATATACCCTGTCTTTGCAAACAGTGTAGATCAATATCAGTTGGCTTCAAAGAAGCCAACTGATCTGGATCTGCATTGTTTGCCATTAAGAGTATGAATTTATAGCAACAATTCGGATCAAGCAATCCGATTGGCTGAAAATTAGAAGTAGGCGTGGCATCTTAATTTATTCAGCAGGACAAGGGTTAATACGTAAAAGATGGCGAGGTAGATTTTGTTAAAGAAGATCAGCAAAATAAGAGTTCACAAGTTGCATGACCAGTGGATGCTGTAGAGAGAAACGGGTATAAAATAATACCACATAGTGCCTGATTTCGAACCTAAACTATTGTAGCTGAGACCTGGGTTTGTTACTTACTAAACAACTCAGTCTTGTTAAGGCACACACATATGACACATATCAGCGCAGGCTGATCTGTGTCTTCGCTGAGCACACATGTAGCCTTGTAGGAAATGTTGTGGTCCGACTCAATAATTAACGTAACGAGCAATGAAGAACCGCTTAGAAATGCCCGCTTCTGATGCCATAGAAAAATGCTGCTCATCACGAGAACATACCTATATTATTTTGACCCCCTTAAACCCCACTTTTATATTGTAAAACTGGGGTTTACAGGGGTATACATTATTTTTCTTATTTCTGCTCAAAACATAGATTGTGGGTACTCGTTAGAACCGCCTCGGCGAGGCGGTTCTAACGAGTACCCACAATCTATGTTTTGAGCAGAAATAAGAAAAAAATATCAGAATGTTTTATCAGAGAATATTCATTTTTGGGTGATAAAATTTTCAGTATGTTTGAATAGGCATGTTTTCGTAATAGAATCCGATTCACTTGTTGGTAAATAGATTCTAAAAAATAACACTTGAGAGCAATGAACAAACGCAACAAAAAAAAAACTAAAGAAAGACAGATATAAAAATAATACAGATCAGTTGAGACATTGGTTTATTCTAATATATATTATAACACACATTTATGTTTTCAATGATACATCATATTCACTACAGCACTCAACAGAAATGTCAAAATAACGCAACGACAGTTTAAACGCGCAAAACGAAAGTGTGTCTTCGAATATATGCAGGCAACGAAGGCGATGATCAGCCTGTGCGGATGTGCAGGCTGATTTAGGCGTTCATTACGAAAACACGCCTATTCAAATACATATATATTGAAAATTTCACCGCCAAAAACTGAAAGTTTTCAGATAAAAGTCCTGATATTTATTCACATTTCTGTTCAAAACATAGATTGTTGGTACTCGTTAGAACCGCCCCGCCGAGGCGGTTCTAACGAGTATTCACAATCTATGTTTTTGAGCTTAAATAAGAAAAATAATGTATACCCTTGTAAATCCCAGTTTTACTATATAAAAGTGGGGTTTAAGGTGGGTCAACATTATATAGACGCATTTTCGTGATGCGTTGACAGTTTACATATACTGTACATATCATTGGAGAGAGCAGAATATCAAGGACATGCAAAAGTCTTTCGCTGCCTAGGGAAGGCTGCGCTTCTGGATTGTAACATTTCCTCGGTTACATTACGAAAACACGCCTGTTCAAATATACTGAAAATTTTACCACCAAGAAATGAAAAAAAATCAGATAAAAAATTCTGATATTTTTCATATTTCTGCTCAAAACATAGATTGTGAGTACTCGTTAGAACCGCCTCGAGGATGCGGTTCTAACGAGTACCCACAATATATGTTTATGAGCAGAAATAACAAAGATAATGTATACCCTGTAAACCCCAGTTTTACTATATAAAAGAGGGGTTTAAGGGGGGTCAAAATTATACATTACGAAAACACGCCTGTTCAAATATACTGAAAATTTTACCACCAAGAAATGAAAAAAAAATCAGATAAAAAATTCTGATATTTTTCATATTTCTGCTCAAAACATAGATTGTGGGTACTCGTTAGAACCGCCTCGCAGATGTCAGAATTTTTTTTCTGAAAACTTTCAGTTTTTGGTAGTGACATTTTCAATATATTTGAATAGGCGTGTTTTCGTAATGTGGAGTTAATTTTATTGGAAGAGTTTGCTCCCAGAGGGAGCAAATTCTCTCCTTTAAGTGTAACTGCTAGAGAGAAGGGAGGTCAATATTTTCATGTTAGAGTTATTTCCGTTTTGAGGTGTATTCATTCTCCAATAAAATGTTATAAGCCGCATCAAAAACGTACTCTAGTCAGGGCATCTACAGTTGTCTTAGAGAATCTTTTGACCTTGTAGATTGATATCTGTATTGCGCTTGCCTATACAGATCTGAGCATGCGCATAGTCTACGCTTGGCATGCACCTCTGATGCAAAAAAAATATAATAATAAAATAAAATAAAAATAAAAAAATAAACAAAAATAATAAAAAATAAATAAATAAATAAATAAATAAATAAATAAATAAATAATAATAATAATACAATACGAAAACACGCCTATTCAAATATATAGAAAAATTCATCCCCAAAAACTAAAAAATTTCAGATAAAAATCTCTATTTTTCTCATTTCTGCTTATTACATAGATTGTGGGTACTCGTTAGAACCGCCTCGGCGAGGCGGTTCTAACCAGTACCCATAATCTATGTTTTTGAGCAAAAATAAGAAAAATAATGTATATCCCTGTAAACCCCAGTTTTACTATATAAAAGTGGGGTTTAAGGTGGTCAAAATTATATAGGCATGTTTTCGTGATGATAATTATAATACATTTGCAAAAACAGACCCGTCAGCGCATTCTTATCAGTGTTTACGTTACTGCTTCAGCTTATTTTGCAATGTGCCTTTAGGACGAGTGCGGACAGCAAAGAATCATATCAACCTGCGCATTCGCGCAGTCTGATCAGGGGTTTTGCATTCCGCATACAGAATCACTCTCTTTTGTAAATCATTAATTCCAACCCCTCACCTTTATACATACAGTCGAATTTCAATGGCTCGAACATCTTTGTGACCATGGAAATTCGTTAGAGACATGGGTAGTTCGAACCACTGAGGGTTAATAATGGTGCCAGGTCAGGAAGCAAATAGCGATAATTGAGGAAATTTTTCTCGATTTTCTACACAATAATTGTATGTTGAGTGTACTCTTTAGAATCGCCTCGGTGAGGCGATTCTAATGAGTACACACAACATACAATACAATGATAAAATAAGAAAACAAAATCCCTAAATATTGGGTTTTTTGAGCTATTGGAAGGATTTTGTAGGGAATGAAAAACGAGTTTGAATCATCCACGGTAAACGAGCCATCCGGGTTCGAGCCATTGAGGTTATACTGTATTACACGCAAATTGATTGGTTTAGGCAACAGTTTTACACTTCAATAAAGTCCAAAATCGGAATCCTTTGGATCCATTTTCCTTCCGCTATCTCAATCGTTGACGGTTTTTTTTTGTTTGTTTTTTTTGCCAACATTTGTACCATCTTGATGACAAAATGGAACTATAAAGTATGAATTATTATTTTCTGTGGAGTGTATGTATCGATTGTAAACTTCGGCGAATCAATCACAAATTAAACATAAACCCCCTCAGTTTGTGAGTGATTCGTCAGAGTGATTAGTTTGATAGTAATTCGCTGAAGTTTACATATCGATAAAATACACAAAAATAATAATTTATTCCTATAGTAAAGACCCGTATCGCTCGCAGATCTGCATTTTACTGCTCAAATATGCCGTCACGAAGGCACGTTTTCTCGTAGTTCGACCAACGCTTTTAAGACCACTCGAAAGAAAATAAGACCACTGTACTATTAAGACCAAGAGTTTGTTTTTTTTTTGTTTTTTTTTGTTTGTTTTTTCTAATTATTCTATGTTCAATATTAATATTAAGACTGCCTCACTAATAAGACCATTTTTAGGTAGAACCAAATTCACTAGAAAACACGCCTATATTGTTTTGACCCCCTTAAACCCCACTTTTATATAGTAAAACTGGGGTTTACGGGGCTATACACTATTTTTCTTATTTCTGCTTAAAAACATAGATTGTAGGTATTCGTTAGAACCGCCTCGCCGAGGCGGTTCTAACGAGTACCTATAAACTATGTTTAGAGCAGAAATATGAAAAATATCAGCATTTTTTATTTGAAAATTTTCAGTTTTTGGAGGTGAAATTTTCTATATATTTGAAGAGGCATGGTTTCGTAATGTGTGGTCTTTACTGTAGAGTTTTACTGTATAACGAGCATATTATGTAGCAAATGAGCAGCTATTATTCATCTACGCGCATGAGCAAAATTATGCAAAGCTGCCTGCAGTGCATTCTCAGTAATGTATTATTTTCCGTGACTCAGCAGCTTTTTGCACCTTGTTTACCCTAAATATTGGGACAACTACAGCCCTTTCATATTTGTCCTAAAGTTTGGACAAGCCTTGATGTGCCTGAAACAGCTGGATGAATGGCAAACAATGCAGACCATGATCAGACTGTAGTGTCTGATCTTGGTCTACACAATATGCTTAGGCCTGTTTGTTCCAATATTTAGAGTAAATGCGGTATCACATTTACTGACGCGGCTGATTCAGGGAAAGTATAAGATAACAGCAAATAAACTAGAAAATGATTGGAAATCATAGAAACGTATGCTATTTGTGCCTTCATTAAATGCATATTTTCATGATATATGAAGAGATACATTGAATCAGATATTTGAAACCAAGTGAACTAAATTCGAAGATTGTATTGTGACATAATGACATGCAAGGTCCAGAAAGGTCATGAATATAAGGAATATGCGGATAGCGATGGCCCAGATGAGACTGCGCATGCGCAGTCTAAGCAGGGCCTTTACTGTCGGCTTAAATACAATGTAACTACCCTTGTCCAGTTCAAATTACCAAGGTTTCAAAGATTTTCGAGCTACTGTTCGACTGCATAAGGGGCACATATCGGGGCACAATGATTTTTACAAATTATTATATGCTAACAGCAAAGACCCAAACTGGCCGCTTAATGACGTCATGACTCCGTCTATGTTCGGACCCGAACTAAGAACTGCACAATGAGGCGAGATGTCTGAGACATTTGCAAACAGTGACTATCAAGATCAGCCGGCAAACTCCCGGTCCGATCAGACGCTTGACTGTACGCACATACGAGCTACAGCATCCAGTTATACTGGAAGCGGCATCACGAAAACAAGCCTATATAATGTGGACCCATTTAAACCCCACCTTTATATAGTAAAACTGGGGTTTACAGGGGTATACATTATTATTCTTATTTCTGCTCAAAAACATAGACTGTTGGTACTCGTTAGAACCGCCTCACCGAGGCGGTTCTAACGAGTACCCACAATCTATGTTTTGAGCAGTTATATGAAAAATCTTAGAATTTTTTATCTGAAAATTTTCATTTTTTGGTGGTAAAATTTTCAGTATATTTGAATAAGCCTGTTGTCGTAATGGACAGCCAGGCCCTGACCCAGTTGCGCGGATGCGAAAGCAGGCCAAGGTCTTTGCTATCTGATGATAACCCGAAACCAAAGATGGTTTTAACGAGTACCCACAATCTATGTTTTTGAGCAGAAATAAGAAAAACAATGTATACCCCTTAAACCCCAGTTTTATTTTACAAAAGTTGGATTTAAGGGGGTCAAAATTATATAGGTATGTTTTCGTGATGGTGTGTGAATAGGCAATCTGTTTTTCGTGATAGAAAGCCTACACATAATTCTAAAGTAGCTCCAAATTGAAATCAAAGCACTGAGAGCGCTAATAGGGTGGTTGCCTGAACTTCTATGGGCCTCTAGAACTGATTGGGATTTACGTTGAATTTGAAAAGCCACACATAAACAGTATACAAAATTTCAAGTATTTGTAAAATGGAATATGAGAGCAGAAAGCCAGACATTCGCTACTTGCCTTTTTTTTTAAATATTTTGCAGGTTAGGTAACTTGGTTTAGATAACATTATAATGAACTTAATCAGGACAAGACAAATCATTTTCAAATTATTTTACCGATACCTTTTATAGGTCAAGTATAGATTTTTGGTACTGGGTATTCCCTTTTCGGTTTTAACATCTTGTTTACAATGTCTAAAGTCATGTGCAAATTATCATATTTATAAAATCATTTTCGGTTCCTGATAGCACACTTGCGGTCGTTTCCGGTGGAAAAGGTCCTTTTCGGTGAAAAATGTCCTTTTTGGTGTTTAGTAGGACTTTCGGATTACACTTTTTATCCAACGGTGTAGATATAGCGCATTTTATTGAAACATTCATATTCGTCCGTATATATTGTACTCAATATGATTAAAATCTTATTTCTTCAAAAGTATCATGTTTTCCTTTTTTTATTTTATTTATTCCTAATTATATGCATCAGAGTGTATAAGGCAGAGTAGAATAATTTTGAAAGGTAACTGACTCAGTGGAAGAGATCTGAAGCCAGAAAAAAGAAATCCACAAAAAGGGCAAAGATGAGCACGACCAGAAACATGAAAAGTCAGGCGAGTACCTTTGAACGGATGAAGAAACCGTCAATCAGTCTGAGTCGATAGCGAGCAATTAAAGCGCGAAGCAATGTTATCAACCAAGAATAATCAGTTCAGATCTGAAATGAGGAAGCAAAACATCTTTTAAGCGTAATGCAAGTTCAAATTGCATTAAACAATCAGAAATGATAATCATGGAAGATTTAAAAATGCAGTCATACCCTCACATATCATTGATGATGTTAAATCTATAATTGTGAAGAAAATCACGTTATCCCCTCCATATATGAAATTTTATGCCAGAAAAATATGAGAAAACGTACATTTTGACATATTCATGTAAGCCCAACGAAGACTGAAATCAGCCATTGCATATGTGCAGTCTGATGTGAGTCTTCGTTTCCCGCATGAAAAAAAAACTTTGCATCCTGTGCTATCCAAAATGCGCCCAGTGAAGATTCCGATCAGACTGCGCGAAAGCGCAGGCTGATCTGAATCTTCCCTGGGCGAACATATCCGAAGATACGTTTCCTGAAGTTGTGCCTAATGCATTTAAACATGCAATTAGTGCACTTAGTTCACCTTCTGTGGCGTCAGTGTATGATCTAAATTCTCTAACACAACAGGTTATTATAGAAATAAATTGGCAGAATAATGTTAGCGTCGATTATTTATATAACATGATGCGAATAAAGAAGCCGCAGCGTAAGAAAACGTACCTTCGGAAATATGGGCCCAGCGAAGATTCAGCTCTGCCTGCGCATTCGCGCAGTCTGATCAGAATCTTCCAAGGACGTATTTTGGAAAACCTAGGATGCAAAGTTTCTTCCTGAAGCGTCTGATGATTCTGCACAAGTTGATTGGAATCTTAGCTAGGCGCACATTTCAGAAAGTTTATTTTAGTTTAAACATTTTATTTGTAAATACAGATACAATATATATCAACATGAACATATTTCAACTCGGATTCAGAAAAAAAAGTCAAGGACTTGTGTGAATATGTCTCCCATATATGATAAATTATATTTCCTCACGTGGCTGCTCAAATAATCTAATATGGCAATTTTCTCTTTTTTTATCCTATGTTCTGTATTTCAAAAGGATCCATAGTTCGTCATACTTAGCGTTGTGGTCACTTGCTAGCTTCGTTGTCACCCGCTATACTGTTGTCCACTTTTCTTTCTGTTTGTTTTATGAGTAGCGTTTTCTTGTTCTGATGCAAGCATTGTGGCCACCTTCAGCTGTTGCCCACTTTGCTTTCTGGTTTCTTTCTGTTTGTGCTTTGCTATATTTTATATTATTGTGTTAATGACTGGTTTAGAAGATACGGGTGAGATTTCGCACGATGAAAATTGGTTTAAATCCCTAAATACTTTTTTAGTTTGTTCTGGCGTTCCGTTCAGTTAGATTTCTTCTTTCCTCGTTTATCAGTCAATCAAGCTGAATAAACGATGTGTCCCACTTACCCGGAGAATATGGGGTAACTGGGACAAAACATGTGGACTTTCCGCTCGGAATAGCATTATTACAAAAGACAAGCTTTGTGTTCAGTCATGTTATTATGAAAACTAAACATACACAGTTGATAGTATTGGCAATGAAAGGACGACTGTTTTTACTTTTGGTAAGATTTAATTAACAACCAAATTGTCCCACTTGCGCCAATTTCCCCTAAACGTGCTGTTTTATTTTGTCACTGTTTGTCCCTCAACATTTCATTCGGTGAATCGGCAGGGCTGTGTGTCTAGTGTAACTTTATTTATATTGATTTTGTTTTAAATTTTACTTTACTTTTTATGCAGTGAGCAGATGATGTGTACATCATGTTATGTTATGTCTTTTAGGGATATGTGTACCTGTTGGTAGGAAAATAATTTTGCAAAATCGATTGCATCACGCGAAAAAAACTCGCAAGTTTGTCCCTTTTCATATATAAAATATTTACGAGAGGAGTGGTGTATTTTATTCAATAAACTGTACATGCATAGTGTATAAAACAAGTTGGTTCATAAATTTTATTCGAAGTTTTAAACAGAGAATTGAATGGGATGCAGAAGTAAGTTAAAGACTTATTTGAATCTACCTCTCAAATATAAGTGAAGATACCCAGGAAATGCAACAATCACGAAGCGCAGACTTCGCGAAGTACCAAAAGAAGGGAATATGAACAAATAATGACAAAACAAACGCCACAAATGAAACCACCAAAGCACAAAAAAAAAAAAAACTGCAACAGAAGAACCACATTAGGAAGCTTACTAGGTGAATTACAAGATACATGTAGCGTGGAGATGGGGTATTAAATCAGTTTTACTCGCGCGAGTAAGTTGGACATACATTTACTCGAGCCAGTTAGTGGGACACATTATGAAAACATGCCTATTCAAATACAATGAAAATTTCACCTCCAAAAACTGAAAATTTTCAGATAAAAAAACTCCTATATTTTTCTTATTTCTGCTCAAAAGATAGATTGTTAGTGCTCGTTAGAACCGCCTCGGTCAGGCGGTTCTAACGAGTACCCACAATCTATCTTTTGAGCAGAAATAAATAAAAAATAATGTATACCCCTGTAAACCCTAGTTTTACTATATAAAAGTGGGGTTTAAGGGGGTCAAAATTATATAGGTATGTTTTCGTGATGTACCAAAAGAAGGGAATATGAACAAATAATGACAAAACAAACGCCACATATGAATTCACCAATGCACAAAAAAAGAACTGCAACAGAAGAACCGCATTAGGAATCTCACTAGGTAAACTACCAGGGAGCGTGGAGATGGGGTCTTAAATCAGTTTTACTCGCGCGAGTAAGTTGGACATACATTTACTCGAGCCAGTTAGTGGGACATACACTTACCCGCATAGATATAAACCCATTTGTGTATTACTCGGATAAGTGGGACATACCTTGATCTCCAAATTAAAATACTTATTTAAATATGACTCTCCAAAACACCTTCAAAAGTCTAAACAAAGCAGCTAACTAGTAACGTAAAGAGAGGATTGTGGATATCAAGGACTTCTTATGATTGCGCAAAGTCTGTCTGTTGTAAACTTGTTTTTAAGTCTTATATGGTCTGGTAATAATTTGGTCAGTTTTGAAACATGCATTTTTCTATGATGGCAGATTTAACGTTAATCGTATAAGGAATGACATATTTCCAATGTATCATCGGTGAATGACATGTGGCCACTTAACGGCAGTTTTACATAACGAAAACACGCCTATTCAAGTTTACTGAAAATGTCACCACCAAAAACCTGAAAGTTTACAGAGAGAAATTCTGATATTTTTCATCTTTCTGCTCAAAACATAGATTGTGGGTACTCGTTAGAACCGCCTCGTCGAGGCGGTTCTAACGAGTACCCACAATCTATCTTTTTTGAACAGAAATAAGAAAAAAAATTATACCCCTGTAAACCCCAGTTTTACTATATAAAAGTGGGGTTTAAGGGGTCAAAATTATATAGGCATGTTTTCGTGATGTAGACATATCAACAGGCGGTCAAATGAACTTGTCCAAACTTTTGGACAAGTATGGTAAGAAACTGTGGTGATCTAATATTTAGAGTACATGTGAAATACATGCGTTTCCTTTCTGTCCTAAACCCATTTATGCCAACAGACTCTTCTACCTCGGCTGTTTGGACAGGTTCGTTTCCTATATAGAGTGTGTCTGGTTAGTTTTTTTATTATTATTATGATGTTTGTAGGAATTGCTAAACGTAATGCAAACAGAAAAACTACAACAAAACAAGTCTATTGAGAAATACAGTAAAACTTCAATGACTCGAACACCGATGACCCGTTTAACTTGGATGATTAGAACTCGTTTTTTTTTTTGTTTTGTTTTGAGTCCCTACGCAATTCTTCCGATAGCTCACGAAAACAAGGATTTATGGAAAGTTTCTTATTTTGTCCTCAAATTGTATGTTGTGTATATCCATTAGAATCGCTTTATTGAGACGATTCTTATCATCTTTAGGCAATTCTAATGAGTACTATAAACATATCATTTTTGTATAGATGATCAAAAAGATTTCACTAAATTATCACCATTTGCTTCCTGGCCTGGCGCCATATTTGAAACTCAGTGGCCCGAACTGCCCATATCTCGAATAAATTTGCATAGTCCTAAAGATGTTCGAGCTATTGAGGTTTTACTGTTGTTAGTTTAGAGTTGTAATGTAAATGAGCCATAACACGACAAAACGTACCTACTTACATGTGAGTCCAACCAAAACTCAACGCAACCGCGCAATTTGATTTGTCTTAAAGTTTCTTTGTCCGTATGAGGAAAATCTGCATCCTTGGCTGTCCAAAATGCACTCAGTGAAAATTCTGATCAGACTAGGTGAATGCGCAGGCTGATCTAAATCATCGCTGAGCGCACATATCCGAAAGTACGTTTTCTGACGTTGCGATTCAAATGTTTTCCACAGCTGTTTAAAATTAGAGGTATTTTTAACACAACTGGGCGTTAGCTTGTCATGCCCCAGATCTTAAGAGTCTCCACAGATACTCGGAACTTTATCTCCTGACCATATTTGTTCCAGAAGTTAAAAAAGAAAACATTTTGCTGAATGCAGATATGTCTGCAACTGTTGAATGAGTGGCAAACAGAGCTTTCTGCAGCTTCTTATCTAGGTCTACACTGTTTGCTCAGGCATGTCTGTCCGAGTTCGTACAATAAATACCAGTTATAGAAGTTTCGTTTTTTTTTTTCTACTGTTTATATTAACTTTTCTTGCAGTATGTTACTTTACCTCTATGCCTATATAACCTGCACACACACACACACACACACACACACACACACACACACACACACGTACGTTTATGTATATTCTTCATCTTGAAATGTACATGTACTTATTGGAACAGAATGTATTTCTTGCAATTTCTTACAAAAGAGACAAGTTTTACAGCTTCACTTTAGCTACCCTACTCATCAGGTTCTTTCTGAGAAGGACTCTACTTTAGGGAAAGAATGTGCTCCACTTGGAGCAAACATTTTCCTTTTAGAGTGCGTCTCTTTTCAGGAGGGAGGTTAAATTCTTTTGAAATAGTTGCCGTCTCCTCACAAATGTACCAATAACTTTAATTATGGAAACAAAACCTGCAACTGGCGAACAGTTTCTCCAAATTATCTCTAAACATTTTGTTCATGAAAGCATAAATGATTGGATTTGCAACATTGTATGCAAAATACATATAGAAAACAACAACATTAAAATCTACTACTTGCAACGCCATAAGCCAGGCTGGCAAAAAGGCTATTATGAAAACTAGTGTCACTATAAACAACATAATTGCAGTCTTTATGTTAGCCAGTCTGTCATGGTCTCTTCGCTCCTTGTTTGGATCATGTCTGTTACGAGACTGTTTTCTGTTAATTGGATGGCTCTCGGTATCCACTTTACCATTTTCATGCTCATTGTTCAAACGGTTTAACATTGGTTTTGAAAGAGAAGTGGAAACAGTGTCGCCTTCCATCTGAACTGTTAGTTTGTGATTATTTTGATTATGGTTTATATTATTTAATGGCATTGTTGATTCATCCGTCTGGCATTGTGTGTTAACTACTTTTTTTCCGCTTCCCAGTTTTTGCTTTCGTCGCTTAGCTCTTTGCTTCGTAACTGAGCTATAAATCATTCCATATAACACCATTACGATCAGCAAAGAGATGAGATAAAATGATGAATACACTTTCTGGTATATGTCAATGAACGTGTTCGAAAGAATAGTCGTGGACACATAACACAATCCAGTATACGTAGGAACATATTCCGTTTTGTTTGTTACTGTCAAGTAACTGTACCTTATTTCTCCACCAAGACTCTGATTAACGATCACGTGATCAGACACGTTGACAATCTGCTCTGTTACCATATAAACACCGTTTCCTAGAGATGTTATGATACCTAAAACAATGGCAAATGCTGCAAGAATGTACACAATACACTTGGCTCGTTTCACTGTCATCACGTGGACAAATGGATGACAAATACAGATGTACCGGTCCACAGCAATGGCGACCATAATAAACGCAGAAAGAGGAACATTGCACGTGATGAGAAACTGATATACTTTACAAACCAAGTCGTATGTGAGCATAAAGCGCAGATATATTCCTGTAACGGTAAATGGTATTATTAATAAGCACGTGATGAAGTCAGTAATGGCCAAGGCTAGAATAAAGATGGTTGATGTAAGCTTCCCAGCTGTTCGAGTGAACACGTAGAGAACCAATCCATTTCCAAGCGTTCCGATGACACTGAAGATGCACAATATGATAATTATGGCTGTGATTTCCTCTGTGGAGCCTAATCCCGGGTCTTGTTCTGTAGGTTCATCGTCTGTTCGGATGTTTACATTAGCCTTTTGCGTTGTACCCCAAACAGAGTCAAGGTAGTCCATTTTTATTTTCTTCTGACGTCTGAAAAGTAGACAACAAGAATCCGACATTAATGAAAGTGGGTAAATACGGTTATATGTGTCTGTGCAAACAGTTTAGACTCAGATCAGACGCCCCAAAAGGGGCGTCTGATCTGAATCTACCCTGTTTGCCAACTCATCTAGCAGAGTTTCTAAAATCAACATGTAGTTTAATAGACTTAAGCCGTTTTCATTTTTTTTTTTTTTTTTTTTTTTTTTTTTTGCTGTTGTCAAACCGTGCGCACATGTCCGTGGGTACGTTGTTTGAAGTTGCGACTCATTTGATTTCTAATTTTTGTCAGACTGGTGATTTGGGCTGTTGCTTAATTTAATAATAGAAATAGTGATTGTCACGTTCTCCTTGTTGTTGGTGCAAATCGATCGAACTGCAGAAACAGAAATGATTTTAGTCCGCTTCCCGCATCTTTCAGAAAGTCGTTTTTTTTTTTTTTTTGTTTTTGTTTTTTTTTTATTTATGTTTTGATTGTCTGACGCTTTACACAGAATGAGCAAATTTTCAAAATTTTTTCATGATTCAATGCAAAACCATTTGTCATAACCACTTATGCACACACAAAAAATGCTATATTCTAGTCATTTGGGTTATAAATTCGAAATTCTTCCAGCTTTTGCCATATTAAAACAACAGATAACATATACTTGTTAAGCTGGAGTATTGAATGATAATCTGGGACTTTGTTTTCTCATGTATCCATAAAAAACATATGTATCGATAAAGTGCTTTGATTGAACACACATAACATATGTTTTGTAGAGAAATTGAAAAAAGTATCACAGTATGATAATTCTTGGACTTTCCTTAAACACACACACACACACACACACACACACACACACACACACACACACACACACACACACACACACATATGTTGTGGGTACTTATTAGAAGCACCTCGACGAGACGCTTGTAGATAAACCATTATGAAAACACGCCTATTCAAAAATAAGTAGAACATTTCACCTCCAAAACCTGAAATTTTCGGATAAAAAACTCTGATTTTTTTTTCATATAACTGCTCAAAACATAGATTGTGGGTGCTCGTTAGAACCGCCTCGGCGAGGCGGTTCTAACGAGTACCCACAATTTATGTTTTTGAGCAGAAATATTAAAAATAATGAATACCCCTGTAAACCCCAGTTTTACTATATAAAAGTGGGGTTCAAGGGGGTCAAAATTATATAGGTATGTTGTCGTGATGCTGAGAAAATTATAACAGGATTGTTATGAAATACTCCTATGAACAACTCTGAAGCAGTATAGTAGAACAGCAAATATTTAGATAAAGAGCCCGCCGATAAAAGGCGTACACTTTCTTCCGAGATATTTGAGCACGTGCATACAAAAATATCATCACATGAGCTTTCTTACAACTTCTGCACTCCGCGATTTTCTCTCTTTTGATAAAAAAAGTGATGAATTGGGTGAGGACGAGGTTTGACTAAATTAAACATTTCTTTTGTTGGTTGTTTTTAAATTTGAATCTTTGAAGGTTGCCCATGGAAACAAACAACACTGAAGAGAAATGCTGCATTGCTTTTACACAGAATTATCAGGAAATCGGAGTCTCTGTATTCATCACGGAAACACGCTTATATGATTTTGACCCCCTTAAACCCTACTTTTATATAGTAAAGCTGGGGTTTACAGGGGTATACATTATTTTTTTCTTATTTTTGCTTAAAAACATAGATTGTGGGTACTCTCCGAGGCGGTTCTAACGAGTATCCACAATCTATGTTTTGAGCAGATATATGAAAACAATATCAGAGTTTTTTTGTCTAAAAAAATTCTTTTTTTTTTAAGGTGAAAGTTTCTATATATTTAAATAGGCGTGTTTTCGTAATATTTTGCGACTCCTTATAGCAATGTAGCGCCGACTTAAGCTGAATAAGACATTCCAGGATAGCGGCATGGGCTCAATGATCCCAAAGGAATATTAAAATAAAATATGCATTATGAAAACCTCAGAAATACAATGTAGCTTAGGAACTTTTTGTTCATTTAACTGACCCATCTGACTGACCTTTGTCTACACAGTTTACCCATACAAACATTTATTTGGCCGAAAATTATTTATCATTTATCACTCACTCTTTGGGCCAAGTCAGCAGACGAAAAATTGGTAAGGAAACTATTTGCATGAAACATCGAAGCCTATTTTCTGGTAAAGGTAAGAAATGTTTCAAAATGTCGCCTGCTAAAAGTTTTACTTAATAGGCTAAGCGTTACGTTACATATGTACGCATGGCATAATTTTAAGATCTCTTTTGAATGATAGATATTGTGCCAGTGTGTGAGATAACTGTATAGCAATTCTCAGGCTAGAACCCGTTACCCGCTTACTGGTCCGATGCTCTACCGACCAAACTATCTTGGCGCCAGTGTTACAGTTTCACCCGCTTCATTAAATTATTTTGCAGAATCTGCTTGGAAGTACACCAGGACCAAAGAGACAACCACATATTCATTACGAAAACATGCCTATTCAAACCTATTAAAATATTACCACCCAAAAAATTGAAAATTGTCAGATAAAAAATGCTGATATTTTTCATATTTCTGCTCAAAACATAGATTGTGGGTACTCGTTAGAACCGCCTCGACGACGAGGCGGTTCTAACGAGTAACCACAATCTATGTTTTTTGAGCAGAAATAAGAAAAATAATGTATACCCCTGTAAACCCCGATTTTACTATATCAAAGTGGGGTTTAAGGGGGTCAAAGTTATATAGGCATGTTTTCGTGATGGATACCCACGATACCATTCATGGAGCCACACAGAGGCATCAAATGTCGAGGTATGAGAAAACTCTACAGCCGCATCGGGACTAGAACCCTGGTACTCCTGTACGCTTTCTTTTTTTTTTTTTTTTTTTTTTTGCCCTGTGATGGATCTAAGCAAGCAGCGGAAAATAACAGTGGTGACCAGATTACTTGGTCAGTAGAGCTAAGGAACAGTAAATTGCTGGCGCCGGGTTCTGCTGAAATTTTATCAAGCATGCTAAGCGTTAATACAACAATCTGAAAAGTAGACGATTTAATTATTGATAAAAGATGATAAAAGAATATCCTGGTGTTTGATGGCGGAATTATAAGCTGAACATATACGCCGACGTTACAGCTTTTGGCTGTTTATTAACCTTTACCACTCTCTGGCCTAATTCAGCAGACCACAAATTGATGACATTTTAAAATATTTTTTTTTCTTTTTTCTTGGGTTTTCCTAGTTTACCTAGAAAATCGGATCTGACAGACAGTTCCTGTAAATCGTCCTAAGAAGACAATTGACACTGAATGTTAAATCCCATTTTCTCAGAAAAATAAGAAACTATCATCAGCTTGTTGCCCGCTAAATTTTTCCAGTGTTAGTAAACTTCAACATAAGATAGTGAGGTACATTAAAGGCCAAATATTTCTCAAAAATAGACATGTTTTTATCTATGAAAGGTTTAATAAATTGATATATGGTATAAACACGATAATAAAATATGCCATCTGACAGCCTGTAAAATTTTGGCTAGTCTCTCGTTTTTGAACTGGATCAAAATGAAATGATTTTTTTTTATCGTATCTCTGAATTAATGTTGGCAACCTGACATCACTAAAACATGCCTATATAATTTTGACACCCTAAAAGCCCACTTTTATATAGTAAAACTGGGGTTTATAGGGGTATACATTATTTTTTTCTTATTTCTGCTCAAAAACATAGATTGTGGGTACTCGTTAGAACCGCCTCGACCAGGCGGTTCTAACAAGTACCCACAATCCATGTTTTGAGCAGAATTATGAAAAAATCAGAGTTTTTGTATCTGAAAATTTTTAGTTTTTTTTTTTTTTTTTTTGAAGATGAAATTTTCTATATATTTGAATAAGCGTGTTTTCGTAATGGCTGATGATGCGTCTAAAAATGACATTAAGTGTAGACGCTGATGAGACGCCGCATGCGCGGCATCTCTTCAGTATCTACTCTAACTGCTCAGGCGCGTCTGTCCGAATATTTGGGATTAATATGGTAGCAGTCTTCTTAACACGTAGCATTCTGGGTAACGACAAAAAACAGGATTTTATATCTTAACACCTAGCATTCTGGGTAACGACAAAAAACAGGATTTTATATCTTAACACCTAGCATTCTGGGTAACGACAAATAAACAGGATTTTATATCTAGGCTAGTTGTTTCCACTGGTTTTGACATTTCATGCAAATTGTCTCCAATGGAGATATTTTGCACATAACGTCAAATCCTGTTTTCGGGGGAAAATAAGAAAATAATTCAATATGTAGTCTGCTGAAAATTTACTTAGTGCCAAGAAAGATGAAGCATTCTTTTGCGTAGTAGTTTCATAAAGATGATAAAAGCTACATTGGAAAATTATATGGTAATGTTTACCAAATCTGACAGATTGCTTCAGCCACTTTATTTTATGTCTGGTTTATGTTCTCTGTAGTCCATAAAATAAAAGAATCGCATAACGAAATACGAAATGTTGGACCGTTAACACATATGCGAACAGTGCATCTTTCTCTGTCTGTCTCCCCTTCTGTTCCTATCTGTCCGTCTGTCTGTCTGCTTGTTTGTCTGTCTGTCTGTCTCTCTCTCTCTTTCTCTATCTCTCTGACTCTCTGTCTCCGCTCTCCTTCTGTATCGTGTACGACTGTTTTCATTTCTTTTACATTTTTTTTTATCTAAATGCTCTCTCTCTCTCTCTCTCTCTCTCTCTCTCTCTCTGTGTGTGTGTATCGTGTACGACTCTTTTCTTTGTTTTGTTTTATTTTTTATCAAAATGGTCTCTCTCTCTCTCTCTCTCTGTCTCTGTCTCTCTGTCTCTCTCTCTGTCGGTCTGTCTGTTTGTTTGTTTCTGTCTGTCTGTCTGTCTGTCTGTCTGTCTGTCTGTCTGTGTCTCTCTCTCTGTATCGTGTACAACATCTTTTTGTTTACATTTTTGTCACAATGTATTTGTGTGTGTGTGTGTGGAGGGGGGGGGGGGGGTTGCCCTTATTGGTGAAAAGGTGAGCCGTAACAAGAGAAAACACATCTTCTAACATGTGCGCCAAACGAGACTCAAATGTGTTTCATCAGGGTTTTCTTTCTTCGCATAAAGAAATGTTGAATCCTTGGCTATCAGAAATGCGCCCAGTGAAGATGCTGATCAGACTGCGCTACTGCGCAGTCTGATCAGTATCTTCGCAGGATGCACATGTCCGAAGGTACGATTTCTGAAGTTGCGGCTTATTTAAATTCGTTGCCTTTCTTTGCTTTTGGACGACATGATGCACTATTGCTCCTATCTTTCGGTCTCCTTGGAAACAGAGCTTCAGTCCGTCCTCAGCACATCGGCACATTGGTAGACTGGCTCCAGTTTCCGGTGACTACAAATTATTATAATCCTGTTTGATACATCAGCTAGAATAAAACCAATATATGTAATATTAAATTATTGAGGCTGGATTGATTTGAGTATCAGAGGAGATATTAGAAGAGAAAATAAATAGTTTCATTTCATTCTATAAGTACAATTAATGCAGTTTGATGCATTCATTGTTTAAGTTGATAGACTGAAGCCAGCTTAGGACAATAGTTTCGCCAATTCTCTAAAGAACTTATACACGTTGGACGGCCTAATGCATTGCTACATTAATACGTCTATGCCTAGCGTCCTACAAAGGGGACATTGGCAAACAGTACAGACCCAGATCAGACACCGCAGAACACAGCGCCTGATCAGGCTTTACGCTGTTTACATTAAATATAAGGAATTCAACAAAAACTGTTACAGTAATAATAACAACCAACCAGACACCCTTTCTTTTGGAAATTAACCGGTACGCCTTTGTTGGTGTATCGTATGTAGGCTAGATATTACGACTCCTTAACTAACTACTAACCATACTTCAGCTTACAAGTTCATTTGACAACCAGATGAAATACATACAACTCTCTTTATACCGACACTCGATATAACGACAAAATTCGTTATAATGACAATTCGACTGTCACGAAACCTTCACTTAAGAGGAAACAGTTAGTCACAAATTATGCAAGATCTTTTATTTAATACTTTAAAGAAACATATGTTTTGGATATTTGTTAGAATCGCCTCAGTGAGACGATTATAACAGATATCCGAAACATATATCCTATGAGGAAATAAGATCAAAACAAGACCTTTCTTATATATCAAGCTGCTCATTAAGTATTCTGTACAACAGCAAATTCATTTTAATGGTAACGTTTTTGGGAACAAACGCTGTCGTTGTAACGAGGGTTTACTGTATCTAGAAATGGTGAACCTTTATTTCAGTCTACACTGTATGCGCAGACCTTTCTATCTAAATGCGTACGGCAAATATCGTAGTTCAGGAGTTTTGTTTGTTTGTTTGTGTTGAGATTTTACCGCCCAGTCAACCCAGTTGGGTCATTTCGAGCGCGGTTAGTTTAGCCAGCCACACTTTTACTGGGCAGGATAAGTCCTCTAAGCGGTAAACCAGTATTCTGCACATTCTTTCGCCAGAAACTGGCAACTGCCCTTCTTGAATCAGCGGAAGGGAGGGAATTACCTTAGAATATATTTCATGATCCATCTCCGTGAAAGAATGTTGCCGACCGGGCGGGGGTCGAACCCGCAACTTCCTGATCAGCAGTCGGGCGCGCATCCAACTGAGCCACCGAATAATTCAGGAGACGCACAAACTTTTACTGAAACGAAACGTCAAAAATCGTACCATCGGACTTTTGAGCCCAGCGAAAACTCAGATCAGCCTGCGCATGCGCGCAGTCTGATCAGCATACTCACTGGGCGCATTTTGGATAGCCAAGGATGCAAACTTTCATCATGCATACAAAGAAGACTCTGATCAGACTGCGCGGATGCGCAGGCTGATCTGAGTCTTCATTGGGTGCGCATGGGAGAAGGTACGTTTAGAAGGTATGTTTCCTCACATTGCGGCTCTACTTGAGCCGTTGGGTTTTTTCTTTGTTTTGCTGTTAATGGAATCGGTATCATATAACAGCAAACACTTCTTATTTCTGAAGGCTGATGATACAACAGTCTGGGACATGCTTAATGTAAACAGCCTTTACATTTTCCAGCTGATTTTCTGTGGAGACAATCCCATGGTGCGCCATTCGAAAATGTGTACTATTGCATATCCCAGTAAGCAAAGGTTAGGCGTACTTGTGGACATGTTAGCCCAGCGAAGATTCAGATCAGCTTGCGCATTCAGAATCTACACTGTGTGCATTTTGGACAGATACAGTACATGTACTTGTATACGTTCGCACAGCTCTGTAATTACCAAGTTCATCAGACAAGGCTGCCGCCGTTTGCTGTCGCATAGCTAGTGAGACACTTTTGTTCGCAGTGACACGGAAGAATTGAATAAATCTCAATCACTCTCTGGGCAAATTCAATGGACGGCAAATTGGTGATGATTTTCTTTTTCCCAGAAAACAGAATTTTATATTTTATGTAATTGTCTGCATTTTGAGATGCTAAATCCTTTTCCCTGTTAAAAAATATGAAATCTATTTCATATAATTGTTTGCTGAAAATTTAACCCAGATTGCAAATAACGACAGGCTATAGCCTATATTATGCTTTTGCATTTTCCCAATAAATAGAGTTCAACATTTCATGTCAATCATTTCTAAGAAACAGCCTGTATGAAATTTGAAATCCCGTGTTCTGGTGTCGCCTGCTCAGTTTGCCTGGAGTTTGCTAAATCAAGCTCTGGACTGAAAATCAATATTTTCCCAGAACATACAGAAGTGAAATTGTGACTTGAAACGTGAAGCCCTCGTCAATCTATGTATCCGCATGGTTTTAATATCGGTTCGTACACAACACGTGACTTTGCCCATAATGTCTGACTCCAGCCTACCCTTACAATCCCGGATTATTACTTTTTAATATGTAAAATGGTGAAATGAAAGGTTTGCCTGAATGAATGAAACGTTCTTTATAATTGTTTTTAAAATGTTGTTTTCATTGACCAAACAACCTAATAAATGTACAGCCTAACTTTATGTATGAACATAGGAGATGTTCCACAGTTGAAGTCTTAAATTAACCCTGCAAGTACTGACTGTAGAAAATAAGCGATCTGGGATATCAAAGAACAAGCCACTGATTTGAATATTAGGGGCAATTTCCACCAATATGTGTTCAATAATATTTTATAGATAAAATATTTGGTCGAATTTCAATGGCTTCATTTCTTTCGAACCATGGAAATTTGTTTTAGGCATGCATAGATCGAGCCGTTGAGGATTTATCACAGTGTCAGTAGGCAAATGGGGAAAATTTAGGGATGTATTTTCGACCTCATAACGAAAACACGCCTACATGATTTTGACCCCTTTTAACCCCACTTTTATATAGTAAAACTGGGGTTTACAGGTGTATACATTATTTTTCTTATTTTGCTAAAAACATAGATTGTGAGCACTCATTAGAACCACCTTACCGAGGCGATTCAAACAAATACCTAAATTAATGTTTTGAGAAAAAAATATGAAAATATCAGAATTTTTTATGAATTGTTCCTTTTTTGGTTGTAAAATTGCGGCGTTAAAAATGGCGGCGTTACTTAGTAACAATAAATATGTGTACATAGTACACAACGTTAAAACGTCACGGCGTCCAAACGGCGTCGTTAGTCTTTGTTAAATATTTTTATGAAGTACTTTTCATCAGCTAACCTCGCTGAAACATCATTGTTGTGACATTTGTAAAAAGAGAAAATGGAAAATTTGGGATTTATAAGAGAGCACTGCTCTAAATGAGAACTGAGAGGTAATTGTCTTGTTGATGGGTCCCTAATTTGTTCGTCATGAACTGTCCGTCTGTTTCGGAAACGCCGTGACGTTTGAACGTTGTGTACTATGTACACGTATTTATTGTTACTAAGTAACGTCGTATATATGTTTGGGATCATTGAGCCTGTTTTGATTACCTTAAAATCTAATACCCCTAAAGCCAGTGTTAGGAGGCGTAACTACATATCTGAATATGAAATACTTAATAGATTCGTTCTTTAGTTTGCTCTTTGTTTCCAAAAGCAATATTTTGGATTTTGGATTTTTTATTTTACTTCACTTCTGTAGGTGTTAAATGCCATGTGGCGGTCATACAACGTCTCCCCGTTTTTCACCACTATAGTTCAGATTATATCGTAATTCCATTTGGGATTCTTTGGGATCACTGAGTTCATTCTAGATGTTCTGCACAATGTAGTAATACGTTGAAATAAGAATGTAGGAACACTTAAAACATGCATAAAGTTGCCCTGGAAAGGCAACAATCACAAGCACAACCTTTCAGAGGCATCCATCACGAAAACAACATATACAATTTTGAGCCGGCTTAAACCTCATTTTCATATAGTAAAACTGGGGTTTAGATTTTTTGTGTTTTGATAAAAAAAAAAAAAAAAAAAAAAAAAAAAAAAATTGGGGTACTCATTAGAACCGCCTCGCCGAGGCGGTTATCACGAGATCCCACAATCTATGTTTTTTTAGCAAAAATTTGAAAACTATCAGAATTTTTTATCTGAAAATTTCCCTGTTTTGTTTGTAAAATGTTCAATATATTTGAGGTTGCATGTTTTCGTAAAGATGTCATTACGAAAACACGCCTATTCAAATATATAGAAAATTTCACCTCCAAAAACTGAAAATTTTCAGATAAAAATATCTGATATTTTTCATATTTCTGGTCAAAACATAGACTGTGGGTACTCGTTAGAACCGCCTCATCGAGGCGGTTCTAACGAGTACCCACAATCTATGTTTTGACGAAATAAGAAAAATAATGTATACCCGTGTAAACCCCAGTTTTACTATATAAAAGTGGGGTTTAAGGGGCTCTGAATTATATAGGCATGTTTTCGTGATGGTGAGGAACAAACATTTACAAGACAACAACGGCAAAATCCCAATAACCGATATACAAAAAAAAAAAAAAAAAAAAAAAAAGATACAACAAAAAAAAACAAAAAACACTTGTTTCGAAAGAACCGCCTACGAACGGTCAGCAGAAACAAATACTATATGATGATGGCCTTAAAGGTTCCATATTCCTCAAAAATAGACATTTTTTTTTTATCCAAGAAAGGTTTAATGAATTGATATATAGTAATACAATCATAAAATGTGGCATCTGACTGCCATTTAAATTTCAATTAGTCTCTCGTTTTTGAACTGGATCAAAAATGAAATAATTTTTACAGTATCTCTGAATTAATGTTGGCAACAGAGATACGATAAACATCATTTCAATTCAAGAACGAAAGGCTAACTGAAATTTTCAACTGTCAGGTGCCACATTTTATGATTGTATTAATACCATATATCAATTTATTAAAACTTTCTTGGATAATAAAATCTCTATTTTTGAGGTATATGGAGCCTTTAAGCTAGTTTTACATGATTGCAACCGTGCAGTTAAAATTCACAAAAATCTGTTTGGTTGTGCAAGTCATCTCTCTCACGAGTGCAACATTACAGTAAAACACAACGAATCATAAACTGCAATGCATCAAAGTAAATTATTGCATAAAAAGCAGTGTGTCACGTTATTAACAGCCGTGCATTAACCGACAAAAAGCCGTGTATTAACAAGGCAATTCACGCGCTGTTGATGCACGGCTACGTAACTTTCAATATGATCGTACCGGGGCCACAGATTTGCTGCCGTTACGAGATGTGTACTGCCAGGCCCTACACCAAGCATAGTCCGTGGAAATTGCGTTCGCGAGACATCGGTGAAAAGGCGAAACACAAAATAGAAATAACATGAAATGTAGCAAATGTTTTCAGTTTTTTTTTTTTTTTTTTTTTTTTTTTTTTTTTTTTTTTTCTTGTTTTGCAATAATAGCGATCGAACATGGTTTTTCAGTGCATTAACATTCGCCTTCGGCCTCGGTTTTCAACACCTCCCACGGGCCTGGCGAATGTTAATGAATGAAAAACCACGTTTGATCCCTATAGTGCTCAATGACAATCTGAACCCAAGCAAACGAAAACTACAAGTTGAACCACGATAGTCCCTATCACAGACAGCATGAAGTTCCGTTGTTTCTGTGTTATTGTTTTATATAATTTATCCGTTATGCGAACCGAATTGTTATGTATTTCTGTATTAAGAGTAGCATCGGGACCCAGGGTGAAGTTGGCTAGATGTAAAAATGCTTTAAACGAAGCGATTTGTTATAAGTCTTGCCTTGTGTTATTTTGCTCTTGTGTTTTTCAGTTCTTTTAGCATTGCTATTATCTCGCTTGAGGAAGAGAGAGCTAATCCTAGTGCTTTTCGTATGTTTGTTCGATTTGCGCCTGGAAAGGCTGCGGCTTGTGATTGTGGCACTCCCAGGACTTTTCTCTTACCTTTTTGTAAGGGCTATGTCTAGTGAATATGACCTTTCCTTGGCATACAGTAAAACCTCAATGTCTCGTTTACCTTAGATGATTTGAACTCTTTTTTGAGTCCCTATAAAATTCTTCTGCTAGCTCAAGAAAACAAATATTTAGGGCAATTTTCTTCTTACATCAAGGAATTGTAAGTTGTGTGTACACATTTGAATCGCCTGGTCAAGGCGATTCTAATGGGCACACATTACATACCATATTGTATAGTAGATAAAAAAGACTTCCCTAAATAATCACCATCCTGGCCTGGTGCATGATTAACCCATGTCCCGAATAAATTTCGATGTTCCCAAAGATGTTTGAGCCATTGAGGTTTTACTGTATTTATCTTCAATGAGTCAGCAAGTGGACAGCGGTCCACTGATAAATTTCGCGGACGATCTCATATCACAAGGCGCGCAGCAAATACAATTACAAAAACAAGCCGATTCAAATATACTGAAAATTTTACCACCCCCCCCCCCACCCCCTCCAAAAAAAAAAATTGAAATATTTCAGATAAAAATTCTGATATTGTTTATATGTCTGCTCAAACATATATTGTGGGTACTCGCTAGAACCGCCTCGGCAAGGTGGTTCTAACGAGTACCCATAATCTATGCTTTTTGAGCAGAAATAAGACAAAAAAATGTATATCCCTGTAAACCCCCGTTTTACTATATAAATTCGAGTTTAACCGGGTCAAAATTATATAGGCACATTTTCGTGATGGAATGTGTTGCCAGAAACGCACCCAGAAACGGTTTAGTATCAGTAACATTACCTTCATTATTCAAGGTAAAACACCCTCTCAGAAAGTTGCAGTCCTAGCACTGTAGGCCTAAGTAGATCTCTTGAAGATAGTACTAGCAGACAAACATCGAAGAAAATGACAACAGATGAAGAAGATCAGACATAAAATTGTTAACTAATTGACGTCTAACGTCCAAATAGGGGACGCTGAAACAATGTACTTGTAAACCTAGATGAGATGCGTACTATGATGGTTGAATAATTCTGTTTATCATGATATTTTAATTTTCACTGACGTAGCCAGTTAAGTCCAGTTCTATGCAATACCACTTCAGTAGATCAGTGTGCTTAATTTCACAAAGGGAGAACACATTCAAGCTTACCATGCGTTATCATGTTCAAAAAAAAAAAAAAAAAAAAAAAAAAAAATGAGTTGGCCGGAACATTACAGTAACTGTCATTTGGCAAAGTGCTCTTACTAGTACTTTTTCGCTGAATTCGAGTAGGCTATGTGTTTTATTCTGCACAGTTCGTTTAGACTATTTTAGTCTGCACAGTTCAGCAAGACTACAATTTTATTCTGCATGGTTCGGGTGGACTACATATTTTACTATGCACACTTCGGTTAGACTACATATTTTATTCTGCACTGCTCGTCCATTAGGCTCTATACTGCTCATCTTATTGGAAGTGGCATGCTTGATTTTTGTCCAATTGTGAATCTGGTTTAATATATAGAAGCAATTTCCCATGATGCATGGCCAATAACATTGCTGTCGAACAGTTCCCAGCAGGAGTGGAAATCATATTATGGATCAAATGGAATTAACCCTTTTCTATCTCTTTCTATCCTTTTGCAGTAGCTTGAGAGGACACACGGGTGTCATTGCGCTGAACTGATCGCATTATCGTCGTTTGGAATTAGCTGGCAACAGGACGTATATACTATTAGGATATTGACTTTTTTTCCTTGAAATGTCCTTTCTTACTGTTATCCTGAAGAATGACAAATTGAACTTTTAAACTTATCATATATAAGCATGTCATAATGATTCTATCGAATGCTATACAGACCCTTTATCGGTCCGTTGTCAGTTATTCTATTTTGCAGTTGTTGTGGTTTTATTCGTATAATTGCATTTTGATTTGTTAGACAAGCGGGGATAGTATCAGTAAACTTCATTGCAATTTTGGTTTAGCTGAAAATAATTAATTTCAACAATGTCTTAAAGAAAACACACAGTTTAAGTTATCAAGTAAACTTCCCCGTAGTTTCTGAGCGGAAGGCACAGTACGAGTACTCTTGTTCGAACATGTTTAGTTCTTAGTTTCCCATGTGGCCCTCTTATGCCTCACAATACATAAATATATGATCAGCACCCTTGCAAACTACACAGCTGCATATGACGAGACTTAATAAAACGGAATACCCGATTTTTTTTTCTTTGTTTGATCCATGTTTCCAAAGGCAACCTTTAACCCATTTATGCCTAGTGTTCGATAAATGGGACATTGGCAAACATTGTAGACCCAGATCAGACGCCGCAGAACGCGGCGTCTGATCCGGGTCAACACTGCTTACATGAAATAATAGGAATTTCTATAAATCATGATAATACTACTCGTGATAAAAACTACCCTGACAACCCTACTATTGGAAATTAATCTGTCCTAAGACCTGAGGTAGAAGAGTCCACTCGGCATCAATGGGTTAAGATTTTATATTTAACAGTAGTATTTGCCTGAATATCAAGAATACTTTTTTTTTAAATAATGTACGCTCGTATTATACTCCGAATAGGTCTAAGTGTCTTAACATGTTGTTTCTGTTGAGTTCTCATCTTTGCTTCATCATAGGCTTTATCTGTAATTTATTTGTTATCTGTGATTTATTTGTTATCTGTGATTTATTTGTTGCCCGTAATGATTCATGGGTGTGGTAGAAGACCTCCACGCAGACCGAACACATATATGTTATACCACTACGGAAGCTGAGGGCGAGAATTGGTACAGGTAGCTGAAGACCCCCCGCCCCCCATCCCCTCCACACACACACTTTCGACTTTCTGCCCAAGGCGGTTCTTTCACTGTGATACTGTCTGTTAAATGTCCTGTAGTGTTTAACCTACTAATGTTTTGTTGTTTTTCTTTTTACTATTATGTAAAGTACATATATATTCGGTTAAGTTTGAGAACTGAGTTTCAATCCTTTTTTTTTTTTTTTTTTTTTTTTTTTGGAAAAGGTTGCCAGCTCTGCTTGCCACCTGTTCTTTTTGTGGCTGTTTAATTGTATTTGTCTGTCTTTTCTTTTGATGTTGAGAACTTGATGTGGATCTGATTGTATCAGTGCATGAGTTCACTTACTTACCAATTATATTTTGCAGCAAATAATGGGCTTTTCATTAGTTTTAACGTAGGCTTTTAAAGCAGCAGGAAGGACAGATTTAACTCCTAATATACTTAGCCTATTGGTACTTTCGATTCCCTGATTAAAATAATATTTGGGTGAAGCACATATTGAACATAACAGCGTATAGGATGAACCACATCATACAAGGGTTTTCTACTCTTGGCGAATTGCTAAAATCCTTGTTTCTTAGGTCGATTGTTTACATTCGAGCCTAAGAATACATACATCGAGATTTCTTTAAGCTTGTTGTCCACGTGATTGTCACTGACCAATGAAATCAAACCGCGCGTATGTAAGACATCCAGGTAACAGTTATTTATAGCCGAGCTATTCTTGTCGCTGTGACGAGAGAGTGTCGTGTACAGAGGGTTATCTGTAAAACCTGGACTGGGACATTGGCAAATAGTGCAGACTCAGATCCGACGCCGCAGAGCGCGGTGTCTAATCAGGGTCTGCACTGTGTGGTTAAATTTACAAAAAATAAGGGTTAAATGAAACAATTTTAAGTCCCCGTTCAGGACCGTTTTCCCCGCCTACACTTATAGACAATCGACCCACCAGTGTTGTCAGTGCTTTGATTATAACACGTAAGGGTGAAATAAAAATTAATGTTAAAACTGGAATTGAAAGCATAGAATGTCGCCCAGTCTGATTTAGTATTGTGTTTAAATCTAAAAAATGTCATATTAACCCGGATTTTACATTTAACGACTTTTATGTTTACGAATGTCAAAAAAAAACGACGAAATTTTCGCATTTAAGAGATATTGCCTTGATGATTTATGTTATCTACTAGTCCCTATGGAATAGGTGTTTGCAAGGCTTTTATTGTGAAAACCATTAAACTCACCTGCACCAAGTAGATTACAATGTAGCTGATACATTGTATGCATGCGGAAGAAAACGTTTTGTGGCAGTAGCAACATGGGTTTTCAGCTATTAGCAGAATGGGGAATCTGTATAGACTGTAGGATAGGAGGATAAGAGGAAACATTATAATGTAAACCTTGGATGTAATACTTGTGAAGTGCAGGACCCCTACGCGGACGGAACAAATATTGTAATTTGAGAGTGCGTCAGAATTAAAGGCGAGGTTTCATACAAGTAAAACTGGTTTGAATATACCAGATACACAAAAAATGTGCTAGAATAATAAAGCAACAAGGCAAGGGCGGATCCAGACGGAGTTCAGGGTGGGGTGCGGGGGGGGGGGGGTGGGGACGGAGATGTGTGTGTCTGGGGGGAGGGGGTAAGTTGCTCCCTGCCTCCACCCCCTCCGCCCACCCCACCCCACCTTGACTACGAATGTCATTGTCATGGGAAATGTTGATTGAATTTTCATAATTTTGGGATACCAATATACCTTACTCTTTACCTCATACTTCTCTTCAACAAGTCCACTTTACTTTTCCAAAAGAAACAAAGTCCATATTACTACCTATGAGTGTGTATACAATCCTGAATGAGTGGCAAACAGTGTAGACTGATCAGACGCCGTGTTCTTCGGCGTCTGATCCTGGTCTACGCTGTTTGTTCTATTCTGTCTTTCCAAATACGTAGAGTAATTATGGTTACTTAATCAAATCGAATCCCCACCCCTCCCCCCACCACCCCGTAGAAATCTTCCTGAATAAGCCCCTGCAAGGAACAGATAACTTGGTAAGAAAGCAAAGGTAGATATGAGGTCTACTTGGGTACCGCATTGCGTGAGTGATAGCAGTTGAGTCTTATTTCAAACTGTTGGATAGTGTACTGTAGATGACGCATTTCATAGAAGGGAGTACTTCTCCAGTATATTTACAGCTGTATGGTCACACGTATACATTATGAAAGACATCATCTCCTAAGTGTTAGTGATGTTTTCCAAATATAGTCGTTTCTTTGCCAAGAAAATTGTTTTCTCCAGAGAGTTTCAGAACTTTGATCAAAAAAAAAAAAAAAAAAAAAATGTTGACAACATTCTTTTTTCTGTGATGTCTTTGTATCTGATACACCATTTTGATATGTTGTTCTGAACAAAAAGAGGCCACGTCAAATGAAAAATGTGCTTTCAAACATGTGCAAAATGCACCGATTCAAATCATCCTGCGCATGCGCAAAGTATCATCCGGCCTTTGTTTTTAAATCATAAATTATTTAGTAGAAGTAGTCAATGATTCTGTTAGCGGGCAGTGAAGGCCCTATGAAACTCAATCTGTGCACTTTTGAAGGTCTGTCAAGAGCCGTTGCCGACACACATAGCTACAGATAAGAGGGAGTAGCCACATAATATATTTCTTATTTCTCTACAAAAACATACGTTGTGGGTACTCATTAGAAGCGCCTCACTGAGGCGCTTCTAATGAGTACCCACACCATATGTTTTTGTAGAAAAATAAGAAAGATATCAGCATTTTTCAGATGCAAAAAGCGCCTTATCTGTTGCTATGGACACAGACTAAAGACTCGAAAATATATCCGATCGCCCAGTACAAATAATATGCATGCTAATCTAATTATTTATGGTGCACAAGATGATTCCGGTCCTTGTTGTAAGTTTTGGGCTCTCTCGGAGACGGCTCTAGTCAGACCGTGAATGCCCACATAATGAGTTGCACAGGACTATTCTGGGTTTTGTTCAAACCTTTGGGCTCTCTCGGCGACGGCTCTAGTCAGACCACGAAAGTGCAGAGATTAATCTGCACGGGATGATTTGAGTCTTTGTTCTAACCTTATATGTTCTAAGTTTGCGTGATGCCGTTTTGCCATATAAGCAAGCGGCTCTATGCGCTATTCTAAAAGTGTTGATTTCTATCAGCTGCCGTGCTCTCAGAATGACCAATTTAATGACCGTATTTATTCTGAGCAATGAGACAGACAGGCCTCAGAAAAAAATGTATAAAACCAGACAATAAGCTAGGGAACGCGTTTGAATGGGTCCATATTGTTTGTTGTTCATTCAGCAATTTTTAGAGACTACAAAAAGAGGTTAAGAGGACTTGTACAATATTTAGGGAAAGGATAGTAAAGTGTTAAGGCGTCCGAATACTTAAGGTAGAGTACGGTACCATTTTTATTTGAGCCAATTACATTAATACCTGTTTTGTTCCGCAATATGCAACTAATAGCTGACTTCCTACTACAAATTCGAAGCCTAGACGACAGTCCAGAAAAATCAAGTGTCACGCAACGGGTTCTTTTGTATTCTTCTGAATTCTATAAAGTGCTACAACTGTGTTTTAATTACTGAAACAAACGTCGTTTTTAGCATATAGCCAGTATTACCGTGTAGGCTCTAAACATTTGGACACTTTAACGCCTATTGTACTTGAACAGCATCATATAGGTACATGTACCAGTTGCTGCGTCTAAAGGCTGGGGGATGAGTTGCAAACTGTATGAATCCTGTTGCGTCTGATATGGATCTATACATGTCCTGTGTGCTGAAACCTGTCCGTTAGAAACGTACAGTAAATACGGTATTGTGTACTACTGAAGCAGACGTCGCTATAGCAAAAAAAAAAAAAAAAAAAAAAGTTAGACATGTGTACCATATTCGCTACAAGTATTCGGAGAGATTTATGAATAGGCAAACTTTATTATACATGTAGGAATGAGTTTCATTCTTGTTGATTTTGTCGATGTGTAAACGCCAGTAATAACTTACAAACTGGATAAAGAAGGGTTTTATGTTAAGTTTGGAAGCATTCGCTGGCGGTTACACAACGTATAATCGCGAAATCATGCCTATATAATTTTGACACCCTTAAACCCCACTTATGTATTATAAAACTGGGGTTTACAGGGGTATACATTATTTTTCTTATTTTGCTAAAAACATAGACTGTGGGTACTCGTTAGAACAGCCTCGCCGAGGCGGTTCTAACGAGTACCCACAATCTATGTTTTGGGAAGATATATGAAAAAATGTCAGAAATTTTTATATGAAAATTTTTCCTTTTTTTTTTTTTTTTTTTTTTTTGTTTGTAAAATTTTGACTATATTTGAATAGGTGTGTTTTCGTAATGTAATCTACAAAAATGAAATTTATTTCTTACATTTATTAAATACAATTTGGTCATGTTTATGTTGTAAATGTAAGGAAAGACGGGACCAAGCAAACACCTGTTTACATCCCTGATTCAAGATGACGTCGTTGTGGCACAACGTCATCACCACAAAACCCGGTGAGAATATTTTTTTCAACCATAAGCTTTTTGTTTTCATTACGAAAACATATTTAGATATTAAGTTTTGAGATTCGTGTAGAATATTATCAAACATCATTTATAAATTCGAAAACGGCAAAAGAAATAATTATAAGCCAGGTAGGAGTTTTACAATGTTTCCGTTTTATGTTCAACTTAACAAGGAAGGCGTCTATCCAAACGATGTTGAAAATAGAGAGTAAACACACTATTAGACTGCTGACTGTTTTATGTGAGGCAATCCCAGCGGTATAAGGTATTTTGTCAATGTACAGATAAAACGATCGCTTCAAACAGATTATTAGCGTTTTTAGTTATTTGAGATAGCTGCTTTAAATATCAGAAAATTCGTTTCAGGTGTTTGTTTTAAAACTCCACTTGAATGATTCTAAATGAATGAAAGAGAACTATTCTTTGAAATATAATTGAACCGTGACATGGGAAAAACGTCTTCGGCATAGGCGAATAGGAAATACCTAGATCAGACATCCACCCAGTCTGTCCGGCTAGAGATTTCGTTTTTCGCATTTTTACACTGGGACATTTTTTTGTCTTCCTTGCTTTTTTCCCCGCGCCATCAGCCGCTTTCGAAAAGGGTCTACTCTCAACAGAACGAACTAACTTCCATAGGAGGATGCCCTTTCCATTGAACTAGACCCATTTTCAAAAGGGAGGCAAAGCCAATTTCGATAATGCCTCCTTTGACAGTTTACCCAATCTTATTTTTGAAACACATATGCTAAATAGTACATGTATTCTACTAATACACCACTTTGTGGCCCGATGTTACGTTTATATGTTCATTGCGTGACAACCTGTACGAAAGCGAGACGTTTCATTACGAAAACACGCCTATTCAAATATATTGATAATTTTACCACCAAAAACTGAAAATTTTCAGACAAAAAAATGATTTTTTTCATATTTCTGCTCACAAACATAGATTGTGGGTACTCGTTAGAACCGCATCGCCGAGGCGGTTCTAACGAGTACCCGCAATCTATGTTTTGAGCAGAAATAAGAAAAATAATGTATACCCCTGTAAACCCCAGTTTTACTATATAAAAGTGGGGTTTAAGGGGTTCAAAATTATATAGGTATGTTTTCGTGATGAATCATTAGAGTTCGGTGAGTGAAAAATAACTGTTTGTATTTGATATTATTCAAAACAACAGAAAACATTAGAAAGTTTAGAAATAAAATATGAGAGTATAGTACCATATGTACCCTAAGTAATCATACGGGGTTGGGGGATGGGGAGGGGGGGGTGCGGGGGCTGCGGGCCTGAGCCAAAAGTGATTCTGCGACGTCAGATGCAACTCACCTTGTAGGATTTAAGACACATCGAAATTGATTTGATCAAAATTGTAGGCCAAGTTTTGTAAGCAGTTAATGTATTCAGATACTAAGGGTAGGTATGGTACCTCTAATTAGTTTCGTCTAGGAACCTCATTAGTGTGTAAAATATTGTTTACAAAAACAGTGATTCCTTAAAGGAGGCTTGCATACCGTATATACCCTAACTAGTCATTTGTATAGCTCAAACTGCTCCTGTTTGATCGCCAGAGCCTACACTATTTTCTCATTACGTTAACAAATATATGTCATGTGCTTTCCCCATAATATATAGTGAAAATATGGGTGTACAGGGGTATACATTATTCAGCGATTTTTTAGATATGGTTTCAATTTTAGATGTCTTTTCTATTTGTTGTTTTATTTCTACATGTATTATCACTTTGTATTGGATAAATATTTCTTAGTTATTAGGCATTTTACTTATCATTTAAATATGTAAGCCTGGCGTCCCATAAAAAGGGACATTGACAAACAGTGTAGACCCAGATCAGACGCCGCGACTGCGTCTGATCAGGGTCTACACTGTTTGCATTAAATATAGGAATTTCTATAAAACATGTTGATTATGAAATAAGCAGACACCTCTTTTATTAGAATTGGACCTGCCCAAATTGTTGAGGTACGGAAGAGTCCATTCGGCATAGGTCGGTTAATGGAAATGCCGTGTTTTACATAGCTCTAGAAAGGAAAGATAATCAGATAGACACTGTTCTGAGTTCTCCATAAAAGCATGTGTTGTGGGTATTCACCAGAAGCGCCTCCCATTACGAAAACATGCCTATTCAAATATACAGAAAATTTTACCACCAAAAATTAAGAAAAAAATCAGATAAAAAAAAATCTGATATTTTTTATATTTCTGCTAAAAACATAGATTGTGGGTACTCGTTAGAACCGCCTCAACGAAGCGGTTCTAACGGGTACCCACAATCTATGTTTTTGAGCAGAAATAAGAAAAATAATGTATACCCCTGTAAACCCCAGTTTTACTATATAAAAGTTGGGTTTAAGGGGGTTAAAAATATATAGGCATGTTTTCGTGATGCGAAAGGTGCTTCTGGTAATCCCCAAACAATGCGCATTTGTGGAGGAATGAGAAACAAACTAACGCGTCTTTTAGACACAATACCAGACAGTGTTCTGGATTTGATCCCAATTTAGAATAAGTACGGTTAGTACAATGTAGTTACGGTTTTATTTATTTAAAAACATAATTTAACCGTGTTTCGGCTGTGGTAATAGTAGGGCAGTTTTGATTTAGCTACAAGTTTATATCAATAATATAAGCACAAAGTTCCTCTAAGATCTTGTTTAAATTTTATAATTTAAACGCGTGACGTGCCTGTAGCCATGTCCTTAACACTTTAATTACTTGATAAAATACTATAGCGTTATTCTGAAACCATGTGCTTGAAGCCAGTTTGGATGTATTATAATAGTGCCTCTTCTTGTCATACAGATAAAGAACTGAAAGCAATAACAGGTATTTTAAAACATAGAAATAATAAAAATAACCAGACACCACTTTTATTGGAAAAGGGCCTGTCAAGAGAGTTAAGATAGAAAAATTCATTCGGCATAAATGGGTTAAAAGTAGCAATTTAACATTAAGGGGCCAGGATACACTATACATATTTGACCTCATGTTTTGCATGAAAGACAATGTTTGTGATTTACTGTTTTTCTTTCCTGTAAGCCAATCTCCCTCTGAAAAGGGATCTATTGTAAAGGGACAGATTACTCCCATGTGTGTACTCAACAAGAAATTAATTTGCTTTCACTGGGAGCTAACACTCTTCTTTTAGATAAAAAGGCAAACAACTCTGTCAGCGTTGAGCTGCTTGCCCACCCGCGAACGTGTATCTTCTCACTTTAATTAAAACTTCAAATGCCAGAGACAGATAAAAAAATAGAATGTGTTATGTTTCTTTGGAATACGTATTATATACAGTCGACTCTCGTTATCTCGAATTCCAAGGGACTCACTGAAAGACTTCGAGATATCCGTACCTCGACATATCAAAGTTGAGAAAGTGAGGAAAACAATAAATTGAACAACCACATTTAACAAATGAAAATGTAATTTGACTCCTGAAGTTAGAAATATATATATAAAATAATGTGGAAAAGAGGAGAAATTGCTCCTTTCCTCTTTTCCAAATTATTGTGTTACCTGTTGTCATAGTTTCATGTTAAAACAGGGACCAGATTTTCACATCGAGTTAAGCGGTAATTCGAAATAAGCGAGTTCGAGATAACGAGGTTCGACTGAACATAGCTCCAGCCAAGGCGCTTTGTTAGCCAAAAAGTACTCATAGTATTCTGATTTCTCCACAAAACCGTATGTTGCGGGTACTCATTAGAAACGTCTTGAAGAGGCACTTCTAATAAGGAGTACACATAGCATATACATGTAGTTCTACTGCGAAATAATAACAAAAATATAATGCGGAAACTCACTCTTATCTGGAGTGATGATACATGTACTAGTCCTTATCAAAATTAGATATGGACTCCCATAATTAACACACTGTAAGCCTGATTGTATGCGATGATCCATATTGTAGTAAGTAGTCATTACAGTCATTAGAGAGCTTCAAAATGATTTCATAGGCTAAATACCATATTAGACAATCAGAAAAACATGATAATATTTGTTTTTGTATTTTGTTCAATTCAAATTCTTCATCACAAATAACAAACATAAAGGGAGAAATATGAAATACCACTGGGCTCATTGAGGTTGGAACCCACGACGGCAGCGCCTAGCCCTTCAGAGTCAAGAGAAATAACCACTGCATCACTACGCTTGTTAAATAACAAGTTTCATGAAACAGTATTATGCTTGATTTTTCTGAATGACCCGTCGGACAGGGTATATTTTTGGTGCGCTAGAAACTCTCTGGAGCCACAGGATACTGAAGCTTAGAAAATATTATTATAATTAAGATTTAAACAAACATCAACAAAGAATTCCGGCCCAGGATCATTACTGATACAAGTACTTCAGAAAAAAAAAGTGTATTGGGGAGAAATATGAAATACCACTGGGCTGAGTGAGGTTCGAAACCACGTCGCTACGACGGGAGCGCCTAGCCATTCGGTGTCAAATGTGTTTTTCCCCAATACTTAAGGCAAATGGGCCCAACTAACGCTGTGATTCCGGAAAATCACACGAGGAAAACGTTCTTTATAAGCTGTCGCATGCCCTGACTAAGGAACAATGATTCCCGCTACTGGTCGCCCTTGTTGATACCATATGGCCGTAAAGTGTTCAGACGCCGGATCCGGTAGCTCTCCCGAGCTTTCCTGGTTCGATCTGTCGACTACGGGTGATGACCTAAGCAACGAAGCGCGGCATGGTTGAAGAAATCATGTTCTAGTGAAAAGAAGTGTTCTGCGACAGGAGACCATTCCAACCGCTTGTGTTTCCAATCATCCCGGTGCCCGTTCATCCGTTGTTTCTCATGATCACCGGTTTCACCAAATTATTGTTCTGTACACTTGGTGCAAGTTATAAAGTAGACAACATTGGTCGTCTTACAGCTAGTGTTGCACCTAAGCTTAATGGTTGCTCCAGACGCTGACTTCGCGATCTGTGTAGGGGTTATCATTTTGCAGGTTTTGCATCTTGCTTTGCCGCACGGTCGTGTCTCCCCAAGTGGTTCATCATCACGCATGTCTGGTTTGAGTTTGGCACGTACAAAAAGATCCCGTAGACTCTTGGGTCTTCTGTAGGCCATGGCCGGTCTTTATGTGAAGATCACGCTCAAAGTGCTAGAGGACTCTCTCTTCTGTTGCCGTGCTATCTCAATAGCAAGTAAAATTGCCTGTTTCTGATGACCCTGTTTGCAGAGGTGGTCAGCCTGTTCTCTTGCTCTTGATTCAAAAGTGTCCGAATCCGAGCAGATACGTCTGAGGCGAAGTGTCAGGCGTATAGGAGCGTTTTTGCAGCAATGATTTGGGTGGCAACGTGGGTAAGAGATACTGGTGTGTATCTATTGGTTTTGTGTAGAGATCAACAGATATTGTATCGTCCACAAGACTTGATTTCATGTCCAGAAACATGTGCTGCTTCTTTGAAATTTCAGCTGTAAACTTTATGCTCGGTGGAAGTTATTGGCCTCGTCGGGGAAAGCTGTCAAAGTCTCGCGGCCGTGGGACCACTTCATGTCAATATCGCCAATAAACCATAACCATGAAAATGATCTCAGAGCCACTGACCTCAACAGCTGTCCCTCGAGTAGACCCATGAAAATGTTGGTGTATGCAGGTGCCATTTTGGTACCCATAGCAGTGCCTTGGACCTGGAGATAATGTTTCCCGTTGACCTCAAAGTTGTTGCTTTTGAGTAAGAGGGTCAACTGACACGACGTAGTTGATGATGTTCAAACATAATCATGTCACTACGAAATGAATTCATTATAGCTGAAATTATTTTATAATCGGACAGCCGAATCGGCGATCAGATTGCTGGAGTGCTGGAGACTCATTTGGATCTTCCCTTTCCGCATACGGCCGAAGACGACAGAACAACCTGAACAAACAATGCAAACCAGATTAAGGTCATTCTAAACATAATCTATACTTCTATTCTAACGAACCGGTTTTGTGCTTCTTTCATTATAAAATCCTACAGCAAATAAGCTCCTAAACCCACCAGTTCCAGAACGTACTGTGTTAGCTTAATTCTTTCAGCTTTATGGACCAAAACGGATACTTTTGCAAACAGTGCAGAGCCGTCTCCGCATAATTTACATTGTTTGTCATTCTGTTTTTGGTTTAGTGCAGGCATTCTTATTTTCTCAACTGTGGACATGCCCAAATTCCAAATTTGACTGAGGAGACCATTTCAGAAACATAGGGGTGAAAGAGTTAACGAAATAACCCTACAATAGGACAATTTGTACCTCCTATACTACTGGCGTTTTGTGGGTTTAATTGATTCTTCCATTATATATAAAATATAGAAATGTTACCCTTGGAAACAAAGGTCAAATAAAATCTGTGTCTCGGTTTTATTGAGACTCTTCACATGAAAGCACTGTAGTTTGCAGGGCTTCATTAATCCGCCCGTCCGCCCTAGCGCCGGCTTAAGCGGACCTCGATTTCCCAAGAAGTCAGCATTAGCTCAATGATCCAAAGTGAGGAAAACAATAAATTGAACAATAACATGATCCAAAGGAAAATAAATACAGTCAAACCTCGTTATGTCGAACTCGCTTATTTAGAATTAGCGCTTATCTCGAAGTGAAAATCTGCTCCCTGTTTTAACATGAAATTATGACAACAGAACAAAATAATGTGGAAAAGAGGAGAAATTGCTCCTAAGAGCAATTTCTCCTCTTTTCCACATTATTTTATATATTTCTAACTTCAGGAGTCTAATTACATATTCATTTGTTAAATGTTGTTGTTCAATTTATTGTTTTCCTCACTCTTTTTTTTTTTTTTTTTTTTTTTTTTTCAATTGAACCACTAAGGCTATTATTAGACTGCGCGGACAGATTTGTGTCGTTGGGCGTATGATGTTGGAAGGTACATTTTCTCACGTTGCGGCTCAACTTATTAAGAAAACATGTAAATGAAACATGACTCTATATTTTTAGTTAAGCGGATTAGGGCATTAATGCGACAGTGCTATGACAGTGCACCCTCCTACAGTCCCAGTGGGAGCATGTGGCGTGGACTGACAATCTAATTAATGGTAGAAGAAATAGTACTTGTTTGATCGGCTAGGAAATTAACACGAGCTCCATGGTACATGAATCGCTCACCTGAGTGAAAATGATATATGCACAATCAATTTTGAGAATTTGTTATTGAACCGCATGTTCAGAGAATGTAGCTCCGAACATAAGCCCTCAGCGAAGACTCAAAATAGCCTGCGCATCCACACAGTCTACTTAGATTAGTTCCTGTCTGCCTAAAGGATCACTGGGTCCTAAGATATTCAAAAAAACGTCAATCGAAGACCCCAATTAAGCTATTACATGTAGTATGTGCAGGCTGATCTGTCTTCACTTGGCACACATGCCCGAAGGTATATTTTCCCGCTTGTGGTTCAAATAAATTTCTTATCAGACATCCCTATATTAGGTTAAAGGGGAAAGAGATGCGCTTTCAGAATAACTCCGAATGTCCGATTTTAACCCCTTCTGAAATCTACTTTAACCCATTTATGTTGAGTGGACTCTTCTAACTGAACTCTCTGGACCAGTTCATTTTAAAAGTAATAGTGTTTGCTTAGTGTATATTGTTACTACTGTCAAACTTCAATGGCTCGAACGGCCAGTAGAAAAAAAGTACTTTGGGTAGGGATGCGTAGGGGAGGGACTTCACCCAGTTTTACTCGTGCGAAACGTCACCCTTAACTCTGACGCAGCTCCAACTCATCAAAGTAAAATATATGTTTGTTTTTATATAAGGGTCATATGTAACGTATCTTGTTTATACTTTCGAAGCAGATGGGCAATACTGACATTGCAGACTGGAAGAGTATGTCTTCAAATATGTATTTTTCGTGGAAGATTAGCTTATAGATTGAGGAATAAAATACATTTGGACTGCCTTGCCTATATTTTCTAAAAATCTTGTATCATTTCAAGTAAGCATTACGAGCGTATCTGTAAATCGCGTAAGGCTTTATTAATCCCTTCACTCCCATGTTTCTGAAAAACATCACGAAAACATACCCATAAAATTTTGATCCCCTTAAACCCCACTTTTATACATTAGAAATGGGGTTTACATGGGTATACATTATTATTCTTATTTATGATCAAAACCATAGATTGTATGTACTCATTAGAAACGCCTTGCCGAGGCGGTTCTAACGAGTACCCATAATCTTTGTTTTGAGCAGAAATATGAATAATATCAGAATTTTGTATCTGAAAATTTTCATTTTTTGGTGGTAAAATTTTCAGTATGATTGAAAAGGTTTGTTTTCGTAATGAATCTCTTCTTCCATCTCTACATTTGGACACATGCATTATTGCGAATAGTGTTTCCGATCCAAAATCAATAATAGAATAACAAACAGTGTAGACCCTGATAGCAAACAGTGTAGATCCTGATGAGAGGTCTTATTTGGATCTGCACTGTTTTCAAAAGTATATGTACTAGTCTCCAGGGATGTAAGGCTTAATAATTGTCGATCATCGGGAATTGGGCCTCGAAACTGGAAATGCTCTTGCCTATGAAAGAAAAGCCAGCATGTCGGAAATAGAAAGGTTTTCGTGCGTTGCTAGGGACGTAGCGAAACCGAAAATTTTCTTTTTTTTTTTTTTTTTTTTTTTTTTTTGACTGGTAAAATAGCTCTTTCCATTCACTGCTGAATGATATTTGTAAACGACATTCCGTGAAGAAAAAAAAAAAATAAATAAATAAATAAATAAATAAATAAATAAAAATGAGACAAACAAATGACGGCAAAGGCATTACGAAAACACGCCTATTCAAATATATAGAAAATTTCACCTCCAAAAACTGAAAATTTTCAGATAAAAAAATGTGATATTTTTCAAATTTCTGCTAAAAACGTAGATTGTGTGTACTCGTTAGAACCGCCTCGAGGAGGCGGTTCTAGCGAGTACCCACAATCTATGTTTTTGAGCAGAAATAAGAAAAATAATGTATACCCCTGTAAACCCCAGTTTTACTATATAAAAGTGGGGTTTAAGGGAGTCAAAATTATATAGCCGTGTTTTCGTGATGTGTAGTAAAAAATGGTGTGGGTGGGGCAATTTCCATTTAAAGTAAAGTTACCACGGTGACCATAAGTTGCTTGCTTGGCCAAACGCGTTGTTTGGCTGCAAAAAACTATATGTGGTCAAAACCGCACGCTCGACAAAATGAGATCTAAGCATATCTAGAACTCATTAGTTTTATTCGACCAAAATAGGTTTATAATCCAATCATTCATAAACGGTTTCCAAGTACTTAAATCTATGTACTTATGCATTTATAAGTAAAGTTAGCAGACAGCAAACCTTTCACTGGCAAATGAAAGAAAATATGATACTTTTAAACACAAAATATCAGAAATTAATGAAAGGAAACACAGAGCAGCAAATACAATTTATAATTGTCCAGCTGTATAAAACACTATACAATCTACAAAAATCTAGGAATCTGCGCAGAATTTCGTAGAATACAGTGTATTTCATGCGCACACTGCGAAGACTCAGATCAGGTCAGAGTCTTTGATATTCGCCTAAAGACGCTTTGCATCCATTGCTGTCTACAGAGTTACTTGCAAAGACTCTGATCATTCTGCACAAATGCGCAGGCTGATCTGAGTCTCCTCTCGGCGCATATGCAATCTTGAAGGAAATGTTGTGCCCTAGCTGATTTAGCAAATAAATAAACTCTCCTGCAAAAAAAAAACAAAAAAAAAAAAACAAAAAAAAAACAAAACGTTTTATTACATGTAAAGGACTATTTCTAGTATGCACTTACGCGTTTCATATTACAATACTGGCGCCATTGGTACTTGGGCTTCATATTGATGATTACCGTCAAAATATATTAAGCCGAGGCACCGGATGTCCTACATGATTGCATATGCGTCCTGCGAAGACTCGGGTCAGCCGTCACATGTGCTGATCAGTTTGCTATCCGCCTGAAGACGCGTTTGATCCTTGACGACAGACAGAGTGGCCTGCGAAGACTCTGGTATGACTGCGCAATTGTGTAAGTTGATTTGAGTCTTCCCTGGGCGCTCTTGCAAAAGTGTAGGAAATGGTGTGTCCCGGCTCGTATTATTATTTCGATAAAATTAGTTATAAATTACGAAACTGCTGACACTGACAGATTGCCAATATGTTGTAATTGTGTCATGGCCATAACGTTTGTCAACGGACCAAAGGGCTTGTTATGGGGGAGTATTTGATGATAGGTCTTAGATATGTTTTCTTATTGCTCCCTAAAACGATATGTTGTGGCTACTCATTAGAAACATCTAGCTGAGAAAAGTATAAAATCAAATACACCTCATTAGCAAGTCCTCAACTCAAGGCTCGATTCTTGGTCACAAAACGGATAAACGATAAAAACGTATACAATAGAACCTCGATAGCTCAAACACCGATGGCTTGTTTACCATGGGTAATTCGAACTCGTTTCTGAGACCCTACTAAGTCCTTCCGATAGCTCAAAAAAATATATATATATATATTTAGGGAAATTTTCTTATTTTATCGTGAAATTGTATGTTGTGTGTACTCATTAGGATAGCCTCATCGAAGCGATTCTAATGAGTACACTCAACATCGAACAAAATCCCTAAATTATCGCTATTTCTTTCCTGACATAGCGCCATAATTAACCCTAAGTGGCTCGAACCACCCATGTCTCGAACAATTTTATACGGTCCAAAAGATGTTCGAGCCATCGAAGTTCGACTGTATAAACGTCAAATTCGCTTACTGTTCTTGTCAACCTTAAGACATAGGATGTTTATCTCATAATTTCTTGCCTATTTGACGTCATCAGAGCCATTTTGTTTTGTAACATTCGATTGGTTAAATATTTATTTAAATTTTCTCGCAATACGTCGTCAAATAAACGTCCAATGCAAACCGTACAATGCGAAATACTGCAGTTGAAATAAGACCATCTAGAAATCAAACGTAAATCCAACAATAATGCTGCCAGTTAATTACAACTTTTGCATTGGTATCTGGATTCTAAAAGTGACCCTTGTGATGCAGGACCCACAACATACTCGAGAAGGAAATATGTGAAGGGAGAAAAGGCTAAAGGCACCTGGACATTTCTGGCTAATTTTGTGTGACCCACATATAAATTTTCAAAGATCGCGATATAGGTTTTATGATTACAAATGGACAAAATATACACTAGGCTATAGTGAAATACGGGGAGACGTTTTACAGTCATCACACGACACTAAAAGCAGCTGAAGTAAAGTTAAATAGACGACCTTGAGAGTATGAACACACACAAGACTGACGAAAAAATGCTGATGTGTCGAAGTTTTCTGGATTAGAGGAGCTAGTGTGGGTTAGTTAGGCTTTATTAGTAGCCTCTTATATTTTTCCTAAAATTCTGAAATGTGTTCAGTCATAGCAAAGGAACAGAAAATCTATACTGCACTATAGTGAAATGAAGCATTCAGCGCTAGTTCTCACTCTAAATTTTGCAACTTTAGTTTAGTTATCAGACACAATGCAGCGTTTCTTTGCCAATAGTTAAGTGCATAGTTTAAGCAAACATATTCCACACCAGCGTTCTCAGTGATTATTGCACAAACTTTATCTGGTAATACTATAGGCCACTTACAATATCATCACGAAAACACGCATATATAGTTTTGATCCCCTTAAACCCCACATTTATACAGTAAAACTGGGGTTTACAGGGGTATACATTAATTTTCTTTTTTCTACTCTAAAACATAGATTGTGGGTACTCGTTAGAACCGCCTCGTCGAGGCGGTTCTTACGAGTACCCACAATCTATGTTTTGAGTAGAAATACGAAGAAGATCTGAATTTTTTATCTGGAGCTTTTCATTTTTTGATGGTAAGAATTTCAGTACATTTGTAAAGGCATGTTTTCTTAATGTCAAAACATTAGTGAAGCTACCCAGGAAATGCTACAATCACGAAGCACAAAGTAACATACAACGATATATTCTTGCAGCAGAAATCGCTCTGACCAATTTCCTTCCTTTTTTCTTCCCGGAAGTTGTCACCGGAAGTTGGAAGAACTGACTGGGTACCGCTATTCACAAAATTTGGGTCTCACTAATAAGCGTCACAAAGTGACAATAAACGAGTGTCAATAAGTGTCATGAACATATTTTGCTGATTATTTTTATTATTTATTATTGATTTACATGTAATTTTATATACTGATATTCATTCTTTAATGATGCTGTGAAGGACTTTTGAAGAGACTACAGATAGGTCTCAGCTGTAATAATTTAGGCTAAGCCTATTTTCATATTAATATTGGTTATTACATCCCATGCTCACGGTCGAATTCACACATACATTATATTCTTGCGCACCAGTAAGGATATCCTGGCTTTAACCTGGTATAAAAATTCTTAACTTACCTAGGTTATCCCACCCAGTGTAAGATAAAAGTCGATAATTCTCACGTGTTTGATATGCACTGGAACTGGTTGTAATAGACGTTACGTACGCCATTGGTAAAATTTACGTCACTGAACGTTATGACGTCATTAAATGCCACGGTAATGTCATCACATTCAGAAATAAAAGGTGTGCAAGAAAAATAATCTATCATGGGTTTTAGGGGTAGATATGAACATCCGTCCCTCGCGATGCCAGACAGTGATCCTAGGGACAGATTTTTCTATCCACCCATCACGAAAACACGCCTATTCATATATATAGAACATTTCACCTCCCAAAACTGAAAAATTTGATATAAAAAAAACTCTAATATTTTTCATATTTCTGATCAAAACATAGACTGTGGTTACTCGGCGAGGCGGTTCTAACAAGTACCCACAATCTATGTTTTTGAAAAGAAATAAGAATAATAAAGTATACCCCTGTAAACCCCAGTTTTACTATATAAAAGTGGGGTTTAAGAGGGTCAATATTATATAGGCGTGTTTCCGTGATGCTTACACCAATGATAGATCCTTATACTCTTTGTGCGTGATAAGAGGAATATACACACTTTCCAGGGAGATATCTTTGTCAGAGTTGCTTGGCCATCCTGCAACTGAAAGATTGCCATCATGAGTAAAATAACAGTAAAAAAGGATTGCCTTTGGAAACAAAGAACACACAAAATCAAATAAAACCGGAGACTCGGTTTGATTGAGTCTCTTCATATGCAACACTGTAGTCGCGAGGCTGCATACGCCCCTAGCGCCGGCTTAAGCGGTATTTGATTTTCAAAATACCCAGGATGAGCTCACTGATCCCAAAGGAAATAAAATATAACCTGCACTACGATGATATACGGGGACACTTTTTAAGGCCGCCACACGGCACAACACCAGCTACAGTAGAGTAAAATAAAAGTCAAAAAGGATTGCCTTTGGTTATGTTTTCCTTTTAGAACAGACTTCTTTGTATGGGGCTTGGTGTGCAGAAATACGAGGATTTAATAAGCTTCAGGAGTTCAGCTATTTTTTTTTTTTTTTTCTTGTCACTTCCCATATTTTTTACAATTAAGCTATCGTACAATTTCTGTCTTATCGTTAGTTAAATTAAAAGCGAACTTCCTGAAGGTTTTTGGAAATTCGGTTTAACTTTCAACTGTTTTTCACGGATTCCTATATCTGGTTTACAACTCTATTAAAATGACACTAATAGCACTCTTATAAATACTAGTAATAGTTATGTTCCGTAGTGTTTCACATATAAATGTTAAAGATATATTCAGTTAAGTTTGGTAACAGAGCTGCCACATTGTTTTTGAAAGGACCGCAAAATCTGCTTGCCGTCTATTCTTTTGGAAGTGTCAAATTGCATTTGTCTGTCTTTCCTTTTAATATTGATAATTTGATGTGGATTTGTTTGTGTCTGTTCATGAGTTCACTTATTTACTGACTTTTAACTCTTAAAAATGTTACTTTCTTATGACAATAAAATCTGAATAAAATGCGCGTTTGATTGCGTAGGTTTCACATCCTGAATACCTTGTTGGCAAAGAGAGGGCTAGGTGCTTTACTTTCCTTTGGTTTGCGGCTTGTGTACTGTCTGTGTTGTTGTGTGCTCGTCCTTTTTAACTCATTTACGTCAGTCGACTTTTATTCTTTAAACAGGTCCATTTCATATATAAAGGATGTCCGGTTAGGTTTTATTACTATCATGGTTTATAGATATTTCTGAACTAAATGCAAACAGTGTAGACCCTGACCATTTGCCGCATCCTTTGGCGTCTGATCTGGGTATACACTATTTGCAAATGTCCCTATTATGGGGCGCTAGGTTTAAATGAGTTAATGCCATAGGTAAACTATATTCTTTGATTGCGGCTCTTCTTGAACATCTTTTGTTCTACAACAGTCATATCGATTAGATGAAGTTTATTTTGTTGTTTTGATCGATTACGGAGAAATAATTCACTAGTTTTCTAAGGCTTGCGCGTAAAAAAAAAAAAAACGAGTGAGCGAAACGAATGAGTTTTTTACAAGCAAAAAAAGGTAAGAGAAAAGTCCAGGGAGTGCCACAATCACTAACCGCAGCCCTTCCCAGACACAAAGAGGAAGAGGATGCCGACAAATCCAAACAAGCACAAACCGAACAAACGTACGAAAAGCACTACGATTAGCTCTCTCTTCCCCAAGCGAGGTAATCGCAATACTAAAGGGACTGAAAAACACAAGAACAAAATGACACACGGAAAGACATACAACAATTCGCCTCGTAGAATAAACCACAAAGCAACAAAGAGTAAGACTAACACCAGGACCAAACCGAATGAATTATTTCTCCGTAATCAATCAAAACAACCAAATAAACTGTTTATTACATTTTAATCCGTGTTTTACCTTTGCATTTTCACAATCAGCCTTTATGACTTCCTAACAAAATAGTTCCAGTCAGTGCATGAATTTCAGGAGGCGTGGTTTAAGTTGAAAATCAGTCGCCATCTTGTTTTCACTTTAACGCAAAAATCATCCTCAGTGTTCTTGAAATACAGACACTAAACTGTCACGAAAGTTGAACTTGATTATCAAGAAAATCATACTTTATATTTGTGTTTCTCAAAAACGCCAAATGTGTGAAAATTGCAATCTGATTTTCTAGGATTTATCAAATTTTCTTGAAACGTCAACTATTGTTATTGTTGTTACGAACAACATCCGCAACGTCGCATAGCAATTATGACGACAAAACGTTAGAAATGAAATAATTCACTCGGTGAAATATAGATTATAATTCTCTGATAAATCTCAGTAACTCACTGCTGAAAATGTAATTTTTAGAATACATTTTAACTGCTTGACAAAGCCATTTTGCTTATAGTGGGGTGTGCAAGTATATGATTCTACAAGAACTGATCAAACACGATTATTTTATCACTTAACGACTTCCAATGCAGGATAGGCCATTACGAAAACACGCCTATCCAAATATTTTGAAAAATTTTACCTCCAAAAACTGAAAATTTTCAGATAAAAATTCTGATATTTTTTTTTCATATTTCTGCTCAAAAACATAGATTGTGGGCACTCGTTAGAACCGCCTCGCCGAGGCGGTTCTAACGAGTACCCACAATCTATATTTTAAGCAGAAATAAGAAAAATAATATATACCCTTGTAAACCCTAGTTTTACTATACAAAAGTGGGGTTTAAGGGGGTCAAAATTATATAGGTATGTTTTCGTGATGCAGCGTTTCGCAGCATTTATATTATAGACACGTTTTTTTTTTTTTTTTTTTTTTTTGTTTAAAACTGAAGGCTAACCACAGCATCTGATGGTCATATAATTGCAGATGTTACAAAATAGCAGGTAAAAAGCTCAATACTTTTAGATTGATTTAGAATAACATTTAACGAGAGGTACTGAATAAGACGGTCTAACATTAATAATCATAAATTCTTTCATTTTATGAGAACTAATTTCAACACAGTTCATAATAGTAGTAGTAATAATAATAATAACAATAGTGAATAATAATAATAATAATAATAATAATGATAATAATAATAATGTATCGATAAGATTATGACTTATCCGGAGCGCAAAATGGATAGCGAAGCCTAGGTGAGCCGAATATTCGCTCAGTATAATCAATGCAAACATTTTGATGCAAAAAACAAAAAAAAAAAAAAAAAAAAAAAAAAAATAGCAGAGGTATTAACGAGACTGTGCGAATACGCAACATGATAGAATTAACAGCATATCACACACACACACACACACACACACACACACACACACACACACACACACACACACACACACACACACTCGAAGACTCACTTTTGCTTGGCGCGGTCGAAATGACGTCGAAGGACAATGACACTACCACAAGATTGTCTTGTGCAATCAATGAAAGGTTATGTATAGTTATTAAGTAGAAAAATGTGCCGGTCATAAGATATTTAGACGATTTTTTTGCTTAATGAGCATTGATTAGCGTCGTATAAAAGATCTATTGGAACAATCACCCAGTAGTCGTTGATTTATCTGATGGAGATTGATGGTCAGCGTCATAATCTATAAATTATATAAAATATTAGCTTTAATACTCGTAAAAAAACAACCTTGGTCTACGCTCACCACACAAGCCATTCACATCTTTGGGGATGAGGAAGCTGTTTGCTTTGTTTTTCTTTGGTGTGTAGCATGGGTCATGTCTGTTGTGGTTTGTTTGCTCTCCCTTTTGGCATCTCGAAAACGTGCCTATATAATTTTGACTCCCTTAAACACCACTTTTATATAGTATGAATACTGTAAAATATGTCAACGAACACATAAGAGCCTGAATGAACTCCGCGCATGCGCATGCTAATCTGACCGATCGTTAATGGCATATGCCAGCCCTTTTCACTTTTCGAGCGTCGTTTAATTTAGGATCATGAAGCGTAGAAGGAATGCAATGTTGTAACGGCTTGACGCTTAGCAAACTGGGTAAACATTTCAGCAAACCACATTTTCATCACGAAATCATGCCTTTATAATATTGACCCCCTTAAACCCCACTTTTATATAGTAAAAGTGGGGTTTACAGGGGTATACATTATTTTTCTTATTTCTGCTCAAAACATAGATGGTGGTACTCGTTAGAACCGCCTCGTCGAGGCGATTCTAACGAGTACCCATCATCCATGTTTTGAGCAGAAGTTTGAAAATTATCAGAGTTTTTTGTCTGAAAATTTTCAGTTTTTGGTGGTAAAATTTTCAGTATATTTGAACAGGCAGGTTTTTGTAATGGTGTCATTGATAGGCTAAGCTATATGATTCTGACTCCTCCTGGCCATCTTATATCATTTTGTTTTGTTTTTGTTGTGTTATTAGAGATACTTCATTTGTTCTCTCTATCTCGAGAAAACAATTAATGTTATTAGTGCATTTATTTCATATTCTCGGTATTCATATGGCTTGTTATATACTATTGATGCGATATGATTTAAAAAAAAAAAAAAAACATCTCTAAAAGAATTTATCTTGAAACACTTTAGCTCAATTAAGCATAATCTAATAAAGAAGCTTCATTTCTAGATTTGATTTTTTCAATATCTAATGCAATAAATAGGAAACTCCTACGCGAACCGAACAAATATGTATAAATGGATATTAAATCATGATAAAGAGCGACGACTGAGCGCTAATGAAACCGGGTTTGAGCCCCAACAGTTTTGTTGTTGACCTGTCCAAGGCGGTATGTATTCATGACGAAAATATGCCTATATAATTTTGACTCCATTAAACTCCACTTTTATGTAGTAAGACTGGGGTTTACAGGGGTATGCATTATTTTTCTTATTTTGCTAAAACAAAAATAGATTGTTGGTACTCATTAGAACCGCCTCGCTGAGGCGGGTCTAATGAGTATCCACAATACATGTTTTGAGAAGAAATATGAAACCTTTCAGAATTGTTTATCTATTTTTTTTTATCTTTCCATGTTTGGTTGAAAAAAAAAATCAATTTATTTGAAATAGGCGCGTTTTCGTAATAAAAATTCTTATTCTTTCTGTCGTTCTGTTTTCATCGAGGTTGTACTTTGTGATGTCATTTAATGTAATTTCACCCTTATCCGGTGTCTTGGAATGTCGTGTTCCGTGTTTGTGTCTTTCCATTTTAAGCGAATTCTTCATTATCTTAATTTAAATGCAAGCTTATCAGTTGCGATGAAGCAAGACTTTAATTATTGAGAAAGCTCAGTTGAATTGCATGAACCAAACTTTATTTTGTAACCATTACAACGTTGAAAAAAAAAAGATCTGAGAAACAGAGGGAAACCTGTTTTGGCTCTCTTCAGTAATTTCTGCAATTTTCGCAAAACAAATGTGTGTTTATCTACGATCAACTTCTCACCACACCTGTCGGAATATAGGTTTTATTGGTATTAAGTACCTATTTGTACGTATTATGAAATAAAGTCGTCAATATCAGCAACATATTTAGCCTGTTTGTCTACTGTGCCGAAATCAAAGAAAATACCTATCGCAGGATCCTAAAATACTATTTTGGTATACCTCTCTAAGAATAGAATTGTAGAAAAAAAATAATACAATGCGTTTTGAAACTTAATGTTTAAGAACCAAAAGAAATGCATTTTAATACAACTGAAAAAAAAAGGTCTAGAACAAATTTGTTCACTCGCATTGCTTCTGCGCAATGGTAAAATCCGGCTTATCCATCAACCCAAACGTTGTTTATTTAGGCACGGCTCAAAGGTGTTACATGCAACGTTGTTTGTGGAATCGCTTTTAAATTTATTCATGTCGGTATTGCATTTGTATAGAATAACCCTGAATATTTCAATCCCTAACGTGTCTTCGTTTCTTGGTGCCTTGGGAAGATGCGCTTAATGATTGCCGTCTTTCTGGGTTTAATCCTTGTCTATCGTATTAGTAGAAGCCAAAGGAATATAAATAAGATTAATTATATCAAAGTATTATTACCACTATGCTGTTCACAACTCGTGCATAGTTGGCGTCAACCACCTACTCATAATTATCGTATTTACACTAAATACACAAACACCGTAACTCCTTATATGTTTCCTAATATTTGAGCAATATTATTGCATAAAAAGCAGTGCCGCACGTTATTAACAGCCGTGCATTAACCGGCGAAAAGCAGTGTATTAACAAGACAATTCACGCGCTGTTAATGCACGGCTATGCAACTTTCAGTATGATCGTACCGGGGCCACAGATTTGCTGCCGTTACGAGATGTGTACTGCCCGGCCCTAGAACGAGCATAGTCCGTGGAAACAGCATTCGCGAGACATCGGTGAAAAGGCGAAACAATATAGTGCAAGAAATAACGCTAATTGTGCAAACGCTTTCAGTTTTTATTCAATAATAGCAATCGGACATGGATTTTCAATGCATTAACATTCGCCAGGTCCCTTGGGAGGTGTTGAAAACCGCGGCCTCCGGCCTCGGTTTTCAACACCTCCCTCGGGACCTGGCGAATGTTAATGTATGAACAACCATGTTTGATCCCTATATAAATAAAGAAATCAAGGAAGTACCCCTCCCGAGGCACCGAAAGAAGGAGAGATAAGGAACCAATTATAACAAAACGAGCGCCACATATTAAACCACAGACGCACGAACAGTAAAGAACTGCAACAGGGGGAGCCGCCTTGGAACGATCACTAGTAAACCTGTTGGGGTGGAGGGTGGCGGGGAGGGGGTCAAGGGGTGGGGAGGGGGGCTTATGCAGCTCCAATTACAAATATATGTCAATGCTACTAAATGTTAATATAACTAAAATATTGACATATAGAGTGGCAAACATGTGTCTGATCTGGGATCTGGGTCTTCACTGTTGGCTCAGCTCTTCCTGCCCTAATAAATAGATTATTACAGCATTTCAGTAAAAAAAAAAAAAACACTTCCATTGCGTGTATTTTTCAAAGTCTGTTTTTGTTTGGCTTGCAATCGTCTGGAATGCAGCCCGCCATACCCTGCATATGAGAAACGTACGTAAGCTCTACACCGGCCTCGGGGACTCAGTCGAATGCGCGTAATAAGGAGATCGATCTCGGGTTCGCTTCCCGCCGTGTCCGCATCATTCTTTCATGAAGACTGGTTATCAAATGTTGTTTTACGTTATTCTCTCAAATCCGCTGATTCAAGAAGGGCAGTTGTCAGTTTCTGGCGAGAAAATGTCCACAAGTAATGGTTAACCGCTTAGATGATTCAGCATTACCAGCAAAAGTGTGGCTAGGTAAACCAACCAACAAACGCAACTTAGACATAAGCAGATAGAAGTCTGAACACGGTCGTTATCGGTGTACAGCAGAAAGCTCATTTGGAGCCCCGAATCAATTACTGCCACAACTTACGGATCTGCACACCAAATTATGGCAGCTGCATATGACCTAGAAAATAGATTCAGTGAAACAGCAGAAATGGTAAAATGCTTAATGCGTTAATTCTCACAAACAAATCGATCCTCTCGGAGTAAAGACAAGCCATTTAACGCTTCACATGCTGGGTATGATATTCATCAGTCGACATTTAAAAAGCAAGTTCGTTTTATAATTGAGTAAATGAGGTTTGACATTAACGCACGATGTGTCTTGAAGAAACAGTTTGCATTGTCCAGCACTATTTTTGGGGAAACTATAAGAAAATATCATCTATTTGTCATCTGCTGATATTTGTCAGGTGATTGTTAACAGCACAATGAACACTTACCACGCTATGGGCAAATTAGTAGACGAAAATTCGATGTAAATTTTCGTATTTTCCACAGAAAGTGTCTCCAACAAACTGCATGAAATTTCAAATCCTAATTGATGGGAAAAAAGCATTTCCATTACGAAAACATGCCTATTCAAATATACTGAAAATTTTGCCACCAAAATATGAAAATTTTCAAATAAAAAATTCTGACATTCTTCATATTTCTGCTCAAAACATAGATTGTGGGTACTCGTTAGAACCGCCTTGGTGAGGCGGTTCTATCGAGTACCCACAATCTATGTTTTTGAGCAGAAGTAAGAAAACTAATGTAAACCCCTGTAAACCCCACTTTTACTATATAAGGTGGGGTTTAAGGGGGGTCAATATTATATAGGCATGTTTTCGTGATGAAAATGTCGTTTGCTGAAATGTTTACCCAGTTTGCTAAGCGTCAAGCCGTTACCACATTGCATTCCTTCTACGCTTCATGATCCTAAATTAAACGACACTCGAAAAGTGAAAAGGGCTGGCATATGCCATTAACGATCGGTCAGATTAGCATGCGCATGCGCGGAGTTCATTCAGGCTCTTATGTGTTCGTTGACATATTTTACAGTATTCATTGTTTCTAATTTGGACAAAAGGTACAGTGTAGGTCATGAACTGTTCGCGCAGATGCATAGTTCATCTGGGCCTCTATTGTCTGCATATCATCACGAAAACATTCCTATATAATTTTGATCCCTTTAACACCCACCCCTTTTAGACAGTAAAACTGGGGTTTACAGGGGTACCCATTATTTTTCATATTTCTGCTCAAATATAGATTGTGGGTACTCGTTAGAACCGCCTCACTAAGGCGGTTCTAACGAGTACCCACAATCTATATTTGAGCAGAAATATGAAAAAAAAAATTAGTGTTTTCTTTATTTGAAAATGTTCAGTGTTTTGAGGCGAAATTTTCTATATATTTGATAGGCGTGTTTTCGTAATGTGCAGTAAGTTATTTTTGCGTGGTTTATATTAGATATTTAATAAAATGCAGAGATTTTAATTACAAATAACGAGAATATGAAAAAAAATGGCCTGTTTATTTTACAATTATCAAAGTTCATTTTACAAACGCTGTGATAACAATGAAGAAAACATGAAGACGAATAAAAAAAAAAAAAAAGAAAACATAAAGACGAAAAAAAAAAAAAGAAAAAAAAAAAAAAAAAAAAAAAAAGAGAAAGAAACATAAATAGATAATAAAAAAAATTCATAGAATAAATAAATAAATAAATAAATAAAAATAAATAAACAAATAAATAAATAAATAAATAAAACTCTAACGACATGTCGGCTATTTCATTTTACGTCAACGGTAATGTTCTATAAGATTCCTTTGCATTTTGCAAGAAATATTACCCCTAATGACGTCATTGATATCAGTGCAGATGCAATTGTAAGAATTCCCGTACGGCAGTAATATGATGATTTATTCACCCTCGATAGTTAAAATAAAACATCCGCAAAACCGTCATGTAACATTACCTGCTTTGGGTGAACACTGTCATATTTCCCTCGCACAAGGGCAACAATCGTATATTAATGTCTTACATGTAGGTTTGGTGTAGGAACAGTTTGGGTTCAGTAACCTAAGACATCCATGCACCGAAAGACATTACGACTGTTATTGATATTTCTATTTGTAAATTTCCATTTGAAAATAACGTTTTTTTTTCTTGCAGTGTCGATGTCATCTTTCATAGCTGTCAGTCTCTTATGAGCTTTTATATATAATGCATTAGTTAATAGATGACGCGGAAGAATATATAAGCCGCATCACAGCCAAACCAACTCTGTCATATGTCTGGAACAGCGAGGCTCAAATAAGGGTGCGCATGCGCGCTGCGCGTAGTCTAACCAAAGATGTCATTGTTTGGTAGAGCAATGCTTTGATCATAGATGATCGAGAGTGCGAAATCGAAAACTCAGATCAGGCTGCGCGAGTACGCAGCTGATCTGAGTCCTTGCAGTTACATTGCAGCCACAAAAAATATAGTCACATTCATGGGCTTAGAGCCACAAGAATGTATATGTACCACGTGATGTAGTATCATCGGCCATAAAAAATAGACTGAACTGGATCATTATACTCAGTATTTTATAGATTCACAGACCATACGACCCGTTTATGTTATAACAGAACATGAAAAATATAGATAAGAGCTTGCCAACAGACAAAGCCGGTCTCGGATTACGCTGTCTGTATGCTCCAAGGTAGATTTTGCCAGGGTCCGGCAAGAAGTGTATTCACTCTCTCTTATGGCTGGATAATCAATAGCATTGTGTCGTCGTAATATTTCTCTGTAATATGAACAGATATAAGAGCACCAACCTGAGGAAACTCACCTTCTGTATGAGCCCAACGAAGCCTCAAATCAGACTGCGCATCCGCGCAGTCTGATTAGAGTTTTCATTGTCCGCATGGAAAAGGCGTGCAAACTTGGCTATCCGAAATGCGCCTAGTGAAGATTCCGATGAGATAACGCGAATGCCCAGGCTGATCTTAATTTTCGCTGGGCGCACATGTCCGTAGGTACGTTGTTTGACGTTGCGGTTCATATATGGGATGGCATTGTAATTGTGACAAAATTGCGAAACCGACGTAATAGATCCGCAGGGACATCTGTCTTTCTTGGAAGTGCAAATTTGTCAAGATCCCTGATTAATAAAAGTAGAAATAGATCTATATAGACAATTGAACAATAATGAGCTTGCGTCAGAAGTCCTTCTCAGGTACAGAGAATGTAGTTTTATGCTGTGTGTCATTCTGCGTGAATATTATTTCTACCTATAAAACGCCAAGCAAAATTTTGAGCAGATTGCATTCTATTTTCGGAGGAAATAATTCTTGACATTTCGTCTCAATCGTCTGCTTGATTCACATGAAACATCAACACACTTTCTTTTGTGTTAAACGGTACCTTCTGATGTACATGAATGCACCGAGTGTAGACTCAGACAAGGGTGATTTGTCTTTGCTGTACGCTCAGTGGACAACTAATTGCTCAAGGCCTCTTTACGCGTTTAGGCGGATAGCCAAAGCTCTGATTAGACTGGGCGATGCGCAGACGGAGCTGATGTCAGACAGTGTATGTACATTTTTGTCACATTACAGATAATATGGGCCGAACCATAATGATATATGATGATATAAAGATAATATGTCTGCGAGCATGCGCAAAATGCAGATTCAGATTAGTCCTACGCATGCGCAAAGACTCATCGGGGCATGTGCTCTCCATTTGTATGTTCTGAAGTATCCAGACCAATGTCTGTTAGCGCATAGCGAAGGCCCTGATCAGACTGCTCGGATGCGCAGTCTGATAAGGGCACTCGCTCCCCGCTTATGCCCGAGGACACGTTTGTTTTGTTGTTGTTTTTTGTTGTTGTTGTTTTTTTTTTTTGGCACGAAGCGGCCCATATAGAGTCAGCGGGATGGTTGGATATGGCGAAGGTGTCGTGTATCTTACGTGACCGGGGAGTCCAATTGATGTTGGCTTACAGTTGGGCGAGGCCTGCTATCCTTGTAGCAGGTAAGGTTAGTGAGGGTATTTTTTCTGTTAACTTTCACTCCTTTTCCTCTTTCTTCCCTGTTCCTCTCTTTCATTTCCTCTACCATATCTTCTAGCTTTTTTCTCCTTTTCTCTGGGAGACGGCACAAAATGACGCACAAAAGGTTGACGTGTCGTTACACCCAACACAATCAATATCTGTGAGAATCGAAAGCTTTATATACGCCCATAGAGATACAGAACATAGCATATAGCTGAAAGAATGAACACAAATGTTTCATTCTTTCTGACTTCTGTTAAGGAGAGTAGACGTCAGATACGTGTTCGGCACTTGGGAAAGGAACAGCTGTTAAACGTAACATTAACTGACAGATATTTGAGTACGTTTACTAAGATTCGGTCTAATTTGTTTAATGATTAGGAGGAATATTTAGCATTTCCACTTTCAAACCGTTTGGTTGCTATGGTAACCCAAACAGTTAAACAAAATGAAAGAGATATATACATCATTGTGGTTGTGAACGTCTCAAAAATAAAATTGCGCAATTAAAGTATTCAAATAATTTCATTGGGTTTAGTTTTACAAAACCAATTCTGTACTGCTGGAGGCTGAGGTAATTTAATGGGAATTGGTACTATTTTAAGGGACATAATATCAATATGGAAAATTTTGTCTTCTTTGTCATTGGAACTATTTTTAAAGGAAACCCATGCTCTTTTGGGGGATAAATTTTATCCTTTAAGAGTAGCTTTCATTTTTGAAAACATTCAAATATTATGTAAACAGGTTTCTATTCGCAAAACGTGTCTCCATTGAACAACGGCGGCGTCAAAGTATTTAGATTTGTCTATTTCCTAATATACGTTCACAGAGTTAGCCTGTCATTACGAAAACACGCCTATTCAAACATATAGAAATATATAGAAAATTTCACCTCAAAAAACTGAAAATTTTCAGATAAAAATCTCTGATATTTTTCATATTTCTGCTCAAAGCATAGATTGTTGGCACTCATTAGAACCGCCTCGGCGAGGCGGCTCTAACGAGTTCCCACAATCTATGTTTTTGAGCAGAAATAAGAAAAATAATGTATAGCCCTGTAAACCCCAGTTTTACTATATAAAAGTGGGGTTTAAGGGGGTTAAAATTATATAGGCGTGTTTTCGTGATAGACGTGTCGCTTGTGGAACCTGATCCATGAAATGGTTAATATAGAACACAGCATGAAGAGCGTCAATTAAACTATGTTTTCACGCATATCGCCTTTATTTTGTTCTGACTCCTTATCATCTTCTTTAACATACTATGAATTATATCGTGAGAAAACGTATTTTCTGACATGTGCGCCCAACGAAGACGCAAACTTGTTACTTGTCATTATAGTCTACTCGGAATGGAAATGTGGAGATCACGAGTTGATTTCATTGTGCTGCCGGGTTGGCTGAGCAGAGACTGCGGGTTAGACAATAAAAGGTTCGGGTGTGTTTTATTAGAAAACTGTTTTCTCAAAGACCAGACGAGGATGCGAAGGGTAAATATGGTTGAGAAAAATCAGCAGTAACGATTTTTTATTGTAAGTGTGAAATTCAAAGCACCAAGTCACTAAAATCCCACCGCTACCCAGCCCATTGGTTTACGTGCTGTCTGCTCGAAACATTCAAAAGTGACCATTTTAGATACAGTCACACACCAAAAATGAATTCTTTAGCTCATCAAACAATTTGAAAATGTAAGTATCACGATTTATGGGGAAATGAAAGGTACTTTGACCTTAAACATCGCATGAATTCTACGCATCAGTAAGGTCTGATCAGAGTTTTCGTTGGCCGCATGAAGAAACCTCGCATCCTTGGCTATCCAAAATGCGATCAGTGAAGATTCTGAGCAGCATGCTCAAAAGCGCCGGCAGATCTGAATCTTCGCTGGGCGTACATCAATGAAGGTACGTTTTCTGACGTTGCGGCTCATAATTCTAATGAATGTCGAACGCGAATTCCAATACATGTTGATGCCTCTAGATAAGAGCAAACAGTGTAGACCCAGATAATACAGGCTCTGATGAGACTGCGCATACCCAGGATAATCTGTGTATCATTACGGAAACACGCCTATATAATTTTGATCCTCGTCAACCTCACTTATATATAGTAAAACTGGGGTTTACAGGGGTATACATTTTTTTTCTTATTTCTGCTCAAAAACATAGATTGTGGGTACTCATTAGAACCGCCTCGGCGAGGCGGTTCTAACGAGTACCCACAATCTATGCTTTACGCAGAAATATGAAAAAAAAAATATTTTTTTTTTTTATCTGAAATTTTTCCTTTTTTGGGTTGTAAAATTAACAATATATTTGAATAGGTGTGTTTTCGTAATGCCACCCCCCCCCCCCCCCGCCCCCCGCTTCCCCAAACCCTCTATGCTCGGAGACATTTTACTTTGTTTGACACACATTGATTTTCTCTCGTATCAATATCAGCTGTTGAGGGGAGACATACAAGTAGTTACATTTTGGTTTGGTTCAGCCCATCAGAATACAACTGCAACATGGTAATTATACGTATGTCTGCAAAATTAGGCCAATACACTGTTTTTGTTTTTGTGTGTGTGTGCGTACGCGCGCGCGCGTGTATGCGTGTGCGTGTGTGTTTTCAAAAAACTATGCCCCAACTGCAGCTTATCATTCGAAGATGCAGTCTAACCTAACTACAAAACAAAACGGCCGATATACCACATTTTAAAATGATGCCTAAATTAACTCTCCGGGTCATCAATATAGATTAATAAATAAATAAATGAAAATGAGGTCATACCTCAGTCCCAAATTAATATAATTTATGTAAAGTGCCAACACCAAAGGGAAAGACAGGCAAATGCAGTGAAGCACCCACAAAACGAACAGCGGCAAGCAGAGTTGGGAACTCATTTCCAAAAAAGTGGGAACTCTGTTACCTAAACTTAAATGAATATACAATCAACTTACATGACTGTGAAAGGAAAAAAAAAAAAAAAAACATTAGAAAGTGAATCACTACATAACAATTAACAAGACATACTACAATGAAAGTTCCGCCTTGGAACGATCAGTAATGAATTACTGTAGCCTTAAGCTAGCTTTACAAGATGTTAATCAGGGCCTAGTTGTTCAAAGCATCGTTAGCTTAACGAGCTCGTTAGTGGTCAAAATGTTAACTGTTTTAGTAAGAACAGCATCTAATTCACAGATATTTTTGGTGAACAAATGTGAGTAGCTTTTGCAAATGCAAAAGCTACTCACATATTTCCAGCAAAAATATTAGCATATATGCCATATTTAACAATCAAAGTTTTATCGATACGTTAACTAACGACATCGTTAGTTTTGAACAACTGGGCACAGGTGATTTACATATCTGCTTCAAACTGAATGCTAGTTATCGACACCTTAGCTATATGTGCTTGGTTTGGAAACGAGCTTTGAACCATTTATACCTAACGTCCAACAAAAAGGGCATTGGCAAACAGTGTAGACACAGATCAGACACCGAGAACGCGGCGTTTGATCAGTCTACACAGTTTGTTGATCACAACAGAAAACAAACCACACCGCCTTAAATTGGAAATGGACCTGACCAAGGAGAGAGGTAGAAGAGTACATTAGTCAGAAATAGGTTGAGAATGACGCTTGCAAGTACAAGTTTGAAGGAAGAAAAGGACAGGCCAGTTAATAGGTGATGTTCAGCTGTCAGGACCTTAACGTGGACAGCGTTTTACACAGAGGATACAGACTTGTATTGTTTGTTAAAGGGTTTAACATTTACAACTCTCTAATTCAGGAGACGACACATTTGTTTGTTTGTTTGTGTTGAGGTTTTACGGCCCAGTCAACCCAATGGGGTCATGTCGAGCGCGGTCAGTTTACGTAACCACACGTTTACTGGGCAGACTTAGTCCTCTAAGCGGTTAACCAGTATTGTGCACATTCTTTCGCCAGAAACTGACAACTGCCCTTCTTGAATCAGCGGAAGGGAGAGAATGACCGTAGAAAATATTTCATGATCAATCTCCACGAAAGAATGTTGCCGACCTCGGCGGGGGTTGAACCCGCGACCTCCTGGCCTCCAGTCGGGCGGCGCATCCAACTGAGCCACCGGGGCCGACTCGACACATTTGTGATAGTTTTTCTTATTTGTTTTCAAAAAATCATGTTTTGACATTTCATACAAATTGTCTCCATTGGAAACAACTTGCATGGAATTACAAAACCTGTTTATTGGAAAAAAAGAAAAAAAACAACAACAAAAAAAAAAAAAAATCAACATGTTATCTACTGAACAATTTACCCAGAGGACTAAGCGTTAAGGGGAAGCCATAATAGGTGTGCTCATATCTCGAAATATCCCATACTAATCTGATCAATGATTAGAGGATGACGGAAAACTGTCGTTGTTATCTCTAATATTCCATTGACAGACAACTGTTAATCTTTATCAGTAATGTTAAGACATAACAACACAGACGATCCGAAAGAACTTCAAAGATATTCGAAGGAATTCGAAGGAATTTCAAAAATCTTATATGAGGGAGTTGAAAACGCCCATTTGCATCAAAATGCATGAATAAACGAAGAACTCACTGGTCGAACAGCCCCGTTGGCACTCCGATTGGTAATATAGGCCCAGTTGTAAATCCGGTTGGTAAGAATTTCAATATGGCACTGAACCGTTATGTTTTTTTAACTATTTAAGATCATTTTGAGAATACGAAGAACCTCGCTGATGCTGCAGCCTTAAATGCAGGAGCTGAATTGCCCTTCAAGCGAGTAGGTTACCTTCACAATCAGCCTGCTCATTTTTTACGAAGAATTTTCGATTCGAGACAAACCTCGCACAGAGCCAAGTTTCTAATGTCTATCAAGTTGAACACAGAGAGTACGTTTCTTGGACGTGTACGAAATACGTAAATGTATTCTTGGGCTAATCTTGTGAATACATGTAATTTTCTTATTTCCGCTCTAAAGCATAGACTGTTTTAACGAGTACCCACAATCTATGTTTTAAAGCAGAACGTCCTGAAAATCACAGCATTGTTATAGAAAAAGGGGGTTGAGGGGGTCAAAATTGCATAGTCTTGTTAACATGATGGGGTTGACAAATAAATCTTGATAACAATGAATGAAAATAAAACAGTCCGTCAACTGTCGTGTTTGTAAATGCCATGTGTCTTTTACACATTGGTTACCCAGAGACAACCAACGCGACTGAGAACAACACACGCATTTAAAATCAAAAGGGAGAAAATACCTGTCTGGGAATAACTTGCCATGGAACAAACTGACACGGAACAAACTGATCCCTGGCAAACTGTTCCGAGGCAAGCTGTTCCAACACATGTATTTACTCGCTATTCCCGCCTATAAATTTCAACTGTGCTTGTTGTTCTCAGTCGTGTTAGTTATCTCTGGGTAACCGGTGTGTGTTTTATTTGTGGAAATATCACGCTAATTTGTTGAGATCACCGCACACACTGAAATAAAACTGTATATCTAACCCACATGTTTGTTCTCATAAGTTTGTCTCCTCATCATAAGACGATGTTAAAGTACATGTAACATCTGACAGTCAGTTTCACATACGAAATCGTTTACGGGAGCAACCATTTGATTTTAAATGGAAGGGGGCAGAAGGGTCTTTTGAAAAGAAATCCAGGCGCCTCTTTTTCCAGACAAAATAACCAAGACCAGGGTTAATGCTACATTACACACTTTGTGGAAACGCGAATAAAATGACTGTCTTCAGTCGCGGAAGAACAAAGCCTCGCCCGAAAACTTCTTACTGCCGCCACAACTCCCACCAATAAGAATCAAATGATCGGTCCCTAAGCAATCCATCAGAATACGTATTTAATTCACATATTCGTCTACATGTCACTAATGCTGTGGCAAAAACACACTATCCAAAAAAAAAACAAACAAAAAAACAAATAAAACGTTGAGCTGTAACATGCAGAAGTACTTCCTGCCAAAGTAAGTGCATGCATAGTGGCCATTGTTTCACTAGCCTGCCTCATAAAGGCCATTATGTCAAATAACTTGACTGACCAGCCCGTTCTCTCTGTCGTTAGTAGCTCATTGCAATCTGATTTAATTGATTGATTGTGTTGGGGTTTAACGACACGTCAACCCTTGTGGGTCATTTTGTGTCGTCTCCCAGAGAAAGGGAGAAAAGTGATAGAAGAGATAGTAGAAGAGATTAAAGAGAGGGGCAGGGAAGAAAGGAACAGGAATGAAAGTGTAGAAACAGAAGAAATAAAAATATTCCCCATCTACCCTTACCTGCTACAAGGATAGCAGGCCTTGCCCAACTGTAAGCCAATATCAGTTGGACGCCCCGGTGACGTAAGATACACGACACCTTCGCACCACCCGACAATCTGATTTCATATCAAGATCAACCCGGAAGCCTGTAGTTACCAACCTGGGCCAAAATCAATGAATGTCAAAAACGTGTTTCCTTGTGTATCCTTTCTTGCACCAAAAATTAGAAGAAGGGGATATCGTCTATACAAACAATGAGTATTGCGCAATATTCGTGGTAGAAACTAAACGCAAATGAAAACAAAACTTAATAAGTATCAGCAGTATTTTTTCTAGAACAAGTCACGCGATTCGGAAGAGTTTGTTTACAGCGAGGACGATTCCGTCATTGATATTTTGCTTTCTGGCAAATCTTGTGATGATAGAACATGATGTTTAACAAGAATATTTATTCAGACAACAGCCGTCAAATTGACCGTCTTTTCAGATAAGAATATTACAGTCAATGCTTACTTTTTCAAGATAAGTAAATTCCAAAGCTCTTTATAGCGCCATATTAAATCTCTTACCAATTGGATTTACAATGGGGCCTATGTAAGGAATTAGAGTGCCAACGGGCGGTTTGACTACAGTGGAACTGCAATAGAGGTACTGCCTTGGATAGGTCAATGGCAAACCTTAGATTTGGGATTGATCTAGTGCTAATTGCGCGAAATCTCGCAATTAATTCTGCGGAAGCTTCAAGTCCATTCACGTGCAAAATTTATCACCACAATAGTATTTCCTTGTGTTTTTATTTCGGGTACAACCGTCTGTAGTGTTTCTAAAATACTGTCGCAAACTCAACTTGAATAACAATATTATGTCTTTTGGTGTTTAACTTTATTTGAATTATTTATACAAGAAAAAAAACGCCTATAGTTATATTTTAAGTTATATCCTAGGAAAACGTAAAAACGCGCGCGCGCGCGCGCGCGCGCGTGCGTGTGTGTGTGTGTGTGTTCAAAAACAAAACAATCAAAAAGGAAGAAGAACCACAACGGATGTACTGATATGACACGGTCAGCAAGACATAAGCGCATTCGCGAAATCCTATAAGAGTCTTCCCAGCAGGCACATGACGTTAATACAAAGTCGCCTCAACTCGATGCAACGTCATGACGTTGCATCGACGTTCAGCCGACGTTGCATAAACGTCATGTGCCCGCTGGGTTTGTTGTCAGCATGAAAATAATAATAATAATAAATAATAATAATAAATAATAATAATTACGCATCCTTAGCTATCCAAAATACGCCCAGGGAAGATTTTGATCAGACTCCGCAAAGGTTTGTTTTCTGACGTTTTGGCACATATGTTTTGTCAAGCTGAAATACTTTAGGATAATGTTTATCACTTTTTTTTCCATAATAATTACTATCAGTAAGTCGTCTAAATGCTTCAAGTTTGAATTAATGAAAGTTTCAATAACATCGACTTTGTTTTCTCTAGAGAGAGGCAGCATGTTTCTAATCTAGGGAAAATCAAATTTAAATTCATAAATACGTGCGATGTTAATAAGTAACTACATAAGGCGTATATATATATATTGATTTGGGTTTTACGGCCCTTCCAAGAATATTTCGCTTTCACTTACATCGAACCGGTAGTTCATCGAAGGTGGGCGAAAACCGGCGAACCCGGAGAAGAGTCTTTGTTGGGTGCAAATGTAATCTTGTAGGAAATGTCCCGGCTCATATGGTACTCAACTAGTTTCGATATGTTTAGAAATACAGTTGAACCTTTATTTCGAATTACCGCTTATCTCGAAGTGTAAATCTGGTCCCTGTTTTAACATGAAACTAAGACAACAGGTAACAAAATAATATGGAAAAGAGGAGAAATTGCTCCTCAGGAGCAATTTCTCCTCTTTTCCACATTATTTTATATATATATTTCTAACTTCAGGAGTCAAATTACATATTCATTTGTTAAATGTGGTTGTTCAATTTATTGTTTTCCTCATTCTCTCAACTCTGATATGTCGAGGTACGGATATCTCGAAGTGTTTCAGTGAGTCCCTTGGAATTCGAGATAACGAGAGTCGACTGTATATTTACATGTACATGTCATTGAAATGACAGGGAATATTTGGTTAGATAAGTACATATATAATGTTTACCAGAAACCACAAAAGAATTATGTATAAAGATAATAAAAACGCACCAATAAACCGCATGCGCACGTACAGACAAACACAAACATTATATATTTCTCCTGGGATGTGGGCCTTCATACCAAGTTATTGGAAAAAAAAATAATGTTTTTAACTGGTTATAAGAATCTTAAGTTTATTAGTTATTTGCTCATATCCTGTTTCATTGAATAGTGTTACTGAGATCGGGGATTAGATTTTCTAATAAATTCAGTAATAGTTTCTCTTTCTCTTCTTTATTAACTCGACACAAAACTATATAATATGTATTGTACAAGCATAAAGCGTTTAATAATACAGTCGACTCTCGTTATCTCGAATTCCAAGGGACTCACTGAAACACATCGAGATATCCGTACCTCGACATATCAGAGTTGAGAGAATGAGGAAAACAATAAATTGAACAACCACATTTAACAAATGAATACGTAATTTGACTCCTGAAGTTAGAAATATATATATAAAATAATGTGGAAAAGAGGAGAAATTGCTCCTGAGGAGCAATTTCTCCTCTTTTCCATATTATTTTGTTACCTGTTGTCATAGTTTCATGTTAAAACAGGGACCAGATTTACACTTCGAGATAAGCGGTAATTCGAAATAAGCGAGTTCGAGATAACGAGGTTCAACTGTACTTGAGAGGATATTAAAACGCTGCCAAATCATACGTGTTTAATATCAATCTAGTAATTCAAGTTACACTTTTTGAGTACACATGTACGAGGATATTTGCTGGAGGAGAGGAACAAGCACTGCCAAGATAAACGCATGTGAAGCACATATCGAGGGTTGAGCGCAAGACTAGCGTAAGTCAGATGGTTGTTTTTCCCCAAACCTAATCTCCTCACCATGAAGGCGTTATGAAGATTACAACATTTCTTTCTGTAAACAATGAAAATATAGGTGCCATTGCTCGTATGAGCAATGGCACCTAAATTTGCATTGTTTACAAAGGGGTCCAAGTTGCCCCTAAACAAGGGTTTCAAAAATATGTTTGAGTTACCATAGTCTTGCGCTCAACCCTCGACATGTACGAGGATATTTGCTAGAGGAGAGGAACAAGCACTGCCAAGATAAACGCATGTGAAGCACATATGAAACCACAGACTCACGAACAAATAGGAACCGCCTTGGGAGGATCATTAGGGGAAAAAAAACTACTGAGGGACCTAAACTAGTTTTACTCGCACGAAACATCGCCCTTATCTCTTGATGCAGCTCGAGCCATTCAAACACTACAAACAGGAAGAAAACACAAAGCAAAGTAGACAGATGTTAAAGAACGTGACCACAATGCCAGGATCATACAAACACACACACACACACAAAATAAAACAGACAGAAAGTGACAGTCGTATAGCGGGTCAACACAATTCTAGTATTACCAGAATCAATTTTGCTTTGTTAAAATAATAGTTATATATTCCCTTGACATATGTTTGCTGAAATCCTTTCATAATTCTGTTAAATTGATTACATTGGCAGTAGACTGGGTACGAAAACTGATATATGGCTTTACTAAAAGCCTTCATACATATAACAATAATATGCGTGGTGATACGAATTCAGTAGAAAATGGAATGAGGCAATACTGGCCAAATGAACATCCAAAAACGATGCAGCAACTTCAGAAATTATACATTCAGACAAGATGTGGTTGTCGAATCCTCATATCAGTCTGCACATCCGCGCATACTGGTCAGTCTTCGATATCCGCCTGAAGAAACATGGTACCCTTTATAATTCAAAAGGCCCAATGCGAAGACGGACGACACTGGACGGATACACAGAATGACGTGTCATTCTATGTATCCTTCCAGTGCCGGATACACATAGTGACGCGCGTCTTCGTTGGACACACATATTGACATCCCGAAGGTATGTTTACTCGCGCTGTGGCTTTGTTGACGTTGTATACCTGATTGATACATCAAACAAAGTGTTACATATTTGTCTGTGTTACAAAGGACAGAAATACTTTAATTTCAAAACAAATGTGCTTAGCAATAAACTCTTACATAGAATGCTAGCAGTAGACCTGACATGCATTGTACGTGCAAAGTACAGAAATACTTTAATTTCAAAACAAATCTGCTTAGCAATTAACTCTTACATAGAATGCTAGCAGTGGACCTGACATGCATTGTACGTGCAATCGGGACTTTTCATCACGAAAACACGCCTGTATTGTCGACACATTTATATTGTAAACCACATTTTTAAACAGTAAAACTGGGGTTTACAGGGGTATACATTTTGTTTTTATTTCTGCTCAAAAACATAGATTGTGGGTACCCGTTATAACCGCCTCGCCGAGGCAGTTCTAACAGGTACCCACAATCTATGTTTTGGGCAGGAATATAAAAACTACCAGAGTCTGAAAGTGTTAATTTTTTTGGTGGTAAAATTCTCAATATATTCAAATAGGCGTGTTTTTATAATGCATTCCATATGCTATCCAACGACGCGCAAAAACACAACAGAGATGACATTACTAGTGTATAACATAACGAAAACATACCTATACAATTTTGACCCCCTTAAACCCCACTTTTATATAGTAAAACTGGGGTTTACAGGGGTATACATTATTTTTCTTATTTCTGCTCAAAACATAGATTGTGGGTACTCGATAGAACCGCCTCGGTGAGGCGGTTCTAACGAGTACCCACAATCTATGTTTTGTGCGGAAATATGAAAAAAATATCAGATTTTTTTTTTTATCTGAAAATTTTCATTTTTTGGTGGGAAAATTTTCAGTATATTTGAATAGGCATGTTTTCGTAATGATGACAAGTGTCCCTGACTATAGTGTAGCTTCAATTAAATCGTTCCGTTTGTTGGGTTAATAATGGGCACTGCAGGTAATAGTTGGTTCACCGCGTAAAAGAGGTAGGTCTTAGATACCGATTTAACATTCATCTCACAAAATATTGAGGGGACCGACCTTTTTTTTTTTACTTTCTTTTTGTGACTTTCTGTTTGCTTGACAACACACTTGCTCCCATCTGAAAAAGGTGTCTAACCTCAGATTGCTGGGTCTGCCCCTAAAGGGTGCAAACTCATATTCTTGTAGAGTAGTCCCGTTTTCCAGAAAGAGAAGAGTAGGGAAGATGTCCGAAATCACAACAATATTGCACATGTTACAAACCAACAATCAACACACATGTTACAAACCAGCAATAAGCAGACGTTACAAACCAACGAAAAGTAAACCAGCCAACTCACTCTTCTTCAATAATGTGATTACAATGTCAGACAAAACTCACCAAACACAACAATAAAACATCAAACACGAACAAAACACGAAAGCATGTCCCGGTGCGAGCAGCCGTGAGACACCATAAAAACACTTGTTGGTTGGTTTGACGACCGCGTTAACACTGTTAAGGTCATGTCGATTTTTTTCAGTTGACCTAACCACACATTTCCTGGACTGGCGTAGTAGCAGTTCACCAAAACCTGTGCACATTTTTTTTTTTTTTTTTTTTTTTTTTTTTTTTGCTATGAACTAAAAACTGCCCTTCTTGAATCAGCGGAAGCGAGAGAATGGCCATAGAAAATATTTCATAATCCAACTCCACGAAAGAATGTTGCCGGACTCGGCGGGGATCGAACCCGCGACCTCCTGATCAGCAGTTGGACGCGCAACTTTCGGAGCCAACGAAGCCGACACAAAGAATGGACAACACTAGAGCTACGCCCTTAGAGTGATCACTAGTATAAACTGCCATGTTGTAAAAAAAGGAAAAAAAAAAAAAGGAAAAAAAAAAAAGAAAACAGCGAAATAATTGTTCGGCTCGCATGGAGGCTGCCTAAAGTATATAAGTGAACTCAGGAACTAATATATACGGGTCCACATCAAGTTTTCAACATCAAAGGGAAAGACAGACAAATACGTCGATAAAACAGCCACAAAAAGAACAGATGGCAAGCAGAGCCAGCAGCTCTTTCCAGAAATGGTGGCAAATTGTTACCAAGAGTTATCTGGCTATATCTTTAATTTACATGATAAATAAAAGAAAGATAATTAAGTGAAATATTTCTAAATCAATAAGTTAAACATCATAGAAGAACATTCATAGAAGAACATGGCTGCGTAGTTTGTCGCCCTGCCTATATCTAAGAATCCAAGATTTCTACAAATAAACAAAGGAGACTTGTCTGACAGTGTAGATGCATAGTCTGATCAGTTTGATATCTTTCGACGCACATACGATTAGATCTATTTTCTTAACTTAGCGGCTCATGTAAGTACAGTTGACTCGCTATCTCGAAATCGCTTATCTCGAATAACCGCTTATCTCGAAGTGAAAATCTGGTCCTTGCCTAAACATGAAAATCTAACAACAGGTAAAAAATATTGTGGAAAAGAAGAGAAATTGCTCCTAAGGAGCAATTTCTCCTCTTTTCCACAATATTTTCAATATATCTCTAACTTCAGGAGTCAAATTACACATATATTTGTTAAATGTGGTTAATCGAATTAGTTTTTCCTCAATTCTGCAAATCTGATATGTCGAAGAACGGATATCTCGAAGTATTTCAGACAGTCCCTTGGAATTCGAGATAACGAGAGTCGACTGTATAGAGAAGTGCAGAAGTAAGATCAGTACATCTAGAAATAAGCTGAAACACAACAATTCCAATAATTTTGTATGAGCTCCCGGCGAAGATTCAGATCAGCCTGCGCATCCTCGCAGTCTGACCATAGTCTTCGCTGTCTGCATGAAGTTGGTTTGAGTCCTTAGTTATCTATAGAATTAACAGCGAACACGCTGATCAGACTGCATGGATGCGCAGACTGATCTGAGTCCTCACTGAGCGCATATGTACTCATGTAGGAAATGCTATGCCCCGGCTAAAATGTATTTTGTTTCCAAGCGCCATTCTGTTCGATTCTACTCTAAAGTTTCATCTTTCCATAGTTGTATCATATTAACCGAACATCACATATCAAGTGTTCTACGAGCACAACAGAGCCGCAATGTCAGAAAATGTACCTTCGGATATATGCACCAAACAAAAGCGTACCGTCGGGCATGTACACCCAGCGATGATTCACATCAGCCTGCACATGAGCTCAGTCTGATCAGAATATTTTTTGCCCACATCAAGACATTTTGCACTCTTGGCAGTTGAATCAGCGCCCAGTAATTAGATTGTGCGAATGCGTAAGCTTATCTGAATCTTCGCTGGGGGAATATGGATGACGGTACGGTGTCTGACGTTGCAGATGAATAGCTTAAACTCGCCGACCCTTCAGTGATATTGAGTTTTGAATTGTTATCTCATTGTTTTAAATCTCATTGATACTCATGAGGATTCAATGACGTCAGTCTAAAATTTAAACAAAAATTGTATTACAACACAATCTTTAATTTGAAATATTATAAACCAATGGGGATTTGTATTCTTTAAAGACAGCAAAAGTTAAATCACACACGCATTTCGTTAATTGCTAGACAAATACAGACAGAGACCCTCATAAAACAAGACAACAAGCCTCAATGATGTCTGGCAAATTATTTTTGTTGCATAATCAAACAACGTCTTAATCAAGTTGTGCTAAGTATTTGTGTTTGTTGTTGTTTTCTTATAATTTCACAAATTGAATCTGGACACATCCTCTGATGCAAATAGGAGTTTCAGTCAGTCTAAAAACAAAACACGCAATGGCAAACAGTGTATATTCTGATGAGAAGGCTCTCATATGGATTTACACTGTTTGCTACATTGTAAGGTACCTGTTTTGGCTGCGGAGCTGAAAGGGTTACGAAATGCTTTCTAATAGTATAGCACATGGATTTCTCTTATAATTTGTGACACTAATTGATGAATGTTCTCGTAAATTCAATCCCAAAATCTAAGCAAAAGTTATGCTTTTAAAATCAGACCGCCTAAGGCGACATATGTGTTTTAATGCTATTTGTAAACGCTACAGAAACGCGGTGTTTACATCGATTTCAGCTATCGGGTAGGAAAAATAGCCCATAAGGGAAATAGATGTACTTTTAGAAGGTAACTGTATACATTGTTTTGTTCCTCACTGAGAGCATATTGTTTCCTTTTAGAGAATTACCTATCTCAGCAAGTGCTTGATGATCAGGAAAACAAACAGGAAGTTATAAAAGCTGTCTCCCTTGAGAAAAATGGCAAAATCAAAATCTACCAAATCTATCCAGCATCCACTCCTATCTTAACCCTTGTCCTGCTGAACCCGGATATATCCTGCCTTTGCAAACAGCGTAGATCCAGATCAGTTGGCTGAAGGAGCAAACTGATCTGGATCTGCACCGTTTGTCATTAAGTATGTGAGTTTGTATCAGCAACCTGGATCAAGTAATCTGATTGGCTGAAAATTAGGAGTGAGCGTGGCAATTTATTCAGCATAAAAAGGTTTAAAACAAAGGATCAGATCAGTCTTAGCATCCAAGCACTGAAATCAGGGCCCAGTTGTTCAAAGCATCGCTAACTCAACGAGCTCGTTAGTGGTCAAAATGTTAACCGGTCTAGTAAGTATAGTATCTAATTCATAGTGATTTTTGCTGAAATAAATGTGAGTAGCTTTTGCAAATGCAAAATTTACTCACATTTTTTAAGCAAACATATTAGCGTACGAGTATAAGCCATACTTAATAATCAATTTTTTAACGATATCGTTAACTAACGACATCGTTAGTTTTGAACAACTGGGCCCAGTACAATAGCTATTTATAATACACAAATACTGCCTCGAAAATCCCTGGGAAATTATACACTGAGTTGACTCTCGTTATCTCGACCTCGCTTATATAGAATAACCACTTATCTCGAAGTGAAAATCTGGTCACTGTTTTAACATGGAAATCTAAAAACAGATAACAAAATATTGTTGAAAAGAGGAGAAATTGTTCCTAAGGAGCAATTTCTCCTCTTTTCCACAATATTTTCAATTTATTTGTTACTTCAGCAGGCAAAATTCTTATTCATTGGTTAAATATGGTTGTTCGCTTTATTGTTTTCCTCAATTCCGCAACTCTGATATGTCAAGATACGGATATCTCGGCGTGTTTAAAAGAGACCATTGGAATCCGAGATAACGAGAGGCGACTGTATTTCCTTTACGCATGTCACTACTATAAGTGGAAGTATAAATACAGTAAATCATTAATGACTCTAACCCCGAAGGCTCGTTTACCAGGCCTGATTCGAACTCGGTTTTGATTTCCTAGAATAGCTTTCGATAGCTTAAGAAAGCAAAGGGTTATATTAAGGAATATATTTTGAGAAACTCTTATTTTATTGTGAAAATATATCGTGTATGTACTCATTAGAATCGCTCCAGAGAGGCGATTCTCATACGTACATGTAACTTACTATCATTTTATAGAAGCTGTAAACGATATTTCTAAACTATACCATTCATTACGAAAACACGCCTATTCAAACATACTGAAATTTTTACCGACAAAAAAAATGAAAATTTTCAGATAAAAAATTCTAATATTTTTCATATTTCTGCTCAAAACATCGATTGTGGGTACCCGTTAGAACCGCCTCGCCGAGGCGGTTCTAACGAGTCCCCATAATCTATGTTTTAAGCAGAAATAAGAAAACCAATGTATACCCCTGTAAACCCCAGTTTTACTGTATAAAAGTGGGGTTTAAGGGGGTCAAAATTATATGGGTATGTTTTCGTGATGTTACCTACTGCCTTGGCGCTATGGTTAACCCTCAGTGGCTCGAGCTATCCATGTGTAGAACAAGTTTCTATGGTGTGCAGGAATGCAACCAGAAAGCCACAAAATTATCTCCCTTGTAAATGGCAGAATATCTGCCAGGTTAACCATTGCCCTTAAAAGCTGAAACATGAGAACAAGGTATTTATGGCATCTACACAGCCTGATCAGGGCAGCCAATGCTCGCTTATAGAATCACTGACAAAATTTAGGCTATTTTTCCTTGTCCGCATACTGCGACACAGGATTTTGTTTTAGACGTTAAATCACACACGCATTTCGTTAATTGCTAGACAATTACAGACAGAGACCCTCATAAAACAAGACAACAAGCCTCAATGATGTCTGGCAAGTAATTAGGTCGCAGAATTTAACGAGTTTTAAATTGTCTGCTTTAAAGCAATTCAGTCGTTACGTAAGAAAATGTAACTTCGGACAGCCCAGCGGACAATCGTCAGTACCTTCTGATTCGTTTTTGGAAGACTCTGCTTTTTGTTATTGTGACATTTCCTGGTTATGTACACTTATATTGTCGCTGATTGCTCTTCGGAGAGCATAATAACAGATATTAGTAATGACATCAAGCGAAGACGCCTGGCGGATCGCATGGATACGCACGCTGATATGAATCTATGAAGGAAAGTACATTTTCACGTTGCCTTATTAAAAAAAAAAAAAAAAGTTATGACGATACAGGCTAGCTGACTTCAATCGTCCAGCCCTGTAGACCAAACAAACGGTATAGATATAAATGAGACGATTTCGTAACGATCCATCTCATCGGGATCTACACTGTTTGCCAATATTTTTCTGATTTTAGACTAAAACCCATATTTGAAATGTCGAAATCCCAGAATGGAAAAGTTCACTTCAGAAACTCAGGGGTGAAAGGATTTAGGGATTCGTGTTGTGTTCTGCTCGTTTTCTTATTGTTGTGTTTGTGATCACCTTGTTTGGTAAGCGGGAGCTGGTTGCTTTTGCCTTTCGTTGGTTTGTGGCTTTGTCTATCTTGTGTTATTTGCTGTTGCTCTTGGTGCCATTGGTTCTGTTTTCTGTGCTTAAGTCTCTCCATGGACATCTGTACTATTTTGCTACACTGGGTAGATATTCCAGCATTTTGTGCAACGAAAACGACCTTTGAGACTTTCTGTTTGCTACACTCGATAAAAACAAGTCCCGCATGAAATGAGGTCTACACCAACAGAAAAAAAAATACTCCAAAAAGAAATATTCTTTACAAGTAGACCCTTTTCAGAAGGGAGCCAAAACAATTTTGAAAACGTTGCGCCCATGTAAGATTATCAAATTCAGCACAATAAAATGATTTAATATATATTATGTCGCTTAATGTAATCGCTTTCGGCTCAATGCGAAATACTTCAACACACCAGATTGTGTCAACCAAAGATCTGAAGCTCTGACCAGATTAACTAGAAACAGCTGGTTTGCGGATTGCCCGCCATTTTGTTTATGGGATAAATAATGTTTTATTTCCTGTGTTCTCTCCTTAACACCACACAAACATTGGCGAAGAGGCATACAAACCAAAGAAGCAACCAGATTCCTTTGCCCCAATAAACTAATTGTACACACCAACATCACGAAAACACGCCTATATAATTTTGACCCCCTTATACCCCACTTTTATATAGTAAAACTGGGGTTTACAGGGGGTTTACAGGGGGATACATTATTTCTTCTTATTTCTGCTCAAAAACATAGTTTGTGGGTCCTTGTTGGAACCGCCTCAGCAAGGCGGTTCAAACGAGTACACATAATCTATGACTTGGGCAGATATATATATACTGTTTATTGTTTATTGTTTGGTGGTAAAATGTTCAGTATACTTAGATAGGCATGTTTTCGTAATGAAGAAAGAACAACATGAGAATCACCTTGAATCGGTCACTAGCAAAATATACCGTTGGTTCAAATCGATTTTACTGGTACCAAATATTCAACCTATGTTTTAATGTTTTGAACACAAAATTATTGTTGAGCTCGTATAGCGGATCAAAGACACAATCAGTGGAACGTCGCAGAAAAAAAATAAATAAGATTAAACATATAGATCAAATAAAATCACTGTGATGAAAAAAGCATGGGAGCTGGTAGCAACTTACACCTCCAACACTGACAACAAGACGTAAAAAATCACTTGTCGAACCACGTGGAGAGCAGAGGATTCTTTTAAGAAAAAAAAGAGCTATCGCAGTATAACGTAGATGGCATGAATTGTGATTTGCTTCTACAAACTTTAATAAAAAAAAAAAAAAAAACAACAACATTAACATATAAACCTATGGCCTTAGTTTCAAGGTTGTTCAAGTTGGTAGGGATGGTACAGCATAGTACTTCAGACCAGTATCTAACATTAGGCCATGTCCAGATGTTCAGGAGATATAGCCTCCAAAAATATTGACCAAACGCCTTAACCGGTGGTATTGCCGACACTGTGGTTACTGCTATATATCTACTTTACTTTCGTACAGGCAACTTAACACAAAATAATTTTTACAGAGTTTTCTTTCCTTCCTGAAAGTGCATTCATTCAAGCTGATCTGGTCTTTCTTGTTTGCTTTGACACAGTAAAATGTTAAGTTTTATACTATGTAAAGTCAAACCTCAATGCCTGGAACTTAGCTCGAAATATGGATAGTTTGAGGCATTGAGGGTTAATCATGACGCCAGGTCAGGAAGCAAATAATGATGATTTGGGGAAATCGATCTACATCAAAATAATTGTTTGTTGGGTGTACTCATTAGAATCGCCTCAAAGAGGCGATTCTAATGAGTGCACATAACATACTATTTCCTGATTAATTAAGAAAGTGTCCCTAAAATGTCCATAGATATATGCTCTCTTGGGCCATCAAGAGGATTTCTTACAAACTCAAAAACGAGTTCGAATTAGCCGTGGTAATAGTGTATTCGAGTAAATGAGGTTTTATTGTGCATGACACTTGCAAAGACCTCAATTTCTGCTTTCTCTAGAACTAACTATGCATACAAATGAGCAGCAACGTCAGAACACGCCTGTGGACCTGCGCAACCGCGCAATCTGATCAGAATCTTCACTGGGCGCATTTTGGCTGCAATTATCAACTGGACAACGAAGATTCTGATCGGTGTGCGCATATGCGCAGGCTGCTTTCAGTCTCCGTATGGCGTACATGTCAGAAATTACACTTTTTCACGTTGCGTCTAAAATGGTGAGGATGTTTTTATTATTGTCTAAAAGGAAAATTATCCTCTGTTACGCAATTTCAAGAGACATATTTGAATATATTTAACGCGTGACTTTCCTTCAGGATTTGATACAATACACCGAATTGTTCTAGGAAATTGTATCTGATGTTACTTGCAAAGAAACAACTGCGTGCATTCTTGATAAATTGGAACAAGTCACTTGAAAACGTGTCTTAATGCAAACGAATTGATTTAAACGGGTAGTCGTAGAAAGTGCCGTTATGCGCTTTTGCCAAAGAATCATGTCACCTTAAAGATTTCGGACATCATGCATAGCAAGACGCTGGATTGAATATCGGGTAAACATATTTACACAACGTATTGTTTTATCGTCCTGTTGATCAACCCTCGACCATCAATGTCATAAGTATGATACCTTCGGGCATATAACGTGGTCTTGTGTTGATAAATCGGGCGATATCCAAACAAACGCGTTATCATATCTAATTGTATTGAAAAAAAATTTCCAAGAATTCAGTTGGATAACAAAAAGCTGTAGCTATACATACACGGCTCCTCTTTAAAATTCATTGCAGCCACTTTTATTTTTCAACGCACCAATGATCAACCGCAGAAACGTACGAAGTAAAGCATCTATTAATAAATGAGATTGTGCCAATTACAAACGCAGTAAAGCTGATGACGTAACTATTGCACCAAAGTCAGATTTCCGTGCCATTACGAAAACACGCCTATTCATATATATAGAAAATTTCACCTCCAAAAACTGAAAAATTTTGAAAAAAAAATCCGATAATTTTCATATTTTTTGCCTAAAACATAGATTGTGGGTACTCGTTAGAACCGCCTCGATGAGGCGGTTCTAACGAGTACCCACAATCTATATTTTGAGCAGAAATAGTAAAATAATGTATACCACTGTAAACCCCAGTTTTACTATATAAAAGTGGGGTTTAAGGGGGTCAACATTATATAGGTTTGTTTTCATGATGTAAAATGTTTGCAATGCCATTTAAACTAAATAACCAGTTTATCTGCACTATAGGCATTCCATGTTACACCAAACAGAAAGCCTAGTATCTTCAAAAGTGTATAACTCTGAAGGTACAAGTCAGACGAAGAGAAAAGAAATACTAGTTCAACACACACATAGAATTTGGAACGCTAAATTAGATAATTCATGGGCTTGATTTATTGATTTCATGGTTTATATTTGTTATAGTTCGTCTTTGAATGTGTGTGTCGCTTACATCTTTTTGTTTTGGATAGCAATTTGGCCACTTTGTGGGAAAGTAACTGTCCGTTTGGCTTTCTGCTATTGATGTTGCCATTAGGGTCTAGTTATTTCGTGTTTGTGTTTCTTTCCCTTTGATGTCTCTGATGGGAGGTGTGGGATAATTGTATCGATTTCTGATTATTGCCTTCCCTTCTATTTTGAGAAGGTAACCACAATAAGTATTACGGACGTATGTCTGTTCGTACATACGAAAAAGGGCGAAGAACATATGTTCTTATTTTTGACGATTTCGAAATATAATCTGCACGAAACAGACAAAGTAAGATACTAGGTACATAACCCCATAAGTACAAGACTGTCTTATTTTAAATAATTCTTGAGTTAGTGAAAGCAAATTATGTTTACAGGCGTGAATGCGTTACCACATAAAAATAATGGCAAAGACACATGTCCCCTCATCTGTTCTGAAGTTAGGGCTAATCAGTACGAAACTGATACAAAAAGAGTAATATTATAATAACATTGTACATGTAGCTTACAGTTTTACAAACGTTTATTTACGCTCGTATATCCGCCAATCCCTTAAACCTTATTAAACGCAAACGTTATGCACCATGTTTTCGTTTACATAACGGACTTTTCAATTTTCAAATCTATAGACACATAATACACATATGAATGTTAAATTGTGCTGATACAGGTGTAACAGATTAGAAGCTGCCAAAGTAGATTCCCTATATTAGTTATTAGAAAGTCAAAACAACATCACGAAAACACGCCTATATAATTTTGACCCCCTCAAACCCCACTTTTATATAGTAAAACTGGGGTTTACAGGGGTGTACTTTATTTTTTCTTATTTCTGCTCAAAAACATAGATTATGGGTACTCGTTAGAACCGCCTCGGCGAGGCGGTTCTAACGAGTATCCACAATCTATGTTTTGAGCAGAAATGTGAAAAAAGTATCAGAGGGTTTTTATCGGAAAATTTTCTGCTTTTGGAATATTTGAATAGGCATGTTTTCGTAATGAATTGTGGGGAATGTATTATGGGATTGAACAAAACTCTACATACGGATTTAGTATGCCTGTAATCTATACATATCTTGTAGGTTGGAGCCTCACTATGACCGACTCTATGAGACGGGCAGATCCCACAATCCGTTTAGTATCGTTTCTGAAAATCAAATGTCAAAGAGCAATTACATTGTGTTTCTTACTATACTTTTAATTTAATTTAGAAACCTTCTTCTTCATTTCAGGAAAACAGTCGATGTGTGGGAATATTAAGAATTGTAAGGCATCTTTATAGGACAGGCCCAATTATTTGGACCGTTTATGACTAACTACTAACTGGAATCTTGGCCTTGAAATGGAATTGTTAGGGAATGGTACTTTGTTACATTTGTACAAAACAAGAGAACTAAATCGTTAATTTATAAGTTATTCATAAACATATGAATTTGCTTTCTGTCCAAGCCTAGAACTCTACAGCAATGCTTAACAAGCTTCTTATTGTACCGTTATACACCGTTATATACCGTTTGGGTAACTGATGCATTTTTAGTCGAGGTCGGCAACATTCTTTCGTGGAGATTGATCATGAAATATTTTCTACGGTCATTCTCTCCCTTCCGCTGATTCAAGAAGGGCAGTTGTCAGTTTCTTGCGAAAGAATGTGCACAATACTGGTTAGCCGCTTAGAGGATTAAGCCTTCCCAGTAAACGTGTGGCTAGGTAAACTGACCGCACTCGACATGGCCCCATTGGGTTGGCTGGGCCGTAAAACCTCAACACAAACAAACAAAACTTATACATTTTCATGGGAGACAATAGTCAAAATAGTTTTTGCTTCCTTCTGAGAAGGGGTTTTTTCTAAACAAAAAGAGTTTGCTCCCCTTCCTTTTAGAGAAGCCCCTTTTTCAGAAGGGACTAGGTGTGCAAGAAGGCAAACAGGCAAGATTAAAATGTCTGCCTTTGACAATGTGGTGGAAAATCTACTAGATGTATGCAATACCCTTGAATTTTCGGCAGAGATTTTTACCCCTTAACGCATTCTTTTTAATACTTCAATACAGTCACCAAAGTTTGACTATCTCGTAGCGTATCTAAAGAGTACTGTCGTAATAGAAAACTGTTAGGGTCAGTTAGGATCTTGATCTACGCTATCTTGATCTACGCTATCTGGCAAGTGTGCTCAAATATCAAGAAAAACACCTTAGATACAAATGTAGGCACCGTATAAAATAAGAATAAATACTTACTACTGTCGAGGTTGTGGTCCTTTAGGTTAATTCCTGTATCGACACTTTATTTTATTCATCTATATGCAGGCGCCGAGTTTTAGGTAAACGTCATGATAACTTCAGTTGACTGCAGATACCATCTACAATTAAACAAAACTGCAATGAAAAGACTTGTATCATGACAAAAGTATCTTCTACTTAATTTTCAAACTCGCAAGTTTCTACTACGTAAAAATAAAAAATCTGCATGACATATCAAACCAAATTTTCTGGGAAATATAAAAACAATATTCAAAATGTCATTTGCCGAATGCTCACTCAGAACAGAACATAGCCTAACAGTGACGCCAAGAGTAAGAGGAGACACATGCTAGTACATACGTAACAAAACACTGAAAACAAACAGCAAATCGTTCGGCTTACATAGTGAAAGTGATAAAAAGGTGTCAGTCTTTTAAACATGGCGAAATATCTACAAAATGTATCGAGTCTTATTATCTGGGTCCAGCTGTTCAAAGCATCGTAAGCTTAACGCGCTCGTTAGTAGTGATCAAAAGGTTAACTGATCTAGTTAGTTTAGTATCTAATTCACAGTGATTTTTGCTAAACGATGTGAGTAGCTTTTGCAAATGCAAATCTACTCACAATGTTTCTGTAGAAGTATTAGTGTATATGCCATATCCAATCGTTAGTTTTGAACAACTGAGTCCTGACTCTTAGTAGTATTTCGGTGTTGTATGTTTAATGTAGCTTTTGATTTGCATATTGCGTGGCTAACGTTATAAACTACAATGTTTATTACATGTTTGTATTCAAGAAACACCATGCAAAACTCCAATTTATATTCTTTGTAGCTAATGCACGCAATATTTGTTTTACTGCAAAATATATCGAAAATATTTCCATTTCCGCTTGACCTAATAGTTCGTTTTGTTTACTAGATTCAAAGGTTTATTTGCTTTTATCTTTTTTTCTTAATTACCTCACCTTTTCAATGTTACAATTCAAGTAGGTGTCACAACAGGTAATTTCCGTGCAGCGTAGATGACCACGTCATCTGGTAATTCATTTGCATTGCCCCAAAAGTGACCCACTAGTCGAAGAGCAGTAAACGCGTTCTTGGAAACCGCAATAAATATTCTCAACAATTGGACAGAAACTTAAGGAAATGTACAGAGCTGAAGGCGAGGCAACTCTGTCAAATTGTATTTTTCTTCCTTCTGACGAGGGGTCTAATCTACAAAGAAATAATTTGATCTATTGTCCTATAGGACTTAGTGTACATGAAGCAATCCGGAAGTGACAAAATATGCCTCCCATAGTTTGTAAATTAATGCCAACTAGCTACCAGGTGTATCCAGTCCCCTTAGCGGTGCGTGGAAGCATCTGGTATGGGAAATCTGCAACGCCTAAATCTAAGTCACAGTGACTCCAGTTGTTTTAAATTCTTGATTTGATTATCCAATCAGATGTTGATAAATTTAAATTAGACCTTCGCTATCTGAAGCTATGCTTTATTTCATAAATAGAATTAAATTTAGTCTAGTATATTATAATAACTTTATTTATAACATCAGGCAAATTGTCATTGCGTCAATAGTACAATACATTACGAAAACACGCCTATTCAAATACACTGAAAATTTTACCACCAACAATTGGCAATTTTTCATATAAAAAATTCTGATATTTTTCATATTTCTGCTCAAAAACATAGATTGTCGGTACTCGTTAGAACCGCCTCGGTGAGGCGGTTCTAACGAGTACGACAATCTATGTTTTTGAGCAGAAATAAGAAAAATAATGTATATCCTGTAAACCCCAGTTTTACTATATAAAAGTGGGGTTTAAGGGGGTCAAAATTATATAGGCATGTTTTCGTGATGAGCAGCAGGTTTTTTTGTTGTTTTTTTTTGTATCAGAGATATTATGTTTTTGTGCTAATAATCTCAAGTGTCACATTTGTATTGCTTTAGAATTCATTTTGTTTCTACAAACATAACGGTTTTACCTTTTATTCATAAGTTCGCTTTCCAACACTTGAAAAGTCTCATATGTTATACTGGCTGCCAAAGCTTCATAAAAGACCTACATGGCATTCAAGTTCATGCACAAGACCAATGAATTGTCTAAACTATTAACTCTTTTAAACATGCAATGCAAACACTGTGAAAAGATTTGATGGTCCTCTACCGCAAAGGTCGCTACTGCTGATACTATGAGGTTGCATGGTATTTAATTAATGGAGCTGTCTGTCGAAATGGAAACAAGCAAACTAAGAGGAACAGTACCTGAAATGCTGCCTTGGAAAGTTTAAAAGCATAACTATTAGGAAGTTTAGGTCAAACCTGTTTTATTGTGTACTTATTCCATACTCTTATAATATTGTAGTTCAAGCTACAAAAAAAAAAAAAATAAATAAATAAATAAATAAATAAAAAAAAAAATTTAAAAAAATCAAATAAAATAAAATAAATAAATAAATAAACTAACTCGCCAGTGGTTCAGCACAGAAAACAAATATACAAATAAAAGTCTCGACTACAAACTGAAAGTCAAAGCCAAACAAAGTCACTAGTTGAACACAATACGCCCTAACTAACCACAGACGAGTAAGGTAGGACACAAATATTAGTGAAGTTACACAGAAAATGGTACAACCACGTAGCACCAAAGGAAAAAGAGACGAGGAACAAAAAATGACAAAACAAACGTCACATAAGAAGACACCGACGTATGAGCAAAGAAGAACCTCAATAGAGGAGCAACCTTTGAACAACTATCATCAGGATAACATGCCTATATAATGTTGACCCATTAAACCCCAGTTGTATATAGTAAAACTGGGGTTTACAGGGGTATACATTTTATTTCTTATTTCTGCTCAGAAACATAGATTGTGTGTACTCGTTAGAACCGCCTCACCGAGTTTTGAGCAGAAATATAAAAGATATCAGTATTTTTTTATCTGATTTTTTTTTTCAGTTTTTGGAGGTAAAATTGTCTATATATTTGAAGAGGGTGTTTTGGTAATGTGTGGGGTTACATCAGTTTTACGCATGCGAACACCACCCCTAAATTTGAAGCAGCTCCAAACGAAGCTTCTTACCGCAGTTAAAAGCCCGACCACAGACTAGTAAAGTCAGACACACATCTTGTTTATGATTTTTTTCATACTCTTGTAAATAATCCGAATCAAGCGAACAAGTATATTTAAAAAAAAAAAAAAAAAAAAAAAAAAACAAAAAAAAAAAAAAAAAAAAAAAACAATAAATACCTGAAAATCTTGGATATTTTAAATCAACACTTCTGAGGTTATTTGCAATAACGGCTATACAGCTACATGTGTCGTTTTATCTGAAAGTTAACTTTATCTGGAACGGAAACTATGTTCTATAAGGGAGTAGTAATTATGAGTACCCAGATCTAGTTCTATAAGGGAGCAGTTATTACACCATGTCTGCGCATGTCTGGACAGTGATATCTTCTGTATCGGTGATAGAATTGGCCGGACCTGGACTAATGTATTGCAGAACACGGTAATCTTGAATTTACATTAAAATTGTAATGCTTCCTATTTTTTTTTGGTTGAATACAGTACACCACGATCTAGTGCCTTACACTGCATAATCACAAATAATAAATCTGTTCTTCTTCATCTATTATTTAAGACTGTAAAATGCGCTTAAGGCAAAGATTTTATACGGAAAATGTCACATTTTTCATATACGTGCAAATAAGACAAAATTAGTCTAGATCGACTAAAACACTCACTCATGGGTAGCACATGCTAGTATAGAATGTCTATAATGGCAACGATTGCAGATTCTGACAGGTTGATATTTTGATCGTAGCATTTGAAAATAGTTACCAAGTCCTATGTGAGCAATGACGGTCCATATCAGACTGTATATTCTACGGTGTGAAAAAATAATAGTGCGAAACCAAAGAATCATCACGAGAACATACCTATATAATTTGGAACCCTTAAACCCCACTTTTATATAGTAGAACTGGGGTTTACAGGGGTATACATTATTTTTCTTATTTCTGCTCAAAACATAGATTGTGGATACTCGTTGGAACCGCCTCGATGAGGCGGTTCTAACGAGTACACACAGTCTATGTTTTGAGCAGAAACATGAAAAATATCAGAATTTTTTATCTGAAAATTTTCATTTTTTGGTGGTAAAATTTGAATAGACGTGTTTTCGTAATGTGTCAAACATCACGAAGCACAGCCTTCCCGAGAGGAGCTGAGGAACAAATAATGACAAAACAAACGCTACATGTAAAACCAGCGACGCACAAACAAAAATGAACTGCAACAGAGGAACCGCCTTGGTATGGGTCAATTCGAAAACTACTATAAGCGATTACCCTCATCAATCATTACGAAAACAAGCTTTTTGAAATATATTGAATTTTTTTACATCAAAAAATGAAAATTTTTAGATAAAAATTCTTAATTACTTTCATATTGCTGCTCAAAACATATTTTTTGGGTACTCGTTAGAACCGCCTCGGCAAGGATGTTCTAACGAGTACCCACAATCTATGTTTGTGAGCAGAAATAAGAAAAAAAAGTGAATACCCCTGTAAACCCAAGGTTTACTACATGTATATAAAATTTGCGTTTGAGGAGGTCAAAATTATATATGCGTGTTTCCTAGATGATATTTGGAATGTGCAAGCTGAGTGTTGATAATATAAAAAAGATAACATGGTTGGTTTGGAGATTAACAGTCCAGTCAGCAATATAAAAGTCGTGTGAAGCCGGTAGATTCACATAACCACACTTTTCCCGGGCAGATTTAGCCCTCTTAGCAGTTCATCACGAAAACATGCCTATATAATTTTGACCCCCTGAAACCCCACTTTTATATAGTAAAACTGGGGTTTACAGGGGTATACATTATTTTTCTTATTTCTGCTCAAAACATAGATTGTGGGTACTCGTTAGAACCGCCTCGACGAGGCGGTTCTAACGAGTACCCACAATCTTTGTTTTGAGCAGGAATATGAAAAAATATCAGAGTTTTTTTTATCTGAAAATTTTCAGTTTTTGGAGGTGAAATTTTCTATATATTTGAATAGGCGTGTTTTCGTAATGGCAAGCTGAGTGTTGATAATATAAAGAAGATAACATAGTTGGTTTTGAGATTAACAGTCCAGTCAACAATATTAAAGTCGTGTGAAGCCGGTAGATTCACATAACCACACTTTTCCCGGGCAGATTTAGCCCTCTTAGCAGTTTACCAGTATTTTTGCACATTCTTTCGTCAGAAACTGGCAAATGTCCTTCTTGAATCAGCGGAACAGAGAGAGTGACTGACATGACATTTATAGGTTTGGAGATTCTAAGATGGCCATAGCCTTCTCCTTAATACAAATTATTCATTCATTTGCGTTGTAACATTTATCACCATCTAGGTTAATTCAGCAGACGACAAACTGGTGATTTCTTTTATTTTTTTCTTAGGAGACAATTCGAATAAAATGTCAAAACCTATGATGTAGGAAAAAATGAGAAAATGTTTTAAAGAGTAGCCTGCTGAATTTTGATGAATGACAACAGTGAACCGTTCCCATTTCCACAAATCTTATCTTATTACAATGTAGCACATCGTGCTTTACCGCTTAGCATGCTGGATAAACCGTTCAGCTGATGGCTTTTTCAAATATTTTTCTTATTTTTTCTTAAGACATAGGCTTTGACATTTTATGCAAACTGTCTTCTTAGGAGACAATTTGAATGGCATGTCAAAGCCTAGTTTCTGTGGAAATAAGTTAAAACAAAAAAAAACAAAACCAATAAAAAAGCAAAAGCATAAAACAAAAAAAAAAAAAAAAAAAAAAAATAAAAAAAATAAACGGTAATCAGTTGTTGTCTGGTGAATTTATCATATGATGCAATGAATCTTTCTAATACTGAGATCCATTTCATTGTCTCAGCGTAGAGGGACTTTATTAACATCATTAGAGATTATAGCTTTTACACACGCAAGCAGTGCTTCTGGAAGAGAAAAAGTAAATATTTCAGGATTTGCCAAGTGCCCATTAAATCTTGCCCTGTCGACCAGGATCTTTGCTGTCTGCTGAGAGTCATAAAGTACTAAAATGCTGGGCCCAGTTGTTCAAAGCATCGTTAGCTTAACGAGCTCATTAGTGGTCAAAATATTAATCCGCTCGTACGTACAATATCTAATTCACAGGTAGTTTTGCTGAAAAAACGTGAGTAGCTTTTGCAAATGCAAAAGCTACTTACATTTTTTTTTCAGCAAAAATATTAGCGCATATACCATATTCAATGATCAAAGTTTTAACGATGTTAACTAACGACATCGTTAGTTTTGAACAACTGGACCCTGAAGAATATATAAATGGACAGCAGAAACAGTATTTATTGTACTTGCTCTATTTATTTAGGTATATTTCCTATAGCAAACAGTGTAGACAAAGATCAGACGCAGGGTTGTAATAAAGCTTTATAAACACGTAATAAAGCCGAGTCTCCGATTTTGATTGTGTGTGTGTGTGTGTGTGTGTGTGTGTGTGTGTGTGTGTGTGTGTGTGTGTGTGTGTGTGTGTGTTTCAAAGAACCACCAAAAGAACAACCTTTTAAATTGTTATCTAGCCCCATAAGCCTATAATAAAATGCTCTTTTACATTTTAGGACATGTATAGTAAGGAGTAAAGGTGCCCCTATAAGTAGAGTAATTACGGAATCAAGATTGTGTGAATGCCTCGGAAGGAGGGGGTGGGGAGGGGGAGGAGCGGTGAGGTAACTTCCTATTTATGGCATAGTACGGATGTGCGTGTTGAATGGCCGCCTTTTTAGCGCTGCCAGGTATATGATTAGACCCCTTTTCTCATCAAAAAGTATATGGCTGACCAGATTTTTCTCCATTTGTATGTGAAAGGCCCCATTTTTCTGATATCCCGGTATATGCGTATATTTTTCGTTCAGAGACTTTTCGAGGATGCTTGTTCTCTTGGTATTCAATTAATTGACTGCAATAATTGTCTAACTACCAGCAATAAATGTGTATAAACAATCAAAGGGCAGTATATGAATAGGTCAACATTTTGGACAATAAGTATATGAATGGGTCCGTTTTTTCAAAGACCAGGTATATGAATGGGATAGGTTAAAAAAAGAACTGGCTCGCACACCCGTACCACAACTGTCCCCAAGTGACCCGCCCGAGCTGAATGCCAGTGATGATCAGAAATGCTGCCGTTCGCCAATCCAAAGAATCATGCTTTTGCCTTATCGTCTCTTTAATATGAGGAATGACTGATAAAGTTTGAGCATTGTCTTGAAGAATTTAGCACTTTCAGCCCTATTAGTCCTTGCCTAGATACGGATGTCCTTGCCTATCTACAGATATGTAACCAACAGTCCGTGTCATTTGGTCAGTTTCTGTATAAGTAATAACATGTTGAAGTAAACAAGGCACCTGACTTTTGTACAAAATTGCTGAACGAGCGGTTATTCAAAATTTGCTTTAAAAAGGGATAGCACATCAAGCTATTCATGAAGATATGTCAGCAACAGAAGAGAAGGGTGCCCCGTCATTTGCCATCGTAAAAGGCGAGTGGCAGGATTTAAGCGCGGCAGAGAGAGGATGACCCCCATTCTGGAAGGCCTGTCGCTGTGGCAACTTCCGAAATAATCACTAACGCCCATTATATGGTAATGGGTGACAGACGGGTTTCAGATATATACAGTAAGCGCTGTTGGAATTTCTCAAGAAAGAGTTCAATCAATTCCTACGGCAGATCTGGATATGAGAAAACTCTCAGCTCGTTGGGTACCCAGACTTCTGACAGCTGATAACAGAATCTTTGTGGTTTGCCTATATGTTACATAGAAGCAATAAAGTAAATATATAAAAATTATAAGTATGTGTATTTGATGCTTTGATTCAGATGGCAAACCAAAATTTTGTTAAGTTGGAAAATGATTGAAATGCTTTTTTAGAACAAAATAAAATGCTTTTATCAATAGTTTAACTCTTCTTGTCTGAGTGTTTATGTTAAGTTCCAATAATTTCTTCCTGGCATTCATTAAAGTCAGTATGGTAAGGAAATCTGTTTGCTGGTTCTTTACAGACAATTCACCGCATTCTAGTAGCATAAATTGTCTTTTATTTCTCAGTACCCGCATAACAAGCCATGGGATGAGAGTGTTTGCACTTGAAATGTTACAATATAATGACACTTGAGTATTAGTTTTTATTTTAAGTTAATATAAATATGTGATACGCAGAACAAAGCCACAAACACGGAATACAGCCTTCCCAAGGCACCGAATAAGATTGGAATGGCACGAAACCACATCACGGAACAATGCGCCTAGAACACAGAATGAACACACCGAACAGGTACTGCAACACAGTCAAGTGTATATATTCTTATTTTTTATTTTTTTTATTTTTTTATTTATTTATTTATTTATTTTTTTTTTGTTGTTGTTGTTGTTATTTTAATGGATGATTCAGTATTTTTAAATACGCTTATAAGGCATATAAGCACAGCAGTACCTCTAAATATACTAAATCAATTAATATAACCGTACAAAATATAAGTGACGATACCCAGGGAATGCCACGATTACGAAGCACCATTACGAAAACATGCCTATTCAAATATACTGAAAATTGTACAACCAAAAGGGAATAATTCTGATATTTTTCATGTTTCTGCTCAAAACATAGATTGTGAGTACTCGTTAGAACCGCCTCGGCGAGGCGGTTCTAACGAGTACCCTCAGTTAATGTTTTTAAACAGAGATAAGAAAAATAATGTTTACCCCTGTAAACCCAAGTTTTACTATATCAAAGTGGGGTATAAGGGGGTCAAAATTATATAGGCGTGTTTTCGTGATGCACTTTTTTCCGAGGCTGGGAAAGAAGGAGAGATGAGGTGCAAACGATAATAAAACAAAGCCACATATGAAACTACCGACGCATGAACAAAAATAACTACAGCAGAGGGACCGGGCCGCCTTGGAACAGTCAATAAAAATATTACTGGAGTACTTAAACATGTTTTACTCGCGCGAATCATCCCAGGAAAAAGTGTGGAAAGGTAAACTGACTGCCTTCGACATGACCCTAATGGGTTGATTGTGATGAAACAAAACAAATGGCTCAATGGCGATCTAAAGCCAGAAGAAAAAGAAAACCACACACAGGACTACGATAGACCCGACCACAGATATGGATAGTCAGGCGTCAACCGTTCCAAACAAATTGAGGAGCGACCCGCCGTCATGCAATGGAAGCCAGGAGCAAAACTATCCATTACGAAAACACGTCTATTCAAATATATTGAAATTTTTACCACCAAAAAAGGAAAGTTTTCAGATATTTAATCCTATTTTTTTCCATATTTCTGCTCAAAACATAGATTGTCGGTACTCGCTAGAGCCACTTGGCGAGGCGTTTCTAACGAGTACCCACAATCTATGGCTTTTTTAGCAAAATAAGAAAAATAATGTATACCCCTCTAAACCCAAGTATTACTATATGAAAATGAGGTTTAAGGGGATCAAAATTATATAGGCATGTTTTCGTGATGGACTATAATTGTGTTACCATCCCTGCATCTAAAAGAACATGAATTTCCTTGATTATGATACTTGGTAAAGAAGAATTTGAGAGCGATGCTAAAAATATCATAGAACTTTGTCCGGACACTTTAAACTGAGAGTTGAAATCCGAAAGTATTACATTAACTCGAGTTTTGCGTGTTATACCACCACTCAGTCATGTGCTTGACGTTTATTACTGTCTCAAAGAGGGAAATATCTGAATATTTATTCTACAAATATTTTTTTAGTGAATTATGTTGTCATTTCAATCCCAGTTAAAAGAACGTTTATAAAACAGTTTTAATCCTGTTCATTCCTTTTGATGATTTTGAATATCGTCAGTTGTACGGAGAATGCTCTCATATTGTATAGATGGGAAGACTGGTCCAATTAGTGTCAGGCAGATAAAGCCAGTATTTAGCCAGAATAAGTCGACCTTTTTGAAACGGTTCATAAAAAATGTCGGCGGATTATAACGAACGAATGTTGCACTGAGAATGTCATTTGTATTTGTCGTTGATGTAATGTCTCTCACAGGATCTCTGACCGCTTCACTCTACATCATGGTAATGGTGTCTTATATTATATTTGAGCCGGGTCGGGACAGATGAGCCGCAACGACAGAAAAGTACCTTCAGATATGTGCGGTCACGTATCTGGGTATCCATTACAAAAAAAAACGCCTATTCAAATACATTGAATATTTTACAACTAAACAAGGAAAATTTTCAGATAAAAAAACCCTGATATTTTTCATATTTCTACTCGAAATATAGATTGTGGGTACTCGTTAGAACCGCCTCGGCGAGGCGGTTCTAATGAGTACCCACAATCTATGTTTTTGAGCAGAAATAAGAAAAATAATGTATACCCCTGTAAACCCCAGTTTTACTATATAAAAGTGGGGTTTAAGGGGTCAAAATAATATAGGCGTGTTTTCATGATGCGCGCAGTGTGATCAGAATCTTCTTTGGAAGCATTATGAATAGCCAAGGACGTATAGTGTCTTCATGCGAACAACAAAGACTCAGATCAGACTGCGCGCATGCGCAGGCTGATCTGACCCTTCGCTGGGAGCACACGTCTAAAGGTACGCTTTCTGAAGTTGTGGCTCTCAAACAGTTTCTCAAACAGTTTTTATTCACCCTTCAATACCCAGACTTATCTTGCGCAGCCAAACACCGTTACGAAAACATACTTATATCATCTTGACCCCCTTAAACCCCACTTTTATATAGTAAAACTGGGATTTACAGGGGTATACATTAAGTTTCTTATTTAATGGCGGTTCTAACGGGTACCCACAATCTATGTTTTGAACATAAATATGTAGAATATCTGATTTTTTTTATAAAAACAAATCCTTTTTAGGTTGTAAAATTTTCAATATATTTGAATAGGCATGTTTCCGTAATGCGTTAATCAAAGCCTTCCCTGTCTACTCACACATTAATCTGATATTGTCGACTATGAGCATGACGTTGAAATGTCAAAATTCGACTGTGCAATTGGGTTACAGATCTGTACTGTTTCCGTTTTCATGTTGCCGGCAGATTTTCTCATTCGTCAAAGTAGTGTAATAGATGTTGGCATAACGCACTGTAATCTGATTATTGGTTACAGTGTTGCATAGTCCAAAATATACCTTACGCCCATTTGCACTAGAATGTAATGTAGTGTGTGGGTGCGTGCAGGCCGGTCTTTCACTACGCTGTAAGGCAATATCTGTGCATATTGTCCTTTCTCAGATAAGTGCTTAATTTGTATTGTATGTGTCCCGAAGCTCTCCTTCTTTCTATTTCTCTTGTTTAGTCTCTCTCTCAAAATTGGAGAAACTTAATGTTATTAAACATAATATTATAGGAAATATAGAAATGCGGGATTAGGTGAATTGAAACCATTGCATTAACACAAGTATGTTTGATATTGCCTTCAAATCTCTGGAATTTCCGCTCTAAAAATGGACACGCTGAGGAAATTGTAGACTTGCTCCCTTTAACTCATTTTGAATCAGCATACAAACGATTTACTATTTACAAATATGCTGTCGTTTGGAATGTCTTTCTCTCTGATTTGGTTGATAAGTTGTGTTTCTGACAGGTTAGGGATATGGTATGTGCAAACAAATAGTCAAGGAGGAGTATTTTACCTTTGTTAGATTAGAAAACATACAATCATAGCGTGGGCCAGGCTAAGGAATCTGTAATTGTAAAACAAAATGCTATAGAAGATGTCCAAGAAGACATCACGAAAACATGCCTATATAATTTTGACCCCCTTAAACCCGACTTTTATATAGTAAAACTGGGGTTTACAGAGGTATACATTATTTTTCTTATTTCAGCTCAAAAATATAGATTGTGGGTACTCGTTAGAACCGCCTCACCGAGGCGGTTCTAACGAGTACCCACGATCTGTGTTTTGAGCAGAAATATAAAAATTATCAGAGTTTTTTTTTTTTTCTGAAAAATTTTCAGTTTTTGGAGGTGAAATTTTCTATATATTTGAATAGGCATGTTTTCGTAATGGATGACACAAAGAGGAAGATTACCCAACGATTGGTGCAATGAACAATGCTTATACGTAGATATAACAAATAATACAGTTTAAAATTCATTTTACCTGAGAATATATACCCTTGCACACCAATGTTTCATTAGACGTTATAGGGGATCATCGTTTGTATACTGCTTAGGCGCGCTTATGTATTTAAATACCTTCAAACTCATAGTTGTTATTTTTTGTTGTAATAACATTCAATTGTTTTCAAAGAGGAGAAACTTACCCGTACGGCATAACCGCTGACTGAAGCTGCCAAAGTGATTGAAATATTGCCTGCGAGCTTCTCTTCTCAGAAAATCAATTGGTTCATTGAGTGACTGATAAATTGATCAATAAATTGATGGACTGACGGATGGATGGATGGACAGACGGATGGATGGACTTCAGTGGCCCGTTGGAAGTCATGCAATTGTACATAAAATTGCAAAATAAATCACGCCATAAATACTTTTTTTCTGTCTGGTTCTGGGACCCGATATGCCCCGCTTTCATCTCTTTGCCTAATAAGTATCACAATACCTAAACACATATGTGTAATGGATAAGCCCATATTCCCCTATAATTATAGCGGAAACACAGATACGTAGGGAATATATTATCAAGCGGATTTCAGAATTGTACAGTCTTTATCCAGCTTTTCAATTTATTTGTTACTTCTAGCAACCTTTTTAACTTCATAACCGAGTCTTAAATGTGCTTATTGGCCAAAACTGTCACAGCTTGCATACCGCCAGATACAGTAGAGACTCAGTTTGTGATTTTCAATTTCCTCTTTCGCACCATAAGCCCCTTCTGAAAACGGGCTTACTCTATAGGATAAGAATTGGCTGCCTTTGGGAGCTAAGTATTTCTATTTTGAATTGACTCCTTTCAAAATAGGCGAAACCCTATTTTAACAGTTATCATATCTCTCCCTCAAAGTGTATTAATTTATCTTCATGGCCCAGTGACGTTATAATATATAGCCAATTGTTTCCGAAGGGGACAAATCCAATGTATCTCCAGAGGTATCGCCTCCGTAAGTGTATCAATTCCCCTTAATAGCCTCATTACGAAAACTCGCCTATTCAAATATATAGAAAATTTCACTTCAAAAAAATGAAAATTTTCAGATAAAAAACTCTGATATTTTTTCATATTTCTGCTAAAAACGTAGATTGTGGGTACTCGTTAGAACCGCCTCGCCAAGGCGGTTCTAACGAGTACCACAATCTATGTTTTTGAGCAGAAATAAGAAAAATAATGTATACCCCTGTAAACCCCAGTTTTACTGTATAAAAGTGGGGTTTAAGGGGGTCAAAATTATATATGCATGTTTTCGGGATGTAGTGACCTTTTGTCAGCGAGTCATCTTCTAAACGGATACTAGCCAAATGTTATTTCTGCACAGCGGAACAAAACGAATTACACAAAAATGTTGTAAGCATGTTACTGATCTTCTTTATCGACTCTGTGTTTTATTTAATCTGTGGAGATAGACGTATAACGGAAAATTAAATTACATCTTCTCAAACCATGAAGTAGAATGTGTTAAATTGCATTTTCGCAAATATTATATTGTAAAAGAACGTCTACTTGTGACCGACCAGTGGCCTTGGCCCTCTAGTTGATATAAATCATTCATTCATTTAAAGAGACAATTTGTATGAAATGTCAAAACCTAGTTTCTGGAATATATATATATCAGGCAATTTCACTTGCCATTTAGAGAGCACAGCAACCGAAGAGAGAAGACCTACTTTCTTATAGGCCTAAATCTGAGTCGAGCATTCCCCCCTTCGTGTTGAGGTATCACCCAGACTTACCAAAAGTGAGGGATATAGTCAACAAACACTGGCCCATCATTGAATCTTCTAGCAGTTTGAGCGAGATCTTCACAGAAAGACCGACCATGGCTTACAGAAGACCCAAGAGTCTGCGGGATCTTCTTGTATGTGCCAAGCTCAAACCAGACATGCGTGATGATGAACCACTTATGGAGACACGACCGTGCAACAAAGCAAGATGCAAAACCTGCAAAATGATAACCCCACACAGATCGCGCATCAAGCTTAGGTGCAACACTAGTTGTAAGACGACCAATGTTGTCTACCTTATAACATTAACCAAGTATGGAAACCAATATGTTAGTGAAACTGGTGATCATGTGAACAAACGGATGAATGGCCACCGGGATGAATAGAAACATTAGCGGTTCGAGAGGTTTCCTGTCGCAGAACATTTCTGTTCACCAGAACAAGATTTTCTCAACCACGCCGCGTTTTGTTGCTTAGATCAAAACTCGGAGTGGACAGATCGAACCAGGAAAGCTCGAGAGAGCAACTGGATCCGACGCCTGAACAATCTGTGGCCATATGGTATAGAAAAGGGCGACCAGTAGAGGGAATCATCGTTCCTTCGCCAAGGCATGCGACAGCTTATTTGGAAAGTTTCGTTCATGTGATCTTCCGGAATCACAGCTTAAGTTGGGCCCGTTTGCCTTAAGTATTGGTGAGAAACACTCAGTTTGGCGTATATCCCCTTCGGTGTAAGATTTCGGGCGCATTATATACATATGCGTATATGGGTACAGTGATGTTGACAGCAAAGGTAAGTTTGTTGTTGTTTTTTTTACACGTTGTGTTTATCGCGTAATGTTTACATTTCACATATATCCAAACACGCTCAGTTATCAAGTCGCAGCGGGCTAGGTAACATGGTCCTGGAAAGGACATGATCTGTATTCCAAATATTTAAACCCATGTAAATTTTATTTGTAAATTTTAAATGTTTTATTTCTTTTTTTTTTTAAACAGAAAACCTCTGAAGAAGGCGAAAGGCCTCATAGGAAAAATCACATTCGTAGCTCAATGATGAAAATTAAAACTGAGCATACAATATACATGGACAATTGAAACTATCATGGATGCAGTGCAATTAACAATTGATCTATCGCCTGGAGCTGTGGACAAAAGATTGATTGTTGTTTTTTTTTGTTTTTTTGTTGTTTGTTTTTTTTTTTTTTTTCTGTTTTTTTTTTTTTTTTTTTTTTTTTTTTTTTTGGTTGCATACACTCGGTATGCACGAACGATGGCATGAGCGAACAAAACAACGAACAAATCAATGAAAGAAAGTATTTGGCCCTGTTATATCACTTCCAAAGAAGCAGGCCCATTATAGATATTCATATCTTACATGCTATTTGTGTTTTTGTGTCTTCATCGAAACCTTGTATGGCATTTAGAAGTCACTACGAGTCCTACCACGAAGACCAACATCATAAGATATGTTGAATTTCGTCTTAGTTCGTGAGTCTGAGGGTTCATATGTGGCGTTTGCATTATCATTGTTAGTTGCATTACGAAAACACGCCTATTCAAAAATATTGAATACTTCACCACCAAAAACCGAAAATTTTGAGACAAACAACTGATATTTTTCATATTTCTGCTCAAAAACATATATTGTGGGTACTCGTTAGAACCGCCTCGGCGAGGCGGTTCTAACGAGTACCCACAATATATGTTTTGAGCAGACATAAGAAAAATAATGTATACCTCTGTAAACCCCAGTTTTACTATATAAAAGTTGGGTTTAAGGGGGTCAAAATTATACAGGCATGTTTAGGAGATGGAATTGTTGAGCTTCGTGACTGTTGCATGTCCTGTGTATCTTCAATTATATTTTTGCCGAGAAGTTAAGAGTAATCATTTCAGTGTGAATCGTATCTTAAGTGTTGAGTTATTCTTGTTGACGTAGAGATGATATAAAAACATATTGACGTTTGAAGTTTCTAATAAAAGCATTATAAAATAAAGACAAAAAGAAAACATTTATTAAGGCCCTAAGGTAGCATTCACTACGTGGTCATTGGCATACACAAACAGAAAAAAAAAAAGAAAAAAAAAAAAAAAAAAAAAAAAAAAAAACATGAATCATTATAGCAATTAGGTGCAATTAGGTCTTGGTCGACTTAGACGTTTGCACAGTTTGACCAAAACCTGCATTTCTCATTTGCAATGTCAGTGTAAATTATATACTGTAGAAAATATTAAAGAAAACTTAAGGCTTTGGTCTAATTGGTTTAATTGATTATAGACAGAATCTGTTTTTTGCTATGAACACAACACGCGCCTATACGTGTGCAATAATACCATAATACGTGCCTATACGTGCTCAATAATACCATAATACATGCCTTTACATGCACCATAATGCCTAAACGTGCACCATTATACCATAATACATAATGCCATACGTGCCTTTGACTCGGTTTATGTGTTTTGTGTGTTCATTGCTTTTAAGGGTCATCTTTTTAGAATCTATTACACACCATATAGTTTACTGATGAAACATTCAGATGGCTGGATGGCTGCAATTTACTATGCACGAGCTTTTATGATCATCCCTTAGACGTTAATGCATACTAAAAGCCCTTTCAGCCAAGCTCATGATAACAAAGTTTCGTGTTTGTTTCGATTAGTTAATAACATAGTCGAAGCCTCAGATGAGCCAGTGCAGAATCTGATCAAATTCTTTGATGGGTACTTTATGGGTAGCCGAGGATGCAAGGCGTCCTCAGGCGAACAGCGAAGACATTGATCAGCCTGCGCGGATGCGCAGGCTGATCTGAGTCTTCGCTGTGCGCAGATGCAATCTTGTAGGAAATGTTTTATGGGGCTTATATATTTTGATACATGAGATAGATATTAAGTGGTACAGTGTGACAATTAGACGACTCCAGAAATGTCTAAATGTCGCATTATTCCAAGATAATGAAACAAAAAAAAATAATTTTCTAACAAATGAGGGAAGTTTCTCAGACACTGATAGCTATACACCAGACAATGGAAGAAAATTAGTTCCACATTTCGAAACCCGAGACCACAAAGAACATGATATTAACAGACCTGTATCAACACGTAAAGGTCCTGTTGCAAATTTGCGAATAGAGGGTGGATCTCGCGGGGTTCGGGGTTCAATCGATCCCTTTTGACTCATATCATTTTAATGTGATTTTGTTTTGATATATTTAAAGAAAGTTTGATGCCGTACTTATGCTAAATATTTTCATATATATCACGAAAACATAGCTATATAATTTTGACCCTCTTACATGTAAACCCAACTTTCATATTAAAATTAGGGTTAACATGGGCACACATTATTTTTCTTATTATTGCTCAAAAACATAGATTGTGGGTACTCGTTAGAACCGCTTCGCCAAGGCGGTTTTAACGAGTACCAACAATATATGTTTTGGGCAGAACTATGAAAAATATCAGAATTCTTTATCTGAATATTTCAGTTTGTGGAGGTGTTTTTTTATATATATTTGAATAGGCGTATTTTTGTAATGTAACTCTTTACCGTATGCTAGTAAAATTTACCAAGTCATTTGTTTGTATTTGAATATGTCTAGAATTCCTGGAAGAATGGCAAACAGTGCAGAATCTGATCAGACGCAGCTTTCTGCAGCGTCTGGTCTTGATCTACGCTGTTTGCTCAGGCCTGCCTGTCCAAACACCCATTGTAAGTACGCAAATTGCCCCCACAGAAATTTTGAATTTCTTATTAAGTAATCCTGTTTCCCTCTTTCATCATCCTGACACTCCGATGAAGGCCTCAATTGTTCTTTTTTTCTGGCGAAAAGTTTGTAAACCATACAATCTACGTGCTTAAGCTACCACAAACTCTTAAGGGGATTGTATTTATCCTTTAGCGAAATGCCTCTGATACGAAAATACTTTACCTATTTTCTTGGTGGGCATATTCTTAAAGAAAATATTACACTTCAAGTAGAAGCAACGTTTAACGGAAGGCTCATTTACAAAGGATGTAATTTCATGTCTACAAGGAATGTCACCCTTTGCAAAATGGCGGCAAAACCGTTCAAGTGTATCCAATAGTTTTAAGAGACTGTGAATGCGTTGTCCGGTTTCACTTAAACGGTTATGCCGTTTTCTGCACCCTGCATACTGATATAAGACGCACGTCAGGAAACGTACCTACGGACATGTGCACACAGAGAAGATTCAGATCAGCCTTCATACTTGCGCAGTTTGATCAGATTCTTCACTGGGTAAATATGAATGGCCAAGGATTTAAAGTTAATTCTTGCGACAACGAAGGCTGATCTGACTGGCTGAACGCGCAGACTGATTTGAATCTTTGCTGGGCGCACATATATATCAAGTGGCATATAAGAAGAGGGCTATGAAGTAAAATCTTAGATGGTTAGTGATGCCCCTCTTCTGATTGGTTAAAATTTTGTCTGCCAGAGAGCAGCATTCTAATCTTAAACAAACAATTAATGTCATTCTGTTATGCTTATGATTATTGCCAGATGCACAAAGGTGATGCTAGTAAAAAAAAGGTTGATTTGCGTGAAAAGGAACTTTTCTGCCATGTATGACCAAACTGTGACCATCAAAAGAATTGTGATTCATCCAAAGTGATATTACTGTCTCTGAGCAGAGACATTAAATTCATCAAACTGAATTACATGTATCAATCTGCATAAACAGGCTGATCATAGCATGACATGTATTGAAAAAGGCAAAAGGTACCTTTTAGTGCATGTTTGCTAACTGATAGGGGCCCAAAAATATATATTAGCCGTGAATGACAGATTAATGTTTCTTTTGAAAACAAATCATTGTAGATAGCTACTTTCACAGCATTTTACTGTTACATTAAAAGCCAATGAACAGGCTTCAGAAGATATTCTCACTAACCAGCTGGTCTCTTTGGTTATTGAGAGACTTGTTGGTAGACCTCTTCTTATATGTCACTTGCATATATATATATATATATATATATATATATATATATATATATATATATATATATATATATATATATATATATATATATATATATATATATATATAGTAAAAAGTCAAATAAGAAATAATGAACTGAAGTAGTCTAATTTTTGTTTATTTTTTTTTTTGTAAGCACTTTCACAGCATTTATGCTAATAATCAGACAAACATATTGAAAACAACCATTGGTAGGCCTTGCTGTGTGATTTGTTTTTCTTCCTACATGTCTTCTTTAGTATTATTAGATAAACCAACAGGTAGTAAGTTCGTTGTCTGTTACACAAGAATAGATGGAAGTTAAGGTGCCCGACTACTTAAGATAAATATGGGTGGACACAACTCATCCAACAACCTTCAACGTGTTGTGTCCGTTAACAAAAATGCCGTATCTAATATTGCATGCCGTCTTTCGAAACATAAATAATTGCCCTGAGTCTTTTTTTTCAAATATTGTCCTGACTGATAAACAGTCATTTAAAAAGTAAGCTTGTTTGAAATCATTACGAAGACACGTCTATTCAAATATATATAAAATATCACCTCCAAAAGCTGATTTTTTTTTCAGATAAAAATTCAGATATTTTTCACATTTCTGCTCAAAATATATATTGTTGGTACTCGTTAGAGCCGCCTCGGCGAGGCGGTTCTAACGAGTAGCCACAATCTATGTTTTTGAGCAAAAAAGAAAAATAATGCATTTTCCTGTAAAGCCCACTTTTACTATATAAAAGCGGGGTTAAAGGTGGCCAAATTTATATAGGCATGTTTTCGTGATGAACGACCCAAAATTAATATATAATTACACCAAATGTAGGAATGATGTTCTAAGAGTATGCAGACAGGTGCAAACGAGTCTTCTGCCATGCTGTGATGTACTTATAACAGTATAACGTGACATATCGCAGTATCTTGGTCCTTTTTAATCATTGTGCCCATTCCGGGATTTAAAAAAAAAAAAAGGAATATATGAGGCTCACTGATGAGGCGGCCGACACTAACTAGTCCATTACGAAAACACGCCTATATAATTTTGACCCCCTTTTATAGTAAAACTGGGGTTTACAGGGGTATACATTATTTTTTCTTATTTCTGCTCAAAAACAAGATTGTGGGTACTCGTTAGAACCGCCTCGGCGAGGCGGTTCTAACGAGTACACACAATCCATGTTTTGAGCAGAAATATGAAAAATATCAGAGTTTTTCATCTGAAAATTTTCAGTTTTTGGAGGTGAATTCGTCTATATATTTGAATAGGCGTGTTTTAGTAATTTTTCCCAGACACTGCGGCATGTTTTATTTATTTTTTATTTTTTTTTTTTTTATTATTTTATTTTATTATTATTATTTTTTTTTTTTTTTTTTTTTTTTTTTTTTTTTTTTTTTTAGTTTTGTGAGTCTGTTCATTGCTTTAAAGGGTCATTCTGTTTAGAATTTGTTTATCTCGCCACCCATGTTGCAGTCAGAAATAGATCTTCCTGGTATTATATTAACTTTTTTCCTTATAATACAAATGCAATTGAGCAATCCTGCTGCCAGACTCCAAAAGTGGTAAACCAGGTAATTAATCTTGAAAATGAGCACATGCAGTCTTTCTATTTATATTTGAGTTTAAGGGCAATAAAGACTTTTGGTATTTTTTTTTTTTTTCGCCATTTTTTTCAAGTGAAACAATTTTATATCTTCCTGTTTCGCAGAATGAGTCTAATCTATATGAAAAGAATTTGCTTGGGAACAAATTCTTTCCCTTTAGAGTAGGCTCCTGTTTAGAATGAGCTTGGCATACAGTAAAAATGTGATGAAGGTTAAATCATAAACGATGAATCACGAACTAGGGCTCGTGGCACATACCCCATACACTCGTAGCCAACAAAAAAAAAAAAAAAAAAAAAAAAAAGCAAAAAGAAGGACCACTAGTTGTACCACAGAGGGCCCAAACAAAGACATGGCATCAAGTATCAACATTTAGAAAACTGAATACTAAGGAATCACATTCGAGTGCTAGTTGTATGCGATTGGGTTTTACATCTGCCGATATTTGAAATTATGAAGTCTGTACAAAACTGAGGGGTAAATTGAGCTGCAACGTCCGAAAATGGTGCGCCCAACGCAGAGGCAGATCAGCATGCAGTTTTGAGCAGTCTGATCAGAATCTTCACTAAGCGCATTTTGGATAGCCGATGGTACAAAGTGTTTTCATGCGGCCAACGAAAACTCTAATCGCAAGGTACGTCTTCGGACATTGCGGCTCAATTCAATACTAAATATTGTACGGTGCCTTTACGATCGTGTTACTACTGCTTCGCGTAATATGAGAGCTTGTTATTGAAGTCATAGAATTAAAATAACTTCGGTTGATTAAATTAAAATCATACGGATAAACTTGCAGAAACATTATAATAGAAACTATAATTATCTCCTACAGAAATATTTGAGATAACAAGATATGGTGCTATAATAATATGATTGATGATTGTTCGAAGAGCTTGTTATTGAAGTGCTAGAAACAAAAAAAAAATCTTCGGCAGATTAAGGGGAAATTTATACACTTTCAGGGAAGAAACTCCGTCATAACTGTTTTGCCACCCTTCTGAAAAAGGGTCAACTCTAAAAGGATTGAATTTGCTCAAGGAGCAAATTCAATCCTTTTAGAATAGATCCCAATTCCGAAGGGATCCAGTGAGCAGGAAAAGCAAACAGGAAGTCACATAGATTGCCTCGCTTGTAAATAATGATGGAAAATACACAAGTGTATCCAGTCCCCTGAAATTAAAATTATAAACTTGCAAAACAATGTAATTTCTTCGTAGGAGGTGAAATAAATAAGCAGTAAGCTTTCGTTTAAATCCTAATGAGTACTGTGTGTATGTTTGACTGTATTGTGATTTTGATGAAATAAAAAATATTTAAACCGATTTCTTCTCACGCAAATATTTTATATAGCAAGATATTCTGCCGTAACAACATGATTCCTGATTGCATGCAGGCAACTGACTCGTTCACTTTTAGTGTCAGCTTTTCACACATTTTATGTTTTTTTATGCTTTCTTTTAAAGATTTTTCTGACTTCCGTGCAGCTTGTGTTCAGTGCCGTGTGATGGTTGTAAATGTCTTCCCATACTTCATCAAGGCGCAGTTTTTATTATTGTCCCCGCCTTTTCGAAGAAAAGCGGAGGAACACTGTTTTCGGCTTTCCGTGGTGCGTGGCGCGTGGTGCGTGGTTCCGAATTTTTAGTAGGTACCTTGTCCCCTTAACTCCTCCCACAGTTTTTGTCCGATCCTTTTAAAACTTATCGGGGCTTTTAAGATGGTCTGAAGATATGCATGTGCTTTTTCCAGATTCCTGAAATTATATTTTATCACTTTTTACACATTTTGAACTTAGACATTTTTTGAGTTCTAACATTACAGAAGTCTATAGGGAGTAGGTAACCTTGTCCCCTTAACTCCTCCCACAGTGTTTGGCCGATCCTTTTGAAACTTTACGTGGGCTTTTAGGATGGCCCGAAGATATGGATTGTTCAGAATCCTGAAATAATATTTTATCACTTTTTCCGCATTTTTAACTTAGACATTTTTTTTGAGTTTTAATTCTACAGAAGCGTATAGGGAGTAGGTACTTGTCCCCGTAACTCCTACCACAGTTTTAAGCCGATCCTTTTGAAACTTTACAGGTGCTTTAAGGATGGTCTGAAGTTATGCATGTGTTTTTGTTTCAGAATCCTGAAATTATTTTTTATCACTGGTTTCCTGCTGCAATACTTATGTAAGTGATACAGGACCAATGGTCCTCTGGTTAATTTATCCATTTTTAACAGCTCAAATAAAAATAAGGCGGGGGACATAAATTCCCTATGGAATTTGCTTGTTAGTAGTAGTGTTATTGTAATTATTATTATTATATATATTTTATTTCTTTTTGTTTCTTCTGATGAAATTAGTGGTGACGTTTTTCGACTTCCATACACCTCTTAACATCTATTGCATTAAAGTTAAAATAAAATATACAAAAGTGCACACGCGCAAACACACACACACACACACACACACACACACACACGCACACATGCACGCACGCATGCGCACGGAGAAGCAAAACAAAACAAACTAGAAATGTGTCCACAGTACACGGATACCCCCGCTGTGGGGTACTTGACTATAAAACTGCAAACTTCTACATGGTACAAATGCCTTAACCTGAGTCTAACAGGATTACATATGTACGTACGTACACACATTCATACAGAAGGACGTATATTCACACGCACGTACGCACGTACGGAAAACCGAAAAACTATATGCCTCCGGCATCATCCGATGCGGGGGCATAAAAATCGTTCAGACACTCAATACGACAGCAATGTATTTTACCGGCTCAAAGAGAACTAGGCTTAATATACCAATATACCAGATTTGGCGTAGCCATTACGAAAACATGCCTATTCAAATATACTGAAAATTTTACTACCAAAAATTGAAAATTTTCAGCTAAAATTTCTGATATTTTTCATATTTCTGCTCAAAACATAGATTGTGGGTACTCGTTAGAACCGCCTCGATGAGGCGGTTCTAACGAGTACCCACAATCTATGTTTTAAGCAGAAATAAGAAAAATAATGTATACCCCTGTAAACCCTAGTTTTACTATATAAAAGTGGGGTTTAAGGGGGTCAAAATTATATAGGTATGTTTTCGTGATGAAATCCAAATAAAACAAACTAGAGCTGTACAAGGATCTGACTAGAGCCCCGATGCAGCGCTATCAGAGGAGAAATATCCATAGTGTAAAAATAGTTTTAATTCGTGCTTACAAGATACATCAGTGTAGGACATGGTAACATAACAACGTAAAACCTATCAAGGGATTTAACCCCATGGGTTGTTTGCCCTTGGTCCTGATTCCGGTAAACATTATACATCAACCTCATCTCCATGGATGTACGAGATTTCAAGTTTGTTACCCTTACAGGTCTTACGAAAAATGTGACACTGTTTTTTTCTTTTTTTCATTAATGGAAATTTTGAAGAAAAAAAAAAACAACAAAACTATCAAGGACGTAACTCCGAGAGTTATAGTCCCTCGGCCTTGATTCTGGTATACACGAAACATCAGCCCACTGTCCATGTGTGTACCAAGTTTGAACTTTAGAACTTTCATAACTCCTGAGAAGCCGTAATGAATATTTTTCATTTATGGCAAATTCTAAAACCTATCAAGGGATTTAACTACAAGAAATATGAGCTCTTTGCCCTGATTCTGGTATACACAATACATCAGCCCGCTGTCCATATGTGTACATGTACAAGATTTCAACTTTATAACCCTTACAGTTCTTGAGAAAAGTGTGACAAAAATATTCCATTAATGGCAAAATTGTCAAACCTATGAAGGTATGTAACTCTAATTGTTGTAAGCCCTTGGCCCTGATTCTGGTATACACGATACATAAGCCCACTGCCCATGCGTGTATCAAGTTTCAACTTTACAGCTTTCATACTCGTAGTTCTTGAGAAATCTATAACATTTTTTATTAAAGGTAAATTGTAAAGCCTGTCAAGTTTTCATTTATGGCAAATTGTAAAACGTATCATAGGATTTAGGTACAAAAGTTATGGGTCCTTGGCCCTGATTCCGGTACACACAAAACGTTATGGGTCCTTGGCCCTGATTCCGGTACCCACAATACATCAGCCCACTGTCCATGCGTGTACAGGTGTCAACTTTGTAAGAGAAATTTTCCATTAAAAGCAACTTGTAAAACTTATCAAGCTGTCAAGATATAAGCTATTTGTCTTGAGTCTGGTAAACACGATACATCACTCCATTGTCCATGTCTATACCGAGGGTCAACTTTACAGCTTTCGGAGTGCCTGAGAAATCTGTAACGGAAATTTATCATTAATGGTAAATAGTAAAACCTATCAAGGGAAGTAACTCCAAGATTTACAGGCCCTGGCCCCTGATTCCCGTATACCTAATACACCAACCTACCGGGTATGTGTGTACCAAGTTTCAATTTTGTAACCCTTACAGCTCTTGAGAAAAGAGCGACGAAAATTTATCTGATAACTGATCGGAAAAATGGAAGGCAGGAATGACGGACTGAAGAAATGACGGAAAGAATGACGGAAGGACAAGACAAATCCAGTATAGTCCCACTTTTTCAAAGCGGGGCTATGATTAAAACTGTCACATGGCAGATGACACCAGGTGTAGCGAGGTAAAATCAAATCTATAAAGAACTTGCCTTGAAAACAAAGACCACAAACAAAAACAACGAAGCTCGAATTCTCGATTTTAATTAGACTCCTTATATGGCAGCAATGTAGCAATGTAGTTTGCAGTGCAATCTGCGGCCCCAGGCATCGGCTTAAGCGAAAGTTGATTTTCCAATATACCAGCATGACCCAATAATCCCAACTTGAAGGAAAATAACGAAAGGTGCATTATATAACGAAGGGAAGATTAAATACAGCCGCCACACGGTGCTTAACACCAGCTGCAGTGAAATCAAAAGATTTATAAAGGTAGCCTTGGAGACATAGAACGTATTTTTTTTTTCGCTGAATTTGTGGTTCGTGTTATTCTGACCAAATATAAATGACGTTTTAACCAGGAACGGCCAGAAAAAATAACAATACATTTGTGCTTGGAAACTACGAACATATAAAAGAACGACACTCGGACGAAAATCACGACTTCGTTTAGAATCTACATATAATTGCCGTGCTGCACACGCCCCTCCAACCCCCACCCCCCTCCCCCACACACACACCAACAGCTTAAGCAACTCGTTTTGTCCAAAATACTAGAACGGTCTCACTGACCACTTGATGTTTTAAGTATTTTGAGTGTGTTCGTTCACAAAGGGGTCAAACCTTTAAAATAAAACTATTTATGCTTAATACAGCTGCTTACTACTTAGTGCCGTGTAATGGCCTGTACGTCACTATAGTATAGTTTATATTTATGTTAAAGAAAATGAAAAAGGATTGCTTCGATATAAGTCATTCAAATTCTTCTCGGAATTAATCACAAACTAGTTTTTTTTGTTTTTTTTTTTTTGTTTTTTTTTTTTTAACGCGTTTCACTACTTAAACATGTAGTTCGTTAGAAGACATCTTTATTGATGTTGGTGTCAATAGCAACAACCCATACATATATGAGGTTCACTGATGAGGCCTAATTAACCTATGCTATGAGTGTGTTTCTTGCTCTCAATGTCATTCCTTTTAGAAACTGTTTATACAACCTAAACACGGCAGTTAACACCAGCTGCAGTGAAGTGAATTTAACCCTTATCCAGCTGAATAATTTAATTTGCTACACCCATTTCTGACTATCAGCCAATCAGATTACTCGTACATTATATAATGTCTTCGTTTAAATTCACAAACTGAAAAACAAACAGTGTAGATCCTGATCAGATGGCTTCTTCAGAAGCCATTTGATCTGGATCTACACTGTTTTGCAAAGATAGGGGTTGTCGTGAACAGCAGAATAAGGGTTAAATCTATAAACAGAAAACGGAAAGTCTACAATAACTGACGTACGGACACAGCTTTACTACAGAGGAAAAAGCCATTGAACCGTTAGCAGAAAAGAACAAAATACTACTGAGGGGTAGTAATTAATTTTATTCACGCGAATTATAGTGATGCAGACCCAACAGATACCATAATCGAGGTAGGCAGAGGGTGCAATGGCGATCTGTATTCTGGCCACAAGAAAAACAATATAGTACTACAATGGGCTCTTACTCAGGAGGGGCCCTTGTTGACTGCTTGTAGACTCTTAGGATAATGTTCCAGATAAGAGGAGTAGTACCAGATGAGTAGAAAGATACATTACGAAAACATACCTATTCAAATGCAGTGTAACCTCGATAATTCAAAGTCCAAGGGACCAAACAGTTTTGTTTGAATAATTGAGACTTTGAATATCTGAGGGTTAAAATGCATACAATTATTTCAGTTGGGACTTCAAAATGATTTTGAATTATTGAGAATTTTGAATTATTGGAGTTTAAATTATCGAGCTTCTACTATATACTGAAAATTTCACCACCAAAAACTGAAGGTTTTCAGATAAAAATCCTGATATTTTTCATATTTCTGCTCAAAACATAGATTTTGGGTACTCGTTAGAACCGCCTCGCCGAGGCGGTTCTAACGGGTACCCACAATCTATATTTTTGAGCGGAAATAAGAAAAATAATGTATACCCCTGTAAACCCCAGTTTTACTATATAATAGTGGGGTTTAAGGGGGTTAAAATTATATAGGTATGTTTTCGTGATGAGTGTTTGTTATTTCTCTATGGAAGCATATGTTGTGGGCGCTGATTTAGAGCGATTCAGCAAGGTGCTTCTAAGGATTACTACAACATATATTCTTCGCGAGAAATAAAATTAAATCAGTATTTTTGTTGAAATTTATGCGCTTTTTATAGTTAAGATAAAATATAAGAAGAAAGGGTGGAGATCATGATGAGGCTGTACAGATGTATTGGGTTAAGGTCGTGGATGAAACTGCACGGACGTGTAGAGTGACGTAGATGAGCGTATTCCATGTAGACGAAGACATTTTGGCACTTGAAGCGGCTCAGTTTATATTGTCCTTGAGCGGTATTGACTTAAGTTTATAAGATTTCACAGACAACCTTAATTTGTCTTAGCATGCAGCCAATATAAAACAGACACAGATGCTATATTGTTTTAGACGATGTGATCAATTTGATAATCATCATTTTTAGAACGATCATGGCTATATTATTTCAAAGGTGTGATTAATTTAACTGGTTTTTTTTATCATTCTTAAAAAGAAAAGGAAAAAAAAAAAAAAAAAAAAAAAAAAAAAAAAAACTTAGAATTAAGAGTACGTAACTCTGTCAATCTGTTTTCGCCTCCTTATGGCAAAAAAGTTCTACATGTACTCTAAACGGAATAACTTTGCTCCCTTTGGGAGCAAATAGTTTCCTTTTACAGCAGAACAATTTACAGAAGAGAATTGTTGTCCATTGTTGTGAATGTACGAGGAGAAGTCGAAAACTTTTGCAAATGACACGTTTTCTCGGAGATATTAATTAAAAGTAACTGTTGATATTTTTTGTCTGGTTACCTTCAAAATATTCCCCTTTAGCCAGAACACATCGTTTCAAACATTTAACCCTTGAAGCGCCAAGAAAACCTGCATCCGAAAATGTCGTCTGTTTATGTCGTCTGCTGAATATTCTTGCAAACGTTTCAAACCTATTTTTGCATACAGGCAAACAGTGTGAGCCCAGATCAGACTGCTCCTCTAGGAGCAGTCTGATCTGGGTCCGCACTGTTTGCAAAAACAATGACTTTTTAAATCACAAGCAGACGACAAAACAGACGACTAGTGTTGTGATTGACAGTTCTAATTTTTGAAAACATGTTCATGCTCGTCTTCGGTACATCCATACGACACTGGTGAACTGCAGAACCCAATGCCCTGCTGGACCTATATCTCCTACCAGACACAGTCGACCTCGATAGCTCGAACACCGATGGCTCATTTACCATGGCTAATTCGAACTCGTTTTTGAGTCCCTACGAAGTTCTTCTGATAGCTCAAGAAAACAAATATTTAGGGAAAGTTTCTTATTTTATCGTGAAATTGTATGTTGTGTGTACTCATTAGAATCGCCTCATCGAGACGATTCTAATGAGTACAATCAACATACTGTTGTGTAGAAAATCTAAAAAAACACCTAAATTATCGCCATTTGCTTCCTGACGGCACCAAAATTTACCCTCAGTGGCTCGAACCACCCACGTCTCGAACAATTTTCTGTGGTCCCAAAGATGTTCGAGCCGTCGAAGTTCGATTGTAGTGTCTTTTTTTTTCAATTTCGTAAGGAGAAAATATCGCACAGGGGCAGGTGCGACAATACATCGACCATTTCAGACTTTAAATACTGTGCTACAGTTGAGGATTTGTGGGCTGGAGCATGTAATAAATGGTCATGCTGGAGACCGGTTTTTTGACGTACTTTTCTCATTTTTTTCGCATTTTTTTTCAGAACCCCATTCGTATAGAAGCTACCAGACACAATCCTACCTTTTGGAACAGCAATTTGCATGAGTGACCCAGATTTTCTGAAGAAAGTTCCGTATAAAACCTTCTTTGCTGTCAATGTTCGTTTTAAATAGCAATACTTGGCCGTTTGGCATGTTTCATAGTCCATATCCTGTTATTAACCTTCCGCTAGGCCCATAAAATGGACCCATATCTCATTACTAATTATGAGGCTATCAAAGGCCTTTTTTCTGATATTTTAGGTACTTTTTTAGCAGTTACTTTTGCTAATTGCACCCTCGTGCATTTCTGTTCATTGCTGAGCAAATGGAAGATCCAGCGAGGACCTATCTTCGTAATCTTAAGAATGTTCTTCAGAATAAAGTGGACATATTTTAAACCCAAGTTTGTGCCAGATGTCTGAATGTGAAACGCGCATCTTTCTCAATAATAGATTTGATCTTATTAATGTTAAATTTGGTAACTGCAGACCTGTGCCTTCCTGAGTAAAGGGCATTTTTGACTGATACCTGACCGGAACTGAATTTTGTAAACCACCTATAAACTGTGGAAAATGACATTTATTTATCCCCATAAACAACACGTATCTCATAATGTATGCTTTTGACACTCAGTCCAAACTTACAGCGGTCTTTTATATCACCCCTGATTTCAGCAACATTTTCTATTTGTTTTCAAACCATTTTCAACGCAATGTCTATGAGTACACCTGAAAGCAATCGAAATTGCAAAAGAACCGGTTTGTAGATTTCAAGTATATTTATACACAATGTACAGTAATGATCAGTCATCCGTCTTGTATTGTTTTTGTACAGGTAAATCCCGTGTTTGTCCACATTGCTTTTGCGGGAGGTTTCGAAGACCCCTCATAGGCAACTGGGAATGATAAAAGCTGTTTCCCTCGTAAAATGACATAAAAAAAAAAAAAAAAAAAAAACTAGCAGGAGTATTTAGCCCCTAAATGAATGAATGGTGTTCCTATATCGCAAGAAGAAATGTTGTTTTTATGTATTGAACTTGATATTGCCCGTGGTACCATATTTGCAAACTAAATGTAATATGAAAATCGAAACGAAAGAGATACGTAAATTTAAACCTATTTAAACCATAATTTCCAAGTGGAATGTTCAATTTTCACATTAGGTAAACATCCTAGTAAACAGTACAGCTGTTTTCCGTTGTTCCAGATGATAGTCTCAATTCTATTTTATATATTAAGATATCTGGATTGCTTGCAAAATGACCATTCTTCAGCCCACTGTCAATGAAACAAAAGCTTGTGAATTGACCTTGTCTAGATTGTAATAATAGTGTCACAAATATAATATTGTATGGGTGTGAAGTAAGTTTCATGCACTGTTACTAAAGGAATGTCATTATTCTGTGCCTTTTGTACCGCGATACCAATTTGCAACGAGTTTTAAAACGAAGCATTTACTACAGTGCTGTTAGTTATAATAATAATAATAATAATAATAAGGGCATACATTTAAACTGAAAGATTAATTGCTCCGAGGCTACAAAGTTTTGGTGCGAATAGTCCCAGAGTACAATATGAGCCGGGGACCAGCAAATACTCTCATCAAGCGGATCAGAGTCTTCGCTTTCCGCCTGAAGACGCTTTGGATATTTGGCCACCCACAGAAAGCCCTGTGATGACTCTGATCAGACTGTAAGAATGTGCAGGCTGATGCGAGTATTCGCTGGGCGCACCTGCAACATTGTAAGAAATGATCCGAATACAATTTTGAAAAATAATTACATGTATCAAAGAAATTATATTCTCATTTATTCTACGAAAAACATTTTTTAGGAATTAAACCTTGCTTCACCGTTTCGTCTACTAAAAGGTTACGTTTCTGAATATTAACTTTATAAGTGCAATTCAGGACCTATTTCAATAACAATTTGAGGTGTATTAATGCTGTTACACACTTGTTATTGCTTAATCCTTATCCTGCTGTTCAAGACAATCCCTACTTTTGCAAACAGTGTAAATCCAGATCAGATGGCTTCTGAAGAAGCCATCTGATAAGGATCTACACTGTTTGTCATTCAGTTTGTGAATTTGAATGAAAACTTTATATGATGTAATCTGATTGGCTGATAGTCAGAAATGGGTGTTGCTAATTAAATTATTCAGCAGGATAAGGGTTAAGGTCATACATGGACTGTTACATCTCAACGGACACCGGTTTTACGAAGGTAGTTCTGGAATAAAGAATAACAGAATTTTGTACTCTGTTCATGGACTTTTGTTTAAATCTCAGAATAAGTCCAAATGTATAATTCAGGCAGTGTTGCGGTTAGATTTGAATATATAGTAAGTCTTGAAGGTTTGTTGTGAAAATGAGACTAGAAATTCGTCAGGAAAGCATATTGCCTTTACACCGTTCAAAACCTGGAAAACAATACGAAGACAGTCCTACGAACGACACGAATGATTCTTACATATCACATAACTTACAACACCCTTTTGGTTTTGGACTTTTCTGATGGACTACTGTCAGAGAAATACCCAGTTGTAATCATTTGAACATAAAACAAAAAATCTGTGTATTTCAGAACAATTGCAGAACTGTATGTAACATATGAGGAAAATTCAATACTACACTCAATCCTTTAGGAGATGTGCTTCTAATAAATACGAAATATACTACCGCGCTGCAATAAGAAAAAAAAAAAAAAAAAAAAAAAAAAAAAAAAATTATCCGTACCTTTTAGTTCTGACTAAAAACGACAGACAAACTAGACTACGTGTGCCATAAATGAGTTTGATAAGTTAATAAGTTTGACATCAATTTCATTCTTTTAATATTACCGTGCGTTTGCATTATCAATAACACAATCTTGATTGAATTTAGATGCAAAATTTAAAGCAACTGAAAACCTTAATGACCTTAATATGTCGTCAACAAAATTAAGTATCGTCTTATCTGATGCCCGTGTTTCCCACTTAGCACGCGGAATCATATTAGATTTTCAAATTAACCTTCACCGATCTCTGAGCCTATTCAACAGAAGGCAAATTAATGATATTTCTTCTTATGTTACCCAGAACATAGGCGTTGGCATTTCATGCAAATTGTCTCCAAAGGTAGAAATTTGCATGTAACGCCCAAACCTATTTCCTGGGAAAATAAAAAAAATCAAAACGTCGCCTGCTGAAATGATTACTCAGCAGGCTAAGGATTAATAACGCAGGGAGGATAACATGATAGGTCTGCTAATGAAATGTAGTGTGACATTTTCAGGTTTGGTAAATCTAAGATAACGTCATGATGAATGGCATTATTATACCGCTGCAAATTCCATTGATTAACTCATTGTAGTCGGGAGACCCCAAAACGGATAATTAGCAAACAGTGCAGACCGAGATCAGACGCCGCAGAACGCGGCGTCTGATCAGGGTATTCACTGTTTACAAATAGTTCAACCATTTTTCTCTAGGAATATCAAAATTTCATAGCCTGACCTACCTAAAATTTAAATTGGACTCTTCCAATATATAGTGTGGATGAGTTCATTCAGTCTACAATGGGTTAAATCTTATTGGCATATCCTGCTTTTACTTACTGATGAAATACGGTACTTATTCGACGAAGTTGTTTTAATATCACAGTTAACCCTTTCAGCCTTACGGAGTCTTACTGTTGGTTTTCTTTTGCTGTAGCATTTCAATTGTTTCGTGCGGTCGAGTCCTCATCGTTGTTTCATCTCTGTAACTTGTTGATTTTTTGTGTTCTCGGAGACGTAGCACTGACCCACACACACACACACACACACACCAGTGAAATACTTTTCACTGACCGTTCCAAGGCGGTTCTTCTGTCATGGTTTATTTTTCTTATAGTTCCGTCTTTGAATGTGTGTGTCGCTTACATCTTTTTGTTTCGGATAGCCATTTGGCCACTTTGTGGGAAAGTAACTGTCCGTTTGGCTTTCTGCTAGTGATGTTTCCATTACGGTCCACTTATTTCGTGTTTGTGTTTCTTTCCCTTTGATGTCTCTGATGGGAGGTGTGGGATAATTGTATCGATTCCTGATCATTGCCTTCTTTCCTATTAAGTCTATGAAGTGGACATTTCCATCTTTGCATTAGGTCATGTCCATTGTTGTCTGTCACAAATCGGTCCGTATGCAAATGCTGCGATCTAGCCAAATTGAGTTTGAGATTCAACAACTCTCTATCATGTTGATAGATTATTGCAAAACACGAAAGACAAGACGCCGCAACCGACAAAAACACAATCAACATATCACATAGAACGATTCTGATCAACTGTTATATCGGACCAGATCCCTTATCTTATTGTGAGTCTCTGTTTCAAGTATACCAATTGAACTTAAAAGTGTTAAATGAGCCCAGGCCAACGAGGTTTAATGACATTGTTCACCTATCATCACGACAACCATTGTCTGCTGCAAATGTTTACATTGTTTACATTGTCAATAGTTGTTTTTTCTACCCAAACTCATTTATAGACTCACGGTCTGGCAACTAGTGTAGATCCTGATAAAATGGCTCACTACGAGCCGTCTTATCCGGATCTACACCATTTACATACGAGGTTTTTGTACCGGTTTCTTGGGTTTAAATGGTTAACGACTGAATATATATATATATATATATATATATATATATATATATATATATATATATATATATATATATAACGACTATGTTATAGATTTCAGGCTCACAGTGCACAATCTCTTTAACTTGTAAGTTTCTTGAAAGTTTCTTGACAGCATGTTATGGGAAATTAAGCGATGGTAGACATATTTAATTGTTGAATATAAAGATGACGACGAAAGAATGATAAAGCGAAAGATTCAAAGGAAGCTATTCATATTGGTAATAGTATCTTCTGACTCGACAACGGTGCTTTCATATTTATATCGCGGTATGTCTAAATGACAGAAAAAAAAAAGAAGCCGTTGTGCGTAGAAAGGCACATACGGCAGTGAAATTAGATATCACTCCCGCACCAAGCGTTACGTAGAGCTGGGTGTAACTTTTGACAAGAAAAGTTTTAAAGTTTCGGGTATAAAGTTAACCTCGTTTTAAGCACATCTATTACAATATTGGAAAATTGCAAAACAATATCTACTATTCTTCGTCGCATATCATCTTTTTTGAAGATGTTACTTGTTCTAGCAATATCACGGAAATCTAAATTTTTCATGTCGGTGACATCTTATATCTTCTGATTTGGAATCTCTATTAACCGTCTGGAAGCGGAAAATTAAAACAACCAGTGTCATACTGGCCGCATCATGCAAAATGTGACTTCGGGTATATGCGGTCAGCGAAGGCCCAGATCAGTGCCTTCACTGGGTACTGTAGGACAACAACGAACTATATCAAAATTCCTGGTTAGACTACATTTCTCCGCTGACTTATCTGGATCTTTATCGACTGCATTTAACTCGGAGACACATTTTCGCGCGGCTCATATCGGTAATGTCTACTGTGTGTTTTAAGAACATCTGTTGCACAACGCATAAAAATGCCCTTTATGCACTTTGCGGTCAATGCAGGCCTGATCAGCCTGCGCGAATGCGCAGGCTGATCAGGGCATTCATTGCCCGCTTACAGAATCATTGGGTATTGTAGTATTCATCGACGAACAGAGACTGTTCAGATCCGACTGCATGGATGCGAACGCACATCTGGACTTTCGTGTTCGCATATGGCATAAGGGCGTTTTTACCATGCTGCGCATCATCTAGTTTGTTGTCCAAGAACCTTTTTCTGTTGCCTCGGAGCGAAAAGTACAAAATGTCGGGAAAGAGCAACTAATCTGGAATATATTGTCAATGAAGTAGAAAAGAGGCAGATATGTCAAATAAAGCAAATGGAAGAATATAAATTTGTCTATAGAACAACGTGACATTCCTCATTACAGCCAAACATCATTGGAGATATGAATGCTGGAAGAATATAGTAGGTACTGCTTTCAGAAACGATAAACTTATACGTATGTATCATTCCTTTTAGAATATATATTTATCATCATTATAGCTTGTGTTAGTGCCGTGTGGCGGCCGTACAACATCACCGTACGTCACTATAGTAGCTTATATTTTCTGGTCTTTGTGATCATTGAGCCTTTTCCGTGATTTAAGAATATTTATATGGGTCACTGGTGAGGCGTATTAGAGATAAATTAGAAGGAATGGCAAAAACCAAACACCTTGATACTTCAGGTAAATTCTTTTATATTTTTAGATTGTTCATTGCTCTCAAGAGTTATTCCTTTCAAATCTATTATAATGATTCCTACCAGCTTTTGTATCCACACTGTCCAGCAAAGAACTGTTTCTCACTATAAAAATGTTAAGTTTTATTGTTTAGTTATCACGGTACGCGCCACCGATAGTGCTGACTGGTGATTGACGTCACTGTTCTAGAACGTCAAGCTTAAACTTAAGTTCCTGTAGTACCGATGGTTATTGTATCATATTTACTCTAAATATTCCCCATCATAATTATCCTAATCTTTGAACGAGTCCATTTAACTTCACGATCATGTGTCTTAAAACTTTTGTTTGAGTGACAAGCAATGTAGAGCAAGATCAGACGCCTTGCTCTGTGGCGTCTGAATCTACACTGTTTGCTTAACTCTATTTTGTATGAATGCTTGAAATATATACTGACAAAAAACTGCATTGCCCTGCACTATCCAGATCCAGAATTGTGTATATGCTAGAAGCACACTACAGACACAATTGTAACTGACCAGGGAAAGAAAACGTATTATTGCATAAAAAGCAGTGTCGCACGTTTTTAACAGCCGTGCATTAACCGGTTAAAAGCCGTGTATTAACAACTTTTGAAGGCAATTTACGCGCTGTTAATGCACGGCTACGCACCTTTCAATATGATCGTACATGTACCAGGGTCACATATTTGCTGCCGTTACGAGATGTTTATTGCCCGGCCCTAGAACGAGCATAGTCCGTGGAAATTGCGTTCGCGGGACATCGATGAAAAGGCGAAACAAAATAGTGCAAGAAATAATGCGAAATGCAGCAAATATTTTCAGTTTTTATGCAATAATAGCGATCGAACATGGTCTTTCAATGCATTAACATTCGCCAGGTCCCTTGGGAGGTGTTGAAAACCGCGGCCTCCGGCCTCGGTTTTCAACACTTCCCACGGGACCTGGCGAATGTTAATGCATGAAAAACCATGTTTGATCTCTATAATGTATTTTGAGTCTAAGGAACTAAGATCCTTTATCATATGTATGGGCAACACGTCGTTATCTGCTTAAAGAAATAAAAAAAAAGATGTGTCTAGTGGCATTTGTATTATCACTGACAAGAGACTGGCCACAACAAAACCTTGTTTACTTTCAATAAATGATAGACAGGAAGAGGCCCAATAAGAAAAATTTGTACTGGCTTATGTATCCAATCCAGGTAACTGTGTCTGTTATTATCTCAAAAATATTTACTGCTCTTCAGAAGGACTCTTTACCATCCTGTTAGGATCTCATAATCACTTTTATGACATGCAGTTGATCCCTCTTGCATAAAGTACAAAATTTCGGAAACACCTTGGTAGGGGTAATACAATCATAAGTGAGCGGTCCTACTTTTGGTCTAATGTCTTTAAAGGCAGACCTTGACTATAAAAAGGCAGCTTAAGTACCCTAAGCTCAGTAAGTGTTTAAATATCCAAAGGAAACATAACTCCTTGTGTGACTGTGATTGGCTGACATTACCTGTGAAATGATTGACAGGTTTTATCAGCTCACTAGTTCAACTGCTTTCACACCTAATTAATGTAACACAAACAAATTATTAAACTAACAAGAGAACAAGAAAACAAGGAAAGAAGAAAATATCAATATCATGAATTAAAAAACAAAACAAAAAACAAAAAAGAAAAAAAAAAAAAAAACATAAAATAAAAGAAATAGTGAATAATAAATTAGATTCTTATATTCTAATTTTACTTGCCCTAAAATTTGAGAAAGATGTATTTATTACACAGTGTCTAAAACCTGTTGGATGTGTAACAAACATTGCAGACATCGACCTTCTTCATCCTCTTACTATTTAACGTTTGATCTCGGTCTGCATTGAATCCTTAGGGATAATAGAAGGGAAGGCAATGAGCAGGAATCCATTACGAAAATATGCCTATTCAAATATACTGAAAATTATACCACCAAAAACTGAAACTTTTCAGATAAAAATTCTGATATTTTTCATATTTCTGCTCATTACATAGATTGTGGATTCTCGTTAGAACCGCCTCGTCGCGCCGCCGCGACGAGGCGGTTCTAACGAGTACCCACAATCTATGTTTTTAGCAGAAATAAGAAAAATAATGTATACCCCTGTAAACCCCAGATTTACTATATAAAAGTGGGGTTCAAGGGGGTCAAAGTTATATAGGCGTGTTTTCGTGATGGATACAATTATCCCACACCTCCCATCAGAGACATCAAAGGGAAAGAAACACAAACACGAAATAACTAGACCCTAATGGAAACATCACTAGCAGAAAGCCAAACGGACAGTAGTCCCACAAAGTTGCCAAATGGCTATCCAAAATAAAAAAAAAAATGTAAGCGACACACACATTCAAAGACGAACTATAACAAAAATAAACCATGACAGAAGGACCGCCTTGGAACGGTCAGTGAAAGTATTTCCCTGGGGGTGGGGGTGGGGGCTTAAATCGATTTTACGTGGCCACAATCCTCGCCCTTACTTCTGCCGCTGTTTACACACATAATTTGTTCATCTGTTCCGATTCTTTACATAAATACTGTATCTGGATGTAGAAAGCGTCCACAGATGCGCACACTGATCCGGGTTTTGCTGTCTGTATATGGCATAAGGGTTATTTTCTCTCATGCTTATTACGTGTTATGTCTGACAAGACATATAAACAGTACTCCGCTCTCAACTACAGTTTACATCTGGGCGATTGTGTCTGTGTTTAGCTATTACGGTTTGTCGCAGGCTGTTAAACAATCATTATTCTTAACAAAACTCTCTTTCTGTATATTGTCGTAATTTGCATTCAATGTCTTTACTCACAATAATAGAACATCGTGACCTTAAAGAATCTTAAGAAAATGGATTCACTTCCATAGAATGCGAATTGTCAAAACTGTTTTGCCTCTTCTGAAAATGAGTCCACTGTAAGGAAAGAATTTGCTCCTATTGGGAGCAAATTCTTTCCTTTTAGAGTGGACTTCTTTTCAGGAGTAGCTCGGGGATACAGGAAAGCAACCAGAGTGCAATAAAAAGTTGTTTCCCTTGTACATAATGAAGGAAAATCTACCGAATGCGTATAGGCCACTTAAAAGCACTGAAACCAGCGTCCATCTACATGGAGACACAAAGAGGAAGGATATTGTTTCAAGTGGCCTCAAACCCAGTGAAGAGGAATATTATGAACGCGTCCCTGAGCTTAAAAAAAAAAAAAAAAAAAAAAAAAAAAAAAAAGATATTTTGATTCGATTTATTGTCTCTGTTTCTGCATATGTCCCGATAAACATGGCTAAATGTTATAACTAATTAGAAAGTTTAAGAGATTTTCAAATTAACTTTCAGATGCGAATCTCAACAAAACAGCTTGTCTAATATGAATCTTTTCGAGTACTGAATGATTTATACATCTTGTAATTACTTTTCACATACATTTGGAAAGTCAACAACATATCGTGTCTAATATAAAAGTTTAGAAATTTTATAGTATCCGAGTACTAGAAGTTTCATACATCTAGGACTACATGTACTTATTGAAAACTACAAACACCCATAATCGTTGTCAAACAGATATCCAAAACATATATTTTTAAAATAATAAATACATGTTCACATATAATTCCTGATTAATTGTCACGGTTTAAGCGAAGGCTTCATGCAGGTCAAATTATCTTGAACGAAGGTTTCCGTTGTAATGAGTGCTGATATAAAGATGGTTGACTGTGCCTTATTGTAAAGTTTTAAGATCATAGCTTGTGTAGTTACTGACAAAAATGTGGTACAAACTTGCAATCTTTAAAGCAAGATAAGAAAGAAAAATGGATGGAAACAACATGTGAGAGCCCTGAGACTTTTTTTCAAATTCCGAGTTACAAAGTCGGATCGAGTACTAGCATACAAAACGTGAAAATTCTAGCTTAATTACTTGTTGAGGAAAACGTGACATACGATTTACGTGTATTTACAAGGTCGAAATTCCTTCCTTATAAAATAGATACCTCTTCAGAAGTCAGGTAAACCAATTTCGATAGAGTTGTCTCTCCTAAAAGTGAATCGATCCCCTTAAATGAGCTTCATTCTAACTACTCTTTTGCAACTACTTCCTGTAAAACAGACACAAATTAAAAGAAAAAAAAAAGAAACGTTCAAAAAGCGTAGACAAGCAAAACAGGTAAGAGAAAAGTCCAGGGAGTGCCACAATCACAAACCGCAACCATTTCCAGACACCAAGAGGAGGAGGAAATAGACAAACCCAAACAAGCGCAAATCAAACAAACGTACGAAAAACACTAAGAGTAGCTCTCTCTTCCTCAAGTGAGGTAATCGCAATGCTAAAAGGACTGAAAAACACAAGAACAAAATAACACAAAGCAAGCATCACAAAAACATACCTATATAATATTGATCCCTTAAACCCCACTTTTATGTAATAAAACTTGGGTTTACAGGTGTATACATTATTATTCTTATTTCTGCTCATTAACATAGATTGTGGGTACTCGTTGGAACCGCCGCGGCGAGACGGTTCTAACGGGTACCCACAATCTATGCTTGGAGCAGAAATATGAAACAAATATTAGAGTTTTTTATCTGAAAATTTTCAGTTTTTTTAGGTGAAATTTTCTATTTATTTGAATAGATGTATTTTCGTAATAACTTAAAACAAATCGCCTCGTAGAATTACCCACAAAACAACAAAGAGTAAGACTAACACCGGGACCACCGCTTTAGAAAGGTCAGTAGAATAACCACCGGGGGAAAAACGCAAATAAGACTATAATGTGAGACGAGAACCGTTTAGCCATATGTTAAAAACGAGGGCCCAGAACAAAGAGCGCATTTGCGCAGTCCGCTAAGGGCCTTCTTTCATTCTTATAGACTCAATTAATATTGTAGAATATATCGACGAACTGAGAAGTCTTGATCAGACTGCACGCATGCGTAACCTGATATGGGTCTTTGCTGATATTTGTCTCAGCATGTTTAGAGTTAATCTTTACTAAACTCCCAGTAAGCATTCTTTATAAATTATCGGCCTCTCAGGGTAGCTGACAGGCCGATAACGGCCCGCTATAGATTTAAAAAGAATGATACCTGGGCTCTTGAATAATTTAGCCGACGACAAATTGGCGATAGTTTTTTTTCTTTTTTTTTTTTTTTTTTTTTTTTTGTTTTTTGTTTTTTTTTCCCACAAAACAGTTTTTGACATTTCATGCAAATTTTTCTCCAATTTGCATCAAATGAAAAATCTTGATTGACAGGGAAAATATTTAAATATGTCGTATTGCTGAACATTTTACCCAGAGTGCTAAGCGTTAAGCTTCATTAGTGACTTCATTAGGAAAAGGCATCATTAGGAAAGACCATCGGAGTACAATTTTAATCAGCAAATATAATGTGCCGGCAAGTACGGAAACATAATACTACATTGTAAGTGGCTTTCTTAACGTTTAGAATGCTGAGTAAACGTTTACATTTCAGCATACGACACTTCGATTTTATTATTATTATTATTATTATTATTATTATTATTATTATTGCCACCAGAAAATAGCGTTTGGCGAATCAAGCAAACTCACTTCTACGGAGGAGTAAAACGTTTCAGGAAATGTCAGGCCCCGTTGTGTGAAACAAGAGAAGTTTGTTGTCTGCAGAAAGAGCGAAGAGAGTGCTAAAGAGTAACAATTGGCAATCCTTGACAATCCTTTATGGCTGTAAACAGAACTGTATAGGTTCGATGGTACCTGGCAAGTTCGCATAGAAATTATACAAATATTAACTTTCACGAAAAGGGCTTGGTCTACGCTTTAACCAAGCTTTTTTGTGAAAGCTAATATATGTGCGTGGTTATAATATTGTTTAGCAGTTCCATCAGGAAAACATACCTATATAATTTTGACCCCCTTAAACCCCACTTTTATATAGTAAAACTGGGGTTTACAGGGGTATACATTATTTTTCTTATTTCCGCTCAAAAACAAAGACTGTCTACGCCCACGGACGATGACACCAATATATATCTACTTAAACCTGATCAAAACACAGACATCAATGTTCCGTACTTACATAGAAACCCAATTACTATCATTGTTATAGTACATACTTTGCACTAATCATGTTTTTTTTTTTTGTTTTTTTTTGTTTTGTTTTTTGTTTCCATTTTAAGGAGGTGATATAATACGAACAAGTAATATCTGTAAAAACCAGATGCACGACGTAGGAACGAAAGTATATTTACATACTTATAACAATGAAAAAAAGGGAACGGGACAGATTAATAAAAAAAAAATCCTGGGTTTCGAACCCACAACCACCCGCGTGGTAGGCGAACCCACTCCCGACTGAGCTATGGAGGCTGTTTCGGTACCGCCCGAAAACTAATTATATATTGTTAAGCAGCTACTTTTTTCTACAGCTAAAAATAAACATAACTCAATAATGTGCGCATGGAAGGGCAAAGAGTACAGTATCGTTCGAAAAGAATTATAAGTATCCTGTTTTTATTTTTTAATATTTTCCTGTTTAGGTTTGTCCTAATCTCGCAGTTTTACCGTGATCTTGAAAACACTTTTCACAGCATAATGTACAATGACTAAGATGGCGTGCCCTTTTACGGTAATAACAGAAAAGGTCGTTGTGCAGATTATTTTCGATTGTATGGCAATTCGTGATTTCATAACCTGCTCAAGACGATGAGCTACGTCGAATAAACAGCTTATATAAAATCGCAGGGGTGCTTTATAGTACATATTTGCTACAGGACGTTTCAGGGAGTTGTTAGTGATTCCTCTTTATTTTGTTCGTTCTGTGTTCGTTGGGGTGCTGTTTTCTGGTGTTCCTAAAAACGTTTGTTACACGAAAATCGTTTCATTGTACAGCTGCTGTTGAACAGAGAGACATCGAAAAACCGATCTTTAACGTCAGTCATAATGCAATTTCATTGAATCAGATGAGACAATCTTTACTCCAGGAAATGTTATAGAACGAATTGTATTGCCGTGTTTTATTAAGGTGAACACATAATATTCTTGTCACTCCATTCAAATGTTTTGTCTCAGAAGAATAATTGACATTCAATAATCTTGTCTGAAATTTCAAGCAGCATTGTGCTTGAACTTTAGTACAAAATCAGTTCCAGCATAACTTCAGTAGCTTTTGCTTAACCCATTATAGTCGGAAAACCCCTAGCAGGGTAATTGGCAAACAGTGCAGACCCAGATCAGACGCCGCAGAACGCGGCGTCTGATCAGGGTCTCCACTGTTTGCAAATAGTTTAGACCTTTTTCTCTAGGAATATGTAAATCTCATGGCCGGACGCATCTAAAATTGAAATTGGACTCTTCCAATATATAGTGTGGGAAGGTCTATTCAGTATACAATTGATTAAGGAGATCCGATCCATTAGATACTTTTTTTGCCAATTAATAAAAGGGAGACATTTGAGACTTCCTGTTTGCTTTCTAGCACACCAAAGTCCCTCTTAAAATGGATCTACTCTATCTACTCTAGACGGAACACATTTTGCCCCCACCCCCACCCCACCCACCCAACCACCCACCATCACACACACATAAGAGAAAGATTTTTGTCTTTTTTTTTGCCGAATCTGCTTCCCTAGATAGAGTATTAATTTCCCTTAATCAAGTCTAGCGCCGTTTTCTTCTATGATCCTTTTGCAATTTAAACACCCCATCTGGTATTAACAGATTGGTTTTATGCACACAAAAGGGCGTTCAAAAGTAATTGAAACTTACCATTAGAAAGATCATATCCATTGCTCTTTTAATATTTGAAATGTCATTGTGTGTCAGTAAATTAAATTAAATATCCACTCCTATTCAAATTCTCATTCTCAGAAGAAATCACCTGAAACGTCTTATTCCTGAACAGTAGTATTTCATCATGAACTATAAAACATCCATTAAAGCGTCTGATTTTCCCGTTAATGGCAGAGCCCAATGATTTTTACTTGCTGCAGAGGTATGAGTCTCAACATTAGAAAACGTACTTTTTGACTTGAACGCCCTATGAAGATTCAAATCATTCTGATCAGAGTCTTCGTTGTCCGCATGAAGAAACTTTGCATCATTGACTATGCAAAATAAACCCCAGGAAGATTCTGATCAGACTGCGCGAATGCGCAGTCTGATCTGAATTTTCCCTGGGCGCACATGTCAGAAGGTACATTTGCTGACGCTACGGATATTAATCTTAAAGCGGTCCTCCTACTTGTAAAATGGTACGTCCAAGTCTATAACCAAACAGGCCAAAGACCATAAACAGACAGATTATTAAGATAGTGTCTTTCTTTTGGTCGTAAGACATTCTTCGTAGATATTTACAATGTTAATTGCTCTATCTTAATGGAACCAGATCTAGACACTGCCGGTAGGTGTTCCACCATTTTTTAACAAGTGAGGTAACTTTTGTAACTTCCTGTTTGCTTTCCTGGACATCACGCGGTGTATTGTAGGCTGCATAGATCGGCGGCGAACGATTAATTAAAGGCTCCATATTCCTCGAAAATAGACATTGGCAACATTAGTTCAGAGATACATGTACGTTAAACTTTCATTTTATTTTTGATGCAGTTCAAGAAAGAGAGACTAACTAAAATTTTACAGGCTGTCAGGTGCCACATTTTATGATTATACTAATACCATACATTGTATATCAATTTATTAAACTTTTCTTGGATAATAACATGTCTATTTTTGAAAATAACGAGCCTTTAAAATGTTAATAATAATAATAAATAATAATAATAATAATAATAAATAAATAAATAAATAAAAATAACAAATGAAACAAAAATATATATATAAAAAAAGACAAATAACGAAACAAAGAGATTTCTACATTACAACACACAACATTATATGGTATATACGATATGACGAAATCCACAAACCAAAGAAGAAAGTGAATAGCTTAAATTCAATACTAGACTATCCAAACCTGTATTGAAATATCATATTACGTGGCCCGGTGATATAGGCCTGAGTGAGGATGCGGCGTCTGATCAGAGTCTACACTCCTTGCCACTTATTTAGCAGTGTTTAGACACAACAACACGCACATCGCAATTAAACTGACGTTCAAATTATGGTAAAGATTATAATTGTGTCTAAATATTTAAGGCAAATACGGTATGTACGGGTATCTTCAATGTAGCTGAGATATGACGACATCTCTACTTTAAATATGAAATCTTCCCACTTTTCATGCCTCCTTCTGTTTACTGAGAGATCCCTCCGGAATCAAGTAGCGAACTGGACAGATAGATATCAAATACGGACTTCTTATATTCAAGTCAAGTCAAAAGTACTCTCTAAGTCAACAATTACATAATGGGAAATGGAGAATACAAAGTTGCAGTTAGATTCATACCATAAGTTCACAGTAATACGGATAATAACTGGAAAATAAGAACCAGAACACATTGTGTATTTACATGTAGCTAGATAGCTAGATAGATAGATAGATACAGTCGAACCTCAATGGACCGAACACCGATGACTCGTTTACCATGGCTAATTCTAACTCATTTTCGAGTCCCTACGAAATTCTTCCGATCTCTCCAGAAAACAAATATTAACGCAAATTTTCTTATTTTATCATGAAATTGTATGTTGTGTGTTCTAATTAGAATCGCCACATCTAGGCGATTCTAATGAATACACCCAACATACAATTATTGTGTGGAAGATCAAAAAATCTTCTCTAAATTTTTCCATTTACTTCCCGACTTGGCATCATGATAAACCATCAGTGGTTCGAACTACTTATGTCTCGAACAAGTTTCCATGGTCACAAAGACGTTATAGATAGACAGATAGATAGATAGATAGATAGATAGATAGATAGATAGATAGATAGACAGACATATAGATAGATAGATAGATATACACACATACATACAGACAGACAAACAGACATTAGATAGATAGATAGATAGAGAGATAGAGAGATAGATAGATAGATATACATACATACAGACAGACAGACAGACAAACAGACAGATAGATAGATAGATAGATAGATAGATAGATAGATAGATAGATAGATAGATAGATAGATAGATAGATAGATAGATAGATATACACACATACATACAGACAGACAGACAGACAAACACAGATAGATAGATAGATAGATAGATAGATAGATAGATAGATAGATAGATATACACACATACATACAGACAGACAGACAGACAGACAGACAGACAGATAGATAGATAGATATTATTTAATGAACTGATAACTGATATTGAGTCCCCATGATCCTGTTTTCTGTTCTACACGGTAAACGACGAATTTCTTGATAAGATGGCGCCTATGTGCAAACTGATCTGGGGTTTCGTTGCTAGCATATGGAACATCACGAAAACATGCCTATACAATTTTGACACCCTTAAACCCCACTTTTATATAGTAAAACTGTGGTTTACGGGGGTATACGTTATTTTTCTTATTTTGTTAAAATCATAGATTGTGGGTACTCGTTCGAACCGCCCCGCCCAGGCGGTTCTAACGAGTATCCACAATCTATGTTTTGAGTAGAAATATGAAAAATAACTTATTTTTTCATCTGGAAATTTTGCTTTTTTGGCGGTAAAATTTTTAGTATATTTGAATAGGCGTGTTTTCGTAATGAAAAGTGCCTATTTTTCAATTTACGGCTCTCATGTCAATTTGTTACGGTAAGACTTTCGTGCCTAAATGAACAAAGTGTCAGTGCGAAATGCTACAATTATGACACCTCAGCTAAAGTGAAATTATATTTCAATATTTATGCATATCGTATTTATCCTTGTATTTGGACACTACTACTCCTTGCCATAATAATAACAATAATAATAATAATAATAAAATAATAATAAATCAAAAAACATTTAACTACCTGTTTATGCGTATAAACATTGTTGAAAGAGTAGCAGACGTGTAGACCCAGATTAGACGCCGTGTTCTGCGGCGTCACATATGGTCTACACTGTTTGCTCAGGCTGCCTGTCTGATTACTTAGGGTTAATGTGGTAATCGTCATTTGGGGAATTCATAATGAAGAATATTGTTTCTAATATCTGGGTCTTGTCATGTGTGTGTCGATATTATCTGTCAAGTTGTCATTTTCTAATTCAAAAACGCTTAATTGAGAAGCTTGTGAAATAATCGATACAAATGCGACATATTGTCTGTCAGTTCTACTTTGTCTGGAAATCCACCGCAAAAAGTATTACACAAATTTGTCCGCATAAGCATTTCTCGTAAGATAAAACAGATGACGTCTCTAGACGACATAGGTTATTAGTTAATATATTGACTAACCGTTTTGATAACTCATATGAGGCCCACCAAGCGATAATGTGCCTTCGGGTCATGTGTGGATAGCGAAGGCCCAGATCAGATGCGAAGTCTGAACAAGATTTTCACTGTCTGCTAACAGAATCATTGGATCCAACAGAATGCACCACGAAAACATACCTATATAATTTTGACCCCCTTAAATCCCACTTTTATACAGTAAAAATGGGGTTTACCGGGGTATACATTATTTTCCTTATTTGTGCTCAAAAACATAGATTGTGGGTACTCGTTAGAACCGCCTCGCCGAGGCGGTTCTAACGAGTACCAACAATCTATTTTTTGATAATATGAAAAAAAAAAAAAAATGTCAGATATTTTTATCTGAAATCGTACAGTGTTTGGTGGGGATATTTTCGATATATTTGAATAGGCATGTTTTTGTAATGGTATGAATAAAGACAAAAGGCCCGGATGATACTTTACGCATGCTCATGATGATCTGAATATGCTCATTTTGCGCATGTTTGAAGGCACTTTTTTCTCTGGACGCGGCCCATAAAATTTTGGAATAAAAGTATAGAAGATGTCCGGAAATAGCCACATTCACAAAAAAATAGCCTACCAATGGCATCCGAAGGAAGAACAAACAAACCATAACAGTCAGTATACAAGTCACAAACCAAAGAACATCAAAGCAACCAGCTTCCACTTCCCCAACAATGTCACAGTGCCAGAGAGGGTCCACCAACCAGGGCCCAGTTGTTCAAAACTAACGATATCGTTAGTTAACGTATCGTTAAATCTTTGAACATTTAATATGGCATATACGCTAATCTTTTTGCTGAGAAAATGTGAAAAGCTACTCACATTTTTTCAGCAAAAATACCTGTGAACTAGATATCGTACTTACTAGAGCAGTTAACATTTTGACCACTAACAAGCTCGTTAATTTAACGACGCTCTGAACAACTGGGCCCAGAACAATAAGACAACAAACAGATCGAAACACAAGTACAATTGCGAAGTGAGCAGACACAAGGCAACACAAAGAACTATCATTACGAAAACACGCCTATTCAAATATATTGAAAATTTCACCACCAAAAAAAAAAAAAAGATGAAAATTTTCAGACAAAAATTCGGATATTTTCATATTTCTGCTCAAAACATAGATTGTGGGTACTCGGCGAGGCGGTTCTAACGAGTACATGTACCACCATCTATGTTTTTGAGTAGAACTAAGAAAAATAATGTATACCCCTGTAAACCCCAGTTTTACTATATAAAAGTGGGGTTAAAGGGGATCAGAATTATATAGGTATAATTTTCGTGATGTCATAGCAAGAACCTTCCTTTTGGTATCGTTTAACGTGATCCGACTGATTACCTTTAACCATTTCGGCGACAAATTCCAGACTACATTTGTCATTTGGGTTGTTTTTTAACAAAGCAGATTGGAGGTTGAGATGTAAAGTTGAAATACTGAATGCCAAACAGCGTAGATCCTGACAAGACGGCTCATTATGCTAAGTCTATTATTATCGCCTATGGCAGTGAAAGAGTTAACTTTTACCATTCTCTGGGCAGTTTTAGCAGACAATATTTTGATATTTTTTTCTTATTTTTTTTCCCAGAAAAATAGGCTTTGATATTTCATGCAAAATGTCTCCCGAAGAGACAATTGGCATAAAATGTCAATGTCGAGTTTTCTGAGAGAAATATTTCGAAATTTCACCTTCTGAAAATTTTCCTAGCATATTAAACCGTTAACTAATTGACCGTATGTAATATTTAAATGCGTTAGTCTCGTGTCAAATGCATTTAGACGATAGTCATATTTTACACTTAATAACGCTCTATGAAGCTGAAGAGATTTGAATTATTGAAGGTTTTACTATCTTTATGGAAATCCTCTCAGCGCAAATCATAAAGACAAATGATTTGAACAAACATCATTTATTAAAGAAAGCTCTCCGATGTGTCAGCTATATTGTCTGTTCAAAAGACCATTCCTATAAAGTGTGAATCAGATTTGAATCTTGGTAAAAAAAAGAGTACTGCCATGTTGGCAATAGCAATACACTTTAGAACTTGTTTGTAATATTGGCGTTTACATTGATGTTCAAACTACGTGGACATGAGGCTTGTTAAAAGAGTGATCAATGGTATAGAAGTATAGTATTGTTGACAACTACAGTCGAACCTCAATGGCTCGAACATCTTTGGGACCATGGACATTTCTTCTAGATATGGGTAGTTTGAGCCACTGAGGGTTAACCGTAGCGCCAGAGTAGGAGAGAAATGAGACGATTATATTGACGTCTTTTCAATCTTCTATAAAATAACGGTATGTTAAGTGTACTGATTAGAATCGCCTCAATGAGGCGATTCTAATGAGTACACACAACATACATGCTCATGATAAAATAGGAAAATTCCTAAAACATCCCTAAATAGTTTTTTTTCTTGAGCTGTCGAAGGAATTTCCTGGGGACTCAATTAAACCAAATCGAATTAGCCACAGTAACCGAATCATCAGTGTTCGAGTCAATGCGGCTTTATTGCAGTATATAGAAGAGCAAAATCACCGAACAGAGCCTACCAATGACATTTAGAGGAAGAACAATCAACCACGACACAGCACACAATCCACAAACCAAGGAACAGCAAAGCAACCCGTCCCCACTTTCCAACGGGGTGATCCTCATGAAAGACCGTCAATAAGATAACAAATATCCATCAGAGAAGAGCCACTACCCAGCTAGCATTCTACGTAAATCTACATCGGGCCGTCATCGGCCCGTCAGCTACCCTGACGGGCCGATGACGGCCCGATATAGATTTACGTAGAATGCTGACTGGGTAGGCAACACAAAGCACAAACACCAAAACATAGCCTTAGAACGGTCAGTAGTAAAAATAACCGAGGGTTTTAAACGATTTCAATGAAACAAAATCTTCATCCAAGGTCCAATGGTATACAAAAAAATTATTGTTCGGCTTGCAAAGAACTCGTTGCCCTCAACCTGCAAATGCTAGTTTTGATATTAAATTCATAGATGCTAAAACGAGGAGTTCCTTTACTCCTAATTACTCAAATCATCAGTGTATTATTGAAGTACACAATGACTATCTGAGTAAACAATTACTAGAGTCACTTTTATAAAACTGTTAAAGTGCTAATGACGACTGCAGCAGACGACATTAATCTGATCACGTGGCCAGCTAATAACTGCAAGTTTCTTCAGAAGAGAATGCGTGCTTATTATTTCGTTTGAGATTTTCCGCCAGCCCATAACCGCAACTGCCTCAGAAGCGTATACATACTTGTCATTTTGCTCTCTTTAGGACTTACGCTAGCCCATAACCGCAACTGCTTCAGAGGTGTATGCATGCTTGTCATTTTGCTCTATTCAGGACTTACGCCAGCCCGTACCTTCAACTGCTTCGGACGAGTGTGCATGTTAGTCATTTTTCTCTTTTTAGGACTTCCGCCAGCCCATCAATGCAACTGTTTCAGAAGAGTATGCATGATTGTCCTTTTGCTTACTTAAGGACTGCCGCCAACCCATAACTGCACTTACTTTAGACGAGTATGCATGCTTGTCATTTTGCTATATTTAAGACTTCTGCCGGCCCGTAGCTACAACTGTTTCAGAAGAGTATAGATGCTTATCACTTTGCTCTCTTTGGGACTTCTGCCAGCCCATCATTACGAAAACATGCCTATTCAAATATGTAGAAATTTTCACCTCCAACAACTGAAAATTTCAGATAAAAAATCCCTATTTTTCATATTTCTGCTCAAAACATAGATTGTGGGTACTCGTTAGAACCGCCTCGTCGAGGCGGTTCTAACGAGTGCCACAATCTATGTTTTTGAGCAGAAATAAGAAAAATAATGTATACCCCTGTAAACCCCAGTTTTTACAATATAAAATTGGGGTTTAAGGGGGTCAAAATTATATAGGCGTGTTTTCGTGATAAACCGCAACAGTTTCAGAAGAGTGTGCATGCTTGTTATTTTGCTCTCTTTGGGACTTCCGCCAGCCCATAACCGCAACTGTTTCAGAAGAGTATACATGCTTATCATTTTGCTCTCTTTAGGACTTCCGTCAGCTCATAACCGCAACTGTTTCAGAAGAGTGTGCATGCTTGTCATTTTGCTCTCTTTAGGACTTCCGCCAGTCCATAACCGCAACTGTTTCAGATGAGTGTGCATGCTTGTCATTTTGCTCTCTTTAGGACTTCCGTCAGGCCATAACCGCAACTGTTTCAGAAGAGTGTGCATGCTTGTCATTTTGCTCTCTTTAGGACTTCCGTCAGCCAATAACTGCAACTGTTGCAGAAGAGTGTGCATGTTTGTCATTTTGCTCTCTTTAGGACTTCCGTCAGCCAATAACTGCAACTATTACAGAAGATCGTGCATGCTTGTCATTTTGCTCTCTTTAGGACTTCCGTCAGCCAATAACTGCAACTGTTACAGAAGAGTATGCGTTCTTGTTACAGTCGACTCTCGTTATCTCGAATTCCAAGGGACTTTCTGAAAATACTTCGAGATATCCGTACGTCCACACATCAGATTTGCAGCATTGAGGAAAAACTAATTCGATTGACCATTTTTAACACAGATATATGTGTAACTGGACTCTTGAAGTTAGAGATATATTAAAAATATTGTGGAGAAGAGGAAACGTTGCTCTCTAGGAGCAATTCCTCCTCTTTTCTACAATATTTTTACATGTTGTTAGATTTTCATGTTGAGGCAGGGACCAGATTCTCACTTCGAGATAAGCGGTTATTCGAGATAAGCGAAGTCGAGATAGCGAGAGTAAACTGTATTTTGCTCTGTATTTTGGCTCTTCCGCCAGCCTATAACTGCAACTGCTTTCGAAAAGTATGCATACTTGTCATTTTGCTCTCATTAGGACTTCAGTACCGGGCGCATATGTTGTCATTTGATCCTAAATAACTTCCATTGTGTTTAGAAAAAAGCTATAAGCAAGTTTGCTTTATTTAATGATCACTTCTCGTATTACATCTCAGCTGACACGCACATATAATTAGATCTAAATCTGATAATAAGGAGGCTGTGTTATAAATGATGCGGAGCGCAGCTAGAGGTTCCTCGTGCCACATACAGGCAACAACATCATAAGTCAGTTTGCCTATGGGTTGTCCATTAACCCAATTATTCCTAACGTCTCATAAAATGGACATTAACAAACAATATAGACCCAGATCCGACAGTGAACACCAGCTGCAGTGAAGTAAATAAATGTTTTATTTTTTTTTTTTCAACACAGAACAACATGTTGCTCATACATATCAGAAAAAAAAGAAAAAAAAAAAAAAAAAAAAAAAAAAAAGACAAAAAAAAAAAAAAAAAAAAACAATCGCAGTTCTGGTTTAATCAGGACTTTTCATGTGACAGCTATGGTTTGCTTTCACTTTATGCCTCTAAAACCTACTCTTTATTTCGTATTTTGGTACATCTGTACAATGTAGAAGAGTCGACGCTCGTTTATGGGGTTGCTCGATTTATTTTTTTCCTTAATTCTGCAAATATGATATGTTGAGATACGGATATCTCGAAGTATTTCAGAGAGTCCCTTGGACTTCGAGATGACGAGATTCGACTGTATTTAAGATAAATATGATATCGTGATAGATTTATTATTCGGACACCTTAAGTTTGTATAATTATATTTTCCAGAAATGAAAAAAGCAAATGCGTATAAACAGTAGCGACGGAATGATAAGCAGATTACAACCTCATCGAATGGCTCCTAAAGAACTACTTTCATTCAGGTTGCCTGTACTAAGGTTAAGAGAAAATACGTCCTCAGAGGAATATTGAATTTCTTTACTATTTGGTGTGCAGCAATCCCTAAAAGACACCTTCAAAACCTGCCTTGCATAAGCTCTGAACATACAGATTTGCTTTAAATGCAATTTATACAGTCCAAATGTCAAGTATATTTCATATACCGTTCCATATTCAGTGGATTTGCAGTAATTCGAAAAATCTGGTTTATACAGACGGTAACCTACTATATGATGTCATTTATCTTCTGAAAGCACTTGTAAACGCATGCAAATGGACCTTTGATTGCATATGCACATCGACTTGATCCATATCAGGCAGCGTATTAACGCACTGTAACCATGGCCTTCATCACCCGCTTCCGTATTTTGGAATCTTCGGGTTTACCGATGTTCAACGAAATTCCTGCTCTGGCCACTTCAGTTCTTTCTTGGTCGATTCGGTCATACAGGCCTCGGCGACCAATTGTCTCAGGCAACGATTCTTATTGTTCAGGCCGCCATAAGCGAAACCACATCTAAGGGCAAATACGAAATGCACAAAACCGGAGCATACTGCGCAGCCGTACAGTCTGACCAGAGGCTTTGCCTTTCTTTGCAACATTCTACAATATCTCAGACCGATCTACTCTGTCTGATTAAGGCCTTCGCCATCCCTTAGGGGATTGCGAAGGCCTTGATCGGACAGTATAGATTGGCCCAAGCGTTGGCCGTTCGCCTATGCCTTAAAGTCAGTTTTTGCTTGAAGCTGCCCATGTAACAATCAAAACGTGACAGATTGTTACAATGTCCCGGCCAAAACATTCTAGTGAAAGATCCGCCCTTTTGATATGATCTCTCATTTATCACTGTAGAAAGAATTTCTGTGGAACAAAAAACATTATCGCATAAATAACAAAATAAAACACGGAAATCTGGGCCAGAAATGTCAATGCAGAGTTCGGCCAGCATCATCAAACTAAAGCTTTCCTTTACATAGAATACAGACACCACTGATAAACTGATTTAATAATGATTAGCTAGTCTGAATCCTGCTGCCGACTTCTGGAAAAGGTCGGTTTCTTTAACGTCAGCCTCACATAGAAGTTCCAAACTGATTAATCTAAGCGAACTATTTCTTTCTCTAATGCAACTGCCAGTTACTCTTTGACTCGATTATTCGTTGTATAACTAAGGCGCCTCTATACAAAAACCTGTCTGCGAGCATAAGCACATTGTTCATGCCTGAAAATGCTCGCAGTAATACCTGAGATTTGCATTTTGCAAAATTATAATGAGTTTTGCACATTAAAAAAAACGAACCCCGCAAGCACATTTCATACAAGACCCCGGGACCTGGACAGTTCGCAAACACTCAAAAACATTGTTTCAGCTTGACGTGGTTCACGTTATTGGATGTCAAACGACCGAGAGGGCACACAAATTTAAAACAATGTAGATTCAAAATTGATTCAACGTCTTCGACGTTGTTTCAATGCTGTGTGTCTGCTGGGGGGCGCCTTTTTGGAGACATAGTTCTTCGCCTGTGCTCGTTTCCCAGAGTTTAATCCTGTCTGTGAGCAATTGAGCATGTTCCCGAATGGTTACGACAATCGTTTTTCTTAATAAAATTCTCATATTGTATTTTAGTGTGATTTATGTTTTCTGACATCCGATTGGAATACCAATGAATGAGCACAATGAATATATCCCCAAAGGATTGCAAGTCGTGTTATTTATGCCTCCGATAAGAACCAAGTGTCAAAGAAAGCTTTCGTGCATGGTTTATTTCATTATCTGGGTCAAGAGATATACGTATATATTTGCACCAATTGGAGTCGCATGTTTTTGCATTGTTTCAAGATTGTTGAAACTAAAGACAAAAATCTAGGGTTAAGAAGACACCACTCACGAGCGTCCCGACTCTTAACCATTTATGCGGTATAGACTGTTCTACTTAAACACTTTAGACCGATCCGTTTACAGTAGAAGGAGTGTCTGGTTACGTTTATTATTACCACAATACGAAAACATGCCTATTCAATATATATGAACATTTTACCACCAAAAATGAAACTTTTCAGATAAAAAAAATCCGTTTTTTTTGTTGTTTTTTTTCATATTTCTGCTCAAAACATAGTTGTGGGTACTCGTTAGAACCGCCTTGACGAGTACCCACAATCTATGTTTTTGAGCAGAAATAGAAATAACAATGTATTCCCCTGTAAACTCCAGTTTTACTGTATAAAAATGGGGTTTAAGGGGTCAAAATTATATAGTTATGTTTTCGTAGTGATGTTTTATTGAAACTGTCCTGTATTTAATGCAAACAAGGTGACCCTGATCTGACACCTCGTTTTGTGGCGTCTGATTTGGGACTACATTAATTATCTGTGAGAAGGTGGGCAAAAATGGGTTGATGTTTCACGTTTACTATGCATTTTTGGAATAAATTAATATATAGATTTTATTTTGTATTACTTTCTCTGTAAAATTATGACAGAAATTATTTTAGAACACATAAGATTACCCTTCAAAATAGAATGAAGATTGCAAAGAGACAACATTGAAGACTGCATGCAAAGTCATTAGATAAGGGTTGTGTGGCATGTTTTGAAAACGGAATATAATATTTCGTCGAAAGTATACGACCTAGATTAACCACCCGGGTTCCAACAGACATTGTTTAACCTTTTCACTCCTATGTTTGTGAATTGGACTCTTCTATTACAAAAATTGAGAACGGAATCACAAACAACGTTGATCCAGATCATCACGAAAACATGCCTATATAATTTTGACCCCCTTAAACCCTACTTTTATATAGTAAAACTGGGGTTTACAGGGGTATACATTATTTTTCTTATTTCTGCTCAAAAACATAGATTGTGGCTACTCGTTAGAACCGCCTCTGTGAGGCGGTTCTAACGAGTACCCAAAATCTATGTCTTGAGCAGAAATATGAAAATTATCAGAATTTTTTATCTGAAAATTTTCATTTTTTGGTGGTAAAAATTTCAGTATATTTGAATAGGCTTGTTTTCGTAATGTAAAGCAGCGTATTGTCAGCTCTCTCATCGTATCTATATTGTTTGCAGAGGTATTTGGTTTGGTCTGCAGGGCTTAAAGGGTTAAAAACAAAGTTCCTCATTACGAAAACAAGCCTATTCAAATATACTGAAAATTTTACCACCAAAAAATGAAAATTGTCAGATAAAAATTCTGATATTTTTTTCATATTTCTGCTCAAAACATCTGCGAGGCGGTTCTAACGAGTACCCACATTCTATATTTTTAGCAGAAATAAGAAAAATATTGTATACCCCTGTAAAGCCCAGTTTTACTATATAAAAGTGGGGTTTAAGGGGGTCAAAATTATATAGGTATGTTTTCATGATGTCTTGACTAAGTTAACCAGTTTTGACCGAGTGGACTCTTCTATCTCATCTGTTTGGGCAGGTCCATTTCCTACATAAGTAGTGTCTGGTCAGAGTTTAATATTACCATCTTTTGTAGAAAATTCTATATTTAACGTAAACAATGTAGACCCTGGTCAGACGCCACATTCTGCGGCGTCTGATCTAGATCTACACTACTTGCCAATGTCCCTTTTATGGGACGCCAGGCTTAAATGGATTAAATTAAGAAATTCATTCAAAGTGTTGGCGATAGTGCAATAATTCTGTCTCGCAAACATATATTCTCCGATAATCAGAGATTATGTTTGCGTTTTCATATCCAATAAATTAAATGTCGATGAAGTTGTTAGTTCAAGAGATATGATCGGAAATAATAGAATTCTCCATACATTTTAAGGTGTTACACGTATTATAATCACTTATTTTATCCACAGTTCTCAACTGTAACTATAACAAATTCAGCAGAGTATGCCAGATAATTATATTTATATTTATCCTCGACGGTGGCACTAGACCCCCCCCCCCCCCCCCCCCCAAAAAAAAAAAAAAAAAAAAAAAAAAAAACTGAAAATAAACAGCTTGAAGCATTGCATATCGCAGCCAGTCTTACATCAACAGTCATGATCTGCAAAACACAACAGACGAAGACATTAAGCAGGATACATAATGTATGCTTGCTCACGTTATGATAAAACAAGCAACCCTCGCTTAGGCATTTCAGCTGTCCTTTATAGCAAGCCTCCTATGTTTGTCTACTTTGGATATGAAACGTAAAGTATATAATTTCCTGATACAGATATAGTCAAACGTTCAGGTCTTGAGTGGCTGCTTTAAAATTTATCTGGAGAACACATTGCTATTACATCTGTCGATGTAATCAATATGGCGTCAGTCATTTCAAAGAAACAGGAGCTTCTTACATGTCATATAAACTACCATACCCTTTCTGTTTTTGGGCTTTTCGAAACAGCTGTCTGGCAAGTACGTTTGTTTATACTTTAAACATCAAAACCGTAAAGCTAGCTTACACCACGCCATCACTCCCCCCACCCCCACCCACCCACATCTCCAGTAATTTTTTACTGACTGTTCCAAAGCGGTACTTTCTTCGAGGTACATTTTGTTTAATGTTCTGCAGTGTTTCACTTAAAAATGTTTCTCTTTTAGTTATATATGTATGTATAGTTTGGGTGAACGTTTTGGTAAAGGGCTGCCAACTCTGCTTGTCATCTGTTCTTTCGTGGCTTTTTAGTTGCATTTGTCTGTCTTTCCCTTTGGTTGCGAGTGCTTGATGTGGATCTGATTGCATCAGTTCCTGAGTTCGCTGATTAACTTTTCAAGCTACCAGAATATTCTCAATGATCCCCACGCAAGTAATAATAATAAAACAAGAAATTGAAAAAAAAAAACAAAAAAAAAAAAAAAAACTGCACTATGATTAAGTACGGGGCGGCTTCATCACGAAAACACGCCAATATAGTATTAAGACCCTTAAATCCCACTTTTATACAGTGAAACTAAGGTTTACAGGGGTATACATTAATTTTCTTATTTCTGCTCAAAAAGATAGATTGTGGGTACTTGTTAGAACCGCCCCGCCGAGGCCGAGGCGGTTCTATTAAGTACCCACAATCTATATTTTTTGTAGAAATGTGAAAACTACTAGATTTTTTTCCATCTGAAAGTTTTTATAGATTTTGTTGGTAAAATTCTCAATATATTTGAATAAGTGTGTTTTCGTAATGTTTTACGGGTATTTTACTTATATTTTACGGCCACCGTGCAGCTTTTAATATCAGTATAGGTTTGGCACGAAACCATGTTTGACGCCCTTAGAATTTAGAAATGCACTTCAACAAAGCAAAGTAGCTTACGATGCCATCCAAAGCAAATATGTTCGAGCATTGTCGATAGTATAGTTTTCATGAGTTTTGTGTATCTTAACTTTTATTTTGACATCTCATTCAGTGTATATCATCACGAAAACACTCGTATATAATTGTGACCCTCGTAAACCCCACTTTTATATGATAAAACTGGGGTTTACAGGGGTATTCATACATTATTTTTCTTATTTCTGTTCAAAGACATAGATTGTGGGTACTCGTTAGAACCGCCTCGTCGAGGCGGTTCTAACGAGTATCCACAATCTATGTTTTGAGCAGAAATCTGAAAAATATCAGAATTTTTTTATCTGAAAATTTTAATTTTTTGGTGGTAAAATTTTCAGTATATTTGAATAGGGGTGTTTTCGTAATGTCAAGAGGAGCCATACAGCCTAATCAGGTCATCTGCGATGCTGTATTAAAAGCTACTCAATAACTGCAAGGGATTACAAAAGCCAAAATCATGATTTGCTGTCGGTCTGTGTCCGTAAGTATCTTTTCGGGCGCGCAGATGAGATATTTCTCCTCTAAAGTGTCGCGTAAACCGTATAAGACGTTTATCGCTACATTAAAATGATTTTATATAGTGCATTTGTCTATTTGAGCGACTTCACACTAGATGTTCTGCAAGTTTTATCATGAGTGGGACATTATTTCAGTGTAATTTTAAGTAATAATACACATAGGAATTATTCAAATGGATTTGAAGGGAAGAAAATGGAAGTGAAATGGAAGTGAAGCAACAGCTTTGCTGTTGGAAAGATTATGGCGAACACGAAAATATTATTGCATGAATAATTGGTGGTATATGATATTAGTGCTGGAATTTATGAATTAGGAATACGCCATCTACACGGTCGGGGATGGAAGCTTGATGAACATCGTTTTTATTACTGGATGAAAAGAAAGAACAGATTCTAAAAGAAATGACCCTTGAAAGCCATCACAAAAACACGCCTATATAACTTTGAACCCCTTAAACCCCACTTTTGTATATAAAAACAGGGGTTTACAGGGGTTTACACTGTTTTTCTTATTTGCTAAAAACGTAGATTGTGGGTACTGATTAGCTCTGCCTCGCGAGACGGTTCTAACGAGTAACCACAATTAATGTTTTGAGCAGAAATATGAAACATATCAGATTTTGTTTTTATCTGATTTTTGTTTCTTTTTTTGGTTGTAAAATTTTCAAAATATTTAAATAGGCGTGTTTTCGTTATGGCAATAGAAACAAAACTGAAAAACAGCTAAAGTGCCGAAGCTTCTGGGAAACACTAGCTAGTTTTGGCCAAACAGGGACCATCAAATAATGTTTTCAAAAATTCTCGGCATCTAGAATGTACGCCTGTATAATTTTTACCCCCTAAGACCCCTATTTTATAGAGTAAAACTGGGGTTAATAGGGGGATACATTAGTTTGTCTTATTTTGCTAAAAACATAAATTGTGAGTAATCGTTAGAACCGCCTTGCAAAGGCAGTTCTAATAATTACCCATAGTCTATGTTTTAAGAAGAAATATGAACACTGTTGGATTTTTTAATCTGAAAAAATTCCTTGTTTTTGGTTGTAAAATTTTCAATATATTTGAATAGGCGTGTTTTTGTAATGGAATGGGCCCAATGATCAGAAAAGACAATAAAACTACATTATTGTAAATAGAAAGGAAGGCAGTGATCAGGAATCGACACAATAACCTAACACTTCCCGTCTAAGACACAGAAGGAAAAGAAGGATGCACTAAAGTAACGGCTCCACAAATCAGAACAATAAAAGCAGAAAGCCAAAATGACAGTTTCTTTCCCAAAACAAATGACCAAACGGCTATCCAAAATAAAGAAAAAGATCACCGGGACAGACATGCAAAGACATGAAATGGCAAAAATAGTAATCCACAGCAGAAGCACCGCCTGAAGTAGGCGAGATGTTTCAGGCCACCGAAAGGCACTGAAAAAACACCAGCTGTAGTGAAAATTAATAGATTCTTAAATGAATGACCATAGAGAATAACGAACACATTCACAAAACTAAACACACCTGAAGTGTCAAATATCATGGATCAGACTAATTAGTTTCGGCCACTTAGACTTCATTAATGACCCTCATATAAAACTTACAAAAACATCTTTGCTGGGGGGCGTATGCAGCCTCGCAAACGGCATTGCTGTATATGATGATCCATCACGAAAAACTGCCTATATAATTTTGACCCCCTTAAACCCCACTTTTATACAGTAAAATTTGGGTTTACATGGGTATACATTAATTTTCTTATTTCTGCTCAAAAACATAGATTGTGGATACTCGTTAGAACCGCCTCACCGAGGCGGTTCTAACGAGTACCCACAATCTATGTTTTGAGCAGAAGTATGCAAAATATCAGAATTTTTTATTTGAATATTTTCAGGTTTTGGAGGTGAAATTTTCAGTGTATTTGAATAGGCGTGTTTTCGTTATGCTTTGTTGAACCGTATTTCTCACGGAACGGATTCCTCACGCCAGTGTGATAAATTCGACCGAATTTTTCACATTCGGACAAAGGTGAAAAATACGTTTTGCGGATTTAGAGATTTTAACCCAAACGAGTTTGTCACACATTAGAATTTCTATTGCTTGCACACCAGTAAACCAATTTTTAATGAATGGAAACATTTTCGGTGAAATATAGGTGTGAGAAATTCGGTCGGATTTTTCATATGTGATGTATTCTGCTGAATATGTGATGATTTTGACGAAATTGGTCAAATTGTTCACATCTGTGAAGTATTCGATCATATTCCTCATGTTTGACATATTCAGTCGGAACTTTACATTTGATATTTTCGGCAAATGTAGGTGTGAGAAATTCGGTCGGATTATTCACATGTGATGTTTTCTGTCCAGTATGTCACAACTTGTATGAATTCGATCGATTTTTCCACATCTGTGCAGTATATCATTGAATTTCTCATGTTTGATATAATCGGTCAAACATCTTACACGTGGCCTTATCGGCGAATATAGGTGTGACAAATTCGGTCGGATTTTTCACATGTGATGTATTCTGCTGAATATGAGATAACTTTGTCGAATTTGGGCAAACTGTTCACATCTGTGAAGTATTCGATCGAATTCCTCATGTTTGACCTATTAAGTCGGATATTTTACATTTGATATTTTCGGCAAATATAGGTGTGAGAAATTTCGGTCGGATTTTTCACATGTGATGTATTCTGTCCGATATGTCACATCTTGTCTCAGTGAGGTGTCGGTTCGAACGAGTACGCATAATCTATGTTTTAGAGCAGAAATAAGGAAATAATGAACACCCAGCAAACCCCACTTTTTCCTCATAAGGAAAACATATCTATTCAAATACATTGCATTTTGCCGAAGAGGATTTTCAGAGGAAAAATTTTGATTCCTTTCTTATTTCTCCTCAAATCATTAATTGTGGGTACACGTTCGAAACGCCTCAGTAAGCGCCTCGCTGAGGCGGTTTGAACGAGTACCCACAATTTTTATAGCAGAAATAAGGAAATAATGAATAGCCCTGCAACCCTCACTTTTTCCTATATAAAGTGGGGTTTGCCGGGGTATTCATTGCATAGGCTTGTTTTCTTAATGTATAATTCAGATCATTTGTGGCTTTTCACAATCACGATTATCAATTACCAAAATTAATCCATTGTTAGAAACAATTCGCATTGATATCTTAAAGAATTAAAGTCGGGCTGATTTATATCAATAATTTACATTTCAAGTTTAAGATAACAATATAAAGACTGATTTTTAGATATCGATTTTTTGAAATAAAATATTCACAAATTGGGTATCAATATATGTAATTATTAATATCCATAATTAATTATAGATATCAATAAAACTCTTTACAGATATCCATAATTTATAGATATCTTTACAATTACAATATTTGATATCAGTACCAACAATCTTATATCTATAATAAGATTTGTCAAAATCTGTATAGAATAAGGGATGATTGATATTATTGAACAAATCCATAGGTAACAAGAAACAGGTATGACATTTCATTTATTTCATTTTATGATATCCAATAATATTCGAAGTTAAAAATAATAATACAATAAATAATAAATCTATCACTCGATTAAAAGATATGCATGATAAGAAAAATATATTACCTCGAAACTGTATTAAATGGTTAATCGTATGTTTTATATCATAAGCTGTGAAAAATACGTTTGTGAGAAATCCGTGCATGAAAAAAAGGCACTTTTTTTTTTTTTTTTTTTTTTTTTTTTTTTTTTTTGAAAGGTGACAAATACGTTTGCGTGCTATATATAAAACTGATACCGAACGAGTTTGTCACAGATAGGTGAGGAATACGTTTGGCAGCTGTGAAAAATTCGGTCGAATTCTTAACGCCGCGTGACAAATCCGACCGAATTTTTCACACGTGTGAGGAATCCGTTCCGTGAGAAATACGGTTCAACAATGCTTAATAACAGAGCTGTTACTGGTTAACAGAGTTGCCACCATTTTATTTAGAAAAAAAAAAAAGAAAAAAAAAAAGGCTGCCAACTCTGCTTGCCATCTGCTATTTTTGTGGCTGTTTAATTGTATTTGTATCACTTTCCCTTCGATGCTGAGAACTTGAAGTGGATCTGATTGTATCAGTTCTTGAGTTCACTTATCCATTTGTTTAAAAAAACGAGTCTCCGATTTTCATTCTTTTGTTTGTTCTTTGTTTCCAACGCAATGTTTTAGATTTTCATTTTGAACCCGTAACAAATACGGTTGGGTCAATCTGAGCTAAACAAAATACAAACTGCAAATACAGTCGACTCTCGTTAGCTCGAAGCAAAAGGGACTCTCTGAATATTTGGAGATATCCGTACCGCGACATATCAGATTTGCAGAATTGGGGAAAACATAAATCAGACAACCACATTTCACAAATAAATATGTAATTTGACTCCTGATGTTAGAGATATATTGAACACATTGTGGAAAGAGAAGAAATTTCTCCATAGCACTTTCACCTCTTTTCAACATTATTTTGTCACTTGTTGTTAGAATTTCATGTTTAAGCAGGGACCAGATTTTCATTTCAAGATAAGCGGGTATTCGAGATAATCGAAGTCAAAATATTAACGAGAGTCAACTGCAGTGTATGTGTTTGATTTTGTGTTTGAAACTATTTTAACCCTATCACCTCTGTAAACAAAGATAGGTATTTGTGCAAAGAGTGTAGATCAAGATGAGAGTGCTCATGGTGTTTTGTTTTGTTTTCCATACTGTTTTATTAAGTTAACAAAGTGTGTTATCTACAAAAAAACAACAACAAATTCCTGCAATTCGAAATGTGTTCTGACTATCAGTTTAAATCAGCGCCCAGTTGTTCAAAGCTAACGATGTCGTTAGTTAACGATTCGTTAAAATTTAAATCGAGTGATACACAAATATGCTGAAATTTTTTGCTGAAAAAATGTGAGTAGCTTTTGCAGTGCAAAAGCTACTCACATTTTTTCAGCAAAAAATATCAGAATATTGTATATTGAATCTGCTAAAACAGTTAACGAAATGACCCTTAACGAGCTCGTTAAGCTAACGACGCTTTGAACAACTGGGCCCAGTATGCTAAGCCTTAAGTCTAGACACTACCGTCGATTTGTTTTCTTATATATTATATACAGTCGAACCTCAATGGCTCGAACACCTTTGGGTCCATGAAAATTCGTTCGAGACATGGGTAGTTCGAGCCACTCAGGGTTAATCATGGCACCAGTTCAGGAAGCAAATAGCGATAATTTAGGGAAATCTTTTCGATTTTCTACACAGTGATTGTATGTTGAGTGTAGTCGTTAGAATCGCCTCGAAGAGGCGATTCTAATGATTACACACAACATACAATTTCACGATAAAATAATAAAATTTCCTTAAATATTTGTTTTCTTGAGCTATCGGAAGAATTTCGTAGGGACTCAAAAACGAGTTCGAATTAGCCATGGTAAACGAGTCATCGGTGTTCGAGCCATCGAGGTTCGACTGTACATTTCCGAAAATGTTCCGAAGCGCTAATTCAGCAGACAACAAATTGATGCTATTTTTCTTATTTTTTCCCAGAAAACAGGATTTCACATTTCATGCAAATTGTGGAGACTATTTGCATGAAATGTAAAATCTTGTTTTCTGGGAAAATTAAGAACAAAAAATAAATAAATATATAAAATAAAATAAATAAAATAAAATGTCGTCTGCTGAAAATATGCGTCCGAATATTTAGGGTAAAGTATGCTGTACTACGTTGCAAATTGTGTCTGCTAGTAATACTATAACAAATACCCAATGGAATCTTCGCGTAGCAACAGATGTTGCCTGACGGATGTGTGTCTTCTAGGAAAACAATACTCACCTCGGAAAACACAATAGCGTGACAATCAAATAACCGAAGGAGTTTTATATATCTCTGAGACATGCAATCAAATTATTCCCTCGACCTTTTGGATGAGACGTGAAACTGCTATATTCCGTTGTGAATAGACATCTTCATGAAACCAGCGGAAATGCTAAGTCTCTATACACATACTTGTACACCTGTGAACACATACATTCCTGCAAGTCCGCGCTACCGAGTCAACATTTATGTCATGTTTGTAAACAACTTGTGCTTGTCCATACGAAAAACTGTGCATCAATAAATTTGTGCGTCTTTGGTTTAATATGTGTCATTCGTTTTGTCCTTATTTTTTCAACATCTCTCCTTTCTTTGGTGCCCCAGAGGGGCTGTACTTAGTGATTATTGCATTTCCTGGGTATCTTCACTCATTTGTTTGCAGTGCGTACCCTAGAACAGTTCACGGAGTCAGTTCGGTCTCAGAACGACTCAATGCCATATAAAGTATAAGTAGCATTGTTTTTAACAGGCTTTCAAACTCATTTCACCACTGTTTTAACTCCGTCGTTTTTTATTTTACATTACAAAAACACGCCTATAATATATTGAAAATTTTACCACCAAAAAATGAAAATTTTCAGATAAAAAATTTTGATATTCTTTACATTTCTGCTCAAACATAGATTGTGGGTACTCGTTAGAACCGCATCGGCGATGCGGTTCTAACTCGTACCCACAATCTATGTTTTTGAGCAGAAATAAGAAAAATAATGTATACCCATGTAAACCCCAGTTTTACCATATAAAAGTAGGGTTTGAGGTGGGTCAATGTTATATAGGCATGTTTTTGCGATGGCTCTAATTGCTTAACTATCCTTGAAGCGCAAAGGAAGTGTTCCAGCATTAACCTATTATGCCTGGCGTTTCACAAATGGGACATTGGCAAACAGTGTAGACCCTGATCAGACGTCTACACGGTTTGCAGTAAAATAAAACTTTCTATAAAACATAAATAATAATAACAACTAAACAGACACCCCTTATAAAGGAAATCACCTATCCAAAGACTTGAGGTAGAGGAGTCCACTTGCATAAATGGGTAAACATATAGATAGACTTGCATGTGCGCCTAACGAAACATTACGAAACCACGCCTGTTCAAATATATAGAAAATTTCACCTGCGAAAATTGAAAATTTTCAGATAAAAACACTCTGATATCTTTCATATTTCTGCTCAAAACATTGATTGTGGGTACACGTTAGAACCGCCTCGGCCCACAATCTATGTTTTTGAGCGGTTCTAACGAGTACCAACAATCTGTGTTTTGGAGCAGAAATAAGAAAAAAAAAATTATACCCCTGTAAGCCCCAGTTTTACTTTATACTGGGGTTTACAGAGGTATAAATTATTTTAGGGATACTTTAGTTTATCGTAAAACGTATGTTGCATGCCCTCATTAGAATAGCCTAATCAAAGCAATTTAATGAATATATTCAATCTGTCATTGTTTTATAGAAGATCAAAAAGGCATCCCTAAATTATCCCTATTTGCCTCCTTACCTGGCGCTATGATTAACCCTCAGTGGGTCGAACTACCCATGTCCAGAACAAATTTCAAAGAAGCAATCGAAATTTTACTGTATAGGTAGAAGCACTCCGCTTCTCGCAAATAAGAAAAGAATTACTTGAAGCAGTTTGGCATATAGCATGGGCAGTTTTTGCCGGCTATGCAAATGATGTTAGCTTTCTTGTCACAAATTATTCTTGTCTGTCACGGAACTACATTTTATGAAAGAAATGCATTAATCCTTCTCTTGCTGAACTACACATTCCCTGTCTTAGCAAACAGTGTAGATTCAGATCAGTTGGCTTCTGAAGCCAACTGATCTGGATCTGCACTGTTTATCATCAAATATGTGAATTGCTATCACAAAACCCGGATCAAGTAATCTGATTGGCTGAAAATTAGAAGTGGGCATGGCATCTTAATTTATTCAGCAAGAGAAGGATTAATTCTTAAAAAAGCATTGGTTATACTTGGTAAATCTTATGCCATTCGTTTACAAGGGAGACACCTTTTGTGACTCTCTGCTTTTCTTTCTGCACACCAAAAAAACTTCTGAAAAAGGATCTGTCCTAAAAGGAAAGAATTTGCTCCCTTTTGGAGCAAATTCTTCCCTTGTAGGCTAAACTCCTTTTCAGAGGGGAAATATTTTGATTGAATGGTTTTCCTGAATGTGTAGCCATTCCCTTTAAAACATATTCGATGACACAAGTGGGCTTTAACACGGACTTTTTTCTTTCTTTCAGATACCTGAACAGAACCATGAAATTGTTCGTCTTCCTTGTAAATGCTTGTAGCCTAGAGTCTGATCAATTTGATTAGCGAATTTTCACCCGCTTGCAGATAAATCATCTGCTAAACTGAACGAGGCCGACCTTTATCATGTTAGCTAATGGTAAAATGATAAAGTATGACTGGTTCAAGGTCCTGTATAGAAGATATATAGATTGAAAAAGGGCATAAGTTGATAGCAATTATGAAATATGTGTTATTTAAAAACCGCCCGTGTCTGTATAAAAAACTGATTGCGACAATATTTGTTCTAGTGTAAATGAGAAGATACTGACGTCATCAGGTAGGATATCTTCTGTTCTGGTTCAAATGAGTCCTATGTACCTTAATGTTCGGACATCTTAACCCACTGAAAACTGGGAACCACAGAACGCAGCGCCTGATCAGGGTATCCACTGTTTACAAATAGTTCTGCCATTTGTCTTTGAGAATATCTATAGTTTATTGTCTGACATACCTAAAATCGAAAATGGACTCTTCCAATATAGAGTGTGGAGCCTTTCGAAGTTCATGACGGAAGAGTTTACTGAAAATATTCAGGCTTAAGTGGGTTAGTCTTGTTGGATGACTAGCAAACAGTGTAAAATCCTAAAGAAAGCCACTTCTATACTATTTGCTCAGATCTGTTGATCCGAATACTTAGGATAAAACGTTATATGCAGACATTTACAAATATCTTCTATAATTCCATTTCTGTCCTATGTTTGCAGTTATCAACCCAGTCACTGTTTGAGACTATATTTTTCTTATTGAATGCACGACAGCACATTACGAAAACACGCCTATTCAAATATATTGAAAATGTCACCACCAAAAACTGAAAGTTTTCAGATAAAAAATTCTGATATTTTTCATATTTCTGCTCAGAACATAAATTGTGGGTACTCGTTAGAACCGCCTCGGCGAGGCGGTTCTAACGTGTACCCACAATCTATGCTTTGAGCAGAAATAAGAAAAATAATGTATACCCCTGTAAACCCCAGTTTTTCTATATAAAAGTGGGGTTTAAGGGGGTAGGAATTATATAGGTATGTTTTCGTGATGAGTTCGGATCTCAGACTCATTGATGCCCTCTTCTTGAATCTTTAACAAATGGGTTTGGCTTAATATTATGTGTATGGCTTTGCTCGCCGTGGTTCAGCTGTTGGATTTCTTTAACTCTGGCTAATAGTGGGTGTAGAATACTCGTCATTGTTTATCATAGCTGTATATTTTGACTTTTTTACGCTATGATGCATCGACTGAGTGAGTTGGGAGTAATTGTGCGAACCGATTTTTATGTATTTCTTTGTTAAGGGTAGCAAAGGGGCCCAGGGTAAAGTTAGTCGACTTAAATTGTCCGGTAGTATATATTTCTGACCGTTCTAGGGCAATAGTTATGGTGTTGTTCTTACTCTGTGTAGCTTTGTGGTTAATTCTACGACATTACGAAAACACGCCTATTCAAATGTATAGAAAATTTCACCCCCAAAAACTAAAACTTTTCAGATAAAAAACTCTGGTATTTTTCATATTCCTGCTCAAAATATAGGTTGTGGGTACTCGTTAGAACCGCCTCGGCAAGGCGGTTCTAACGAGTACCCACAATCTATGTTTTGTGCAGAAATAAGAAAAATATTGTATACCCCTGTAAACCCCAGTTTTACTGTATAAAAGTGGGGTTTAAGGGGGTCAAAATTATATAGGCGTGTTTTCATGATGAGATGAGTTGTTTTTAGTCTTGTTAGCGTTTTGTCCTTGTGTGTTTTCATTCTTTAAGGATTGCGATCATATTGCTGTGGAAAGAGAGAGCTGGTCTGTTTTGATGTGTTTGTATGTTTTGCGCGTTTTGGTTTGTGTCTCTTTCCTCTTTCCTTTGGTGTCTGGGATTGGCTGTGACTTGTGATTGTGGCACTCCCCGGAATATTGTTTTTACCTTTTTGAAGCTCTTACATTTCACTGCAATGCATATATTAATACAAACCTTTCAACGATATAATGCCTCGTAATGCAAATAAGGAATTGACTTGGATCCCCTATCTTTATTTTATTGTATGGACGTTTGCAAATCAGATTCAGTGAATTAAGAGGATATTCCGTTGACAGATTATCTTTAGCTTGTAACTATGCGAAAACATAAAATCCATACAAAGATGGCAAAAAAGTACTTTTATCAAAGAGTGCCTACCTCACCAAAACATACCTGTATAATTTTCTCCCCTTTAAACCCAAGTTTTATACATATAATTGGGGTTTACAGAGCTGCTCACACATAGATAGTTGGTACTCGTTAGAACCGCCTCGTAAAGGCGGCTCTCACGAGTACCCACAATCTATGTTTTAGCATGTTTTATCTAACATTTTTTTTTTTATTTTTTAGTGGTAAAATTTTCAGTATAGTTGAATAGGCATGTTTTCGGAATGTAAGTTTCTTCATGCGGACAACGAAGCGTGGCTGATTTAAGTCTTGTTGGGCACACTTGTCAAAAGGTAAGCTTTCTCACCATTACGAAAACATGCCTATTCAAGTATGTACAAAATTTCGCCTCCAGAAACTGAAAATTTTCAGATAAAAAATCTCTAATATTTTTCTTATTTCTGCTCAAAACATAGATTGTGGGTACTCGTTAGAACCGCCTCGGCGAAATTTTCAGATAAAAAACACATTTTTTTTTTCATATTTCTGCTCCAAGCATAGATTGTGGGTACCCGTTAGAACCGTCTCGCCGCGGCGGTTCTAACGAGTACCCACAATCTATGTTTTTGAGAAGAAATAAGAAAAATAAAGTATACCCCTGTAAACCCCAGTTTTACTATATAAAAGTGGGGTTTAAAGGGGTCAAAATTATATAGGCTTGTTTTCGTGATCATTCTTTTTTTTTTTTTTTTAGTGGTAAAATTTTCAGTATAGTTGAATAGGCATGTTTTCGGAATGTAAGTTTCTTCATGCGGACAACGAAGCGTGGCTGGTTTAAGTCTTGTTGGGCACATTTGTCAAAAGGTAAGTTTTCTCACGTTGCAGCTCAATTTTTTACATGATATTGTCAGTATGTACTTTTCTGGTCACAGACTCTTTCAGTTACTATCTTACGTTTTAGAAATCATCAACGAAATATCCAGCTTAAAAATGTTTATAATAAAAATGACAATAGCTATTAAAAGCTTGAACATTACGAAAACAGGCCTATTCAAATATACTGAAAATTTTATCCCCCAAAAAATTGAAAATTTTCAGAAAAATTTCTGATATTTTTCAAATTTCTACTCAAAACATAGATTGTGGGTACTCGTAAAAACCGCCTCGGCGAGGCGGTTCTAACGAGTACCCCAATCTATGTAAATAGCAGAAATAAGAAAAATAATGCATACCCCTGTAAACCCCAGTTTTACTATATAAAAGTGGGGTTTAAGGGGGTCAACTTTATATAGGCATGTTTTCGTGATAAAAAAAATAATAAATAAATAAAAAGAAAAACTGCGAATCTGTGTACTTCACTTGATCGTCGGGTGAATGTAATTCGGTATGCCTTGGTGCATTAAAGAAGAGACAAGAAACGAAACCTGTACATGTAAGACATGAATTCAAATAAATATGTGTATACCCAGGAAAGGCTACAATCATCGTGACATCAGTTCCTCCCAAGGAACCGCATAGACCCGAGTCTTACGAAACTACATCACTAAACAACGCTCTAACGAAAGAACATCACTTAACAATGCTATAACGAAACTACATTACTAATCAACGCTCTGAAGAAACTACATCACTACACAACGCGTTAACGAAAGGACATAATTAAACAACGCTCTATCGACACTTCATCACTAAACACATCTCTAACGAAACATCATCATTAAACAAAACGTTAACGAAACTACAACGAAACTACAATAAAATTGCATCACGAAACAACGCTCTTCCGAAACTACATTACTAAACAACGCTCTACCGAAACTGCATTACTAAACAACGCTCTACCGAAACTGCATTACTAAACAACACTCTACCGAAACTATATCACTATACAACGCAGTACCAAAATTAAATCACTAAACCACGCTCTAATGCAACTACATCACTAAACAACGCTCTAACGAAACTACATTTACTGTCTAACGCTCTTACGAAACTACATCACCACACAACGCCCTAAAGAAAAAAAATATAAGTAAACAACCCTCTAACGGAAAGAGAGCAACAGACATAAAACACCGCAGTACGTCATTGTTTGTTGTTCTCTTTTAGTTGCATACATGTAAGCCTAAACGTCAGAAAACGTACCTTTGGTCAGGATAAAGTATAATCTGCACTGTGATGAAGTATAGGGGAGGCGTTTTACAACTGGCACATACACTCGTAAGAAGTCCGTTGGACTCAAGGAAGGTATCAATGGATCAAAATCAGTAGAAAAAAGGACCAGAAAATATATAACCTGCAATATGACAGAGCACGGGACCTACTGTACACGTATTGTCTGCCCCTCCCCCACCTCACTCCCCAAACCCCCACCACCCCTGCCCCCTCAAGAAACTACGGAACTGAAACGAGCATTGTGTAATATGCTTTTATGCCCTGGGCTTCTTTTTAGACTTCGTTGCTGTAATTGCTCTGTTTTGTTTTCCGTAAAATGTCACATATTTTAAACGATATTGCCATTGCGATGATGTAACATAACGTTCAATACGATACACTTTGTTATTTAGAAAAAGGCCAAATGCAAAACGCTTATACGATTTCATTTCAGTAGAAGTATAATATAAAAGTTAACCCATTAAAACCGAGTGGACTCATTTATCTGAAGTGTTTGGACCGGATTATTTCAAATAGAGTGGGTGCCTGGTTAGTTTTTATTGGTACCATGATGTGTAGAAATTCCTGTCGTTAATGCAAACAGTGTAGACCCTGATCAGACACCGCGTTCTGTGGCGTCTGATCGGGGTCTACACTGTTTGCTAATGTCCCTTTTTTAAGAGATGCTGGGCATAAATGGGTTAATTTCAAATTGTGTCCTCAATGGCGCGTTCGTTCTTGACTAGTTCGATGTTTTCACTAACACGTTTACTTTGTCGGTCTACTTGGCATAGAACATTAAATTAGCTGCTAATAGGAAGTACATTTGGCTAATTGACATGCAGTATGTTCCTATTGTTTCGATTTAACGTAGGTTCAGTTACATTTAGGCTACTTCCTTTGATTATCTTGTTTAGTAGCAGTCTCCTGTTTGAATTAACAGAAACTAGAATTCAAACTTACATGTCTACATTGTGTGAAATAGACATACGGCATTGATCTTATTCTAACTTTGCGGTCGACCTTAAAAGAATTGTTAAATTTTCATGCTTTTTCATTTGAACGACAATTGGCCGCACCACCAACTAAATGATGTTTACACCTTGAATCTTCTACAAAGACTTTGTGCCCGCTTTTTCTGCTATAGGCAATTTATAGACTCGTTTCTTAATTTAATGGATTTCTTTTTACAGAAAATTTAACATCACAACAGATGGTGCAACATAGTGCGAATCCAGTGAACTGGTCATCTGGGATCACTGAACCCATTTGGTGCTACTGTGAACGAAACATTCTGCTCAGCATAATATTTGATATTTAAATTATTTAGCCAGAATGTGCTACTCCAGTTTTGCCGATTTCTGATTTTTTTTTTTTTTTTTTTTATGTTTTTCGTTTTCCACATCATACCGTCCTTTTGGCTTTATGCCTGAAGTGTTTTGATTGTGCTTTAAGTGCGTCCTTCTTTCCGTTTGGTGTCTTGGACGGAAGGTGTAAGGTAACTGTATCGGTTCCTTATCATTGCCTTCCTTTCTATTTATCAACAGTTTCATCCCGGCAGACCAAATCAGATACCCGTGCAAACAGTATAGATCCAGATGAGACTGCTCTTTAAGAGCCGTCTCATCAAGATCTACACTGTTTGCGAGTCTGTTTTTGATTTTAGGCTGAAACTCCTATTTGAATCAGTGGACATGTCAAAATTCAAGAATAGAAGAGTCCAGTACAGACAATCAGGGATGAAATGTTAAGTGCGATGTTTCACCCCAGAAAATGACTTTGAGCACCCCCTTCTCCCCGGCCCAAGTAGTTTTTTTTCCTGCTTATCTGTGGTAAAGTTACGCCGTTGTAGTTCTTGTTTGTTAGTACACCGGTTATTGCACAAGTGTTGTTTTGTTTTGTCATATTTTTTCTACGTTTCTTCTTATTTAGGTGCCAAGCGGGTCTGTTTTTCATAATTATGGTCTTCCAAGTCAACTTCTTGTATATATTGCATATTGCGCTTCTCTCTGAAGACTATCAAGCTGATGTTATGAAGCATCTTAATTAAACTTCTAGGTATTTAGCTGACCTGCTAAATATTGACAATATTTATGCGTGTAGGCTACCTTGAGCGAAAAAAGACCTGCGAACATGCGAAAAATCCGCAGATTCAGATCATCCTGCGCATGCACAAAGTATCATCCGGACATTTGCTCTCCGTTGATGCATAATGTAGTGTCCAATAATTTTCTTTCAGTAAACAGTGGTGGCCCTCAACAGACTACACGAATGCGCAGGCTATTCTGGGACTTTACTGTCCGCATATGCTCGAAGACACATTTTCGCATGACGTGGACCATATTTTGAATACATGATAGCCATATGCGTGTTTTTTTTCTACAGAACCGCATCCTACTGAAGCAACTTCATTTGACACAGAGGCTCAATTTCTGGATTTAAATTCAGGTATACCTCATGGTATAGTATAGAAATGGATTTCTTTCTGTGAATATTATTATCAGATGTGTCATCGCCAGCGAAACACATATATTTTTTTTATACAAACTGAATAAAACCCCTATATGTTAAGTCTGTGAGTACTTCGTCGACGGTTACACATCGATAAAATCCACAGAAATTAAAACTTGTTTTATTGAGCCATAAGTAGACTTCCAAAATCCCGGACATACGCATCTATCTACATTTCTATCGTATAGGCCTGTGGGCATGGTGGGCGAAGCTTGCTTACCAAGTAATGCTTACTATCCGCGGACGCCTGATTTCACCCTTTAATTTGGGGTCCATGTCTCGTTGTCTGAACATTCTGATTCGTCATTCGTTTACGGATTCATGAGTTTGGATTATGGCTTGGGTACCATGACCACAACTACTTCTTATAATTTCAGCTAGGTCATATATTAAGTTGAAAGTATGGATAAATATTTTAAAAATTTGCGCGAAGAAAATAGTTCTGGGATTCTTGCTCTTTGTATTTATTGAGTTTAAATTCCGTTTTCATATTGCTCTCAGCCAATTAAATGTAAGCCTGCTGAGTTAGAATTATTTATAGCTAAAATTTATGACAAACGGGATTACCGATGTTTACATTATGAATTTTCCATTTTAGACGACGACATCCCGCGTGCGTCGTCATAAGGCTTGCATATTATTCTGTTTATTAACTTTTGTAAGAGCATATGGTCACACTAGTAACGTAAACAATTTGACTTACCCAGGAAATGCTACAATCATGAAGCACTGCTAATACATTACGAAAACATGCCTATTCAAATACACTGAAAATTTTACCACCAAAAATGAAAATTTTCAAATAAAAAAAATCTGATATTTTTCATATTTCTGCTCAAAACATAGATTGTGGGTATTCGTTAGAACCGCCTCGTCGAGGCGGTTCTAACGAGTACCCACAATCTATGTTTTGAGCAGAAAGACGAGGAGGTTCTAACGAGTACCCACAATCTATGTTTTGAGCCGAAATAAGAAAAATAATGTATACCCCTGTAAACTACAGTTTTACTGCATAAAAGTGAGGTTTAAGGGGGTCAAACTTGTATAGGTATGTTTTCGTGATGGTAAGTCTTCGCTGGCCGCATATGCGGTATTGTAGGAAATGCTCTGCCGCGGCTTATAAGATATTGCCTTATAACTGCCGTCGCCGTGTCTGCGTGCGCGCGTGAGTGGGAATTTGTCCCGGCTATGCGTGTGTGCGTGCGTGCATGTGTGTGTGTGTGTGTGTGTGTGTGTGTGTGTGTGTGTGTGTGTGTGTGTGTTTGTGTGTGTGTGTCGAAAAATCTTTAACTGAAGCTTATGTATGCATAAAATTTTGTCTTTTAGATGTTTTATATTCTGTTTGTCACACCACGGTAGATTTTGTCATTTTGTTTTCATTTCCTAGACCCACCTCCGTGCTACTTCAAGCAAATCAAATAATAATACAACATATACTAGCTTATATTAGGGCATGTAACACAGATTCACGTGGCTTAGGTCAAAGAGAGCGGAATAGCATGTCTTAGCGGGTTAGAAACATAACATTTTCACAAAACGCATAACACATTGTTCAACACGAACACATGCTATGCGTTTGGTCATATCGTTATGTTTCTATCTCTTTTTTCCACTTTTGATGAGGAAAATAAGAGCACGCACAGTCCATTACAAAGATAGAATATTAATCTACGGCTTCGCATCTTCTAATCCATTACATTTTCTCTCATGTTTAGCAGGATATAAACTGTAGTCACTATTGTCTCACTCACCTATGCTCGGCTATCGAACAATAACGTGGGACTTAGACTGGCCCGAACATCTTTGGGACCATACAATTATGTTCGAGATATGGTTCGTTCGAGCCACTGAGGCGTAATCATGGCGCCATGTCAGGAAGCAAATAAAAAGGCGATTCTAATGAGTACACACAACATGCAATTTAATGACAAAATAAGAAAATTTCCCTAAATATGTGTTTTTGAACTATTAGAAGAATTTCGTAGGGACTCCAAAACGAGTTCTTATTAGCCATGGTAAACGAGCAATCGGTGTTCGAGTTATTGAGGTTCGACTGTATAGTAGAACTTCAATGGCTCGAACATCTTTGGGGCCATGAAAATTCGCATTTGATATGGGTAGTTCGAGCCCTTGCGGGTTAATCAACCCGTGCCAGGCTACATAACATAATACAGTGGAATTTCAATGGCTCGAACATCTTTGGAAACAAGGAAGAAATGTGTTCTCTTTATGGACAGCTTGAGCCACTGAGGGTTCACCATATATAGCACTAGGTCAAGAGGCAAATTAGGATAACTCACGTATGTGTTTTTAATCTTCTATAAATTAATGGTAAGTTGAGTGTACTCAGTAGAATCGATAAAATGATTATAATGAGTACACACAAGTTTACATTGTTATGATAAAATGAGAAAATCCCTGGATATTAGTTTTGATTGAGCTACAGAAAGCATTTTCCAGGGATTCAAAATAGTTCAAATTAGCCACGGTAAACGTACGCAGATATGTTTTTTTTTTTTTATTATTATTATTATTATTATTATTATTTTCCTTTTCCAGAGAAAATTAAGCTTGGTATTATATACAAATGTAGGGCTCGTCTGCTAAGAATTTTGTCTGCTACAAATATGCATACCATTTTAAGGCTTAGTGTTACGCTCGTAGCCAAAGTGATGCAACCGCATTATCATAAATCTGTAACTCTCATCCACTTATACACCTCCTAGGACACTTTAAAGTGTGGTGATGCCAAACAATTAGCTATACAACGTGCGTTTGTTCGTTTTACGCTTGTTTGGTTTTGTCTGTTTTCTCTTCCTCTTTGTGTCTGGAATGGGCTGCGGCTTGTGATTGTGGCACTCCCCGGACTTTTCTCTTACACGTACCTTGTTTTATCAATGGTTGAATTTTTGGATACAAAGTCGAACAGTATAACAATCAGCACAGTGAGATGAATACGGAAGTAGGTTGTTCTACAGCCTAATAACTAGGTGCACGTGCGTGCGTGTGTGTGTGTGTAGCAATCATTGACTGCTCTGGGAAGAATGAGCAAACGTTACTTGCACATGCCGTAAACCCGTTATGCTCCACGCGCTCACTGAAATCACAGGCATATTGCTGCCGACTAGAAACATTTATTGAATCTTTGGTCTGTTGGAAATTAACGTAGAGCTCCGAAACATTCCAATATAACTTATGGAGAGTTGATACAGCCGTACATTTGCAAGGAAGCTACATCATCGGGAAAGATTTGGTGGTATTTCTTTTTTTCAAAGAAAAGACAAAAGACAGTAAATAGCGTATTACACGAGCATTGGTGGTATTTGGTGGTATTTGTTTTTTTTTTCACGAACAAAAAACAGTGTATAGTCTATTACGCGAGCACAAAATAGAAAACAGAAGCATAGGTTAGTGAAACCACGTAAGTGACTTTATTGGGTTATATTGGCATTTGTCTGTTTATGCGACAGTGACATTAATATAACATCCTCCAGAAAATAATTGAATTTTATATCGTGTGGGTTTGATATTTTTGCATCTCCCATTTGCGTTTACTTTTCAATACTTTTTAAAAATATATCTGAAACACAATGTCAAGAAACGTACCTTCCGACGTGCGCCCAGCGCACATTCAGATTAGACTGCGCATTCGCGCAGTCTGATCGGAATCTTCACTAGGTGCATCACGGATAACGAAAGGGGCAAAGTCTCTTCATGCGGCAAACGAAAACTCTAATAAGAATGTGCCAGCGCAAAGGCCTATTTGAGTCTTCGTTGGCCGCACAAGTCAGAAGGTACGTTTTTTACGTTACGGCTCATCTGTTTTCGTTGTGTTGATAACAATATAAAATGCATACATTTAAGGCTGATACATGGACTACTTTGGATGTAACAAAATGACAAAACAGTCAGTTTTTATACAAATTGATTTTCCAGCGATTGATCTTTTGATATTATATTATTCACAAAACAATCAGTTGTTTTACAAACTGTTGGTCCAGCGACTGTTTTATTTGATAACATATTGTCCGTAGAGTTCATTAGAGGTATCCTGATACTCAAGAAATGTAATGTGTGTTCCAGCACTGCATGAACTGTTCAGACATGTAGAATGGTACATTTTGTTCAAGGGTCTGTGTGGCCAACTGGGCTAAAACGCTAGCTTTTGGATCCCCTCTTGGATCACATGTCACTGTTAGGGTTCAATCGCCCACACTATACGAGGGGTAAGGCTGGCACGATTAATCGGAAAATCGATTAATTGATCGATAAATTCCACAAAAATGATTGTCATTACTGATTTGCTAATAATCGATCATTTGATTTCTGTGTTTGTTACTTTACCGTATTTGCCCTTAGTATTCAGACACCTCAACTCCTTACAGTACATTATCTAAATTTTGAACAAGTACAATTTACTACCCATTGTTGTGTCTAAAAATAACTGGATGGGTAGCAGACAGTGTAGACCCTGATGAGACGCCGCATTTGCGTCTCATCAGGGTCTACACTGTTTGCTCAGGCCTGTCTGACCGAATATATGCAATAAAGTATAACACATGGTAAGAGTCAATCCCAGACAGGTAAAATTATGACCAAATTTTCAATGATTACTAATTATCGATTATCGATCACAATGGCAGGACTGATAATCGATTATTTTTTCAGCTTCGATTAGTCAGCCTTAACGAGCGGTATCCAACATGTGATCAACTTGATATTTTCTGAGTGCCGGATTATGCCTTTTTACTATTTAAAATGGTGAAAAAGGAGACCCGTCTTCATTTTTTTATCTTTCTTTTACAAATTTAATTTTCGCGATCACTTTTTAAATATACGTTTTTTGTTAAAACGTCCCCAGGTGAAAGTTGTAGAGTGAGATAGGCGCCGGCATCTCAGCGATGTCGCAAGTGTAAAATAATCGTAGGTTTCACTGTTAGTAGTTGAAGATTATACGATATTTCGAACTCCCATAGATATTCAAAACTGAAGAAGACCACCCCTATACATCTCAATGATCGGCTGAAACCAGTATAATATTTACGATTTGAGCATTAAGAATTTATGATTTTTTTTTTGTTGTTGTTATTTATGTATTTATTTATTTTATGTTATCATTTCCTTCATAACAATTCACCTAATTGAACACTATTAGAATTGCCTATGTGAGATGAATCTAGAAGGATTTTAGTGCGAAAGATGTCTTGAAAAGTAAAAGGAAAACCATGCTAAATGCCCTGCTCATCTAGCGCCCTGAGCCGTTTATAAAATTGAATCCACGGTTGAACGCAATGAAATATTAAGTATTATTGCATAAAAAGCAGTATTGCACGTTATTAACAGACGTGAATTAATCGGCGAAAAGCCATGTATTAACAAGGCAATTCACGCGCTGTTAATGCACGGCTACGCAACTTTCAATATGCTAGTAACGGGGCCATAGAATTGCTGCCGACACGAGATGTGTACTGCCAGGCCCTAGAACGAGCATAGTCTGTGGAAATTGCGTTCGCGAGATATCGGTGAAAAGGCGAAACAAAATAGTACAAGAAATAATGCGAAATGCAGAAAATGTTTTCAGTTTTTATGCAATAATAGCGATCAAACATGTTTTTTCAATGCATCAACATTCACCAGGTCCCTAAGGAGGTGTTAAAAACCGCGGCCTCCGGCTTCGGTTTTCAACACCTCCCTCAGGACCTGGCGAATGTTAATGCATGAAAAGCCATGTTTGATCCCTATATTAAGCAGTGATTGGCTATCGATAGTATACATTACCTGAAACGTGCACGTGGATGTCAATGACAGACTTAGCAAATCAGTGGAATTTCGTAAGTTTGAAAATCCCAATCAGTGTACAGTGAAACTACTTAATACTACGTCTATGGAACATTTTAGAGATATTGGCGTCTGTCTTCTTATACAAGCTTTATGCTGGATAGTTTTCATGACGACTAATTTGAGAAAGGTAAAAAAAAAAAAAAAAAAAGTTTTTTTTTTTTTGTTGTTGTTGTTTTTTAAAGGAAATCGCTCATAAAACTGTGCCGTATGAGACAACATTGCGAAATGCCAGTGAAAAGAGAAATATGTCATAGATACACTTAAAACTAGTAGTGAAAACGGAAATACAAACATCAGACTGCACTTTGTTAGATTCTCCTAAATCTAATAGTGCATTATAATATATAATATATACAACAAACACTACCAGAGAAGATGGACGTATCTGATCAGATTGCGCTAATTAAGATACTACAAGAACAAGTAATAAAACTGCAAACACCTCAAACTACGCGGATGTAGACTACGCGGATGTAGACAATAACTGTTCGCTTAACCATTTTGCCTGACACAATTATCGTATGTACCCTAACGATTCAGGAAGTTAGACCAGCATAAACAGCGAAGATCAAAATCCAATTGCATGCCCGTCAGATCAATTTAGACACCGCAGTAGGTACTCCAATACATTCCATCACGGAAACATGCCTATATAATTTTGACCCCCTTAAACCCCACTTTTATAGAGTAAAACTGGGGTTTGCAGGGGTATAAGTTATTTTCCTTATTTATGCTCAAAACATAGATTATTGGTACTCGTTAGAACCGCCTCGGCGAGGCGGTTCTATCGAGTACCCACAATCTATGTATTGAGCAGAAATAGGAAAAAATATTGGAGTTTTTTATCTGAAAATTTTCAGTTTTTGGAGATGAAATTTTCTATATATTTGAATAGGCGTGTTTTCGTAATGCTCGCAAATCTAGTGCGGTGGGAGGTAGAGGTGTGCACATACTTATAGCATACACGGTATATTAACAGCATCAGTATTTGAGAAACAATGTCAGGAAACGTACCTTCTCTCATGTGCGCAAAACGCAGACCAAATAAATCTTCGTTGACCGCATGAAGAAGCGTTGACTATCACAAAATGTTCCCAGTGAGGATTTTGATCAGACTGCGCGAATGCGCAGGCTAATCTGAATCATCACTATGCGCACATATTCAAAGGTGCGTATTCTGACGGTGTGACCCGCTGTCATGAAAGTGAAGGAAGGCATGTATACATTGATAGGTATTATGTGTGATAAGACAGTGCGCTCATCTGTCAACGGTTCCTGTAATTATATTGAATTCGAAATAGAGATCCAGTTAACGCTGATATCTTAGCTTAATATCCCAAGAGGAATCTTATCAAACCTTTAATACTTTTAACGCTCAGTATTGCAGCTGCTGCAATAATATGGTACCTTATTTCTTACGCACACATCGTGGCCGTTGCGAGGGGCACCATAATCACCCTATGCCCACAGCATGGCCGTTGCCAGGGATACCGTATTCCTTCTATGCTTACAACATAGCCGTTGCCAGTGATGCCGTATTCAACCTGTGCCAACAGCGTGACCGTTGCGAGGGATACTGTAATCATCTTATGCACACAGCGTGGCCGTTGCAAGTGATAATGTATTCATCCTACAGCGTGGCCGTTGCAAGTGATAATGTATTCATCCTATGCCCACATCATCGCCGTTTTCAAGGATACCGTATCCATCCCACGCCCACAACGTGGCCGTGGCGAGGGATATCGCATTCATCCTATGTCCACAGCGTGGCCGTTGCCAGGGATAACCTATTCATCCTATGCGCACAAACTGGTCCGTTGCAAGGGAAATAGTATTCACACTATGCAAACGGCGTGGCATTTGGGAGTGATATCGTATTAATCAGCGCGGCCGTTGTCAGGGATACCGTGTCCGTTGCGAGGAATACCGTTACCGCCCTATGTCCACAGCGTGGCCGTTGCCAGGCATAGCGTATTCACCCTATGCCCACACTCTGACCGCTGGCAGCGATACCGTATTCATCCTATATCCACAGCGTGGCCGTTGTTAAGGATGTGGACACCGTGGTTACCCTATGGCCACAGCCTGGCCGTTGCCAGCGATACCATACTTATCATATGCCTACAGTGTGTATTGCCATAGCGTGTCTGTTGCGAGGGATACCCTATTCACCGTATGCTCATAGCTTGATCGTTGCCAGGTATACCATATTCATCCTATGCCCACAGAGTAGTCGTTGCAACGGATACTGTTTTCGTCCTATGCCAGTCGCGTGGCTTTTACCATATTCATCCCTGGGCAGAGCAAGCATTGCAGACCCGTACCAAATGCCTACACAGGTTTTACACAATTTGTCACCAATCCAATAGAGTTTATACACATCATCGGGTAATATGTGTAAAATTAATTGTTCAAAGATTAGGATAAATATTGTATGGATATTAGATGTTTGAATAATAAGGATAAGAACGCTTATACCTGGGCAAACAGTGTAAAGCCAAGAACAGACACATCAGATCGCGGTGCCTGATCAGGGTCTAGACCATTTGCATATCATCCAGCAGGCTTTCAAACAGCAGGTAGTAAAGTACTCCAGTCTTCAATTTTCGTTCTTTTGTTTGCTCTTTGTTTCAAATTGCAGCCTTTTGTATTTTTAATAGTTCCAATGTTGAGTGTATTCATTTGAATCGTATCGTAAGGCGATTCTAATGATAACACACAACATGTATTGTCTTGATAAAGTAAGAAATTTTCCCTAAAATGTCCCTAAATATTTGCTTTCTTGACCCGTCGTAATATTTTACTAGAGACTAAAAAAACAGTTCGAATCAGTCACGGTAAACAAGCTATAGTTATTAGTAATTGTCGTTTTACTGTACCCTGGAAACATGAAATGTCAAAAATGATATCAGGTGTCCAAAGAAAATAATCATAGTTGTACACTCCCCCCGCAGTTAACAATATTCATTTAATTGGAAGTATAATAATAGAATAGATGCGCAATTTGTTTCTCATCTTGCACATTACGAAAACACGCCTATTCAAATATATAGAAAATTTCACCTCCAAACAATTGAAAATTTTCAGATAAAAGCGCTGATATTTTTCATATTTCTGCTCAAAACATAGATAGTGGGTACTTGTTAGAACCGCCTCGGCGAGGCGGTTCTAACGAGTACCAATAATCTATGTTTCTGAGCAGAAATAAGAAAAATAATGTATACCCCTGTAAACCCCAGTTTTACTATATAAAAGTGGGGTTCAAGGGGGTCAAAATTATATAGGTATGTTTTCGTGACGAGTAAGTTTGTGATTGTAGATTTTCATGCCAACGTGCACTGTCATCAATGCTACACCTTGGCGTCAACAATGACCAAACTATAAGAAAAGATACCTAGGAGAGATGCCACAATCATGAAACACAACCCTCCCTAGACACAAACAGAAGGACGAATAAGGAACAAAGAAGACCACAATAAACTGCAACGACGAACAACCTTAGAACGGGCAGTAGAAAAAAAAAAAAAAAAAAAAAATATATATATATATATATATATATATATATATATATATATATATATATATATATATATATATATATATATATATATATATATAGAGAGAGAGAGAGAGAGAGAGAGAGAGAGAGAGAGAGAGAGAGAGAGAGAGAGGGGGGTGGGGCGTGGGGATGGGGTGGACGGAGGATGGAGTTAAACCAGCTTTACTCGAGCGAAACTTCAGCCTTGATTAAGATGCGATTCCGAATTACAAATATATGATCGATCATATGCGGGCCATCTAACTCATCTAAACATCACAGTCAAGCATATATAATATACCAAAATATACGTGCAGATACCCAGACAATGGCACAATCACGAAGCACATCCCCTCCGGAGACCCAAAAGCAGAATGAAGATGAGGAACAAATAATGAAAAAAAAAAAAAAAAAAAAAAAAAAACTCCTGTGAAACCACAGACGGTCAGCCTTGGAACGGTCAGCAGGAAAACTTCTGGTAGGGTGGTGGGAAAAGCCCAAACCATTTTTTTTTTCCTCGAGCGAAACGTCAGTCGTTTTTCGCGTGTTTATGAATTTTGTTGATTTACATTTACTATTCGACTTAAGATATTGTTGATGCACAGAATAAAATATCTACTGCTGGCGCTAATTATATATATATATATATATATATATTTTTTTTTTTGTATTTTATATAGCTACGCTCGGACTCCAATGTGACGAACATCTTTGAGACAATGATAATTTGTTCTATACATGGGTAGTTCGAGCCAGTGGAGGTTAATCGTGACGTCAGATCAGGAGACAAACCATAACGAAGACACGCCTATTCAAATATATTGGAAATTTTACCACCAAAAAATGAAAATTTTCAGATATAGATTTTGACATTTTTTTCACATTTCTGCTCAAAACATGAGTACATACAACATACACTCATTAAATAATAAAATGTAATTTAAATATCTCTATTTGTTTTCTTGAGCTATCATAGGAACTTCCCTGAGATTCAAAACAAGTTCAAGTAAACAAGCCATCTGTATTGAGTCATTTCCGCCGCTAGGGGGCGTATGCAGCCTTGCAAACTACAGCGTTGCATATGAAGAGACTCCGTCAAACCGAGTCTCCGATTTTAGTGATTTTGTGTGTTCTTTGTTTCCAAAGGCAATCAGCTTTTACTTCTATTTTACTGTATTCTTGAAACAGAAAATGTCAATACGGAGTTCAGTTATATGCTGAAGGAAGCATACTTGTGCACTCCCGCAGTTGACAATATTATTTCAATTTGAAACATACTTCACCCTTGCGATGCGAAGTACTCCACCCGGTTCTAATTTCCAGCCAATCAGAATACAGGATCCAGGTTGTTGATACAAATTCACATACTTAATGACAAACACTGCAGATCCAGATCTGTTGAAGGCAACTGATCTGGATCTACACTGTTTGCAAAGAAAGGGCATATGCGGATTAAGCAGGACAAGGTTAAGAATGCAACGTGATATGGGAGAATTGTGTAATTTGTTTCTCAATTTACTGCGACTTTGGCGGCGGTCCCGGTGTTAGTCTTACTCCTTGTGGCTTTGTGGTTTGTTCTAAGAGGCGATTTGTTGTTAGTCTTTCCGTGTGTCATTTTGTTCTTGTGCTTTTCGGTCCTTTTGGTGTTGCGGTTGCCTCGCTTGGGGAGGAGGGAGCTAATCTTGGTGCTTTTCGTACGTTTGTTCGGTTTGTGCTTGTTTAGATTTGTCGGTTTCCTCTTCCTCTTGGGGTCTGGGAAAGGCTGCGGTTTGTGATTGTGGCACTCCCTGGAATTTTCTCTTACCTTTTTCGTAACTATACATTTTCATGAGCGAGCGGATTATGTTATCGATGTTAAATCTTGGCTGTAACAATGGCCAATCCGTATATATATATATATATATATATATATATATATATATATATATATATATATATATATATATATATATATATATATATATATATATATAGATAGATAGATATATATATATATATATATATATATATATATAGGTTCATGAGCTTTCTTTAATTTACGGACTTTCACCCTCGCTTCAAGACATTCGTGAAGCGCATAATAAAATGTCTCGTGCAGGCGAAAATTATCTGTTGTAGCATATGATGCAGCCGAACCAGAATGGCTCGAACATATTTCACAGGTCTCTCGGATGTTTTCCTGCTAGTCATTTTTTCGACGCATGTTTTGCCAGGGTATCGATGTTAGGGACAGTTAATATGTATATTTGTAACGTGCTAAAATGCAAAAAGAATTATAAGTAGGTATGTTTGGAATTTTATATGGTTACTTCGTCATTGTATGTTGACGATGGCATACATGAGGAAGACATACATGTGCAAAACGCCAAAATGTCTGGATCGAATCCGCAAAAAGAAGAAAATTTTGGGTTTGTCAGCAATAACGTCTGTTTTCGTTTTTGACTTTAATTTCCTTTTGACTAGACCAAAGAAGGTTTATTCTCGTTCTTCTGCATGAATGAACTTTTGTATGGGTTCTCATAGATTAGTAAATAGAACCGTTTTTTTTTTTTTTTTTTTTTTTTTTTTTTTTCGGACACTACCTTTTCTTCTGATCTTAGGCATAATCGGGGAGGCACCTTAACAAGTGCTATAAAAAGTCACGGAGTTTTGCTTTCTGACTACGGTGCAAGGTTTTTTTCAAACAAGTGTATACTAAGCAACCATGGTGGTCTGAACGAGTTGTAGACTGAAAACGGACATGTTATTATATTGTGTTATATTGTTCGCGTTGCTACCAAAACTTGCTCCATCGTAATTTAGATGCGAATTTAAATAATTCAGTAACGTTAACATTATTGAACATTCACGCGTCTTTTAAACTTTAGATCTTTAATGCCTTCCAGGACGATCAGTATGATGTGTTGTTTGATGAAAAACTATGGGCCGACATGCCCCGAATGTATCAATATGTCACGAAGTCATATTTGATTATTTGATTGTTTCGTTTTTTTATTTTTTTTATTTATTTATTTTTTATTTTTTTTTATTTTTATTTTTTTTTTTTTTTTGTTTTGTTTTTGCAAGCAGACTTTAAGCTGACATCAGTGTTTCAGGACTACGCAACATAGACAGAATATACGAGAGACATTCAAGAATTACATGGCACAGTACATGTTAAAGATGTCTTGATACGAGGGTCGTGCAAAAAGTTCTGTCACTAATAGGCTTCCTTGGTTTTATCCCAGGTATATTTTAAAATGCTTCACTGTACTTGAATGGTATGTTGAATAGCTAATGATGCCCCTTTATTTCGTGCAAATTGCTTGCCAACTGACCGAGTTATTTCAAATTGAAAGAGATGCAGTCATATAAACTGACCAGTTTATTTGTTTCATTGGAACATGGACCAGAAGATTGAAATTCGTAGCTATATTAAATGCCGCATTAGGCTTAATATAGATCCAAAGCAGATATTTAATGACATGGACCGTAGACCATTTCAATGCGCACGTTTTATAGGTGGGTGAAAGCTTTTAAAGATGGAAATTTTCTGTTGAAGATGATACCCGTCCTGGAAGGCCTTAAACCTCTGGTACCAAGGCTAACATCGCTGCTGTAAAGAATGTGGTCGAACAGGATGCGCGATTGTCTGTCCAAGATATAGATAGTTGTACTGGCATATCAGAAGGCAGTGTACAGACAATTCTGAAAAAAGCGTTTGGACCTGAGAAAGGTTTGCGCTAGGTGGGTACCTCATTTGCGCACTGAGGAGCAAAAGCCACAACGATTTAAATGTGCCCGGGAACTTTTGAAAACATACAAAGGCTGTAATAGACGAGTTATTTCTAACTTGCATTACAAAATTTGTTGGCTAATTTTTGTTAGGTTACCTTAGAACAGACATAGTGGTTAATATGCCAGAATTGCATTTCCTTAATGCATGAGTCTCTGATATTTCTTACAACGTTTTGTTTCACCTGTGAATCTAACATTTGCAGTGCTGTTGGTCTGTTGTGTTCGACCAATGTCTGTTAATATGAACTGCCTTCAGGCACTTGACATGCACTTTATAACAAGATTCCTTTGATTGAGGTGAATTGGCTTCCACATGTTTTGCATTCTTAAACCCTAACTGAAGGATACATAAACTGCCACAAACATAGGGCATTAACGAAAGGCACTAACGTGACGAAAAAGAATATCATGTTCAACCAAGTAATTACAGTTCTAAAATGAACAAAACGATGAAAAGAAAAAAAGAATCATCGCTTAAAAATATTCAGCTGCACACGGTACGGGTTCGGTGGTAACTATCATGCAGCACTCCTTTAGACAGGGAATTGTAATCTAGAAAGCATTTGACATCAGTGCCATTCTGCAGCTCCAATAACAGCATTAGCATCCATAAAAGATTAGCCGAGGTCATTATTAGCATTATCAGCAAATATAATTCGCGATCAGGTGAGTAAAAATAACTCGTGCGCCGAGGGCAGTAAAACATATCTCCGCGGAGAAGATCAGCTTTTGCGTTTACAGGTACTTGTTTAAACGACTTAACTAAATGCTATCCACAATGCATGTAAAAGATTGGCAAAATAATATCAAGAATCTGGTATTTCAGCTATTAAGGTGGAAAAAAATGATCAATTTCAATATCATACAGCTACGGGCCACTGAATGCAATTTTGTTCGTTCTGCGGTTTAATCAAAGTGCAAGGTCAGGAAGCAAATGTAGGTAATTTATAAAACAATGCCATATTGAGTTTGATCATAAGAATCGCCTCATCGAAGCAATTCATATAAGTGCATACATTTATTTTCACGATGAAAAATTTCTCTAAAATATCCGAAATACATTTTATTGAGATGTCGGAAGAATGTCCTAGGGACAAAAATCGTATTTGAAAGAGCCACGTTAGACGAGCCATCGGTGCTCATTTAAGCTTTACTGTATTCAGTTTACAGATCTATGAAATACCTGAATAGATACAAAACAATTATTTCTACTTCCGAATTTAGATGATAATTATATGGTTTAGAAACCAACATAAGTGATGCAAAGGAAAAAGAGCCTATTAAAATATACGGACAAAATAGTTCCAGATTATCGCACACATGCACGGACCTTCGGTGCCGCTTATAGCAACACAATTACTATATATCGTCGGACAAATGCAAACATATGCGTGCATCACGAAAACATATCTATATAATTTTGACCCCCTTAACCCCAATTTTACATAGTAAAACTGGAATTTACAGGGGTATACATTATTTTTCTTATTTCTGCTCAAAAACATAGATTGTTGGTACTCGTTAGAACCGCCTCGGTGAAGCGGTTCTAACGAGTACCCACAATCTATGTTTTAAGCAGCAATATGCAAAATATCAGAATTTTTTATCTGAAAATTTTATTTTTTGGTGGTAAAATTTTAAGTATATTTGAACATGCGTGTTTTCGTAATGGTATATGAAGATACCCAGGAAATGCCACAGTCACGAAGTGTAGACTTCTCGAGGCATCAGAAGAATGAAAGATAAGGAATAAAGAATGACAAAAGAAACGTGACATATGAAACCACCGTTGTACAAACAAAGAAACCATCGATGCTAAAACAAATAAAAACTGCAACATTGGAACCACCCTGGAACAGCTACGGTCAAACTGCACATGCTGATCCGCTTTCGTGGATTTTTTTATCGAAATAGTATTCAGAAAGAAAAAAAAACAAACAAACAAACAAAAACATACACTAGTCTATCTTGCTAGATTGACACTACATTACAAATCAATCATGAAAGCGTCAAGTAATATATTTAGCAGATGCGATTCTATTTTTGCTTTTACTTTTCAGAGAAATAAGACCTGTCATTTTTTACTCTTAGAGCGTCAAACCAAAACTGTAGCAGACATCATTCTATTCTTTTTTTTTATTTTAGAGACAATAGGTGTTGACATTTTATGTGAATCTGTGTCAAGTCTCATTTTTTTTAAAACACATTTTTCAAAATGATGTTTACTGCAACTGTGATTGTCGCTTGAAGGGGTAACCCTTAAATCATCATACAAATTGCAGCAGACGGTATTCTATGCAGGAGGACAAGAGTTCAACCTATGAATTTCAATTTGTTTCAAATTTATATGTCTGCACTCTTCCACGATTCGATTATATAATGCTATATTTGATCTTTCTCTTTTATTTCGGTGACTGTTTTGCTATAATCGACTGCGTATAGACAAAGCAGATGAGTTAAAAATGTAATACGCTATACAATATAAACGTTTGTCAATGTAAAACCAATCGAAAATGGCTACCAGATTAGCTAAAAAAGTCTGCTTGCACTGTTTTTGAATCGCATCTTTAGAAAAACATTTTGTGGGACGGTTGCCTTACCGCCTCCAGATTTAACAAACCATATTTTGACAATTTATTTTCCTGTTACTTCCAACCTAATAATTACCTAGAAAATAGTCCACTGCTACATGTAACGCGGATAACGCTAAATTCTGCATTCAAGCTATATGCTTTATACACTCCGATGCTTATAGATAGCAAATACATATATTAAACAAAACCAAAGAAAACATCAAGTTTTTGAAAAATTAAGATTTTAATCATATCCAGTACAATGCCAGAAGATAAATATAAACACTCCAGTAAAACGCGTGGTCTACAGCGTGTGGTAAAACGCGTAACCATAGCTGTGGTCCTAAACACCGTAAATTATCTTTTTCACCTGAAATAACAGAAAATGAGCTATCGGCAACCAAAAGAAGTTTATAAATATGATATTACAATTATGACTTTTGACACTAAAAAGAAGGTTTTCAGGCAACTAGCCCATCAGCACTCTCAGTTCTTTTACTGAAATATCAGAGTGTTCGGAAATCCGTGATCGTTGTATACCGTACACGTGTATACTTGTGTAACTGACATGGCATTTAGACACCCCCGGATCCTTTAAGTTAGGCATAAACCCAATAAGCTTTCTACATAAATCTATAGCGGGACATTGTCGGCCCGTCAGAGTAGCTGACGGGCCGATAACGGCCCGCTATAGATTTATAAAGATATTAGTGTGGACTAAAAGAATGGTTGCCAAACAGTGCAGACGACGAGCTTTTATAGAGGAACCGTCTTGGAACGATCAGTAGGGAAACTACTTTTGGTTAAACATAGACTATTAACATAAATTGAAATATTTTCCCACTTTATCGTGTGGGGAAGTTTATTCAGTCTAAAATGAGTAAATGATAAAGGGATATTATTGATAAAAAGCAGTGTCGCACGTTATTAACGGCCGTGCATTAACCGGCGAAAAGCCGTGTATTAACAAGGCAATTCATACGCTGTTAATGCACGACTATGCATCTTTCAATATGATCGTACCGGGGCCACAGATTTACTGCCGTTACGAAACGTGTACTACCCGGCCTTAGAACGAGCATAGTCCGTGAAAATTACGTTCGCGACACATCGGTGATAAAGCGAAACAAAATAGTGCACGAAATTACGCGAAATGTAGCAAATGTTTTCAGTTTTTATGCAATAATTGCGATTGAACATGTTTTTTCAATGCATTAACATTCGCCAGGTCCCTTGGGAGTTGTTGAAAACCGCGGCCTTCGGCCTCGGTTTTCAACACCTCCCACGGGACCTGGCGAATGTTAATGCATGAAAAACCATGTTTGATCCCTATAATAAAAATAATGAGCGAAGACCCAGGAAATGTCACAAACACGAGGCACATCCCTCCCAAGCCATCCAGAAGAAAGAGAACTGAGGAACAAATTAAGATAAAGCAAACGCCACAATTCAAATCACAGACACACAAACACAGAAGAATTACGACAGAAGAACCGCCTTGGAACGGTCAGTAGAAAAAGTACTTGGTGGGCTTAAACCAGTTGTACTCGCACGAAACCTCACCTTCAAGTCTGATATAGTTCCAAAATAAAAATTAATGGCCGGTCCGCTAAATCACATTGCCTGACATACCTAACACTGGAATTTCCAGGACCGACTTTGCAAATTATTTCGCCAGAAATTGTTAACTGCTCTACTTTAATCGCGAAAGGTAGAAAATGGCCGTAGAAAATATATCGTGAGCGCTCTCTTTGAAATAATGTTACCTGACTGAAAGGCGGAAACGCATCCGACTGAGCCATCGAGGCCGGCTGAACAGGCGGATACACATACGACTGAGCCGCCGAGGCCGGCCAATATATGTATAGGATTGATTAACTTTTTTCACATTGCTTGTGAATCGTCTTCAATGCGGACTAACTGTTTAATTTCACGTTTTATTGTCTGGAAATAATAATAATAATAATAATAATAATAACAATTTCAATAATAATAATAATAATAATAATAGCTAGATTAGAATGCCGTATGTTTCTGTTTTGACTTTAAGTCTCATTACGAAAACATACCTATATAATTTTGACCCCACTTTTACATTTGTATATAGTAAAACTGGGGTTTACAGGGGTATACATTATTTTTCTTATTTTTGCTAAAAACATAGGTTATGGGTACTCGTTAGAACCGCCTCGCCCACAATCTATGTTTTGAGCAGAAATATGAAAAAAATCCGAATTTTTATCTGAAAATTTTCATTTTTTGGTGGTAATATTTCAGTTTATTTGAATAGGCTTGTTTTCGTAATGTAAGTTTGAGTGTTACATGAAAGATAATAAACAAATATAACTTACCTTTAGACTTTTGAAGACCGTAATATCTGTCGATTTCTGTTTCTGGAACTCACTATAACTTCACACAGACACATCTGTTGAACACATGATTGTCTTAAATCTTTCTTAGGTTGCAGAAGTTTCTTTCTGATATGAAAGCAAATGCAATATTCCCTTCAGTATCCTCTACCTACTGATATTACTGAATATTCAAGAACGTCTTGATTATGTTTCATAATTTGTCAAACAGCGTTACCGAACCCAGAAAACACGTACACGTCACAGAATACCGTTTGACTAAATCACATTTTGGAGAGGTTGGGTGCGAACTTGAGGAACAGCAATGAGTTCGTTTCTTTCCTAGTACACTTCTGTCAATCCGACAGCTGTCTAAACACTTACGCAGAATCAGAAGATTACTTAGGCACTTTGTTGGTCGCCTGTAGGCACACTGTTAATTAAAAGATTTTTTTCTGTATTTGGATTTAGCTTTGATCCGACGAATGTATTTCAATTCCCCTAGGAGCTACGTCTTATATTAACTAGATCCACCTGACGGCAAGGTCTGAAAGTAGAAAAATATGGAGTTTACACTTAAGCTGGTCAAGTATATAACCCGATCTAATGGTACACTAATGCGAACTGTACGGTGGTCTTAAGGGTTTGGACAAACATTATACGGCAAACTCAGCCTTATCAAATCAGAGCATTTAATTGTAGCCTGTAATTTAAAGTACCGAGCAGATTTAGAAGAAGACAACGAAGGCGGTACGACTATGCAAATTGCTGCGCGAAGTGAAAAGAAGCCTTCGAACATACGCAACAAGAGCAAATTCAGATCTTCATGCGCATGTGCTAAGTATCATCCGGGCCTTTGCTCTCCATTCATGCATTTGTGTAGTATCTAATGATTCTGTTAGCGGGCTGACCTGGACCTTCGCTGTCCAAATACAGTCGACTCTCGTTATCTCGAATTCCAAGGGACTCACTGAAATATTTCGAGATATCCGTACCTCGACATATCAGAGTTGAGAAAGTGAGAAAAACAATAAATTGAACAACCGCATTTAACAAATGAATATGTAATTTGACTTCTGAAGTTAGAAATATATATATATAATAATGTGGAAAAGAGGAGAAATTGCTCCTTAGGAGCAATTTCTCCTCTTTTCCACATTATTTTGTCACCTGTTGCCATAGTTTCATGTTAAAACAGGGACCAGATTTTCACTTCGAGATAAGCGGTAATTCGAAATAAGCGAGATAACGAGGTTCGACTATATGCCCAAAGACACGTTTTCGTATTGTTCGGCCTATGTAAAGTACCAAATAGTTTAGAACAGATAAAGATGGCGGGCATCCATGTGCAAATGATATGGGGACAATGTTCATAAACATAAACAAAGCAATTAAGTTGATGCAAAAAAAAAAAAAAAAAAAAAAAAAAAAATAGTCTTTCTTACTTGTTTCCTTTATCAAGCAATTCCAAGTTTGGGAATTGATACCTTTCAAGAGGGACAATTTTGTAATATTGTTTTGTCCCTTTTTAAAAAAAGGATGTTCTCTATAAGGAAATACTTAGCAGGTAAATAATTATTTCCGTATTGAGTAGATCTACTTTCGAAAGGTGCTTAATGTGCAATAAAGCAAAACGGAAATTACAAAATGTGTCTCCCCTGGTGGAAATGGCGAAAAATCCACCAAGTGTATTCAATGACCTTAAGCTAAGCATTATATTGAAAAAGGATAAGCTTTAAAAACAGCTTAGTCTACGCTTAGCAAAACGCTTAGCACACATTGTGTGCTAAGCGTAGACATTTATTTGAAAGCTTATACTTTGTTATAAAATATAACGGTGAGCAGTTATTGTTTAATAGCATTGGACCAGTCCGTGACCTTTTATGAAGTGCTTCCGGAGCAATATCAAATTCTACGACAATCATGCACATGTACAATGACAATATTAAAAAGATACACATGAACAATAGCAAAATAATTAAAAATGAATATTATAACATATACATACAGCAAGGTAAGCAAACATGACCAGCATTTCCACTCAAACTTAGCTGTGCATCACGAAAACATGCCTATATAATTTTGACCCCCTTAAACCCCACTTTTATATAGTAAAACTGGGGTTTACAGGGGTATACACTATTTTTCTTATTTCTGCTGAAAACATAGATTGTGGGTACTCGTTAGAACCGCCTTGCAGTTTCAGTCTACGTGTGCGTAAAGGATCACTTACCTCTCGACATGAAATAAAAGTTTAAATATTGCATTATATTTAGCGAAAAATACATCGTGCCTTTTCTAACAAGTGCTCTGAAAATCCATTTAGGTGAATAATCAGGCATTTGTAGACGTTCCTACATTACATCAGCAGAAAGTAATTTTCAAATAGACAGATAGACATCGTGATTTATAATAGATTTATTTTGAACAAAGCATGCACGGAACAATTTATTCGCTTTTACCATTTCCGGCGAGCCAGCATAAGTGACGACTCGCAGGTTCTCTCCTTTTGGTCTTTTAATGTATGGCATGAATGGCACTGGTATTCGTAGCTTCGCAAACTCCCGATAACACATGTTTTCGTATATACATGTTTCTCTAATGTGTATTCTTAGCTTTGCAACTTCGCCATAACACATGAGTTCTCATATGCATGATTGTCCAGTGTATATTTTCTAAATTCAGTTGCAGTTATATTTTAATGATTGCAAGTCAATCTGAACTTAAATTTATACTGAAACTCTTAACCCATTTATGCCTAGCGTCCCATAAAATGGACATTAACAAACAATGTAGACCCAGATCAGACGCCACAGAATGCGGTGTTTGGTCAGGGTCTACACTGTTTGCATTAAATACAGTAATTTCTATAAAATATGGTAATAATAATATCTAACCAGATACCCCTTCAGTTGGAAATGGATCAGTCTAAAGAGTTAAAGTAGACCATTCGACATAAACAGGTGAACAATCCCTAATCATTCAGAAGTTTATATTGTTTTTTCAAGTTATTTATTTTTCTTTTCTAAATGAACACTTTAAATGTTTTTAAAGACATGAAAGATCTTTTATACGTTCAAAATCGATGTAAATCTGATATAGTGGATTTTCCCGCTAGTCAGAATCTATATTTAACTTTGCTAAAACACGCATTTCTTGTTTATGTAATGATTATAAAGTTTCAATTTTATTGACATTGTTATATGTAAATATTATTTTGATATATATGTATATGTGTGTAATATTTGTATGTTTTATAGAAGGACGCGAGGAAGACTAGCTATGGCAGCTTAGGGCGTCACCCCCTTAAAATTTTGTATAAACAAAAAAATAAACAGGATTCCCTAACGCATCAGCGGAAAAACAATTAGAACAAAAAGAAACATCTTTATACTATGATAATAACTCTACGAGTCGACATTCTTCTGTCAAAACGTAACAGAGGCTTTAATTAACAACTTCATTTAAGGAGAATACAGATACACGAGAGGCAACTCTACCAAAATTATTTAGCCCCTCTTCTGAAAATGGAAAGAAATTGTTCCCCTGTGAGTATATCTCGCATAACATCCTACGTATGTGCAACTCCATCTACTTCTCTCGATTGATCTTTGCGTAGCTCATACAGTTTTCTATAAATATATGCGTAATTCGTCCCGCATTTGTGTATAGATCAATGCGTAACTTCTCCTACTGTTCTCGACCGATCTATGCGTACCTCCTATTGTTTTCTGTATATCTATGCGTAATTCCTTCTGCATTTTTTCTATAAATGTATGCGTAACTCCTTCTACAGTTGTCGCGTTTTCTTGGCATAAGCCTTCCTATAGTTTTCGATTGATATATTTGAACCTTGCTGTTCTGTTGACGTTGTTGGAAGAGGCATATATGATTTTGATATCATAATGCGTTTTGTTTTCTCTCAAGTTTTTTTCTTTTTTTTTTTTTTTTTCGTCAGATTTTCGAGTTCTGCGATTCTTTGTGTTTCTTAGTGAATGGGGTACATACCTGGTGTACACTGCGTAATTTATGCGCAAAACTCCTATATTTTTTCATTGATCAATTTGAAATTTTGTGGTTGTTTTTGACACGAACTGAAGCTGTGCATGTGCCGTTGCTATCGTCATGGATATTTTGGTGACTTTGTTACTATGTATGTTTCTGTATCGAAGTGTTTTGAGACTATCGTGTTACTTATTGATACATGTACCTTGTGTGCGCTACTCTTCCTAGAGTAATAGATGGATCAGTGTTGAGGTTTGCTGTGGTTTTGGGCATGGTCTGAAGATAGGGTTTGTAAAATAATAAATTGCTAAAACGATTGTTCAAAATGAATGGAAATATGAAAATTAAATACATTCTAGAATAATATGACCTATTTGTTTTGTACTCCGAGTAATTATATATAGTATCAATTAAAGAGAACTGTCACTTTGATGACACATTCCCAATCACAAACATAAATCAGCTCAGTGATCGAAGGCCAGAAACAATGATTCCAGGAATTCGCTCGTTTATTAATTGTTGACAGCGGCTTCCATATAGGCAATTTTTAATTTTATTTTGGCCTGTGAACATTTGCCACAATTTATTTATATGTTCATTTGTTACTTTTATTTAGAGATACTGTTAAGAGAGAGATGTCTGCTCAACTCAGAAACATATTGTTACTAATTTAAGATGAATAAATGAACTTTTTTTTATATTGCAGTGTAAGTTAGTCTGCTGTTACTGTCATACACGTTTGGTAAAGCATCTGAATAATAAGCAATAATAGATGGGACTGAAAGGTGACATACCCGAAACTACGGTGGTCTGGAAAGCATCAGAGCTATCTGATCACGGTCTATGCATGTCGATGAACTATCAATCGAATAATTTCAAATCGCATGTTTTAGTATGTATAGTAAGTTGTAGTGTGATGTTGAATATATCATTATATAAGGACACTAACAATCTAGCATTGCTCCTTAGCATTGTCATGCAGTCATTACGAAAACATGCCTATTCAAATATACCGAAAATTTGATCACCAAAAAATGAACATTTTCAGATAAAAAACTTCTGATATTTTTCACATTTCTGCTCAAAACATATATTGTGGTACTTGTTAGAGCCGCTTCGACGAGGCGGTTCTAACGAGTACCCACAATCTATGCTTTTGAGCAGAAATAAGAAAAACAATGTTTACCCCTGTAAATCCCAGTTTTATTATATAAAAGCGGGGTTTAAGGGTGTCAAAATTATTTAGGCATGTTTTCGTGATGTACGGACTTTTCACTTCACGTATTTATGCATTCTGCATAAATCGTGCAATGTGATTTGGAACAAAGCTTATATTACTAATCCAAATGAAAATATCTGTGCAAAAAGCTATATGATTATTTACATTTTTAACTGTGATAAGTCGCTGATAACCCAGCGGGCACAACACGTTTATAGAACGATGCATTAACGTCCATACGACGTCATGACGTTTATACATCGCCACAGTAACGTCGATACTTTGTATCTTAATATATATCTGCAATTTTAGCTGCATCAGAATTAAGGGCGAGGTTTCGATCAAGTAAAACTAGCTTAAGACTCCAGTGGATTTGTTTTTCTGCGTTCCAAGGCATTTTTTTTTTTTTTTTTTTTTTTTTTTTTTTTTGTTGTTTTTATTTATTTATTTATTTATTTTTTAGTTTTTTTGTCTTGCAACTATGCCGTAGTCAGTATTTGTGTCTCATTCCTTCTTTTTTTAGGTGCCCTGGATAAACTGTGCTGCGTGAAGGTGGCTTCAGTTATAGCTAAAGACAAGTAAACAAGAAACAAAAAAAGTAATTAAATAATAATAATAAATAACTAGATAAATGAGTAAATAAATATATATAGGAAAACTTCTAATCTCAATAATAACAACAACACTAATAGTAATTATTATTATTATTATTATTATTATCATTATTATTATTATTATAAAAAAATATAACATTCTGAAACAATGTGCAGTGTGTCAATAAATAAAAAATAATAAGTTAATTGTGAAGACTATATACTTACATTTTGGCAATCCAGTAACATATAAAACGCATTTTTGATCATTAAACAATGAATTAAACTGCTTCATTTAACATCTACACTATTTATGTAGATATGCGTTTATTTATTTTATTTTGCATTACAGAATAATATCTTGAACGATCCACTAAGACACAAGCTACAGCAATAACCACAATACGTATCTGTGAGTGTTTACGTTGCCAGCGAAAGCATGTAACTGTCGCTTGTGATGTGCTCTCCACTCCACACTGCGATCATCTATCCAAGCTCTTTACAATTATCAATTAATGGTTAAGAAGCAGTAGCATTCTCACATGTCCATATAAAGACAAGACAATTTTAACGATCGATGAAACGAGCCGAAACGTCAGAAAACGGACATTCTGAAATATGCGCCCGACGGTCTAAAATCATCCTGCGAATCCGTCTGAAAAAATTATTTTAGCCTTGACTATCTAAACTGGGCCCAGTGAAGATTCGGATCAGACTGCGCGAATGCGCAGTCTGATCTGAATCTTCGCTGTGCGCACATTTCAAAAGGTACGTTTTCTGATTTTGCGGCTTAAACTGTTTCCTGTGGTCTTTGGATTTCAGCCATAGCATAGCAGCACCTGTAACACTAGACAACTAAAGTGTAAGTGAACAAGGGCCGGAATGCTGAAACTTAGGCTGGCTCAAGTCGTCTCTGCACTTTTGTTTTCTTTTTTGGCATGCTTCATCACTTCTTGTAGCTGTATTTTCTCTTTGATACCATTTCACTGTTTTACTGCAGGAACGACTGGTAAACTCTGGCTAAGTCTATGTAACACGATATACTGCTCTAGAATTTTGGAAGCAATTACCAGACCATAAAATTAGTTATATAAACACTGGTTTTATCACAGGTTCCTTTATAAGTTCAGAATATTCATTTGTGTTAGTCTTTTGTCATGACCATTCTGATAAGGAATTTTAGCCGGAATGTAGCTGAAGCTACGTTTTTTTTTTTTTTTTTTGTTTTTTTTTTTTTTTTGTTTTTTTTTTTTTTTTTTTTTGTTCTGTTTTTGTTTTTTTATTCTGTCTTTTTTTCTTGAAACTCTACCAGAATATTCATTTGTGTTAGTCTTTTGCCATGACCATTCTGATAAGGAATTTCAGCCGGAATGTAGCTGAAGCTACGTTTTTGTTGTTTTTTTTTGCTTTTTTTTTTTGCTTTTTTTTTTTTTTTTGTTCTGTTTTTTTTTTTTTTTTGTTTTTTTTTTTAATTCTGTTTTTTTTTTTCTTGAAACTGTACCAAAACCAAACATACATATGCATATTCTTGTCAGGGACTTTATGTAAACTATGCACACTCTCGATAGTATATGTTGTACCTAAACACTGAAAATACTGGCCATTGTTTGTATACTTCTTAAGCAAGTGTATCAGTACCAAAAACGTAGTACGATTTTTGTTTATTTTTGATCCCCGTTATTATTAATTAATTTCCAAATATAACCTTGGTTAGAATATACTTCTGTACGAAGGGCAGTCGGAACAAGTCTATATAAATGTACAGGAACTCCAAGAGATTGTCACTCATTAAAATTAGGTTAAAAAAACATAAATGTTCTGCGGCAAACTGAACACATGGTTGTTAATCCAGTTACGGTTGATAACATCTATTCACTCCTCAACTGCATCACGAAAACATGCCCATATAATTTTGACCCCCTTAAACCCCACTTTTATATAGTAAAACTGGGGTTTACCGGGGTATACATTATTTTTCTTATTTTTACCCGAAAAGATAGATTGTGGGTACTCGTTAGAATCGCCTCCCCGAGGCGGTTCTAACGAGTACCCACAATCTATGTTCTGAGCAGAAATATGAAAAATATATGATTTTTTTCTGAAAATTTGCATTTTTGATGGTAACATTTTCAGTATATTTGAATAGGCATGTTTTCGTAATGTGTATGACGGAGAGTCGGGCCTCATACTGAATGGTAGCCATATTGTCCATCTGTTTTAGAAGTTAACCGCTTGATGTTTATCGAGGTAGAATTTGTGGTTTCATCGTGGTCTTAGAATTTGTGGTTTCATCGTGGTCTGGCTGCATATCGCCTTTGCGCACTATGCTGTGTTGCATCCTAGTACTTGTGTCATACATTTTTATATTCCTTGATCGGGCAGAGAATCCCTACGCTGGCCCATACAAATACAGTTGACTCCCGTTATCTCGACCTCGCTTATCTCGAATAACCGCTTATCTCGAAGTAAAAGTCTGGTCGCTGCCTAAAAAAGAAAATCTAACAACAGGTAAAAATATTGTGGAAAAGAGGAGAAATTGCTCCTAAGGAGCAATTTCTCCTCTTTTCAACAATATTTTCAATATATGTTCTAACTTCAGGTGTCAAATTACATATATATGTGTTAAATGTGGTTGTGCGAATTATTTTTTTTTTCTCAATTCTGAAAATCTGATAAGTCGAGGTAGGGATATCTCGAAGTATTTCAGAGAGTCCCTTGGAATTCGAGATAACGAGAGTCGACTGTGCCATCATTTTGGATACTTCAGCACTTAGGGAAGCAGGCTTGCTTGAGTAAAACTAGTTTTAGTTAACCCACCAACCCCATTCCCTTCCATACCAAGTACTGCTCCTGTAGAACCTTTCAAGATGGTTTCTCTGTTTCACTTCTTGTTTGCTCGTACTTTGTTTATTGTAAATGTGGAGTTTTTTATTTATTTATTATTTTTTTTTTTTTTGTTCCACATCACTTCTTCTTTCGATGCTTTGTGGGAAGAGTGCTTTATGACTTTTATCTTGAGTAACTTCCTTTATATATTTACTGTTTGCCGCTGAATGGCGATAATTCTGTGCAAGTGCATTTTCGTTTGTTCATTATGTTTTCGATAAAGTGATGTTTGTTGTTGTCAATTCCTATAATTAAACTCGTATCCGGTGCCTTGCGTTCTGTAATTATAGCCTCTCTTGGCTATCGTTATATCCATTTCAGCCGCAACGTCAGAAAACGGACAATCGTACATGTGTGCCTAGAGAAGATTCAGATCACCCTGCGCATTTGTGCATGCTGAATAGATTCTTTACTGGACGCATTTTGAATAGCCCCAGATGAAAAGTTTCTCATTACGAAAACACGCCTATTCAAATGTACTGAGAATTTCACCACCCAAAACTGAAAGTTTCAAGTAAAAATTCTGATATTATAAACATAGATTGTGGGTACTCGTAAGAACCGCCTCGGCGAGGCGGTTCTAACGAGTACCCACAACCTATGTTTTTGAGCAGAAATAAAACAGAATTGTGTATACCCTTGTAAAACCCAGTTTTACTATATAAAAGTGGGGTTTAAGGGGATTAAAAGTACATAGGCGTGTTTTCGTGATGTCAGTGCTGACTAAGGAGACTCGAGGCCACTTCATTAAAAAAACTAACGAATCGAATGTGCGCCCAGCGAAGCCTCCGATCAGCCCGGGCATCACAGTCTTCACTTTGAGCCCAGTGGGATGCTAAAGATCAAAACTTCTCCATGCGCACAGCGAAGACTCTTGTAAGATTTGCTGATGTCCAGACTGACCTGAGTCTTCGCTTGGTGCACATGCCATTTTGTTGGTTTTGTCACATCACGAAAACATGCCTATATAATTTTGACCCCCTTTTCTATAGTAAAACTGGGGTGTACAGGAGTATACATTGTTTTTTTCTTATTTGTGCTCAAAAACATAGATTGTGGGTATTCATTAAAACCGCCTCCTCGAGGCGGTTCTAACGAATACCCACGATATATGTTTTGAGCGTAAATATGAAAAATATCAGTTTTTTTTTTTATCAGAAATTTTTCATTTTTTTGAGATGAAATTTTCTATATATTTGAATAGGCGTGTTTTCGTAATGATGAGATAGTCTTTATTGGGTATACATGGCAACGAGGTACGTTTTCTTACATTGCGGCTCGTTTGTTGTCATGTTTTTCTGTACTTTTATGGAAATCAGATACAAAGGATGTAGATTAGTTTTCAATACAAGCTTCTGAGAAAAATAAAAAGGTTCTTAATAGTGTCTTTGGTTCTTATTCATTATGCAGCTTAATACCTGATATACGTTCTGAATCTCGTGGTATATATAAAATCGTTAATTGGAAGGTTTTAGAGTACATGTATTTTGCGACAACTGCATGCTTAATGTTACACCTGATCATGGTTGATAGCTATGTTTCCTCTTTAGTTGCACGAAGGTGGGTCGGGCCTCAGACTCTAAGATACTGCTGATCTAAACTTTTCACTGTGTGAGGGTTTATACATGCTGTTATGTCTTTGCACGGGTCCTACGCGGTTCGTCTAGTGTTACATGTACCAGTGTCTGAGGTGTTTGCAACGAGCCGTCATCCTTGTTTCATCACCATGAGTTATTTTGATTTACGTGTTTTTTTTTTTTTTGTTTTTTTTTATTTTTATTTGTTTTTTTTTTCTGTGATGATTCACTGGTCTAGTTAGGGAGCCTCAATGCGAGGAGGCGAACAAACACTTTCTTGCATTTGTAAAACATTTGAAAAAACTAGTTAAGAAACTAGAACTTTGGGTGACGATTTGTAGCCATTAAAAGCGATTTAAACCCTCGAGTAGTGTTTACGTCTGACCTTCTAAGGCGACGGTTCTTATGTTGATCGTTCTGCATGTTAAATCCTGTTTGTGTCCTATCAGTTGGTCACCCTTTGTATGGATGGCCATTTTGCTTTCTTTATGTTTTGTGTCATATGTTCTTGTCCTGACGCGAGAATCTCACTGTCTGGGTTTGCTTTGTTTGTGCTTTGTTTGTTTCTGTGGAAGCAGAACGCCTTATTATTATTATTATTATTATTATTATTATTATTATTATTATTATTATTATTATTATTATACAACATTTGAACCTAGGATGAAGATTTGGCGACAGTAAAATAGTTCGATTTAACCTCCCCACGGTAGTTTTTACTCGGGCAGTTCTAAGGCGGGGGTTCTATTCCAAGGTGTTTCCTCTGTTGCAGTTTCTTTGTACGCCTGTGGTTTTGCATGTGGCGTTTGTGTTGTCCTCATTTGTTCCTCATCACACCTTCAAATGGTGCCTTGGGAAGGCTGTGATTGGTGCTTTTGGTATTTTTCGGGGTACAGTTGAACTTCAATGACTCAAACATCTTTTTGATCATATCAAATTGTTCGAGACATGGGTAGCTTGATTCGCTTAGGGTTAATCATGGTTCCAGGTCAGGAAGCAAATAACGACAAAAAAAAAAAAAATAAGGGATTTTTTTTCTACACAATAATTGTATGTTGTGTGTTCCTATTACAATTGCCTCAATGATGCGATTGTAATGTGAACACACAACATACAATTTTGTGATAAAATAAGAAAAAAAAAATCCATAATTTTATTAAGCTATCGGAAGATTTTCTTAGCGACTCGAAAATGAGTTAGAAATAGCCATGATAAACGAGCCATCGGTGTTCGAGCTATTTAGGTTTGACTGTATATGCACTTATATTTCAGTTGGTTCTTTGTGTGTTCTTGTGGCAGCTAGCTGCGGGACATTTGTGTCGTGTTTTGTCTTGTTCGTTGCCTTATTGTTGCTTTCATGGGTACTGTGTAGCAATGTAATGAACACGTTGGGGAAGGGGAAGTTGTTTACTATTGCTTTCCGTTAGATTGTGGCATGCGCACTATCTATCATTGTTTAATTGCACTTTCCTTGACAGTTTCCGTATTGTTCCTTTATAGTAGTTTAACTTTGAGGACGTATTAGATAGACCAAGGATTTTTGAAAATAAAATATATAAAGATTGCCCTTTGAAACACTGGATGCATACAAGAACGAAAATCGGAGACTCAGTTTCATTGAGACTCTTCCAATCCAGCAGTGTAGTTTGTAGGGCCGCATACGTCCCCTAACACATCACGAAAACATGCCTATATAATTTTGACCCCCTTAAACCCCACTTTTATATAGTAAAACTGGGGTTTACAGGGGTATACATTATTTTTCTTATTTCTGCTCAAAAACATAGATTGTGGGTACTCGTTAGAACCGCCTCGTCGAGGCGGTTCTAACGAGTACCCACAATCTATGTTTTGAGCAGAAAAATGGCAAAAAATAGATTATTTTCATTTTCATTTTTTTTTTTTTTTTTTTTTTTTTTGTGTGTGTTAAAATTTTCAGTATATTTGCATAGGCGTGTTTTCGTAATGACAAGCTTAAGCTTAACTCGATTTCCAAGATATCAGAATAGGCTCTCGTCAGTGATGCCAAGGAACACAAAAATAAAAATTGCACTATAGTGAAGTACGGGGGGACTTTTCACGGCCGCCACATGACACTTAACACAAGGTGTAACTTGTACTGCATGCACAGTTTGATCTGCACCTACACTGTTAGGTAAGACATAGAGCAAATACGACACTGCATTCGCATCTATATAATTGCATTGTAGTTTGACTGGCATGTAATACGAACTTCAGTTAATAGACTGACATAAGTACCTTAGATTTCATTTTTGTTTTGTTTTCGTCTATACTCAAACGGCATGTTTATTATATTAAAATTTCTAACCGTGAAAAATACAAAACAAAACGGAACATATCAATATTCGACGATAAATATTAGAGTGCATAATCCATGAAACAGACTATTGGTGCCCTGCGAACTGATTCGGAATAAAGACAATACAACTGTCAGGAAATATTCTGTAATGTACTGTGGGATACTACAAGTACTGATTACACATACAACATTGACATATTTATAATAAGAAACATCAGCACTCTAATGGAAAGAGCAACGCTGATGCACACTGTCATTAAAACGAAAGATCCTGACGAACGAAGCATTTTAATGCAAATGTAATCAAAATCGGATAAACAGTTAGGAAATTATCGCGTCTTATCATGCGTTTCATCTCTCATTTTTCATTGCAGTTAGTCTATTTTGATTTAATTCCCTTTCTGTGGCTGTGCACATATTGCGTAGGAAACCTCTATGCGAACCAAATAAAGATATGTAATTTGATAAATGTCAGCATTAGGATCCTGTAAAACTGGTTTAATACACACACACACACACACACACACACACACACACACACACACACACACACACACATTGTTATACTGCTGGCCGTTCTAAGATGGGGGTTCTGATATTGTTTATGTTTTGTTTTACTTTCTGCAATGTGGCCGCCGCATTTCTTTTTTTTTTTTTTTTTTGGTCGATTGTTTGCAGCCGAAACATAGTATACATACACCGAAACTTTCTTAATGTTGTTGTACACATGATTGTCATTGACCAATGAAATCTACCTGCGCGTGGGTACGAAATCCAGGTAATGGTTATTAATAGCCGCGCTATTTTTGTCACTGTGACGTCAGAGTGCCGTGAAGAAAAAATTATCTGTAAAACCTTGACTGGGACTTTCGCAAACAGTGCATATCCAGATCAGACGCCACTGAAGGTGGCTTCTGATCAGGGTCTGCACTTGTGCTTAATTCACGGGAAGTAAAGAATTTAATAAAACAGTTTTAAGTCCCCGTTCAGGAGCATTTTCCAGCCTACACTCAGAGACAATCGACTCACAATTGCTTTCTGTGCTTTGATTGTTCCATCCTGCTTGGTGCTCTGATCTGTCATCTAGCTTTGTGACCGCTTTACTTTGGAAAGATGGGGTTGGTCTCTTGTCAAGTGATTTGCTATATAGTAGTATGATTCCACTATTAAGACCACCTTTGGTACTGCCTAAAAGTGGTCTTTATAGCGGTGCGGTCTGAATATTGAAAGTAAAACATACTTCCAGATAAGTAGTTTTTTCATCCAAAAGTACTGATATTTTCTTTCTTATTTCTCCGCATAACTATGTTGTGGGTATTCATTAGAAGCGCTTCAGCGAGCCGCGTCTAATGAGTACAGACAGCATATTGTTTGTTGAAAAATAAAAACAATATTATCTCTTTTTGTCTGGAGCTATGTTTCAAAAAGAAACTGGCAAAAACTGGTCTCAATAGCGGAGTGATCTTATTTTCTAGTGGTCCTTTTAGCGGAATCTTAATGTATTCTTGATGTTAACACAAAGTAAATAAATAAATAAATAAATAAATAAATAAATAAATAATGTATGCTGGCTCTTCCTCTCAGTATCGTGGTAGGTGGCGATCCATCACAAAAACATACCTATATATTTTTGACCCCCTTAAACCCCTCTTTTATATAGTAAAACATGTGTTTACAGGGATATACATTATTTTTTTTCATATTTCTGCTCAAAAACATAGATTGTGGGTACTCGTTAGAACCGCCTTGGCAAGGCGGTTCTAATGAGTACCACAATCTATGTTTTGCGCAGAAATATAAAAAAAATCGTATTTTTTATCTGACTTTTTTCAGGTTTTGGTGGTGAAATTTTCAATATTTTTGAATAGGTGTGTTTTCTTAAAGTTTGACTGTCACACTTACTGAGTTTGGTGTGTATCTGATTGTTTCAGTTCCTGAATTCCCGTTCACTTATTACTTTATTAACCGATTAATGCATAGTGGATTCTTAATTTAGGCAGGTCCATGTCTAATCGAAGTTGTGTATGATTAGCTTTCATGGCCACATCTTCGAAGAACTTGGGTGGGCATATTGCTTTGAGTTTGTCCGTCCGTCCATTCGTCCGCAGTTACGCTTTTCTTGTAAGCAACCACTCGTGTAAAGCTCGTGATTTTTGCAAGCGGTTTGGAACCCATGTGTACCCATGTCTAGATGACTTGATTAACGTTTGGTGAATTTTGATTACTTTTTCAGAACTGCGCCAATTTGTCAACTTTGGCATTTTGGATCGACAAGCATATAGTTGAGGGCATAGTGTTTTATAAATACATTTCTGGCTATATGATTTGTTATAGACATTCCAGTTCTTGAATTTAACAATGTAGACCCTGATCAGACGTCGCGTTTTGCAGCGTCTGATCTGGTTCTGCAGTGTTTGATAATTACCCGTTTCCAGTTTTTCCGACGTACTGGTTTAATTATTTTTTGAAGAAATTATTTATTTTTTATTTATTTATTTATTTTTTCTTTTTTTTTATGGGAGCCACGAGTTTGAATATTTAATGGCATTTTAAGATGTAACAGAGCTTTAATTAAATATGCTAAAGCTACGGAAATGCTCGAGAGATTAGTACAGCATTACGAAAACACGGCTGTTCAAATATATTGAGAATTTTACCACCGCCAAAAACAAAACAAAACAAAACAAAAAAAAAACTTTAGTTGAAAACATCCTGGTAGTATTTATAAATCTGCTAGAAAAAGAGGTTGTGGGTACATTGTACATGCTAGGACCGCCTCGGCGAAGCTGTTCTAACGAGTACCCACAATCTATGGTTTTGAGCAGAATTAAGAAAACTATAAAAGTAGAGTTTAAGGGGGTCAAAACTACATAGGCTTGTTTACGTGATGAAATTTAGTACAGATTATATCTTTAATTTCCTTTGGGATCATTTGGCTCTATCTTTCAAAATGGAGTTCTGCTCATGTATACACTAGAGGGCGTTAGCGTAAGCAGTGTTTAAAACTTCATTACTGCTTGTTAAGAATCTCAATCAAACCGAGAATCCCAATTTCTAACTGTAATATTTTGTTTCCAAGGGGAATCTTAAAGTTTTTAATTTTCATTTGCATAAGTTTTCCTACTGACCGTTCCAAGGCAGTTTTTCTGTTTCAGTTCTTCTTTGTTTATGCATCTGTGGTTTCACATGTGGCGTTCGTTTTGTCCCTATTTGTTCCTCGTTTCTTCCCCTTTTTGGTGTCTTGTAAGGGCTATTGTTTGTGATTGTGGCATTTTCTGGGCGTCCTCACATATTCTAGCTCACCTGAGCATGAAGTGATCATCCTCTGTCCGTCGTACGTCTGTCATGCGTCAACATTTATGTTGTTCACCCTCTAGAAGCTACAGTTTTTCTTCAATCTTCATGAAACTTTATTAGATTGTTTGACCTGATAATATCTCGGTCAAATTGGAATATAGATCATGTCAGATTAAAAACTAGGTCACTAGGTCAAATTTCTTTAAAACCTTTTTCCCTCTCTAGAGGCAACAGTTTTGCTTCAGTCTTAATGAAACTTTATCAGAATGTTTGTCCGGATAATATCTCGAACAAAGTTGAAAAATGGGTCATATTGGGTCAAAAACTAGGTCGTTAGGTCAAAATTCTTTAAAACCGTGTTCACCTTTAGAGGCTACAGTTTGGCTTCTAGCTTCATGAAACTACACCCGAATATTTGTCTTAATAACATCTTGGTCAAGGTTGAACATGGGTCATGTCGAATTAAAGAGTAGGTCACTAGGTCAGATTTATTAAAACTTTTTTCACTCTCTAGGGCCCACAGTTCTGCTTTAGTCTTTATGAAACTTTACAGATTGTTTGTCTGGATAACATCTCGGTCAAGTTTGAAAATGAGTTATGTCGGTTTGAAAAATAGGTCACTAGGTCACATTTCTTTTAAAACATTGTTCACCCTCTAGTGACCACAATTTTGCTTCAATCTTCATGAAACTATTCCAGAATGTTTGTCTTGATAATATCTTGGTCAGGTATAAATATGGGTTATGGCGGATAAAAAAATAGGTCACTAGGTAAGAGTTGTTCAAAATCGTGTTCACCCTTTAGAGGCCACCGTTTTGCTTCAATCTTCATATGTTTTACCAGAATGTTTCTCTTGGTGATATCTCGGTCAAGTTTAATCATTGGTCATGTTGGGTCAAAAACTAGAGAACTAGGTCAAATTTCTTTAAAACCTTGTTCACCCTCTAGAGGCCACAAGTTTGCTTTTATCTTCATGGAACTTTACCAGAAAGTTTGTTTTGATGATATCTTGGTCAAGTTTGAATATTGGCTATTTTGGATCAAAAGGTAAGTCACCAGGTTAGATTTGTTTAAAACCTTGTTGACCCTCTAGCGGCCTTAGTTTTGCTTCAATCTTAAACTAAATTTGCCAGAATGTTTTTCTTGATGATATCTCATTCAAGTTTGAATATGGATCGTTGGGTCAAAAACTGGGTCACTAGTCATATTGTTTTAAAACCTTGTTCACCATCTAGAGGCCACAGTTTTTCTTCAATCTTCATGGACTTTACCAAAAGGTTTGACTTGATGATACCTCGGACAAGTTCGAATATGAGTCTTGTCGGATCAAAAACGTTCCGACCGAAAATCAAAGAAGGCCCCCATGGCCGCCATCTTAAAAATTTATATTGAATTTCTTCATTTGAACCGAAAGGCAAACTGACTTGAAACTTATCTGGTACTAAGGAGAGAGATAAAGGGCCATCTTGGCCCTCATGTTATCTTTTACACTAGCTTAAGTGTCGTGAGGTCCACTTTTGGAAAGGGATGCTCTGTTTTATGTTTATTTGTTTTGGAATAATTGCCGATAGATAATCTTTACTAACATTTACTCTGTTTCATATTCTTAAAGGACAGATCTGCTTAACTCTTTAATTGACATGTCTGGGAATATTTCATATGATTTAGTAACAAAACAGACATTGCAGAAACATATTGACTGTTTGTAATTATCTGTGCGTCTGGGCCATCTCTTTTGTGTTGTATAGGGATATGTATGAAGGACACTATGACGTCCGATATTTTTCGCTTGAGACTACCCAGTGGGCATAAAACGTTAAAATGACGTCGTATCAACGTCGATGCGACGTGATCACGTCGCATCGACGTTGGTACGACCTCATTTTGATGTTGTCGCCTGCTGGGTGTACTTTCAAATCATTAAATGACACTACTGGTTGCTTAGATATTTTAAATGTACTCGGCGGGCACGAAACATTGAGACGAAATTGCATCAACGTCGGTGCAACGTCAAGACGTTTCATCGACGTTCACAAAAAAAAAAAAAAAAAAAAAAAAAAAAAAAAAAAAAAAAAATAGCTCGGCTAACGCAGAGGCTTTTGCTACATCAATGAAGAAAGGGCTATTTTTGGATTGAAAACAAGTAGCTTAAATTTCCCACCCGCCCACGTGATTTTTGCTCCTGACCGTTCCAAGGCGGTTCCTATGTTAGCGTTCTTCTTTGTGTGTTTGGATGTCGGTTATTCTATATGTCGGTTATTAAATATGTTGTTTGTTTTGTCATTGATCCAAGTCTCTCTTTATGATGCCGCTTCCATGGCTATGTTATGTACTTCTAAAATATATTACATTTGCACTTTGTCAAAGTGTAAATATTGGAACTCATTTGAGCTAGAACGCCAGAAAAAGGGACCTTCGGCCGCGTGCGCCCAGCGAATATTCGGTTCAGCTTGCGCATTCGCGCAGTCTGATCAGAATCTTCCCTGGGCGCATTGGATGCAAAGTTTCTTCTTGTGGACAACGAAAGATTTGGATCAGACTGCATGGATGTAGCAGGTATCTTTTCTCACACAGCGGCTCACTTTGTTTAGTAAGTCCATTAAAATATTTATGCAATACCAATGACTGGTAGAAATTTAGATTTAATAAAAATAATAAAAATAAGAAAACAATAAATAAGTAGCAAAAAGTAACCGATGATCTGGACCTCAGCACACCAAATTCGAAAAGAATTTCCATCGTGGTCGTGACCGTTCCTGGTAAATTTCAGTTGTACCTTCTTCTGCTGTTTCTCTAAGAAGACAGAAGACCCCATGCTGACCGTCAACACGTATTTGTAATTTGGATTTGTATAAAAGTTTAGGATCTTGTGTCACGTGGGTAAAAATATAAGTGAAGATACCCAGGAAATCCACAGTCATGAAGCACAGCCTTCCCAAGGTACCACAAGAAGAAATGATAAAACAACTTAAGATATGAAACAACCGCCGTACGGTGGCTCGGTTGGATGCGCCGTCCGACTGGAGACCAGGGTGTCGCGGGTTCAACCTCCGCCGAGGTCGGCAACATTCATTCGTGGAAATTGATCATGAAATATTTTCTACGGTCATTCTCTCCCTTCCGCTGATTCAACAAGGGCAGTTGTCAGTTTCTGGCGGAAGAATGTGCACAATACTGGTTAATCGCTTAGAGGACTAAGCCTGCCCAGTAAACGTGTGGTTAGGTAAACTGACCGCACTCGACATGACCCCACTGGGTTGACTGGGCCGTAAAACGGCAACACAAACACAATCAAACCGCCGTACGAACAAAGAAGAACTGCATCAGAGGTACCGTTTTGGAACGACCAGTAGAAAAACAAGACATTACGAAAACATACCTATATAATTTAGACCCCCCTTTATATAGTAAAACTAGAGTTTACAGGGGTATGCATTTTTTTTTCTTATTTCTGCTCAAAAACATAGATTGTGGGTACTCGTTAGAACTGCCTCGCCTTGAAAAAACATAGCGTGTTACTCACTAGAACCGCCTCACCGAGGCGGTTCTAACGAGTACCCACAATCTATGTTTTGAGCAGAAATATGAAAAATATCAGAATTTTATCTGAAATGTTTTAAGTTTTTGGAGGTAAACTTTTCTAAATATTTGAATAGGCGTGTTTTCGTAATGAAAACTAACTGAAGTCCCTATGACAGCTTATTCTGTTACACCTACCAAGGCGGTCCCTCTGTTACAATACATGTTTGCTGGTATGCGTTTTTTACAACTGTGTCGTTTTTTTTTTTTTGTTTTTTTTTTTGTTTTTGTTTTTTTTTTGTCGTTGATTGTTGCACACTACTGTACAGATTTCCCAATCGGATTTTCTAAGAGCATTAATATACATAGCATATACTGGCAAATGTTCCGGAATCAATATCGTGATATGCGACTTGCCAACATTTACACGTGGAAAAGTCATTTGTCTGGTAATGAAGCTAAACATTATGAGTATACGATGCATATTTTTTGTGGGTTTAGTTGTGTTTCCTGGTGAAACTGATAACACATGAAAGGAAACTTATAAAAGAACAGACCAGAGCAGAACAGAAATTTATTTAGAATTCCAAAAGGCGCGGAGGCCCACAAGGATACATATTTTACATATACAGCGGTAAAGAACAGTGTTTTACAAAATTGACTATATATGGCATACTACATGAAACATTCACTTTCAAAATATATATGGAGATTTGACCATAAACCAGTCTAGCAATTGCGTCCTGTATGCGAAGAAGGTCTAGTGTTTCGAACTACATCTATATATCATGTAATAAAGATGGCATTAAACAATCCATACATGTATGCATACAAATTTCTCAAGCAACAAATGTCCAAATTTCTAACATCAAATCTAATCAAATCTGATTACTATTACTTTTTATAAACACTACAAAATTAACATCTGTACATTATATATGATCTGAGCTTAACGCTTGATATATAAATGCACTAATTTATGTATGCAGCTTTAATTACTTGAACGTATCAACTGAATAAATTTGTGCATACTAGATCTATTAGAATCATATCTAGAAAAGTATACTTTTTTCCGCAAAGAGGTAAACATACTACATTTTAGTACAAAATGGTATTCATCTTCAATAATATTACATACTTGACATCTTCTATTGTCTACTGGAATACTGTCTTGCCGTGCCCATCTACCTATTTCGATTCTAGACGACATCAAGGTATTCTTAAGTGACTTAAAGTTTGACATTTTTTAACATTAATATTAAGATAGGGCTGTATTTGACAAACTGCAATAGACTTATAAGATATAGCTCTACTAGCCTTTTCTTGCCAATTTTGTATACCGAGGGTCTTTTGCAAAATCGTAAATGAACTCGTTCTATTATGTTTTCCTGTTTAAATCCCCATTCATCACATCCGTAGTTTAATATTGGCATAACAAGTTTATCAAATACTTCCAGAGGATGTGTTGGAATTATATGTGTAAATTTACATGAAAATACTTACGGTAAATATCCTAAAAAATCGAACATCAAAGCGTCTGACAAAATGACATATGCAAACAGTGAAGACCCTGATCAGACTGCTCCTGAAGGAGCAGTCTGATCAGGGTCTACACTGTTTGTCATTCCACTAAATATTTAAAGAAACTGCTGCATAAAAAGCAAAATTTAAGCCAAAAGAGTATGGAATAAAGTGTTCGAAATTTTAGGAAATTTACCGTAATACCAAGTCTCCGATTTTCGTGGTTTTGTGTGTTCTTTGTTTCCAAAGGCAATCCTTTTTTACTTTTATTTTAATTTAAAAATTGCTTCCTATGCTTGACCAGCCATTGTATTAAGCGCATGTGTAAAAGAACGTCCCGTAGTAAATACAATGCCTAGATACTTAATAAGATTTCCTAAATGTTCCCGTTATTATGAAATTCTAAATTTCTTGAAAGGATTCCAACATTTCTGAATACTATGGCTTTAGTTTTTGATACATTTACGGTTAATTTCCATTTTTGACAATAATCAGCCAAAAGGTTTAGACTCTCCTGCCGCTACTTGCAAATATAACTGTATCATTTGCGTTCAACAGCATAAATAACTTAAACATGTCTTTATCTAAAACTAAAAGTACATAAATGAAAGTTTCTTCTGTCATTTATACAAGAGGAAAGGAGCAAGCGAGATAAACACACTCCCCTGACAGACTCCCAGACTGCAAAATAATTCGTTGCATAACTTGTTATTATACATCACTATAGATTTAATTACTGAATAAAAAGATATAATGATAATAAAAATCTTCCTCCTTAGTCCTTATTGATCGTTTTATACCAAAGATTTTACGAACAACATTATCAAAAGCCTTTGCATAGTCTATAAATGCACAATATGGCTTACTTCCTTAGTCTGGAATAAAGGACATCATTCCATGCAATGCGTACAGATTGTACACCGTACTCAAAAACCTGTCTGTGCCTCTAGTAGTACCGAATAAATTGCTACCAAATCTGTCAATCTGTTATTCAGTATCCTAGTATATAACTTACCTACTGCACTTAGCAAGGTAATGCCCTGCAATTATCGTTACTAGTTTTTCCTTTCTTATGCAAAGAACAATAAAGCCTTGCGACCAAGCTGCTGGAAAATGTCCCTTATCACATATTTTACAGAATAAATTGCATAACCTGTGTAATGTTTCCTATTATTTCATAATGTTGTGATTTGTAGCAATTAATAGCACGAAAAAATGGTACCCTAGGCTAAGTTAATAGCTTGTAATAGCTTGTTATGGAAACTACCTTTGTAAAGCGCTAAGTAAGTAAAAGAAAACGAACACACACACGAACACACAAACACACACACACACACACAAACCGCCATATTCGTACATGGAAGGCCTGTAACCACTCGCATCCATGCAGTCTGATCAGGACCTTCCCTACTCGTTGACGTATTATTGAACAGATTATTCTAATTTGGTAAGCGGACAACGCAGTTTCTACTCCGACTACATGAATTCACTAGCTCATCTCGATTCTAGTTTTTTTTTCCGCATATGCACTTAAAGACAACGGACACACTTGGACAATTTCAACCATTTGTTTTCAAGTGAGATGACTCATGTGATTTCATATTTTGCTCTTCTAGGACACTTTAATTTAAAATCGAAACTTTTGACCTATATCATATGTGTTTATCTCGGCTGCAATGAATTAGTCTCTTTTCGACAGAATCTAGAAACATGTTTTCGTATGTGAAAGTTGCTTTTATTTAAAAACATCCATATGTGATAAAACTATAGACTGTAATTTTTGAAACTTTTGTCGTCCTTGAAAACAGCATTTAGATCTCTGGGTTTGCTTGACAAAACAGTTATTGACAGTCTTTGACATCTTACAACAACATACTGATAATTAATATACACTCTTAAATATATGATGAATTCTTCCAAGTAGTATAATGGAAGATCCATTGAAGCCATATATTTATTTACGGGTAGCTACTTGGCGTCTTGTGTATAACATATACGATGTCTTGCGAATACGAAATATGGTGGTCGTCATATTTCGTGTCTTGTTGTTTGCTTTTTGTTCTTTCCAAAGTTAAATGTAATTTCCATAGATTATATTGTGTATAAGATATATGGTAGCTTGCGTTGGATTAACTTTGTTAAATTCATTATTAAATAGACCTTTTTCACATTGCTATCTCCTATACCGGGCGCTCTTCAATTAAAATCGATTATTATAAGTAGTATGTAATCAAACGATGAGGCAAATCGCTTGTCTAATACACTGATAAAATAGGTTATTATAATTAATCATCGTGTTAAATGGCCTTTTGGAGTCTTGAAGTATTTTCTTATTAACTGAATGTCAATTTATAAAACGTGCATTATTTTGACAAATACCCAAATAAGCAATAAAGGGAAGGAAACGCACAACCAACACACGAATAAGACTAGGCGTAATATTGGTTTTCATTTACTCTGGCATACTGTAGAATTAGCCATGAGTACTCGTCTTTGTTTATTATAGTGATTAATTTGATTTTTATGCTTTCGCTTTGACGCACTGACTGAGTTGGGAGCCTTTATGCGAACCGAATTTTTATGTATTTCTGTATTAAGAGTAGCATCGGGACCCAGGGTGAAGTTAGTTAGCTGTAAAAGTGCTTTAAACTCCACCCTCCCCCCCCCCCACCCCCACGGTGGTTTGCTCTACTGACCGTTCAAAGGCGGTGGTCCCGGCGTCAGTCTTACACTGTGCTTTATTCTACGAGGCGATTTGTTTTATGTCTTACCTTGTGTCATTTTGTTCTTGTGTTTTTCAGTCCTTTTAGCATAGCGATTACCTCGCTTAGGGAAGAGAGAGCTAATCTTAGTGCTTTTCGTACGTTTGTTCGATTTGTGCTTGTTTGGATTTGTCGGTTTCCTGTTCTTCTTGATGTCTGGGAAGGGCTGCGGTTTGTGATTGTGGTACTTTCTGGACTTTTCTCTATCCTTTTTTATGATTAAATTACATGTTTTAGGTCAATATAGACGGCATAAATTGATATGTATATAAAAATAACCTGAACTGATTATACACTCTTTACTTATTTAAAGGTCTGTGTCAGTTTATCATTAGGTTAAACTTTATCATAGTTAAAGTAAAGTAAATATAAAAATACTAACTTTAGATTGAAATATGTCAAAATAATTAATTCCTGTAATTTTATTTACATTTAAACTAAAGAACTGCTGACCTCAAAACAAAGGACATTGATCACTTCCAGGGCCCAGTTGTTCAAAGCTAACGATGTCGTTAGTTAACGATTCGTTAAAATTTACATCAAGTGATACGCAAATATGCTGAAATATTTTGCTGAAAAAATGTGAGTAGCTTTTGCAGTGCAAAAGCTACTCACATTTTTTCAGCACAAAATATCAGAATATTGTATATTGAATCTGCTAAAACAGTTAACGAAATGACCCTTAACCAGCTCGTTAAGCTAACGATGCTTTGAACAACTGGGCCCAGGTTTTTAATGATTACCTCTAATATTTGAAAAGCAGGGAATGAGCTGTCACATGACTGCCAAAATATATCCAAAATATATTGGCTAGAAATATATCTGAACCAAAATACTATCAAGACACATAAAATATACAGCGAGAAAAGTAAATATAGTATAACCAAAACGCAAATAAGATAAGAAACAAGTCCAGGAAGTGCCACAATTACAAGCCGATGCCTTTCCAAGACACCAAGAGGAAGAGGAAACTGACAAAACCAAACAAGCGCAAATCGAACAAACGTACGAAAAGCACTAAGATTAGCTCTCTCTTCCCCAAGCTTGGTAATCGCAATGCTAAAAGGACTGAAACACAAGAACAAAATAACACAAGACAAAACTTAAAACAAATCGCCTCGAAGAATAAATCACAAAGCAACAAATAGTAAGACCAACCGGGATTACGCCCTTTGAACGGTCAGTTAAATAAACCACCTTGGGTGGGGTGGGTGGGGGGTGCGAGGGCGGGGCGGGGTGGTTTAAACTACTTTTAACAGCCCAAAATACTTAAATGAAACAAAAAACTATCAAGAAATAGATTTTGCCTTTAAAGTAAAATAATGCACTAATACTTTACCACTCTAAATATTTAGAGAAACAAGACGCAAACAATGTACTTTTTCAGGTTGCCACTTGAAAGTATTTTGTTTAGCGCACCGCAACAATACACTGCCCAGCTAGCATTCTACGTAAATGTACATCGGGCCGTCTTTGGCCCGTCAGCTATCCTGACGGGACGATGACGGCCCGATATAGATTTACGTAGAATGCTGACTGGGTGTAACAAGACACAAATCCGTTTTGATAGCGCATTATATACGTATTATATATATTTTGATTCTTTTTTTCTTTTTCCTATGGTAAAGTTTTACAAATAGTAACTGATCTCCATGAATTTTCACTTGGCAGTTAGAGAAGAAAACATCTATACCCGGCCTATTGTCTTTCAAATCAATTTACCAATTATCCCAATTTATTATAAAGACATGCAGGGTACACTAATAAATAAATAAATCAATAAATAAATAATCTGATAAAATATGTCATAAATTAATTAACATTCCACAGATTAATAATAACTACGTTCGTGTGTCATCTTTCTCAAATGTTTTGATAATAAACAAAACATTATTAGAACTATAGCATCCGTTTTTTCGCAGATGATACTGGTGTATATATGATAGTTAATGATCCTGTCGAACTTCTGAATTTAGAAGTTGACATAATCACCAAGTGATTGACCAAGAATTGCTTGTTAAATTTTAATCCTAATAAAACTGAAAGTTTCCTGATCTCACGTAAATTTAATCGTCCCTTTCATCCTCCCCTTTCTATGCTCGATCAATAAATCCTACAAACATCTTGGCATCTATCTTTCAAATGACTTCACATAGCATAAACATATCGAATATATCAAGGGAAAAGCATGGAGCAGGATAAATGTAATGCGGAAACTAAGTTTCAACTGAACAGGCCATTCCTAAAAACAATTTATTTAACCTTCATTTGACCGGTTTTGGAATTCGCTGATGTGTCATGTGATAATTGCACGCATTATGAAAAAAAAAAAAAAAAAAAAAAAAAAAAAAAGAGTTAGAAAAACTACAGAGTGAGGCTGCAAGAATTGTTACAGGCACTACAAAAAAGATAAAAGAAAAGTCCATGGAGTGTCACTATCACATACCGCAACCCTTCCCAGACACCAAGATGAAGAGGAATCAGACAAAATTAAACAAGCGCAAATCGAACAAACGTACGAAAACACTAAGATTAGCCCTCTCTTTCCCAAGCGAGGTAATCGCAATGCTAAAAGGACTGAAAACACAAGAACAAAATAACACTAGGCAAGACTTAAAACAAATCGCCTCGTAGAATAAACCACAAAGTCACAAAGAGTAAGAGTAAGACTAACACCGGGACTACCGCCTTAGAACGGTCAGTTATATAAACCACCTACTACATTTTTTTTCTAAATCTGTACACTAAGTCACCGTAAAATTCTGGTTCCGAAATATCTTGTTTTTATACGTGCTCTTTATGCAGGAATTGGTTGGGACACTCTTGACTCGAGACGTAGAATGCACAACCTTACATTACTTTGTAAGATTTATATCAACCAAACACTTCCACATCTATCAACACTACTTCCTCCTTCTATTATTCTCTCAGAATACACTTTACGTAATTCCGATGACACTCAAACTGTGCATGCACGCAAAACTCTGTCCAACAGTTTATTTTTCCCTCAGCTGTCAGAGAATGGAATAATTTACCATAAGAGCGCAGAAAACGTGAACAACGATTTATTCCTAAAACGCATCTCAGACTCTCCATTCTGTCGGTGCGGCGCCAATGAAAACGCCCTTTACTTTTTCTTAAACTGTCTGCAGTGCGCCCAACAACATGCAGATCTCGTACACACTGTTTCCCAACACATCACCGTAAGCCTTCGCGTTATTTTATTTCGGGACAGCATGCTGTCCACCCAGACAAATACATTCATAGCTGAAGCAATACACAGAATCGGGACCCAAAGAGATTTTAAGTCCTTATCACAAAATTAAGCAATTTTTCCCCGCATTTTCTAATTAGGAGAGAAACCATAGACAGAATATTATTCACTGTAGAGTTAAAAATATACATCATCTAGACACGAAATGATTGCCCCACACAATTTCTCTCTCTCTCTCTCTCTCTCTCTCTCTCTCTCTCTCTCTCTCTCTCTCTCTCTCTCTCTCTCTCTCTCTCTCCTTATTGACTAGAAAGTTTTAACTATTTACTTTCGACTGTCAGATCTATCGAACAGCCATGACATGATACGCAATGTTTTTGTTTTTATTTGACATGTCTTGTAATGGTCCTGTCGGTGCTTGATCATTCAGATTTTCCGCCACACTGTATACAGACCAATGAAATCAGAGAGAGGAATCAAACAAGCAGATTTTTTGTTTCAATCCTATCAAATGCGTTATTTGTTGTTTGTACTCGTGAAAGTGTTGAAAAAATAAAACATGTTTAAACTAAACTGTATAATCACAAGCGCGTACCAAAAGGAGATACATCTATTGTCTGTAAATTATAACTCTGACCTTTGATTTAATGGATAAATTAGCACATAATAGACTAATCAAACACCTGCCTAGTGAGAGTTACGCGCCCTAAATACAGGCTTCTTTCCGAGCAGGCTGCATTTTAATGCTTTTCAAATCAAACCCGGGGGCTTTATAGAAGCTCAACACGGGACGGGACATGTTTGAGGTCCTGCATGATAACAACAGCAAAATGGCAAATGTACCTAGCGATGACATGGATCAACTTGGAAATTCGTCCAGCCTGATCAGAAGTTTCGTTGTAAGTTCAGTGGCTGGCTATTACCCAAAACGCTTGTTCTTTTGGCTTGCGGACAGTGATAACTGACTCTCCGGAACAGATGGTAAGGCTGATCTGAGTCTTCGCTGGATGCGCAGATGATCTTATTAATTTTGTCGTGCTTCGGCTCACTTATTAGTTAAGGAAACACGATCGAAAATCTTTAAAATGATTGTTTGACAGAGACAATAATTTAGGGCTATACCTGACATTAGATAGAAGCCGTGAGAAAGACCAAATGAAACGGCCATTAAAACGCAACACGAATTTCTGATACAGATAGAACAGTTTTTTTTAGGATGACTATAAATATAACAGTAAAGACTCTGGCTATTAGACGACCGTATTCATAGTTCTTAGTATGATATTTCGGGTATAAAATATAAATCATATAAATATAGTGAAAAACTCTGGTTATTAGACGGTCGTACCCACAGTTCTTAGTATGGTATTTCGGATATAAAATATAAATTATACTGTTCAGTTGACAGTTTTTGTGAGTAGGTTAGTGTACAAAATAAATTCTAATTTTATGTAGTTTATTTATTTATTTCAAAAGAATCTTTTTTCTTAAATGGAAATAAATGAAAACGGCATGTCATGTACACGTTCAGCTTGCGGTAAACGAAATCGTTATCTAACTTTAAGTCTCTAAGCAGTATTTTGACTATTAATACTAATTTAACGAAGCAATAAAATAAAGAAAACAATTTAAAGTATTCTCTAGCAAATATTTATGCTTTGTGGTTCCCAAGCGGAACTCTTCATCTCTCCTGCGTTTGTTCATCTGAGGCCATGGCAGGCCTCCGTTTGATGTAAAGATGGTACTTGTTTTAGCCGAAGAATCAATAGATTCAAAGAGAAATACCTTTAAGAGCCATGAACAAAATTGAAAACCGCTGAAATGTGTCAGTTTGCGTGGACTAGACTAGCTACTGTGGTCAATAAGGCCATACCGGTAACAATCATATAAAAAAATTCAAATATCCCGGAATGGGCCAAGTGATCACAAAGGATCAGAAAGGAAGTCGTAGTTAGAATTATATGGGCACTATTAGCTCAACTTAGCACGAAGTGCTCAAACTGAGCTGTTGTTTTTGGTCTATAAAAGTAAGAGAAATATCCAGGGAATGCCACAATCACAAGCCGCAGCCCATCACAGACACAAATGTCCGTCGTCCATTGTGCGTCGTGCGTTGACGGTCAAGCGGCGTCAACAATTTGCTTTAAAAGACTACTCCTCCTACTCCCCTAGGACAATTGACTCCAAACTGGTAGAAAGCATCGGGTCCAGTTGTTGGTAAAAAATAGCTAAAATCGTTCTGATAGGAAATCCAAGATGGCCGCCATATTAAAAATCTCTTTTTTGCTTCTTCTCCTGAAACGAAAATACAATTGTCTTGAATCTTCGGAAGCATCGGGTTGGCTAGTAGATTAAAAATAGCTAAAATCGTTTTGTTCGGAGATCCAAGATGGCCGCTATGGACGCCATCTTGAAATTATATTTTTAGTTTCTTTCTGAACCGAAAAGGCAAGTTGACTCGAAACATGGTAGGAAGTATCAGGGTGACTTGTACATTAAAAAGCTAAAATCAGAAATCCATGATGGCCGCCTTGGGCGCTATCTCAAAAATATATTTTGCGCTTCTTCTCCTGAGCCGAACGGCCAATTGACTTGAAACTCTATTTAAAGCATCAGGCTGACTTGCAGATCAAAAATAGCTAACATCCTTTCGATCCGAAATCCAAGATGGCCGCAATGGCCGCTATCTTGGAATCTATTTTGCACTTCTTTTCCTGAACCGAAAGGCCAATTTACTCGAAACTTGATAGGAAGTATCTGGGTGACTTGTTAATCAAAATAGCTACCATTTCTGTTCAGAGAGCCAAGATGGTCGCCCTAGCAGCCATGTTGAGACTCTATTTTGAACTTTTTATTTAAATCCTGAACCTAAAGGGCAATTGACATAACACTTCATTGGAAGTATCTAGGTGACTTGTATATCAAAAGTAGCTAAAATCATACTGTTTCGAAATCCAAGATGGCCGCCATCTTTAAAATCTATATTGAACTGCTTCTCTTGAACCGAAAGGTCAATTGACTCGAAACTTGTCTGGTAATCAGGTGAGCGATACAGTACCATCTAGGCCCTTTTAATTATAAAGGATATGATTATTTTATTTCACATCTAAAAATTCAGGGTAATGCGGGAACATCATTCATTGAATTGTTAATAGAATGGAAACAAAAAACTGAGTTACAAAATGATGCAAGAGCCTCTGGTTTTATGTTCAAACACTGACATCAATCAGCACAGTCTCAATCGGACCTTCCGTGCTCATCATGTCTTTTCTACAGTATGCCATGATTCTGAAAGCGGCTCGCAAAAATTCTGATCAGAGGCGCGTTGTTTAGAACTAGCAAACCTAGCTGCTGTGTAGCAAAGGCAGCATTGCCGTTGTTTGGAAGATGGAAAAGTTAGCTGCTAGCCTACATAAGCTAGCTCTCTGAAGTAATGTTACCTAAAATGGCAACAGTCTTTAGTTCGCGGATTGGATAAGATGGGAGCTGCCATATTCGACAGTTAGAATCACTGTTTTCGTTGCATAGGTATCTAGTTTTGCTCGTTTTGCTATCTTTTTAGCTGCCTTTCAGCCAGCTTTAAGCAACGCATCTCGTATCACGGGAGCCCGTCTTCGACGGAAAGATCATTAACCATTACAGAAACACGCCTATTCAAATATATTGGAAATTTCACCGCCACAAACTGAAAGTTTTCAGATAGAAATTCTGATATTTTTCATATATATGCTCAAAACGTAGGATGTGGGTATTTGTTAGAACCGCCTCGTCAAAGCGGTTCTAACGAGTACCAACAAACTATGTTTTTGAGCAGAAATAAGAAAAAATAGTGTATACACTTAAAACCCCCAGTTTTTCTTTGGTCGGGCCCACCGGAGTCTAACTGTTGGTTAGCTCCAGTATTTTAGTTGTTTCGTGCTGTCGAGTCCTCATCGTTGTTTCATCTCTGTAATTAGTTGATATTTTGTGTTCTCGGAGATGTAGCACTGATGAGTTAGGAAGCCTTCATGCGGACTGAAAAAAAATATGTGTCTAAACCTCGGCAGGAGTAAGGGCGAGGATTGTGGCCACGTAAAATCGAGTTAAGCCCCCCAAGAAAATACTTTTCACTGACCGTTCCAAGGCGGTTCTTCTGTCATGGTTTATTTTTGTTATAGTTCGTCTTTGAATGTGTGTGTCGCTTACATATTTTTGTTTTGGATAGCCATTTGGCCACTTTGTGGGAAATTAACTGTCCATTTGGCTTTCTGCTAGTGATGTTTCCATTAGGGTTTAGTTATTTCGTGTTTGTTTTCTTTCCCTTTGATGTCTCTGATGGGAGGTGTGGGATAATTGTATCGATTCCTGATCATTGCCTTCTATTATATTTTACAACACAGAGGTGGGGTTTATGGGGTATCAAAATTGTATAGGTATCTTTTCGTGATGCGATCAATATATCGTGTTTTGCACTTTCCTGTTTAAAGAGGCCCGTAAGATTGGCCGCTCTCAAGCAAAGTAATGTTACAGCAAACGCATAGTGTATGCATTTATGTGCGTGCATTATTTTGCTGTCATTCTGTTTTATGATGGGGTCAACATATGTCCTTTTATAACAGGTTTATTGGCAAAATTCCATTATATTGACTGTAATTTTATAGTTTCTGTTTTATGTGTTTTAAGTTAAAGACCAGAATTGGCTCTTAAAGTACATAAGCGCATTAACTGAAGTGCAGTAGCTGTGTTATTCATTACAATTATTTGAAAGTTTGATCTAGAATACACAAATGCCTCTTAGTAATGTAATATTAGACGCTTGAGCAATTTAGATCTTGGAAGCAGAACGTTCTTCATTTCATTAGTTTGACTGTTATTGTGTTTTATAGTACACTTGCGTGGCCATATGATGCAAAATATGCAATAAAAGGATTATGAAACAGGATACAATCTGATGACGTGCAGTGCGCGTTTCTTCATAAATTCAAAATGCACTCTAATGATAAATTCTAATCCACTACTGCCGGTAATTCAAGCCAAGTCGGCAAGTAAAACTTTCGTGTATTAACGCAATAGGTTTATCTCATGTCCGGAGCAACGCAACCAAGATTTCAGGAAGTACGGATACATGTTTGCTGCGCCAAGCAATAACATGCCGTATTTTTCGCAAATGCGGACATCAAAGGTAAAGGTCATACTGCGCATCCTCACAGGTTGATCAAGGTCTTCACTGTCAGCTAACAGAATTATTGGATACTGCAGAATATATGAATGATGAGCAAATGCCCAGATGATACTCTGCGCACACGCAGGATGATCTGAATCTGCGGATTTTGCTTATGTTCGAAGGCACTTTTTTGCTTAATGTGGGCCATTTAATTCTTACATCACGAAAACATACCTATATAATTTTGATCCCCTTAAACCCCACATTTATATAGTAAAACTGGGGTTTACAGGGATATACGTTATTTGTTTCTTATTTCTGCTCAAAACATAGACTGTGGGTACTCGTCAGAACTGCCTCGGCGAGGTCAGAAATATGAAAAATATCAAAATTTTTATCAGAAAACTTTCAGATTTTGGTGATGGAATTTTCAATATATTTGAATAGGCGTGTTTTCGTCATGAAACCACAAATATAACCATTTCTAAATATCAAAACTGCAAATTTTAATGTGCATCCCATCTATGAATACAAGGATGATATCAACACCTTAAAAGCAATACAGAAACATACACGCAGACTGCCAAAGATAAGAAGTCAATTGTTAACGCAGTCTGCCAGGTATGTAGTTTAAATATAATTTAAGAAATGTCACACTCATGAAGCAGAGCCCTCCTGAAGCACCAAAACAAAGGAGAGATGAAGAAAAAATAAGGACAAAAGAACTGCCATAAATGAATCACAGAAGCAAAAAAAAAAAAAAAAAAAAAAGAAAAGTACAGCTGCCTTGGGACGATCAGTAGGAAGGGCGGTTGGGTTGGGGGCGCGGATAAACCAGTTTTAGACGATCTAGAACACTTTTCGAATATTAAAGAGATTCTGAGCAAACTTCCTACGTGGCATTGGTTACAAAGCTCCATAAAAGGCCTTATAAAAATAACTTATCGCAAACTTTCATTCATGCACTGTGACTTAACTCTCAAAATTAATATCTTCTTATCTTACTTTATTAAAAAGTATGTAATTAAAAACTGTGAGACAGTATATGAGAGATTCTGCAGTGCGTAACTGAAGTTCGTCATGATAGAAGATGTGTACGGACATGCGACAATTACAAATTTCTAGAATAGTCTGCACATAAGCAGACTGGTTGCTTTTTATTTCCACACTACCTAGCGTCTTTCTTTCTACAATAGTCCCATTTTTGTTCGATTTGATAACGTTTTGTTTTTACATATGGCGTCTCTAGAGTAAATAAACAAAGGAAATGGTGGATTAGATGCATTTGTGTGGCTCATTTAGCATCAAATGTTTGATGCAGAGTGTACAGCCAAAGCAATGCTAATATCAATTAGTCGGCTGTAAAAGTGCTTTAAACCCCCGGTGGATTATTCTACTGACCGTTCTAAGGTGGTGGTTCCGGTGTTAGTCTTACTCTTTTTGCTTTGTGGTTTATTCTACGAGGCAATTTGTTTAAGGTTTTGCCTTGTTGTTGTGTTTTTCAGTCCTTTTAGAATAGCGATAACCTCGCTTGGAGACGAGAAAACTTTACGTACGTTTTTTTTTTTCGATTTGCTCTTGATTGGTTTTGTCAGTTTTTTCTCTTCCTCTTGGTGTCTGGGAAGGGCTGAGGCTTGTGATTGTGGCACTCCCTGAACTTTTCTCCTATTACCTTTTTTACAACATGTAGTATATCAGCCAGGTTTTGCATTTATACAATAGTGTCGTTTTTATCCATTTCCTTAAACAACTAATAAGGTTTTATGAGAAACGTTGATTGATGAAAAGGTTAAAGAATGAGACAACTTTTATTCATCCCTTTTTATGAAATACGTGATGTTTTCATTGTTTTTAGTTTTGTGGGTGTGTTAATTATTCTCAACGGTCATTTCTGTTAGAATCTATTCCATCACAAAAACATACCTATATAATTTTGATTCTTTTAAACCCCATTTTCGTGCAGCAAAACTGGGATTTACAGGGGTATACATTAATTTTCCTACTTCTGCTAAAAAGCGTAGATTGTGTGTACTCGTTAGAACCACTTCAGCAAGGCGGTTCTAACAACTACCCACAATCTATGTTTTGAGCAGAAATATGAAAAAATATCAGAATTTTTTACCTGAAACTTTCAGTTTTTGGTGGTGAAACTTTCAATGTTTTTGAATAGGCGTGCTTTCGTTATACATCTTCACTAGAGCTGCTGTTCGTGTCATGGCGCGGCCATAAAGCTGCTCACCATACATCACTAAATTCCGAATTTGACAAAAAACAAAATAAGTCTGGTCGTTTTTTGCAGCATTTGCACATACAGTCGAACATCGCTATCTCGAACTCGCTTATTTCGAATTACCGCTTATCTCGAAGTGAAAATCTTGTCCCTGTTTTAACATGAAACTATGACAACCGGTAACAAAATAATGTGGAAAAGAGGAGAAATTGCTCCTAAGGAGCAATTTCTCCTCTTTTCCACATTATATATATATGTATATATAACTTGAGGAGTCTAATTGCACATTCATTTGTTAAATGTGGTTGTTCAATTCATTGTTTTCCTCACTCTCTCAACTCTGATATGTCGAGTTACGGATATCTCGAAGTGTTTCAGTGAGTCCCTTGGAATTCGTGATAACGAAAGTCGACTGTTTTTGTCATTCTGTTGTCTACTGAACTGTAGTGTGTATGAAGCGTATTACAGTGTCTGTATCGCTTCTACTTTTGGTGACTCGGGATGTTGTATTGACGGAAATCGGTCACCAAAGCTCCTCCTGAATATTCAATTCAAGTCACTTCTATAGCATTACGAAAACACGCCTATTCAAATATATTGAAAATTTCACCTCCAAAATCTGACAAATTTTAGATAAAAAACTCTGATATTTTTTCATATTTCTGCTCAAACATAGATTGTGGGTACTCGTTAGAACCGCCTCGGCGAGGCGGTTCTAACAAGTACCCACAATCTATGTTTTTGAGCATAGATAAGAATATAATGTATACTCCTGTAAACCCCAGTTTTACTATATAAAAGTGGGGTTTAAAGGGATCAAAATAATATAGGCATGTTTTCGTTATGGGGGCATAAAACATCCCCAGGAAAAGTAACGCATTTATTGAGCATGTTTTTTCCTGGTAATGAATATGGCTAAATCTATCGTTGTTACCAAGTTCGTTACCATTAATACAACAAACAATAGGCAACAAGCTCATTATTTTGCGACTGATGTGCTTTCGTTCTTCAATTAACACAAATGGAGAAATGCTCTTAGGCTACTGAGGTTTCGATTTCTGTTAAATGCGTTAAATGGTGCTAATAGATGGCACTGTTAAGTTCATATATTGAAATATTATATTTGAAAATAACACGTCTTTCTATTAGCATATTATGCTTCTTCAAGTATACTCATACCTACTGCCAGTTGTGTATTACATGTGTACCCCTGCGGGTTTTCCTACTATCTGTTCCAAAGTGGTTCCTCAACTGCATTTCTTCTTTGTTTGTGCGTCGGTGGTTTCATATCTGACGTTTGGTTTGTCATTATATTTTCCTCATCTCTCCTTCTTTTGGTGCCTCGGGAGGGCTATGCTTCGTGATTATGGCTTTTCCTGGATATCTTCACAACAGATGACCTGTATTTGAACAGTCAATAGCACGACAGACCTAACCGTCCATTGAACTCGTATATGACCGGGGCAAGCATTTTTTACAAACTGCATGTGGGCCCAGCAAAGAAAGATAAGACTGCGTCGATACGCAATCTGATCAGAGTCGTCGCTGGTCACCTGGATCTTTAGCTACCTAAAGGTTGTCCTGCGAAAACTGGTCAGCCTGCGCGAATGTTCGTTTAATTATAGATCAAAATAAAACCTTGACCGCTAACCTGCACGTTTGGCTTCATTATTTTTATTTGACGTAATACAGCTGGGAACCTGAAGGCTCAGATATCCGGACAAGGTTATATTACGATATTTGCCTGTTAACGTATGTAAAAATCGCCGAATGAATGGCAACCAGTATAAACATTTATTAGAAGCCGCGTTCTGTGGCGTCTGGTCTGTATCTAAAATATTTGCTCAGATTTAATTGTCCAAATACTTATGGTAAATAGGTTTTGCATTCAAACATGGAATAGAAATCAACATGGAAAGTCCAAAAGTTTCTCTTTGTAAATCAAGAGCACACAACAGAATGAAAATTGGTGAGTCAGTATTTTAACGTCTCTTCATGATACACAGTTATTTATTTTGCGAGGTAGCATACGCTACCTAGCACCGGTAAAGCGGTATTCGGTTTTAAAGTAACAAGAATGGGCTCAGTGATCTATAAGGAAATAAAAAGTATAATCTGCACGATGGCGAGACGTCTTCCGGCCGCCACATGACACTGAAACCAGTTGAGGTGAAGCGAAAATACACAATCCACGGAAAAGTTCGTTCCAAGCCAACAAAAGTAGACGGAAGAGACGCTGTCAGCCGCGCAGTTACATACATCACGCAGACCAAAATGATAAACGAGCCAGCGCACGACAAAACCTACAATACGACTTATGTGACCAACGAAGATACAGATCAGCCTGCACGTCGGCGCAGTCTAACCAAAGCCTTTGCTGATCGCATGTGCCTTCTACAACATCCCAGTTATTCAAAGAAGAAAAAAAAACGAGAACCGTTGCCATACTGTGAGGATATACTGGTTGAACTGAACTGATAATCACACAGGTCTTATTGTAGGTTATGTCGTGAGCTGGCTCATTAATTCGAAACTGCAGACGAGCGGTCAATAGTAGGACTGTCTATTGGATAGGATAATATGACTAAGGAGACTAGATATACTTGGTAGATTGTAGGCTATTTCCGTCAAGTGAGCTAACTGTATACTTCTGTTTGAGTAATGCACGCCAAGCCCCTTCTGAAAATGGCTCTGTCCTATCAGGAAAGAGACCTATTTGCATAATGGCTTGATGAGCAGGAAAGCAAGCAGCATGTTACAAAAGATGCGTCTCGTGTAGTAATAGAAAAAAAAAATAAATAAAAATATATATATATACCAGAGGAACATATCTAGAACCCTTGAAATTTAGAACTTAACAACCACACCATAACCTTACTGAAGCAGTTACAAACAGCAACACAAAATACACAATAAATATCCAGCCTGTACTTTAATTCGTGGCTCAGCTACAGTACATTGCGTTCCAACAGCCAATAAACGTAACAATGAGACAACAAACATGACGAAACACGAAAAAAGTCTCACAGGGAGCCGCAAGCCTACATAAAGAACGAACAACATTAGAACACACGATTTTGAACAGTAAGTGAGGTTTAAATACATTCGTCGGTCTCCATGCTTTCTCCCTAGGTTCAAAGATTGTAAAAAACGATATAATTATTGTACTCGCATAGAGGCTCCCTTACTCTGATAGAGTTCGGGAGCCTCTATGCGAGCAGAACAATCACAAAAAAAAAAAAAAAAAAAAAAACAACAAAAAAACTTGCAAATCAAATTAAATCACTGCACGAAACCAGGATGAGAGTTTGTGGTAAAAATCTAAGATTCTGACAGCAAAGAAAGAAACTCAAGTAAAGACATAATATCAGCTACCCACCATATAATGAAATGTTTAATTCAGCACCGACATGTAGTGTGAGAATCGACGGCCGTCATGAAATTTAAGAGCAAATCATAGATGTCAATAGTGCATTCTGTCGCACAGCACCTATGCTATACCTATGTTATAGACATAACATTAACATCACATAGTCTTTTTATACTGCAAACAAAAAACTTATCAGATCGTGCGAATGGGTCTTTTTAATATTTCTTTTATCGTATTTGTTTCGACGAAATGCAGTTTTGTGTTGTCAACTCTTATCCGTTCGGCGCTTTGCAAAGTCTTGGTTCCGTGATTATGGCCTTTCCTGGGTATTACATATTTCATTTTTACTCCTTTCCATGTTTGTGCAGCGCGACTATGCGGACCTAACGTTTGTTTGTAATTTGGAGCTGCATTAGAATGCATGTGGAATTTTCGCGAAAGTGGTTTATAATTATGTTCGTTCCAAGGCGGATATGTAGATAGCTATCATCTTTGTTGTTATTCTAGCGCTGTTTTTGCTCCCTTCTGAACAACAAAAATGTCTCGAAAGGTAATATTTGCTCCACCGGAGGCACTTTCTTTTCGTTTAGAGTAAACCACTTTTTTTTCAGAATGAGATATATGAAAAGGTATACAGCAACCAGGAATACATATGTATAGTCTAAACAGAAAAAAAAAAAACGAAGTCCAAAAAGTGTATCTCTTACCGAAAATGCCGGAAAATCCTCCAAGCTATCCAGTCACCCTAACGTTTACACTGCCGATCAGATCAACTCGATCATCGTCCCGAGTTCTTCCCGACCACTACTCGACCGTACGTGACCTATTACTCGACCATTCACGACGCCTTCACGACTTCAACCCGACAACTGTTCAGAACTGTACTGGATAATCCCTATCCAATCACGATCCCTACGTGATCTCTACTCGACCAGCTTATGAGTTGGCCCTCAAATCAATCTCTACCTGATCTTGATCCAACCAGTTCGACACAGTCGTTTAGTAGTCATGGGAAAATGATTAACAAGCTGTGTATAAGTAATTTCAGTATCAACAAGCTTCAAGTTTGTAGGTAGCAGTTGTGGTCTCTGCATGTTTTAGCAGCGCAAGAGAGATTGTAAGATCTGTATGCCCTTTTGAAGGATCACATCGCTGTCACATGCGTTCGTGTTTGGTCGAGGGCGGTCAAGAAGCGATGAGATAGCGATCGGGTTGATCTGCACAACAGATAGAACAAAGATCATGTCTATCGAGACGGATCGTGTAGTAGTCGAGTAGAGGTCGAGGTGATCGGGTATGAATAAGTTAAGAAAATATCCCGGCCAAACTAGATCTTTACACGATTATTTCCCGATCGGTTCGATCTCTTCTCGACCGAAAAAAAAACGTTCTTTTCTCGAGCGACTGATGTCTCGATCGCTATTCAAATTGTTTTGACATGTCAAAATTTTCGGGTAACAAGCCAGAATGATGCCAAGCTAGTCAACCCCAACTACTCCTGCTGACGGAGCAAGAGCAGTTCCCGATTGCTTGATCGGGTCTGATCCATTTGATCTTTTCGGCAGTGTAGAACAAGATTAAGCGATTTTATTTTTAGCAATGCCACATTTCTCCTTTAATATGCCACTGAAAACTAGCTCTACTGTTGACGCCATTTTCTATCCTAATTGAATACATTACTTCATATTTTTATCCGCTAATGGATCCTATAATTCGATCAGCGCGATGTGAATAATAATATACACATGTTTGTGAAATATTACAGAGCCTATGTCACAATCATTATCAGCGAGTCTGACGCTATCATTTTCTAGCTAAATGCCTTTCTATATCCGATGGAGAGAACTTTGATGGACATTCAATTTGCAACTCATCTGTGGCGGATGATTTAATAAATCCGTCATTTGATGGTATTTTAGATTCTTTTCCTTGAAATCTCTCTTACAATATAAAACCCTTTACACGTGTGTGCGTTTGCGAACTGAGGACATGGAAACTATGTATTCACGAAGCACAACCGCGAAAGTGATCGGAAGTATAAATAGGATGTTGAGGCATCGAAGCAGAAAAGGCAAACTGTATATAAACAATCAGTTGCCGACGAAATAAATACAAACTTTATATCAAAATGATAAAAGTCAACGAAAACAAACTACAGTCGACTCTCGTTATCTCGAAGTCCAAGGGACTCTATGATATACTTCGAGATATCCGTACCTCGACATATCAGATTTGCAGAATTGAAGAAAAAATAATTCGAACAACCACATTTAACAAAATTAATATAATATGTAATTGGACTCTTGGAGTTAAAGATATATTGAAAATATTGTGGAAAAGCGGAGCAATTTCTCCTTTTTTCCACAATATTTTTTACCTGTTGTTAGATTTTCATATTTAGGCAGGGACCAGATTTTCACTTCGAGATAAGCGGTTATTCGAGATAAGCGAGGTCGAGATAACGAGAGTCAACTGTACAATGATATATGAAGTGCCGTGTGGTAGCCGTAAAACGTCTCTCCACTGATACGTCATAACAGTGCAAATGTTTTTCGATGAAATAATTGAGCTAATTTTGGTAGATTGGAATATCGAGCTCTACTTAAGCCAGCTCTTGGGGTAGGGTGGAGGTACATGCACCCCTGCGAACTACAATGCTGCAATATGAAGTGTCTCAATTAAATAGGGATAATGATTATCGTCCTTTCAAGCAGCTATTACCCAGTTCAATTTGCAATTGTCTTAAGTAAAGGTTTCTTTCAGGTTTTATCGAAAGGCCTTCGATCGAAACATTAAGATTAAACTGTTCTTGAGGAGCGGTTTAGCTGAGTCTGCCTACAAGCCATTCAGCCAACATTATTTTAGAAATATTCCAGATAAACAAAATCATTTTTTTTTTAATGATAAGCTAGGGTATCTGAATAATACATTTATTTCCGCTAAAAGATTATTTTCAACACACAAGAGGACACTGTGTGCTCAGGCCTTGTACGCAGTAATCAGAATTACAGTAAATGATCAGATACATGTATAAGTTATATCTGATAAGATGTGTACATAACTGCTGTTTGAACTTGGTCGCTTTTATCACAGAAGATTGTTGTGCATTCTAATCCGTACCTTAAATTTATTTGTTCCAATTCATTTATAGTTACTTTGGATTATGCTTTACACTAATTGACTTTGCCATGTACCTGTGTTTATTTACATTAGGATACCTGTCAGTTGTTTTCAAAAGCTGCATGTCGCTTTCATGCGGCCAGCAGGGTTGCTACTTACAAGACCAGCATATCTTATATTTATCAGTGCTTGTATCAGAAGAGTGTAAATACGCTTACCGTTCCATTCGTCATCTGGACCTGTGAAATTTTGGGTTTCATGCTTGCTATTTAATATTCAGCTAGTGCAAGAAATCACCATTAGTGTTGCAAATGAGAGACTCACTAAAATTCGCTGTACTTTTGCTTACCCACATTGACAAAAACAATTTGCAAGCAACCAACTTATATGACACATACTTTCTCAGTCCAGGCAATTATCTCATCACGAAAATATACCTATATAATTTTGACCACCTTATCCCCACCTTTATATAGTAAAACTGAGATATACAGATATACATTATTTAACTGATTTCTGTTCAAAAACATAGATTGTGGGTACTTGTTAGAATCGCCTCCGCGAGGCGATTCTAACGAGTACCCACAATTTATGTTTTGAGCACAAATATGTAAAATATCAGAATTTTTACCAGAAAACTTTCAGTTTAGGATGCTGAAATTTTTAATATATTTGAATAGGCGTGTATGCGTAATGCGAGAATTATGTATATGAGTCGCAACGTCAGAACAAAAAAGAAAAAAAAAAAAAAAAAAAAAAAAAACATGTGCGCCCAGCGAGGATTGAGATCAGCCTGTGCATTCGCACAGTCTAGTCAGAAGCCTCACTGGGCGCATTTTGAACAGCCAAAGATGCAAGGTTTTTTTGTTTGTTTGTTTTTTTGTTTTTGTTTTTTTTTTCCAAGCGGACAACAAAGATTTTTATCAGACTGTGTGACCTGAAACTTTGTTGGGAGCATATGCCAGAATATTCGTTTTTGTTACATTTCTGCTTATATATAACTCTTCTCAACTGTAAATCACATTAAAACCTTTTACATTTACCATAGACATATGTTTGTCTTTTCGCAAGCTGATTCAATATATGAATAACTTCCCAAACAGACTTCTTTGAGTACCAGCAAACAGACGTGTTTTATAAAAGGAGACCACCAGGTATAATGCACACCCAAATAAATAAAATCAGCAAGCAAGACCACCAAATAGATGTTCTAATCACGAAAACATGTCTATATAATTTTGACCCCCTTAAACCCACTTTTATATAGTAAAACTGGGATTTACAAGGGTATACATTATTTTTTCTTATTTCTGCTCAAAACATCGGTTGTGGGTACTCGTTAGAATCGCCTCATCGAGGCGGTTCTAACGAGTACTCACAATCTATGCTTCGAGCAGAAATTTGAAAACTATTAGAATTTTTTATCTGAAAATTTTACGTTTTTTTGTTGGTAAATTTTTTCAGTATATTTGAATATTAGGCGTGTTTTCGTAATGTTGTTTGATGGTTACATTATATCAAAACCTTAATTAAACTAGGATGTTAGCAGCACTATCATACATTCAAAAGTCCACCGATAACACCAAAGAAATAAAATCAGCAAGCAAGGCCATAAAATAAATGTTGTCGTTTGATGTCTCCATTATATTAAAAACTTAATTAAACCAGGATGTTAGCAGCACTAAAACATATATTCAAATGTCCACGGCTGAGAAGTCTATAGTAGATGAGTATTAAAGTCTTATTGCCAAGTAATTAGAACCAAGACAGGCTTCCGACGTTGTATTAGATACCAAGTTATACAAAAGTACACGAACACACTTGGCATGTAGTACTTCGAATTCTAGTTTTCTTCGCATCACGAGAACATGCCTATATAATTTTGACCCTCTAAAACCCCATTTTTAAATAGTTAAACTGGGGTTTACAGGGGTATACATTATTTTTTCTTATTGCTGCTCAAAAATATATTTGGTGGGTATATATATATATATATATATATATATATATATATATATATATATATATATATATATATATATATATATATATATATATATATATATATATATATATATGTTTTGAGCAGAAGTATGAAAAATATCTGAATTTTTATCTGAAAACTTTCAGTTTTTGGTGGTGAAATTTTCAATATATTTGAATAGGCGTGTTTTCGTAATAGTTTGAAAATTGACAAAACGCCTGTACAGATAAAACAATAGTATACTATTTAGACGATCCAAAGAACTATCCACAATTACAGATCATGGACTGCTACGTAATGACACCAAGAGGAAGAGCAAACAGCCCATAGCAGTACACAAGCCAAAGACCAACGAAAAGCAAAGCAACCACCCAGCAGGCACACAACGTTGAACAATGCCGAAGCAACGTTGATTCAAAGTGAAGACGCTGAATCAACGTTGAATTGACGTTGTTTCAACGCTGTGTGCCTGCTGGGCAGCTCTCTCAGATCACACAATAATAAGAGAACAAACAGAACAAAGCAGTGAAAGCCACTAAGCCACACGAAATTTAGCCAACACAAGAACTACCGCCTTAGGACGGTCGGTAGTAAACCTTGGTCTGCGTAGGTCATATATTATAGGATATATTCACGTGGCAGATTTTCCTGTGATGTTATATAGCTCAGAATGTTGTACACGTGTCAGAATGTTACGCGTGTCCACCACATTTATGCAGACATTGAACCTAGTTATCATAAACAATTCACTAATACTCCCTGGATAAGGTATCGGCCGGACGAACCCTCTGTTTCGCAGAGATGTTTATGCTATTTAAACTCCAAAGAAAGTGTTTACAGTGCCTAAGTGACAATTATCTGAGACGCTAAGTCAAGCTTACTGATAAACTCTGCACTATAAATCAGGCGCCCACAGATACTGATTATTTTAAAGCAAGTACGCGATTAATAAAAACCGTGGATACACACGCTCCATATTCCATTGCAAACCTAATCTTATTTGCCTTCGACAAAAAATAGCAGACTCGATTTTGTTGAGTGTGCACATGAGGATAAGTTAGTTCAGTTGTCCACTCTCTGCTTCCGTACTTTGTTTGGTTTCACGTAAATGTCAGATTGTACCGAGAACAATACATGTCCAGAATTTATGTATATGACCTCCAAATGAACCGCAATGTGAGACTCACTAAAATCAGCATGCGCGTCCTAGCAGTCTGATCAGAGTTTTCATTGCCCGCATGAAGAACATCTGCATCCTTGGCTATCCAAGTGGTGAAGATTCTGATCAGACTGCGCGAATGCGCAGTCTGATCTGAGTCTTCGCCGGGCCCACATTTCCGGAGGTACGTTTTCTGACGTTTCGGCTCAGATATAAATCAAGCTCACAGACAACAAAATATTATATGAGTGTAAGATATGATGAATCTACAAATTCTCGAATCTTTTATCGGAGATGATTTCAAGTCAAAGTCCATTATAACCGACAATACACTGCACACAAATTTTGTCATGCTGAATCAGACAACAAACCAGAATAATTGATAATATGTCTTCATGACAATGAACCATTCATTACATTAACATACCATATATACTACGGTCCGTGCCATGCGAAAACGTGTTTTCTTGCATATGCGGACAGCAAAAGCCCAAATCAGCTTGGCATCCGCTCAGTCTGATCAGAACCTTATCTATCCGTTTGCAGAATTATTCAGTAGTGTAGAACATAACGAAGCATAGCAAAGATCCTGATCAGACAATATATCTCCGCTGGATAGATCTGGGATTTTACCGTTTGCATTTAACCCAAATGGGTGGACTGGGCCATAAAATCTCAACTCAAACAAGCTTTTTCGCACGTCGCGGCTCATATATGTACTTTTTAGTCATATCTGTAGAGTATCCAATCGAGTATTTTAATCATGTAAAATTGGTAAAGGGAGATTTTGGGTATTAAGTATATTGACACTTTTCTCCTTTCGACATCTTCATCTTTTTGCAGCCGTTTTGTTTTTTATTTATTTTATTTTTTTTTCTTTGCCTGACATCATAAATATCAAGAGCTGATTGAATAAGAATGAATCATTTGGCCATGACAATCATCCTCAAGGCCCTCACAAAAACATGCACATACCAACTATAGCAGTCAAGAATAAAAAAATAAGTGAGAAACCAAATAAAGCCAATAAGAAATGTTTACATATAAATATTTGTATGTTTTAGAAATTCATCAACTTGATAATGGCGATGGTGGTATCAAATCTATGAAATTGAGAAATGTAACCGCTTTACTTTTTGCTTATTAGTTTAGCTGGCTCCAGACATAATAGGGATAGGAAAGTTCACACTCCCTAGTGAATGGAGAGCATTATGTCTTCGTCATACATAACTACAATTCTATAAACTGAAGAAAAAAAAAACATAAAACATTTTGGGAAATTATTTTAGGGAAGAAACTTTGATACCTGATAATTTGCTTATTACGGAATGTAACCTTGGCAATTACCAAAAAGCATAATGATTTCCGAGACATTACAGGCTGTATCTGTGGTACTAATATTTAAAACAGAAAACACTCAACAAAATACTGTATTTTCCTATATGAAACACATTGATCTCTCGAGGTCCTCCGTCCTGGAGAATGTCACTCTGCCTAACCCATTTCCGGGTATCTCACTAACCAGTAAGCATAATGAGTTCATGGAAACAAGGGGCTTAGTCTTCAAAAGCAATAAGTGAAGTAGAAATTGTCCATACAAGCTACAACATGTTGTCATAAGAAAGTCATTGATGCACATGGGCCTTTACTTGGATGTGCAACCTATTAATCGCACTGGATCAATGTACTTACTGATCTAATTCTCACCCTTATTCTAAGGAAATAAAAGGCTATGCCTTCAGAATAAAACTGAAAGTAGAAATTATTGTACAGTGTTCAATGTTTTGCCATAAGAAAGAAATTCCAAAACTTCCAGCTTTTGTCATACAGAAGATAGTTTGCCCCTTATGGGCCCCTTACTGGGAAATATGGATCCACATCGTCCTGTTCTTGTTTGTGTCAAGGGTACATATAAGCCTTATGAGTTGAAGAAAACAAGAGGATAATTCAAAGGGCCCTGAATAATAGTCGATTATAATCAACAGTGTGTAAAGAAGGTTTAGTATCTTGGCATATATATTCAGACCCAACATGGGGCCCAGAGTAAGATTTTTAATGCTATCTACCCCCAGTTCCAATTTTGAGTAAGCATGTTTCCCTGTTTAAAATCATCATTTCAGTGAAATAAGGCGCCAAATGTTCCAAATTATAGTGAATATATCGAATACAATGCTTAAACTGCTATATTTCTCGCTTTGAACGGAATTGTACTAACAAATACACACTAAGTATTAATTCTAATGAATATTCATGAATATGCAAATTGACTTATTGACATGTATAAATTATGAATAGAAATTTAAAAGTAATGTATATAAGCTTTTCTTTCGTATAAATTTTGATAATCAATCTTTACTTCAGGCTGAGAATTGAGCAATTTATTATGTAACTTTGGTTTGCAGAATATATGTAAATTAATATCAATTAATATTCAATTTTACAAATATGCAAAATTTAATGTTCTAATTTGCATATCTGAATTTTAGATGAAAGGGCTAATGAATGCTTTAATGTGGTTCTAAGTTTATTGTTCAACGTTGAATGCAGGCTGAGATGTAAGTAGATTACTGTTTTTTTTTGTTTTGTTTTTTTTGTATGTTTGTTTTTTTTTGCAGGTTTAAATTCAACAAAAATATGTGTAATTAATATTCATTAATATGCAAAAGAGCTTGCATATCTGAATGCCAAATAAAATGTGAATGTATTGGATTTTATTTGGCACCATTTTTTTTATTCTGTGTTGACCCTGTGTTGACCAAAGGTTGAGAAAATTATTTATTTACTATGTATATTACTGTAAAATTCATTTATTGGTGGTCATCCTGAAATTGTCGGTAGCCATCTTGAAAACGGAAAAAAAAACATTTTCGATAGCTAACAAGAAAATATTGACAAATATGGTCTGACGAAACATTTCGTTAATATCACGTTTGTATCCGGAAATGCATGATTTCTTCGAACAACTAGGAAAAGAGTTAAGTTGTCCGAGGATTGAGGGTACATACGGCATTGTCCATCGCGCATTATCAAAAATGCGATCTATGTTTATATTTTCCTGTTATATTTCAATGAAATAGTTGTATGCTCCGATTTTGCGAAATCGCAGTTGGCACGATATCTTGATTGGCCGAGTCACTCTAAAATAATTAAAACAATGATTATTAAATACTTTTTGCTCCGTCAGGGACTGATCAGTCAAGAGTTGGGAAACAAAATAAGTTCTACACAAATAATCATTTAACCCTATTTTATCTTCAAATAAATGTTAGTAGTAAAGATGATGTCCCGGAAGAGTAACAATCACAGCACATAACCTAGCAAAACGGCCAACAGGAAGTGTGAGCAAAAAAAAAAAGGGTAAGAGAAAAGTCCAGGGCATGCCACACTCACAAACCGCAGTCCTTCCCAGACTCCAAGAGGAAGAGGAAACCGACAAAACCAAACAAGCACAAATCGAACAAACGTACGAAAAGCACTAAGATTAGCTCTCTCGTCCCCAAACGAGGTAAAACCACAGCTGACATCACACACTGATGTTAAAAACCAATAGTACGGACTCATTTCGCTATAGGAAGAAAACCTGGACAAGTATATATATATATATATATATATATATATATATATATATATATATATATATATATATATATATATATTTATATATATATATATATATATAAACAACTGTATAGCAAATATGCATTCATTGCATTTTGCGAAAACCTGCACGTTTCTATGGAGGCCCAGATGGTATGTAACGAATTCTAAGCATATAAAACCTTGTGTATTCAGGTTAAAATCATAAAAAAGGAAAGACAAAATGCTCAAAACAAAAAAAAAAGCAAATTGTTTATTTGCGTATGTACATATGCAAACATTAAATTTCGCATGGAAACTATTTTTCAAATAAAGAAATGGATTAACACCAAAAAGTTAAATTTTTCGTCCAGTTTGGCCGCTACAATAATCTGATGAAACCATTTGATTGCAAATTTTATGACACCATTTTGAATGACACATTTTAAAATTTACAAGATATGTTTCGGGCGTTCTAGCTTATGGTCTCTGAATAAAAAGTATTCGTATAGACAACTGTATTGTACTTACGTACATTGTAAGTCTTAAGCATGTATGTTGAGGGGAATTGCCGCGCATTTCTTCATGTCTATAATTTCAAAACCTTCCCAGCTAGCATTCTTTATAAATCTACAGCGGGCCGTTATCGGCCCGTCAGCTACCCTGACGGGCCGATAACGGCCCGCTATAGATTTATGTAGAATGCTTACTGGGTTTGTTGACGAACTGTACTGGGTACGAATGTATGAAGACCAAATATAATTGAATCAGACGTAATTTCCGCAAACTATAATATTCATCAAAATTCCATAAACTACATGCTGTTTTACAAAACACGACAAGATTTTTAAACAGTCAATGCTAATTTATATTCAGACAGCAACTGAATAGATTAATTTATCGTGAGCTGGGTGTATACTGGGTGTAATTTACCTGATAATATATACATGTGTACTATACGCTTAATAGAACTTACAGTTGCTTGGCATAACTTTAAACCATTATCATACAAAATGCATGCCTTTCTCCAAAATGCAATTAGTTTCGCATAGCTATACAGCATTTTTTTTTTTTTTTTTTTTTTTTTTTTTTTGTATGAACCAACATACTGGTTTTATTTATACAAAACGTCAGCCATATATCTTTACGATGTTAGGGTACGTTTTATTTTTATTTTATTTTATTTTTTTTTTTTTTTTGTTGTTTTATTTTGCAAGCTACAGGAATTGAGAAACCTGAGTACAAGGAAAAGCAAAGCAAGTGGCTCCCTCCTCGCCAATACATGGTGACAACAATGCCAGACAGAACACAATAAACAAAACAATAAGACGATAAACAGGACAAAAATGAATAAAAAAATGAAAGCCTCTAGATTTTAATATGATAGAATGTTTTTAATGTGTCTCCATTGTTTTGATGAGGAACCGTATGCTTCAGAGATAAGATACTTTATATCTATATTCACCAGACAGTTCAAAATAACCCTCAAAGGACCTTTTCAAAATTGTAGCAGACGACACTCATGCTTTTTTATGAGAGAAAACCAAACAAAACCGTCTGCAAATGTTTTCAAATAATTCTCTTTTTTCTATAGAAAATATTCAGTTTGATGCCATGCTTATCAAAGACATTGTCAGGATGGCGGTGCTTGGGCAAAAACATTCTTATCCAAATTTTAAAAGTTGAAGACGGAAGTAAAGGCTCACGATAATTAAGCATGGCATGTTACATGTGAGGATATCTGTTATTTACATTATGCTATTGACTTCACTTATTGTTTTGTGAGACATATTTTATTCATAGACATAATAAACTACAAGGTTGGCTTTGTAAGCGCTTAGAAAGTCATCTTTTGACACTATCAAATAATGCAGTGGCATGCTAGAGATTTCAAAGGTTAAAGCAAAAGGGAACACCTCTTGCCATCCTTCTCTGTTAAACGTAAATTATTGCATAAAAAGCAGTGTCGCACGTTATTTAACAGCCGTGCATTAACCGGCGAAAAGCCGTGTATTAACAAGGCAATTCACGCGCTGTTAATGCACGGCTACGCAACTTTCAATATGATCGTACCGGGGCCAAATATTTGCTGCCGTTACGAGATGTGTACTTCCCGGCCCTAGAAGGAGCACAGTCAATGGAACTTTCGTTCGCGAGACATCGGTGAAAAGGCGAAACAAAATAATGCAAGAAATAATGCAAAATGTACAAATGTTTTTAGTTTTTATGCAATAATAGCGATCGAACATGTTTTTTCAATGCATTAACATTCGCCAAGTCCCTTGGGAGGTGTTAAAAACCGCGGCCCCCGCCTTGGTTTTCAACACCTCCCACGGGACCTGGCGAATGTTAATGCATGAAAAGCCATGTTTGATCGCTATATACTCAGATTGAAGTCGGTTGCACTATAAGTTGTCGATATGTTTGTGTGCATGAGGTGTTTAGATACACCATAATTTGTTATTCCTTGTTAGCTCATCTTAGTCACACAGTCGGAAACGCTCCGATCTAATCACACAGGCGCCAAGGAAAATACAATTGTAATATATGACGACGATAAACAACACAAATAATTGAGCATGCCATCTTGTCACGTGTGCAATTTTTTTTATTTATATCAGAAAATCGACTTTATAAAATGCTTTCGAAAACACATTATATCAATGGACAGTATACATTCTACCAAAAAAAAAAAAAAAAAAAAAACAATATACAATACATTTCATCAAATACAATGTACGCTCTCATGAGGAAGTGGTTCCAAGCCAAATCTAAAAACTAAAACGGAATATAGATTCTTAAATCCTGGAAATTCTTAACGAAATGATGTATGATATTGATATCTCTAAGACGTTTGAGCCTCGTTGCGATAAAAAAGGCTATTCTGACTTTCCGCCGAATCAATCTTTCAATAAGTATGCCCGGTCTCTAAGCGAGGTCACATACTGTGCTCTTTGCTTGACGTTTCCGTGTCCCCTTCACCTACCGCATACGTGAGCGAACAGCACAGATATCGTGAAACTGTGCATCCTGAGCCTTTGTTGTCCGCATATGCTATAATGGTTTTTTACCCATGATGCGTCTCGCTCATGTTTGCAAACATAATCCAGTTTGAAAATGACTGATATGACAGCACGTTTTAGCCAAACAAACAAGTTGAAAAATATATAACCCGTGGGAAATCATCATGTGAAATCGGCAAACAATCTTAACATTTCAAAATAAAATATCATCCCTCTTGTGATAAATCATTCAAGAAATTATACTACAGTCGAGTCGAAATTCAAGGCTCGAATAATCTATGGGACTATTAAAATTTGTTCGAAATATGGGTAGTGCAAGGGTTAATCAGGGCGCCAGGTAAGGAAGCAAATAGCGATAAGTTAGGGAAATCTTTTCTATCTTCTGCACAATAATGGTATTTTGTGTCTATTCATTAGAATCGCCTCGATGAGGCGTTTCTAATAAGTACACAGAACATACAATATCATGATAAAAAAAGAAAAAAATCCTAAATTACTTGTTGTTTTTTTTTTTTTTTTTTTTTTTTAGTTATTGGAAGAATTTCGTAGGGACAGAAAAACGAGTTTGAAATAGCCATGGTAAGCGAGCCATCGGTGTTCGAGTGATTTCGGTTCGACTGTATTAGGTATTGTAAATAGTAAGTCCAAAAATGAGTTGTTTTCGCTATGAGAAGTATATGCGGTATAACGTCTAAACACTTGCTTTCGGACATGTGCGGTCAGTGAAGATTCAGATCATCCTGCGTATTCGCACAGTCTGATCGGAATCTTTTTTTGCTGCATTTTCGATAGCAACGGGTGCACTTTTTTTTCACGCAGACAACGAAGCCTTTCTTCAGAGTATGCAAATGAGCAGGCTGATTTGTTCGAATATAACGTTGGTTTGAAAAACAATGCACGAAAATCTGCCCGAACCTGAATTAATTTTATGGCGACGTAGTCTATAAATTGAGAAAGATTGTTGGTATAACTTTTTTTTTTTTCGTACAATTTAAACAGATTGTTACTCGCCACAAAAAGATCAGTTACAACATGGATATTCTGTGGCAAACTGCATGCATGGTTGTTAACCTTATTATGGTTGATGGCTTTGCTTCCTTCTTTAATTGAACGACATATTGTCGCGCCTGACTATCAATGTCTGTGGTCAGGCTCCTTGTGGTCCTGCATTTGGTTTTCTTGTTTTCTGGCTTCAGATAGCCATTGAGCCCTTTACTTTGTTTCATCACAGTGGTTTTGATTATATGTGTTTTTCGTGATGTTTCACCGACGAGGTAGGTGGGTGGGTTCCTATGCGGACCGAACATATATTTATAATTTGGAGCTGCATCAGAATTAAGGGCGATGTGAAGGCGCGAGTAAACGTAGTTTAAGCCCTGTCGTAGTTTTCCTACTGACCGTTCCAAGGCGTTTCCTCTGCTATGGTTCTTCTCTGTGTTTGAGTCTGAGGTTTCATCAGTGGGGTTTGTTTTGCCTTTATTTGTTCCTCATCTCTCCTTCACATCTAAAAAACATACCTATATAATTTTGACCCCATCAACCCCATTTTTATATAGTAAAACTCGGGTTTACAGGGTATACATTATTTTTTTTTATTTTTGCTCAAAAACATAGATTGTGGGTACTCGTTAGAACCGCCTTGCCAAGGCGATTTTAATGAGTACCTACAATCTATGTTTTGAGCAGAAATATGAAAAATATCAATGTTTTATTTATATGAAAATTTAAAGTGTCTGTAAGTGAAATTTACTATATATTTGAATGTCTGTGTTTTCGTAATGATTTGGTGCCTCGGGAAGTGTGTAATAAGTGACTGTTTCCTTCCTAGGTATCTTCTCATATATTTTCTGGGTGCGTGTGTCGAAAGATACTTTTACTCATGTTGCGACTCATATATTTGGTAAGCTGATGGCTCCTTTCTTAACCCATTTATGCCGAGTGGACTCTTCTACCTTAATTCTTTAGAGAGGTCCATTGCCTATGTAAGGAGTGTCTGGTTAGTTTTATTATTATTAGTATTATTATGTTCAGTTGAAATTTCTGAATTAAATGCAAACAGTGTAAACCCTGATCAGACGCCGCGTTCTGTGGCATCAGATCTGGGAATACACTGTTTTCTAATGTCCCTTTTATGAGACGCTAGGCTTAAATGGGTTACTTGGTATACGACGGTTTCTGCTTTACTTTGGTTGATCTACCGTGAACCTACTGTGGTTGCCTTTCTGACCGGACGTCAGCTGGTCATTGAAAAAGGTAAGAGAAAAGTCCAGGGAGTGCCACAATCACAAACCCAGCCCTTCCCAGACCCCAAGAGGAAGAGGAAACCAACAAATCTAAACAAGCACAAACCAAACAAACGTACGAAAAACACTAAGATTAGCTCTCTCTTTCCCAAGCGAGGTAATCGCAATACTAAAAGGACTGAAAAACACAAGAACAAAATGACATACGGAAAGACATACAACAAATCGCCTCGTAGAATAAACCACAAAGCAACATAGAGTAAGACTAACACCGGGACCACCGCCTTGGAACGGTCGGTAGAGCAAACCACCGGGGGAGGGGGGCGGGGAGGGCGGGGGAGGGGGGTTAAAGCACTTTTACAGCTAGCCAAGTTCTGTCTAATATGAAAATTTGTCATGAGAATAAAAATGTCAATAAATAAATAAATAAATAATTGAACAAAAGAGTCTTTTCAGCAGTATTGGATCAAGAAAGCAAGCTAAAATGATTTATAATATTGTATATGAAGAGATATATCTTGGTGAAAGGCAAATTGCCTCCCCATCCCGTGTCTTTTTTTTCCTGGAGAGGCGCTTAGAAGTTTTTCACCTAATAAAATTGAAAGTGACTTAACTATCTCGAAGTAGGGATGAAAGATGTGTGGGTTTTGGTACTTGATCACTGTGAGTAACAAACGTGTCATGATAGCGTACATCGTCAAAAATGCATATTAAGGAAACGTGATACCCTTTTAAGGGAGACAATTCTGTCAAATTGGTTCGCCAAAACAGGAATGAAAAACGCGATTATTTGCACTATGAAAACGTTTACTAAGCACCTAAAAGACTTATTGAGCTACAACGTGATTAAACAGCCCTTCTTGTATGTGCACCAAATTAAGCCTCAAATCCGCCTGCGCATCCGTGCAGTCAGTTCAGGGTCTTCACTGGTCACATGAAGAAACTTTGAATCCTTGACTATCTAATAAGCGCCCATCTAACAATCTGATCAGACAGAGTACGCAGGCTGATTTGAATAATCGCTGGGCGCACATGTCCGGAGGTACGTATGCTTATATGCTTACATTGCGGTTCCATTTGACAATAGAAATCACCATTGACGATATTTCACATACAGTACGAGTATGCGATGCTGTTCGCCTGAAAAAGTATGGAACTGAAATACGGTAATGGTTACGTGGTTTGCTTTTATACATAACCATACGTATGGCAGCCGCAAAAAGCTGTGCAGACCAGTCTATATGTAACTATTGGCCCGGACGATACATGTATATGTACACTATTAATAGCATCCCAACAAGCTGTTTCAGATAAACACACCACCGTGCACCTTCGCAATGTGCGTTATCATAAGAGCCGGGACATAGCTTTTCCTAAAGGATCACGTGTTCGCCACCCAATGACTCTGATCAGCTTCCGCAAATGCGCAGGTTTATCAGAGTCATTGCTGTGCGTTCTATGCGTAGCATAACATCCAATCTTTCCCTAAACGGCCGGCAGAGCGGCTAAGGTTCTGCTTCTAATGTATTGATGCACAGGCTGTTCGGACTTGTCTGGTTGCCCAAGCAATCTTGTAGGAAATGCTGTGTCAGTTTATAGGTTGGTTTATTTCACAGAAGGCAAAATGCGACCCGTCCTTGAAATGTCTCAAGCATCTTTTAATTGATTCCGGCGAAAGCTCTTATCTGCGCCAGGGCTCATCATTTCCTACGGGATTCCATGTGCGCCAAGCTAAGATTCAAACCAGTCTGCACAGCCGCTCAGTCAGATCAATCCTCGCAGGGCATTCTGCGGTCGAGACAATAATACAAAGTGTCTTCAGATGGTCAGCAAAGACGTTGATCTGACTGTTCGCTGAACGCAGGCAATCTTTGTAGGAATTGCTATGACCTGGTTCATTTTATATTGGCAATTAAGTACGCTGTACAACGTAACACAATCATATTGACTGGATTCAGTGCAAGGAGATGAAAATAAAACAATTAAATGCGGTTTTCATGTTGGTTCAGATAGTGCTATTGTCCTGATCTGAGCACTGTACTCAATTAATCTAATCTAAATGAGCTAGACAGTATTTGACTTGGAAATATAACACCATAACCCTCTATAACTTCCGAGTGTTATATAACTATGTTGGAATTTAACGCCTAACATATAATAATGAAACAACAATATTGACTTCACCATAGATCAGATTATATTTTTATTCCCTTTGTGATTATTGAGCCCATTCTGGATATTCTGACAATCGAATAATGCACCGCTTAATCTGGCGTTATGGGGCGTATAAATCCTCGCCAACTGCGTCCTAAAAAGAGTCTCCGATTCTCGATTATTTTATGCGTTTTCTTTGTTTCCAAAAGCGACTCTTTTGCTAATGTAATGATTAAAATTTTATTCCGCTTTGAACTATGGAAATAAAACCGACTTCTTTCTTGATATCTAGTACTGAATGTTTGAACTGAATCTTTGAGCTTAGGACACCACCGATAACTTTGATTGTTTTTCTACATAATTTGATATGTCTTTATATGTCTTCAAGTTTTTTTTGCGAGCTTGTAAAGTTGAAATCAGGCCTGTCTGTAGCGCGAGGTAAAGTGGTTTAAACGTCACCCTCTCTCCTAGTTTTCCTACCGGTCGTTCCAAGGCGGTTCCTGTGTTGCATTGTTCTGTCATTACGAAAACACGCCTATTCAAATATATTGAGAGTTTCACCACCAAAAACTGTAAAGTTTTGCAAATAAAAATTCTGATATTTCTAATATTTTTGCTCAAAAATATAGATTGTGGGCACTCGTTAGAACCGTCTCGCTGATGTGGTTCTAATGAGTGCCCACAATATATGTTTTTGAGCTGAAGTAAGAAAAAAAATGTATATCCCTGTAAACTCCAGCTTTACAATATAAAAGCGTGGTTTAAGAAAGTCAACATTATATAGGTATGTTTTCGTGATGGTTTGCGCGTTTGTGGTTTCATATGCTGCGTTTGGTTTATTCTTGAAGTTCCAATCTCTTCCTCTTTTTGTGCATTGGGGGCTGTTCTGTGTGATGTTGGTATTTTGTGGGTATCTTGTCATATTTTCTCCAGTATTGCTTTCTGTCTGTTCTTCTCCTGGTCTTTTCAGCTGCGTCCTAAACATAATGCCTTCATTATGCCAGATGAACATGAGATATGACCGTACCACATTGGATTGCGTTTATTGACCTATTTGTGGCGGTCATCATGAAAAAATGTATATGGTATCCAGTAAAGGTCATAGTTATGATGCACGGCCTTCCGATGCAGGGACAGCAGAAGCGGTTAGGGAGAAACTATGAAAACCAGTGACATGTCGGCTTTACTTGCGTACTTCCGCATTGGTTTTGTGACCCAAGTAGTTTGTGGTAGCATTTAATTTCTAAAGTCTGGATTGTTTTCCAGAGTTCTGCATTTTAAGTCCAAGTCTCATAAGCGCTGGAACTTTAAAACAAAACAATTGCATTATACTAAAATTAAATTGCAACTGTTTTAGGAATGTAATTCAATATGCATACTGCCACCCAATACCTCCAAGATTTGCGTCGATTTTGCAGGTTAACTCAGTTTGCTACATTATGTAATATTATACATTTACTGAAATCTTAGGCACTTACTTTGCATCTCGTGGCTTGTATCCGGTGCTACATCACTGAAGGGATTTCAATATTAAAATGTATGACATAAAGCTTACAAATTATTGCAGAATTCAGAATATACACTGAGTTACATGCAACATGCAAACTTAATTTCTAACTGTTAACTGAGATACACACTGCAATAGTATGAAACTGAACAATCAGTAATGTTTTATTTTTCAATAATAATAATAATAATAATAATAATAATAATAATAATGCAATATGTTTTCTTAAAGAGGAACGCAATACAAGTTGAAAGTATACCTTGGAGTAAAGTGCTTAACAAGCCATTTATTTTGATGCAAGAGGTTATGGCAGTTTGAATATATTTAAAACGGCTGTCATGGATACTGTAGGCTTTGTGACGGCACAGAGCCCAAATTAAATATGCAAAACCAAATTATAAAGGGTTTTAAAGAATAACTTTGCTACAGATTTTTATAATGCTTTCATTCAAATGACAAGCAAAAATTTCCCCCAAAATAAACCGAGTTTATGAGAATAACTATCTTTATGAAACGAATTTTAATTTTTAAGAAACCTCATTTTATATATTCAAAATGGCGGCGCCCATTCCACCAATGTTGAAATATTGAATTGTCTATAACTGATTTAATCTTCCACCGATTTTGATCAAATTTGTGTCAAAATTCATTGTTTGTAAAGTTTTTTACTTTAAAGCACAATACTTTTTATGGTTGCCTTCTCCTTTAATCCATTTTAGTAGCTTTATCAATATAATTTCTATCTCTGACAATGAAACCGAGGAAATGATTTACTATAGTCTAGCATCTCAGGAAAATTACTATACACAATGCTCTATTGCGGATAACTTTCCATTCAGCATTATGATTATACGTTTTATGACAGCCATATTTGCCAAATAAAGAAATATATAAAACCGCACTATGTTAAGACGCGGCAACAAGTTCTGTGTATGAGTACAATTTCATACCTTAAGTATCTTGAAATAACATACAGGCAAGTAGGTGAGTCTAAATTATAGAACCAGGGGCGTTCAACAAATATTTATGGTAAGGATGTCCTTTTTTGTACGAATTTCGCTTATATGAGACGTTATCAACTACTGAGTCATTTTTTGTTATGTCAAAAACTTTGATCAAACAATAGCTCATCAGAAGATTAAAGGCGTCTATGATTATTTGTTTATACTAATGTTTTTACTATTCGTTCCAAAGCGATTCCTCTGTTGGATTTATTCTTTGTTTGTGCGTCTGTGGTTTTATGCGTGACGTTTGAATTTTCCTTATTTGTTACTCATCTCTCCTTCTTCCTGGTACCTCAGAAGGGCTGTGCTTCCTGATTGTGGCATTTCTGGGGTATCTTAACTTATATTTTTGAAGTATTGAAAACATATTCAGTTTACGTATTTCAACCGATAAAAGCTAATTATTAAAGCAAATCTATCTAAAGTCTGATTGTTAAAATAAGTCCAATAAGAATGTCAAATAAAACCGTTTGTGTGCTATTTGTTGTACCTGTACTTTGTTACGTAAATCAGTTTGTGACTTAGGATGTCAGAAAAAAGACAAACAAAACGCTTTTGCAGTGACACCGAATATTACACTGCAATTAACCAGATGTATATACTGTGATGCACTGATGAGTTTGGCGCTCAGCATGTTTACTAGCGGCACATATTATGCCTTTAAGTTAAGGTATTTTGTGTGATTGTTTACAATTGGACCAAAGTATACATACACCAACATTAAGTTGTTGTCCACGTGATAGAATGTGTTCTGACTCAAACGACAGCTATGAATAGAGAGGCAAATGCACTGTTTAACTTTGAAAAGAAAATTAAAACATAGTATTGATATCAAGTCATCTACAAATCATAATGTAAAACAAAAAGAAAAAAGGAATGTATGAGGCCCAAGATCTGCCCTAAGAAATACTTTATTCTAACATTTCATTTTAAGCATGGTTTTATCCGTTGAATCGCAAACTTTTCAGAAATATCGAAGATAGGCAATTCAATCCCAAATATTCATCATATGTGCTGGCGAATTGCTTCTCATTTTATATTAGTTTGCTTTCCAGGAAGATTGAAATGATAAAAAGCAATAATGGCGAACATATTAGAAGAACATATTCTGTAACCCTTTTTACCCCAAAGTTTTTAAAGTGGCCGCCTCCGGCTTTGAATTCGGACAAATCTATTGTTAAAACATAGGGATGTCAATTAAAACCCCTAAACAGAATCGCAAACAGTGTAGATAATGATGAGATGGTTCGTCATCTGGATCTACGCTGTTTGCAAAGGTTTCTGTTTTTTGTCTGCAGGGTTGAGATGGTTAAAGAGATAACTTAAGAAGTAGATTGAACGTCAGTGTTGATATAAAATCGAATCTGTATCTATAAATCTTTAGAACAGAGTCAAAAACGATTTTCTTGTTTCGGTATAAAGCTTAGTATACGCTTGGAGAAAATGGACGCGCTTTTAAAGGTCTCTAAAAGTAGCAATGTATATTTGCCTTAAAAGTGATAGGGAACTAATGTTGAGTAAAATGAATTAATCTTATTGCAGTCGACCTCTTTGTCATCTTTCTTTTACCTGTTTTATTTATTTTTTTTTCAGAAGTACAGCCGCAGCACAGTATCTTCTATACATATAGTACCTTCCTATCAATGCCAATCTTCATAATTTGGGAAACCCAACGAGGCTGGGACAACCCTGCAAATCGGCAGATAGCCTATCATAGGATAAACCAATGACCCTGAGACAACACCCGAAAATCATCACGAAAACATACCTATATAAATTTGACCCCCTTAAACCCTACTATTATATAATAAAACCGGGGTTTATATGGGTATACATTATTTTCTTATTTCTGCTCTAAACATAGTTAGTTGGAACTCGTTAGAACCGCCCCGCCGAGGCGGTTCTAACGAGTGCCCACAATATATATTTTGAGCAAAAATATGAAAAAATATCAGAGTTTTTTATGTGGAAATTTTCAGTTTTTGGAGGTAAAATTTTCAATATATTTGAATAGGCGTGTTTTTTGTAATGCAGCAGATAGTCTATCATAGCGTCAGACGGATGGAAGTCTAAAACAAGGCACGTCAAGGAGTCATCACTTGCGAAGCAAGACAGCCGCTTATATCAGGTAAGATATATTCGTTAAACGAAATACATTTTCAGCCATTCAGTTAATGCATTAATATAATAGACACAATATTTTCTCTTAATAATTCTGACAACGAAAACTTGCTACTAGGCCCCAAGTCAAAATACGATCGTAGATGACTTTACTTCAGTTTCTCGTGTAGCATTTCAATTACATAAGCGGCAATATCCTATCGGTACCTATATACACCATCTGCACCTGCACGTGAAATTAATGTGTTTTGTCTCTCTGTTAGACAGCTAGATAGAGTTGCTTCTAAGTATTATAATCGTATTTACCCTAATTTTACAAACACAGGTCTGAGCAAAGTGTGTGAATTCATATCAGAAATCAGCGTATGATCAGTGTTCGCCGTTTGCCACTTACCCAACTGTTTTAGACTCATCAGCAGTTAGTACTATGAACGCTGAATGGAGCGGTTGCCTGAAATGATTGAGATTTATGCTGAAAACAATGTCACGCCCAAAAAATACACTAATTAAATTTTAAAATGTAACTGAGAGCAGAAAGCAAGACATGTGCCACTGGCCTTGTTTTTTAAGCATTTTTGCAGATTTGGTGACTTGGTATAGAAAACATTTTGGCAAACGCCCACAAAAAAGAAATTTTCAAAGGTGCAAGTCAGTTTAAGTAAGACTTGAATGTGTTTGAATAACTTTGGTAAATATACTCAACAAAATAATTTAAGGGCCACCAGTTTTATTTTCCCTTTGATTATCACTATAATTGCAACCCTCAAGTTTTAAAAATATTTCTTGGGCAAAACTGGAAGTCTCAGCCCTGTTTCAATCAGCTCAGCATGTTCGCAACGTGTTCAGCTACAAAAGTGTCAATGGCACCAACAACGCCAGACCAAAGGATTCTAGGAAAAACGGGAATTTCCAAAATAACGATTTTACCCCAAAATGAAGTTTTTCAGAATACCGGAAAAATTCTTTGTTTAATGAACACAATACTCTGTCACACACAAAATCATGCAAAATCAACCTTTTTTCGGGTAAAAGGCACACAGATATGGCCAGAAAAAGAGGCGAACCCTTTAAGAGGCTAAAACTGCCTCGAGAATTCCCCATAGACAACGAATAATCTGTAGAGAGGTCCCTCTAGCAAAATGTGCATTTCTTGATAACAAATAAGGATTTTTCTATGATTTTTTTCATGTTGGGAGCCCAGACATCACTTCCGACGCGAAAATGTCAATTTTTAATTTTGGGGTAAAAAGTAGTGTTTTTTGCGAATTTTAAAATGAACATTTTGATTTAAAAATTGTAGTTGGAAACACGTCTTTAGGGCTTCCTTTTAAAGAAACATTCAACGATATTTTGATACCTTCTGTGGTTTTGCCCATGCATCCGGCCAAAGTTTGTATATATGGAAATTTGCACTATGTGGCCCTTAAATTACTTTGTTGAGTATATAATGCGTCACAGGGATTAGAATGTTACTGACTACACGACTATTGTCACCTCTCCGGGTTTATGTCTTGTGAACGACGGCGTTTTGTCTGTTGTAGTTCCTCTTTTGTTGTGTTCACCTTTCCATGCTGAATAAATTAGATACCACGCCTACTTCTAATTGTCAGCCAGTCAGACTGGTTGATCCAGATTCCTTAGAAGCCAACTGATCAGGATGACTCTACACTGTTTGTAAAGGCAGGTTAAATTAGGGTTCAGCAGGGCCAGGATTAACACATCAATGTCAAGTGTATACGTCTTAGCATTGTTCTAGATAAGCCAGTGTTTTAAAAAAAAATCATTGATATTTTTTTCATTTCTGCACACATAACATATATATTATGGGTACCCATCAGAAGCACCTTACTGGGGCAATTCTAATAGTTACACACAACATATATGTTTGTGAAGAAATAAGAAAAAATAACCCGATTTATAGTCTAAGCCAAAGCTCTAGATAAGACAAGGCTTGAAACAAAATATTGATGTTTTTGCCACTTCTCCACAAAATCTTTTGTTGTGGGAACCCATAAGAAGCGCCTCGCAGAGGTGATTGCAAAGTGTCCCCACAACATATAATTGTGTGAAGAAACAAGAAAACTATTTGTCCTGATACCCTCTAAATAATAGATAAGTAGAACAGTTTGAAAAAAAAAGTAATAATCAAACGGACAGACTGGAAATTGTGAACGTCCGTCTGATGATGTAGACATCTGCGTAACTCTGCTTTGGCTATATTAAGATGAAACATTGGGTACACATTACATATTAGACTTTTTTCTACGAAATGTGATCGCTTAGTTAGTTATTATTCGTGTGTTCCGTATTTACCCGAAACAATAGAACAGACTGCCATGAGCAAACGGTGTAGAACATTACAAGACTACGTGAGCGTATGCCACACATACAGGACAAATGTGAAACGTAAGCGTACACATGTATTACATTTACGTACAATGGTACGCATAATGTAACATCTGGACAATTTAATGTGAAGCTTCCGTATAATACATACAAACCACACATCTAAGGATTAATGTTCTTGTCTGGTGTAAATGTTGTTAATGATCTACAGTCGACTCTCGTTATCTCGAACTCCAATGGACTCTCTAAAATACTTCGAGATATCCGTAGTTCGACATATCAGGTTTGCAGAATTGAGGAAAAAATAATTTGATTAACCACATTTAACAAACTGATAGGTAATTGGACTTTTGAAGTTAGACATATATTGAAAATATTGTGGAAAAGAGGAGAAATTGCTCCTTAGGAGCAATTTCTCCTCTTTTCTACAATATTTTCCATCTGTTGTTAGGTTTTCATGTATAGGCAGGGACCAGATTTTCGCTTCGAGATAAGCGGTTATTCGAGATAAGCGAGGTCGAGATAACGAGAGTCAACTGTATTTATACCGACATTATGGATACATGGATCTCTTTTTTCTGACAATGGACAGCTGATAAATACGTGCATACTCCCGTATATAATACTTTTGCACATGTTTATCAGTCCTAACGACAAAGAGTCTAGAGCTTGGAAAGACACCGAACTACACGGCGTCAGATCTGTCTGCAACCAATTTGCCTAAAGTCATAGTGTAAACGGACTAACGCATTATTTTGGAAAGAATAGCGTTTTTTTATCACTTCACATGTAGAACTTCTGTTCTGTGTCAAAGCTTATAATCCAACTGTATTGATTTTTCTTTGCAATTTGATATGATGTGAGTATTTCATATTGTTTGCACATGTGTAAAATTCGACATGTGACACTCATACACACACACACACACACACACATATATATATATATGTATATATATACATATATATATATATATATATATATATATATATATATATATATATATATATACTGTGCGCATAAATAACATATATGTTACGTATTCATATGTGTTACATATGTACACTTGCAGACTCTGCAGAACATTTGGCCAGGCTCTAAATTGTTTTCCTATCGTCCAGCTGTTTCTAGACATAGCAACAGGCTGACAAACGTGTCCCTGCTTAAGTTATAAAAAAAGGTAAGAGAAAAGTCCAGGGAGTGCCACAATCACAAACCGCAGCCCTTCCCAGACCCCAAGAGGAAGAGGAAACCGACAAATCCAAACAAGCACAGACCGAACAAACGTACGAAAAGCACTAAGATTAGCTCTCTCTTCCCCAAGCGAGGTAATCGCAATACTAAAAGGACTGAAAAACACAAGAACAAAATAACACACAGAAAGACATACAAGACAAGCATGGTAGAGAGATAAGGTATCTGAATATTTTGAGTAAAAGATTGTTTGGATTTTTTGGCTTAATATTCATATTTCACATCTATGATTAAACCTTTTCATCCCTGCAAATTAACACAGATACTATTGCAAACTGTGCAGATCCTAATGTCACGGCTCGCCTTATCAAGACCTACAGCGTTTGCCATTCTACATTGATTTTAAACTTTCATCTTCATTTGTAAGAGTATAGTGTCCAAATTCAAGGATAGATAAGTCCATTTCACAATTTCAGGGATGAAAGGGGTAATACCTTATTTCTGCCTTCAATGCTTGGGAAGATTGGGCTTAGACATTGGACCGCATTTATTCGTGCTACGTAGCTCTTCTTTTTAATGTAGCCTAACTACCGGATGAGTCATGTAAGAAAAATCACTAAATTAATCTTTACCACTCTCTCGGCTAATTCAGCAGAGGCCAAATTGATGATATTGTTCTTACTTTTACTAGAAAATAGAATACAACATTTCATGCAAATTGTCTCCAATGGTAAATTGGATGATGATGAATTCCGTCTTCTTGGCAAAGGACTCAAATTCTGTCCAAAACCGAAACCCCATGACATGATTAAACTCGCAGAGGAAACATTTCAAATCCTGTCAAATCCTGTCTTACGGGAAAATTAGAATGTCAAATCCTGTTTTATGGGAAAAATAGAAAAAAAAAATCAAAAGGTCGTCTGTTGAAAAGTTTACTCAGAGTGTTGAGCGTTAACTTGCAAATATGATCTATGACACGTATTGTAATTAAGCCATGCAAAACAGTCTGATGCAATGTGATGAAAAATACTGCACTAGTAGAGAGCCCGTCTGGTTGTATATTAACTACTTATATATATATATATATATATATATATATATATATATATATATATATATATATATATATATATATATATATATATATATATATATATATATATATATATATGCAACCATTATGTTGTATGAGTCGGAGCAGAGCATGTGCGTCAAGCGAAGACGTTGATCAGCCTGCACATCCGCGTAGTCTGGTCAGTCTTTTCGCAGACCACTCAGTGGGTAGCCAAGGATCCAAAACGTCTACAGACGGATGGCGAAGGCTTTGATCAGCTCTTCGCTGCGGGCATACGCAACCGTCTAGGACATGCTGTGCACCGGCTCGTATATCATTATCAGCACTATATTTCTGGCAAAATTTGATGTGTTTGTGTATTTATTCGAATCTCTGATATACCTATGGTATATTTATATATGCATTCAATGTCCGTTTAGTTCTACATACAAATAATCGTTTCTCTTATATATTTATTCGTTTGTTTTCCATAGTTTTCATTCGTGTTCTATAATTTGAATTTGAATTCTATATTGGCATATTCACGTTCAATGATTAATCGTTTCTATACTATATTCCGTCATTTACATTTAATAAGTTCACGTTCTGTCTGATAGATTTTACTTTAAATTCTTATGTGTATTCATTAGTGATATATTTCATATGTATATCAAATGCACTGTCGTGTCAGTTGCATGGTGTTTCATTTATATTCGACAGATCACATTTCAGTTAGTTTGGTTCACTGATGGGAAACATGTAAATTTTTTTTTGCTACAAGGAATTTCATTGTAAAATAGCATTAGACTACATTTATAGTTACTAACTGGTCATAGCCATCCAAAACGTTGTATCAGGAAACTTATATATGAGGTGTATTACATTTAGAATTGTATTTAACAGTTATATCTCAAGCCATTGACAGTGAAACATACGAAGATGCATGTCTCTCCCTATACGACTACATGCATTGGTAGCAAATAAAATGCTAATAAGCAAGAATATGGATACTTTCCTATTTACACCAAAGTATTTTATTGTCTTGACGGTAACTTTGGTAACATGACTATTACAGCAAACGTCCCCATCGCCAGAGAGCTAACGTGTATAATGTTTTTCTTATATAATGTAGTTTCAGACAGTCATAGTGTACCGAATTCCCTTGGGGTTGTAAGGGGGAGGGTCGGGGGGGGGGGGGGCGGCAGGGGATTTATAGCCGACCAAAGGTCTAAACCGACACTACGACGTTTAGATACAACGATGCAGAATATCAATTTTCTGTATCCCGCTTTGATACATTCAAGGGGGAGGTGGATATTTACTTGAGCATTTTTCACTATGCAAAATACCTACAAATTATTGATTAGCCATATAAGTCAAATGTTTAACAAGTTTTTATTTTCTTTAATTCTTGAAACAATAAAATGGTTAAATGATTAAACCAAAAAACTTGGGTACATGTATCGATTATATATGCATATGTATGCCATATTATGTATAGTGAAGCATACCCTTTACTTAACAAAATGTTGATAAAAACTTGCAAATTACATTTAACAGTTTTGAACCTTTTTTGTGCATTTAAATTCTACGATAAGTACTATCGAAAATTAAAAATATGTGTTCTTTGGTGTCAGTTACAGGTAGGACGGTCGATCGGTAATAGGAACACGAGTATATAGTGTATTCTATAGCTGTTATCAATATTAGACGAATGAAACTGGCAAAGTCTATCCATTTTATACCTTGTTCCGCTTTGTAAAGCAGTTCTGTTCTTTACTGAAAGGAAATAACCAATAAATAAAAGTGTCCTGGTGTGTCCTCCGATGTCCTGTGGTAAAAAGACTGACCATCCCAGAATGCTAATTATATCATGGAACAATTACATATCCCGGAATGCAATTATTAAATTCAAATGTGAAAATTATCGAATAGAAACATCAGTTTTTAAATATAAATGAATGCCTGTTCAGTAGTAACGCAAACTTAATACGAGAACTGAAAGAACACAGATATGAAATACCGATTAAAATGACGAAATATAACATACATGTAGCAATGATAACGTATTGAATATAAATAAAACGGTATAGAATTCAAATTCAGATCATAGGACAAGAATTAAAATTTATACAATGTGAAGAAAATACATTGCAAACCAATGATCAAATATGGAATAGAAACGAGAATATACAATATCAACATATAAATATATAATATTTATAGGGGAAAATTTAATGCAAATATTAAAATGTCCAATTCTGCGACATATTTCATGCCGTATTCTACGAAACAAGACTAAGTAATGAGTTTTAAAAGTTTAAATTATACCGAAGGATTTAAGGAACACGTTTAAAAGACGAATAGCAATAAATTTATACCCCGCGTTGTGGAAATGTTGCACATTATAGCAACACTTTGTCTTCATCTAGTACGCAGCTGCGCCGTAACATGCAAAACTGACACCCATCGAAGACTTAAATCAGCCTGCCTACGTGCGCTGCTGTCTGATCAGAGTCTTTGTTGTCCGCATGAAAAATCTTGCATCATCGGTTATCTAAAAAGCGCCACGTGAAGATTCTGATCAGACTGTAAGAATACACATGTCCGGAGGTATGTTTCCTGACGTATCGGCTCAATGCGGTCCAAAGCGGTACTTTCATTACGGTATGCATTGTTAACTGTTTTGTTGTGTTACTCTTACAAATATTTTTCTTTTAACAATTATGTAAGTTTAAGATATATTCATTTAAGTTTGGGTAACAGAGTTAACACCCTTTTGGAAAAAGGGTCGCCAACTCTGCTTGCCACCTTTCTTTTTGTGGCTGTTTAATTGTGTTTGTCTGTCGTTTCCTTTTATGTTGAGAACTTGATATGGATCCTATTGTATCAGTTCGTGAGTTCACTTAATACTCACATTTCATTCTTACAACATGAAAGTCGTAACAAAGAAATGAAGCAAAGCTGAGTACTTTTCCCGCCTACCGTGGGATTCGAACCCGGTCTGCCCGGATAAAAATCCAACGCTCTAACCACTGAGCGAAAGAGTCGACTCTCTGTTGCAGTTGTCGGAGTTTGAATATATACCTACAAGCTATGCAGAATTTGCCAAGGAAAATTACCGAAAGTTGGAGTGATAGGCCGTAAAATATGACATAAAGGTCCCACATACGGAGATGGCAAAACTGTATCAATGACTCAAGTATGTTACTCAATGGGCAAATAATATTACCAACTTCCCGGCGTTACATAGACCTGACCATATTCTGTACACTACAATTAGGAGCCGTAACGTACGTTCGGGCTTGTGCGCCCAGCGAAGATTCAGATCAGCCTGCGCGTTCGCGCAGTCTGATCTGAATATTCACTGGGCACTTTGATATAAACAAGGCTGCAACGTTTCCTCATGTGGACAGGGAAGGCTCGGATTAGACTACGCAAATGTGTAAGTTGATTTATGCTTTCATCGGACGCACGTGTCAGAAGGTACGTATGTTCTCCTATGTTGTTTCTTAAATTTGCCGCTCCAAGCGAAAACGTGTTTTCGGGTATTTGCGGGCAACAAATGCCCAGATCACTCTGCGCACCCGTACAGTCTGATTAGCCCTTCACTATCCGCTTACAGAATTATTGGCTACTATGCGATATATGAATGAAGAATAAAGGCCTAGATGATACGTTGCACTTTGCCCATGTGCAAGATGTTTTATATTTGCACATTTTGCACATATTCGGAGACACGTTTTCGCTTGGAGTGGCCCTTATGCATTTTAACTCAACAGAAATAACTAGACAGTTTAGTATAATGCACAGACATGTCCTACTTAAACCGGTTAGTTTCATAAATCAGGATTTTTGCCGTCGGATAGTTGTTTTGGAATACAAGTAGGAAGCCAGAGGAGAATTTCCCTCTACAATGTCATTAATTATTGATAAATATGTTTAAAACTAATCCACCACAGGAAATGACTGGAAACATATATAACATGTTCTAATTGAAAATACTTCGTAACGTCATATAAAGCAGGTGTCTGTGCTGTTGATTTTCTTTTTCTAAGTCACACACTACTCGTATATGTCATCACAATTATTATTATTATTATTATTATTATTATTATTATTATTATTATTATTATTATTGCATGACCCTCATAAAATTCGATCGACTTATGTTAGGTCGACTTTCGGAGTGTGTCATATAATCGACTTGTGAGCCCGTCCGTTATGCCGTCCGTCCGTCAGTTTGCGTTAATAGGCATAACTCTTGGACAGTAAGGGTAATTTTCTTTGAAAATGGTTCGCACTCAAACTGATACAGATCCGATCTAGCCAGTGGACTTTCCAAATGCCATATTGTTTTATTGCTAAAGGCTACGCCGAGGAAAAAACACACGAAGAACATGAAAACGGTTGTACGTGGTACCGTATGGATATTTTGATATATTTCATTATTCATTCATCATCATCACCGTCACTGGATTTTTGATTAACGTGCAGGTACAGGCCCTGGGGCAATATCCATATTATTGGCCCCCCCTTCAAAGTAGCTGGCTTGCTGCACCCATGGCATATCTCACACCAGATCTCCAGGTATGTATATCATGAGGGTCTTTAGCGGAGAGCTTCAACTCTCTGCAATCCCTCTCTGTCAGCTGCTTCCATGTCATCTTTAGCCTCCCAGATCACGCTTTCCATGTAGGTCAAAGCCTGTCTTGACTGCACCATTGGAGCGTTCCATATGTCCATACAAGCGGATCCTTCAGATTGAGGTCCAGATCCTAAATGCCAAGCCGCGAAAGTAGCTCACTGGATCTAATGGTGAAAATGCCTTGCGGCCTAGTATTGAAGATCTGTCTGATTATTGCCCTCTCGTTTCGCTGCAGACATTGGAGCTTTAGCTTTTCCAATGGCCAAGTCTCACTGGCATGAAGCATTGCGCTCTGCATGTAAGAGCTGTACACGCGGCCACGTGTCTTGAAAGAGAGGTGGAGGGAAGAGAGAACTGGTAGCAGTTCCTTGTACTTCTTCCAGGCGGTTTTCACACGTGTTGTGGTTGACAGTTCACAGCCACCAGCTACTGAGAGCATGTCTCCTAGGTAGCAAAAGGAAGTTACCACCTCCAGCTGGCTAAGTCCGACTTTGACTTCCCTCTGTGGTCTGCAACCCAAGGGGCAGCAGTTCCCTGTCACTGTGTACATCTGTCATCAGGGTCCTTTGTCAAGTGCTTGAGCCCACTGCATTTCTTGTGCACCCAGTGCTTGCAGCCGTTGCAGAAGATGCTAGTGCTGCCCATCCCTGTGTGACAGACGGCACACGGAAACTCTCCTGAACTCTGCAAGAGAACCAGGCCCGTACCACAGATCATGATCTTCGTCTTCCCTGAATTTAGTCTCAGTCCTTTCTCCTCCATTGTTTCTTTCCAAGTCAAGAGCCTGCTGACACATTGCTCAAGCGATTCAGCAATGATAACAAGGTCATCGGCATAGAGGTCCTCCGAGGGGACCCCAGAGCGTAACTCGTGTGAGAAGCCTTCAAGCACAATGATGAACAGCAGCGGGCTGAGTACCGAGCCTTGGTGAACACCGACCTTTTCTTAAAACTTTTCACTGTACCTCACACCACGGAAACGGCTCTGTGCATTGGCATACAGCCCCGGCACCAGTCGCACAATCCACTCCTCCACACCAAGTTTTCTCAGCGCCCACCAGATGACCTTCCGAGGCACTCGATTAAACGCCTTCTCCAGGTCTACAAAAAAACATGTTTCTTGTTGGCAGCTAGTTAGTTCTCCTGCAGCTGCCTGACAATAAAGATTGCGTCTGTTGTGCCTCTTTCTGAGACGAATCCAAACTTGGAATCGTCGATTGACACCAACTGTCTGATAAGGCGGTCCACAATCCTCTCGTGGACTTTCATGACCTGCTCTGTCAGCTTGAGACCACGGTAGTTCCCCCTTTCCAAAGCATCCCCCTTACCCTTGTAGAGTCAGACAAAGACAATAAAACTCTTCCCCGCAGTCCCAGCCAATGATTGTCAGCGGCTGCTCGTATCTCCACAATTATGCCTGATGGGGCCGGTGCTTTACCCGCCTTATTCTGTGAGATAGCCTTCTTAACCAGTCAATGGCGATTGGGTTGGGCGGGCCTTCCACTGGTGGTTCGTCAGACAAGTGGTCTGGGTCCCAGACAAACCCAACATTAGGAAGCCTTTGGTAGTGCTCTAACCAGTGCGGCAGTTCCATGATGGTATGCTTGTAAGGATCCAAAATGATGCTAAGTTTTCTGATCCATTTCTTGTGGCAAATGGAGTTAAGCAAGGCTGTGTACTAGCTTCAACACTGTTCTGCATGAAGTTTTCTGCCATGCTTACAAATTCTTTCCAGGATGGTGACAATGGTATACCTATTAGGTATCGCTTTGATGGGAAACGTTTCAACCTAAGAAGGTTGCAAGCTAAATCTAAGGTGCAGACAGAGGTGCTAGACGAGTGCCTCTTTACTGATGACAGGGCAAAGGGTGCTCCAACAGAAGAGAAAATGCAAAAAGGTGTGGTTCAAGTGTCTGCTTCATGTGACAGCTATAATCTTACAATCAGCATCAAAAAGACTGAGGTAGTATATCAGCCAGCACCTGGAAAGCCTTATAAGGAGCCTACCATCACAATGAAAGGTCAACGCATGCAAGTGGTAGACAAGTTCACCTACCTTGGAAGCACATTGTCTAGAGTTGTGCACATTGATGATGAAGCCAATGCTAGAATTGTCAAAGCTAGTGCAGCATTTGGCCGGCTACGTGGAAGTATTTGGGAACAAAGTGGAATCAGACTTGACACAAAGCTGAAAATATATAGATCGGTAGTACTGCCAACACTATTATACGCATGCGAAACTTGGACAGTTTACCAACAGCATGATAAACGACTGAACCACTTCCATACAAGCTGTCTTAGAAAACTTCTAAAGATCAAGTGGCAAGACAGGATTCCAGACACAGAAGTCCTGAAAAGGGCAGGGATGCAGAGTGTACATACTCTTCTGAAATTGGCACAGTTAAGATGGACAGGCCATGTTACCAGAATGTCTGATGAACGTTTGCCAAAGAAAATCCTCTATGGAGAACTTCAAGTAGGAAAACGCTCCCATAGTGGTCAGATGAAGCGATACAAGGACACCCTCAAAGCCTCCTTACAAACTTCAGCATACCAACAGAGTCATGGGAACAGATTGCACAGGATCGTACAAAGTGGCGAGGCCTCATAAAAAGGGGAGCTGGTGAATACGAAGCCAAAAGAATCAGCGAAGCCGAGCAGAAACGTGCACAGCGGAGAGCCAGAGCTAAGGCACCACCAACAGAGCTTTCTTCCTCAGACCTCTCTTGTTCTATCTGCAACAGGCAGTTTAGAGTTCATTCTGCAACAGGCAGTTTTGTCTCATCAGCCATCTTAGAACACACAAATAATAACACATCACACAGTCGATTAGGATTGGTCATTGTCAGTAATGACAGACGAACTAGAACCAGGCCATTTGCTTCAAGTCTTTACTCATTGACGCCTCCCCTGCATCATTTTTCACCGGTTTGTCACCAACAACATCAGCATTCTCTCTTTTAAACTGGTTAGCAAGGCGGTAGACTTCTGAAGACGGGATCAATATTCTCGTAGACCTTCTTGACGAGCATGGTGCACTGCATGTCTAGCAATGCGTTTGGTTGCATTGTTCGATGCCCTAGTGCCTTTACTAGTCTTACAGGCCTTGAAAGCTTTCCGCTTGGCATCAATGGCTTTTATTCCACGGGCCCATTCCACCACCAGGTTTCACGACACCAACGGTGAGGCCGATTGTACCTGGTGTCCTTGCCCTTGATTGTGCGGCAGTTGTCCCCACGGTATCTAGTCTCCTGGACATATCAGACATCTACTTTCCTGTAGGATAGTGTCTCCACTACCTCACAAAGTCTTCCACTCAGAGTTTTAACATTCAGTGTTCCCACCGTGAATTCCCTTACGTGCTGGCTTGATTCGCCACAATGGCCCGACCCTGCCTCCCACGCGTGACAGGAGGCCAAGCCGGAGACGTTACCAACAGAATTGTTATGTCTGTTGGCATCGTCTTAATCACATTATATTGTTGTGGTCGCCATAAAAAAATTGGAACATTTGTTTTTACGGGATCGCCTGTCTTAGCTGACATCTCAACTCAGTTCTTTAACGGCATCTGAGCATGCACGCCGTTCCCGTACTCGGGCAGTGTGCTTTACCGTTGCCCTTATAAAGAAAGGATCGGCCGCCAAACAACAATAGCTAGATTGCCAAGCCATTGGTCTGAGATGATTGCCGCGTAGCTCTGCCACCCAGGTTGTGGCAGCCTAGTAGCCCTGAAGGTGGGGAGGCAACTGTGATAGAGGGCCGCCTCACATTCCTACACTCATATTGAGTGCCACAGCTGGATGCAGTTTTACGTCATACCCAGGTCAACATATATATTCGGTTTTGTTGACGATTCATATGAAATACCAAGCCTTGTTTTCTCTACAAAATACAAAAAAGCATGTAGTCTGCTGCAGTTATGATTTGTTAATGATTGATTTTTAAGTTTTAAAATAGATAGCCACAACCCTACAACAATCATTTTTAGGGAGGCGCAACACTGTATTGTTAAGAGGTTAATATATAATCAAATATAAGGCGAAGGCTAGTGTTGAGTGATGGCTGTTCTTGAAGAGCCTAATGGTCTATGTCCTAATGCGTTTTAACTCAGCGAAAACATGCCTATATAATTTTGACCTTCTTAAACTCCACTTTTATGTAGTAAAAAAATAGGGTTTTCAGGAGTATACATTATTTTTCTTATTTCTGCTCGAAAACATAGATTTAGAGTGCTCGTTGGAACCGCCTCGCCAAAAGGCTAATTGTGCTTCTCACATATGCATTATTAGACTCAATTTTCTGGAAAAACTCCAGAGAGTGTTTTAGTTTGAATAAAATAGCACATGTATGTATAGAAGATATCGACGAATAGCCGCAGTCCTAATGCATTTAAGCTCAGCTGCTAGTCTATATTCTAATATATTTAACTCAGCTGCTGTTTTACCTCAGCGTGATTGAAAAGTATTTGTTTGTGTTGAGGTTTTACGGCCCAGTCAACACAATGGGGTCATGTCGAGCGCAGTCAGTTTACCTGACCACACGTTTACTGGGCAGCTTAGTCCTCTAAGCGGTTTAAGCAGTATTTACAAGTCTTGAATCAGCGGAAGGGAGAGAATGACTATATAAAATATTTCATGATCAATCTCAGAATGTTGTCGACCTCGGCGGGGGTTGAATCCGCGACCTCCTGTTCTCCAGTCGGACGGCGCATCCAACTGAGCCACCGAGGCCGACTTATCACTGAATCTCTAAAAGCAACAGAACATTGTGTGGTGAATGCGGTTAAGAGTAAACATTTTGCGAAACGTTTTGTTCATCTATAAAAAAAAATAAATAAAATAAAAAAAAATAAATAAAAATTATTTTTTTAAATAATAATAATAATAATAATGTCGACTCTCGTTATCTCGACCTCGCTTATCTCAAATAACCGCTTGTCTCGAAGTAAAAAATCTGGTCCCTTCTTAAACATGAAAAGCTAACAACAGGTAAAATATTGTGGAAAAAAGGTAAAAATGCTCCTCAGGAGCAATTTCTCCTCTTTTCCACAATATTTTCGATATATTTCTAACTTCAGGAGTAAAATTACATATACATTTGTAAAATGTGGTAGTTCGATTTATTTTTCCTTAATTCTGCTAACCTGATATGTCGAAGTAGGGATATCTCGAAGTATATCAAAGAGTCCCTTGAAATTCGAGATAACGAAAGTAGACTGTAATATTATTAATATAAGACGTATTATTATTATTATTATTATTATTATTATTATCGTCATTGTTAGGTTCGAATAAAAGTCGTTGCTTTGAACCATCAGGACATAAACGACTACAGGATGTAATTACAGGATGTTAAATCCATGTTCGTTAAACAGCCGCGTCATGTCGCAGGTGTTAATCTAAGGGTCATTAACGCTATGTGCCTTCCTGGGCATTTATAGAAATAAGCACAATATGTTTCGCATGCTCGTAATTACCTTAATGAGATTCGATCCGCGTCGTGAGTAAAACCCAGCGGGCACACAATGTTGAAACAATGTCAGTCGACGTTGTTTTATTGTTGTGTGCCTGCTACATGAGCAAATAGAGACTGCGTAAGTAAGTAAGTAAGTAAGTAAGTAAGTTTTATTTCAAAATTCCAAAAGGCTATAAAGCCCATGAGGATACAACAAAGCTAGTGCAGCATATGTGTATATGCTATAACGATTCGCTTCCCATGACGCGGCTCATTCCAGAGTTGCACGCTGGGCATTTGCGTCAACAAACACCTTCACTCACCTACACATATCCTAGCAACCAAATAGATTCTGTTTTAATCTGCTGCTTTCTAGATAGTATTCATATAAACATCCAAGTTCCTGCCAATACCTCCTGATGCATAAGCCTTTATAATCGTTCATTATTAGAATAATGCGTAAATCTCGTGGCATATAAAAGTTTGCCTTCTGGACATATGCTGACATGACATACCATTTGAACCACTGGCGATATACAGCGCGTGCAGCCAAGATTGTTCAGAATGCACGTCGTAACATTCTGATAAGCGTCGTCATTGGTCGCTATTTTGGAAGCAATTTCACTCGTTGCAGCTCAGCTGTCCTCTCCATGCAACCAAGTTGGTTATCTTGTGGATTTACCCCATTCTTTTTATCTTACCTTGGAGAGTCATATTGTGGCACAACAAGTATGCTAAGAGTGTGGGCTTGGCGTATAAACAAACTTAGCACTTGTGTTCTAAGTAAAAAGCCAACTTTAGGCCAAATTCCTATGGAATTATGTATACGAATTTTTAGGACATTTGCCGTAACATTGAATTATTATATCATATCTCTGTACAGTCACTCTATTTGATAAAATAGAGTGACAGGGTGTACCGAGATTTTTAATGGTTTTAATCCCTGAAAGGAGTTTTTGAAAGCATCTTATATTATAGTAGTTATTGTTATGACACTGTTCAATAATTTAACCCATTGTAGTCGGGAGACCCGTAAAAGGGTAATTGACAAACAGCGCAGACCCAGATCAGACGCCACAGAACGCGGCGTCTGATCAGGGTCTTCACTATTTGCAAATAGTTTAGCCATTTTTCTCTATGGCTATGTAAATTTCATAGCCGGACGTACCTGAAATTGAAATTGGACTCTTCCAATATATAGTGTGATAGAATCTATTCAGTATACAATGGGTTAAAGTTGTTTTGCTAGTTTCATCACGAAAACATGCCTATATAATATTGACCCCCTTAAATCCCACTTTTATATAGTATAACTGGGGTTTACATGAATATACATTATTTTTCTTATTTCTGCTAAAAAAATACATTGCTGGTACTCGTTTGAATCGCCTCGCCGAGCCCGTTCTAACGGGTACCCCAATCTATGTTTTGAGCAGAAATTTGAAAGAATATAAGGGTGTTTTTTTTTTTTGGAGGTGAAATTTTCTATATATTTGAATAGGCGTGTTTCCGTAATGTGTTTTATAAACTAGAGATGAAAATCTAGCCTGAATGATTTAAGGAGAATGGGTACACTTTCAGGAGAGGCAACGCAGTCAAAATGGTTTGACTTCCCGCCTAGCCTATTCTACGACGGAATAAAGTCGTTCCTTTTTGGAGTAGACCCCTTTTCAGAAGGGACTTTATTTGCAGGAGAGTAAATAGGAGTTAAAAAAACTGCTTTTTTTAAATAATGACTGAAAACCTACTAAGTGCCTTCATTTCCTTGAAAGCATGTATTTGTGTCATATCAGCATGCATTTGTAGTGACGCTACAAAGTTTATCCGTCCAGACACTTTGATCAGGGCATTTGCTGTCCGCTAAATGAACCATTGGATACTGTAAAATGCACCAATAGGACAAACTACCTCAATAAACCGTGCAAGTACGCAAAATGTTCTGGCATTTCGTGCTAAATTCAGCTGCGCATGAAATTTTATCTGCTAATGAATATGAAAATGCAAACAATAGTTGGCATTAGCAGAGGAAAAAATCATGCTCATCTGTGTTTAGCAAGAAAGACTTTGCAATTATTAATTATTTGAGATTTATAAACAGAACAAACTGGATTGAGTGAAAAAATGTTTTATAATCTCGTGGCAAGAATTCGCTCACTTCACATATGCTTGCAGACATAGTTTAATGTCACGTGGCTAAAATGAATGAAAGAATGACAGCCAATAATTTAAATATCGGAATACATATCCACTGTGTTTAGTATATAGTACAGGGGAACATTTGTTACACATAACATAGATCTGTTAATGCAATGCAATATAGTATAGAAGATGTTCAGGAATACATTACGAAAACACGCCTATTCAAATATACTGAAATTTTACCATGAAAAGATGAAAATTTTCAGATACAAAAATCCTAATATTTTTCACATTTCTGCTCAAAACATATATTGTGGGTACTCGTCAGAACCGCCTCGACGAGGCGGTTCTAACGAGTACCCACAATCTATGTTTTTAGCAGATATAAGAAAAATAATGTATACCCCTGTAAACCCCAGTTTTTCTATATAAAAGTGGGGTTTAAGGGGGTCAAAATTATATAGGCATGTTTTCGTGATGAGACACAACCACAGGCTACATCCAACCAATGGCATCAAGAGGAAGAGCATGCAAACCATGGCATTACATAAGTCACGGACAAAAGGAAAAACACATCACGAAATCACGCCTATATAATTATGACCCCCTTAAACCCCACTTTAACATATAGTAAAACTAGGGTTTACAGGGGTTTTAACGAGTACCCCACAATCTCCGTTTTGAGCAGAAATATGAAAAATATCAGAGTTTTTTATCTGATATTTTTCAATTTTTGGAGGTGAAATTGTCTATATATTTGAATAGGCATGTTTTTGTAATGCACAGCTTACTTTCCCAATAAGGTGATCACACACCTGGCCGGGATCCAACTAACACAACAATAAGACAGCGAACAGAAAAAAAGGTAAAAAACAAAAACAAAACAAAAAAAAAAAAAAAAAAAAACAGCGAGCGGCAACAAGGCCACACAAACAGCAAACAATACCAGAATGGCCAGTAATAAAACCTGCAGGTGATTCCAAACATTGTGATAGCAGACAAGGTTTCTCAAATGTGGTAGCAATATATCTCTATAATGACTGAACCAATACGAAAAATGATAAGGTGGCTGCTCATTGTGAATAATTATAGACATTTGCTATAATAATATCATGAGAACAATACGTCATGAGCCAGCGCACGACAAACCTACAATAAAACCAGTGTGACCAGCAAAGACTCAGAGAAGCTTGTACATCCACCCATTATGATAAGGGTATTCATTTATCCTTGTTTGGATAGCCTGGTGTTTGTAGAAGGCACGTGCGAGAAACGAAGACTGATCAGACTGCGCGGAAGCGCAGGCTGATCTAAGTCTTCGCTGGTCGCACAAGTCTTACTGTACGTTTTGTCATGCCTGGTTCTTATGTCTTAACGGAGGGTAATTGCTATCATTTTCGACATGAGAAAATTATGACTGCTTGTTATCAGTTGCTTCGTTGATGATGAATATTCGCAATCTCAAGATAATTACTTTCGGAATCTTCGAAGCTAAATGGCCGTGTCATTTAAAATACCCTTTACAGCCCTTGTTGTTCGCTCACGTAACAAGTAGGCGAAAGAAAAACTTCAACCAAAATAAAAACTACTGTCCTTTAAACATTGTTCAAAAATATGGTCATTACGAAAACATGCCTATATAATTTTGACCCCCTTAAACCCCACTTTTATACAGTAAAACTGGGGTTTACAGAGGTATACATTATTTTTCTTATCTCTGATCAAAAATATAGATTGTGGGTACTCGTTAGAACTGCCTTGTCGAGGCGGTTCTAACGAGTACCCACAATCTATGTTTTAAGCAGAAATATGAAAAAAATCGGAGTTTTTTATCTGAAAATTTTCAGATTTTGGAGCTGTAATTTTCTATATATTTGAATAGGCGTGTTTTCGTAATGTTTAGTTGCCGTTTTATTTCAAATGAAATGGTTATGTACTGTTTTAAATACCTTATAATTATAATTCTGTGTTTCGAGGTCTAATATTTACGCTAAAAAAATAATTTACGGCGGCAGTCAAAAATGTGTCTAGCCTATGCAATTTAAAAATAAAGTGATTGTTGTAGATTACCACTCATGTGAGAAAATATATTATTTATCTTTCATGACAATATTGTGATAATTCCAGAAATTTTGATAAGCAGAAGATGTTGAAAACCTACTTCATTTACCTTACCTAACAATTTCTACATTCTTTGCAGCCATTGTGACTATTGAGAAAATCTAGATATTCGATAACAAAAAAAAAGCAAAAACAATGAATAGAATGTATAGCATAAACCTGTTTTGTGTGTGCATAGGCGGATACGACAGACGGTTTTACATTCAACCATGTGTAAAGCGACAGGCAAGGAAAAAAAAACCAAAAAACAACGACTTTTTGAAAGATGGGGATAGCAGAATAGACATGGCTTTGCTAAGAGGCCGGGACGAGACCATTATTGATCTCTAAATATGCTAACTAAATCGATATATTCGACACTTTTGCTAATAAATTAAATTTAAGAATGTACCAAATATAGTTAATGTTCTAATTGATACATGGCCGAAGAGCAGGTTGAGAATTACACCTTATAAATGAGTTACACTGAACCCTCGTTACATGTACAACGACATTTGTACATAAACACATTACCATTAAAATGACTTTGCTGCTGTACAGAATACTTAATGGGGATATTGATGTAAAAAAGGTCTTGTTTTGCTCTTATTTCAACATAAAACATATGTTTTAGATATTTGTTAGAATCGCCCCACTAAGGCAATTCTAACAAATATCCAAAACATATGTTTCTTTAAAGTATTTTAAACAATATTCTTGCATAATTTGTGACCACTTGTTACCTCTAAAACGAAGGTTTCGTGACAGTCACATTGTCATTATAATGATTTTTGTCGTTGTATCGAACGGCGGTATAAAGAGGTTTGTCTGTATTTTATACAATTTCTGCATACTATCGCAGAGTATTTAAAACAGAAGGGAAGGCAATGATCAGGAATCGATACAAAATTAGCCCACACCTCCCATTAGAGACATCAAAGGGAAAGAAACACAAATACGAAATAACTAGACCCTAATGGAAACATCACTAGCAGAAAGCTAAACGGACGGTTATTTTCCCACAAAGTGGCCAAATGGCTATCCAAAACAAAAAGATGTAAGCGACACACACATTCAAAGACGAACTATAACAAAAATAAACAATGACAGAAGAATTGCCTTAGAACGGTCAGTGAAAAGTATTTCACTGGGGGGCTTAAACATAATTTGTTCAGTCCGCATGAAGGCTTCCTAACTCATCAGTGCTACATCTCCGAGAATACAAAAATTCAACTTAATACAGAGATGAAACAGAGATGAGGACTCGACAGCACAAAACAACTGAAATGTTGGAGCAAAAGAAAACCAGCAGTAAGACTCCGGTGGGCCCGACCAAAGATAGAGCATCAAATACCAACCAACATTACCCAAAGTTAAATTTGAAGTAAGCCTTCACGTTGGAACCATCATAAAATCTGAGGCCGAACCCGCCGGCGTGCAATTAAAGAGGGAAGCAAAGTTATTAACCGTGATTGGTTTAACAACCATGCATGCAGTCTGTCGTATAACATTTATGTTGTACCGTGCCCAATCTTTTTATATCGAAGAGTGATTTTACGAAATTGGGTACTAGAGTCATTGCAAGCATATATTTTTCTGAAATAATACACTAAGTCATCTTAAAATTCGGGTTCCGATAGGCCTTGTTGCAGAAGAGATTTAAGTCCAACACTGAATTTTGAAACTGAATCGGAATGACGTCTATAAAACTTAGAAAAGGCTTTACGTAGTTTATGATACCGATAACCCTCATTAACAAGTTTAGCAGTTAGCAATTTATTACTAGTGTTGAAGTCAGTTACATGACTAGACACTCTGGCAAATCGAATTAATTGTGAAATATAAACACCGTAAGATGCCGCACAAGGAACATCACCTCCAAGAAAGGAAAATTTACAATCTCAAAATCATCACGTTTATCATAAATTTTGCAGGAAACAAACCCACAATAGATAAATGTAAATCCAAAAACGCGGCTTCGGTATCAAAAGAATTAGCTTTATTTAACTGAAGTTCTCGGGGGGAGGGGGGGGGGGGGGGGGGTAAATTTGACTGATTAAACCTTCTTCTAAACCTACTCTTTTAATTTAGGTGACAATGATGAAAGCATACGTACGGTAACATCCTTGTTTATATTTAAAAACAGTCTGAATTATTTATTTATGTATTTATTTATTTATTTTTATGCTTACCTGTTTACTTTTGTCATTTGATTGATTGTTCCGTTTCATAATACCAAAACATACAAAAATCGGGAAAATTAAAAACAGTATAATGATTGTAAATGTTATCGCATCACGATAACATACCTATATAAGTTTGACCCCCTTAAACCCCACTTTTATATAGTAAAACTGGGGTTTACAGGGGTATACATTATTTTTCTTATTTCTGCTCAAAACATAGATGTGGGTACTCGTTAGAACCGCCTCATCGAGACGGTTCTAACGAGTACCCACAATCTATGTTTTGAGCAGAAATATGAAAAATATTAGAATTTTTATCTGAAAACTTTCATATTTTTTGTGGTGAAATTTTCAATATATTTAAAATAGGCGTGTTTTCGTAATGGTGTAACCAGAGAAAATGTATTATGCAGAAACTTAGTCTATTTTGAATTGATGTCATTGGTGAATCTTTCTACTGTTTTTGGTCTCCAAATATCTACTTTAGTGGTTAGAAATGGAGATAAAGAACATTGTCAATCTATGTATCAGGCTTTGTCATTATACCAAACATGTTCCTTTATTCTGGATTTGAGAACGCGACCAGTTTGTCCAACATAGTACATTCCTGAACACTCTATACTACATTTCAAACATAAATATAAGTGTTTGCGTGCCGCGTGCAGTTTTCAACCATTTGTGTGTTCATATGATTCGCTTTTATGGACTAAACCAGCAATTAAAGTTCATTTATGCTTTATGTCTTCCAAATGACAGGATGCAAGAGAAAAGATTCTACATAATTCTACATAAGTATATGCAAACAAAATGGCAATTTGTTTTACTAGACATTATTAAATGCAAAAGTTTACAATACCTTATCAGAAACCATTTGTCTTTTCTGTGTCTGTGTTTGGTCTCAAGCATTCACCGAAACCGTACATCTGCGATATTGCCTGACCAGTAAAGTTTATTGTATTTCTTATTATTTTGCTTTGGAATGTAACATTACGAAAACACGCCTATTCCAATATATAGAAAAATTTTCCTCCAAAAATTAAAAATTTTCAGATAAAAAGCTGTGATATTGTTCACATTTCTGCTCAAAACATAGATTGTGGGTACTCGTTAGAACCGCCTCGGCGAGGCGGTTCTAACGAGTACCCACATCTATGTTTTGAGCAGAAATAAGAAACATAACTTGTACCCCTGCAAACCCCAGTTTTACTACATAAAAGTGGGGTTTAAGGGGGTCAAAATTATATAGGTATGTTTTCGTGATGGCAAATATTGTTTTGGGGTTTTCTCTGCTGATATCTGAATACTAATATTGTAGGACCAAATTTTAGAAATGGTTTAAAAAATATATATAAAAAAGTGAAACTTGTTGAAATCCCGTCCAGTCTACCTTTTCCGTTGATTTTTTTTTTTTTTTTTTTTTTTTTTTTTGCATAATAATTTGCCATCAGCTCTAATCCTTATTAAATCACAACAGTTTAATTAGGATACGGGTACGGACGCAACGTTTCTGGCTTTTATTTTATCCATATCTGTTGATATAAGCTATGCTTAAATGTATGTCAAAAGATAGGACTTTGATTTTAATATTGTAAATGTTCAGTTTTGGTCGGTAGTTTCTTATATGGCATTTGTTTGGTCATTGTTTATTCCTCATGTTTTTTCTTTCAGTGTCGCGAAGAAAATTGTTCTTTGTGAGTGGAATGTCCTGGGCATATTTCCTTATAATTATGTGCATAAATAGTCACGGTAAACGGTTTTGCACTGAAAATGACAAATGATTGCCCATTTACCTGCTCTATGTAAAAGCGTTTGGGGACAAAAAAACGACCTTCTGAAAAATGTCAGATAACCTGTGAACGCTGTTTGGTAAGTAGTAACCGCATTCAGTATGATTTTTTTTTTTCCTGGCCGATTCGAACCCATTTTTGAGTTCTTAGGACATTCTTTCGACAGCTTAAGGAAACACATACTTAGGGGTGTTTTCGATTATTATATCACAGACATGTTTGCTTTGTGTACTCATTTAAACCGTTACATCGAGGCAATTCTAATGTATACACTTAACATCCCATTTTTTTCTAGACGATTAAAAGAAAAACATATCCCAAATTGCGCGGCTGGCGTCTTTCTAAACAACATTCTGAACTAGCCGCCATGTTGGTTTGCTGTCGCATTTGAAGAGTTTATATGGAGCTTTGGGGCGTTTCCGTCACAATTTGCCGTTTGAATTGTAAGTTATGCAAGAACAACGATCATCCATGATTTCATTGCAATAACATTTGCCAGGTCCCTCGGAAGATATTTGAACACTCTGCCTGGCGGCTTCTTGTTCAAACAGCCTCCTTGGGATCCGGCAAATGTTAATTCATGAAAAAACATGGGTGATCTCTATATTCGAACCATTGAAAGTCGATTTTACTTTTAATGACGAGCCACGATTTTCTTCTTGCCATTTCCTCGTAACCAATTCTAGTGACGTGAGCGATAAAATTTACCAGTAGACGAAGCAATATGTTTGTTGTTGTGTTACAAATGATATAGAAAAACTAAGCTAATCTTTTGGCTTGGAAGCATTAATAAGAGTATTAGTAAGTGCGTATAAAGGTCAGGTGAGACTTCGCGGTCTGTACAATAGCACAGAGCGAGTTTAATTAGACGCTTATTTTTAATTAGATGCGTATTTTACCTTCTTATTCTATACGAAAACAGCAAACATTTTATTACACAGAAAAAAAGAACCACAGGGGCATAATCATCCTATGTCACAGGATAAGGGCAATGTTGCATGTAATGGCAATTCAAAACCAAAAACAAAAGGAACAACTGAATGGGTGCTACAGTAATATTACAGCCTTAGAATTATCATTAGCGAGTTAAGGGGTGGGGCCTTAAGCCTGTTTTAGGAGAAATCAGCCGCATCTGAGATTAAAAGAAACGAGACACCACTAAATTATTAGATATTGAAAAGAAAAAAGATGCTGAACCAGTATAGATACACCTAATAGCAAGTAAGCAGATATCCAGGAAATCCAGAATAAAAAAAACATAGTCATCAAAGATGCTTATCGGAATAGCAATAGACAAATGAATTGTAAAGGACACTTCGTTAGAAATGAAATATAGCATGATGAGTTTTATTTGGAAACATTTTTTGGCCACCAAACAGTCCAAACCCACGAAAAATTATCTATATAATTTTGATCCCCTTAAACCCCACTTTTATATAGTAAAACTGGGGTTTACAGGGGTATACATTATTTTTCTTATTTCTACTCAAAAGCATAGATTATGGCGATGCGAGGCGGTTCTAACGAGTACCCACAATCTATGATTTGAGCGGAAAATGAAAAAATATCAGGATTTTTATCAGAAAACTTTCAGTTATTTATGGTGTAATTTTCAATATATTTGAATAGGCATGTTTTCGTAATGACATGTGACATGCAAATGTTAAATATGAAGATACACGTAGCGCAAAAGGTTTATCTATTTACAACTGATCGACGAACTGTGACTTATTACTCCACAAGTAATACATTAGAGCTTATCGGTTGCGATTCTAACACACAAAGAGTCGACAAAAGTGCTTTTGTTTCTTTCAGTTTCTACTTGATCTTCCGCCATTGTTTGACAGAATCCCGCCGACACCTTTGACTGGAACATATGCATTTACCTGATTTTATAACGTATCTGATCAGAGAAAAATAACGTCACAGCCTCTAAGGTCACGGAAACGACGAATGACGTGAAACGTCATGCAAAAGCGATTCTTTGCATCACCCTCTTCCGCCAGTGACTTTGTTGCAGAAATAAACACAGTTCTAATACAATTGCCTATATATGCGCTCTATGTTAGAATGTTTTAGAATTAATGAATAAAAGATGCATGCACAGTGGAACCTGGAACCTATTCTATATCCTACGAAAGACCGGTAGTGACATTTCGACTACATTAATTCAAGGTTTCAACTTCACGAATTCACGATTTCAGCTTCACGAATTCACGATTTCAACTTCACGAATTCACGAATTCAACTTCACGAATTCAACTTCAAGAATTCCACTTCACGAATTCAAGTTCACGAATTCACGAATTCAACTTCACGAATTCACGAATTCAACTTCACGAATTCAACTTCACGAATTCCACTTCACGAATTCAACTTCACGAATTCACGAATTCAACTTCACGAATTCACGAATTCAACTTCACGAATTCACGAATTCAACTTCAAGAATTCCACTTCACGAATTCAACTTCACGAATTCACGAATTCAACTTCATGAATTCACGAATTCAACTTCACGAATTCCACTTCACGAATTCAACTTCACGAATTCACGAATTCAACTTCACGAATTCAACTTCATGAATTCAACAATTGAATTCGTGAAGTTGAATTCGTGAATTCGTGAAGTTGAATTCGTGAATTCATGAAGTGGAATTCGTGAAGTTGAATTCGTGAAGTTGAATTCGTGAATTCATGAAGTTGAATTCGTGAATTCGTGAAGTGGAATTCGTGAATTCGTGAAGTTGAATTCGTGAAGTTAAATTCGTGAAGTTGAAGTCGTGAATTCGTGAAGTTGAAATCGTGAATTCGTGAAGCTGAAATCGTGAATTCGTGAAGTTGAAGCCTTGAATTAATGTAGTTGAAATGTCACTACCGGTCTTTCGTAATATCCTGATTTTTATTCTATATTCAAACATCGGCTTCGCACATGATGCATGAGCTATTTTCTTGTTACATGTAGCGATATGGTTCGTCTGCGTTCGTCTTTTCGCATGTGATCTTTTTTGTTTCGGTGTCTTGGGGAAGATGTTTATTTCTTTTTAATTTGTATTTATTTATTTTGGCTTAATCCACGTTTCCATTGTTTCTAGACCCTTCTCAAAACGAATACACACTAGACAAAAATAAACGATTTTGATCGCAGAAAGCAGACATATTACTTTTTACATTATGAATTATTTAATGTTGGAGACTATTAAACGTGGCTGTCTCACATTTATCTGTAATGCTTAGCAAGCTTGGTAAAAAATTCAGCAGACGCCACTTTGAAATATTTTCCTTATTTTTCCAAGAAAACAGCATTCGAGACCATTAAGAAAACATGCCTATTCAAATATAATGAAAATTTTACCATCAAAAAACAAGAAAATTTTCAGACAAAATTTTTTTATATTTTATCATATGTCTGCTCAAAACATAGATTGTGGATACTCGTTAGAACCGCCTTGGCGAGGCGGTTCTAACGAGTACCCACAATCTATGTTTGAGCCAGAAATAAGGAAAATAATGTATACCCCTGTAAACCCCAGTTTTACTATATAAAAGTGGGGTTTAAGGGGGTCAAAATTATATAGGCATGTTTTTGTGATGCTTCGTGGATACAATATGCATAAAAATTCAAATGCTTTTCTCTGGAAAAACAATGAAAATATCAATGTTTTCCAGAAAACAGGAGTTGACATTTCGTTCAAATTCTCTTCTATGGAATCAAGTTGCATAAAATATCTAATCCTGTTTTATGTAAAAAAGAAAATAAGGAAAATATCATCAATCAGTCGTCTGCTGAATTAGCCCAGAGAGTGGTAAAGTTTGATACGTTGGCGATAATAGAAAACTAGTTTTAAGAAAACCAAATACAAAAACAAGAATTGCGAATCGTGATGAAATGATCCTAATAAAAATGATACGACATACAAACAATGAGGACCCAGACAAGTCTGCTCATCAAGCTTTCTCAGGTGATACATTTTACAATATCCAATGGTTGTGACCGTGACTGCGGAAACAATTAGGCTTTAATCAGACAGGATGACATTACGAAAACACGCCTTTTCAAATTTATTGAAAATTTCACCACCAAAAACTGAATAATTTCAGATAAAAAAAGTCTGATATTTTTTTTTATATTTCTGCTCAAAAACGTAGATTGTGGTACCTCGGCGAGGCGGTTCTAACGGGTACCCACTGTCTATGTTTTAGAGCAGAAAGAAAAAAATATATATCTCTGTAAACCCTGTAAAAGTGCTTTAAACCCCCCCCCCCCCCCCCCCCCCCCCGCGGTTTATTCTATAGTCTTTCTCTTTATGCTTTGTGGTTTATTCTACGAGGCGATTTGTTTTATGTGTATCCTTGTGTTATTTTGTTCTTGTGGTTTTCAGTCCTTTTAACATTGCGATTACCTCGATTGGAGAAGAGAGAGCTAGTCTTAGTGCTTTTGTACGTTTGTTCGATTTTCGCTTGCTTGGTTTTGTCTGTTTCCTCTTCCTCTTAGTGTCTGGGAAGGGCTGCGGTTTGTGATTGTGGCACTCCCTTGACTTTTCTCTTACCTTTTTCTTTACTATACGATAGTGGGATCAAAATTATATAGGTATTTTTCTTGATGATCTCGCATATAGCTTAAGTACCTTTTTGGTTGAGTTACTCCTCAAAAGAATGTATTGATCACTGTAAAAAACACCTTAACGTTGTGTCAAACAGAAAAAAACAATACCTAAACGTAAATCAAATAGAATAAAGGCTCAGATCATCATGTACATGGTGTGCTTAAGGAGAAAGAATGAAATATTTTCTACGGTCATTCACTCCCTTCCGCTGATTCAAGAAGGGCAGTTGTCAGTTTCTGGCGAAAGAATGTGCACAGTACTGGTTAACCGCTTAGAGGACTAAGCCTGCCCAGTAAACGTGTGGTTAGGTAAACTGACCGAGCTCGACATGACCCCATTGGGTTGACTGGGCCGTAAAACCTCAACACAAATAAAGAATACACTTTCAAGGGAGACAACTCTGACATCATTTCTATAGCCTCGTTCTGAAAGGGATATATTCTTAAAAGGAAAGATTTTTTTCTTCTTTTTTTTTTTTCATTTAGGCTTCACCCCATTTCAGAAGCGACTTGGGGTAAAGTAAAGCATATAGGGCGTCATAAACAAATGCAAACATTAATTCAGAGAAATTTCATGCTTGATTCAGTTTAAGAACGAGAGACTCAAATTTTACAGGCTGTGAGATGTCACATTTTATGATGGTATTATTACCATACATCAATTTACTAAACGTTTCTTGGATAAAAGAAAATGTCTAATGTTTCAGGTATAACGTAACGTAAATGTGAAAGAATGGATCGGATAAACATGCGCATGCGCACATATATATTACATAATTGTTCACTACAGTAATAGCCCTAAGTACTGGGACAGACAGGACGCCTGAGCAGTAAAGATCCTGATCAGATTCCTCGTTCTGCTGCGTCTGATCTGGGTGCACGCCGTTTCCCACTCCTTAAGCAGTTTTTAAACACATCAACACGTAGTAAAATAAATTTTTTCAAACATTATGACAAGTATGATGAGGAGTTAAGGTGTGGTAATATTCTTAGGGTAAATATGTTACGCAATGTTCATGTCAACTAATAACAATAACACATGTATGCGTGTGATGATCCGAACCTTGTCTGTTCTACAGTAATGAAAAAGGAATCAATACCCTCGCAAGGGAGGCAACTTTCAAACTTGTTTTGTTCCCTTCTGTAAAGGGATCTACGCAAATTTACTCCATAGTGCAGTATTCGTTTCTTTTAGAGTAGATCCATTTTTGTGGAAGGGACCCGGTGTGCAAGAAAGCCAAACAAAGTTGAAAAGTTATCTGCCTTGTTAAATGATGTAAATTTGTCCGGTGTATCAAGTCTCTAAAAGCAGATGGTATTATGTGACGCAGCTTATCTATAGACGTTCTAAATATTGATTCGCATCATAGAAAAAACGTTTTGGGGGCTTTGCGGACGGCGAAGGCCAAAATTAGCCTGATGACTGTAGAATATGATGATAAACGGCAATACTCCTGATCCGATTATTTGGCTTTGCTAGCTGATCTAGACTTTGCCGGCACAATGATTTATAAGCACACATCTTCTTATAGCATGCGTCATATTGAAAATTATAAGGGAAGATACCCTAAAGTCACGAAGCACAACCTTCCCGAAGCACCAAAGGGGGATAAGTAACAAATAATTAAAAAAAACAAACCATTTATGCATAGCGTTGTAGATCAGGGTCCACAATGTTTGCACTGAAAACATTATACAGTCGAACCTCGTTATCTCGAACTCGCTTATCTCGAACAACCGCTTATCTCGAAGTGATAATCTGGTCCCTGTTTTAACACAGAGGTCTACCAACAGTCAATAAAATATTGTGAAAAAGAGGAGAAATTGCTCCTTAGGAGCAATTTCTCCTCTTTTCCACAATATTTTCAATATATCTCTAACTTAGGAGTCAAATTACGTATTCATTCTGTTAAAGGTGGTTGTTCGATTAATTGTTTTCCCTTAGTTCCGTAAATCTGATATGTCGAACTACGGATATCTCGAAGTGTTTCATAGAGTCCCTTGGAGTTCGAGATAACGAGAGTCGACTGTAGTTTGTACACAAACAGAACAGAAAAAAAAATAAGATAAAATAAGTCAGACACACTTAAGTTAGAAATTGTTCTGTCGACAGAGATAACTAGAAGAGTGCACATGGAAAAAACAATATAAATTGGGTAATGGAAACTGACGTTGCTGGTCAAATGAAGTGTAAGAACAGTCCGGTCTGTGTCTTTTCAAAGAAGAAGACTGTAAATCTTTCTGTAGCGAGCTCATACCAGATAATAGATTAGCCACAATGTGAGAAAACCTACCTTCTTACATGTGCGTCCACCAAACTCAAATCAGCCTTCGCATCCGCGCTGTCTGATCAGGGTCCGCGGAAAGAAATTTGCATCCTTGGTTGTCCAAAATGCGCCGCCCAGTGTAAATTTTAAGCGGACTATACAGAAGCGAAGGCTGATCTTAATTTTCACTGGTCGCACATGTCCGTATATCCTTTTTCTGAGGTTGCAGCTCAAATCGTGTACATTTTGTAAATAGTCTAGGGATGTGTCTAGACCATTACTTTAAGCTTATGGGAAAGAATAATAGTTGACGCAGAGCGGTATGAGACTTCACTTTGAATCATTTACATAACCTCGCCCTTACCGTCACTACCAGTCAGCTTATGGACACTTGGAGGTCTACAGAAAACAAAAACTACCGAAATCGATAGGGAAATATGTAGCCTTTTCTTAAAGAAGAGGCAGGTTCCTACAATGTAAATACTAAAACGACATTAACAAATACAGTTGATGAATTTTCGTTATTGTAGTCACAGACGATGGAACGCATGTGCAAACAATATCAGAGTTAGGTAAACTATACCTTATTGCGTGGGTAGACAGAGCCAATATATATGCATAACAGTCCGTTTGCAAACCTACAAAACATGTTCATGCAAAACGGCGCTCCGGTAGGCAGAACTTTAATATTAAAGTTGAAATGAAATTTTTAGGCATTTGCTGTGAAACACAATGTTTCTAAAATATATATGCATGCTGTTTTACTCTTTGAAAATGCTCCTCTTATACACAAAAATGCTACAGGACCGTCTGCAATTCTGGTTGTTTACCTTTATGTCCAAAATGTCACCACGGTAAAATACTGTTTAGTTCAAAATACCCTTTGTAGGTTGTATGTTTGTCTAATTTTAGTTACAGTAGCCAGAGCAAACAAGCAATGGACCAAACACAGATTTTATATTTATTTTAGTAAACCACATTCTTCGAAAGTATTTATCTGAAGTTATATCATGCTATTTTCGTCAGTGAATTAGGCAGCCAATTCTGCCTGGTTTCCAATAAATATGTGTCCACAGTAGTGCCACATCTTGAACTTTCTGTATCTAGTCAGTGGGATAGGATTCTTGTTGTTAATCCAATGCATACAACGCTAGGCGCTCGCGAGATACACGAATTCTTGACAGCTCCGTGCATATCCAAAGATTTATCTATTAATTTGTTGTGTAATGTACATAAGAACTGCTGAATTTGACTGTCACTTTGTTACGAGTAGTTACACAGAATATATTGTCTTTATATACTAGGGTAGAAGAGATAGAAGCTGAACACGTCATGACATAAATGTGTTTCAGCGAAGACTGAGATCAGTCTGTGCATCCGCGTAATCGGATCCGACTCTTCGTAGATCACTCCATGGGTAGCCAAGGGTCCAGAATCTTTGCCAGACATTCTATTGGTAGCCAAGCGTCCAGAGCGTCTTATGACGGAGAGCGACGACTGATCAATCTGATCAGTATGATAAAGTAAGTTTTTTCTACGGCCGCCATGCGGTACCATATACCGGCTGCAATGAAGCAAAAAGAAAATCCATCAAGGATGCCCTTGGAAATAATAAACATATAAAAACGACGACGGTGATCATTACGAAAACATTCCTTTTCAAATATATTAAAAATTCTACAGCAAAATTTTCAGATAAAAAAATCTGATATTTTCATATTTTTTCTCAAAACGTAGCTTGTAGATACTCGTTAGAACCGCCTCGACCCACAATCTATGTTTTTTAGCAGAAATAAGAAAACTAATGTATACCCCTGTAAACCCCAGTTTTACTATATAAAAGTGGGGTTTAAGGGGGTCAAAATTATATAGGCATGTTTTCGTGATGTCTCGGTTTGATTGAAGCCCTTAATATGACAGAAAGTCTGTAAGTTTGCATATGCCCCTTACCACTGGCTTAAGTGGACAACTCGATTTCCAAGAAACCAAATGGGCTTAAGAAGACTGAAAAATATACTACAAGGGATTTTCTTTTACGGCTGCCACACGGCACCTAACACCAGGCAAGTATACTTGTACATTTTTATTACCTACAATCGTTATGCATCGAAGCCCTCGACTTTAAGTAGCCAGTATCAGTGCTATAATACAACTCTTAAATTCTACATTTGGGTACATAGTCGCCAAAAAAATAATTAAGCCTGGTTAGGCATTTTCGTCGACATACATCCGCAAGAAAATTTATCAATTTCTCTTCTCAACTTTAGACTTACCCCTCTCGTCACCTACATGTACACATGGACAGTGTAAACAAATATAAAGCAGCCGGTACATAAGTCTCATTGTGTAATACTGGAAGTCCCAGGAGTAAGACTACAGAGACGGTAAAGCATATTTACGCGTATAAAACGTCACGGTTAATTGTGATAAAAATGTATAAGTGAAGATAACCAGGAAATGTCACACTTCCGAAAGGAAAGAGAGGTAAGGAACACATAAGGACATCACAAACGTCATATACATCACGAAAATATGCTTATATAATTCTGAACCCCTTAAACCCTATTTTATATAGTAAAATTGGGTTTACAGGGGTATACATTATTTTCTTGTTTCTGCTCCAAAACATAGATAGTGGCTACTCGTTAGAACGAGTACCCATAATCTATGTATTGAGCCGAAATTTGACAACTATCAAAGATGTTTTATTTGAAAATTTTCAGTTTCTGGAGGTGAGATTTTCCTTTTTATTTGAATAGGCGTGTTTTCGTAATAATGAATTCACAGACGTACAAACAAAGAACTGTAACAGAGAAACCGCATTGGAACAGACGATAAGAAAACAACTGAGGTGCTTAAACTAGCTTTACTTGCGGAAAATCTCGCCATTAAGGTCACTACTTTACTGTTGTTTTTTCTTTTACTTCAGCTGTTCAGATATTTCTTGCTGTCGGGTCCTCATCGTTGTTTCATCTCTGTATTCGTTTGATTTTTATGTTCTCGGAGATTTTGCACTGATGAGTTAGGAACCCTTTACGCAGACTGAACGGATGTTTTGTATATACCACGACAGAACTAAGGGCGAGGGTTGTGAGCACGTAAAATCGATTTAAGACCTCAAGTAATATTTTACTGATCGTTCCAAGGCGATGCTTCTGCTGTGGTTTACTATATATATGTCATTGTATGTCTTTGCATGTTTGTCTTGGTGCATTTTTTTATTTTCGATAGCCGTTTGGTCGGTTTTATTTTTATTTTTTATTTTTATTTATCTATTTATTTATTTATTTATTTTTTTTATTTTTTTTTTTTTTTGGTGGGGGGCGGGGGGGGGGGTGTGTGAGGGCGGGGGGGGGGGGGGACTGTCTTTTTTGGCTTTCTGCTTGTAGTGTTTCGATTGCTGTGCCGTTACGCTGAGTGTGTCCTTCTTTCCCATTGGTGTCTTGGAACGGAAGGTGTCAGGTTATTGTATCGATTACTGATCATTGCTTTCCTTTCTACTTGTACCAGTGAGGTTACTTCTGCAAGACAAAACCACATTTTGCCTTATAAAACGAATATCTATTACTTATTCATCTCAAACTTGCACATATACCTTGACTTGTCACTTGAAATGCAGTTATACTAAGATAAAAATGTTTTACGTTCTTACATAGATTATTGCCCCTGATTAATATGTTACTATTGTGCTATATGGGAAAACTGTACTTAACGTAGTAACAACGCAATATCTTAACAATCTATTCCTAAGATAAGACGAAACTTTTTATGAAACCTTATTATGATAGACTGAACATCATAGAACTCATTCTTCTGACATATATTGTATTTATTCTTGCAGGGGATATTACCCCTGAATTGTAGCATTTATATGAAAAAGAAATAGGTAAATTCATGTTTTAATTTAATAGTTTTAATACCAGTGATCAGGTTATAATAAAATCTGTATGGTAATAATTATTGATTTATTAGACAAAGTTTGCGCTCTAATGTATTTATTGCAAATAAGAATTGTATTTATTATGTTATTTGAACCATTTTAATTACATTTATTCATGTTAAGCGTATGTTCCTAGAAACCAGGTGGTGGGGTAACAATTCATAGTTATTTGCACAGCCCAATTATAATTTTGGTGTGCATTATTATTTAGATTGTCTCTATATATCTAGAATATATTAACATACCATTCTAAAGCAATATTGGGCTTTTGAAATTGCTTAAATTCATCGAAACTGTTCAATTATTCAAACAAATAGAATTTTGCTATGTCGGGGAAGGATTAATCATTAAGCATTATCTTGTTTCACAAGTAGTGAACTTTTATTTCATTTCAGAAAAATACTACACAATAAATATTGATCATTATTTGAAAGTTAATGACATTTTATAGTTGGGACGTTTCTTTAATATTTGAATATTTAGTTATTGTAGTTAAAACTACAGTAATGTTTAACCATTTAGGTGAACAAAAATGGTTTGTCGGAGTAGGATTAATCATTAAGCATTATCTTGTTTCACAAGTAGTGAAATTTTATTTCATTTCAGAAAAATATTACACAATAAATATTGATCATTATTTGAAAGTTAATGACATTTTATAGTTTGGACGTTTCTTTAATATTTGAATATTTAGTTATTGTAGTTAAAACTACAGTAATGTTTAACCATTTCGGTGGACAAAAATGTTGATTACTAGGTATATTAAAGTTTCCATTACACCCTTAAGCATTTCCTTCATGTTGCATATTTAAATGTCATTTTGTTGCAATAACTGTAGGTGATTACCTGGGCCTAGAACAACTTTGAAGAAACATGCCTAAGGGCGTACATCTTTGAAGCATCAGAACTCTGATACCACGTGGTCACTTCAGCTTTTTATTGTTTCATAACATTTACATTGGAATGGAAAAGAAAAATGCAGAGTTTTAAGAAATGTTCCATTAGGGTCAGTAGTGACCTTATTTCTGATGCGGTTCAAAATTACAAATGCATGTTCGGTCCGCACAGGGCCTCAAAGTAAACTAAGCGGCCGATCCCGATGGGACCATATAACTCATCAGTAGGCCATCACAGTGATATTAAATCACCATGTAACCATGACGCACCGACGTCGAGGACCTAGATAATTTTACCTGGCAATCATGTTGTTTATTGCCATATGCGGACAGATAATACATTAATCAGCCTGTGCATAGGTAAAGACTGTTCATGATGATTACATAATCATTGCAAAAGGAAGCCTCGACGTAAATGAAAGAGAAATGTCGCAGTACGAGGATGCAATCTGCTATTTGCGTGTGCTTTTGAAACAACAAACAGTTGAACCACAACGTCAGGAAACATTAGTTGACGTGCAGGCTGATTTGAGTCTTCGATGGGCTCACATGTCAGAAGGTAAGTTTTCTCAAATTCAGGCCCATTTTATTTTCACTGTCTGAAGTGGTTCAATCCTCTCATGCAGATTAACTCGCTTTAGATCCGATGTTCCTAAAGCTGTCATGTCTTTCATTTAGTCACAGACGACAGCAAAAATGTTTCAGAGGCCAATAACTCAATTTAAAGGTTCTGTTTAATATCCTCGTTGTTGTTTTAAGCAAATTGAATTCCTTTACATTGTGATATTCCTATGAGGCAAAATGAGTAATCAATATCTATCTTGAATTTCATGAGAGAAAATCAATTTAAGGACTTCTGTTTGTCCCGAAAGAAACTGATCAAACTAACACAAACTACTCAGTTATGCTTTATGCATTAGGCAAAGTACAAAACTTAAAGGGAAATGCACACTAATTTTGCAGTTTGCTTGAGAATGACCAGGTATAGAATACAAACAGCTAAGTGAAAATTTGATCAAAATTGGTTAATAAGCAGTCAAGACATTATACTCAACATTTTTATGGACGACGCCATTTTGAATATTTAATGCTGCTTACGATAATTAATACGCAAATGAACATATTCACATGTATTAACAATCCGCTGTTATTTTAGATGTGATTTACTATTTAAAGTTTGCTTATTTAATTACATGTTTCAGAAACTCCAAAATGACAGCTTCCATGACACTATTTGCTAGATCATCAAAAACTTATTACTATGATCTTATTTTTTCACATTTTTTTTTTTTGTCACCAAACTGCTCAGATTGAAAAGGCTATCTATGTTCCCATTATGTTTTATTTAAACGGATTGTTTTATATCATTCAGATAAGTTTCTGCTGGTAATAACAACACTGTTGAACCATATACACCAAAGAAACGTAATATTCTAGCTTCTACATAACCATGATTGCATCAAATGTATATATATTTTTTTTCTAGATAGAGGACACCCTCTCGGCTCCCGGGTGAGGACATTCACCTTAAACCTATTCCGGCGTCTGACAGACATGTGGCTAGCGAGAGTAAAATACTCACAACTCGATCTGAGTACCTAATGCATCATGCAGTCGGAATTAACACACATTAGGTACGAGATTTAAAGATCAATTGTTTTGGCTGACAGTCAAAATTCTGCAACTTACAGGCTGGACTATTACTTACGCACGAGGTCTGCACACACCCGCTTCGCGTCTGGACATGCACGCAGTCCGTGTCTGGGCGAGGTGACCTAGTTATTAATTATAACAAGGCGCCGTTTCAAGCCAAACCAGTAGTCCTGTAAAACTAAACCAGATTTATCTAGCGTAGCCCCTGTGTGACTCAGTTGCCCGGCTACGTTACAAAATCTGAAGATTGATTGATTGCTTTGTTTATTGATCGATTGATTTATGTATATATTTCCTTGACCGTGCTAAAACGGGTAGTAAATTACCAAACCGTAAGTCATAGTTTTATACAATTATGACAGTGACGGAAAATTATGATAGCAGGTAACCACATAAAAATGCACATCGTAGTGTCGGTACCACAGAGACTCCAAATGGCAGCAATGTAGTCTGCAGGGCTTCAGAAATTTCAAGCCTACCGAAATTCGATTTTTATAATGATAGTATGCAGTCGCAGAAGATTTCTTAGTAAGTCTGTTTAAGGGCAATTTACAAGAAAATCAACATTCTGTTCACAAACGGAGGATGTCTTGAATTTTGTAACCGTGTTCGAACCTTATCCATGACGGGTCCGAGCCTTATCCACGATGTCCATCTTTTGTATGCCTCTTTTGTACCAGACACTATGTATACTGTCGCTTTTTATTGGCCTCTGAAAATATTAGTCATTACGAAAACATGCCTATTCAAATATACTGAAAATTTCACCACCAAAAACTGAACATTTTCAGATAAAAAAAATTGATATTTTTTTTCATATTTCTGCTCAAAACATAGATTGTAGGTACTCGTTAGAACTAGGCCGTTCTAACGAGTACCTACAATCTATGTTTTGAGCAGTATATACCTGTAAACCCCTGCTTTACTTCATTAAAGAGGGAGTTAAGAGGGTCAAAATTATATATGTGTATTTTCGTGATGACAGATAACAAAGGAATGCAACAATCACGAAGCACAACCCTCCCGAGGTAACAAAAGAAGGAGAGATGAGAAACAAATAAGGACAACAAAAACGCCACTTGTGAAACTACAGATGCACAAAAAAAGAAGAATCGCAACAGAAGAACCGCCTTGGAATTGTCTGTAGGGAAAAAACGGGCCTCAAACCAATTTTACTCGCGCGAAATCTCACCTTAAACACCGATGCAGCTCAAAATTGCAAATATATGTTCGGTCCGCAAAGGGTTCCTCTACTCCATCCGTTAAACATCACAGTGAAACGCATTTGATAAATAAAACGTTGACGAAACAAGGCAAAGGCCTCTATTGCGATCTGAAGCCCGAACAAATCAAAACCATAAGCAGGACTACAATGAGCTCTACTGTAGACATTGATAGCTAGGCACCGACCACCTAACACAAACTGAGGAGGGAGCCATCATTGAGTCGGAGGAGCAACCCACTGTCGTGCAGCTGAAATCGAAAAAGGGAAGCGAAATTGCCATTTACAGTTGGTTCACAGCCATGTATGCCCTTTGCCGCAGAATATCCATGTTGTACCATATCCTATCGTAGCGAGTCACAATAATTTTACTTTTCACGCAAACATCAGTTTTGCCAACAATTTTTGCTGTGAAGTTACATGACAAATCAACAATAGCATTTCCCTCTTTCAGTGACTGGAATTAAAACGGCAGTTGTGCATTCCATTCAAACATAATCTCATGCAACTGGCCAGAAAGAATCTGAGCCATACTTTGTAAACTTGATCTAATAAAAATGTAAAAGTTTGCCTTTGATAAAACAAAAACAAAAAAGATAATGAGAATCGGAGACTCGAGATTTCTCAGTGTTGAATGCTTATTTGCCATCTTACATTTGAAACTGATAACCGATTATAATGTCGTATTTTACAGTATGGTATTTCCTCTATATCCTTATATCAACTACTATGACTACTTACAAGAATAGGGACGAACCTGGGACATGGAATTTAATCTAAGTAAATGTCAAACTTTGCCCATCGGAAGAGATAGACAGCCTATCCAATCCAAGTATACCGCCATGGTGAGATATTATTGACTGTGCATGCTACCTTGACTGTGCATGCTACCTTCGGTTAAGTATCTCCACAGACCTGACCTGGAACACACATATCAAGGAAAATCTTAGTATGGCTAATCTTACTTTAGGATTTGTAAAACCATGAATAAAAAAAATACTAAAAGTCAGTCATTAAAAGAATAAGCCTATAGTACCTTTGCTAGACCTAAAGTAGTGTTTGCCTCCATCGTGTGGATTTGTTTGTATTTCGGTTTTACCGCCCAGGCAGCCCAAATGGGGGCATGTCGAGCGCGGTCAGTTTACCTAACCACACTTTTACTAGGCAGGTTTAGTCCTCTAAGCGTTGTACATGTACCAGTACTGTGCACATACTTTCGTCAGAAACTGACAACTGCCCTTCTTGAATCAGCGGAAGGGAAAGAATGACCATAGAAAATCCTTCATTGTCAGTCTCCACGAAAGAATGTTGCCGACCAGGCGGGAGTCGAACCCGCAAACCCGATCTCCAGTCGGACGTGCATCCAGCTGAGCCACCAAGGCCGGCCCCACCGTGTGGAGCCTTTATACCAAGAAAAGCACAGATCGAATTGAAATGGTACAAAGGAGGGCCAAACGGTGGGTTATGAAATGATATATTTTATATGACAGTATTTCAGCGATGCTAAGCAACCCCGAATATCGCCGTTATGTATCGCGCCTCGCGACGTTTAAGGAAGTTCAGTATGACCTTAATGCAGAGCCAGTGCCGTCATAGTTTGAACAACCCAAGAAGACCACTCGGCACAGTCTTAATAATTTCTTCAGTTTCCGCCTGGTATATGTTTCTGCTGACTTTTCCAGATGTTCATTCTTTCCGATGACTTGTTTTATGGAATAAGCTCCCGCAGAAACAGTTCTCCTAAGCCATCTTGACCCATTTAAGAGAGATGTGAGCAAGAACAATTTATTCGAGGCCATATAAAGTAATATTACTTTTATCCTTCTTTTACTCTCATTCTTTTTAACAAACAAAACACTTTAATATTTTACCACTCCCCACTATAATTCTTTTAATTCTCACTGTATTTTGTTTGACTTTTATTCATACGCATGCATTCCTGCGCATAATATTCAGGAATGAGGGTGACGCAGGCTAGATAGATAGATAGATAGATAGATACTACTATTTTCTCAACAATTAGAATTTCTCCTATACGGTATCATTCCGCAACTTCTATGTGGATTCTTTCATCTCTTGCTAGTTTTAAAGCTATGTTGTCGTCAGGCAAAATTACACCTAAGACTTTAATTAATCTGCTAAGGGGAACTGATACGACTTTATTTCGGACTAATCTTAAAATCAGAATTTCGCATTTAAATTCCGCTGTTCTAAATAAGTATGTGAATCAGTATAACAGAGAGCTAGAGACACGTATGCGGACCGAACATATATTTGAAAAAAAATGGAACTACATAAGAATTAAGAGTAACGTCTCCCAGTACTTTACCATAGTGCAGATTATATTTCATTTTCTTTGGGATCATCGGGCCTATTGTGGAATCTTTGAAAATGGAGGTCTGCTCATGTATACGCTAGAGGGCGTAAGCAGTGTTGCAAACTTCATTACTGCTAAAGAAGAGTCTCAATACAACCGAGACTCCAATTTTCTTATCTGTAGTGTATTCTTTGTTTCCAAAGGCAATATTTTTGACGTTTATTTGAATAAGCGAAACTGGTTTAAGCCTTCCAAGAATGTTTATACTGCCCGTTCCAGAGCCGTTTCTTTGTTGTGGTTCGTCTTTGTTTCATAAGTGTCGATTTGTTTAATCTTTAAAATGTGTCTGGTCAGATCGTTGTCCTTTACGTTGGTGTCTTGTGTTCTGGCTTCAGATTGCCATTTAGATCGTTTCTTTGTTACATCACAGTGTTTGTGATTTTATATGTTTACCTGTGATGTTTGATAGGTGAGGTAGAGGACCACTGTCCTCATCACTCTTTTGATACTGCTTCGTAATTTTAACATTTATAGATATCTTCCCTTATATGTGTATTAACTATTATTATTGCATAAAAAGCAGTGTCGCACGTTATTAACAGCCGTACACTAACCTGTGAAAACCCATGTATTAACAAGGCAATTCACGCGCTGTTAATGCACAGCTACGCAACTTTCAATATGATCGTACCGGGGCCACACATTTGATGCCGTTACGAGATGTGTACTGCCCGGCCCTCGAACGAGCATATTCCGTAGAAATTGCGTTCGCGAGACATCGGTGAAAAGGAGAAACAAAATAGTGCAAGATATAACGCAAAATGTAGCAAATGTTTTCCGTTTTTATGCAATAATAGCGATTGAACATGCTTTTTCATTGTATTAACATTCGCCAGGTTCCTAGGGAGGTGTTGAAAACCGCGGCCTCCGGCCTCGGTTTTCAATACTTCCCTCGGACCTGGCGAATGTTAATGCATGAATAAAACAAGTTTGATCCCTATATAAAAGTGTATGTTACCGCACGGCGATTCGCTGTCGAAAATGCACGCGTTAATGTAAATTAGTTTTTAAACTAGATACAATTTTTCCGCTTTAGATTTGCTTTTGTGTGTTTCACATCTTTGTCTGCATTAGATAACACTGACTACTGTTTTGCGTCCCTGCAAATAAGGGTGATCAAGCAGATATGTAGAATTGGAAACGGGTATGTTTTTCGTGGGACGGGAGTGTCAGTCTTACAAGACATTGATAAGGCCATTCAGTGTTATTTTCTTTTAACTGTTTATGTACTGTTTCGGTCTGCACTTTCGTATATAGCGTTTATTAATGCTAATGTTAATGCCTTGAATGGAAAGATTCGGCTTTGCGACTGAAGCATTTTCCTTGAATTTCCACTCACACATTTCAAGTACAGCTTTTCAGCTTTATTTCACGACCCATTTAAAGCACAGACCATTTAGTTAATTCAAACACGTAATTTGCTTTAAACTGCGCAGTGAAATATCTATAAATTTGGCTCTCCTATTCTAGCTTCTGTTAAGCTGAGGCTGTCAAGAACAATTGCGTCTATAGTATAAATCTTGTATTTTGTGCAATAAAACAAATTAAACACTTGTTGTCTGATAGAGGGATATAGTTTCTGTCCAGAGTATCATTAATCAGTTTAATACTGTGTAGTCTGGAGTCACTTCATACGTGCTATTCCGTTTGTTTCAACAATAATACAATAGAGCTTACAAAAATACGGGTCGCAGCCAAATTCTTTTTGCCTGCACATCGCGGCAATATCCTTTCAATACAAAGACGTATACTTCGCAGAAAAAATAAAAAGAAACAAACATAAAATAAAAAAAGACAGTCTTTAGACTGTCTTTTTTTATTTTATGTTTGTTTCTTTTTATTTTTTTTTTTTTTTATTTTATTTTATTTTATTATTTTTTTTTATTTATTTTATTTATTATTTTTTATTATTTTTTTGTATTAGATATAAAAAGTCACTAGTGGATTTAAACTAAAGAATGAAAAACTAGACTAATATAATATCATTATTGTGTCAATCAACATTTTAGACTGCAACTGTTGAACAATAACAAGAGGCTATTGGGCCACATCGCTTACCTGCTGTTAATGTCTGCATGTACTTGGCATGGAATATACATATATTGTTTTGAGACATCTTGCTTACAAGATTTTAATGCAGTATGTGTAAAGAGGCATAACTAAAACAGATAGCTTGTGGAAGTGATAGTGTTATGGCGTCAGAGATGTCGATTAAATGTGGCCATTTTTTTTTGGTTGTTTTTATTGTTGTTGTTATGGCCAAAGTGGTTGTTTTTATTGTTGTTGTTATGGCCAAAGTAGTACATTCGTGCAGCATCAGCAGACCAAAAAAAAAAAAAAAAAAAAAAAAAACATGTGAAGCACTAGCAGGAAAAGAAGACTGTAAAGCACCAGCCGGGAATGAAGACACTGCAGAGTCTTTCTCTTGTCTATTTTGTTCAGCCAAGTAAAATTAAGCAATTTTGGTAAAGGAACTTAAGACAAACATTTATATGGAACTATTTTGAAATCGGGCCACTGGCCGTAAATGAGATGTCTTGTAAATTTTTTTTTTTTTTTTTTTTTTTTTTTTTTTTTTTTTCCGTCATTTTTAGCTCTGGTGGCCATTTTGTTCAGCCGAGCGGGAGCACTTTAGCAATTTAGGTAGAAGGACAATTTATTTATGTAGAAGGAACATTTTTGTGAAATTATTTTGAAATCGGTCCACTGGTCAAGGAGGTGATGTTTTTTAAAGGTGCTTCTATTTTTAGCTCTTGCAGCCATCTTGTTTAATGGAGCAGAACCGTTTTAGCAATTTTGGTGTAGTGGTATATGAGGAACGATTGTGTGAAATTATTTTAAAATCGGTCGTGTGGGTTAGGCGAAGATGTCACTTGAGAAAACAAATGTTGACGACGAACGACGGACAACGAACGACGGACGATGGGCGCCGGACACAGGGCGATCACAATAGCTCCCATTGACCACCTTGTGCTCAGATGAGCTAAAAATAAATGAGAACGCCAGAACTACTGAGCACACTCTTCGCGAGGCACAAAACAAAGAAGAAATGACTAAGGCATGCTACAACCACAGAGCACAGCCCTCCCGGGGTCTAAAAAGAAGGAAAGATTAAGAACTAATAATAATGAAACAAACGCCACATATATAACCTTCGACGCACAATCATGAAAGATTTGACCGGCCGATTGTAAAGACTGACTTGAAAGTACATCAGCCAGCTTAAGAGTCCAAATTAATGTCAAATCATTCAAAAACTACAATGGTTTAAACAGTCAGAGAATGGAGCAACTACACCTTGGCGCCCCTTTTAATCTTCTTTCTTGCACTGGAGCTATATATTAGTATTATAATTTTTTATCACTATCAAACTGTTTACAATGGCAGAAGTAAATTGCCTTTATACATAGGAAGACGGCTTCGAATAGAAGTCTGCTTTACACTGATTGCTCTGAAACGTAACGAGATTGTTTTAAAAACAACACTTACAAAAAACATAAGACTGATAAAATGGAACGTTGCAGGATATTTTTTAAAATTTCTGTGCTAAACGTATGTCGTATTTTTTTTTTTTTTTTTTTTTTTCAAATTCTCCCAAAGTAGCAGACACGCGCTGACAAGTCAATTGACAAAATTGTTTACGAAGTTTCCATCCAAAAATACGTCGCGTTAACTGGCTCCCGGCTTAGCGCTGCACCGCCGGAAACAAGAGCTGCCAAAGACTGACTTTACGAACTTTTTGTTGTTGTTGTTTTCTGGATATCCAGCGGTGCTTAACTTAGCTTGGAGCTAGTGCACGTAATTTATTTTATAGGTGTGAAATTTGTGAACGATTTGAGTCAGTAGAAGAACGCTCGATAGTTATTACAGAGTGTTTGTCAAACATTGCAAGAACCGAAAATAATTCTAGAACGTTAAGCATATCATCATAAAAGTGAAAGTTTGCAGGTTTGAAAGAGACCTGGATGTATCAAAATGGAAAGCATATCGCCGTTCAAAGACTGCGAGGTCAGATTTAATCTTAGCGTGGGTGTTTAGTTTATATTTCCGACATCCAAAAGCATTTTTAGACGAAAAAAAGAAATAAAATATAGTCTCCGCCAAAACAATCCGTCACAACAAAAAAAAAAAAAAAAAAAAAAAAAGAAAAGAAAAGAAACGAAAAGAAATCCTGCCAACAAAGTGCCTCTCCATACAAATCCAAATCTAAGAATATGAATTATTGCATGTTCAGGCGATGTCTTGTTTTAAAAACGTGGTTATAGTCTGGTAATCATAGCCAGTCAATCACATTATTTTCGAAACGCTGTTGTTTAGGCTGTCGGCGTAAACCCCTTAGAGATATCCGGCGTCTGAGAAACACACTAACGAAAAGCTAGTCGATTTATATTCGTCTAATCAAATTACCGTTCTCTATAAAAAAAATCAGCCGACGACATATTGATGACATTTTCTTACTTTTTTCCAGAAAACAGGATTTTACTTTTCATGCAAATTGTCTATGGAGACAATTTGCATGAAATCTCAAATCCTGTTTCCCGGGAAAATTATTCCAAAATATTTCAAAATATCTTCTGCTGGAAATTTTATCCAGAGTGCTAAGCGTTAACGTAAAGCTATATATATATATATATATATATATATATATATATATATATATATATATATATATATATATATATATATATATATATATTAAAAGTTTCGGTCCAGCTAACAATAATTCATTTCGGCTTACCTGTCGCAAGAAACAATACTATGGAATGCATCCAATGAATTATTACAGCAAGTTTGGATTGCCATGCATCCTGTTGAATATAATCATTTCCAGTATGCAAAATAACAGAATTAAAGGATGAGCTTAAATCACAGAACATAGTTTACTATCGATACTAAATCCATCTTTACCTATGTATAGGGAGACTTTAAACTGAGTCTTCTCTTGGATATCTTCACTATATTTTTCCTTCTATTTTAGCTTCTGTTGTGTTTACCTTGCAACCGTCCGTCTGTACAACATTTATTGCCCTAATATTTGAATGAATACATTTTACTACATGTTAAAATAAATTCAATTCTGCAGTTTGACCCGTAAACAGTGTACACTCTGATCAGGCGCCGCGTTCTGTGGCATACACTGTGGCATCTGCTCTGGAATCATATTGATAACTCAGAGCTGTCTGTCCAAATACTTAGAGTAAATGCAGCTTAATATTAGGACACAAGTACTCATATACTCCCTTTATACAAAGAGTCATATTTGATAGCAAAGAACACACTCACAATACTGCACAGCTAAAGTGCCAAATTTCCTGCGCCAGATCAGCTACTTTCGGTCAATTATGCCTCAATAGTGACTCATATATCTTTTCAAAAATCAAGGAATAGGCTCATTCTTCTACCTGTCGATTTGTATAATAAACGTCAAAACGATTGCCTTTGGAAACAAAGAACATATTACAGATTAGAAAATGATACCCTCGGTTTTATTGAGACTCTTTATAAGCAGTAATGAAGTTTGAAACACTGCTTATGCCCTCTAGCGTATACATGAGCAGAACTCCATTTTCAAAGATACTACAATGGGCCCAATAATCCCAAAGAAAATGAAATATAATCTGCATTTTAAAACTGAGTGCACTTGTCGATGTGTATAAAACTGCTGAACGAGTGATAAAAGATGTAGATCTTGAGATAAGACGTCGCATACTGTGGCGTCCGTGGGGTCTGCACTTTTTGTCAGGCATATCGGTCCTTATATTTAGGGTACCAAATAGCCAAACGAAATGAACCTCGAGATCAATGAGCACACTAACAAACTGAAAACAACTGAAGTGTCAAGTTTTCAGGGCCAGACTAGATAGTTTCAACCAATCAGGTCTCGTGTGAGAAGGTTTCAGATATTTGTGAGGCAACTTTCTGTCTGCAAACAGTTGTTCCCCTTTTCAAAATGACGAGACAAAATCAGGGCTTAGTTGTTCGAAACTAACGATGTCTTTGTTAACATATCGTTAAAATGTTTATCATTAAATATGGCATATACGCTACTGTTTTTCCTGAAAAAAAAAATGTCAGTAGCATTTGCATTTGCAATACCTGTGAATTAGATATTGTACTTACTAGAACATTAAACATTTTGATCACTAACGAGCTGGTTAAGCTGACGAAGCTTTGAAAAACTGTGCCTAGATGGTTTATTTGCTTTAAAACGATAAGTCATTATATCATATAGGCTTGCGTGGTTAGTCTATTTTTGTGTATAAGAAACCTATGATTTTGCCGCAGCCGACACATATAAACACACAAGAAGAAAACTGTCTCATCTCTGTAAACAAACTGACAAGACATAAGAATTGCTGTCTGCCTGAAACATCAGCCCGACTAATAAACCGCGGTAATCCAGTAAATTCATTTGTAGCGGCCGTTTTATTTCTGTCAAACAAGGACAACTTAATTAAAAACCTTTACTTCTATATTTGCTAATTAAGACAAAACAACACAATCGCCATCTTTACGATCAACAAGTCAATCAGTGTCTTAGAGTTGATATATTTGTCTTCTATTCAGACAAAGCAGATAAGAAAATTATTAAAACAATGTATGACTGAATAAAATATGTTTATCGTTGTAATGTAAGTTTTACAAAATATTTCACGACTCAAAACATGTTCGAAAATGTTTCATGACACTCAAAGTATTTTTTTTTATTTATGGTTTTGTGAAGTACATTTCTCCAACCATGACGGACGCTGTGTATATTTCACATTCAGTATGTGCATCATGAAAACACGCCAATATATATTTGACCCCCTTAAACCCTACTTTTTATAAAGTGACACTAGGGTTTACAGGGATATACATTATTATTATTATTTTGCTAAACAAACACAGATTGTGGGTATTCGTTAGAACCGGCTTGCCGAGGCGGTTCTAGCGAGTACCCACAATCTATGCTTTGAGTAGAGTTTGTTTTTTTGCTTTTTTTTTTAGGTGATTTCTATATATTTGAATAGGCGTGTTTTCGCAATGCATTATGTGAGAACGGTATTTCTAAATGGTCAAGCATACAAATGCACTCACCCAGTAAAGACCAGAATCACGAAGCACTACCTTCTGGAGCACCGAAATAAAAAGAGATGAGGAACAAACATAATACATATCTGAACAATACCAACCACAATAACCAATGTTTGAGGGGAGAAGAATTGCAGCAGAGAATGACCCTTGATAAAAATAAAAATCGATGATGTGTTTAGTTTTGTATTGTCAGAAAGACAGACAAACTGTATTACAAGTGGGTCTCATCAAGCGAAAAAGTGCCGTCGAGCATGCGCAAATGTGCAGAGATACACCATTCTGCACATGCGCAAAGTCTTATCCGGGTCTTTGTTTTCCATTGTGTCCAATTATACTGTTATTTTTTAGCAATCTGGGCCTAGTTGTTCAAAGCTAACGACGTCGTTAGTTACAATTTACATCGAGTGATACTAAAATATGCTAAAATTGTTTGCTGAAAAAATGTGAGTAGCTTTTGCAGTGCAAAAACTACTCACAAGTTTTCAGCAAAAACTATCAGAATATTGTGTATTGAATCCGTTTGTTTTGTCCTTGTTTATTTCTTATCACTCCCTTATTTGTCGCCTAGGGAGGGCTGTGCGTCGTGCTTGTGGCATTTCTGGGTGTCTTCACTGATATGTTTACGGACGTTCCGTCTCCCTTTTAAATTCCAACTACATATATGCACATAGGAGTACCTTACTTATAAGTCAATAAAGCAAAAACTATACGATCTTTTCAATAACGTTATAAAACAGATGAAGTTTCAACTAAGAGTCGTGAGTCAGAGTAAGAGAATATCACCGGTATATTTACCAGCTACGTGCTGCAATGTCTTTTATCTAAATAAATAATACTTTACTAGACGCAGCCTTAGGAGTTGGCGTAAAAAAAGCTGTGTTTCCACTAACATGCTGAAAAGAATTTGGCCGGTAGGTAGGAGAAACTTTCTTTTTTTTTTTTTTTTTTTTTTTTATTTTTCTTTTTTTTTTTCTCCAGAAAAGCCCAGGGTCGGGCCTGTAATTGTATTTGAAAAACAGGTATTTTGTTGAGGGTCGATGCATTACTTTTTTATTTTGCATTTTTACTGATAAAAAATAGCAGTCGGCTGTTTGAAACAGGGTCGGTCGGGTAAGAGGAAACCCAGCTATGTTTTTACGCCTTATATGCCTGAGGTGTTCAGAAGTTAGCACAGATGTAGAAACATAGAACACACAAAGAACGAAAATGGGAGACTCGTCATATATAGTCTCTTCATATGTTGCAATTTAGTTTGCGAAGCCATCACGAAAACATGCCTATTCAAATATACTGAAAATTTAGGCACCAAAAAAAATGAAAAATTTCAGATAAAAAATTCTGATATTTTTCATATTTCTGCTCAAAACATAGATTGTTGGTACTCGTTAGAACCGTCTCGACGAGGCGATTCTAACGAGTACCCACAATCTATGTTTTCGAGCAGATATATGAAAAATAATGTATAACCCTGTAAATTCCAGTTTTACTATATAAAAGTGGGGTTTGAGGGGGTCAAAATATTATAGGTATGTTTTCGTGATGCTGCATACACCCCGTAGCACCGGCTAGTATTCGAATTATAAACTAACCAGAAACACAAATGGGCGCAATGATTCTAAAGAAAATAAAAATAATCCACACTTTAGCCATACGAGTATTGCAATACCTGAACTTATTATGCAATGTGCTGAAACTCCCCTGATGGTAGATTATATAGATGAATAATTAGTGTGATGCCAAATGAAATATCGTGTTTATCGTCCTAATATTTACTTATAGGCTGATGTCTCATCATATTCACGTTCCCCTAAATTAACCTTTCTCGTTTGCAGTTATTGCTTTGTGTGTTGGTTTCTAGCTGCCATTGCGTCACTATAGTGTAATATTGTATTTTCTTGTTGTTGTTTTTTTTTTTTTTTTTTTTTTTTTTTTTTTTTTGTGATCATTGAACCCTTTCCGAGATTTTTTCCTGGAACATATGAGGGCCACTGATGAGTAATACTTGGCCGAAAGTAGCTTGTACTTCCACATATCTCTTTCTCTCTCTCTCTCTCTCTCTCTCTCTCTCTCTCTCTCTGTCTCTGTCTCTCTCTCTCTGTGCATGGTTTTCTAGGGAATATGGTGTCATTGTTTATTCATAATCTCTTCTTTCAATAACTAAAGAATGCTGTGTTTTGGAAATGTATCCTTCCCTGTGTAAGTTCATTTATTATTTTGAAATATAATTTTTTAATATGTTTGAAATATCAGTGGCGTAAAATATGTCATCTTTTTTACCCAATTAACAAAAAAAAAAAAAAACACGTCTTCATGTGCATATAACTAGATTTAAAAAATCTCTCCAAGAGCTTCTTAAGTTTGCCTGAATAAAAACAGTTAACGGACACCGACGGTTATATTATTTTTCTTCATCGCAAATTTGATACAAAAATAATGACATTTCGGGTAACTACTCAATGTATTTTGTAGTAAACCTAAGATTTGTGTTTGAGAAATATTTGACTGATGCACATGTATATAAGATAGTCATGTTTATGACAGAGGTCGTTCCCACTGATATTTTGCAGATAGAGGCCAAGCTAAAGGTCAGTATTATATAGATGACGTTTTGACAACTCCTATGATGTCCAATAATAGGGATTCACCTATCCTATATTGAATGATGGCTTTCCAATAAATAATTTGAAACAGCGGATCTCTCTGACTCTGCCCTAAAGATAGTGTAGTACGGGAAATGAGAATTAGACTTATAGGATGGTTTATCCGTTTCATCCATGAGTTTCTGAAGTAGACTCTTTCATTGGTGAATCTGGTTAAAACCATTATTTCGAATAGGGATCTCACAATCAAAAATTAAAACAGAATTTTAAACATTGTAGACTCGCCTTGAAGAAGTCAAGCTAATTTTGAGCCGTCTCATCAGTTTTTTTTTTTTTTTTTTTTTTTTTTTTTTTTTTTTAAATGACGACCTTGTCCACCAATAGTTTTTAAACTGACCGTTCCAAGACGGTTCCTCGCCTGCTACCGCTTTCTTTGTTTGTCTGTGGTTTCATAGAGGCGTTTGTGTGTTGTTCGTGTTTGTTCCTCATCTCTCCTTGTTTTGGTGCCTCTGGAAGACCCTGCTTAGTGATGTTGGCATTCCTGGGTATTTTCACTTATATTTTTTTTAAGGAAACGTAGTTACTTTATACAATAAGCAATATGCAATAACCAAACAAAATATGCACACCTAGAGAAGTCAAGCGACATCATCATAGTGCAGGTTATATTTTATTTCCTTCGGGGTCATTAAGCCCATCTTCTTTATGTTGAAAATCGTATACCACTTGAGCCGGCGCAAGGGGGCGTATGCAGCCTCGCAAACTAAAGTGTTCATTACGAAAACACGCCTATTCAAATACAATGAAAATTATACCACCAAAAAATGGCAATTTTTCAGATAAAAAATTCTGATATTTTTCATATTTCTGCTCAAAACATAGATTGTGGGTACTCGTTAGAACCGCCTCGTCGAGGCGGTTCTAACGAGTATCCACAATCTATGTTTTTGAGCAGAAATAACAAAAATAATGTATACCCCTGTGAACCCCAGTTTTACTATACAAAAGTGGGGTTTAAGGGGGTCAAAATTATATAGGTATGTTTTCGTGATGTTCATACGATGAGACTCAATCAAACTGAGTCTCCGATTTTCTTGATTGTTTGTGTGTTCTTTGTTTCCAAAGGCAGTCCTTTTTGACTTTTATTTCAATATTAATAATAAAACAAACTATGCACACCCAGAGAAGTCAAGCAACATTTCAATATTAATAAATTAAACACAATATACAAACCTAGGGAGGTAAAGCGACATTTCAATATTAATAATGAAACTAAATACGCGCACCTACCGAAAGCAAACAACAGTTTACTATTAAGTCAGTATTAGGTATAAAAAAAAACAACAAGCAAACCTACTGAAGTCCAGCTACACTTAAGTATTCATCACGAAAACATGCCTATATAATTTTGACCCCTTTAACCCCACTTTTATATAGAAAAACTGGGGTTTACAGGGGTATACATTATTTTTATTATATCTGCTCAAAACATAGATTGTGGGTACTCGTTAGAACCGCCTCGGCGAGGCGGTTCTAACGAGTACCCACAATCTATGTTTTGAGCAGAAATATGAAAAATATAAGAGTTTTTTTATCTGAAAATTTTCCGTTTTTGGAGGTGAAATTTTCTATATATTTGAATAGGCGTGTTTTCATAATGAATAATAAAACTAAACAAACTGCTCCTACAAATGTCAAGCAATAGTACAATAATGATTATAAAACAAAATCTGCACACCTACAGAAGCCAAGCAACACTTCTATATGCGCAAGTACAGATGTCAAGGAACAATCACTATTGCTCGTCTTCTGTAGGTGCGCATGTTTTGGTTTATACACTATTGCTTGACATCTATAGGTAAGTATCTTTTGTTTTACATCACGAAAACACGCCTATATAATTTTGACCCCCTTAAACCCCACTTTTGTGTAGTAAAACTGGGGTTTGCAAGGGTATACATTAGTTTTTCTAATTTCTGCTCAAAACGTAGATTGTGGGTACTCGTTAGAACCGCCTCGTCGAGGCGGTTCTAACGAGTACCCACAATCTATGTTTTGAGCAGAAATATGAAAAATATCAGAATTTTTTTATCTGAAAATTTTCATTTTTAGGTGGTAAAATTTTCAATATATTTGAATAGGCATGTTTTCGTAATGTATTATCAATATTAAACTTGTCATATGATAGCACGCACCCTAATCCTTAAGGTTTTATCTCGAATAAAGAGTCTTCAAAATGTTATATAACGTTTACTCTTTATTAACTTTTAAAATGATTTTTTTATCCTCTAGTGTATTTATCGACATCTTATTTTATCTACTCGTAAACGATTCAGTGACACCTTTATGTTGCTGTTTCCCGATAGTCTTTTTTTTTTTCTCTGACGTTTAACGCAAATCCCTATGGTATTCAGATATAGAAATTATTTTTCTATCAAATATCGCTGATTTCAGCGCCATAATTATAAATGATTTATATTGTGTTGGAAGAACAGGATGCATCTATCTTTGTTAAATTATTTATTCATAATTAGAACATTACAAAGTATGACACCTATTAATATCAAAAGAACTAGCTGCAACTCCAGAATGGTTGTTTGTAATATGGAAGTTTCAGAACACGCAAAACAGATTATTATCTGTCACACAAAAAGAAAAATAAATAAAGAAAATAAAAAAAAGAAAAGACATAACACAACAGAAATATTATGCGGTAAACTGTATTTTATGATTATATATAAAATTACAATTGACAGATTCTATCCCTCTTACGTTGAGTCGAACAGCCTAAATGATGGTTTCTTCTGCAATCTGTTTCAGACGGTTGCCACCCGACTATCGAGCCCATCATGGTCCTACTCGTAGATTTCATGTGCCGTGATTATTTAAACCCTTTGTTTTATTTCATAGTAGTGTTTGTGATTATATATATTTGACTTTGATGTGTTACTAAAGAGAAAAGGGAACCCAATGCGAGTCCGAAATATTATTAACTTGGAGTTGCCTCCGAATGGAAGTAAGATAGGATAAAATAAAAAAAAAACATATCTAATCTAAATACTGATTTTTCAACAAATCAAAATATTACATGAAATAACATGCATAACAAACTTATTGTTCTCTACTAATATTTCGAGTTTCGTGAATCTCTCTCTAGTTCTTGCCGAGGTATGTCTAAAGCTATTTAGTGCAGGTATTTTGCTGTTTCTGCATACCCTTGTTGCTACGACAGCTAGAATGGAATCCTGGGAGACTATTTGCTGGTGTCAAATCCTTTTCATTACGAAAACACCTATTCAAATATATAGAAAATTTCACCTCCAAAAACTGAAAATTTTCAGATAAAATACTCTGATACTTTTCATATTTCTGCTCAAAACATAAATTGTGGGTACTCGTTAGAACCGCCTCGGCGAGACGGTTCTAATGAGTACCCACAATTAATGTTTTTGAGCAGAAATAAGAAAAAAATGTATACCCCTGTTAATCCCAGTTTTACTATATAAAAGTGGGGTTTAAGGGGGTCAAAATTATATAGGCATGTTTTCCTGATGTTCTGGGTAAAATAAAAAAAAGTATCATTAATATATTGTCTGCTGAATCTGCAAATAGCGAAAAGCGACACTCGTATCCAGACAGTATAGATTTTCAGACCGATTGGGACCTCTGATGTGCTTAAATATTTTAAGAACATGTCGCCCGACAGTAGGACGTAAAGCGGAGCCTATATGCGTCGGTAGGTTTAGACTAACCTGCTGATCTTTGCGATCTCGGAATAGTATTCGCAAAGTTGCATGCTGTTTCTTTACACAGTCATTGACATTTTTGTCACCATGTCATCGTACCGAAATGATCTGTTAAAACATTCAATCATTATGTATATTGTACAATGACAAAAGCTGTATATTTGGTACATCAGGTATACAGGGGCTTTTCCATATCTGCAAACATCAACTGAATCTGCGACCGTTTGGTAGTCCTATCATGGCCTTCAATGAACCTCAGTATATACTGCACCCGTCTGGCTTACTCCAGGTAAAACGCTGTGGACCTGCACAGATAATGAATATGCGCATGTTGATCCGTGTTTCGTTATTCGCAGTCAGGCGAATCTTCTTCATGCGTGACAGGGCTGTGTGTGTCGCATCAGGACAAATCATACGTTCCTGGATGTGCATTACATCCGCATAAAGGAACCTGATATCTATAACTAACTGCTCGTTTGTACAGACCGATCAGGAAAACGAATCTCCATTAAGGTACGTCCCACTGGAAGCATGAAGTCCTGAATGAGCACACTAACTTGAATCTTCTCTGCTTGCGTGTAAGAGTTGACCGTTTATTCGAGACAGGGTACATACAGTCGAACTTCAATGGCTCGAACACCTTTGGGACCATGGAAAATTGTTCGAGCCATGAGTAGCTCGAGCCAATGAAGGTTAATCACGGCGCCAAGTCGGGAAGCAAATATCGCTCATTCTGGGAGATTTATCGATCTTCTAAATAATAATTATATGTTGAGTGATTCTAATGAGTACACACATCATACAATTTCATAATGTAATAAGAAAGCTTCTTTAAATATTTGTTATCCTGATCTATCGGTAAAATTTCGTAGGGACTCAAAAACGAGTTCGAATTAGCCATGATGAATGAGCCATCGGTGTTCGAGCTATTGAGATTCGACTGTATATGAGTCACGTCAAAGCAAGATCTTTTTCGGTGAAAACACTGTAATGTACTGTCCATTCAGACTATTATAAAGCGATTTGCTCATCATTTTTTTTTTTTTTTTTGTTTTCTTTTTCTGAACACAAGTTTAGCTTATATTAAATAATTCATGAATATTTATTAATATGATACCTAATAAACATAGTCATTAGAAACATTGTAGCATGGTACATGTAATTATTCAGGCTTGCAAATAAATAAATAAATAAAATAAAAAATAATGTTGGGGTCGATTTTTTCCAACCAAAGCATAATATAAAAAGGAAAAATTCCTAAAGGTAGTTGTTCACGTGATTATCATTGACGAATAAAATCAAACCGCACATTGGACGCAATTCAGGTAACGGTTATTTATAGTCGCGCTATTCTTGTCGCTGTGACGTAATAGTGCTGTTGATAGAGGGTTATCTGTAAAACCTGGACTGAGACATTAGTAGTCAGAGGTGGGGGTTTCTGGCGGTAGCGTGAGAACACCACCTCTGGAAGCTACCATACCACCCGTAGACGCTCCCAGGCCCCTCTTCTGGACCTCTCTAGAAGCCACCAAGCAACGGCGAAGGCTCCCATGTAGAAACCCAATAGGCACCTACGTCGAGACAACAGCATGTGGCGCCCCCACACCCCCACCCCATCAGCAACACCACCGGGACAACATCCGATATACCCCTCCGGCACACCTCCCTGGAGGCCCCCCCCCAGGGCATGCGGCGGTTCCCAACAGCAACACCTTCATGCAGAGAAACGGGCGACATCCGATATACCCCTCTGGCACACCAACCGGCACACCCCTCCGGCGCACCCCTTTCGCCCACATAGGAGGCCTCCCAGGGCATGCGGCGGTTCCCAACAGCGGCAACCCTCCGGCACATCCCCTCGGCAGGGCTATGGCAAACCCTTCCGGCGCATCCCTCCGCCAAATTAGGAGGCCTCCCAGGGCATGCGGCGGTTTCCAACAGCAGCACCCTTCTGGCACACCCCTCAGCAGGGCTAGGGCACACCCCTCCGGCGCACCCCCGCCCACATAGGAGGCCTCCCAGGGCATGCGGCGGTTTCCAACAGCGGCACCCCTCTGGCGCCTCCTCCGGCACCCCCCTCTGGCACACCCCCGGCACACCCCCTCGGCAGGGCTGTGGCACACCCCTCCGGCGCACCCCTCCGCCCACATAGGAGGCCATCTAGGGCATGCGGCGGTTCCCAACAGCGGCACCCCTCTGGCGCCCCCCTCGGCAGGGCTCTGGCACCCCCTCCGGCGCACCCCCTTGGAGGCTCCCCAGGGCATGCGGCTGTTCCCAACAGCGACACCCCTCTGGCGTCCTCTCCGGTACACCCCCTCGGCAGGGCTCTGGCATATCCCCGCGGCAGGGCTCTGGCACACCCCTCCGGCGCACCCCTCCGCCCACATAGGAGGCCTCCCAGGGCATGCGGCGGTTCCTAACAGCGGGACCCATCTGGCGCCCCCTCGGCAGGGCTCGCACCCCCTCCAGCGCACCCCCTCGGCAGGGCTCTGGTACACCCCCTCGGCAGGGCTCTGGCGCCACAGGGAGGGCGAATGGGCCAGGCATATCGAACCCCCCAAAAAGGCCTCCTCGCAGACAAACAGTTGCTGGCTTGCGCCCCGCGGGGGCAGATTTCGCTCCGGGGCGTAGTCGATTCCCAGGCGGCGTCTACTAGAGACCAAGACAAGCGCCAACGTAGGACCATACTATAGCATCCCAACCTGGGATACTTGGCAATGCTTGACAAATACTTTGCATCTACTTGGTAGACACGGGAAGTCCAAGGGCAAAGGGGTGCGCCGGAGGTGTGTGCCATAGCCCTGCCGAAGGGGTGTACCAGAGCCCTGACGAGGGGGTGTACCGGAGGGGGCGCCAGAGGGGTGTCGCTGTTGGGAACCTCCGCATGCCCTGGGGAGCCTCCAAGGGGGTGCGCTGGAATGGTTGCCAGAGCCCTGCCGAGGGGGCGCCAGAGGGGTGCCTTGTTTGGGAACCGCCGCATGCCCTGGGAGGCCTAAGTGGGCGGAGGGGTGCGCCGGAGGGGTGTGCCATAGCCCTGCCGAGGGGGTGTGCCGGAGGGGATGTGCCAGAGGGGGTGCCGGAGTGGGCGCCAGAGGGGTGCCGCTATTGGAAACCGCCGCATGCCCTGGGAGACCTCTTATGTGGGCGGGGGGTGCGCCGGAGGGGTGTGCTATAGCCCTGCCGAGGGCGTGTGCCAGAGGGGTGCCGCTGTTTGAAACCGCCGCGTGCCCTGGGAGGCCTCCTATGTTGGCGGAAGGGTGCGCCGGAGGGTATGCCTTAGTCCTGCCGAGGGCGTGTGCCAGAGGGGTGCCGCTGTTGGAAACCGCTGCATGCCCTGGGAGGCCTCCTATGTTGGCGGAGGGGTGCGCCATTGGGGTGTGCCAGAGCCCTGCCGAGGGGGTGCGCCGGAGGAGGTGCCAGAGCCCTGCCGAGGGGGCGCCAGAGGGGTGCCGCTGTTGGGAACCGCCGCATACCCTGGGAGGCCTCCTATTTGGGTGGATGGTGTGCCATAGCCCTGCCGAAGGGGTGTGCCGGAGGGGGTGTGCCAGTGGGGGCGCCGGAGGGGGCGACAGAGGGGTGCCGATGTTGGAAACTGCCGCATGCTCTGGGAGACCTCCAAGGTGGGCGGGAGGGGTGCGCCGGAGGGGGTGTGCCAGAGGGGGTGCCGGAGAGGGAGGCGCCAGAGGGGTGCCGCTGTTGGAAACCGCCGCATGCCCTGGGAGGCCTCCTATGTTGGCGGAGGGGTTCGCCGGAGGGGTGTGCCATAGCCCTGCCGAGGGGGTGTGCCAGAGCATTGCCGAGGGGTGCGCCGTCCAGCTCTACTCCCTCCTCATTGGCTCCCAGAATGTCGACCCGGAAAATGGGGCATGCGCGAAACCGGAAGTCGGCCGCGGTGCGCGTCGTAGATGCTCGTTCTGGCAAGGAGGCTTGCAGCATGTCCATAGGGATTTCGGACACGTCTACCTTGCCAACTGCTTTTGATCTACCAAAATAGTGTGCCCCCAAAAAATGGCGCCGTTCTGGAGGAACTATGGCTTGCCATATCTCCGTTGTCCCGCATGGTGGTTGGGCGTCTTTTTGGTGTGTTGCCTATATTCGCTGCCAGAAACAGTCTTTTCCTCTGCCGCATGGACAATTTTCCTGGAGATATTGCAGTTTGTCTGCTATTCGTATACAGCAGAAGAAACAATCGTCGTCTTTGTTGTGGATGTTCCACAACGACTTCTTGTGTCGAAGCGCTTTCGGGAGCTCCACGTAGGTGCCGCTGGCTTCTGGATGTTGCCGTTCCTCCGAAACATTGGCCTCTCCGGTCTCTTGCTCTGCACTGTTTGGTTGGGATGTCCGTACCGCCGGAGGCGCCTTCCGCAACCCCTTCTAGTATACACCCTTCTCCGCAGGTTTTGGAACCACAACGGCAAGAATCTGCGATTTGCGGTTTTTTCTATCTTCGGGTGTTCGTAGTCTTCTACCAGAAGCCGTTCGTATGATACACTCCAGTGTTTGCTACCCCTTGTGTGCACTCGCATTTCCACGATGTCTTGTATGTATCCAAAGGCAAGAGGGTAGTGGTGCTGGAGCCTACAGAGTTCGCGGAGTTGTGTAGGAAAGTCCCGTACAGCACCGGCTGTAGAATCTCTCTGCCGTTTTCGGCACTCTCGACAAGACATTGTATTCTTCATGGGATAGAAAGAGGTCTGGGCGGCTCCGGAATGCAGAGCGCACCATTTCGAGCATCTCGCGCCTATCGCCGCTGGTGTTCCGCCCCCGAACCCGAAAGGCGATGGGGGGAGGCACAACGGAAAGGGGAGTTTCCACCCCTTGTTGGATCGTTTTGTATTGTGCGTGGCCAATTCCGTAGGTTCTCCTTGCCTCTCGGAATCCCAGCCTGCCCGAACGTATCTCCTCGAAGGCCTCGGGTGGAATCTTGCTTCTTGCTGGCATGGTTTCTACCCTGGAACTATGTGTTCTTGTGGATGTTCTCATTTGTACCTATTTGTCTAAATGAGCCTACCGAGGGGGTGTGCCAGAGCCCTGCCGAGGGGGTGCGCCGGGGGTGTGGCATAGCCCTGCCGAGGGGGTGCGCCGGAGGTGTGTGCCATAGCCCTGCCGAGGGGGTGCGCCGGAGGGGTGCTGGAGGGAGTGTGCCAGAGCCCTGCCGAGGGGTGCACCGGAGGTGGTGTGCTATAGCCCTACCAGAGGGGGCGCCGGAGGGATGCGCCAGAGGGGGCGCCGAAGGGGTGCCGGAGGGTGTGTGCCGGAGGGGGTGTGCCATAGCCCTACCGGAGGGGGCGCCGGAAGGATGCGCCAGAGGGGGCACCCGAGGGGGTGTGCTAGATTGGGTGCCGGAGTGGTGCCGCTGTTGGGAACTGCCGCATGCCCTGAGAGGCCTCCTATGTGGAGGGGTGTGCCGGGGTGTGTGCCAGAGGGGTATATCGGATGTCGCCCGTTTCTCTGCAAGAAGGTGTTGCTGCTGGGAACCGCCGCATGCCCTGGGGGCCTCCAGGGGGTGTGCCGGAGGGGTATATCGGATGTTGTCCCGGTGGTGTTGCTGTTGGGGGGGGGGGGGGGGCGCCGCGTGCTGTTGTCTCGACGTAGGTGCCGATTGGTTGTCTACATAGGAGCCATCGCAGTTGGTTTGGTGGCTTCTAGAGAGAAGTCCAGAAGAGAGGGCTGGGAGCGTCTACGGGTGGTATGGTGGCTTCCAGAGGTGGTGTTCTCACACTACTGCCAGACTCGCCCCCAACCCCCTCTTTCCCCCGGCACCCCTCACTCCCCTAACCCTCCCTCCGGCCCCCTTCCTCCCCCCCCCCCGATACTACTACATTTTGGGACATTGGTAAACAGTGCAACACTAATCAGGCGCCACAGAACACGCCATCTGATCAGGGTTTGCATTGTTTGCTTAAATTACAGGAAATTAAGGGTTGAAGGACAGTCAACTTGTCATTATAACGATTTTTTTTTCATTGTACCAAACGTCGGTATAAAGGGGTTGTCTGTACTACAGAGAAAACTTTTTTTCCTTTTTCATGTTTGTTTTCTAGCAAACGTGCTGTCTGAATGGGAGTCTATTCTTCAAGGAATGAATGTGCTGACATTCCTTTCAGGGTAGACCTTTCTTTTTTTTTTTCTTTTTTTTTTTTTTTTCAGAATGTAGACAATTGCCTCATGCACTTTCCAATCACCATAATATTTCTATGTGAGTATTTAACAGTGACGCATTTAAAAATTTCAACGTGATTGACTTACTCGTATCTTGTCTGTAACTGTTAACAGAACATAGATTATGATCGAAGGGAGAAAACTGTAACGAGAAAGATCCTCCATTACACCATTAATGCACTGAAAAGCCAATTTTTATGCAAAAGGCATTTGGTCTGCACACATTTACTAATTTGGTCTTAAAATCTTACAGCCTTGGCTAGAGGTGGTTAAAGCACTTTACAGCTAGCCAACTTCACCTTGGTTCCGATGCTACCCTTAATACAGCAATACATAAAGGTTCGGTTCACATAAAGGCTCCCAACTCAGTTAATGCATCAAAGCGAAAACATAAAAATCAAATTAATCACTATAATAAACAAAGACGAGTACTCATAGCTGATGCTACTGTACGTATGCCAGAGTAAATGAAAACTAAATAGTTGAACCACGGCGGGCAAAGTCTCATTCATGAGCATTGTTGCAAGCTGTATAACTTGTCGAGAACTGACTCAGAACAGCCGTGACTAGTATTTCCGTTAAAGGCTCCATATTCCTCAAAAGCCATTTTTTATCCAAGAAAGATTTAATAAATTGATATACGATATCAATACGATCATAAAATGTAGCACCTGACAGCGTTTAAAATTTCTGTTAGTCTCTCGTTTTTGAACTGAATCAAAATGAAATGATTTTTTAGACAAAGACTTATAAGCTCATTTGTGACCTAACACCCTGAGTCTCTGTACGGAAGAATGTACGTGCCTTGAAGCGATGATAAATCTCACGGAACGGTTATTTTTTATCATATCATTTGATTCAGCTTTCACTGTGCGCATTTGAAAATATCTTTACAATATGATCTGCAAGTTCACGTCAAAATAAAGTTTTGAAAACCAACGAAAATCTGTTCCGTAGGCATGATAAATAATAATATTCAGTCTTGCTCTTAGCACTCTGTGTAAAACTTTTAGCAGACTACATTTTGAAATATTTCCTCCCAGAAAACGATTTGACATTTCATGCAAATTGTTTCCTCTGTAAAGACAATTTGCATGGCATGTCAATTGCAGTGTTATGGGAAAAATAAGAAGAAAAAAAAAATGTCAATTTGTCATCTGCTGAATTTTCCCAGAGAGCGATAAAAGTTAATTCAGTCGAACTGTTTAGATTATGTAACACAGGTTACAAGTTTGCTAACTCCAGATAAGCTGAACATTTTAAAGTAAAATATCAGAAAACTTGAATTATGACGGACTGATTTCATGCCTCTAATGGTCTTCTGAAACTGGGCAAGCTGATTTGTCTCACCTGGTTTGACTCCTCTGAAGATAGGCTCTCTCATAGCAAGCTCATCATTTTTGATAGGTTAAGATCGAGTTTTTTTCGGTCACATCCGGCAGCGTCCCATATTTGCCTATACCGAGTGGAAAATTCGACGTAACGAAGCAACGGTGCATTCCTTAAATGTTGAGCAAGTGGCAAATTAGAATATTCAGATGAACATGCTTGAGTCGCAAAAGAAAATGATGCAATCAGGCGTCCTAGGAATTGAAGGATTGAAATTTATATTGTGGTATGTGTAAACGAAGCTATCGTTTGAAGAAAGGCGCGTACGGTGGTGAAATTAGATATCAGCTGCGAATCATGCGTTATACAGAGTGGGATCTGACTTTGACAAGAAAACTGGCAAAGTTTCATGTGTAGAGTGGACTTAATTTTTTAAGAACCTTCATTATAATATCAGAAAAATATTTTACTATTCTTTGATGCTTATCTTCGTTTTTTGAAGCTGCTTCTTGTTGACGTTGGAAACATTAATTCAGAGATGCGATACAAAATTGTTTAATTTTTTATCTAGTTAAAGAACGAGAGACTGAAATTTTACAGGGCCCAGTTGTTCAAAGCGTCGTTAGCTTAACGAGCTCGTTAAGGGTCATTTCGTCAACTGTTTTAGTGGATTCAATATACAATATTCTGATATTTTTGCTGAAAAAAAATGTGAGTAGCTTTTGCACTGCAAAAGCTACTCACATTTTTTCAGCAAAAAATTTCAGCACATTTGTGTATCACTCGATGTAAATTTTAACGAATCGTTAACTAATGATGTCGTTAGCTTTGAAAAAATGGGCTCAGGTTGTCAGGTGCCACATTGTATGATTGTATTAATACCATATATCGATTTATTACAATTTATTAAACCTTTATTGGATAATAAAATGTTTTTTTGTTGTTGTTTTTTAGGAATATTGAGCCTTTACTGTTATTTGTGTGTGTGTGTGTGTGTGTGTGTGTGTGTGTGTGTGTGTGTGTGTGTGTGTGTGTGTGTGTTTGTTTTTTTCAAAGGCCTTCTGTATCGAATATACATATAAACCATTTAAGATAACAGCTATTAAGCGGCAGGAATCAAATGTTCTCCTTATCTGGCACGTGATGACGTCAAAGCCTCCTCCACTAAATACTGAGGCAAACAATTTGTTGTCTTCCTGAAAAACCATCACGAAAACACGCCGATTCAAATACACTGAAAATTTTACCACCAAAAAAATGGCAATTTTTCATATAAAAAATTCCGATATTTTTCATATCTCTGCTCAAAACATAGATTGTGGGTACTCGGCGAGGCGGTTCTAACGAGTACCCACAATTTATGTTTTTGAGCAGAAATAAGAAAAATAATGTATACCCCTGTAAACCCCAGTTTTACTATATAACAGTGGGGTTGAAGGGGGTCAAAATTATATAGGCATGTTTTCGTGATGCTGTGCGTTGAATACGAAACGGACCATAGCCGTCGTAGATATCCGCTAAGCGATAGAAATATAAAGTACAGTAAAACACCAGGAAGCCAGGGCCCAGTTGTTCAAAGCTTACGATGTTGTTAGTTAACGTATAAAACGTTAAAACTTTGATAATTAAATATGGCATATACGCTAATATTTTTGCTAAGAAAATGTGTCGCTTTTGCATTTGCAAAAGCCACTCACATTTCTTCAGCAAAAAGATCTGTAAATTAAATATTTTACTTACTAGAACAGTTAACAGTTTGACCACTAACGAGCTTGTTAAGCTATTGACGCTTTGAACAATTGGACCCTGAACTTTGGCTGACACCAGAACGCGGAAAATTGAATTAGTAAATGTTTTAGCTATAATTTTCCTTCTAATTTAATCCGATATTAACCTTTACCACTCTGTTTGTTAATTCAGCAGACAGCAAAATGATGTATCAAATATTGTTTTGAAAGCAAAAATGCTTTCATATTTCATGCAAATTATCTCCTGAGGAGATAATTTGCATGAAATATCAAAGCCTATTTTCCGGGGAAAATAAGAAAAAAAAAACATATTCAAATACCGTCTGCTGCTTTCTTACCCAGTGTGCCAAGCTATAAATAATATTGTTAAGTGCGGTGGCCGCAAAACCTGAAATGGACAACTAAGACGCAACAGAAATATTTACATGTATCAGCGTCTCAAATACTTTCAAAACAGTAGTATTTAGTTACAAAGTTAATAAGCTTAATAACAATCATTCAGTTTCTATGTGTATGTACTATGTATTTCTTTAAGTCCTGTGTATTTATTTATATATGTATTTTTATATAATGTGAATTACGCGCGGGCCAAACGGGTGTGTGTTTTAACCACAGTAGAACCTGTGGACGAGGGTAAGGCCCCACGACGGTACTCCCGTTGTAGCGTTGTTTTTTTTTTTTTGTTTTTTTTTTTTTTGTTTGTTTGTTTTCTTTTTTTGTTCTGTAGTGTTTCACTTACATTTTTTTTTATTTTATCAATTATGTAAGTTAAAGTTAGGTTCAGTTAAGTTTGGGTAGCAAAATTGCCAAGCCGCCGTTTTGGGAAAGGGCTGCCAACTCTACTTGCGCCATCTGTTCGTTTTGTGGCTGCTTAATTGTATTTGTCTGTCGTTTCCTTTGATGTTGAGAACTTGATGTGGATCTGATTGTATCAGCTCCTGAGCTAATTTATTTACTTTAAGAGTTATAAATTGAAATAGGCACCATCACATTAAGCGCTATAGAATGCATTGCTTCTAGTATGTTCGAGGAGGTGATGATCCCTGTGGATTCAGCATATAAACATCACGAAAACATGCCTATAAAATTTTGCCCCCACCCCACTCTCCTCCCAACCATTAAACCCCACTTTTATATAGTAAAACTGGGGTTTACAAGGGTATACATTATTTTTCTTATTTATGTTTAAAAATACATATTGTTGGTATTCGTTAGAACCGCCTCGATGAGGCGGTTCTAACGAGTACCCACAATCTATGTTTTGAGCAGAAATATGAAAAATATCAGAATTTGTATCTAAAAATTTTCATTTTTTGGGGGGCGGTAAAATTTTCAGTATATTTGAATAGGCTTGTTTTCGTAATGATCAGGCGTCTACCCTTGTTGTGCATCATACATGTATTATAAGAGTAATTCTGTTTGGGCGATATTCGCGCAAGATAAATATATAGTATTTCCTCTGAGTCCTTAATTCCCTGCTACTCAAACAATCCAACTGGTCTAAGTTTGGGTAACAAAGTTGCCAACGTTTTTGGGAAAGGGCATCTGTTCTTTTTGTGACTGTTTCACTGTTTTAGTCAGTCTTTCACTTTGATGTGGATCTGAATGTATCAGTTCCTGAGTTCACTTATTTACTTTGATAGTTTGTCTAAAAAGCAGTGACTGAGGGAGAAACAGTGAAGACCTTGATCAGACGACGCGTTCTGTGGTGTCTGATCTTGGTCTATATTGTTTGCTCAGGCTTGTCTATTCATCACGAAAACATACCTATATAATTTTAACCCCGTAAACCCCACTTTTATATAGTAAAACTGGGGTTTAGAGGGGTATACATTATTTTTCTTATTTCTGCTAAAAATATAGATTGTGGGTATTCGTTAGAACCGCCTCGCCGAGGCGGTTCTAACGAATACCCACAATCTATGTTTTGAGTATATCTATGTTTTGATATGAAAAATATCAGAATTTTTTACCTGAAAATTTTCATTAAAATTTTTATTTTTTGGTGGTAAAATCTTCAGTATATTTGAATAGGCATGTTTTCGTAATATCAAATACTTTGCGTTAAGACAGTACAAAAACTTCTAACGTAAAGAGGGGCTTAGTTATTCGTATTTCTTTAATGCACTTTTCTAGGATAGTGTGGCTTAAATGATGGATATACCCGTATAATTTCCATTATAAAGGAAACTTGGACTTGGTATATTTACCGCATGTGTTTTTATTTACAAGCGAAACTACTTTTTTAAGTTCATTTTCGGTTTTCGACACGCCAAGTAATTTCAAAGATTGGATTTCTCATTTTAGAGAACATCCTTTTTCTGAAGAGAGACAAGATAATTTCAATAGAATTGCCTCCAGTAGAAGTGTAATCATTCCATTTCGATTGCTTGTGTGTCGTTTAGATTGCTAGTGTGTCATTATATGTTGGAAATCCACCACTAGTGCAGGCTTTACATGTCCACATTCAGGTTTACCGTGGTTCTGAGAGTTCTTTTATGTTAACCCTATACTTGTGAAGCAATCTCTTTTGCGTTGTAAACATGTCACATGCATTTGTGAAGTTTCGCTGTATAAAAATATTTAGATGTTTTGCCTTCGGTTGCACTGTCAATTTAATGAGGTTTAAAATTACTTTGTCCTAAAATCCTAGGTTTGCATTAAATTAAATTAAAAGAATGTAATTGATGCCCCTAGAAAGCAGCCCGGTTATACTTGTTTGGCCTTACACAGATACACATTAAAATAGTGGACTAATCAATGGAAAACATCCGTTAGCCCGACCCGTATTTTCACTGTCAACTTTATTAATGTGAGTGGATACACCTGGTAGATTTCCGCCATTTTCTACGAAGAGGACTATTGCGATTTTTTTCCTTTCCTGCTTACTACGATTCCCCAACCCCCTCCCCCACACCCAAACTCGTACCCCACAAGGGGATCTACTCTAACTGGAATGCATTTGATTTGAAGGGGGCATTTTTATTTTTATTTATTTATTTATTCATTTTTTTTTTTTCAGTTTAGAGTTGAACACTTTTCAGAAAAGAGACAGGAAAACATTTTGCAGAGTTACTTTCCCTTAAAGTGTATTCATTACCCTTATTTTTATGTATACTGTATGGTATACCAAAGGATTAGCCCACCAATGTTTGCATCATTATTTGCGGTACATATTCTTCTTCAGGGTAGACAATCTCTAACTTTAAGTTATATGAAATTGATAATTGAACCAGCGCAGTGACAAAACCTACAAAATGGCATGTGCGCCCAGCGAAGGCTCAGATCAGACTGGGCATCCGCCCAGTTTTATCAGTCTTCGCTGTCCGCATGAAGAAAGGGTCCTTAGCTACCCACTGAGCGCACAACAATGATCAGACTGGGCGGACGCACAGGCTGATCTGTCCTCGCTGGACGCACATGCTATTTTGTAGGTTTACTCGCGCGCTGACATAATTATAAACATAATAACATAAAATCCCGGTACGATCATATTGTAAGTTGCGTATCCGTGCATTAACAGTGCGTGAATTGCTTTGTTAAAATACGGCTTTTCGCGGGTTAATGCATGGCTGTTTACAACGTGCGACACTGCTTTTTATGCAATAATACAGATCCAGGTCAGCCAAGGAAGCCGCACAACCAGGGCCCAGTTGTTTAAAACTAAAAATAGCGTTAGTTAACGTATCGTTAAAACTTTGATCGTTAGATATGACATATATGCTAATATTTTTGCTGAAAAAAACGTGAATAGCTTTTGCATTTGCAAAATCTACTCACATGTTTTGAGCAAAAATACCTGTGAATTAGATATTTTACTTATTAGAACAGTTAACGAGCTCGTTAAGATAACGATGCTTTGAACAACTGGGCCCTGATATGGACCTTTGTTATAATCGATGTATTCTACAGTATCCAATGATTCTGTAATCGGACAGTAAAGACGCAGATCAGAATGCGTGGATGTTGTACGCATATTTTTCGAAGGACATATTTTGCATGCCGCTGCTCAAATGATGGGATTATAATATAGACGTTATGCGACAGACTGCAGTCTTAATTTTTCGGAGGTACACCAGTTTCGCGCGTGTAAAATCGGTTTAAGCCCCTGGTTACTGAGAAAATCTGCCATGATTCCAGGAAAAAAGTGACCTAACTACTGATATGGTGGTTACCACAGTTCGACATTTTCTTTTTACCTGATACTACTAGCCTAATAACCACCTACAAATAGTTCCCTGTTAACGCTGATAACGCTACATTCTCTCACATAAATTAGCCTTATACTCTCTGATGCATAAAAACAAAACGAATAGACAAAACCAAACAAAATTTCAAACTTTTGACGAAATTAGATTTTAATCATATTTAGCACAATATCAGAGGGCGAATATGGATACTGTAGTAAAATGCACCAAATCTAAAACGTTGGGTCAAAAGTGTAACCCGGGCCCCGATCCTACTAAACCCCGAAAAGGACGTTTTACAACAAAAAGAACCGACCATACCTATAAAAGTAAAATATATTGCCTTTGGAAACAAATAACACATTACTAATGGTAAAATGAGAGCCTCGGTTTTATTGAGATTCTTCTTAAGCAATAATGAAGTTTGCAACTCTTCTTACGCCCTCTAGCGTATACATGAGCAGAACCTCATTTTCAAAGATACCACAATGGGCCCAGTGATCCCAAAGGAAAGTCACTAAATCTGCAAAATGTAAACTAGGTCAGTGGCATATGTCCGGGTTTTTGCTCTCAATACACATATTACTAATAAATTTGTATTCTGTGTATGTGTGCGTGTTGTTTTCAGCGTAAATCCCAATTCATTACTAAAACATGCCTATTCAAATATTCAGATAAAAGTTTTTGATATTTTTCATATTTCTGCTCGAAACATAGATTGTGGGTACTCGTTAGAACCGCCTCGCCGAGGCGGTTCTAACGAGTACCTACAATCTATGTTTTGAGCAGAAATAAGAAAAATAATGTATACCCCTGTAAACCCCAGTTTTACTGTATAAAAGTGGGTTTAAGGGGGTCAAAATTATATAGGCATGTTTTCGTGATGTAGGCTTAGAGGCCTATGAAATTTCAGGCAACCGCCACCATTAGCACTCTCAGTGCTTTGATGTTTGTTAAGCAGTTGGTACTTATCAGAGACCGTTATATCACTATTGCAAGCGTAACCAAATTTGAAAAAGACAGATTTCAACACACCAGAAGTGAATAACCAATAATCTGGTGAACGTGCTTCAAAACTAAAATTAGAACTATGTATGATCTGCTATCTGAGCCGGTGTAGAACTTGTCCTAAAAACGTTACTGAATACACCGGATGGGGTGGAATGGTGATTCTCAAGATTCGGGTGTAGATAAGCGAAAGTATACCAACAAAATTTTGCTTATTATCTAGACATTTGTAACAATTTATACTAGATAATGATCACAAAATAATTAAGAATCAAAGAATAATTGCTGCAAAAGAAGCAGAAATGTAATTTTGACCAGCATCAGAATTAAGGGCGAAGTTTTCATTCATCAAAACTGGTATAAGCCCCTCCTACTACCCTGACCCCTTTACTGCACGGCTCCTCTACTGTAGTTCGTTTTTGTTTATATGTCGGTATTTGCGCTGTTCTGACTCAGTTAAATACAGAGTCACCATTACGAGAACACGCCTATTCAAATATATAGAAAATTTTACCTCCAAAAACTGTAAATTTTCAGTAAAAAGAAAAAAAAACTCGGATAGTTTTCACATTTCTACTCAAAACATAGATTAAGTGCTCGTTAGAACAGCATGGCCGAGGCGGTTCTAACGAGACCCACAATCTATGTTTTAGTAGAAATAAGAACAAAAATGTATACCCCTGTAAACCCCAGTTTTACTATATAAAAGTGGGGTCTGAGGGGGTCAAAATTATCTAGGCGTGTTTTCGTGATGTTGAGCCCATTTGGTAGCTTTGAAAACCGTGTTTCGCTGAAGCCGGTGCTAGACCGCGTATGCAGTTCTGCAAGCTTCAATCCTTTCATATGAATCAAATCGACACTCCATCGTTGTTCTCTTATATGTTCTTTGTTTCCATGGGCAACCACGTAGATTTTATTTGACGTCAGTGCTGTTGGTGTTAGGTAACGTGTTGCGGCCGTAAAACGTCTAAAGTACAACATCATAGTGCAGTTAATTATTATTATTTATTTTTTATGTTTTATTCATTTTTATTTATTTTTTTTTTTATTTCCCTGGAATTACTTATACCATTGTGCCATCTTGAAACAATGAGTTCCGCTAAAGTCGGTTCTAAGGCAGGTATACAGCCCTGCAATTTACAGTGATTTCATTAGAAGTCTTAATCAAACAGATTCCGATTTTCGTTTTCTTAAGTGTTCTTTATTTCCAAGGGCAGCATTAGATTTGTCACTGTCAGTTTCGCATTTCTTTTTCCTTTTGGTGCCCTGGGAAGGTTTTTCGTCGTGAGTGTTGGCTTTCTTGAGTAACTTCATTGATATTTATTGCATAAAAAGCAGTGTCGCATGTTATTAACAGCCGTGCATTAACCGGCGAAAACCTGTGTTCTAACAAGACTATTCTATTCCAGGCCATCCGTAAATTTCAGCCTGTCGGTATACGTCTTCTCCTATACGGTTCTCCTGATCTCTCTGATGACGACAACGTTGAACTTTTTTCTTACGTCCAACATTTTATAAAAGAAACAAATCGATTTTGAAACGGAAAACCAAATTTAAATACTGTAAACATGTAAGTAGCCTGTTATATCTATTAAAGTTTTATCGAAGCTTGGTTTGGTGACCCCCGCTCACTACTCATCCTTCTTAGTTTCATTTTTATCCTGAAACTAGATTCCTATAGAACTAATTTCTTATCATTGTACACCGTTCTTCTTTTCTTTTCTCTAGTTATTTTCTTCTTTCTATAGCTCTACTTGCGACCGCTCAATGTTTTGTTGATTATAAATTAATTTTGTATGCATGTAAACACGCGAACTCGGACTCTCCAGACGCTGTATATTGTTTGATCTTATATAATTTTATCTTCTTTCTTCTTTCTGTACTAGCATCTGGACAATCGGAATTCTAGTGTCTACATAATAAGAGTTACTAAATGCCATAAACTTTGTATGTTATATTTTGTTTTGGGGAGGACCTTTTCTAATGTTGTGAGAACTTGTGGTCCAACCCACTTGCTATATGATTATTTGGCAATAAAATATGATTAAACTAAACAAGGCAATTCACGCGCTGATAATGCACGGCTACGCAACTTTCAATATGATCGTACCGGGGCCACAGATTTGCTGTGTGCTGCCCGGCCCTAGAACGAGCATAGTCCGTGGAAATTGCGTTCGCGAGACATCGGTGAAAAGGAGAACAAAATTGTGCAAGACATAACGTGAAATATAGCAAATGTTTTCAGTTTTTATGCACTAATAGCAATCGAAATTATTTTTCAAAAATGCATTAACATTCGCCAGGTCACTAGGGAGGTGTTGTAAACCGCGGCCTCCGGCCTCGGTTTTCAACACCTCCCTCCGGACCTGGCGAATGTTAATGCATGATAAACCATGTTTCATCCCTATATTGTATGACATTTGACGAGTGTTAGGAAAGTCAAATCAAACGGTAATCTTTAAAATTTTGATGAACGTACAGTAGATGAATTTTAAGTCTTGAAGAAATGGCATACTAGTATTCAGATTGTACAAAATGTATTAGAACAGGAAATAATTATGTAGTAATGACATTGTTCGATCATAAAAAAGAGCACGCGACCTGTTTCTAACTAAAATGTATCCCTTTCATTTAGAAATATGCAAAAGAATAAAAAAAAAAAAAAAAAAGAAGAAAGGAAATCAGAACGTATGTGGGTCGAATTACTAGACTGCTAAACAAAGTATTACATAATTCATCTGTATTTATAATCTAGTAATCGAGATTAACCGTTATCTAAATTATCTTACGTACCAGGTTAAATCTCCGTGGTGTACGGAATTAAGTATAGCTCATACATAGTTATATAGTTCACGAAAACGAACAACGGAATGTGCAGATGGATAAAATAAGCATGACATGTAAATACTCTCTCTCTCTCTCTCTCTCTCTCTCTCTCTCTCTCTCTCTCTCTCTCTCTCTCTCTCTGTCACTGAGAAGAAGTAAAAACTCGTTTTTATGACTTTAATTGTGAACACAGTTTTCTTCATGAGTGATATTTAGTTCATAATATGATGCATGAGAAATTCATTATGGAACAATAAATTGGGTTTCTAAATTTATTTTCTCTGTTGCTCTTGTTTCATTTTGTTTACATGAAGCACGTTGCCAAACAGAATGTAACTGTGTTAAACTTTGCTTTATAGAAATTGTTTAATATATATATATATATATATATATATATATATATATATATATATATATATATATATATATATATATATATATATATATATATATATATATATATATATATATAACTTTGGGCAAAGTAATTTACAGATATTATACACCGTTTCCACACTATTCTCAAACATAACATGCAGATATTAAATTTACAATGGAATTTAGCGAGACAGAGTTACCATTTGAAGACGACGTTTAATTGCAAAAACAAAACGTATAGAGATAGAAATATATTACCAACCGACTGAAAGTCAACAGTATCTTAATTTGAATTCCTGCCATCCGAAACACATGAAACAATCATATTGTACTCCCTACTTTGAAGACTAAACATGACAATTTCTAGCGAGTACCTGCTCAGATGAGGTCAGAATTAGAATTGACATTAAGAAAGCAGAATGCCCAGAAAGACTTATGGAGGCTGGAATTCAAAGAGCCTTGAACAACATACAAATAGTGAAAGGAAAGTTTGAAGAAAAAATTGTCACCATTTTTTTTAACTTTCATTCCCAAAACACAAGAAATGTTACAAACTATAATAGCAAATATGAAAATTTATTCTAAGAGACACAATGTCAGAGGTTTTAGACGCAGTTTTAGAAATTCATTAAATGTAAGCGAAAACCTTAAATCCAAATAAATCTACTCACTCAAGTGAAATTTGACGAAAGTTTTCAAAGTGCCGCCACCGACAGATGCAATCGTCCTAACTGCGGACTTTTTGAGTTGTATAATAATGAGGTTGTGCAGAGGAGTACCAGAGAGAAGCGCTACTACCTCGAATGACAGTACATATACGACAAATAAGACACGCTAACGTCAGAATGTTATATGGTAAAGGTCACTCGCTACTTGTAAATTCAATTCTCTATAAAATAAAAAAAAATACAATGTAGCTATTCGAAAAATGAAAGCATCGTCCTTCATAGAACTGGTTCAATCAAAATTCACGCTTTAGCGTTATTACTATGAGCACTGTTGCTTTAGTTTTGATATTGGATCGTTTTGTTTTCGCATAGCTATCCTCATTCTACATGCTTTGACATTTTTTTTTTTTTTTTTTTTTTGTTATTTATTTATTCATTTGTATTTATTTATCTTATTCGTGTTGCTGGAGTATCTGATAAATTAGCGACATTATAAATCGAAATAGAATTTTACTGCGATACTGCTTAAAAGGGGGATATCAGTACAGTGAACCCTCGTTACAACGTCAGCATTTGTTCGAAAAGATGTTGCCATTATAATGTTTTTACTATTGTACAGACTACTTAATGAGCAGATTGATGTAAGAAAGGTCTTCTATTGTTCTTATTACCCCAAAGAACATATGTTTCGGATATTTGTTAGAATCGCCTCACTAACTAGTTGATAACTCTTAAGCGAAGGTTTTGTGACAGTCAAATTGTCATTATAACGAATTTTATCGTTGTATCGAGTGTCGGTATAAAGAGGGTTAACTGTATCTTAAAGTACTTTAATCTTTTCAAAATTTCATTACCTACGTTTTTGAATGAATTTCGAAATTTAACCTAAGCTTGAAAATAATTTTCATAAAAATCTGTCTAAACCCGAATTGTATGTTGATTTGTTTTACAAATTTAGAAGGGTCATTTGAATATTCATCTTTTCGAACAATCAAAATGGTTGTCACTGATTGCCAAAAGCCAGGTTACAACATAAATGCTTTGCGACTAACTGCATATGTGATACGAAAGCAAATATCTTATAACGTTTGTACACTCCATGTTATACACGTTTATGTGAGCAGGGTGACCATTTTAAACAACAAAATACAAACAAAAACAGTTATTATAATATAATATATCTATAATTATGCAAATCAACCCATTTACATGTAAAGTATATTGTTAAATTCGCGCACCTTTTTAACCAACCGTCTATCTAAATTAACAGTTGAAATTCGTATTACAATATTATCAGTTAAAATCCCAAGTATGCGAAACCTGTCATATATTGTTGGTTTGTCTGTTATGTAGCAGGGCGCCAAACCAGATTTTAGCCTAATTAATATGTTCTGGTCCTATCACGAAAACATACTCCCTTAAACCCCACTTTTATATATAGTTAAACTGGGGTTTACGAGGGTATATATTATTTTTCATATTTCTGCTCAAAAACATAGACTGTGGGTTCTCGTTAGAACTGCCACGGCGAGGCTGTTCTAACGAGTACCCACAATCTATGTTTTGAGCAGAAATATGAAAAATATTAGATTTTTTTATCTGAAAACTTTCAGTTCATGGTGGTGATTTTTTTAATATACTTAGATAAAGCGTGTTTTCGTAATGCTTAGTGAGAATTTAGCTTACTCCATGATCGTTTTTTTTTTTTTTGTTTTTGTTTTTTTTTTTTTTTAATTTTTACGGGGGCTATTAATGAGGCCTAAATGGTCGGAACTAGCTAGTCTTGTCAAGAAAGATTAACAAGATTGATCTTTGGATATTATCTGTTCTTTCTGAGTATTTATTGCTCTCAAGAGCCATTCCGTTTTAGATTCTGTTCACAATATAATATCGACGTGTCCCAGTAAGCATTTTACATAAATCTCTAGCGGGCCAGGGTAGCTGAAGGGCCGATAACGGCCCTCTATAGAGTTATAAAGAACACTAGCTGGGTTTGTATTCCTCGCACGGTAGAACGCTGTGCAATACCAAAGCAGTTCTAAGAAGCTCCCTAAGCATTATATTCCATGTTGTATCCGGTAAAATATTTAATATATCTAGATATTGTCCGCTTACAGAAGCAGTAAATATTGTTAAGTACATTATATTACCTTACCAACTTTAGTATGAGGGTGGAGCACTATGTTGCGTTGGTAACTCACTCATCGGCAACGCTTACCCGAATAGTGGTGCACATGAAGAAGATGCTTGGATCCACAGATAGTCAAGGCACTTCTCATAACAGGTGGATGCGCAGAATGCCAGCGTTGTTCGTTTACTACTTTAAGGAGACCGGATACACTTGATGGAAGTTCCGCCATTTCAATCAAGAGAGAGAAAGTTTCTGTCTTCATATTTACTTCTTGCACACATTTCCCTCCTGTAAAGGGAGCAACTCTAAAAAGAAAAAAAAATTGCTTTCAGGGGAGCAAACTCTTTCTGATAATTGTAGATTCCTTTGCAGAAGAGAGGCAAATAATTGTGACAGAGCTGCCTCCCCTGAAGGTGTATCCATTCCCATTAAAGTGTCCTAAAATGAGATATAACGTAAGAGAAGTGTCATTTCACGTCACTTCAGTCTCGTCTCTTAATTTGGTCGGTTGTTGAACAACTGATAACTTAATGTGAATTGCTGTGTATTTGACCTTTCTTCTCTTGGTAATGTGACGATGAAAAGTGTAGTTGTTATATTCCTCATATTCAATGATACCGCTTTTAAACAGTTAAGTTTTTAACTGTCGGATCCGAAAACACGATTCACATTACGAAAACACGCCTATTCAAATATACTGAAAATTTAACCACCAAAAACTGAAAGTTTTCAGATAAAAATTCTATTTTTTTTTTTCATATTTCTGCTCAAAACATAGATTGAGAATACACGTTAGAACCGCCTCGACGAGGCGGTTCCAACGAGTACCCACAATCTATGTTTTGGTGCAGAAATAGGAAAAAAATATATACCCCTGTAAACCCCAGTTTTACTACATAAAAGTGGGGTTTAAGGGGGTCAATATTTTACAGCCATGTTTTTATGATGGCACACTCTTATTTTTCCTGAGTTCAGGCAAACCTCTTTATACAGTGCTAGTAGTGGCACCCTATACTACTAGTGCTTTATATATAATAAACGTCAAATTTATTATAAACAAGTGGCACAAACTCTCGCACATACACTCCCTCTATATTAAGAGCCAACTAGAACCTACGTCATATGCTTTCATCGAAAAAATATAAGAAAAAAAAAAGTCAACTGATGCTCATTTTATCTAGAGCTATGTTATTTAGACAGAAAAATGAAGTTATCCCACAAAACAATTATCTTATCTAGTTTAAGTATTCGGTCACCTTAATTCATAACCATACGTGTCCTAAAACAGGCCAATTTTACCGCCTGTTGAGGTATCAAAAACGGCTGGGTGAGTTACCAACTATGAAGACCCTGATCAGACGCCGCGTTCTAGGGCGTCTAATCTGGGTTTACACTGTTTGCTCAAGCTAGCCTGTCCAGGTACTTTCGCTAAAATACCATAGCAACTCATAGTTGTACAATTTATAGAATTACAAGTTTTAATCAAAGAAATGTCTAAGACGAAGAGAAACATAATATTTTTGTGCTACGAACTCTCATTCCAGCTGATGCTAGAAGGACGGGATCACAGTCAGGTCTACATAGACAGATCCTTAACAAGGAAAATGACGACCAGATGGTGAGAAAGCAATAAACAATCACACACACGCGCGCACACACACACACAAAACAAAACAAAAATACTAGCCTGAAAACATGCATTTAAACAACAAGGGTGAACTTATTTGAATTGCTTATCCCTCAGTGATAAGAATACATGCAAACAATGGGAACCAACATACATAGATAGTTTCATTGCAACAGAAGAAAATAGTGTAAGTCGAACCTTAATAGTTTGACCACCTATGGCTCGTTTATCATGACTAATTCGAACTCGTGTTTGACTCCCCTCGAAATTCTTCCGACAGCTCAAAAATATTCAAGGGTATTTTCTGATTTTATCATGAAATTGTATGTTTTTTGTACTCATAAGAATGGCCTAAAGCAATACTTTACTAAGAGCAACGGACATAAACTACAAGGGAGCCACTTTTGCAAAACGTTTCTGATCCCTTCTGAAAAGTTTGTCTACTCTAAAACAAAAGACGTGGCTTCCAGAGGGAGGGGGAGCAATTTCCTTTCTTTTAGAGTAGACCCGTTGTTTTTTTTTTTGTTTTTTTGTTGTTTTTTTGTTGTTGTTTTTTTTGTTGTTGTTTTTTTTTCTGACGGGACTTGATGCGCATGGAGTCTTAAACATTGTCTCCCTTATAAGGAAGGGCACAAAATCAGTTCCGTAAAATCTCTATCCAAACTAGATCTGACATTATACTCGTACCAAAGGAAACTAATTGTTTATGGTAAAATCTGAGATAACGCCTTTCGAACGCAAGGTTATTGGAGACTGCAGTTCGGATATCTAATTTGCAGATATCCTTTAGATAACTACTGCTTAAATTTAGCCTTTTTTGAGTTTGTTTCTGAATATATTGATAGACATTACGGAAACACGCCTATTCAAATATATAGAAAATTTCACCTCCAAAAACTGAAAAATTTTCAGATGAAAAACTCTGATATTTTTTTCATATTTCTGCTCAAAACATAGATTGTGGGTACTCGTTAGAACCGCCTTGCTGAGGCGGTTCTAACGAGTACCAACAATCTATGTTTTTGAGGAGAAATAAGAAAAATAATGTATACCCCTGTATACCCCAGTTTTACTATATAAAAGTAGGGTTTAAGGGGGTCAAAATAACATAGGTATGTTTTCGTGATGAAGTGTTAATCGCAGATGCACATACGATCTAGACTGTCTTAAAGGTTTTAGGCAATCACGTACTCTAAAATGAAAATAGGTCCCGTAATAAGAATATACATGTAAATTTACCTACATTAAGCAAACACCCGTCTTAAGCAATCGCTTTCTGGCTTTTCCTTGGGTGCGTGCTTAACACAGGTTTGACTGTTGCTCCAAATAATGCATCGTTTTATTTCTCCACGCAAACAGAACAAGATAAATTTTATATTTGCAAAAGGTCGTTCGGCCCATGAGCGAACTCGAGAAGAGAGCAGTGTCGTGTAGGTACTGACATGAAGCCGATATTCATATAAATGGTCAGTCAGTAAATAACTATGAAGTTTTGCCTGTCGTAAGAATAATTGCGACGCACTTTTCTCAACTGTAAATTCAAAAGTCTTGCTATAGCAAAAAGTCGGGAAATTTGCCATTGCCAGACGTCTGGCAATAGCAAATATTCGGGAAAATTGCTTGGCCCGACGTATGGCAATAGCTGATTATTCGTGAATTTGCCGCTGCCAAGCGTGCTTTATAAGAATTTAGCTGAAATATATGAATATGTTTACAGAAGATGCAGAAAGTGCGCATGTCGCTCGTAAATGATGAGCATTTCGACTGTGGATGAAATTTTCCGTGTTCGACAAGCTCGTGCGATTTGGTTTATATCTATTGTGAGGGAACCTTATAGACATCGGAGGCTCTTAAACATTTTAATTTAGCCTATATAGTCATTTTATTCAATGCCTCAAAATGAAAAAAAAAATGCAATTTCCCTTTCAACATTAATTCAAATTGGAAAAAGAAAAAAAAAACTAAGACGAAGGAATTCATATATTGTTAGTGCCGCGGCCTCACTGATAGTGAAATGGCACAATGTGTGACTTGCGATGCCTGGCTTTACCATCGATGTATCGACCTACGCATAGTTAAACGAATAGAAAAGAACAAGAACTTTGTTCACATGAGAGAAGTAGCACGTATGTTTTATATGCAATGCGCTTAATGATTGTTTACAATGTTTTGTCACTTCATCAATTTTATGATGTTATAGTAGGTTATATCATTTTTACTTGTTTTAGTGCATCACATTCCTACATGTAGTTTCTTGGCTTCATTTCATGCTATGTACTAATTAAAAGAATAGCCCAAGCTTTACCCTTAGTGTTGGCTTAACTGTTTTAGTATTTGTGTTTAATAATACAACACTTTGTCATCTGGCTCAAACGGACAAATTACATGTATATGACACAAAATTGGGACACTTAGTGAAAGGTCGATTACTCGAACCCAGATGGCTTGTTTGCTATGGCTAATATGTACTCGATTTGGAGTCTCTAGATACATGTTTTTTATTATTCTAGATATCCACGAATTAAAAATTTCATCATGAAAATGGAATGTTGTTTGTTCTTATTAGAATCGCATCATTAAAGCGACTCTAATGAAACGATTCAAGAGGGGCAGTTGTCAGTTTCTGGCGAAAGAATGTGCACAATACTGGTTAACCGCTGAGAGGACTAAGCCTGCCCAGTAAATGTGTGGTTAGGTAAACTCACCGCGCTCGACATGACCCCATTGGGTTGACTGGGCCGTAAAATCTCAACACAAAAAAAGCAACGCACTTTTATTTTATAGAAGATCGACAAAATGTATTTAATTCATCCCTACTGTGCCTTCTGGCCTGGCGCTATGATTAACCGCAGTAATTCGAACTACCCCTGTCTTTAACAAATGTTCATGGTTCCTGAGGTATTTGAGTTATGAAGTCCGACTTTACATGTTTTTAATTCTTAGTTATTTAGCCTCATGGTATGCTATGTAAATACAACAAGTAAATTTTGCCTAGATCTTATTTTTCGATAACATCTATAGAAACTGAACACACACAATCATGCTTACAAGCCTGTTTGACGGAAGACCTACTCAAACTCTTCTTTTGGATAGTAAACGTTAGGTTTTCAGGGGCATTCCTTAGTTTTCTTATTTCAAAGCTTGAACATACATTGTTGGTACTCGTTAGTGAACCGCATTAATAAAACGACTAACGAGTGAGTACCCACAATCTATGTCTTGAAGAAATTAAGAAAAATATCGCATTTTTTGTCTGCAAGTTTAAAGTTTTATAACCATTAAATACCATTATATTCCCTAGGCGCGTCATGTCCATGATATATAGATTCCAAAACAAATATCCCACACCAACGACAATCAAGAAACATCAAGTGTCCGTTAGAATCGTGCAGCAGCAATTAAACCAGGTTTCAATGTTTCAAAACGTCTGGCAGCAGCAAATTCAACGACTTTTTGCTATTGCCAGACGTCTAGCAGCAGCAAATTTATCGATTTGTTTTGCAATTGCCAGGCGTCTGGCAGCAGCTAATTCGCCGTTTTTGATATTGTCCGGCAACAGCAAATTTGCCGAGATTTTACCAGACGTCTTGCAATAGTGTCTTCCAATTAAAATAAACCGGATTCCCCGAAATAATATTGCCTTTAAGCTTAAACTAGAAAATATCGTGCCAGACACATTTAATACATGCATTTTCATCAAACATATTTGAATAAATTTAAATAGTTAAGCCCGCTGAATTTCTTTTTGTTCCAGATTTTATTTCAGTTCTGTTTAGAATTATATCTTCGAACCCCTCAATCGAGAACAACATAAATCATCAGTCCATATTTCAGTTAATAATAAAATATCATGATGCTGATATTATGCATTTAAATTCAGGCGATTTTAGTTTATTGGTCCATTCACTCACAAGTCATTGTTTATTTAAGAGCCAAATACGTATGGACATATTAACCCCCTCCCCGCTGTCCTATTTTGCAGACTCAGACGACCCCGACTCAGTGTCACCAGGACCGGGACTATTGGCGACGTCAATTCCACCCTACCTTAGGTACATCGACTGATGTGCTACCGGATCATGTGCATCGCCCCTATAACTGGTTCTTTGTAAAGCGCTACTCGGTGACAGTGTTTGTTAACTCAGGAGTACAACTCGTAGAACTACGATTATCTGGTTCATAGACTGAATTACTACTCCGGGGCCTGTCTGCACGCTATACATGAGTTTCTTTGCAGGATCGCTTAACGCTTGAATGACTGTCTCATCCTGCGAAGTACGTGATACAGCTGGCGTCACCTGTGGTCCTTTGCTGACACAACCCATTGTTGATAAACAGCTGCGAGTATCTACACGTTGTTCACTATAATCTCCGACTAGTCATATCACATCGAACGGTCCCATTCACTACATGGTTCGCCGAAAACTGTATGGACACATTAAATCTGTTGTGATTTCAAAATTCCTTTTATATTGGATATAGAGTTTTCCTAGCTTCAACAATCGCAATTGGATAGTCTTTATTTATGTTAAATAACATCCCTACTAATTTACAGGCTTTGTTTATCATTTTCTGGATATCCTTCTAGTCATGGAAAGCGACTGTGACAGGTCTACATACGTTCATTTTAAATCCACCCAGCGTGTGGGCCCGTTCAATATACATGACGCGCTCTATATCCAAATAGACAAGTTATGTAGCCATTATTTCCATCGCTGGGCTCCTCACCTAACGGCTTCTGCTACGATTCTCTACGTCTGTGGTTTTATATTCAAACACTTTCAGTCTGTGCTGGGGAGATTTAGCAACATTCTCTACACTAGATACACGCCCATCCAGTGGTATTACACAGTAAACCTTACGCTCTACTTGTGACAGTTTATTGAAAATCGCGGTAAGTTCATCATCAGATGAAAGAAAATCGAAACCAATACTTTATTATTCTGGTTGCCCCTAGCCCCTAAACGCATACGCGTCCCCTTTCTTGCTCCCGATTCTACTTCCTCTTAACAAAACTTATGTGAGTCCTCATCATCACTGTTAGATAGCACACTATCATCGTCGCCATCTTGGCTTGATAACACAGCAAATATGTTGTTGTCCGATCTAGTTTGAATTCCAATCAGCCCATTCCACCAAGACAGCTTGCATCGCGAACCCTCAAAGAGCTTCTGAATGTCATTTCAAACAGTGTCTAAATACTTTAGATATTAAATATTCAAGGTTATATTTGTCGAGAACAAAGAGTTAGAACTTATTGCTTCTACGTCTAATGAGTACCCACAAGATATTTTTCGTGGAGACATCAGAAAATGTATCCCTGTTAACCCTTCTTATTGATAAGAATATAACATTTTACGGTAACCTGTGAATTCTGGTTTCAAGCTATATTATGTCAAATTCAAAACTGAAACCAGAAGTCAAAGGTCATCAGACACGTATAAACCTTTATTTGAAGGTACTGAGGCAGAATTATAAAGGCAATTAAGTCGACTCTGGTATCTCAGCTTCGCTTATCTCGAATAACTGCTGATCTAGAGGGAAAATCTGGTCCCATGAAAAACAAACAACAAGTTATAAAATATTGAGGAAAAGAGGAGAAATTGCTGAGGAGCAATTTCTCCTCTTTTCCGCAATATTTTAATGTATCTCTAACTTCAGGAGTCAAATTACATATTCACTTAAGTAATGTGGTTGTTTGATATATTTCTTCCTCAAGTCTGCAAATCTGATATATCCATGTACAGATATCACGAAGTATTTCAGAGAGTCCCTTGGGCTTCGAGATCACGAGAGTCTACTCGACTGCACTTAGTCCCTTATTTTCCAGGAGGTCTATGGTTACAAGCGGAACACATTGAAAACGGTTGTGACGTGGACTTTCATCCTACTTACGGGTGGACTGTTGCGGCTGTTTTACCACTGGATGCCACATCTAATGGTGCGATCCACTCATACTTGGTGTACTCTAGATGTCGCGGAAATCGTCATACTCAGGGTAGGAACTTCAGTGTTGCCGACACAACATAATCCTTATTACATTTGCAACGTAAAACTAGTGTCGTTTTTTTAATCGTACATTAATTGATCAGATAGGCATTTATGAAGAAGGAGATATGCTTCATATCGTGAGCGAACCGCACAGCCCTGTATCCTCTGCTCGAGCATGTATAAAAATAAAAACTCTCTCTCTCTCTCTCTCTCTCTCTCTCTGTCTCTCTCTCTCTCTCTGAACTACTATGCTTTCGACATCGGATAGGTTTTTTTATTTGATGTTTTATTACAAATGGAAAAAATGATTTGTGATTGACTATATCTTTTCAAGAAACAATGTACTGATTCTGTTTTAGTGCTTTATTTTCATCATTTACCTCAAAATTAATTTTATGCAGAAATTGGTTTTGACGTATGCAATTTCTATAGTATACTGCATTTTTGGACTCTTTTATTAAAACATAATTTTTGCTTTTTGTCGCTGATTTACTATAACTGGTGTTCCATGACAAGACTGTGAAAGTTTCAGAAATTTTAAACAAAATAGAAAGGAATGCAATGATCAGGAATCGATACAATTATCCTACATCTCCCATCAGAGACATCAAAGCTTTGCTTGTGTTGAGGTTTTACGGCCCAGTCAACCCAATGGGGCCATGTCGAGCGCGGTCAGTTTACCTAACCACACATTTACTGGGCAGGCTTAGTCCTCTAAGCGGTTAACCAGTATTGTGCACATTCTTTCGCCAGAAACTGACAACTGCCCTTCTTGAATCAGCGGAAGGGAGAGAATGACCGTAGAAAATATTTCATGATCAATCTCCACGAAAAAATGTTGCCGACCTCGGCGGGGGTTGAACCCGCGACCTCCTGGTCTCTAGTCGGACGGCGCATCCAACTGAGCCACCGAGGCCGGCTCAGACATCAAAGAAACACAAATACGAAATAAATGGACCTAATGGAAACAGCCTTAGCACAAAGCCAAACGGACAGTTACTTTCCAACAAAGTGGCCAAATGGCTATCCAAAACAAAAAGATGTAAGCGACACACACATTCAAAGACGAACTTTAACAAAAATAAACCATGACAGAAGAACTGCCTTCGAACGGTCAGTGAAAAGTATTTTACTGGTGGCTTAAATCGATTTTACGTGGCCACAATCCTCGCCCTTACTTCTGCCGCGGTTTAGATGCATAATTTGTTCAGTCCGCATGAAGGCTTCCTAACTCATCAGTACTACATCTCCGAGAACACAAAGATCAACAAATTAAAGAGATGAAACAACGATGAGGACCCGACAGCACGATATATTTTTATAATAAAAAAGCACGCAAACAGCGACTTTCAGAAAGCTGGCTAAATGTTCGTTAATTTGAAATTTAGTATCATCTCAACAACAAAACGTGGAATTACTGCATATAGGACAATGTTCACCGGTTTTTTTTTTTTTTTTTTTTTTTTTTTTTTTCTTTGTTTCTTTGAGGTTTTTCGGGGTCAGTTGTTATGCGTCATTATTATCTTTTTATTTTATTTTATTTTATTATTATTATGAAGAGTTAAATGTCGCTCGCCAAATTCACCTATGTCCTATTTTAAGCATTTATGCATTTATATCACTTTTGTCATAAACCAAAAACATAATATAGATCTATTTCTGCATTGGCAGTGTTTAGAGTCAAGTCACTTCAGTAACTTCAACGCTAGCTATAAACCTTTGGATACACTTAACACCTAACTTGGTCCTAAAATGGTGAAGTTAACCCAACTTTTCATTAAACGCGATGAACCAAAGCACACAATACGCTGAAAAGATATTTACAAAAATATACAGAAATAAGTTAAACACAAAATGGTTTTAAACAAAACACAAAATAAAACACACGTTGCTATTTGCAGCGCCCATCAGGTAAGTCCCACACGGCATTAAGCAACTAACATTTATTTACAGGACCTGTATAAACAGTGGTTTGTGTCCTCAATTAAGCAGACCAGCATAGATCCGACAAGGTAGTGTATCATATTATTGCATAAAAAGCAGTGTCGTTCGTTATTAACAGCCGTGCATTAATCGGCGAAAAGCCGTGTATTAACAAGGCAATTCATGCGCTGTTACTGCATGGCTACGTAACTTTCAATATGCTCGTACCGGGGCCAAAAGAATTGCTGCCGTCACGAGATGTGTAGTGCCCGGGCCTAGAAAGAGCATTGTCCTCGGAAATTGCGTTCGCGAGACATCAGTGAAAAGGTGAAACAAAATAGTGCAAGAAATTACGCGAAATATAGCAAATGTTTTCAGTTCTATGGAATAATAGCGATCGAACATGGTTTTACAATGCATTAACATTCGCCAGATCCCATGGGAGGTGTTGAAAACCGCGGCCTTTGGTTTTCAACACCTCCCATGCGATCTGGCGAATGTTAATGCATGAAAAAACATGTTTGATCCCTACATTGTAAGCTTTGTTAGCCTGAAACTATGCGTAAAATTTGTCAAACAAAAAGAATGCTCTTTCTTTTCCTGAGTGTATAAATTGTAAATAACAAGAGGGGAAGCTATACTTCAACATTGTGCTTTAAATTGTTGATAGTTTATGTCATAGTAATACTATTATGTTACTTGCGGTCTCATGGTCTGTGTAGGCCAGTGCAATTCTCAATATTGAAGTGTACGTGTAAATGCCACAAAACGACGCGTAAACCTCTCAAGAAACAGAAAGAATGAGAGATAAGGAACAAACAATGATAAGCCACAATGGCACACTAGAAATAACGGAGGTACAACCGACATACAAAATATAACGACAGAACTGTAACAGAGAAACCGCAGTGCAACATTCAACTGACAAAAAGCATTACTTGCAAAGTCGGTTAGGGTGATGAGCTCAAATTAGAAATGCAAATCGAACTGTTAGTTTGAACGTTTTACAACATTTGCACCTAGGACGAAAAGTTGGCGTCAGCATAATCGATTTGTATCCAGCACGATAGGCTACAACTGATCCTTCTAAGGCTTTTGTTATCGTGTTTGTTTGTTTTTTTTTTTTGTTTTTTTTTTTTTTTGTTTTTTTTTTTTTTGTTTTTTTTTTTTTGTGGGGCCTTGTGGCGTCTCGCTACGGGCCTTTCGTGCTTTATTCTGTTTGTTTTTATTATTGTGATTTATGTGTAATGTCTGACATTGTGATTAGCAGGAAACTGAATGCTATGCTTTTCTTTGGTTTGTAACGCTACTTCTTATAATGGTTGATATTTCTTTCTAGTTCTAATGAAGTGAGTTTCCAGATGTCTGCACCCAGAAAAGACGATTATATACTTAACTCTCATTTCCTTCAGGTAATCTTACCGAATGTCTAAAATCTCATTTTTTCGGGTAATCTTACCGAATGTTTAAACTAAACATCAGCCCAAACGTTCAAAAAATATATTTTCGGATATATGCACCTAGTGGAGATTAAGATCAGCTTGCGCGTTCTCACAGGCTGATTCGAATCTTCACCGGGTGCATTTTAGATAGCCAAGGGTGCGGAGTTTCTTCATGTGGACAACAAAGACTCTGATCAGACTGAGCGGATACGCAGGCTGATTTTAGATTTCGTTGGGCGCACATATGGGAAAGTGTGTGTTCTTATGTTTCGGCTCATATTGCGTATCAAAGTAAGCGATATTTTATCTAATTTAATCAGATCATTACGAAAACACGCCTATTCAAATATATAGAAAATTTCATCTCCAAACACTGAAAATTTTCAGATAAAAAACTCTGATATTTTTCATATTTCTGCTCAAAACATAGATTGTGGGTACTCGGTAGAACCGCCTCAGCAAGGCGGTTCTAACGAGTACCCACAATCTATGTTTTTGAGCAGATATAAGAAAAAATATGTATATCCCTGCAAACCCCAGTTTTACTGTATAAAAGTGGGGTTTCAGGGGTTCAAAATTATATAGGTATGTTTTTGTGATGTTACTTATATCAAAAAAAAGGTAAGTGCCCAAATTACAAACCGCAGCCCTTCCAAGACACCAAGAGGAAGAAGAAACCGACAAATCCAAACAAGCACAAACGAACAAAAGTACGAAAAGCACTAAGATTAGCTCTCTAGTCCCCAAGCGAGGTAATTGCAATGCTAAAAGGACTGAAAAACACAAGAACAAAATGACACAAGGTAAGACATAAACAAATCGCCTCGTAGAATAAACCACAAAGCAACAAACAGTAAGAATAAGCGCCTTAGAACGGTCAGTAGAGTAAACCACCGTGGCGTTTAAAGCACTTTTACAGCTAGCCAACTTCACCCTGGGTACCGATGCTACTCTTAATACAAAAATACATAAAATTCGGTTCGCATAAAGGTTCCGAACTCAGTCAATGCATCAAAGCGAAAACATTAAAATCAAATTAATCACTATAATAAACACAAACAAGTACTCATGGCTAATTCTGCTGTATGCCAAAGTAAATGAAAACCAATAGCTGATATTATGCCATGTATTTTGTCTGTCTATGTGACTGATAGTAGATAAATTGGTAGACACGTACAAAGAACTGCATGAATCTCAAAGAGTCCCATATATTGTTGTTTAGTGTACAATGCAGTATTATGCAAGTGCTTGCTCATTTCATCAAACCTTATTTCGACTGGCCGTCTGCTTCAGCTGGCATTCCACGGTTTTGTAACGCATACACTATCGATATTTAGAAATCAATAACAAAAATACAGCCTATTCTTCGGTAACGCGACAAGTCAAAATATGTCGGAAAGGTCACAAACTTACATTCTGTAATCCAGGAAAAAGCACTGTGTTCGCCAAAAGCAAGTGTCTCTTTCTGTTACAAGAATTCTGCGAACTGCTATGTCGTGACCGCTAGTGGTGTTCAAGAACCCGCGCTAAACGCACAGACTAAAAAGTGTTCAGCCAAGCGTGAATAAGAGGACAAATTCAATAACAGTCTACAGTACTTGACAAGGCGCATCACTGCGGATGTGTGTATGAAATTTCATAAGCCTGTAGACCTGGTGTTCACGAAACAGAGCTAACAACACAGACTTAACATTATTCAGCCAAGAGTGAAAAGATGGTCAAGGTCAGAAACAGCTAATGGTAGTGGGCACGTTGCATCATGGCAGATGTATGTAATAAATTAAAATAGCGTAGAGGCCTCGATATTCGAGAAGCAGAGTTAAACGCACATACTAAATATCGTTCTGCCAAGCGTCCAAGGTAGGTCAAAGTCAGAAATGGTCGATTATAGTAGTTAGGATGCAATATGGTAGATGTGTGTGTTTAAAGTTTCATTAGCATAGGTGCTTCCGTGTTTGAGAAACAGAACTAAACACACTGACCAGAATTGTTTAGCTAAGCATGAACAGTTGGTCAATGTTATTAATAGTCGATGGCAGTGGGCAGGTTGTATCATAGCAGATGTTTGTTTGAATTTCCATTAGTGTATATACCTCAGTGTTCCAGAAACGGAGCTAAAGCACAGACTAAACATTGTTCAGCTCAGAAATGGCCGATGGTAGTGAACGGAATGTCTCATAGTAGATGAGTGTATGAAGTTTCATTAGCATAGGTGCTTCCGTGTTTGAGAAACAGAACTAAATACACTAACCAAAATTGTTTAGCTAAGCATGAACAGTAGGTCAATGTCAGGAATAGTCAATGGCAGTGAGCAGGGTGTATCATAGCAGTGTTTATATGAACTTCCATTAGTGTATATGCCTCAGTGTTCAAGAAACGGAGCTAAAGCTCAGACTAAACATTGTTCAGCCAAACATGAACAATAGGTCAAGGTCAGTAGCTGTCAACGGTAGTCGACAGGGCGCGTCATGGCAAATGTGTATATAAAATTTATTAGCCTATACGTCTTGGATGTTTGAAAAATGGAGCTAAATGCACAGACTAAAGAGCCAAGAGTGAAAATTTCGGACAAGAATTAAAAGTACGAGTAGATCAAGGTCTGTAACGGTTGATATCAGTGTTTAGGGTACATCATGACAGACGTATGTATGAATTTCATTACCCTGAAGCCTTGTTATTCGAGAATGGAACTAAACGCACAGACTCAACATTGGAGCTTAAAAGCACGGCATAAACACTGTTCAGTCGTGCGTAAAAGGTAGAGCATGGTCAGTGACTGTCGACGCCAACGCCAATACCAGCGCAAACGCCGGCCTCGGTGGCTCAGTTGGATGCGCCGTCCGACTGGAGACCAGGAGATCGCGGGTTCAACCCCCGCCGAGGTCGGCAACATTCTTTCGTGGAAATTGATCATGAAATATTTTCTACGGTCATTCTCTGCCTTCCGCTGATTCAAGAAGGGCAGTTGTTAGTTTCTGGCGAAAGAATGTGCACGGTACTGGTTAACCGCTTAGAGGACTAAGCCTGCCCAGTAAACGTGTGGTTAGGTAAACTAACCGCGCTCGACATGACCCATTGGGTTGACTGAGCCGTAAAACCTCAACACAAACCAGCGCAAATGCAAATGACGGCACCGGAAAGTGTTTCTTATGTCGCTCAGTTTGCTTATTCAGTCGCGACAAAAACATGAGCGGCCTGACTACAGACGAGCACATTCAAGTGCTATATCGTCGTGCAACTAAATATGCAATAATATTGCAACCATTAAGCTTGCAATAAGATACATAACACATGTGTTATATTTATTTTTTTTTTATCTGTTTATGATTGTTTTAAGCTGTTTTTAAAAGTCTGGCATACAGCTTATTAACCTGAAACGCTGCGCAGTAGTGAATATGTTCTGTTGAAATGCATCTTATTTGTCATTCATGTACCAGGTTCTTGCCATTTGGTATTAGTTAATTTATTTTAAATGTTAATGCCGCCAGAAACATATTATCATTTTTACATTTTCATGCACCCGCACATGTCTTGGACCACATGTATAACTATACATATAGTTTTTAAATATTATAACTGGGTCGTGTCATGCGAACACGTGTCTTTGGGAATATGCATACAGCAAAAGCCCAGTTCAGCCAGCTCATCCTCACAGTTTGATCAGGGCCTTTGCTGTCCGCAAAGAGAATCATTGATTAGGTACTACAGAATGTTTCATTGAAGAGTAAATGCCGGACGAGACTCTGTGCATGTGCAAGATGATATTCATCCGCCGATCTTGCGCATGTTTGAAGCCACGTTTCCGCTTGACGTGGCAATTGTGATCAGGGCCTTCGCTTTCCGCAAACAGAATCATTGGATAGGTACTATAGAATGTTTCAGTAGAAAGTAACTGCTTGGACGAGACTGCGTATGTGCAGGATAATGTTAAACTGCATTGTACGCATGTTCGAAGGCACTTTTTCGCTTGACGTGGCGAAGACGATCACATATTGTTATGATGTTTTGCTTTCAGAATTCGTGTACTTCTATTAGATACTTTGTAACAAAGAAGGTGAAATACATTTGGAACACAGAAACACAAGAATTCCTTAAACTCAGGTAAATATACGTGTAATAAGGTGATTGTTGCTTGATCTACGCTCAATATGTTTTTTTTTTTTTTTTTTTTTTTTTTTTTTTTTACTTTCTTTGGCGAGCATGCTCCTGAGAGCGGTAATTTTCGACGATTAATAGCATTTGCTGATCCATTAAAATAAATATCTGTATAGAAGAATATATGTGCCTTGAAGGAATGCTAAATCTCATGGAATCTCATGGAATGGTGTTTTCTTGTCAAATCCTTTGATTCAACTTTCATTGTATGCATTTTAAAATATTTTTACAATATGTCAAGTGCCCACAAAAATCAAGGTTTGAAAATATTTAGAAAAACAATTTAATAGAATTAACGATGTACACTGCGCGAAGGTGCTTTCGTAAGAAAAGATAGACAAGGATAGCTGTTGAAAAAGAAACAAACTTAGCTTTTTAAAAAAGCTTAGCAAGTTTTCTTCTAGCTAAACCAAAATACACTTTTTGCCATTTATCTCTGATAACCCTGAATAATCGGAATAAAGTCGGTGGCTTTGTAGGTTATCAAGGGAAGGTTTGTGTGCATTGGGTGGTTAGATGCACCATAATTTATGTAGTTTGCGGTACCTCATTTGTATCATTCATGAGTTCTTATTCTACATGGTTTGCCCCAAGCACCTACCAAATTGTAAATATTGTCTACTATTCTTCATTGCTTATCTTCATTTTTGAAGGTGCTTCTTGGTTTTATTTGAGTATACTTACGATATGTATTGAACTTAGGTAGATTTTGCTTATAGCAGAGAAATATTTATGACTTGTTTTCCGCAGAGTCAAGAAGGGCAGTTGTCAGTTTCTGGCGAAAGAATGTGCACAATACTGGTTAGCCGTTTAGAGGACTAAGCCTGCCAAGTAAAAGTGTGGTTAGGTAACTGACCGCGCTCGACATAACCCCACTGGGTTGACTTGGCCGTAAAACCTCAACACAAACAAACTTCACTGCAGCTGGTGTTAAGTACCGTGTGGCGGCCGTAAAACATCTCATCAACGTGCAGATTATATGTTTTGTTTTCTTTGGAATCATCTAGCCCATTCTTTTTACTTTGAAATTCAAATAGCGCTTATCCTGGTGCTAGAGGACGTGTATAGCCTCGCAAACTAAATTGCTGCATATGAAGAGACTTCATAAAACCGAGTCTACGAATTTCGTTCTTTTGTGTAAACTTTGTTAAGAAAGGCAACCTTTTAGATATCGAGTGCAGCGGAAACATATTTATGCGTTTACAGACTTCCCTTGCTTAAGTCTATTCATCAAGAATAATAAAAATTTGCAACATCCTTCACAACACCTAGTAAACATATTGTGTGTACTCCAAAACTGAGTGAATCTTGAGAAATGGGTCATTATTGCAAGCGGGGATAAGAGCAGGTATTCATGGGTTAACATATTAATGGCAACAGCAGAATATACTGACAAATGGATAATGTCATTATAAGAACATGAAGATGCAAAGTCTAATACTGACATTTGCTACCTACATTTACGTCTCCTGAACGTTCTTTAACATGAAACGGCTAGTTTTGTGTTCGTTCTGCCTTCTTTCATATAAGTCGTTTCGGCAGCAAAAGCATGTAGATATAGTGTACCAACACTTCACTTTGCTATTATAAAGAGTTTGTACCGTATGTACTCCTAGTATTCCGACAGACATGTCTGAGTAACCGGCGCCGATGACGCAGAATGTGGCGTCATCTGATGCCGGGGAACATGGTGTCTAGTCAGAGACAATTATTTTTGCTACATTTCCAATGATGTTTAGATATGCTATAAAAGTCTGTATATATACAAACTTGCCGTATCGAAATCCATCTTATATTATGTTTTAGAGGTTTAGAAGATGATGTTCCTTGTTCATACTTCCATCAGCTACAAGGCTTGTCAGTCGAAGAGCAAAACAGGAGGTAATATTTAGTTTCATAATGTAGAAACCATGTTCGAAAGCGTTTCAATGTAGCACATGTTTGCTGATAACTTTGTAGCATTGAGAGGCGTTAACTCATTCATGGCTAGTGGACTTTTCTAACGCTGTCTTTGGACAGGTTCATTACCTGTGACCAACTGTTTATTATTATTATTATTATTATTATTGTTGTTGTTGTTGTTATTTTATTATTATTCTTCTTGTTTTTATTATTATTATTATTATTATTATTATTATTATTATGTTTTATAGTATTTCCTGTTTTTTAATGCAAACAGAGTAGACCGAAATCAGACGCCGTGTTCTGTGGCGTCTGATATGGGTCTTTGCGGTTTACCAATGTCCTTTTTTATGGGACGTAAAATGGTTAAGAGTGTAATGTGTAATACGCTTTAAATGCTGCTATGAAAAACAACAAAAACAAATCAATATCACACTTCTGTATGAATACGGGCAGCGTAATATCGGCTGCTCACACCCTTTTCCTTCCAGAATAATGAACCCGTTACCAAATATATAGTCTTCACAGAAAAAAAAACAGCAACAACAACAACGCTACACTAAATAGCCGGAAATCCTCTCTGGTTTATCAACGAAGACGATGCTCTGTTAGCCGAATAATTAATAGAATAAAAGGATATATTGTATTATAACCGTATTATAAAAAAAAATAATGAAAACTCTGATCAGCATTTGCTGGTACACACGCGCTTCCAGAGCATAGCATTTGGAAGTGTTTTCCAACGCCTTCCGTTCGTCTGTAGAATTTAGTATACAATGTGACGTCAGTAAGCCGAGTCAGAATTAATGTTGACACATGCGCAATCCGATCGGAGTCTTTAGTATCCGCCTAAAATATTAATAAGATACTTTTAGAACAAGTTTCTGTATAGCACAGCCCTCGGTCGGTTTCATTTACTTACCTTTTGCATATCTTTAACAGCATATTGTATATAAACATAGCTACAGATTGGCGTTTTTCGTCAAATAACAAGTGATAATGTTATTTTTTTATTTTTATTTACTTTCTTCTCCACAACCAGACCATTACAGAACCGTCCCCAAATCTATCCCTCTCGACAACGCAAGCGTCGGCAAAGCGATCTTTACGATGCCGGTTAACGCGATTTCGACCATCTGGGCGGATAAGAAAGAAATGTGACGCATCAGTTTAAAGGATCAATCTCCACTTCCTCATCGGAAATCTTCTTCGAACAAGTGCCGTAAACCCCACCATAGCATGCGACGCGCATGAGTCAAAGGGGGTGGTCCGATTGCTGGCTCGCCGAAATACCAGCCTTGCGCAGTCGATTTTTCAGAGTTCCGAGGTGAACGGGGCAATACGGAAAGCCAACGGTGTGAGGGCAGTTAGGTGGCGACTGCGCATCTGCTAGACACAAATAGCAATATCCTGACGTCTCGCGTGGACGTCCAGATGGCGTCAACTTCAAATGCATCAAGGAGAATACTGTCAAATGTCTATACCAAGGGGCCTAAAACAATATTTTTGCATGCGTACTTTCCTTTTAAACCTGCATTGTTGACAAAGAAGCTTTCATTTATGCATCTTTCTATATTCAGTCGAAATACATGTAAGGACATGTTTCAACTTCAAATGCATCCAGGAGAACACTGTTAAATGTCTATATTGAGGAAATGATATTTTTGACATTTACGTTCCTCTTCTGATAAAAAGCACTGTCAAATGTCTCTATTGAGGACATATTTTTGACATTCACGTTCCTCTTCTGATAAAACACACTGAGTTTATATGGGACGTATTTTGGCAATTTTCTTTTCAAAAAGCGGTTTTAGGAGATTTCATCTAAATTTGGCACAGTTAGCCGAGGCCGAGGCCGAGGCTGAGGCGCTTCTAATAAGTACCCACAACATACGTTTTCACGGAGAAATAAAAGCCTTTTTTGTGGATACCCCGTGTTATCTGGAGATATGCATAAGTCGATGTCAGGTATCAGCCATGCGCATTGTGATCAGACATATCCATGTTTCTTGTGTTGTGTAGACTTAATTTTAAAGATGCTCAGTCTTTGGCAGGCACTCATAAGTCAGTAGGCAGTTTGGTCATGACGCTGCCTATATGATGTTTCTTTCATATTGACATTTATTTTATTACAGGAGGTTGCTTTTTGGTACAAACTCAATACGTGTTCACGTCACGCCAATAATCGTATTGCTTTTTAAAGAGGTAATATCTTTTGCTACTTCACTCTGTGTTTCCACATTAATTCAGAATGAGCCTTCGCTAATTTACAGCACTTAGCTTGTACAAATTTCGAAAGAAGATAAAAATCATTTTCCGGCTTGATATATATGCCACTGACGTGCATGACGTGAAAGCACGTGTGTGACCTTAGACCCAATAGGCCTAACTGGATATACACTGCGGTTGATCACGTTATCATTGCTGTACTGTTATTATTAACAGTGTACAATGGTAGTCATTATATATATCAGTATGAAAGGATAATACTATATAGATTTGATAACTGCCTTTAAGTAGAAGATAAATTTTATTGTAATTTAGAACACTGAATTTATCATGTTCAGTAAAACTATAGATACCGTCTGCGATGCGGCGCACGAATTATCTATGTTTCGCTGAAAAATACACATGAGTCAAGACAGACATGCAAAATACAACATTCATTGCGATTTGACTTTATAACTCGAGTTGTAAATCATGTTTTAAATATTTGTTTCCGTTTCAGTGCCGATATTTATATAACATGGTCATCCGTTTAAAACCAGTAAACATTTTGCCCATTCGAAATTCGGGATTTATAAAATATACCAGCTTTGGAGTGTGTACATTTTGATCTGAATACGTGTTCCTTAACAAAGTAAAATTTAAAAAGACAGAATTAGTTTTGGTAGTTTTAGCAATAAGTTCGTAAAGTCTTATAACCCAAAATGTACACCAAACAACAATTAGAAAACAAGACTGAATATGACAAAACTGCTAATTTGTGACCTATCTGTTCGCATATTGCCCAGACATCATATTTTGTGTTCTGATAATGTTTGTTTTTTTTATTTGTTTTAATCAGGTGCTGACATTCTTCTACATATTCCAGTTCGCTGCTTGTATCTTATGGTTTACTGAGAAATATTACTACTACACATCCAGTTTGCTATTTCTATCCTGCCTGTCTATTTCAACATCCGTTTACCAGACTAGAAAGGTAACATAACCAGGCAGCGAACTGACAAAGTGTGGTCCTCACTCTCTCTCTTTCACAATTAATCTATGCCATAGCCTGTTCAAATTATCAGGAATTCATGGATCGTAGGAAAGTGCTTACTACAAGGTTGTTGAGCCAGGGGCATCAAAAAACCAAACTGGTAGCAACATGTAAGAAGTTCTATGGGAGGCATCATAATCTGGTCAATCCCTACAGTGTGGCAGTTTCCAGAATTGTTTCTGATGTTTTGCCAATGACGAGCCATAAGCAGACTTCCAAAATCCCGGACATACGCTTCTACCTACATTTCCTTCGTTCAGGCCTATGGGCATTGTTTGGCGAAGCTTGCTTACCTAGTAATGCTTACTATTCGCGGACATAGCCAGATTCCACCCTTTATTCTGGGGTCGATGTATGTTGGTCAGAACATTCTGATGTGTCGTTCACTTATAGATTTATGAGTGGATTATGGCTTGGGTACCATGACCCCAAATACTTTCTCTCTCTAATCTCTTGACTTTATAATAAAGACATATTATGGTTAGTTCATACATGAACGTTGCATTGTGTCATTGGCGTATATGGAAAGACTCAGTCAAAATTTGTCTGCTAGTATCATACATGTATCTGCAGTGGAACGCGGCAATACAAGTCTAACAACATTAAATAATGTTCTAAGTATTGAATGCTTATTTCGGGCACTACGAAATTCGGAGAGCAACTATATAAAGACAATCATGTGTTAAATTTGCTTACCTGCAAGAAGCTGCTTGTTGGACAATTTAGATTTAACGCTAAAAGAGCACTGTGTCTTTCTATCTAATCTCACAGTTCTTTTAGCATGCATGTATAAAAATATCCGTAAAATTTTACTAACGGTGTGGAATATGGAGTACTTAGTAGAGACCATTTACAAGCATATTTGTGATATATTTTTTTTTATTTTTCAGATGCAAAAGACTTTACGCAAAACCATTCATTCCTCAACATATGTAAATGCGCTCAAAGGCAAAGAAAGTAAGTACAACTGCAGTACAAGTAAGATCGTAAAGAAGCCTAGAGGGCTCTTAAGCTATCTAAAAAACATAATTGTATACGGTATACTGCATAGACGTGAGGTCTAGTTTCAGACTGCATTAGCCGCGCACCTCATCAGGTACTAGTTTTTACGTCGCAGTTTATGTACTTCAAAGTAACCGCGAGCTATTTAGGCGTTTATGAGAACTGCAAATTCTACTTGAAGAAAACATTCTGCAGTATTAGCCGAAAACATATATCAAAAGAATGCTAAGCGCGTTGAAATCGTTCAATAAAGTTCTTCATAGCCACCTTTTAGAATCAATGGATACTGTAAAATATATCGATGAATCAAAAGGAGCGGCTACAAAGACAGATCAATATAATTTAGCTGTTCACATACAGCACACGTGGCGTGTTATAATATGTTTTAAGAGAAATTAATACACTTTTCAAGACAATCACCTCTGTCAATTGTTTGGCTTCCTACTGAAAAGAGAAAAAACCCTCAAAGGAAAACCATGTGTTCCAAAAGTGAAGACAGAATGTCACATAAGTTGTCTTCCATGTTAAAATGGCGTAATATCTACCAGGTGTATCCGGTCACCTTAATAACCAATATGTAAATCTGGTTTAGAAGCCATGTATGGACAAAATCAATTGATGACAAAACCAAGTTCAATAAAGAACAAGGTACAGACTATATTTTGGTTGTTTTTTTTTTAAACTATTGTTTACAAACGCTAGTATATAAACGCAAAAATTGTCCTTAAGGTAGTTGATCACGTGATTATCATAAACAAATGTAATTAAACCGCGCGTTAGACGAAAGTCGGGTAACGGTTATTTATGTCTGCTCTATTCTTGACATCAACGTGCTGCTGATAGAGGGCTATCTGTAAAATCTGAACCGGGACATTTGGGACATTTGCAAACAGTGTAGATTCAGATCAGACGCCACAGAACGCGACGTCTGATAAGGAGTTGCACAATGTTTGCTTAAATTACATGAAGTGAATTGTTAAATGAAACAGTATTTTAGCCTACACTCAAAGACAGTCAACCCAGCAGCGCTGTTAGTGCTTTGATTACATCAGGGAGCAAAAAACAAAGTTGTATACATAAAGTTACATATGTATCTCTCTTACTATAAAGCCCAGTATAGTCGACATTGTCAAAACATTCCCTGTTTGTATCAAGTAATTACAGAGGATTGTTCGCTTGGTGCCTCATTAATTTCACATGGGACTACTTTCCAGACGAATAACGATCTACTTGCTAATTATGAATATCGGCGCTAAAGAAACATAGGTAAGCAACAACCTGCTGTTGATCGTTCTAAGGTAGATTTTATTTACATATATTTTTAATTGAAAGCTGCATCAAAATTAAGGATGAGATTTCGTGTGAGTACAACTACTTTAAGCCATCAGTAGTTGTCCTTCTGACCGTATCAAGGCAATTCTTCTGTTGCAGTTATTCTCTGTTCATCGGTAGTTTTACATGTGGCGTTTGTTTTGGCATTAATTGTTCCTCAATTTTATTTGTTTCAGTGCTTTGCAAGGCTGTGCTTCGGGATTGTGGAATTTCCTGGGCATTTTTATTTACATTTTTGTACTGTTTCAGTTCTTCTTCGTTTGTTCGTTCTGTTTCTGTTATGCTGTTTAGGTTGCATTTTTATGTCAATTAGTCTGTGTTTCTACTATTTGGTTTGTGCTGTATTCGAAACTGTCTTACGTTGTAGGTGCGTGTCATCCAGCTCTTCTGAGATGCCATAGGAGGGTTGTGTTCTGTGAATATCTCATTTCCTGTACATTTGCTATTAAGTTTTGTAAGTGACATTACCGTTCATGAACAGACTTCCTGCTGGTGTCATAACTAGACTACTCTGCGGTTGTGGTCATTCCTGAACATGTTTTTTATTAATTGTTATTCAACTTGAGCCTGTTAAATTCATTTACTTGATATGTTTACTGACTCCAACGGATCCCTAAATTCAGGTTTTTTTTACAGGATACGATGAAGTACCATCCGAGGACCTCGTTCCAGGAGACGTTATAGAAATTCCAAAGAGTGGTTGCATTATGCAGTGTGACGCGGTATTAGTCACCGGAACATGTATTGTCAACGAGAGCATGCTAACAGGTGATACTTTATGTGAGAAACATATAGAGCCAGTGAACATTTCGTAAATGATAGCATGTGGACCCAGCGTACAATCAGCTCAGCCTGCGCATCCGTGCAGTCTAATCAGTCTTCGCAGGGCACTCAGTGTGTATTCAATGATCCAAAATGTCGTCCTCCGGCGGACAGCGAAGACTCTTTTCAGCCTTCTCGGATGTGCAGGCTGATTTGTGGCTTCGCTGCGCACACATGCGCCCTGTTGAATGAAATGCTGCGCCGTGGCAAATTTATATTGTATATGCCCAATCAATGTTTGAGACTGGAAGTCGACAGGGTTTAAGTATCCCTAACTTATAAGTATAAACCCGACAGTCAAAAAGAACCCAAAACTTTGAACATATCAGCACTTGGTCAAAGGCTAATTGAGTTAGTATTTAATTTGTTATTCGACAGGGAGTACTGAGGTTTACGTCTTGTTCAGTTGAAAATAACGCAGACAGTAGTCAGAAATCCATTCTGTAGACTATTACGTATAAACATGTTAAAAGTCTGTGGAAAATTAAACATAAACAACCAAATATTATGAGAGGTTCGAATGGAACACAAATGTATGATGAAAGTAGCATTGTAAGACTTATGTACAGGAAAGTGCATGTGACTTGTTTTTGTTGAAGTTTGCAAAGAATAGTCATCCCATGTGAACACAAGCCAAAATATAAACAAAGATACCAGGAAATTCTACAATTATAAAGCATACCTATCCTGAGGCATCAAAAGAAGGACAAAGCAAGACAAATAAAGACCAAATAAACGCCACATATGAATCTACACATAAAAATAAGAACTGCAACAGAGGAACCTTGGAAGTCAAAATCCTAATATCCGTAAACCATGAGTGCAGATATCTAAGAAATGCCACAATAACGAAGCACAGCATTGAACTTATTTTGCATAAATATTTACCTACCATTTGTTCAAAGTGTTAGTGCCGTGAAACATTTCCCAATACTATGTATATTTTCTGGCCCGTTATGATCATTGATCTAATTCTGGTGCTTTTGAAAATTGATATTAGTATAACTGACGAGGCTTACTTTGTCGAAGCTAACTAGTCTGTGTAGTCATTGAGTGATCCGAGTTCCATGATTGTGACTTTTCTTAGGTGCATCCATATTGTTTTTCTATTATTGTAAAACTCCCTCCGGGAAGGTAACAAAATATAAAGAAAATACTGTGATTTTATTATAGGTATATTGCAGTAGCTAAAATGATCGCTTCACAGTAAAACATGTGCAATAACATGTTGTAACAGCAAAGTCTCATATCAGCCTGATGTAGGTAGTATTGGTTGTTCGATATATAAGAAGCTACTCAATGAAAGAGTGCACTAGACAAAACTATAAGAAAACTAGATTAAGCATAGTCAGCGCAACCGTTTAACAGAATTTATTTAGTTTCGCATTTCAAACAGCCTAATGTCTTACGTGTGCTAGTCAGTATAATACGAACGGTACAAGGAATATCATATATTCTGTTTTGGAAGAAATTAATTGTGAGATTATTTTAACGTATGATGGCATGAAAATGCAACAGTACACCCGTAGCTAATTTTCGCATTCAACTTCTGATAGCGCGAAAAAACACTTGCACTTAGAGGACCGCCACAGGGATCAAAGAAATGCATGCTTTTACTACAGTAGCAGCTGAGGGCGAGGGTTGGGATGCCGTGCAGTTAGTTATAAGCTCCCCCTCTCCCCCACCCGCTCCAAAATATACACGTACAATAATTCATTACTGGCCATTCCAAGGTGGTACTTTCATTGTGGTTTTATGTTTTTCTTCTAAAATTACGTAGGCTGATTAAATATTCAGTCGAGCTGTTCCCCACTTTTTAGGGAAAGTGTTGCCAACTCTGCTTGCCGTCTTTTAATTTTGTGGCTTTTTTTTTTTTGTGTTTGTCTATCTTTCTCTTTGGTGTTGGTGGTTTGATGTGGATCTTAATTTAACAATTCATGAGTTCTCTTATTTACTTTGCTATTGTACCATAGACCTATATGCAGGTCGACGACAACACTACGTGTTAGTGCAGCAATTAACAAGACTTAGTTATAGTCAAATGCAAGGGCTTATGAGCGTAAGGGCCACCTGTGAAGTAAACTTAAATGAATACACACAATCAAACATGTATGTTCAACGTTATATTTTTGGACACAGCCTTTGTTGATCTTGGCTGATGTATTTTTTTTCTTTTAGCATTCAATATTGTTGTATGCACACTATATCTATATTGGTTTAATCGTTTATTTTTCTATAAAAGCGCCCCTGCTTCTGATGTTTTCTTTCTGGGCCTATTACTAGAATCGTCATAAATAAAAGCAAATGATATATAATATTGTTTATTGTATGTTTAATAGGAGAAAGTGTACCGGTTACTAAAACACCACTACCTAATCCACAACTAACTAGACAGGAGAATTTCAACATAAAGGAACATGCTCGCCATGTCTTATTTTGTGGTACTCACGTGATCCAAAGTAAATTACCTGGTAAACAGCGGGTACTAGCGGTAGTATTTCGAACAGGTACATACAGATTGTTTAATAGCAGCCGTCTTTTTATTAAACGGTTGACTATAAAAATGTGGATTTCGATATGCTTGTTATAGATGCGAAATAGGGGAAAGAAATAAGCGTTCTTAGAGCATCAAACAGAAAGGCAAAAGATGAGGTAACAGACAGATGTATATAGAAAATGAGGCGAAACTTATTTCTGAAATTCTTCTCATTTCTGTGTTCTATAGTGGAACTGAATGCGCTCTATTTACTTCAAACAATAAAACGTTTCGCGTAAAACATCCGACACTAGCGCGGTCAGAGTATTCGTCATTAAAGTTTGCTTCAAAATTGCTTAGTCTCTGATTATAAATTAAAGTTCCAGTGCAGATTAAACTGCATTACACATTTATAGTTGAAATGACCCTACTTTTATTTTTGCTCTCAATATGTAGCACCCATACGCAGTTCATGTCATCCAATCCTCACGTTTAGTATCGACTAAATTAATGTTAGTAGGTTTATTATATTGGGTGTGCGCTTGGTGTATTGTGGTATCGCACATATAGTTGTCTAATTGAATAAGGTCGTGTATAGATGGCTGCAGAATTGCCAAGCTTGACTAGAATAATTATTTGCACTGAAATTTATTTACTTTTTTTTTTACTGATTTTGTTAGCTTGTTTGGTCTTTCTGCCATTGGTAGGCTATGTTATGTTATCGTGATACTTTCTCTAACCTTTAAGAAATGTACTTAGTAGTCATTTATTTATCTTTAATACAGGTTGTGCTATGCATACAAAACTCTTACTAAATTATACTGTTGAAAAATATAAAGGGTAGATAATAATGTGTTTACTTATTACCGTATGCATTTTTCTAGAATTGCCTCCAGCTTTCCTAGATAAGTTTTGTAATGGTAACAGGAAAACGATATGATAAACAAACCAAAGAGCTGACAGAGCGTTGGCTGTATTTTACCATTCGTTGGTCGGGTATACAGAGAGCAACACTGTCTCATGTCTTCAACAGACATATAGATAATCGCAAAGTCAGTTATGACCAGGTGAATTAACACAATTTTCCATCGTATGTAAATAAAAATAAATTCAGTTCATTACATGGTTGAAAAAGGTTCTTTCTATAGTATGCTAGTTGTAGAATGTTTGCTACGATTGTGTGTTTTCAAAAAATTGCTGGATGGAAAGAAACACCATTAATATCACTTAACCTTGTTATATTCACTTTAATTATGTACTATAAAGTTACTTTCATTAAAACATTCATATTATACTATTTATATTTCATTTAAGATTAGTTAAGTATGTTTATACACTGGTATAAAATTGCACACGTATCGAGGCATTCTTTAATAAGCTACTGAATGTCAAACATGGCTAGTGATGCAAAGGCATGCTTTTCATCTAAAGTTGAGTACCGTGCTGTAATTCGGCATTTTTATTTAAAAGGTAAAACAGGCAAGGACATACACGGCGAGTTAACCGATGTTTATGGGTCTTCTGCACCATCTTATGCTCAGATTAAATTTTGGGTAGGGGAATTCAAACGCGATAGAACGTCTTTAGAAGATGAAGCCAGGTCTGGACGCCCACTGGATGCCACCGACGAAGAAATGTGTAAGAAAGTTCGAGATCTGGTATACTCTGATAGGCGAATTTAGGTGGAAAAACATAGCGCAGGCAGTAGGCATTTCAACAATCTTACATGATCGTTTAGGTATGCGCAAGCTAACAGCCCGTTGGGTCCCCAAATCCCTTAGCGATGAGCAAATGGCAACCAGAGCATCAGCATGCAGCGCTTTGTTGAAGCGTTTTAGGTCAAAAAATGATTTTCTTTTGCGTCTGGTGACTGTAGATGAGACTTGGGTTCATTATTATTAGCCAGAGAATAACGCTCAGAGTCGTCAGTGGGTAGGGCCTGGGTCCCCGAGGCCAAAGCAGTTCAAGACGCAACCATCTGCTGGCTAGGTGATGACCACAGTATTTTGGGACGCAAAAGGCGTTATTATGTTTGACTTTTTACCCAAGAGACGTACAATAACTGGAGCGTACTATTAGCAGAACGGCTAAGAGCCATATTTTCAATGGATTGTGCTATTCCGGATACAAGCATGGTTTTTGGCACAGTTGTATACCATGACCGACTAAGCATTTTTAGATATAGAACCACCTTGACAAATGTTCACTGCGCATGCGCAGTGCATTTTCGCGCAACCCATTTTTGGTATAAACATGAAAATTGTGTAAGATACAACACCATGGCCTACCTTTTTATAAGAATAATGAAACTTGGTACAGTTGCATAGCTTGACTGACAAAGCGTTTCCAGATATACAGCTCACTTGAAAAATGTATATTGCGCATGCGCAGTCCATTTTTTGTTGAATGCGCGGTCCATTTTTGCTTGTTTTGGTCTGTTACCGAACATGCGTTGAATTGTAATAGGTGCAGTTGAACTATGATTTAAGCGGAAACGTTGTACCGTTCTTGAAACATTTTCATAAATAAACAACTGCATTAGAAATTATTAATTGCGCATGCGCAATGCCTTTTTGACTGTTTACTATAAATAACATCGCTATAAATGGTCATAAATGCAATAAATATGTTTTGCGTAGATCTATAATTGCGGAACTTATCCAATTTGAGTGACTAAGAAAAGCCTGTCCAGGCAAAGGTTTATTTGTTTGTTTTCATGTAGGCTTTATGTCCCCGTCAAACTCTTATTTTAGGTCTCTTTGGAGACGTTGCTCCAGAAATGTGGTACCCGACTAAAGGATGAAATGACATCCCAAGCCCTACCGTCCACAAACACCGCTTACGGAACTGCTGCGATCTCATCACTTTAGCTGGGCAGGCGCTGGGTCGTACCATACCTGCATATTAATTTTGTTTATAGAGACGGCTGTTGGGACATACTACAGGAGTAGGGTGGTCCCTCATCCCAAGCCGGGAAAGAATCCAAAACAAATAATTGGAGGCAACGTCTCTTTAATGTACTTGACCGGGTCGTATCTCCTCAGCACAGGCTACACGAAAGCCGATATGTTAACGTTGTATTTACCACTGATGACGTCAAGCCATTTCGCATTGGAAAACGAAAGTAGATTGAAATTTTACCGTGACGTCATCAATACGGTTACATCGTAGACGATACAGCCACGTGTTCAATCTTTCGTTTGAGGTTTTTTCCACAAACTGAATTAATAAAATCAACATGGCTAAACGCATTAAATTAGCTGAGGCGGCCTCACTTTCGCCGCCTGCTTCTTTCAGTGATTCGCATTCTAGTTCTGACTGGACAAAATGCATTATCTGTCAAGATGTGACAGATGAGCGCCTCGAGTGTCCAGCAGACTCAAAAAGAAAAGACGCAGTCTGACAATTTCAAGGAGTTGGACTCCGTTGGCGGGAAATATACACGGTCTCCGAAAAAAGCAAAAGTAGACATAAAAGTTGCATGTCTGTTCTGTGACCAGGTAATCCGTGACGAGGAAAGCCGTGAGGCAATGACATTCAAAGTTAATTCTCAAGCTTTGGAAAGTGCTAGGCTTCTCGAAGACGAGGCTTTGCTTGCAAAGTTGAATGCAGGTGATGTGATGGCACAGGAAGTTAAGTACCACCCGAAATGCCTTACTGGTCTTTATAACCGTGTTAGAAGTCTTGAGCGCAGCAAACGCGCAGCAGTAAGCAATGAAGATATGATTAACAGCTTGGCACTGGCAAAACTTGTTTCATATATAGAAGATGCTCGTACAGAGTCTTCAATAGCTCCTGTTTTTCAGCTGTCTGATCTGGTAACTCTTTATACATCTCGCATCAAAGAACTTGGTTTGAATGTAGAAAAACGAGTGCATTCTACCAAAATTAAAGAGAGAATCTTAGCCAGCATTCCTGATCTAAAAGCTCATCCACAAGGAAAACAGGTTGTGTTAGCATTTGAATCCGACATAGGACATGTGTTGAGTACTGCATGCGATATGGATTACGATAATGATGCTGTGGTTCTGGCAAAAGCAGCAAGGATTATCCGAAGGGATTTGTTTGATTTAAGGTCTTCCACAGATGAATTCAGTGGTAGTTTTGATGATGACTGTCAAACATCTTCTGTTCCCGTGTCTTTGTTAGGCTTAGTGCGCATAATACATGAAGGTCCGAATATCAAAGATCAGAACGCTCAATCAAACAATGCGCTTGCCATATCACAGCTTATTGCTTTCAACACAATAAAACGAAAACGAAAACAGACACATGAACGCCATACGCGATCCTCCGAAACGCCCCTTTCTATTTACCTTGGCCTGCTTTTGCATGCACATACACGAAGAAAAGACCTTGTCGACAAACTCTCTCGCCTAGGTCTGTGTATTTCATATGATAGAGTACTTCGGTTGTCTGCAGACCTTGCAAATAGTGTTTGTAGACGTTTTGAGCAGGAGCAAGTTGTATGCCCACCGAAACTCAGAACAAACCTCTTCACAACAGCGGCTGTTGACAGTATAGACCATAATCCGAGTTCAACAACAGCCACAGACTCGTTTCATGGAACTGGCATATCAATGTTTCAGCACCCAACAGCTGAAAATGAGGGCCAATCTCGTGATGTCGTAGTCATTGAAACATCCTCAACCAGCAAGTCCATTAACACATTACAAGACTCGTACACAACTGTACCGCCTTTGATTCTCCCAGCATCTACTCCCGTGGTACCTCCCCAAATTGGCGATCTTATAGGAAACGGTATGTCTTTACCAAATGCCTTTCAATGCGAAAAAAACTGGCTAGAAAATGTTTTCGAAAAACTGACGCAGGGCGACGTACAAAAGGATGAATACATATCTTGGGCAGCTTACCATGCCAGTTTACATAATGAGCTGTCTCAAAGTATTTCTCTTGGAGCTATGCTCCCCTTGTTCAAGGAACAAGCTCACTCTCCTGCAATGATAAGGCACTCAATGAGTGTTGTTAGAAAGGCAGTCCAATTTCTCAACCCCGGCCAAATTCCAGTTGTTACATTTGATCAACCCCTCTATGCCATTGCCAAACAAGTACAATGGAACTGGCCAGAGCAATTTGGTGAAGACCAATGTGTGGTGATGTTAGGAGGTCTTCATATCGAGATGGCAGCTTTCAAAGCCCTCGGTGGATGGCTGGATGGCAGTGGTTGGACAGACTGTCTTGTACAAGCAGGGGTTGCTAAAGTTTGTATGGCAGATTCTTTCTTTAAACCAGCCACATAACTAGGACTAGGCATGCTCATCAGGTAACAGCCGCTGCATTGTTTATTTTACAAAAAAACATGCATATGAAGAGTACAAGACTGCAGCCAGCCCCGATGACATGTTAGACTTTGATGGCTGGTGTTTGCAGCAGCAACATCCCACAGTTTAAATACTGGAGTCTCACTCTCGAATTGATACTCACCATCTTGATTTTCGTCAGATCTCTCCGGACGTTCAATTTCGGTCTATACATCGACTCACTGACACAGCTTGCACCTTGGCTGTCAGCATTGGATCACACCAATTATGCAAGGTATTTACCAGTTCATATACGGGATATGATTGGTCTTGAATCAAAACATCCAGAAATCGCAAACGAGTTTAAGGCTGGCAAGTTTACGATTCAGAAAAGTCAGAGATTCTTTTCCGCAATCGCGATAGATCACGCACATGAACAAAACAACGCGTATGTCAAGGGGGATGGAGGAGCTGTGGGTTTAACAGAAAATCCCGGTGCACTCCGTCGATGGATGCTGGCGGGTCCAGAGATCACAAGAATAGTTGCTGAATTTGAAGACCGGCTAACGACCGAAGATGTCGATGAAACACGTCACCATGAACAACAGGGAGCCGTTCAGAAAACATTCTTTGAACAAGTGACTGCTTTGGTATCCTACTTCGAAGAATCTGGTAATCCATTTCTGGATGCAAGTAGTGATATAATATCTCTTGACACGAAAGATATTACTGACTCAGCCATGCGGAAAACTGTAGATGAAATCAAACGAATCGGTCAGGAGCAGTTTGATACATTTGTTGAGGAGAGGCTCTTTCACAGAACGACGCCACTGTATGACAGTATACCGAGAAATAAGTTGGTACTATTTAACAGTCAGGATAAGAAGGCGCAACCGAAAGGCAAAACTGAGCTTGTCCTTGCCAAGAATGACACTGCTCTATTTTCCAAACTATACATCGGATGTCAGCATAAAGGTGTTGATGTTGATGAATTCTTCAAACACGAGAACCAAGCCTTTCCACCGTCTTAATCTGACTCTGGAAAATAACGATTCTCTGCAAAATCAGATTTACTTGTTTGTTTTGAGACACTTGTCCCTTTTGTGACAGAATCTCCTTAGGAAATAAGTGCAATCATTTTAGATGGGACCGCAATTGTTCAGATGCTCAAACCTGTTGGAGTTACCACATTTGAACAGTACGCCCAAGATATTTTCAAACCATATATCATGTCGCAACTAAATGCAGTTGACCGAGTAGATATCGTCTGGGACACATATAAAGTTGACAGTTTGAGGTCCTCAACACGAGAGAAGCGTGGAAAAGGGATCCGTCGGAGGGTTACCCCGTCAACAGCCGTTCCAAAGAACTGGCAAGATTTTTTGCGCGTTGATGACAATAAAGAAGAATTATTCCACTATCTCTCACAGGTTTCTTCTGCTTGGGCGTCCGATTCAAACAAGGAGATCGTGGTCACAGACGGTATTGAAGTGTTAGTTTCTCCAGTTCGAGATACAACATCGCTTGCTCCATGTTTGCATGAAGAGGCAGACACAAGGATGTTTGTTCATGCTGCAGATGCAGCGAGCAGAGGGCATAAGAAAATGATTGTTCGCACTATTGATACAGATGTTGTAGTGCTAGCTGTGTCTGTCTTTGAACAACTTGGAATAGATGAACTTTGGCTTGACTGGTGTTGAAAAACATCGAAAATACATTGCATCTCATTTAGTGGCACAAGCGATAGGAAGAAGTAAATCTAAATGTCTTCCATTCTTCCACGCGCTAACAGGCTGTGACACGACCTCTTCCTTCCTTGGCCATGGTAAATGGAGTGCTTAAGAAACTTGGGTAAGCTTCCCTGAAGTATCAGAAAGCTTTGAGCAACTATACAAAGCTCCAGAAAGGCCATCTACAGCTTGTTTATCAAGCATTGAACGTTTCGTCATACTACTGTATGACGGAACAAGTACTTGCACAAGTATTGACTTTGCAGGAAAGCAATTATTTCAAAGAAGGGTCGATCAATGGAAAGGCTTCCTCCTACGCAAGCAGCATTGCACCAACATATTCTGAGAGCAGCGTATCAGGGAGGCCATATCTGGGGACAAGTGCTAAATCTCTCGCCAGAATTACCAAGTCCAGATGAGTGGGGTTGGATGAAACAAGAAAATGGATTGTTTTGTCAACTATGGACCACAATTCCATAGGCATCATTAACTTCACTTGAATTAGTAAGGTGTGGCTGTCTCCAGGGTTGCAAAACTAAGCGATGTAAGTGCAACAAAGCAGCCCTGCAATGCACGGCTCTTTGTGCCTGTGACGGTGGCTGTGATAGTTAAGGTAACTGCCATTAGGTCTTTGCCTTTCTGTGGCTATGTCTATCTAAGCACAAAATCAAAAACAGTTTTTGAAGCGCAAAACAAATTTCAGAAGTTTCATGTACTTTTTTTCTGCGCATGCGCACCCCAAAAACGTCGGGGGACCAAACTAAGTGTGTGTTTATTCGTGTTGTTGTAAATGATCTCCAAAAATATAACAGGCATAATTTTATGAAATGATCAAATCCGATATTCTTAGATATTAGGAAGTTCAAAGTCGCGAGTTCAGGTGCAAAAGTTGATGAAACCATTGGTGATTGAAATGTAATGTTTTGCGCATGCGCATACATACATTGTTAGTCAGTGTCCTGTTTCCATTTTCCATTTACTGTAACTCGTAAAGCTGTAAGGATGGGCATCATGTAAAACATGTATATCTGTTTAAAAGAAGGCACGCATTTGTCCCATTGATCAATAAAACGTAGATTATACATTAAACCGGAAGTAGGTTTTTGCGCATGCGCAGAACTATCCATTATTGTCAGGGAAATAATTATATGAAGGCATAATGCACCCTCTGAGTCAAATTTATTGACACCAGTTGAAAGTATTTACCAGTTTACTCAAATTTGGTGCAAATTGTATACACCGGAAGTGAATTTTACTTCGCGCATGCGCATAGGAAATTTGTCAAGGTGGTTCTATATCAGAAAGTCATCGGCTTAGCAGCCTTAACAATTGTGGAAAGTTTCATGCTTGTATCCGGAATAGCACAATCTTGGCTCTTAGCCGCTCAACTATATGCAAACTTGTTAGACCAGCTGAGAACCGCCATTTGTGAAAAACGCCGAGGTAAACTCTCTAATGGTGTTTTGCTGCAACAGGACAACGCGAGAGTCCACACTTGCAAAGTTGCAATGGATGTTGTAAAGCGAAACGGGTATGAATTAATACCACATCCTGCCTATTTGCCTGATCTAGTTCCTAGTGTTATGTATAGGGTGTTCATTTATCTTAAGCATCATGTTTACTATGTTTCCATAAATAGCTTTATTTACTATGTTTCCAAATATAACTTTCTAGAACAACATGTTTACAATAACATGATGTTTAAGTCCTTGATTCTGGACTGAGTTGTTTTTGGAATGTCATGGAAGATTTAGAAGTTTCTTGATTGGAACTGGAAAATAAGAGATGCTTGTAGTAAATTCTTTTTCTAGAACCTTCTTTGATATTATATAAGGAGAAAAGATTTTCATCTGGGCATCTTTGTATACTTTCACTGGAAATTATTCTATACTGGGTTACTTTACTATTTTATTCATTCTGGACTTAAATTCTGAATTCAGGAACATTAAATTGTGCGATCAGAAACTGGTATTCAAAGGATTTGTTTTATAAATTCTCGTGGATTATTTCAGAGGGACTTTGTGACATAAACTTGAAAGGTACTGTCTACTTACATTCTTTTGTTTTGAATCGTGTCTCATTTTTTTTTTTGTGAATAAATATTGTTAATAAATTAAAGTTTGTTGCTGGTTTCACTTTCATTTCTTTCTTGTTACGCCTGGCTCGTAACACTAGCGACTTCTTCCTATTCCCAAACTTGAAAAAGGATATCCGTGAACTTCATTTCCGGTCTGATGAAAAAGTCGTGACGGCAGTTGAGGAGTGGGTCAATGGAAAGGACCCTGACTTTTTCAGTTCTGGGCTGATGGTACTTGAACACCATTGGTCTTAGTGCATTACACTAGACGACAATTACATCGAAAAAGAAGAGGTGGATCTCAACCGGAAATAAGTTAGGCTGGTTACTTACTGACTCACCCTCGTATTTTGGAACGCAAAAGGCGTTATTATGTCGGACTTTTTACCCAAGAGAAGTACAATAACTGGAGTTTACTATGCAAACTTGTTAGACCAGCTGAAAACGGCCATCCGTGAAAACCGATGAGGTAAACTCTCTAAAGGTGTTTTGCTGCAACAGGACAACGCGAGAGTCCACACTTGCAAAGTTGCAATGGATGCTGTAGAGCGAAACGGTATGAATTAATAACACATCCTGCCTATTTGCCTGACCTAGCTCCTAACGACTTCTTCCTATTCCCAAACTTGAAAAAGGATATCCATGGACTTCATTTCCGGTCTGATGAAGAAGTCATGACGGCAATTGAGGAGTGGGTCAATGGAAAGGACCCTGATTTTTTCAGTTCTGGGCTGATGGCACTTGAACACCGTTGGTCTAAGTGCATTACACTAGAGGGTAATTACATCGAAAAAGAAAGGTGGATCTCAACCGGAAATAAGTTAGGCTGATTATTGACTCACCCTTGTATATTGAAACAAAGCATGAAAATCGTGACTATCTCGGTCTATTGGAAATGGGATAGGCTGGTTATTTATTGACACGCCTTCCTATTAAGTGTGCGATCAAGTAACTATGGGAGCAAATTTCAAAACAAGATGTGCATAGAGAGCTTAGATCTGTCAAAATGGATATTTTTTATCATCTACGAGGGTTTATTAGTTTGTATTCACTTTCAGGATTTTCCACAGCAAAGGGCGAGCTAGTACGATCCATTCTATATCCAAAGCCTGTCGATTTCCGATTTAACAGAGATTCCTTTAAATACGTGGGTGTTCTTGCAAGTATTGCACTGGTTGGCTTAATATACACCATTATCATTATGGTAAGAACTCTAGGCATATACCTGTAAAGATATGCATATTATATGCATATTGTATTATGTGCGTATTATATGATTACATGGATCATATCGGACATGCCCGATTGAAAGGAAACAGGGTCTATGTACAACACAAAATATGATAGCGAGAACGTTTTTCTTTAAGACTCGTTTGATTATGTATTTTGATTCGGCGCCAAAAATGTCACAGATCACACCGAAGTCGCATCGAGACCTGTTGTGTTCGTACCTGGATCGACAGCTTATTTTAGGCATGCATAATGTTCGAGAGACTAATTATTTCTAATAGTCTTTAGCAGCAAACAAAGAATACCTGATCACAGGTCTGTGGAAAAGTAATCGACTGCTGAATATATTGAATGAAATCCTACACTGTCCACGCAACTGCATTAACTGACATAAGAAATATCTATATATCATTGTTCAGTCACAGAGAACGGTTCTGCCTGAATACAACACTTGAACAATGAAAGTAGTAACTAATACACAAGAGTGTCTTTGTCTACATATTCGCAGTACCCTTTATCATTTCAATTGTTCTGTGCTACTACTTCAGTCCGGAATCAGATGGGTATCAATTTCATTTCAGTCATAGCTTAGGTTAAATGGCAAGAATTGTATTAATATTTATTTTCTGAATATAACTTAGGCTTGAAAATACGTTTTGGCAAGACTTGCCCGAGTTTGCTCTGACCAATTGTGATCCTTTTAGTAGTTTCGTTTTACAAATGCTACCATTTACAAGGTGTATGTTTGGTAACTTTCGAAGTTATCACTAATTGATAAGTATGATTCTAAGCAAATACAACACTAACATTAATTTATAATTGTGAATAGCAAATTAATTAAGAGGCATCTGCAGCTACCTGAACTTAGCTACGCCCCTCAGCTATCTAAGTATGGTTATCATTTTACATTCCAGCTGTTCTTGTCACCCGAAACTGACGATATATCGTTTTTGCCGTGTGCTTTCGTGTCAATAATTATATTTTTTTTAGTACTCTCTTAATGTTTTCGAAATAGTTATGTATGAGCAAACAAAACATGCATTACATACACGCTTACACCTCAATATTTCCCTTGAGATCACAACACTAAAACGCGATTTTGCAATTATTTATATTTTGGTTCTACATGCTAAACCAAACGCTAAGCCCAACTCTGATTGCAATAACAGAATAAAACATTTTGACGCTGATACGAGCGTAATGTAAGAAAGCTGAACTTTCTAACAGGTATTTTTATGTATATTTTATAAGGTTGTTTGATGTCTACCAGTTACGTACACGTTAACCATTTTATTGGATTAGGAATAGGTAGCTATGATTTATCTAAGGTCTCGGTTAACAAATTTCTAACAATGAAACTGCGATAAGCAAACGCTCGCCCAATAAGTTTATTGTAACCGTCTTGTTTATACAGTTATAGTATGTTTAATAGACGGGACTACTTACACGTGTCTTGCAGGCAAAGCGCGGAAATGATGCTGGCCTCATTATCAAAAGAGCATTAGATATTGTGACCATTGTTGTCCCATCTGCTCTTCCGGCGGCGCTCACTATTGGAATAGTGTTTGCACAGAACAGACTCAAGAAGGCACAGATATACTGCATTAGCCCAAGAAGCATAAATATATGTGGATGTCTGAATACAGTTTGCTTTGACAAGGTATGTAAATATAATAATAATTGTTAGGGCTAAATATAAGGATACCCAGTATGCTTGCTAAGTTTATACCAAGCTAAGAGGAACTGTGCATCGTTCTTTCTTCATCCAAATCACACTGATAACCAACGCTTCTGACGAATTTGAAATTACAAATACTGAAAGTAGAAAAGGGATTTGCTACGTTTAGTATGATGAATGGTACGTGTGCGTTAATTAACACCGGAACGTGGACATACTTTAGTGCTTGATTTAATGTTATGTTTCCATATATTATCAATACTGTGAAAATCTAAACTTATTCAAGTACGATTTAAGATGGTGTAAAACGATTATATAGAGGTAAGTGTTATACCGTTGTTTTCTCGTTACAAAAGTGAATCCGTATCCTTTACTTGAGCAAAGATGCATATTAAACCAGCTTCAGCATATGATACAATCTATTAGAAACGTTTAAAAATAGTATTTGGGCTAACGCTTTCTAACTATTTACTCAAGTGAATTATATTTAAGTGCGTCATCAGATTATGCGAACTTGCAGGTACTTCCTATAAGAAGGCTATCTTAATAATGCCTCGTTAAATATCATAAAACTGATCCCTGTATGGTAACGACTAGTATGTTTCTTTCTTCGTACATCGGTGGTTTCACGTGTTTCGAATGTTTTGTCATTGTTTGTTAATTGAAGTTTATTTTTCCTTTTTCTCTGTCGAACTCCATTACTGTGAAATAAGAAATGTCTTTGATAAAATCATTTGACGCAGGATAAGGTACAGTTAAGGAGCAAAGTCATTGATAATAGGTCGCAATGCATTATTAAAAGACGACAAATATCAGTTAACTTTTTGGTATCGCTTTCAAATCTGATGTTTATTTTTTTAAAACTAAATATACAAAAATAGTTTGGTGGACGAGTCTTCAGTGGTATAATCGGACGATATCAGATTAGAGAGTAATAACCAACACAGCATGGAGTGTCAGCTCATACGTAGTTGGAAGACAAAAGACGATTTACCAAACTTTCTGGCTGTATTTGGCGTCTAGTTGTAGTTCCTCGGGTTTACGTAAGGCTATGTTTCCAACGTACACAAGGAATTATGTCTAATCAGTCTTTTTACTGACAAGCCTCCCTCAAGGATTTCAACATACCAACAGAGTCGTGGGAACAAATTGCACAGGACCGAGCAAAGTGGCGAGGCCTCATCAGAAGAGGTGCTAGTGAATATGAGGCAAAAAGAACCAGCGAAGCCGAGCAGAAACGTGCACAGCGCAAACCCAGAGCTAAGGAATCACCAACAGAGCTGTCTTGCTCTGACCTCTGTTGTTCCATCTGCAACAGGCAGTTTAAAGCTAGAATTGGTCTAATCAGCCATCTTAGAACACACAAACAGTAGCATTTCTCGCATGTAATTACGATTGGTCATTGTCAGTAATGACAGACGAACTTGCAATCACTAGACAGCGTTTTGATAGCTTTATTATTTCCCTGTATTTTAAACTAATGGATTGATCATATCAAAATTATCAAATTGAGGATAAGCAGTGTGCGATTGTATAAGCAGATGTTTCATTTTTCTTTCTTAGCAGTTCATAAAGACTCACTGAGATTTCAATAATATTTTCCAGACAGGAACATTGACAGAAGATGGTCTTGATATGCAGGGCATCGTACCAGTTACTAAAGGGAAGTACGTACATTATGATGATAGTGTAGTATTGTTATTCTTGTGTCTTTATAAACTTTAAATAAAACACACACACTTTTTTATAAGATACCAGCGAAGCAACAACACAGAGAAACGTATATCTGAAGGTATCGAGTAAGGGTTTATTGACATAAACTGACAACAAAAACAAGCACAACACAAATGAATTAGGTTTGATTTATAATAGTACTGACTATGTACGCTCATTCACATACTTAGTATATTTAAAATGTGCAGAAACTAATACCAATGTCACAGTTAAGTAGAATTTTTAGGCAATCTTTCAGAGAAAATTCAGTTTATTCTATGTTATTTCCGTTTGGTTTCAGATTTCTGCCAGAGATTCAAAATTTGCAGCTTTTACATAACCACCAAGTAACGGTTGGAATGGCTACGTGTCATTCTCTTTCAATAATAAACGGTAATTTGAGCGGAGACCCACTAGAATTGATTATGTTCGAAGCAGTTGGATGGGTAAGGACACTTCACTTTAAAATCAGTTCTTTGAATGTGGAGCATATTGAAACGCGGTTAAAATACAAATACTGTACTAAAACTCAGTTACGTGATTGATGAAATTTAAAACATACTATCGCCCGGATAAGTGCTAGGTGGCGTGTGCAGCAGGGTTGCAAGTTTGATTACTGACAGTAGACAGACTCATTGAATACATCAAGTGGCAGGGTATAAATATAATAATCAAAATAACAAAAACATAATATTCAATTTTACTAAATCTGTTCAGAAGCACTTCCATAATTTGTCATATTATCACCATACAAAACGTCGTTTCTTGAATAAACGATACAAGAGTGACTTCAATTAATGTATCATTAAGGCATGACAAAATACTTGATGCAATATCACACCCGACACTCTATACATGCACATGTTTTGTCGCAGCCAAAAGCTGTATCAAATATCTGACGTCACAATTCTAAGAATTGATTTAAAGACATTTGCGGGTAATTCGCCATGTTTGTGTAATCCTAAAAAATAAACGTTGAGCCAGGGCAAAAACGTTGCTGTTATTTGGTACAAAACTGAGTAAATTTAGTAAATTAGGAATTGATTTATCCTGTTTTTGCATGCGTTTGTCGAATTTGGCTTTAAATTTGAGGAAAATAATGAAAAGTACATATTTGGACTTTTTTTAACGTTTTGTCTTTATTCAAGATATGATAAAGCTGAATTGGTTCAGCCTTACTTAAATGATTTATTTCAACGTACAGTATCACCTGTTTTAGTATACAAGTAGAATCCGCCATATCAACAAAGGATAAGGCAGCCTCTCAGGTAATTATATGTATATTTTAGTTCCTGAATTTATATGGGGCTAGGGGAAAATATTTTCCCATAAAAATGAAATCAGCACGATGACCCACACTTTTTTTTTATTATTTTTTATTTTTTTTTTATTTTTTTTTTTTTATTTTTTTTTTTTTTTTTTTAATTTTCTTTTGTATATTACCCCCTCCAAAGAATAAACTTTATTTTGTGAAGTTTCTAGTGTAGCAATTTTCTGTACGGTCCATAATATGGATGAGATGGATTTATTTTAAGGACTTTTAGGAAGTTTCGAAAATTGGCATTGCAGATTCATGTCTCATCTTGACAATGAGCAACAGATGTGTATCAATATTATTTTGCTGTATAGTTCTGATCAAAATTATAAAACTAAAAGTAAAGGGACTGCTATTTTTGTCATACAATCAACTAACAGAATTATTTGCACATATTTTCGGGAAAACTGTTGAGGGTGGCGTCATTCCAGGTCAGATTGTAAAATACTTAGCACGATGACGTATCATTTTTATTTTAAAAATATTGAGCCAGTATATGAAACAGAATATAAGGAAAGTCTTAAGCAGTTTGCAGTGCAGGATGTATTTCCCGCATATGATATTGAGGAAAACGTTTGGGAAATAGATATGATAAGTAGACTATGATATAGTATTTTTCATAGCATACCCCATGTCAGCTCTCGACCGCTCATCGGGCTGATAAGGGGTATGATATGTAAGATATCATACGACAAAAAAGGTAAGAGAAAATTGTATATACGACTAGATTTTAAAAGGAATAACCCTTAAGAGCAATGAACACGCTTACAAAATTTAACACAGCTGATGTGCCATTGTCTGGACCAGACTACCTGGTTTTGGCCAATTAGGCCTCATAATTGACCTTATAAATTTGAAATATCCCGGAATGCTTTCCCTGTTTACAAATGACCAGAAAATAAACTCTACGCTATTGTGAGGTATGTGAAGTCATGAACTGTAGACAAAATATGAAGATGACTCTTGAGAGAAATGAAAACAATTGCACAGATGATAACGTTTAATGTGTCAAGCCCTCTGGGCTAGATGAGACAGTTTCAGCCAATTTGGACATCAGTGACCCTCATATCTAGCTGTAATGAAGTTAAATATATACAACGCTGCTTACGCCTTCTGGCGCAGATGCGTAATCAACATTGTATTTCAAAATTAATATATATTATCTGTGTGATCTATAATCACCAGAAAATATAAACCATAATAAAGTAAAGGTTATACAGCCGCCACAAAGCACCAAACACAAACTGAAGATAAATATATTCTTACACGATTGATCGAACGGAAGCAGCTAGAACCCCAAATGGGCCAGAGATCGCTCAGCTGGATTAGGCTGAACATGATATGTTGCATTGTGCCATGGTGTAATTTTGGCTGTTATATCAAAGTGCCTTTAGCAATTCAGAACCTGATGTTATTTGAAGTGTTATAAGATTGCTGTTATGGCCGCCATCTTGGATATTGGAACAGGATGATTTAGCAATTCTGAATTTTTATTTCACTTTGATGCCTCCTTTCAAGTTTAGGCTCAATCCGACTAAATGTTTGGGAGCAGATGCGGTTTGAAGAATTTCAAGATGTTTACCACGACGGCCATATTGATATCGAAATTAAACTACATGTATTTTAGAAGTTCTGAATCCCCATAACACCCAAATGTCCCCCTTCAAGTTTCTGCTCAATCCGACTTAACGTTCCGGAGCAGATAACAATTGAAGGTTTCCGCCGTGGTGGCCATCTTTGATATCGTAACAAAATAATTTTAGCACTTGTGAATCTCCATGTCGCTCCAATGCCTCACACGTTTTGGCTTTCCGACTTACCACTCAGGAGCAGATGTGGTTAAAAAGTTTTAAGATAGCCGCTGCGATGGCCGTCTGATATCAGATCAGAGATATTTTAACAATTCAAAATCTCTATTTTGCTGCAATGCTTCCCATCAAGTTTCGGCTTCATCCAGCTTACGGTTTGTTGTTTGAAAATTTTCAAGATGAAGCGGAAAAATTTTAGCAATTCTGAATTTCCATATATCCCCAATGCATCCAACAAATTTTTTAACCATTTGGGAGCAGATGTCGTTTGAAGATTTTCAAGATGGTCGCTGGCGGCCATCTTGGATATCGGTTCGAAACGATTTTAACAATCCTGAGCCGCTATGTCGCTCCGGTACCTCCCACCATGTTTCCGCTCAAACTGACACGGTTAGGAGGAGATGAGGTTTTAAAAAATTTAAATGGCCGCCATCTTGGATATCTGAGCAAAACGATTTTAACATTCTAAATTTACATGTCACCCTAATGACGCCTACCAAGATTCAACTCATTGGCTAACGGTTTGGGAGGAGATATTGTTTGGAAAATTTTGACAATCTTCGATATCGGAACAGAATGTTTTAGCAAATCCGAATCTTAATGTCGCCTTCCACCACTGATTTACGGTTTGGGAGCAGATATGGTGCCCGGTGGTTTATTCTACTGACCGTTCCAAGGCGGCGGTCCCGGTGTTAGTCGTACTCTTTGTTGCATTGTGGTTTATTCTATGAGGCGGTTTGTTTAAACTTGTTTTGTGTTATTTTGTTCTTGTGTTTTTCCGTCCTTTTAACATTGCGATTACCTCGATTGGGGAAGAGAGAGCTAATCGAAGTGTTTTTGTATGATTTGCGCTTGTTTGGTTTTGTCTGTTTCCTCTTCCTCTTAGTGTATGGGAAGGGCTGCGGCTTGTGGTTGTAGCACTTGCTGGACTTTTCTCTTACCTTTTTTGAACAATTTCGAGGTGGCTACCATGCCGACCGTCTTGGATATCAGAGCCGAACGATTTAGACTTTTTCTGTATCTCCCTGGCCTCGTTCTCTTGTTTCTTTCGATCAATTTTCAGCTCAGTCTGACGTAAGGTGTGCCCTATATCAAGATTGCCGCCTTAGCGGCCATATTGTATAGCGATACAAAATAATTTTAGCCGATTTCAGAATCTCCTTATCACCTTAATGCCTCCCTCCAAGTTTGGGCTTAATCAGACTTAGCGTTTGGGAGCACATGTGGTTTGCAGATTTTCAAGATGGCCGCCATGGATATCGGAACGCAACGATTTTAGCAATTCTGAATCTCCTGTTCTGTAGCCCCAATGCCTCCCACAAAGTTTCAGCTCATCCGATTTATGATTCTGAAGGAGATTTCGAAAGCGTGAAAAGTTCACATCGGCCGGACGGCGGACTGGAGACGGACGATAAACAGCAGGCCACGGCAAAAACTGACTGAGTGCACAGCGAAGACTCTGATCAGATTGGGCGTATGCCAAGGCTGATCTGAATCTTCGCTGGGTCCACATGCCATTTTGTTGGTTTTGTCGTCCGCTGGTTCATTTGATGTGATTTGCTAGGAAAGACTCTTCCCCTTTCAGAAGAAACTGAGTGAAATATGAGATCGTTCATGCATAAATAAGGACGCCAACAAAATAATTGCACACTGTGAATTCCTACAGCAAGTCTTCGTGCGTTGTAGAATGATAAATATCTAAGAAGTTTGCCTTTGGAAGCAAGGAACATACAAAAGTTTATTTGTCAATTTTAGGAACTCGAGGAACCAAGCACAGAAACGCTTTCAAAGCTTGATATTGCATATCCAGCTATTGTCCGCCCACGACGACTGTCTGCTGAATCCTCAGCGGTAAGCCGAGATCTTTTATCATAAGGTTGTAAATTCATGTTTAGATGTTTAGATTCCGCTAGCCTTTGTTAAATCTCTGACAATCATTACTTGAGTCAGTCCACGACAAAATGGGACCTAATTGTTTTTTTGTTGTTTTTTTTTTGTTGTTTTTTTTTGGGGGGGGGTTGTGTGTGTGTGTGTGTGTGTGTGTGTGTGTGTGTGTGTGTGTGTGTGTGTGTGTGTGAGTGTGTGTTTGTTTTTTGTTGTTGTTGTTTTTTTTTGTTTTTTGTATTTTGTTTTTTTTAATGCACATGCGCAGTCCTATGTTGGGTTACATGCATGTGTGTGTGTGTGCTTGAAGCTTTCACTAGGTCTCTACAACATAGCTTAGACAGCAAAGGATCTGGCGAGATTGCACTAATATGCGCAGCTTTGTTTGAGTCTTTGCTGATCGGATATGTGATTAACCTTTTCATATGTGCGGCTGATTTTCTCTATTTTCATAAACAGACTTACATCCTGTACCACTTAAATATATAATTCTAGACGGACCAGTCTGGTCTGCATCACTATATATTAATTTTGCAACCGGCTTTTTAATTGGTGAGTTCCAAATAAACCGGGTCCTGAAAGGTGAATCTTGGGTACTCAGTGGAGACTTGAGTGGGCACTGTAGTTCGACTTGATCAAAGGTTCTCATTTCAAGTTGCATTTTATTATCCCCACACTTTAAAAAAGATAGCGTTATTGTGAACGCCTGCGTCCGTCTGTCCGTCTTACCGTCACGCTATTTTTACTAAACAGCTAGCGGAACTTCACTAAACTTGCTGAATGACTTCCCGTTATAATAAAGGTGTGCAAGAGCATCATCGTTTTACCTGCCGCACATCTGTCCATCACTCAATCTTACAACTACTGGGCGGAATTTAAACAGAATTGCTACATTACTTCCGCGTGGTAAGGGTTTGCGAGTACAGTTTTCTTTTTGTCCATCCGAATGTTCGTCTGTCCGTCCATTTGTCCATCACGCTATCATCTACTAACCGATTAGACAGAATTTACCTAATCTTGCTACATGCCTTTCCGTCTAATTCCGTGCGGTAAGGCTGTGTGAGAGCAACATTACCTTTACGTCTGTCCGTCCGTCTGTCCATCACGCTCTCCTCCTAAACAACTTGGCGGAATTTAACGAAACATGCTACATGACTTTCTCCGCATAGTAAGGATGTACATCCATCCGTGTGTCTGTCTGCACATGTGTCCATCACGCTATTTCTTCCTAAACCACTGGGCTGAAATTTGCTGCATGACTTCCCCGTGAGGTAAGGGTTTGCGAGAGCAATATTATACTACCGTTCTCACAGTCAGCCTATCATTCCGTCCGTCCGTCCGCCACGAAATCTCCTCCTAACCCATTGAGCGAAATTCAAACAACCCTGCTACATGACATTCCCGAGAGGTAAGGATGTGTGAGAGTAACAGTATTTCTCATTTGTCCGTCCGTCCTTCACGCTATCTCCTCCTAAACCACTGGGCAGAGTCTAACCAAACTTGCTACCTTTCCCCCATGGTGAGGGTGTGTAAGAGCAACACTATTTGTTAGGTCTGTGTCAGTGATATAACCGTAGGGATTCGGTATAATGTGCCGTCGACTCCGCAATCTAGTTTCTGTTACTTTACACTATAGTAAGAAGAGCATACAGTCAAATTATTACTTGCCTCGTATTTAGAACTACAATTCTCTTGAAAACGAAACGATTATACATATGCATTGATTTATAGCTATTGCTTACGCTTACACATTAGGCAGCAGATTGAAGTGGCATAACTGTACAATATATTCATAAAAATATGTTTGTTTTTTGGGGGTTTTTTCACAACGAATTTTTACCATGTTGATATCGTGTTAAATGGTTATTACATGAGAGTATGGCTCAGAGAGTCGTGTGTGGTCAATGAAAACCTCACATTTTAATCTGGATAGCTGCTCAGACGTATAGGAGCGTGATACTACTGTTTGATATATAAAATGTACAGAATCACAAAATATAATAAATTACAACTAACTAAAACAAACAAAACTATAAGTAAAGAAATCCAGGAAATGCCACAGTCACGAACCACACCTTCCCGAAGCTACTCTGTGGGCTTAAGGTCCAACAAAGCTGCATGTATAACGTACATGGAAAAGAGTTGTTTTATCTCTTACAGTTGAACACTAATGGAGTTGGTATTGTTCGACAGTTCACATTCTCATCTGGACTACAAAGAATGTCTGTGATTGTAAGGGACTTAAAGACGAATCAATATGACGTCTACACTAAAGGTGCACCTGAGATGATCGCCTCATTATGTGTTCCGTCTTCAGGTATATGAACGTATAATTATCCAGATTCAACATTAGCATTTTTTATAGAAAAAAAGTCTGAGGCATTATGACCTTGTCATTCAATACAATGTAGCTGTTTACAGACTTGAGCCTGATGTTTTTGTCACAACCAAGCCGTGTACAGACTTTCTAACTTTCTAAACTTCGGAGAATAATTCTCATATTTCTCTAGGTCTCTGGTCAGGCTGATAGACATGATGAGCAAAGCGTGCTTACAAAGTAATGCTTACTTTCCTTGGACCCCTGATTACATTTTATTTGTTTTGGGTCCATGTCTGTCTGTCTAAACTTTCCTTATTTTGCCTTTGTGTCTATCGACTATGGTTTTCCGGAATATGATTTAGGTATGTTGACCTCAGATTCATCATAGACTGGTGTCCCGCTCTGATGTAATAATTATACCAATATGTTTGTAGACAAAGATGGTGGCTACTACAAGTCAGGTGGAGCTTACTACTCTGAGTAAGGTTTATTAAGTTACACATTTGTCTGTCTATCGGTGCTTGGATAAAAAAAAATCATTTTTGTTATTATATTTCTTACTCCCGGCATATTTCCGGTTTAATTGTCTGTTTATGTTTACTGTATACTTTCCCTCAGGATTCGAACATTCACTATTTTGCATACTACTAATAATAACAGTGCTAGAAATCAAGAGAAAATGGGCTCTTTCGGCCGCTATCAGGCGTTCGAGTTTTTTACAGACCATGTATTTGGATAACCTGAAAAAGAAAAATGCCTGTGAGGTCAATGAAATATTATAAAATACTTAAGAATTTCTTTTTTAGAATGGAAATTTTGAAAATCCAACTAATATGCATTTAGGTAAAACATAACGTCTTATGCCCTCCTAAGGTTCATCATTCTGCAGAATATGCATTTTCCCTGCGCCGTGTAACTACAGTCAAACTTCGATAACAACAGCAGCAGGTGGCCACATAATTCTGATCTAATTATGGGTCATTCTAGTGAATCCGGCAAAAAAATGACACTTGGGGACTCAAAAATGTTATAAACTGATCAACATATTTAAAATGTTCTGCTCTTGTGTTACAGTGCCCGTTGATTTCCATGATGTGCTGATGAACTACACATTGCACGGTTACAGGGTTCTCGCTCTAGCTCATAAGACTTTACCAGGAAAGACCCAATACCAGAATTTGCATAGGCTACAAAGGTTAATGTGATGGCTTTTATCGCATTCATTCTACCATAGAAGGCGTGTTTTGACTGCATGGGGTACATGCATCATGAAACACACATGTACAGACAAACACACACACACACACATACACGCACACACACATAAACACACACACACACAAACACCTTCTAACCCCCCCCACCTCCCCCACACCCCCCCCCCCCCCCACCTCACACACACACACACATAAATTTATGTGTAAAGGTCTTCCAGTATCTACTAAAATATCCGCTGATTCAAGAAGGGAAGTTGTCAATTTCTGGCGAAAGAATGTGCATAATACTGGGTAACCGCTTAGAGAACTACGTAGAAGTGTGGACATGTAAACTGGGTGCGTCCGACATGACTTCAAAGGCTTGACTGGACCTTAAAACCTCGACACAAACACCAAGCTACCAAATTATAAATACAATCTACCCAGTAAATTCCACAATCATGCACAGGCTTCTCAAGGCAAACTGAAAAAATGTGCAGCTAACAATATGCAACAAAAGTATACATTTACAGTAGTACCCGGCGTACAATCAAAGAAGAACAGAGGAACAGCCTTCTAATGATAGCACAAAAGATATAAGTACTGCGGACTGGGACGGAAACCCTTAAACAAGCAAGTACAAGGGGGTACAAGTTTCTTCGCTGTAAACTTTGCAGACATATTTACATATTACCTTCTACTGTAGATGGAAAATGTTGATTGATGACAGGTATTAAAAATACAGTGGACGACCGTTTGACACACGATAAATGAAATAACCCTGCAATCTTGAAACCCACCGACGCAAATACAATTCCAGAGCAAAATATTAGCCGCACTACAGATATAAACATACTTATCTTTTAAACAAGCAACATTTTAATGTTTGCACTTTTCCAATGATTATCTTGCCGCCTTGTATAATACTCCTTAATCTGACGCCACAATATATGATTTACTTTTAAGACAACAAATAGAAAATGGATTAATATTCAACGGATTATTGGTTATGGAGAACAGACTGAAGCCGGAAACCACGCCGATTCTTGACCAACTGAAGCGTGCCAATATCCGAACAGTCATGGTTACAGGTATGGAATTAGTGCGAACATTTTTCTCAGTCATCCCTGCCCCATATCTTTCCTAATCAAACACAAAGCTTGAGGAATGGGTAAACTTTTTGTCAAAATTGTTTTGACTCTATTCCAAAATGGGTTCTGTTCTGTAAAGGACAAAATGCTCTGCTTGGGTTACAGTTCCTGGCTGTTAACGTAGACCAGCTTTCAAACTGAGACTTTGGTGTGAATGAAAGCAACAGTGAGTTGCAGAAGTTATCTCGCTGGTAAAATAGCCAGTATGTCCAGGTCTTCAAAATAATTAAATGTTTAGACCGAAATGACAGAGATCTGCTATTTTTATTACGCTTTCTATTGTTATAAACAAGAACTATCTAAATAAGTGGCCTGCTAGTATCAAGTAGTTTATCGGCTCTTAGATCTAAATTATTACAAAAAAGATAAAAGTTTTGAATATGATTAACGGCCAAATGTTCATTAGCAAATTCTTTCTTGTGCTTTTCTTTGGCTCTGACTTCAGACATCTAGTTCGTTTTATCATGGTGTTTGGGTGCGAGTATGTATTTTAGTGTAATGTTTCTCACTGATAAAGTAGAGAGCCGCCAAAGGGATCGAAAACATATCTAAATAGTGCGCAGCATCAGAAGAACGGGCGAAGTTTCTCGCGAATAACACAAGTTTAAGTATAAAAAAAGGTAAGAGATAAGTCCAGGGAGTATACCACTGGTTTATACATATATGCTCTTTAAGGCGGATATTGTGATACATATCATGATATACTATATTACGTTGTTGTTGGTTTGTTTCGTTTTTATGCGTCGTATTTACTTCAACTGATGCTAGCACTTTGGTAGCATTCTTCAGAGACTGCCCTCTTCGTTTTCTTTTTTCTCTCTGTATCGTTTCTATCCTTTTTGTAGAACTGCAACAGAGAAACAGCCTATATTCTGTTAATTCTCTTCATACTCAAATATGTATATGGTTGTTTTAATATAAGTAGCTGCTTTAGAAGTGAAGGAGGATAAAAAAAAAAGCTAAGGCGGCTTTTCTACCGCCGGTAGAAAAGGTAATAGCTGTTGCAGTTCGCCTTTCCTCCTTTGCAGTAATCCTTCTTTGTGCATCGGTGGTTACATATGTGGCGTTTGTTATGTCATTGTTTGTTCCTCATAATATCTTTTGTTGCTCTTAGAGTGTTGTGCTTGGTGATTGTGGCGTTTCCTAGGTATATTTATGTACATTTTTGTTCGTCTATCAGTTAATGCAGCTGTGTTGTTTGTCGTTGCCTATTCTAATCTCATCAGAGATATGTGTCTCGAGAAGGTTGTTCTTTGTGTTCTTTGTGTTTGTGGCGTTTTGGGGGCAACCTTATTTCAACTTTTATTGTCTTTGCTTCCTGTCGTAAAACGTTCTATACGAAGAGACTCACCGATTTTCGTTCTTTTGCGCGTTCTTTGTTTCCAAAGGCAACCTTTTAGATTTGTATTTTATGTCACTGCAGCTGATGTTAAGAACCGTGTGATGGCGGTAAAATATCTTCCCGTACTTCATCATTGTACAGATTAGATTTTAGATATTTTGTGTTCAATGAGATTCTTATCGTTACTTTGAAAATCGAATACAGTTTAGCAAACTACATTTTTGAACATGAAATGACCTAATAAGAACGAGTCACCGATTTTTATTATTTTGTATCTTCTTTGATTCAAAAAGCAACCATTTAGATTTTTATTATACGTGTAATTCTAACATACATCACGCGACACCACGCTTACATATCTCAGTGCTGCAACATCGTGAGTAAGGCTTCTTTGTACCTTTATTTATATATTTAAATCGTTTCTAGTCAGTCAGTAAATACGTTCTTTGAACATTATACTTACAGGAGACAACATGCTTACAGCTTTGAGTGTCGCACGCGAATGTCATATGGTGGATAAACGGGACAAAGTTATACTAGTGCAGGCATTTCCACCTCAAACAGACAAGACTGGGAAAATATTAACATCGCCTAATATAGAATACGTTTATGCTGACAAAGTTGCGGAGAATGGCAAAATTCCTTCAGAAGTATACAATGTATGTACGATTATGTTTTTGTAGTAGTAGTATGTATACAATATAACATCACACATACTAATGTCATTTTAGTTTGGTAACATAATTCATCAAACATAGACTATTATCATATGCACAGAAGACAAATTATATCCGTAGCCATATTTCAAAATAAAATCATTATTACATTTCATAACATAGCTAATAAAATTGGTTTTCTTTAAGGGGCAATAATAATATAATAGTAACCAATGCAGAATGCTAAAAGCTTTAAAAACTCCTGACTACTTGATTTCCTATTTCAGGCTGACATAAAGATACAAATGTCAATAAATAAACCAGATAACTACCATCTTGCTGTTAATGGGAAATGCTGGGGTGTGCTAAGGCAGTATTATCCTGATCTCATTCCAAAGGTAAATCTCTTAAGACCAGATGACATGTTGTTAAAAGAATAAATAGTATGGCCAAAGTGATAAATATGTGGTTTAAACCCCCGTCCCCCCCACCCCCGGTGGTTTACTCTACTGACCGTTCTAAGGCGGTGGTCCCGGTGTTAGTCTTACTCTTTGTTGCTTTGTGGTGTACTCTGAGAGGCGATTTGTTTTATGTCTTACCTTGTGTTATTTTGTACTTGTGTTTTTCAGTCCTTTTAACATTGCGATTACCTCGTTTGGGGAAGAGAGAGCTAATCTTAGTGCTTTTCGTACGTTTGTTCGATTTGTACTTGTTTGGATTTTTCTGTTTTCTCTTCCTCTTGGTGTCTGGGAAGGGCTGCGTTTTGTAATAGTGGCATTCCCTGGACTTTTCACTTACTTTTTTTTTTGATACGTTGTAATTGTTTTTGAAGGATTAATAAATTTCAAATATTTTAAACCAGTATACTACTTAAATCAGTAACTGACGCCTGACCTATAAGTTCATGAGATTTGTATTATGCATTTTCATGCCTTAACTGTGATCTACATTCACCACTTAAAGGAATTTTGTTATAAGGTCAGTAGAACCCGCGGTACGAACCATTTTAAAAAGTGAGTACATTAAAGCCATATTTCATGCCTTGTCCGTGCTAAAGTACTTTAAGAAGTGTGTTTTATGTAATTGTGGCATACGAGTATACCAAGTGTTCAAAACATACTAAGGTGTTTACAGAGCAAACTTCAAGGTACAGACGTACGAGTTGCATTTCAAGCTAGTTAATCCTATGCTTACTTCGTCCTGTTCTTCCTTCCGACGTCTGCACCAGACAGTGTAATTTGCAACAGTGCCTCGAGCTGTCCCTCCCATCTCCTAATTGTGACTTGTTCAATGCTGCTATCTAATTATTGTAACTTCCAGGAGCACTACCAATTAGCATTGTTATTTTCTTTGGTCTGTCTGAGCGAACATTTACATGAGCATATTGCATGCAACAATCACAATTGCCACCAACGAACTCTTCTCGTCTTCTTGTTCTATTGCAACGGGGATACTCCCACTGGTTGCAATAGGCTAGGTTTGTATACAGCTGGAGCTGATCAAGTCACCGCCTTCAAATCATTTTGTTATGCAAAGGAGGCGAGCAGTGTAATTCTAACAGCGTCGGATAAGTCGCTGAGAGGTTACCAGATTCCCCTGTATGCAGGTGTGTTACTACAGGTCGCAGTGTAGCTCCACCTTCTTCTGTTCCCATACCATATCGCCAATAATTGTAATGACTGGTGCATTATTGTGATTATAGTAAAGATAAGTTGCCATAATCAATTTCACACAACACTCGCCTTGATTGACCTATATCACTAGTCAAAGAGGTAAGCAGCGCATTTAGCTGGAGATATTTTAAGGATTTACATACATATAGTAGATATTGTGCTATCTTTTACAAGTGAGGCATCTTTTAAGACTTCCTGATTGTTTGCCTACAAATAAGCCCCCCTTTAAACATATTTTCTCTAAAAGGAAATGGTTTGCTCTTAAGAGTAGACCCCTTTTCAGAAGGGAAAAAATGAGTTTTAACAACAGCTGCCTCATCTGAAAGTGTATCCATTTACCTGGGGCAGTGGATACATATGTCATCTTTTGAGGCTTGGCCTGCGCTGCGCACAACAAGGCGAACAAGGCGCATTGACAGAAAAAAAAACAACCAACAAACAAAACCTTTAGAGTCTTTCTATAAAACCTTTAGAGTCTTTCTATCCTACGATGGTTTCTTCCTCCCCAGGCGCTACAACGGATGCTTAGCGTAATACAGAATTTTGATAATATACATGAGATATCAGATCCGCCGATGAGGCCTCTGGCTGAAATAACTAGTCTTGACCAGCAATATTCTACAACAGCTTTATTTATTTTTATTGCGAGTGTCCATTATTCTACGGTATAATAATAATCTTTTTAGAATATATTATCCGCACTACAGTTGGTGTTACATGTGATGCCGTTTGGCGACCCTAAAACGTATTCCCGTATTTTACTATACTGGTGTTAGTGTTTTGTCCTTTCGTAATCATTTAGGTCATTCCTGAGTTTTGAGAATTTATATGATAGGTCTTTGCTGAGGCCAAATTGGCCGATACGTGCTCGTCTGGCCCAGAAAAAAACGTACACACTTCAACTATTGTTTCAATATTTTGCTTGGGATCATTGCTCTCAAGGGTAACTTCTTTAAAAATATATTCACATTCATGAAAATGAAAAGACAAACGCAACGAGGATTAATATTTTGTTTAGACGGATTGCCGGCCAAGTCTGAAAATCTCCACTAGTCCTAGCTTTAGTGGGTTAAGGTGCTAACCTCATATGGAAAATACTCATGGTTGATCAAACGTCTCCCAAACGCATTTACATTCAAAACAGTCATAGAATACTACAGCAGTATAAGTACAGTGAATGCAGATTTGAAATAGGTCTCTTCCAATCCTGTGTCGATAGTCCCTAAATAAGGACTTAGTACTTCTGAGTACAAACGTTTGTGAGTCGAGCACGGTTGAGTTTTTTCAGTTCAATGTAAATTGACCGTGAAACAAGCGATGAGGGTCGTTTGTATTTATTAGAATATTCATTAGTGTGCATAGCATCTGTAAGGTCTAAATCAGAGTTGTGCGAACTGACAGATTAATTTGATCCTCCACTGTTTAAACGAGTTTGGGAGTTATACGCATGGTCTTGTCTTTCATTTTAGATCGTCGCAAAGGGAACCGTGTTTGCTAGAATGCTGCCTGATCAGAAAGCACAGTTGATAGAATCCCTTCAGGATTTGGGGTACGTTAAATTTTAGTCTTGTCAGGCAAGTTAAAAATAAGTAAGAATACCCAGAAAATGCCACAGTCACGAAACACAGCCTTCCCGAGGTACCGAAAGACGTAGTAGAGGAATGCGTAACACAAAACAAACCCAACATATAAACTGGCTTACCTTATCCAGTATTTCTTTTCTACTAACCGTTTAAGGCGATTACGCAGTTGCATTTTTTTTGTATTTTTTTTTTCTATTATGTGTATATGTTCTTAATATCTTTTTCTTTCGATGCCATAGGACAACGGTGCTTTGCAGTTGTGACTTATCCTGTGTATCATCACTTATATTGCTTTCTTACAATGTAAAATGTTGTTCTGAAGATTTAAAGGATATAAAACTTTCAAGAATATAGTCGTTAAACTCAGATAACATGTACCGCCAAGATCTTTCTAGAATCACGTTTAGACAGCTAACTTAAAGTTGCATTAAACTAAACGAGAAAGATGTAGTTCTAAATAACAGATTATGGTCTGTCTAGTATAAATTTTAAATTTAATCACATTTAAATTATCCCAATACGTGTTATTTAGTGTTTCTCATCGCCAGTGCATTCATTATATGCGACCAAGTTGTATGTTTTAAATTTAAGCTCTGAAACTCAACACAATACTGAAGTTAGATCAAATCATTCCAAAATAAGGTTAGTTCTTGAAAATTGCTGTATCGGCATCCAAACTAATATCAAAAGATTTCCAATTCAATTTGATCTAACTGAATGCGTTTAAACAGAGCCATAAATTTTTCAGAAACGCCAAATGCCCCTCCTGTACGTTGTCTGTGATGGCATGTTACAATTTTGACTGATATGTAGCTAAGAGAGGTTTTAATGAAAAAAAAAAACAAAACAAACAAACAGCATAACAGGCATTTCGGATCAGGAATAAACTTTATTGGAATAGTTCTATGTTTTGTTCTGATGCCCATTCCAAGTCCGTTCTCCTGTTGCAGTTTGTCTTTGTTCCTATTACAGTTTTTGTTATTTTGTTTCCTAACTATTTATTTCTAATTGCTATTTCTTTTGGTGTTTCGGGAGGGATGAAATTCATGTGAATTGCTTTCTTGTATTATTTATTTAGATTCATGACCATCTACGCCATTTATTTAGAAGTAATGTCAAATTGTATTCAACCCGCTTAGTGATTTATAACTTTTAAGATTAGGCAAACCATATACTTCAAAAGAAAAACATGCAATTGAGATGAAACAAATTATAGGTTTCCATGCAATTCTGTGCTTTAACAAACCAAAGATAGGACCAATGTTTGTCACAAAAAAATAGCTATATGATAAGGCACGAGCAAATTGAAAAAGTTATTGGATAGAAAACAAAAGTATTGAAAAGTATGTAAGTGAACTCAGAAATTAACACAAACAGATCCACATCAAGTTCTCAACATTAAAAAAAAAAACAATTAAAGAGCCACAAAAAAGCAAAGTCGGCAACCTTATTTCCAAAAAAGATGGTAACTCTGTTACCTAAACCTGACTGAATATACCATAAACTTACATAAAAATACATTTGTAAGTGAAATATTACATTAAGCTATTGAAGAAAGACTGTATTCACAAAGAACAGTCCTTCCAGTTGTGGATAAACCTATTCCATTTTATTCTAGAAAAAGAAAATGTTTACCAATAACCATCTAAACCAAGTTTTCGTTTTGCCACGTAAAAAAATATACCTTCCGCCTATCTATAATATAATTTGGGTTTAGCTGCAGCAAACAAAGCCGCAAATGATTTTTTTGCTTCATCCTTTACATTAATCTGTTGAAGCAGGAAATTGTCAACACTTATACCTACATTCAGGCGTCCACTGATCAATCATCGTTGGTATGAATACAATTTGCCGATTTGGATGTTAGCATTATACAGTAGCAAGGTAGGTATCGTGCGTTACATTTGTTTTTAAATGTTTGAAAAATACCAGATAAAACACGTTAATTGTTCTTTATTATTGTAGTTATTATGTAGGTATGTGCGGGGATGGTGCTAACGATTGCGGTGCTCTCAAGACCGCGCATGCCGGAATATCTCTGTCTGAAGCTGAAGCGTCTGTAGCATCTCCATTCACATCAAAGACACCCGATATCTCCTGTGTGCCCACTGTTATAAGGAATGTATCGTATACACTAAGACACGATACTTTGACTTTTATTTACAGACACGCTATATTGAAATCGTATACTGAATATTTAAGGTCAGATGTCACAGATCATGACTGTTTGACCTTGTTGATAATTCTGCTTGACCAGAGCAAAAATAGAGCATTGTAATTATTTACTGAGTGTGTTATATCACATAAAATGAAAAAGGCAATTCATGTTGGAACAAATAAAATTAAGCGTATCACTCAAATTCTAGTCTGCTCAATCTGCGATCGTTGTTTGCTGATTGCTAGAAGAATCACAAAAGTTATTGTTACTTTGAAGTAGACATTCCCGGTCTGGTACAGCTCAAAGGCTTTGACCAGAATACACGACACGAAGGTAGATACGGGCATTTGTAAAAATCAGAGTGTAACACACCTGATCACAAAAACTATGAAGAAATAAGCTCAGTAGCGAACTGCAGGCAGAACACAAGAGAACCATGAACAGGACCACATATATTGAAAGTAGAGGCCGACTTATGTTGAAGTCTATCTTGTGGTAGCAAGTGGCAATCTTTTGCAGGTGTCCCGATCTGTTTGGTCAATAATCGTTGTGAATTCGTAGAATAAGTCACGATAAAATTCAGGTTACGATATTTTATTTGAACATAAAGTGTAGACATCAACTCTGAAATGAATTTGAATTTAGCAAAATTGAATTCCAGCCGGTACGATATCTCTCTTTATTCTTGTGGCAGATTATAGCCTAAATAAATAATATTCATTTAGGAGTTTGACAGCTAAAAGATAGGTTTAAGCTTCCACAGATTTGCTGTTGACTGTTCCAATGCGGCATGTCTGTTACAGTTTCTCGTAGTTCATTTGTTTTGATTCGACTAAGGGCTGTTTGGTTTTCATTTTATGTCTTTAATAGTAATACTTGCTTTGGAAGGCTTTGCAGCCCTGACAAGCCCTCTTCCGTGAAGTCCCAGCATTTAACAATTACATGCATTTGTCGGTTACCTATCATCTGATTTAAACAAAATTCATATCGTGGCTGAATGACAGATTCAGTTTGAAAGAAAAGTGCTCTCAGGCTGACATGAGGTACAACCATTTAACAGTGCTTTCTGTTTAATAATGTGAGGAGCGAACTCCACCAATTAAGGTCATCGTGACTCAAGATGCTCTGCAGGGGTGAGGATGGGGCAGGCTACAACTTTATCAACACACACTACTGTAATTACTATAATTTTGATGATTAGCTCACAGAGTAAATGGTTTTATAGAGAAGGAAGAGCCGCTTTGGTTACCTCTTTCGGAATCTTCAAGTATATGGCATGTTATGGTTTGGTGGAATTCATGTCTGTTTCCCTGCTGTACTGGGTAAATATCACAAACCAAGACACTGCATACTTAAACCGCAATGTGCAAAAACATACCTTCTGACGTGCGCCAAACTAAGACTCAAATCAGCCCATGCATCCACGCCGTCTGACTGGATTCTTTGGTGTCTGCATGAAGAAACTGTCAGTCCTTGGCTATCCAAAATACGCCTAGTGATGATTCTTATTCGCGCAGTCTTATTTGAATCTTCGTTGGGCGCACACGTCCAGAGGTACGTTTTCTGACGTTATGGCAGAAATGATGTTCAACGTGCAAAAAGGTATCTTTATGCTATATCCGATGAGAAAAGGGCTCAAATTCGCTTGAACATATCTTTATAAGCATTTCAAGTGCGTCGATGCATGCAGCGATTATGTTAGCTTGCTCGAAAAGCTCTGATTCGACGCTGCAAATGCCGCGTCTGATATCGGTCTTCCTGACCTTTTACATAGCATTAGAACTTTCTTAGCGCATTGTGCATCAAACTATAGTATGGCCCTGTATATAAGTACTTGTAGCTAGTTAACTTCAGTTATACCACTATTTTAACATCACCGTTGCTTTATATTGTTTTAGAACATATGCACTTTCATGAACGAGACAGGCACATAAAGCTATTACGAGCATGTGAGCTGAAACATTTAATACATAAGGCGCGGCAATGTATTTCCTACAAGACTGTATGTGCGCCAAGCGAAGACTAAAATAAGCTTGAGCGTCCATGACAGAAGCTTGATCACCATCACTGTTGTCCGTTTAAAGATGTTTTGTATTCTTGGCCTGCCTTGCAAAGACTCTGATTAGACTTTGCTGGGCGCACTTGCGATCTAGTAGGAAATTGTGCGCCCCTGATTAATTATTTAAATGAAAAAAGAACGTTTCTGTTATGTAAACTGTAAGATACAAACGAATTAAGTTTATCAAATAAAATAAATATTTATCAACATCATTTTGCAATGGCTTTCTGTTTTACCTGTATAATGTGTAATCCTTTGAGGATGCATATTATTACGAAACATCCCGGTTGTGAATTGGCATTTGCTCAGCTTAATAAGGCGTTTCACATACTTTCTTACTCTTTGTTGCTTTGTACTTTATTCTACGAGGTAATTGGTTTAAAGTCTTGCCTTGTGTAATTTTGTTCTTGCGTTTTTCAGTCCTTTTAGCATTGCGATTACCTTGCTTAGGGAAGAGGGAGCTATTTTTTGTCTTTTCATACTTTTGTTTGATTTGCGCTTGTTAGGTTTTGTCGGTTTCCTCTTCCTCTTGGTGTCTGGGAAGGGTTGCGGCTTGTGACTGTGGCACTTCCTGGACTTTTCTCTTACCCCTTTTACTTTAGTGTAGTTTATATAGTTTATATAGCGGTCATTGAGTAAATTTTGGGATTTTGTAAAATTCATATGAGGGTAACGCCTTATTAAGCTGAGCAAATGAGGGTAACTGTTGAGGTCTAAAACTAGTCTTTCCTACAATGCTCTCTTTCTCTCTCTCTCTCTCTCTCTCTCTCTCTCTCTCTCTCTCTCTCTCTGTGATGATTTGCAGGACAAATGTTGATATTGCATCTCATCTATACTGAATTATTATATCTGTGCTGTCATTACTTTTTCAGTACAGTCTCAATTTGTCTGATTTTGAGTTTCTCTGGTGTGATTTGTTTATACTGACTACGCTTAGTCTAACATGTGAGTATATATATATCACAAATTCCAGTTTGTATGTTTTTGCTGTTTCGGTAGGGATGTGTATTATAATTGTAGCAGTTCCTGAGTGTCTTTACTTACATTTTCATAGTTGATAATTGTAGCAATTAAATGTTTACATTCATTCGTCGTATTACTATGCCTCCACCAAAATCACGATTTGAAGTGTGCAGGAGGCGGTGAGTTATATAGGAATCATAACGTACCGTACCGTCCGTCTCGTCTCGTCCCATCGTGTTCTGAATCAGTTAAGTCTAATTTCTGTTATCATCAAAACATTATTTTGAAACACGTTTGAGCGGGCCGCAAGCTGTTTCGCCATACAAATTGCATATTTTTGTCTTGAATATGCAAACATTTATGGCTGTTTACATATTTAGGACATAACGTTTTCCAAAGGCACATTCACTAGCAACTGTTCTGATCCGTGAAGTAGTTACTTTAGAATAGAAAGGAAGGCAACTACTTCTGACGGTACCTCGGGAAGGCTGAATGGATACAATTACCTAACACCTTCCGTCCAAAGCACTAAAGAAAACGAAGGACGCACTAAAAGCAACGGCACCAAAATCAAAATACTACAAGCAGAAAGTCAAAGTTCTTTTCCCAAATAATTGGCTAAACGGGTATACAAAATAAAAACAAATCACCAGTACATACATGCAAAGACATACAATGACAGAACTAGTAAACCACAGCAGAACCACCGCCTAGGAACGGTCAGTAAAAACCTTACTGTGGGAGTGGGCGAGTGGATGGGGAGGAGCTTAAATCGATTTTATGTGGTCACAATCCTCGCCCGTAGTTCTGCCGTGGTATGCACAAGACATTTGTTCAGTCCGCGTGAAAGGTTTCTAACTCATCAGTGCAACATCTCCGAGATCTTAAAAATCAAACGAATACAGAAATGAAACAATGATGAGGACTCGACAGCAAAATTGAAATATTTAAAATCAATTACATAGAAAACTTCTTGAAAATAGTAGCTAAACTCTGCTCTGTAGTGTTCGCACGTGGCTTCTTTCAGATATAGGTTACTGACCCATCTATGCTTTTTCGCTGCTAGCTTTATCCTTGCAGTACTTATCTATTGTCTCATGTGACATTTATAAAATACTTGCCATTACTCTGTTATGAATGTTTACATGACTGATGCTCTCTTGTAAACTTATACTATCATTCCTATATTATAGAATAATTATTATAGATGGTGATAAAATGGTTATACATACCTTTGAACTTATGTAGTCAATCGTGCTAAAATTGTGTAGTAAGACAGGATAATATTACAGCACGGGTTCTTACAAAACAACAACGCCACTGTAAATTGAATTGTATGTATGACAGAAACGTACCTACATAAAGATTGTTTTTTCCTAAAGAGAGACAAAGTCATACTGACAAGTTGTCTTCAGCTAAAAGTGTGTCCATTCCACGCAATTTATGTTTGTAATAAATACCCAAGTCATGACTCCTAGAAAGAAGTCGCATATGCCGATAGCAAGCTCCCATATCAGTTTTTATGTTTATTAGGTTGGAATTTAACGGCCATGTCAACACAATTAAGGTTATGTCGAGCCGGCCAGTTTACCTACCCACAGTTTTTGCTGGGCATGCCTAGTTCTCTAAGCAGTTAACCAGTACTCGTGCACATTATTTCGCCAGAAATTGACGACAGCCAATCTTAAATCAATGTAAGGGAAAGAATGACCGTAGAAAATATTTCATAATCAATATCCACGGCAGAATGTTGCTGGACTCGGCGGGGATCCAACTCGCGAAATCCTGATCAGCAGTCTGACACGCATGCGATAGAGCCACCATAGCTGACTCAGTAATTTTATAAGCGAACGGCTAATGTCTTAATTAGACAAATGTGATACACAGATTGACCTTTGCATTTGTTGCCCAGATATGTGACAAGGACGCTTTCCTCATGACACGATCAAATACGATTTTTTGAAAGATTTGAAACATTTGAAAGAGCAGGTACGTTTTGGTGATGTTGTTTGCATTTCCGTATTTGCCTAAACTACTCCAAAAGACAGGCTAAGCAACCATATATAATGTGGCATCTGACCGATATACACTTTTTGCCATATATCCAGCAGTTTTAGACAAGTAAGTATGTAATGAAATGGACCAGTACAAGTTTTTGGAAAACCTTGGTAAAGAGTTTAGAGTATGGCAAATGTACGATATATAGTGTAAATTGTTTGTTTAATTAAACTGTCAATCAGCGTAACTTGTATTTCAGGTGCCAGAACAGATGCATACCCAGAACTAACCACGTATCCACCTACTCTCAGTCTTATAGATCTTGCTCCTATATTGTCTCTTATTCTTCACACAGCTATTATGACAGGATTCCAGGTGTTCTGTAACTTCTATATACAGAAAGATGAATGGTAAAACGAACGACATGTAACTGCTGACAGTTGTTTTTTTTTTTTTTTGTTTTTTTTTGTTCTTTTTTTTTTTTTTTTTTTTTTTGTTTTTTGTTTTTTGTTTTTTTTTGTTTTGTGTGTGTGTGTGTGTGTGTGTGTGTGTGTGTGTGTGTGTGTGTGTGTGTATGTGTGTGTGTGTGTGTGTGTTTGCTTTGTTTTGTTTGGCTTTGTTTGTTGCTTTTTGCTTTTATTATTATTTTTTTTATTTATTTTATATTTTTTTGTTTTGTTTTTTTATTCTTTTTTATACTTTTACAATTATAAGCGAATAAATTCGGCTAAATCAATAAAGCTAACAAATTAAGACGAATGAAACCGTCTTAAACTGGTACCAAAATGTCGATAATGATCGCGCTGACGGCAGATTCCCAAACTTTATTTTTCATTTTTGTCTTGATACTCCCTTGCGTACTCGCAAATTTTCTATGCAGGCGTGCGTTGATATGCTGAAGGAAGACTTGAAAAGTAGATAATAATAAGACTGGGGGATATTGAGGAGATTAAACGAATATACAGTTAAAAACAGCTGGTGAAGTAGAGGGTTTAAAAACAACATTTAAAACATCCCTTTCGGGACCTAGCAGCGGGATTGCTGCAGTTTGCCAATTTCTTCCTTAAAAGGCATCAATGATTTGTAAACAGACAGTCGACCAAGGGAGAGCATTCTACTGGACTATAGCAAGTGGAAATGAAGAATATCTGTAGCAATTTCTTAGGTTGTGAACTTGACGGAAGGTCATTGAGTGGTAATCTTTGGATAGCCAGGCTTAGGCTGAATGTATACCGGAATGGTTATTGCCACTAGTTCGTATACAAGCCGGTAAAACAAAGAGAGTCGGAAATCTGACCTTTGTTCGAGGTCCTCGAACCTAACTTTTTCAATATTTCTGTATCAATGGACCTGTGCTTGAGGCATATTCTGGCGGCAAATTAAAGATCCCGCTACTGAGACAGTTCTACTTAACGGTCTATCCTGCTAAACCTGTCCATTGTCGAATACAACTAAATGTAGGCAAACCCGTGTCTGGCTCTTTAGCAGTCTGTTGGAATGCTGTGTTTCGTGTTTGTAGCCTCTTTTAGGTATTATCGTATTTATCAATTTCTATAAAATAATTGGCATGGCCTAACTGTCGTATCCCTGACATAGCTGTCATAGCTGTCGTGTTTATCATTCGTAGGTTTGTTCCTTTCGAGTATATGCCAGGTGGTGAGGAGTATGACTATTCAAGCTATGAGAATACAGCGATATTCTACAGTTCCATGTACCAATATATTATCATGGCCATTGTATTTTCTAGAGGCAAACCCTACAGGAATCGTTTCTATACAAACTGTAAGTATTTTTTTTTTATAATTTGCTTGTTTGAGGCTAACAATGCTGTTTTCCTGCCGATTTCTCTCAGTTCAAAACTTTTCGGGAGCAGTACAAGTATGGTACTCTACAGTTACGAAAATAGGCAAATTAAAACAAAATCTATGAAAAAGGGAACAATTTCTAGAACAGGGTTAGAATATATTGTATTTACCTCTGTACACCAGTTGAACATTTGAATTAAAAGTGTCATACGTACCTGTACAAATGTTAAAATATACATTGTCAGTTAAGATAACCAGAAAATGCCATAATTACGAAGCACAACCCTCCCGCGGCACTAAAAGAAGTGAGATAAGGAACAAATAAAGACAAAACAAACACCAGATATGAAACCACAGGCGCACAAAGTAGGAAGAACTGCAACAGAGGAACTGCCTTGGAACGGTTAGGTGGTCTGCTTGCATTTCATCTATTTGATGCCGAAAACGCCTTCTGCTATGGTTCTTCTAAGCAAACTTTAGCCAGAAGATATAAGCAGCATTGCATAATCACGCACTGATCATTGGCAGACTTAATCTGCTATTATCATGTCAGTACTGTTTTCCCAGCCCACGAACGATTCATCTTAACAATTATTTCATCATCACTACTGCTTGTGTGAAGTATAATGTGGCGATAGTAAAACGCTTCCCATCCCCCTCCTCCCCTCCCCCCCCCCCCGCCTCCCCCTATTATTTAGTTTAGTGTAATTTATACTTTCTGGTCATTCAGGATTATTGATACCATTGTAAGTAATTCTTAAAATAGAATACTGCTTAAACCGATTTTATAGGGCTCAGGTAGCTTTACGCATTTCAGCACTGCTCCTAAAAATATTCAACATTTCACCTTAAGTGAAGGTTTAACACCAGTAAAATCCAATAAACCCCGATTCGGAATATTTTCTACAAACCGTCCTCAGTGGTAGTTCTTGTATTGTTTGTTCTTATTGTGCATTGTGACTGCGGTTTTTTTTTTTTTTTTTTTTTTTGTTTGTTTTTTTTGTTGTTGTTGTTGTTTTTTTTTTTTCTTGTTTTTTTTTTTTGTTTTTTTTTTCGTGCTTTGTCTGATCGTTGTCGTGTTGTGTTTAGTGGATTTTATCTAGCAATGAGTGTCATTGGTAGGCTGTGTTCTGTATTTGTGGCTCTTACGGATATATTCAATACTTTCTTCCTTCTTGCTCCCCAATTTCATTTATCGTCACTACATGAGGTGTTAAGTTCTGTCTGGCAGCCGTAAAAAGTCTCCCCATAATGTAGTTTACTTTAGTTAAATATTTTCTGCCCGCCCCCACATCCCCCCCTCCCTCCCTCCCTCACACACACTCAGGATCACTGGGTCCGTTGCAAATAGGATTCAAAAGGAATGTCTGAAATAAAGGGCTACATAAGCTAGCGCTAGAGGGCGTGAGAGGCGTTTCATATTATATTCTGCTCATGAGCAGAATAAGCCAAACAAAAAGGTAAGAAAAAAGCCCAGGGGGTGCCACAACCACAAACCGCAGCCCTTCCCAGACCCCTAGAGGAAGAGGAAACCGACAAATCCAAACAAACACAAATCGAACAAACGTACGAAAAGCACCAAGATTAGCTCTCTCTTCCCCAATTGAGGTTATCGCAATACTAAAAGGACTGAAAAACACAAGAACAAAATGACACACGGAAAGACATACAACAAATCGCCTCGTAGAATAAACCACAAAGCAACAAAGTGTAAGACTAACACCGGGATCACCGCCTTAGAACGGTCAAACCGTGGAAGCTCTTTTCGTTTCTGTCGTGCATTCCTTGCTTCCGAAGAGTCCGTTGTCATTTAGTTTATTTCACTCAGTCATGGGTAACAACATTGCTGCACGCTTAACCTGCACGATGACGAGTCCGACCACTGACTCTTAGATAAACAGCTTAGTCCTAAACATGTTAGATAGCTGAGCACCGACGTAACATTGATCCGATAATATCTACTTATAATTCTAGATTGGTTTGTTGCAAACTTGGTAGCGTGTGTGGGCATATCTGTATGGATAAACATCTATCCCGGAGAGGCAGTTGCAAACTTTTTTAAGGTAGGAAGATATGCCATATTTTCGCGGGCACCAGACCCAATCTTTAGACTATTTAGGGGCTTAACGTGGCTCTGGTTGTATCAGATCTAAAGTTCTTTTGTTTACTTGACCTCTGTTTTTACAATTGATTTTCATTAGAAATACGTGTCCCGTCTTAAATACATGTTAGTCTTTAGCACTTTCTAATCAGCAAATAAAAATTAGTGAATGCTGTGTTTTTATACAGACCACAAACCTGTTATTGCATTTTGTTTATTTCGTTACGAACTTTTGGCAGCTTGAATGAAATGTTAAGTCTAATTGTTTGTGAACAAATATTTCAAATCATTGTCTAGTGTTATTTATGCTGAACAGATCAAGGATGAAAGTTTTCAGTGAGCAATTTTACAAAGCGTCCTAAATTATTTTTGAGGTTTTAAAGAAAACGACAAAACCGTTTTTATATTAAGAATAAAGAAAAATGTCAGTTCATGTCTTGGTGGCAGGGATCGTAGCAGAGCAACATAGAGAGAGAGAGAGAGAGAGAGAGAGAGAGAGAGAGAGAGAGAGAGAGAGAATTATTGACAGTTTAAATTGAGAATTTTCTGTCTCTAAATCTCTAACTAAATTATGTAGCCATTTTTTTTTTTTTTTTTTAATTAATTTTGATTATCAGTATCAGTAACCTGCCTTATAAAAAATAGTTATAATAGTAGTTACTTTATTTCCTTCTATTTTATTAGGTCAAAGTGCCACCAAGTGTAGCATACCGCTTTTTATTTGTTGGTTTTGCTACAATTAACCTGATGTTATGCCTTCTGCTTGAGGTGAGTTTATTTGTCAAGCACGGGTACAAGTTAATTACTCTTACGAGAAATTTGCATTATCCAGCATATGTATAAGTAATTCCACTAACGGCGCCACAGCTTGCACAACCTTTCGAAGGATCCTGCTTTGATGAGATGATGCACTAAAATTATTCGTATTAACTATGTTAATGTTACTATTTAACTGCTCAAATTATGTTGCCTCTTAATTACGTGCTGACAGCCGGATAATTATATAACCTGCAAAACTATATACTGAAATAAATTATTAGGGAGCGGGCCCCGTAGCCTATGAGAAAGGAGAGCTGAATCTTAATCCAATAGGCTTCTCACCGCTGTGCTTCGAGCCTCGCTCGGGTCACATGTGGGAATGCCAAGTTCTGCTTACGAATGATCAGGTTGTTTTCCCCGAGTTCTCCGGTTTTCGCCCACCTTTGATGAACGATCGGCTAGATATAAGTGAAATATTTTGAAAGGGCCATAAAAATATTAGGGAAATAATGATTTTCTCAGATAGAACAAAAATTTGTATTTTGTTTACTTCGTTACGAACTTAGTAGTTTGAATGAAATGTTTAGTCTGATTGTTTGTGAACAAATATTTCAAATTATTGTGTAGTGTTATTTATACTGAACAGATCAAGTATGAAAGTTTTGAAGTGAGCCGTTTTACTAAAGAGTAGAATTTTATTAAAAAAAAGTATATCGTGTAATATTGGCATTGCTTTTCTTTATTACGCCGTAAACCAAAAAATAGTGATTTACTTTATTAGATAATTTATATATGTTAAATCGGCTCCGGGCTCTTTTCGGGATTCTAATAAAGATAAATGAGGGTCACGAATGAGGCATAATGGGCCCAAACTAGTTAGTCATGCCCAGAAAACTTGGTGGTCCAGCTGTGTTCAAATTTGAGAGTGTTTTCATTGCTCAAAAGGGACTTTCATTTTAGAATCTGTTGATCGCATTTAATACATTCATGATATATATACAATGTCTCTTATTGCAGATGTATGTGCTAGAGAGCGAGTTTATAACAATCAAATGCCAGCGAAAGTTAAATCATTTGTTTTCGACATCAGTACCAAAGTAAGTACAGTCAAATTTCAATGGCTCGAACATCTTTGTGGCCATGAAAATATGTTTTAGACAAAGGTAGTTCTAGCCACTGAGGTTTAATCTTAGCGCCAGATCAAGAGGCAAAGGATGTTGTTCAATCTGCTATACAATAATGTTATGTGAAATTTACGCATTAGAATTGCCTTTATGAGGCGACTCTTATGAGTACACAACACACGTTTTCATAATAACGTAAGAGCCTTTCCCTAAAGTATCCCTAAATAGTTGTTTTCTTGAGCTACTGAAAGAATTTTCTATAGACTCAAAAAGAAGCGCGAATCAGCCACGGTAACGAACCAGCATCTGTTCGAGTCATTAACCCTTGTCCTACAGAACCCTGATATATGCCTTTAGAAAACATTGTAGATCCAGATCAGTTGGCTTCTTCAGATCTGCGCTGTTTGTTATTCAGTATGTGAATGTGTATCAATAACCTGGATCAAGTCGTCTGCTTGGCTGACAATCAGAAATGGGCGTGATTTTAATTTATTCAGCACGACAAGAGTTAAAGTTTTACTGTATCACTAAATTATAAATAAGACTTATCACGTAAAGAATACTTGCAGTGCATCTGTCAAACATAACGTGTGCATAACGTAAACGTAGTAGCTACCTAAGCAAAACTCTGAGAGTGTTCCGCGACCGTTATTATTTAGTTATTTTGTAGACCTCTGCAATAACAATAAAATATCCTGTGATCGCATACGCTGACAAGAAAGGCCCAGGTGAGCGAGTGTATCCACACGACCCAATCAGGGTTTTTATGGTATATGTACACTTACAATAGTACTTTTTGCCATAGAATGTATTGACGAAAAGGGAAGGATCTGTTAAGACTGTAACACACAGCCTTAGTACAATCTTGATGGACCTTATTTCATGATGATAAAAAATTGCCACATACCCATCTGGATAGACAGAAACGGTTTTCTTTACACATTTCCTGATGGCAGGTGCAAGGAGGACACGCTTCCGCATTTAACTATACGCAGTGAGCAGTAAAGACAAGCTTTATCAGTGACAAGTGTTCCCTTACGATAAAATGTTGGTTCAAACACAATACCTGTGTACTGATATTGCTCCTGTTCTTGCATGGTACATAATAATGAATGTTTGCTTGGTGTATAATTCTTGTTACCGTGTGATCCGAAATAAAAGCATTAATTTGTAAATGGGAAGATCCTGCTATTGATAATATGCTTAAAGAGAACAGTCTACTTTAGTATAATTATATAACATTCTATATAATAATTGTCCATATATCTGGTTTACTTAAAGCTCCAAATATTTGTCGTCACTATTGCTAATGTCAAGTGTTGTGTGGCGGCTGTAAAACTTCTCCCCGTACCTAACTACAGTGTACTTTATCATTTCTGTCTCTTCGGGATCACTGAGCCCAATTTAAGTAACTCTTAAAATAGTGTATGTCTAAACTCCGGCACTCGTGGACGTGAGCAGCGTTGTTTATTTCAGCACTGCTCACTAACATAGTAAAACCAAATATTTTGTATGTCTATTTCTTTCGACGGACCTATCACTTCGAAAATAATACATTGCGAAAACACGCCTATTCCAATATATTGAAAAATTCACCAAAAAAAACAAATTCTGACAAATTTTCAGATAAAAAAAACTCTGATATTTTTCATATTTCTGCGCGAAAAAAAAGAAAAATATTGTATACCCCTGCAAACCCAAGTTTTACTATATAACAGCGGGGTTTAAGGGGGTCTAAACTATATAGGCGTGTTTTCGTGATGTCTGTGTTGTACTTTTCAATAACTTTGTCTTCGTCAAGCGAAAACGTGCATGTGCAAAATGTGAACACGCCCGGTGTTTCATCTGGGCATTTGCTCTCCATTTAAATATTCTGTAGTATCTAATATTCGTTAGCGGAGAGAGAATGCCCTCAACACGAAAACACGCCTATATAATTTTGACCCCCTTAAACCCACTTATATATAGAAAAATTGGAATTTACAGGGGTATATATTATTTTTTTATTATTTTGCTAAAATTGATTGTGGGTATTATTAGAACCGCCTTGCCGAGGCGGTTGTAATGAGTACCCACAATCTATAGTTTGAGAAGAAATACGAAAAATGTCAGAACATCTTATCTGAAAATTTTCCTTGTTTGGTTGTAATTTTTTCAATATATTTGACTATGCGTGTTTTTGTAATGTGATTAGACTGTGCGGATGTGCAGGCTCTTCTGAGCATTTGCTGTTCATATTGGCCCGAAAACACGTGTTCGCCTGTCGCGGCATAATTATTGTTGCTACAACACAATGGCCGTAAACTCGTTTCATATATTTTCAGACACGAAATAATAACTAAAGAGCTAGCATCAAACACAAAGTGGCCTCCAGCACATTCAGATTCTGGTGGTCTTGGGGGTGTTCTTCAAAGACTGCACAGTGCATTTGAGAATGTAGCAGCTGCCAATGATGTAGAAGGTGATTCAAATAGCCTATTAGATTCTGATGCGGAAGTTGGTACATGCAACAAATCAGGCACACAACATGAAGGAATAATAATGATTTTTTTAGGTTTTCATTAAGGCAGATGCATGTGCGCTATTGGTAAAACGCCAGCCGTGGAACTGCCGCTAAACTTTCTGAAAACAACCTTTCTTGTGCACAGTTAAATATAGGTAATAATTCAGACCAGCATATATTAGCACAAACTAACTTTCTTCAAGACGAACTGTGCAGGGTTACGGATGTTACAAATAAGTACATAAAGGCATAATGTTGCTGTGGAAATTACCATGGAAATAGTAATGTTTTGGCAGAGTGAATACAACGGCATTATTGTAACGCATATTGTTTGCTAACTGTTCCGCTGTTGTATTCATTTTTGATTGTATGTTAGTTATTGCAATCGTGACATTGTGTCTTGCCGTTGTTTGTTATTCATATTTTCTTCTTTTAGAGGCTTGGTAAGGCCCTGCGTCGTGGTTGTTGGCCTTTCTAGCTAGCTGTATTTATATTTGTGTCCTGCAATATAAGATAATTTCTAGGTCATCGGTATACAGTCTACTAGCCACGACACCGCCTTAATGATATTAAGACGTAATAAGGAACTCATTCTTTAGATTCGGATTTTCGGATAGCCATCAAATCAGGGTTGAACCCACCCAGGAGTTGTACTGTTGGTTGATTCAAGGTATTATTATATTGCAATTCCAATTCATTTGTATGGTCTCGTTTTTATGCAGTGCTGTTTTGTGTAATACAAGAATTTTCTTATCAACGTTAACTCTCGCATATGCTGTTGACCGCTGATGAAATGTGCAGCAGAGCATTGTTCCTCAGAGCGGAACTTATTTTACATTTCAGATTCCAGTACAGAGGGTACACAGCACATTCATACATCACACCAAAACACACAGTCCTTGGCGCAGACAGAAGGCAGAACTACAACAACAAGGATTGAAAATGTATATTGTTATGTGTCTGACAAAACTAATGATGCGGACATAAAGAAAATATCAACACATTTGTAACACTCTGACGTGAACACGGGAAACTGTGAAAGGCTTGCAACACCATAATGTAGACAATAACAAATTTGAAGAGCTTGCTACGTGGTGATGCGTAGGTTGGGACCAAACAATGAGCTACTAAGACATAGTCTCGCGTCTGAAATATATTCCAGTGAACTTTACTTGGACATCGATGCATTATTATATTAAGTTATAACTGAATATGCAAATATTGTCAGATATATCTTATAATTTGCTGGTACTAAATTGGGCGGTTCTCGCTTTAAGGGTCGACAGTAGAGACAATGTTAGTTTGGAACACTTTGGAACACACAGACGTGCTGACCATAGAACATAACAAATATATGTTTATTTTGTCCCGAAGAAGACAACAGAGTCGCTTAATGGAAATATGTTGGATTAAATATATGTGTCTGTATTTAGACACTAAAAGAACAAATTAAAATATTGTAGAATTTATAATATATAATCTAATTGCATAAAAATGATAAATTGATGTTGTTTTTTTTTTTTTTTTTTTTTTTTTTTTTTTTTTTTTGTTTTTTGTTTTTTTTTTTTTTTTTTGATTATTTGTTCACTTTGTTTACAAATAAATACATTATAGTGGTATCATATAAAAAGCGTGTCTCAACTGTTACTAACTTCATACTAATATGAATGCCCTACTAATGTAAAACCTTGAAGAACATCGTTAAAAGAACATCAGGACTGCGTTTAAAAAAGCGAAACGTTCCCGGACACTCGCGAACTTTTGCAGTCTTTCCGTTCAGTTGTAATAATTCTCTGCCGACGGTAGCAAGTATCCAGGAACTATCCATTCAGCTGCTTTTCGCACAACCAAAGTTGCAAATAAAATTTACATGTTTCTGTCTGTGATAAGAATATGGAAAGGTTTACTATGCTGATAGAAAGTAATCGATTCCTTGCCGAATGAATAGTTATTGATATAATTTATTCGATCTTATTTAAAATCTCTTCACTGACAATAATGGTTTCTCTCTCTTTCAAGTTATTTTAGAATGGTTTACAACGTTCAGAAGATGCTAAATAATTTCTGAAGAATGTTCTCGAAGAATCTGAATACCGCAAACCAGATACACACACACAAACACACACACACACACACACATATGAATACCGCAAACCAGATATATATATATACACACACACACACACACACACACATACACACACACATATGAATACCGCAAACCAGATATACACACACACAGACACACAGACACACACACACACATATATATATATATATATATATATATATATATATATATATATATATATATATATATATATATATATATATGTGTATATATATATTAAACGGTTATGTACGGTTAAGATGTCTCTTGAGTTACGTTCAGAAAACAGAGTTGTCACCTTTTGAGTAAATGGCTTCTGACTCTGCTCAGCGTCTGTGCTTTAGTTACTGTACAATTGTAAGTGTCTATCTTTCCCTTTGATGTAGACAATGTGATTCTGATTGCACCGGTTCCTGTCTACCTATTTACTTTTAATAAAAACGTTGAGCAATACCTGATTCCTTGATTTATTCAAATATAATAACCTATTGCATGTTCCTTTACAGGTATAATTAAGAATATTGGATTTATAGACACCAAATTCAAGTATAATAATTATTTTGACAGTAACGCGAATAAAAAGAAGAATTATGGTGTGCGCAACAATCAAAGCCTGGGCCAGTCTGCTGTTAGGTATTTTGGTAGCGCTGTGCTGGGCAGTCAGTGATCGCAAATAAACACAAAATTCAATGGTTACATCAAACAAACGCTCTCTCTGTCTCTGTATCTGTATTTGTCTCTGTCTCTCCTTTCTCTCTACACAAACAGACATATATATTTTGACAAAAAATGAAAGTCAGATTCCACTACAATATAAATTTATTTTAGGCTAACCGGTTTCAGGTATTAACAATTTTCAAACCCATAAATAATTCCTGTATATAATCATAAGCGCTAACGTTGTCAAGGTAATTTTAATGTAATTAACTGTGACGTAACGTCTTTGGACTTCCTGTGGAGTCTCATTACTGCAACAAATGTAATTCAGGCGTCTCTGCTTAAAACACGTTAAAGCGAATTTAAATCAGGTACGCGGTTCGGGCCTCAGACTCAATGACGGCCTCTTCGTAAAACTTTAACCAGTGGGGTGGGGCTTGACGATATGTCTTTGGCCTGGCCCGCCGTGGTTCAACTATTGTTTTTTATTTACTCTGGCAAACAGTAGAATTAGGCCATGAGTACTCGTCTTTGTTTATTATAGTGATTAATTTGATTTTTATGTTTTCGCTTTGATGCATTGACAGAGTTGGGAGCCTTTATGCGAACCGAATTTTTATGTATTTCTGTATCAAGAGTAGCATCGGGACCCAGGGTGAAGTTAGCTAGCTGTAAAAGTGCTTTAAACCCCCCGGTGGTTTGCTCTACCGACCGTTCTAAGGCGGTGGTCCCGGTGTTAGTCTTACTCTTTGTTGCTTTGTGGTTTATTCTACAAGGCAATTTGTTGTATGTCTGTCCGTGTGTCATTTTGTTTTTGTGTTTTTCAGTCCTTTTAGTATTGCGATTACCTCGCTTGGGGAAGAGGGAGCTAATCTTAGTGCTTTTCGTACGTTTGATCGGTTTGTGCTTGTTTAGATTTGTCGGTTTACTCTTCCTCTTGGGTCTGGGAAGGGCTGCGGTTTGTGATTGTGGCACTCCCTGGACTTTTCTCTTACCATTTTTTTTATATTTTGGAATGAAAATCTTTTCTTTCTCTTTTCGGTCTATTATGCTATCGCTATTCATTTAAAAAAAGGAAACATAAAATATTTGGGGTCAGTGTTTGAGCAAGAAGCAATATGTCCACTATCCGGGGTCATTCTTAAGTGTTCATGCCTTATATGTTGGTTATAAAGCGTGGTTCTGTTTCGTAAGTTGTTAGTTTCTCCTATGTAATATTTTCTACAACCCCGTCATTCAATGACGTAGATAACATTCTTGACTGTACAAGTCATATTAGTATTAATATTAAATTGTTTTCCTTTAAAGTTAAAGGACGCTCTTTCTTTTAAATATTTGCATAGTCCACATCTTTGTTCTTTACATTTTGTTACTGTACATTTTGTTTCATCTTTATTTGAAAATTTTGCTTTAGTTAGTAATTTCCCTAAGTTTGGTGGCTAGCGTTTACTTTTTAGAAAAGTTTTATTTGAAAGTAATGTTTTCAGTTATATATATAAACGTAATCATCCATACTGTATATATAACAGTAAAACCTTTTGAGGCGATTGAAGACTGGTTTTATAGATATACAACCCTCGCTTTTGATCCTGATAGAGTTCTAGCTAATTATAATTCTTCGACCGTGGAAGGGTTTTCTCTAACCCAACGGCCGAAACGTTGGATATGATGTTGTGTTTATGTGAAATAAATGTATTTGAAACTGCAGGATGAAAAAAATCCAGAGCAAACGGAGATGACAGTCAGAAGTTTTAAATATGCATAGGAGCTCCTTCAGCATTTATTTTGCTTTCCTTGATGAGTGCATTCATTGTTTTCTCCATGCACAGTACTGTGAACGACTGCCATAAATTCCGTCAGTACAATGTTAGAACTTCTGCGTCCTCGGATTCAAAAGCGGAACGCTCTGTAAATATTTACTGTGCTTCCGTAAGTTGTAATGAATAGTTGTTACTTAGAGATAAGTCGGAGCTAAATGATTGTCCTAGCCAGACAGTTTCATTGTCAATAGAAGGAATATGAATTGCATAAAAAGCATGACGTTGTAAAACGTTCATTATTTTATCAATACATCGTTTCTGTTTCCTCGTCTTCATTTATTTTTCTCCATGAACACACACGGCGAGGCGTTTCTAATGAGTACCAACAGCATCTACTTTTGTGCCGGTTGTGGCTCATTTTATTCCGATTGACTTAAGTACATGTAGTTCTGCGTAAGCCACGACGTATCTGCCGGAGCTGAAAGCAGAGCTACATATAACTATTCATGAAACAAATTATTATGTTATTTATCGGTGAAATGAAGGCCGTGGGCACAACATTTATACATGATCATATAGGTGTGTACAAGCACCAAATCCCTAGCGATGAAGAAATGGCAACTAGTGTATCGGTTCGATAATCGGCGGACTGTTGAAGCGCTTTCGGTCGAAGAGAGATACAATTCAGCACAAGAAATTCAAAGCACAACCAAGGCACAATCTCCGGCTAACAAGGTGTTTGCCATTGGAGATTGGAACACCAAAGGTGTACTTTTGATGCCCTTTTTATCAAAAGGGAGTACAATGCGTGGCGAGTACTATGCAACATACTTGACCGAATGAGAACCTCAATCCGTTAACAAAGTTGTTAGCTAATTATTTCTATCTTGAAATATGGCAAATACAGCAAAAGCTATTTATATTTTTGCAGCAAAAATATCAATGTATTTGAAATAACTTAGCTACAACAGTTAACGACTTTGTCATTAACGAGGTCGTTTAGCTAACGATGCTTTAAACAACCGTCCTAAACGGTTAACTATCTAAAGGAGTTCATCTTCGGCAAGATAATGCAAAAGTCCACAATTGCTGGGTTTCAGTCAATGTGTTAGAGCAATGTGGGTATGAAACAATATTACCCCCGCCTGTTGGCTAAGGATATTTTTATTTTTCTGATATTAAAGCGAGATATATGATGAATATGGCAAGACAGTGGTTGAGGAGTGGGTTAATGTAAAGGACTCCTTATTGTTCAACTGACATACTTATTTGGCGTCTCAAAATACAGTCGTCATCAAACTGCCAGCGGAAGATTGTGTCTTGAACGTCTTTGACCTCCGGGAACCAGATACTACCCACTGACAACTGTTTGCTTTGTTTTCTGGGCCCAGTTGTTCAAAGCTAACGATGTCGTTAGTTAACGATTCGTTTAAATTTACATCGAGTGATACGCAAATAAACTGAATTTTTTTGCTGAAAAAATGTGAATAGCTTTTGCAGTGCAAAAGCTACTCACATTTTTTCAGCAAAAAATATCGGAATATTGTGTATTGAATCCACTAAAACAGTTAACGAAATGACCCTTAACGAGCTCGTTAAGCTAACGACGCTTTGAACAACTGGGCCTTGGTATACTGTTAACATTTTAATTTGGCGGCAGCAAATTTTGGCGGGTTTTTTTTAATGAGTGGACCTCTTGGCGGATTTTTACTTTGACGGATTTTCTCAAGTAGTCATGTGTGTCTTATACATGTAGGTTTTACACGGTGATTTACAAGTCAACACGATGGTGTTCAAATGTACTGAGTTAGCTGTAATTTTCTTTCTTGGTACGTGAGTCAATTACTAATTATACTTGTAATGTTTGACAAATAATTGTCAAGATGTACTTGCTTTATTTGGCCCTATTGAGCCGGTTGATGACTCGATCGTTATCTGTCTTTATTTTCAGTTGTTAAACAAGTGCGCAAGAAGTATGTGCATTTTTTGCATTTGTTATGGGTAATTCAATTCCCTTGACCGACTAACGTTGTACAATGTGTCTGTGTATTGTATGCACTTTTGCATTTGTCATGGGTAATGCCCTTGACCGACTGACATTGTATGCAAATACATCATACTTGCGATATGTATTGGAAATATAGTTTTTGTCAGTTTGTTAATCTTCTCTTTGATCTTTATCAGATATGTGCATTAATGTAACATGTAAGGATACAAGGATATATACAACTGATCTATCTATCTATCTATCTATCTATCTGTCTGTCTGTCTATCTGTCTGTCTGTCTGCCTGTTGTCTGTCTGTCTATCCATCCATCCATCCATCTATCTATCTATCTATCTATCTATCTATCTATCTATCTATCTATCCATCTATCCTAAGACACCATATACCGTATTAACCGTATGTATTCGAACAGACAGGCCCAAGCAAGCATTGTAGACCCAGATGGGACGCCACAGGGGGCGACGTCTCGTCAGGGTTTACACTGTCACTCATCCAGAAATTTTAGACACAACATCGGGTAGTAAGTATGGCAAGGAGTTGAAGTGTCCGAATATTTAGAGTAAATAAGGTACAAACGAAAACTACTTATAGATCTGGGTACACTTTAGTACAAGAGGGTAACAGCTATATTGGCATATCTATGAAGTCGTAAATTGATATGTATAACAATTCAACCCATACCCTAGTATAAATGGGCCGCGCCATAAGTAAACGTGTCTTCAGGCATATGCGGGCAGCGAAGGCCCTGATCAGACTGCGCATACGCGCAGTCTGATCAGGCCTTCGCTGTCCGCTGACAGAAACATTGGACACACTAGAGTGTATCAATGTAGAGCAAATGTCGGGATGAGACTTTGCGCATGCGCGGGATACATCTAAATCTCTGCATTTTGCGGGTATTAGAATGCATATTTTTTCTTGGCGCGGCCCAAATGTAGTGCAAAGTGACAAAATGTCCCTTATGTCTTTTGTGCTCAACGAAGGCCCCGTTTAACTTGTGCGTGCGTAGAATCTGATCAGGGCATTGTTGTTTGCCAATATGCTCTACATTACATGATCTTTCTGTGGGTGACGAAAAAGAAAAAAGTTCATGGCGAGCCTGTGCGAATGTTTAAGCTAAGGCCGTGATCTATGAGGACACTTGTCCTGGGTTTGCATAAAATCCTGCATTTATGGAGTCAAGTACAAGCATAAATATCGTAACGACCCTTAACTATTGGAACAGAATAACAGAATCGCTATTGTCTTGCAGAAACGCTTACCTGTGCATGAGGTTGAGTGTTTAAACAGCAGTTGTTTTAACAACAGTTTTTCGCTGATTGATCCAAGGCGATTCGTCTGTTGAAGTTCTTATAATTGTGCCGTTGTGTCTTACTAGTTGATCATCGTCTCTTCTTCAATCACGTAAACACGCCTATATAATTTTGACCCCATTAAATCCCACTTTTATATAGTAAAACTGGGGTTTACAGGGGTATATATTGTTTTCTTAATTTGCTAAAATAAACATAGATTGTGGGTACTCGTTAGAACCGCCTCGACGAGGCGGGTCTAACGACTACCCACAATTTATGTTATGAGCAGATACACACAAAATATCAGATTTTTTTATCTGAAAATTTTCCTTGTTTGGTTGTAAAATTTTCAGTGTATTTGAATAGGCGTGTTTTCGTAATGCAATGCATCCTCACAGCCTCGTGAGTGTGACCTTTCCTGGGTTATTTCCCTTATTTTTTAGTTGCATGTCATTACGAAAACATGCCTATTCAAACATAATGAAAATTTTACAACCAAAAAAAAAAAAAAAAAAAAATGGAAAATTTTCAGAAGAAAAAAAATCTGACATTTTTTAAATTTCTTTTCAAAACATAGATTGTGGGTACTCGTTAAAACCGCCTCGCCGATGCGGTTCTAACGAGTACCCACAACCTATGTTTTTTGCGCAGAAATAAGAAAAATAATGCATACCCCTGTAAACCTCAGTTTTTACTATATAAAAGTGGGGTTTAAGGCGGCCAAAATTATATGGGCATGTTTTCATGATGTACTCAGTAGAAACATGATTTTACGAAAATCCCTATCTACGGAAAATATCCGAGAGCAGCTGTTGTGATAATAACAGAAGTTACGTTTAACCCATTTATACCGAACGGACTCTTGTACTTTACTCCTCGGGCCGGTCCATTTACAATATAAAGGGTGTGGTTAGTTTTTATAATTACCATGTTATATAGAAATTCCTGTTTTTATCGCAAACAGTTTAGATCATGATCAGCGCCGCCTTTTATGGGACGCTAGGCTTAAATGGGTTGAAAGCGCACACGCACGCACACACACACACACACACACACACTAACTGGCATTAATGGTAGTGATAAAGGTAGTTGAAATGGGCGCAGAGCCAAATCCTTTCCTCTGATGCCTTTTAAACTTTTTCGGAGTGGTACAAATATACTGATTAATTGTTGGGTGAACAGAGAGGGCTTGGTTTCGACTATACTCAAGTTGTCTTTTGACACAACCGAAATGGTAACCTATGCCCAGAGCTGCGTTCATGAAAGCAAATCACTCGCGAGAGTTTTCCCCATTTGCAAACCGTTTTATGTGACCTCAAATTACAGAGTAGCCGTTATTTTCGTTGAATTCATGATGATAGATAGAATAGATGTATCAATGATATTTATAAGGAACGAATATATAATATAAACCCAGTAAACTTTTCCATATTTTTTTACAACAAAGCATATAAAGCATTTATTCGCACAGGCATCCATTTCGTTGTGCCAAAAAGACAGCTTGAAATAATTTGCAGACATTTTTACCCTCCACCGAATTTTTTTACAACTGAACGAAAAGTTTGCTATAATTTGCCAGTAACCGCGAACGGATCGCCTAACAGAACGCAGCCCAGGTATGTCCGTTCCAAACATCACGAAAACATACCTATAAATTTTGACCCCCTTAAACCCCACATTTATATCAAACAGGGGGTTACGGGGGTATACATTATTTTTCTTATTTCTGCTAAAAAACATAGAATGTGGGTACTCGTTAGAACCGCGTTGGCGAGGTGGTTCTAACGAGTACACACAGTCTATTTTTGAGCAGAAATATGGGCGCACCTCGGGTTTACCGGGCGCAGAAAATTACATGAAAAAGGCGCTTCGCGCGCATAACAGCGCGCGTAGCGCACCGTAGACATGCACAGCATGTCGCATGCTTCGCACGCAAAATACTCTACATAGAGACACGCGATAGCATGTCGATCTCGTTTGAAAGCGAATAAAATGCAAAAATAACCTCAGAAATGAATTCTTCGTGCGATTTTATGTTCATACCGAAGTTCGGTATGTGATACCGAAAAGTATTAACGTCCTGGATAGTTCTGCAGATGGTTAAAAATCGGTCAGCTGTTTCCATTCAATAATTTTGGCGTCACATGACAATGTTTCGACACTGACCTATCGGAGCGATCTGATTGGCCGTGACGTATCTAGACGCTGCGAGGAGCCGTATTTGTAAACAATGAGCTGTCAAAACAATGTCCACAGTTGACCTCAATCTCTGAACGGTTAACATCGCTTAACCAACGATTAACCATGTCTGATTCCGTTATGCTTGGTGTACTCCTCAGGGTTCTGAGCGAATAGAAGTATGTCGGCACTCCACTTTGGAGGATGTCCGACAGAAAGGATTTAGTTCGGGTTGAACTAACCTTTTAAAGTTACCAACACCGAGATTTTACAAGAATGGGGCTGAAAGCAGGAGGCAGCCTGCTCCCTCTGCTGGCGAGTGGCCTCGCCAGCCCACAGCTGCTAGACATCAACCGATGACCAGATCGACGCCTACAGCACGCCGAGAAGCGGAGGAGAAATCACCGCCAGCAACACATAGAGATCAATACACCAGCTACCATCACAGTAACAAGACCACCAAAGACAGCAAAGCACACGCCATCTCCTCCAATTATCCAGAAACCAAGTACACCGCCTCCTTCTCCAGGGTCTCCACGTGCCAAGAAGCCTAGAATCAAGTCGCCGAAGTATACGACTAAACAGCCGAGATGGAGAATGAATACCCTATTCACGAGAAGTACGACCTCCAGGACGTCTACGCCACCACCTACAAGGTCATCGTGAAAGCTACAAGACAGCCCAGAGAAGACAAAGAAATCAGCATAGATCTACCAGCATCCTTCATCTACCACAGAGAGAACAAAGACTGGATACTGATCAAGGGGCCTACAAGCAAATTCTACGATGACCCGTGGTATAGCAACATCGGGATGCTGATTGGGGCGACCGGCGTATAATAGACCTACACTGCGTATTGGTACGACGTCCTGAAAGAATCTTGTCAGGATACTTTAGGGGAAGTGGAGGACTACCACTACTTCGGCTCGTGCCGCCAAGTTACCATAGCATGACTTACTCTAAGTATGTCAGCTGGCGGCACGCGGACCTGGGTGAGGACACCCAATAGGTCCTAGGGTGAGGACATCCTCTCGGCTCCTGAGTGAGGAAACTCTCTCTGCTCCTTGGTGAGGACACCTCTCGGCTTTTGGGTGAGGACACCCTCTCGGCTCCTGGGTGAGGACACCCACCTTGCACCCTTTCCGGCGCTCGATCGATCAACATGTGACTAGTGTCTGAAACTTTCGCACGACTCGAGCTGAGTGCCTAATGCATTATGCAGTCGGAATTGACACGCATTAGTTTCGAGATTAAAAACTCAAACTTTTCGGCCGACAGTAAAAATTCTGCATCTTACAGGCTGGACTACTACTCACGCACAAGGTCTAGACATGCCCGCACCGTGTCTGGACATGCACGCATCCCGTGTCTGGGCGAGGTGACCTAGTTATGAATTATAATTAGGCTCCGTTTCAAGCCAACCCAGTAGTCCAGTAAAACTAATCCGGAATTTCCGGCGCTGCCTCTATGTGACTCAGTTGCCTGGTAGCGTTTAAAATCTGATTAGTCAGTCAATCAAAACAATGTCACGCGTTAACGACGACATCTATGAAAAAACACGGGATACTTTAGGTTTTATTAATGACAGATTTCTATCTGTCATTCCTTGCTGGCAGAAGCGTTCTCAAGTTGCTTCCGGCTTTCACTACCACTGAAATATGTGTCCGCTCAAAATGTAGTCCGATGCTATTAATATCTTTATAGCGCCGTGCAATTTTTAAAGCAGGCGACATTCAGAATTCTCCCTTATTTGCAGAGAAAACCAGACTAAGCATTTCATATGAATTGTTTGCCAACGGATGAATCGCATGAAATTCTCTGATATAATAAGACAAAAAATAAAATTGACATCTGCTACAGTCGTTGTATGCAGTCTAAGGGTTAACATATCAAAATACTTGTGTATCAATACGCCTGCGCTGGACTAAAGACGTGGCGCGAGAAACTAGACCGTAAGCCACTGTTACCAGCAATATAAACACTGTCTAATCAGCTATTACTCTCCAAATTAGATTCTGAAGATTTTTTATGCTTGATAATAAAAGAAAAAAAGGCTGTGCTCATAATCATGCTGCAAAGTGTTTTCTCCGATATTATCTGAGTGCGTTAGATATATAGGTTGTAAGGTTGATCTGCGCAATTTGTTGTTAGCTATTAATAGAACAGGCGCTGCCTCATAATCCGCGTGTCAAAAATTAGCAGATATTTTTTACCGTAAAACATAATTTCATGCAAATTGTCTCAAATGAGGAATCAGCTAGCATGAAATGTCAAATGCTGTCTCCTTGGGAAAATAAAGACAATATTTCAAAATATGGTATGATAAAACTTTTACACAGAGCACTTGCCCATTTGTCTGACGTGTGTAAAAAATTCAATACTGTCGGATTAAAGGGACAGGGCTTTAGTCAAACATTACAAGATGTAATCTCGCTGTTGTTGATTTGCTTAACATTAAAATATTTTATCTGCGGCATTTTAATAAAAAGGATGCTTGGGTTTAAAGTGTAACTATTTATCAGAAAAAAAGGAAAGTGTTGAAAATCTCTATTGCTACTTTGGTTATTTCCTCTTATTGAACGCTCGATTGTGAAAGTGAAAGTAGACAACAAGTTGGCTTCTTTAAAAAGAACCCAACGAAAGGTTCGCATCTTGTTTTAAATTTGCAGGTTTGCACAGCAAATTTAATGCCGTCATTTGCAACCATTTTTTAAGTACAGGTATTAAGTTATTGAAGAGAATTTATCACAATTTTAGCTCTTTATTGCATGTGATAACTGGCTTTTTGCAACATTTTGAGACAAAATATTTCTTTTGAAACTTCAAAACATCAAGTGGAACTTCATGGCACTATATATATATACCTCTGCAAGCATTTGATATCTGAATTTGTAGTACTACATTTTTAAACAAATGTGAAACCTTTTTATTGGACGGGTTTTCAAAAATCTGTCCTTTAAAATAGCGAACCCCGGCATGAATTTCTGATAGAATCTGTCATTTCAGTGCCTTTTGGCGCTTTGATTTTGTGACTTCAAGATAAAAGTGTTATTGGTAACTTTGATGGGGAACGTCCACGTTGTTTAGAGGGTAGAATAACTTTGAAAAGGGACTCTACTTACAGTAAAGACGGTTTCGTTTGGCGATGCACCAAAAAGAATGCAGTTATAATATTTCTGTGAGAGCGGGCAGTTGGTTTAAAAAGTCATATCTTACCTTACAGCAGGTTGTTAAACTAACATATTATTGGGTTTATAAAACAAGACAGGAGACAGTAAGAAGGGAACTGAAGATTGGATGCGAGGATTTTTTCTTATTTTATCAGGGAATTGTATGTTGTGTGTACTCATAAGAATCACCTCATCGATGAGTAAACTCTAATGAGTACACTCAACAAACAATCATTGTGTAGAAAATCGAAAAGAGTTTCCTAAATTATCGCTATTTGCTTCCTGAACTGTTGCCATGATTAATCCTCAGCGGCTCGAACTACCCATGTTTCGAACGAATTTTCATGGTCCGAAAGATATTCGAGCCACTGAGGTTCGACTGTATTTGAATAGGCATGTTTTCTTAATGATAGAGAGATCTTGTGTTTGCTGGTCATCATGATAAATGACGTAGTTACAGTAATTTAACCTAAAAAAAACAATCGATTGTAGGGTTAGTGTTTTGGGGTACCCCTCTTCAAATCCAGCAGACGACAAATGGATGATATGTCCTTATTTTAACCATTAGGAAACAATTTGTAATAATATCAAACCTTATTTTCTGTGACGATTAAGAAAGATATTTCAACATGTGGTCTGTTTTTTTCCTAGCTTTCTACAAGCGTTAACATTATTTAAGAAAGCTGTTACGATTGTGTCATAACTTGAAGTTGTACACGGTGACAAATACTGCGATCTTGATCAGGCATAATTAATATACGAGGGCCGATCGAAAACGCTGAGACTTGACAAATATTATTGTCCTCCTGGGCCCTTGATATACCATTTGAGGGATGGGCGGGTAATAAATGAATTACTGTACAGTTAATTAAAATCAGTACATTTCGCTAATAAGACGTAAAATGTATACATCTCAGTCGCAGCTATAGATACATGTAAGCCATTTTTAAAAGATATATTGATTTATAATATGATTTATAGACAAACGACCTTTCATTGGTTCGGACTTACTTCCAGGCCAGTCAAATTTTGTTACATTTGGCTAGCTTGCACGAGAAAAATGACTTCATTCGCGTAACAGCCAGTGAATTTCTAGTTTTGATGACGTCGCTAGTAGTGACGCCGACGACGACTACGCGCACTTTTGTATTAATGGGGTCTGATGCTGACTGTTATTGCTACAAGATATCGAGAGCAAAGTCAATATATATATATAATAGAACAATTGTTGACTATTGAGGTATTGGATATGATGTTAAATTCCACTACTCAATACCAAAATTTACCTCGGCTATCGCCTCGATCAATATTGGTTTTCTCGGGCGAATATCACGTCATATCCAATATCTGAATAGCCAGTTACTGTATACTGTTTATTTCTAATTTATCCACAAAAAAGATATACTGTAGGTACTCTTGAGAGTCGCCGCTGAGAGACGACTCTCATGAGTACTCATAACATATTTTTGTAGAGAAATAAGAACACTGTTTGTCTGATTTTCTTTTTATCTAGAGTCATGTAAGCCATAATAGTTCATCATCTACTTTGAGTAGATGGGAAACATTTGGATGCAGTCAGCCCAGTGATCCTTGCTGGTAATTGTAACAAAGCATATGCATCCAGCGAATAATCATATCGGCATGCCCCTCGACGCAGATTCAACTGAGTTTTCGCTGAGCGCTTTTTGTATGCCAAAGATCCTTGGTGCATACCTTAAAAGGTGTATTACTTCACCGTAAGGCTCAAGTGTTTGTTCAGAGAGGCTGTGGATGGGAGTGGGGGATGGGGCTGGGTAGATTTATATTGCAGGTACAGTTAAACCAGTAGTGCTTGCTCTAAAAACAATGGAAAGTTGTCCACATTGTAGATTGGTCAGACGCTACAGAGTTCGGCGTTTGATCAGGTTCTGCACTGTTTTCCATGGGATATTTGCAACGTTTACTAAAAGCAGAAATAAAGGACCAATGATATACTTGGTAGATTTGCAGCCATTTTTACAAGGAAAATTAACCCGTCTGCTGAATAAATTAAGATGCCACTCGCACTTCTAATTTCCAGCCAGTCAGATTACTTTATCCAGGTTGTTGATACAAATTCATACACTTAACGACAAACAGTATGGATTCAGATCAGTTAGCTTCTGAAGAAGCCAACTGATCTGGATCTACACTGTTTGCAAAGGCAGGATATATCCGGGTTCAGCAGGACTAGGGTTAATTATTTGATTTCCTGTTTACTCTACTTCATGCCATATCCCTTCTGAAAAAGGGTTTACTCTAAAAGGAAAGAATTTGTTCGCATTCTTTACGTTTAGAGTACTACTTTTTTCAGAAGGTAGGCAAACAATCTTGACATTACCAGCCCACCCCGCCCCCACTCATCACCACCTCCCACCCAGTGAAAGTGTATCTATCTCCATACGATGTTTCTGTATAACCCATTTTTATCTAGTAAATGGATCTACACATAAACAGAAGTGTCAGCCGAAGTTACCTGAGGATTTATTGGGTGACCGTTCTGGAGACTTTTTTATCAGCCCTTGTACAGTTCATGACATTGAAGTGCATGAATGAAATGATAATACATCATTTACCTAAGGTAAACTCAAAAAGGTGAACATTTACCTGGAGACACAGGTGAAATTAATTTCATTTGTAAAGCTCATCAGATGACACCAGACTAATTTACTGTGGCAATAGTAATCATATGTGTAGGACATCTATATTGGCTTCAGGACTGGATAGTAAAGTAGGAAATGGAGGGTAAGGGTGCAATTAACGCTTAGCAGGCTGGGTAAAAAAATTAGTAGACGACATTTGAAATATGTTTTTCTTGTTTTTATCCAGAAAATAGGCTTTGACAGTTCATGCAAATTGTCACTTTTAATAATGTTAAACTTTCTTTTTTTTCCCCATAAAATATGTTTTGACATGTCATGCAGAGTGTCTTCCTAGGTGACGATTTGCGTGAAACGTCAAAGCCTATTTTCTAGGAAAAATATATCATCAGCTCAGTATCACTTCCTCAGTGCTGAGGTTGATACTGCGGTGTTAACGTCAGTAATTAAGTACCCCCAGTGGGCACACAACGTTAAAATGACGTCGTATCAAAGTCGATGCGACGTGATCACGTCGCATCGACGTTGATACGACGTCATTTTGATGTTATGTGTCTGCTGGGACTGAATTGAATAACATTTTTATATTTAAATATTTAGGTACAAATTCAAAAATTTTCTAAAACTAAGACTGACTTGTCAAAGTGACATGTATCTTAGCGGGTTCGGGAACAACTTTTTAGGCTTATTTTGCTTTCTGCATGTCTTGGTGCTTGCCAAGACATGCGCATCACACGTTTCATTTCCAAACTTTTTGTGGTTTAGACACACTGATGAAGTTTATATAACAGAAAGGCCACTGTGGCACTAAATTAGGCATAGTTAAGCTCATATATATAACATCGACTTGTCGTCTGCTGAATCTGACAAAAGAGAGATAAATGTTTAAGGAAAAGGATACACTATCAAGGTGGCAGCTGTCCAAATCATTTTGTCTCCCTTTTGAAAAGGGGTCCACTGTTGAATAAATATTGTTCCCACGTTCATACTTTTTGGCCAAACTTTAGCTTTTTATGCATTTGTTTCTTAAAATACTGAGTGGAATGGCAAACAGTGTAGAGCCTGGTTAGGAACAGTCTGATTTGGGTCTACACTGTTTTCATATGCCATTTTGTCAGAAACCTTTGAATACATATGGAACTGACAAAAGCTGATCTTAAAAGTGGAGTGGCCTTAATATCGAGTGGTCTAACAGCGGAGTTTTATTGCGTTTTCATTGATCTATAAGTGAGAATTGAATGAATAACCTGTTTAAACTGCGCGAGTTTGCCGACTGATCAGTGCTTCCATTGCCCGCGAATCTTGTAAGGTCCCATTTGTTATTTTACACCTCTAATTATCTTCCTTCATGAAAATAACAATATATATGTACATGTACATTGCACAGTTGTGACAGATATGACTGTCTCAAGTCAGTAGTATACATTTTAATCATGTATTAACCAAACAAATAATATACACTTTTTACATATGCAATACAGACACAAGTTGCATGCTCGTATCATGGTTGCAGAGCTAGACGACTGTATAAGGCTAAAAGTAGCCAAATCCCATAATACTCCTTAGGGACAAAAGGCCAAATCACCCACGTGACTCGTATTTTCCATAGAAGAAAAAGCCGTACCACAGCATTCAGAGCACTCGGAAGTTTTGGCTGTTCTGTTCTTTTCTAAAACACGTTGTTAGCGCAGCTAGTCATCCGCTATCTTGTATTATCTGTCGTAAACAATGTCGTAAGACTGGAGAGCTTTCCAGCGTGTAATTTGCGAAAACAAACAACAACAATGGGATCGCTTGCAAACCACGTAGTAGATTTGGACAGTACATGTATATGATTGAGAATAGACAGTCATTAACAACAGCCTGAGCAGATTCAGGACTGTTACTGTTCTGATTATCACACTCGGTGTTATCACTCTGAATATGATCTCAACAAGGCAAACGCGTAAACAAACAAAGTGTACGATAAATAGATTATGATACGGCAGTTTTCATATCATACCCAATATCAACCTGGGACACTGATATTATTCCGAGGGCCTTCCTCGTCCCTCGGGATGATGTGGATGTTTCGGGTTGAAATCGGGTACCATATGAAAATTGTCATATAATAATCTCTGTATATTATATCTGATATTTTATTCATTAGAACTTTATTTACATCAAATCCATACAGAATATGGCAGACGAGGAAAAATTAAACAGCCCACGAAATGCATGCGTGAGGAAATAACACGCATTTTAATACGCCATCCGAAAACGTGCATATGCGTACAACGAAGGCCAAGATCAGCCTGCGCATGCCTTCCCTGTCCGCTAATAGAATTATTGAATACTGAAGGATGTATGAATGGAGAGCAAAGACCCGGGTGATCATTTGTGCATGCGCAGTATGATCTGGAAGCGCAATGTCACTGAGCCAAATGCTGTTTCTAATGAAGGCTAAATCATATCTTTTCAAAGGAGGGTAATCTGAAGGCAAACATATGGGTAAAAAAGCAAGTGTAGTGTTGCAATATTTTACTACCCTATTCAAGCATCTGACGCGTTTGTACTTCCGTTTATAATCACACATATATAGTACTACTACTATAACACTACTACTACTACTACTACTACTACTATTACTACTACTACTTATAATAATAATAATAATAATAATAATGATATCGGTAAAACGTTTTCGCCCTTCTTCTTCTCTATCTTTCATAAATGCATTTCGGTCAAACACCATCACACGGATACATTCAATCCCTGCGCTAACTGTTAGTCTGATATTACACGTGCTGTACAAAGTGCGTTTTGAAAGGTGATATATTCCGCAAGCGGACTTAGCATTCCCTTGTTGATCAGCTGACCTCACACAAAGGTGTTTTAATCGGCTGCGCAAATAAGAGGTACAATCACTTACAGAAATCAGAATAGAAATGAGCAGAAATCTCTCTCTCTCTCTCTCTCTCTCTCTCTCTCTCTCTCTCTCTCTCTCTCTCTCTCTCATATATACTTGAGTGCACATACAAATACATATGGTTTCTGTATAACAAAGGTTTATGTAAACAGCGAAATCACCGATTAATCCGCACATCGACACAGGCTGATCAGGGTCTGACTGTCCCCCATGGATTACTGTGAACGCCCCCAAGACCACTAGGACGAGTCATTATTAAGCCGAAGGGATATAAAAATACATCCTCTGAAAATTTTCTGCATCACCCTTAAATAAACCAAATAAACTGGGCTACGTTCAGAAGTGAAAAGTGGTCGCGAACATTTGCCCTGGGCCCCTGTACATGTAGCTAACGACGAGCGCATACAGGAGCAGCGATCCAGAGTAAAACGTTCGCGAGTAGCCTGTACTTTAGAATGGTAGTCTGTAAAATCTGGGCTGGGCTCATTGAGCTGGGCTTGATTTTGGGCTGGGCTGGGCTGGAGCTGAAATAGAAGCATGTAAGGGGAAAGGCAAATAAGGGTGAATACCCAACCATTTTTTACCTGGTCACTGCACTGGAACTGATAATGTCAGTGATGCTTTTGATATCTTAATATGCTACTTCCCTTTATATATCCCACGAGGGTAGGGTAGGGGGATGGGGGTGGGTGCCGAGTGTCAAAAGTTAATGCTGACTAAGAAGGGACGTGCCAGACTCTTGCAATCCTAGTCCTCCAGTTTTAATCATTTTTAATTAAAGATGTTTATCAATCGGTAGTAAGTTATCGCTGTTGTTGTAGTATCTTTTAATTTAATTGTCTGTCGAAATTAAAGTTATTCACATATGTAACAGGTAACGTTGAATGTATCTAATTTTCTCTTTCACTTTAATCTCTTCTGGAATGCAGCCGTAGTTTTTTTTCCTGGGTCATGACTCTATCATTCATTATCAGCCCTCAAGGGAATGATGTGCATCAGCAGGTCTTAATACTGCAAGAATCTGGTTTTATAACATCCGGCATAGAGGTTACAGACTCGGTCACTGACCTTCTTTGACTTGAAATAGCCCTGTTATCAATCGAGCCCAGCCTAACTAGCCCAGCCCAGGTTTTACAGTTTACCCGTATGGTTTATTTGGTGGCGCTTAGCAAATATTATAAGCAGTATGTTTGCGAACAGGTCAGTGCGTGTGAGTCGCGATGTTACAGCTCAATTTTAATAGCCTCTTTACCCATCTGACCTGCATGGATGGCTGTTTGACCAGTTCAGGTGTCGTATTATATACATTTAAAACAAACATTTATGTTGTAATGGTGATTGTTTATGCCCACGGGTTTAGACAATCTTAATGTTTGCCATATTTCTCCGGAAGCACATTATGAAAGGTCATGGCGCGGTCCAATGCTATTATATATGGACTGCTCAATGTTATGTTTACCAAGTCAAAGCCTATTTTCCTTGAAAAATAAGAAATATATAATATTTTGTCGTCCACTAAATTTTCCCAGAGAGTTGTAATGGTTAGTATAAGATTGTTATACATGTAAGACAATAGCAATACGTACGGACATACCAGTTTCCTTTCATTTTATATTGTTAAAAGAAATTATCTAATCGTTATTTCGAATAATAAATTCGTTTCAACGAATAATTATAATTTTATTGTTTATAAAAGCAATCTTACATTTGGGCGAAAAATTTTATGGTGAATATAACATCGACTCGGAAATGATCGTTATTCTGTTTTGTGTTAAACAATTACTAATATGTGAAGATATAAGTACTCAAGAAATGCCAGCAAAACGAGAAAGTCTGAGCAGCAGAAAATAAGTATATATTCAAACCAAGGGTTCCATACGAGGGTCCTGCAAAAATTGTGTCAATGGGTTCAGCTTACTTCAGTGCTACGTTTTATCAAAAGTATTTTTATTACAAACCTTCAAAGTATTCCTCCTTTACTGAAACACATTTTTGTAACCTTTTCACCCAGTCGCAAAAAACAGATAAATAGTCTTCTTTTGGTATCTGTTGGAGACACAGATAAATAGCGCTGCCAAGAAAACTTCTAGACGTATACTTATTTCCAGAAAGCATTGTCTTAAGCCTTGGAAATAAAAAGAAGTCACAGGGACTCAGGTCAGGTAAATAAGGTGGATGGTTTAAAACTTCACCTTTTCAGAAGCCAAAAATAACTTAACAACATCGCATTTATGAGAGGAGACGTTGTCATGTAAAAGGTGAACTCCTGACCATCCTTTGCTTGGTCGTTTCTTATTGTAACAAATAAATTGGTCAGTGTATATGACTGCATCTATTTCAATTTGAAATAACTCGGTCAGTAAGAAAGCAATTCGTACGAAATAAACGGGTATCGTTAGCTATTCAACACACCATTCAAAAGCAGTGAAGCATTTTAAAATATACCTGGGATAAAACTTAGGAAGCCTATCAGTGACAAAACTTTTTGCAGGACCCTCGTATCAAAGGAATGGGAAACATCGTCATGTATCTTAATTGCTGGATGAGTGCAATCTTCAGGCATTGAAGATGCTGACCGGACCCTCTATCTGCGGCATCTGTTCCGGGTGTCGAAACTTTTGTCTGTCCACCCGAATACCTAGTCAAATACGACAATTCTCATGTGCAATTTATAGAGTTAGTAATTTTAAAAATACTTTATTTGCAATCAGAACCTTCTTCTGTCTGCTTAATGAGGAGCAAAACGCTGTAACTGTGTAATGCCGCTCTCACACACACACACACACACACACACACACACACACACACATACACACACACACACACACACAATCTCTTTTTCTGTTTATCTGTCTCTCTTCCTGTCTCTGTCTCCTTGTATCTCTTTGTCCCTGTCTTCTGCCCCTCTCTCCCTCTCTCTCTCTCTCTGTCTCTCTCTCTCTCTCTATGTGTGTGTGTGTGTGTGTGTGTGTGTGTGTGTGTGTGTGTGTGTGTGTGTGTGTGTGTGTGTGTGTGTGTGTGTTACAAACATTTCCTTTTGAAATCAGTATGCATAATAGTCAGAAAACATTGACATTTTACACAGAGATTCGCACAGAAATTCTCTTCGTATAAGTTGTAAAGAAATATTAAGTTGAAAATATATTTGCAATTCAAATCAATGTATTTTGAACCTATACTATTATCGAATATAGGTAGACCGCATGGGACTCATTGTTGGATACGTTTCAGGTGAGAGGAAAAACAACGTTAACAGAGTCACCTCTCCTGAAACTGTATCTATTCCTCTGAATTGATTTCTATAGCTCGTTGTGCTCTCAAGTATATATCGTTATTTCGTTTGTTGGATGTATGTTACATGAACGAAAACGTTGTGTTTAGGCAACTGCTTACGTTTAGTGTTACGTTATGTAGAGTAAAAGGTAATAGCTCATTACGAAAACACGCCTTTATAATTTTGACCCCCTTAAACCCTACTTTTATATAGTAAAACTGGGGTTTACAGGCGTATACATTATTTTTCTTATTTCTGCTCAACAACATAGATTGTGGGTACTCGTTAGAACCGCCTCGTCGAGGCGGTTCTAACGAGTACCACAATCTATGTTTTGAGCAGAAATATGAAAAATATCAGAGTTTTTCATCGGAAAATTTTCAGTTTTTGGAGGTGAAATTTTCTATATATTTGAATAGGCGAGTTTTCGTAATGTTTCGCAAAAAAAAGCTTGGTCTACGCTTAGCACACAGTTTGTGGTAAGCATAGACCAAGCTTTTTGTGAAAGCTATTACTTGGTTGTAATAATGCTGAGCAGTCCATGGAAAATAGCATTGGACCAGTCCCTGAAACTTCATAAAGTGCTTCCAGAGCAGTGACAAACGTTAAGATAGTCTACGCCCATTGGAATGGACAATAAGATTGCTTATCTTTTTTTTTTTTTTTTTTTTTTTTTTTTGCCTTAAGAGTCGAGTTGTTAGATTTACCGAAAAGTTGTTATCAGTAAATAAAGCGAGATTTATTATCAATGCATTTTACACGAGCATGATCAGTCAGATAATCGATTGTCATTTTTTGCAGTACCAAGGACAAACCTACCATATTTACCTAGCCGGCCTCGGTGGCTAAGTTGGATGCGCCGTCCGACTGGAGACCAGGAGGTCGCGGGTTAAACCCCGGCCGAGGTTGGCAACATTCTTTCGTGGAGATTGATCATAAAATATTTTCTACCGTCATTCTCTCCCTCCCGCTGATTCAAGAAGGGCGGCGAAAGAATGTGCACAATACTGGTTAACCGCTTAGAGGACTAAGCCTGCCCAGTAAACGTGTGGTTAGGTAAACTGACCGCGCTCGACATGACCCCATTGGGTTGACTGGGCCGTAAAACCTCAACACAAAGAAAACCATTTACCTAGACAGACATGCGCAAATAGTGTAGAGCTAGATCAGAACATAGCTTCGTTTAAGGGTTTACACCGTTTGCTAGTCATCAAGTGGTTTGTAGTCCAATGATCAGATTGTAAAACTGAGCTATTCAGACCCATGATCAGATTGTAAAACTGAGCTATTCAGACCCATGATCAGATTGTAAAACTGAGCTATTCAGACCCATGATCAGATTGTAAAACTGAGCTATTCAAAGGTTGGACAAGTATGGTAAGTTGTTCTTGCGTCCGGTTATTTAATTTAAGGAGACTGACCCACATTCAGGGGAGGCAGCTCTGTCAAAATTGTTTCGCCTCTCTTCTTAAAGGTGTCTGTTCTAAAAATCAAAAAACAATAAAAAAAAAACAAAAAAAAAAAACTTGCTTCCCATGTCATTTGAGCACTAAAGCTGCTTGGGAGCAAATTGTTTCATTTTAGCTTTTAGATAGACCCCTTTCCGAAAGAAATCGGCATGCAGGAATACAAACAAGGTGTCACAAAAATTGTCTCCCTTTCAAAATGGCTGAAAATCGATCACATATATTGAGTCCTCCTTAATTAACCCTTGTCCTGCTGAACCCGGATATACCCTGCCTTTGCAAATAGTGTACATCCAGATCAGTTGGCTTCTGAAGAAGCATTGTTTGTCATTAAGTAAGTGAATTTATATCTGCAATCAGGATCAAGTAATCTGAACGGCTAAAAATTAGAAGTGGGCGTGGCATCTTAATTTATTCAGCATGACAAGGGTTAATACGGCATCAAAAAGCATACGAGACTAAAGGTGAGTATATGGTACCTTAACCCTTGTCCTGCTGAACCCGGATATACCCTGTCTTTGCAAACAGTGTAGATCCAGATCAGTTGGCTTCTAAGAGGCACTTTTTGCCATTAAGTATGTGAATTTATAGGAACATTCTGGATCAAGTAATTTGATTGGCTGAAAATTAAAAGTGGGCGTGGCATCTTAATTTATTCAGCAGGACAAGGGTTAAGATGTGTGTGCCCAACAAAGAATCAGACCACCCTGCATATCTATACACTCTTATCAAAGTCGGTGCTGTCCGCTTGAAGAAGCCAGGAATGTTTTGGTACGAAAAAACGCCCAGTGACTGACCAGACTGCACAGATGCGCAGACTGTTCTTAGTCTTCAGTGAGTACACATGTACAAATGTATTTCTCATTTAATAAACGTAAAAAAGATTGCCTTTGAAAAAAAAAACAGACTACGGATTTGAAAATGGGAGTCTCGGTTTTGTTGGGACTCTTCATAAACTGTAATGAAGTTTGCAACACTGCATAACCCTTTTCACCCTGTAGACCGAGACAGATTCTTTTGCAAAGAGTGTAGATATAGGGATGTTGGCCGTAAATCAAGACCAGAATGTAAAACAGTGTAGATCCAGATGAGACAGCTCATGATGAGCCGTCTCATCTGGATCAACTCTGTATGTCATTCTGGTCTTGATATACGGCTAACATTCCTATTTATAACACAGGACACATCCATATTCTAAGATGGAGGAGTCCACTCCATTTAAACTGTCCACATTATGTTACTATGGTGCACAGATATGTAGATATGTTGACAAGACAAGATTTCTGTCTTTCTTTTTTGTATATGTTGCTACAGTCGATCTTCAATGGCTCGATCATATTTGGGGTCATGAAATTTGTTCTAGAAATGCGTAGTTTGAGGCACTGAGGGTTAATCATTGCTCCAGGTCAGTTGGAAAATAAGAATAATTTAGACTGTTTTTTCGATCTTCTGTAAGATGATGGTATTTGTGTGTACTAAAAAAATCACCTCATCGAGGTATGATAAAATAAGAAATTTTCCCTTAAATGTACCACAATATTTGCTTCTTGCTATCGGAATAATTTCCTAGGGACTCAAAAACGAGTTCTAATTATCCATGGTAAACAAGCCATCGGGGTTCGAGCTATTGAAATTTTACTGTATGGTGCACGAATATGTAGATACGTTTACAAGACATGATTTTATTCCCTCTCGTTTCTTGTAGCTGACAGAGGGAGGGTAAGGTCCCCGGAAAAAGTACCTAAACATCAATGCCTGAACCAAGGATGTGACGATCAAATGGTACGTATCATACAGTCGACTCTCGTTATCTCGAATTCTAAGGGGCTCTCTGAAATGTTTCGAGATATCCGTACCTCGACATATCAGAATTGCAGAATTGAGGAAAAAATAAATCGAACAACCACATTAAACAAATGTATATGTAATTGGACTCTTGAAATTCGAGATACATTGAAAATATTGCTCCTTTGGAGCAATTTCTCCTCTTTTCCACAATATTTTGTTACCTGTTATTACATTTTCATCTTAAGGCGGGGACCAGATTTTCACTTCGAGATAAGCGGTTATTCGAGATAAGCGAGGTCGAGATAACGAGAGTCAACTGTAATGGGAATGGATAAACTATCAAATTCTTTTGCTTCCCTTCTGAAAAGAGGCCACTTTAAAAGGCAAGTACTCGCTCCTAGAGGAGTGTACTGTGAAACAAAACATGAGAGCAGCCGATAGTACCAGACCCTGTTTTATCTGGAAGAGATTTAATTTTACTGAGATGGCTAGTATAGTTATAAAATCGTAAAATAAAACGAAAAGAAAAGCAAATAAATGAAGTATGTATGCTTGCCATTGGAAACGAACCCACGACCATCAACCATCCATTATTAAAAGAGGACTTGCTAACTATTACTTTACAAAGAATATTCACTGTATCTGTCGCTTGAAAGGTGTACGTTCATTAATCAATTTTCGCTAGAGTGCAACTTTTTCTACCCCCCTTGCGGAGCGCTCTTCAGCTTCAGTTGGAGATCAACAAACTACCTAGAAAACTGTTTACAGTTACCCTTTCTGAAAAGCGGTCTACCTTAACCCAAATAAGCCTAATGGACTTTCCCATCCGTTTGCAGTGGATGGGTCCATTCCATATATATATGTGGAAGGATATACGCCAATATCTATACGCTGCAAATCACGAATGCATGCCTACATAATTTTGACCCCCTTAAGCCCCATCTTTATCTAGTAAAATTTGGGTTTACAGAGGTATACATTATTTTTCCTATTTTGCTAAAAAAAACATAGATTGTGGGAACTTGTTTTCGTAATGAGATGTTTTTATTTGTACACTGGAGACAAAACTGTCTGTTCCCAACCTTTCGAAAACATATGTTACATGTAGCATCAGATTGAATAAATCGCATAAAGGCTTCGCCGTATCTCTTTGAAATCTCATAATTATATCATGGCAGTAAGTTTTGTTTATTTATTTGAATGATTTTAGTGAAGAATTGTAACGATGAGGTTTTTTCATCATGCATCTGTCATTACATGTAGGCGACTGTTTTCGTAGGCTAACGCTACGTACTTCGATCTTCTGGCCCTATTATATTAAACTAATGTGTCTCGTTTAACTGAAGAGATTCAGTTAAGTCCAATCTCCCATTGCTAAATTTTTGATGACTTATTCTAATTTCTATTTACTTTAAAAAGGATCGATCTTTAGGGTAGTTATATACCCTACTGAATAAGATTTAAACATAATCATGTATATACATGTACGCAATGTTTGTCTTAAATCTGAGTAAATATATACTTTAAAGCTTTGAAAACTCGAAATGTTTAATGTAAACATATTAGTACCAAATTTAGTGCACCGGACGCACCCACCATCATATAATACTTTTCGGCATCGCGAATCGCATGTTTGAAAAACCAGCCTGATGAGTGTGTCAACAAATGAACGTCACGCTCTCACCCATTAAGCCAACACTGAGTCCAACTGTCATTACTTGCAATGAGAAACGTATAATTATATCTCCAGACGAGTTAACTCATTTGTGCCTGGCGTCCCATAAAAGGGACATCGGCAAATAGTGTAGACCCAGATCAGACACCGCAGAACGCGGCGTCTGATCAGCGTCTACTCTGTTTGCATAAAGTACATGAATTTCTATAGAAATGATAATAATGAATACTTACCAGAGACTCCTTATATTGTTAATGAACCGGTCCGAAGAGTGATGATAGAAGAGTCCATTCGGCATAAATGGGTTAAATGTCAGTTATGCTATCGCTACGTTTTTATTTTATTTATTTATTTATTTTTATTTTATATATATATATATATATATATATATATATATATATATATATATATATATATATATATATATATATATATATATATATATATATATATATATGTATATATATATATATATATACATATATATATATATATATATATATATATTTTCATTTTGCTAGAAAAAGAACCAAAGAAGAATGTAGTGTTTGTTTATACATGTAAATGACCAGACATCATGAATGTGAAACTGTAATGAGATATAGTAAAATTATTTTACGTATAATTCACTATTAGAGTAGTAAATTCAGTGTGCGCTTTTCTGTATTCATATCCATGAAAAATACGATTCGACGGTTTCTTAAATTTGCAAATAAATGACATATTTGTACGACCTTTCAATCATGTTGCTGTATTATTCGATCATGTTGCTGATGTTGTATGTTCTTATCTCACGACCGAGTAGGTTCGTGGGGTGTAGCGATCAGCCTGGCGTCCGTCCGTCTGACCGTAGACGCATACTTGTGGCGCCATAACTTTGATACTTTGAGAGGTATTTTGATTAATATTTGATAAGGATGAAGAGGAGTAGGCATGTCGTATGCAAGAAAGACAACTCTCACTTTTTATTATGTACTTATCTTCCCTGAAGCCGAAAGTTTGTGCAGGTCAAAATTCCCATACTGTTTGAGATATATTCATATTGTAGGAACATATGTCAGGTCAAATAGGAGTGTCGCGTGCAACAAGAACAACTCTTGTTTTGTTTTTGTTCTAGTTATCTCCCCTTAACGACTTTCTAAGCCAAATTCTTGTGCACTCTGTAAGGTCTGAATCGTACTTATGTAATCTGAAGCCGAACTCTTATGCAGGCCATAACATCCACGCTGTTTAAGATAATTTGATAATAATTGGCAGGAACAACTCTTGCTTTGGCTTTCTTCTGGTTTTCTTCCCTGAACAAATTTCTAAGCCAAATATTTGTGTGCATCACAACTTCTCAATGGTTTGAAATATATTGATAAATTCTAGTTAACTTTCCTGAACACATTTCTAAGCCAAATTCGTGTGTGCACCATAGCTTCTTAATGGTTTGAAATATTTTGATAATAGCGAGCACAGCTCGCGACGTGCAGAGCGCGTCGCGAACGAAGTGAGCTCTACGGCAGAGAATATGACCAAGGATAAATAACATACAACGATATATACTTCCAGCAGAAGTCGATCTGACCAATTTTCGTCTTTTTTTCTTCCCGGAAGCTGTCACCGGAAGTTAGCAGGACTGGGGTGGACTTGATTATACCGCTAGTCACAAAATTTGGGTCTCGCTAATAAGCATCACGAAGTGACAAGAAACGAGTGTCAATAAGTGTCATTAACATATTTTTGCTGATTATTTTTATTATTTATTTACTTTTCATATACTTATATTCATTCTTGTGAAGGACTTTCGAAGAGACTACAGATAGGTCTTCGCTGTGCTTGCATTTAGGCTAAGCCTATTTTCATATTATTTGGTAGAGACATAGATAAGAACCCGAAAATATGTCGCGTGCAAGAAAGATCTCACTTTCTTCTTTATGTGCTTATATCCCCTGCAGCCGAAATCTTATGCAGGTCATAGCTCCCACACTGTTCGAGATAACTTAAAAATGTTAGGTAAGGACATATATCAGGCCATGTAAAAGTGACACATGCAAGAAAGACAACTGTTGCTTTGTTCTTTTTTTAGTTATCTACACTGAACGAATGTCTAAGCCAAATTCTTGTGCACTCCATACCTTCTTAACGGTTTGAAACATTTTGATAATATTTGGTAGAGACATAGGGACCAGTAGGCATGTTGCATGCATGCGTACTCTCAATATCTCCATTATGTATTTATCTTTCCCTGAAGCTTCAATCTTATGCAGGCCATACCTCCCATATTATTTGAGATATCTTGAACATGTTGGCAGGGACATATATCAGGTCAAGTAGGAGTGTCACATGCGAGAATGCTCTCTTGATTTTCTGGCTGTCTCCCCTGAAGTCAAAATCTTGTGCAGGCCATAAGTCCTTACTATTTGAGATAATGTGATACAAAATAGGAACATATATCAAGTCAAGCAAGAATGTTGCGTGCAAGAGAGACAACTCTTGCAAGAGGGACAACTCTTGCTATGCCCATTTTCTTGACAAACAAACAAGCGGATGCCAGATATATGTCAAAATATTACATTAATGCGGCTCCAATATTCCACAAAATGTATAGTGTAAACATGAGTACGCAAAGGTATTAGTATCCCACGAATGTAGCTTTTAAACCTAATTCAATTCGACTTTTTATTCCTTAGAAACGTTTATTTTGCAAAACACCTCTTATTGTGTTTAAACTAGCTGGTCTTGTCCAGACAATTTCGACAGTTCAGATATTTTTATTTCTGTATGTTTGTCTTTATCTGTCGAGGGTCATTTCGTTTACTATCTGTTGGAATTGTTATAAGAGTAGACCATCAACTACTCTGCCATAAACATAAATAATTTATCATTATTTGTGTAAAGAAATAAGCAAATAAATACATAACTGAACCGAAGTATTTGAAAATGTGCATCAGCGGACAGCGAATGCTCAGATCCGATTGAAGATCAGTTGGATCAAGGCCTCCTTGGTTCGCTCACAGAACTTTTGGTTTTCATTAGAAGCGCCCACATGGATACCCATAACATATGATTTCTTGGAGAAATCATTTGAGTCCTAACGTCAGAGAACGTACCTTCGGACATGTGCACCCAGCGAAGATTCTGATCAGAATGCGCATTCGCATTCTGATCAGAATCTTCACTGGTCGCAAAGATGGAAAGTATATTCAGGCTAACAATGAAGACTCCGATCAGGTTGATTTTTCTTCGGGCGCACATGTCAGAAATTACGTTATCTGACTTGGCGGCTTATTTGATCTTGTTCTTTTAACCATTCCGACGTCTCCTCATTATGGAGGTTTTAGAAGTGTTTGTTTTCTGTATGTTTTGTACGCATGATTTGCTGCGTCATTCGAAAAGATGCTTATTGCATAATCGGATTACGAAGGCCTTTACCAGTATGCACAGTTTTGTCTGTAAACCTATTTATTGGGTATAGAAGAATGTATCGATAAATGGCGGTCTTTATCAGATCGCATGGGTATTTAGGATGACCTGTGCTATTCGTTGACTGCACGACGTGATAGCTATTTGCACATGACAGCGTAAATATGGCCTGCCATTTCTCAATACACTGTTAAATGACTCTTTGACCGATTATTTGAATCAGATGCATATTTCGGTTGCTTGAATCTCGAAAGAAACATTTTTGGAAGCTACACAGTATCTGTTATACGGGACATTTCAAGCTAAAAGAAGCCTTAGAGCACATTAAAATGTAAAGATTAAAAGGGTCGTTTCAAGTGAAAAAGCACTTCGAGCATGCACAGAATGTGCGGATTCACACCATTCTACGCATGCGCAAACGTATCAGTCGGTGCTTTGCTCTCCATTCATACATTCTACAGTATCCAATGTTTCAGGCAGCGGGCAGCGAACGCCCTGATCAGACTGTGCATTCGCGCAGTCTGATCTGGGACTTCGCTGTCCGCACATGCCCATAAGGCACATTTTTGCTGGGCGCGGCTCAGATACATATGTAGCCCTGCACATCTGAACTGTCTACCTAATTTGCTACTCTTAGTCCTACAATACAATTTAAACCAAGCAACTTATGTATGTCTCTTTTAAAGATTAAGCAAAGATGTCATTTAATGCATGGCGTTTAATTAAATTACACACTCATATTGGAGATTTCTGAGTAAATTTTAGGACTCATTTTAGTTACCTCTAGACAGCATTCTTAAAATTTTATTTTGCTTTATACATGTACATATTTTTTCCAATATGTACTTTGTGACCATTCTATTGTTGTTATCGAATACCATATAATAGATTAGCGACTTCGCTAAATGTATTATCCTCGATAAATAAAAACATTATTATTATTGTTATTATTATTAATATATAAGATAAAATAAAATGCATTATCATGCGAAACAATCTACTGTTTCCACAGGGTTTACAAGTGGACAATGAAAGCTCTGGTAGGACAGCATATTTGCCTGCTACATGTATGTTCGCATGAGTCTGGACACCACTCTACTTGTCTTGGCATTACGAAAACATGCCTATTCATATATACTGAAAATTTTACAACCAAAAAACTGAAAAAAAGGGGTTTAAGGGGGTTAAAATCATATAGGCGTGTTTTCGTGATGGCTTACAAAATTGAATAGATTTATTGACTTGAAAGTATAGAATTACTAATGGGTCGCGTCAAAAAAAAAAAGATAATTTTAAAAAAATGGTTGACGAAATAAATGATTTGAAGAATATTCCAGCTCTGTTTACAACAGTTATATCCTTTAATTTATAGTCGACAACACGCCGGTTTCATAATGAACCTGTAGCCTACGTGCGTATTTTTTAAATCCTAAAACCAAGTAAAGTTATGTCCAGCACCAATATTGCTTTGCTTCTGGGAACATTAATATTGTCTGCAGTATCAATCTGGTTATGTTCCGTATGCGTATTTTATAAAGTAAATCGAAATCTACATGGTACCATCCCAGTAATTCGCAAAAAAGGAACTGTAGCAATTCACAATACTGAAAAACGTTATCACAAGGCACATTGCGCCTTCGGGAGAGGAACCGGACGCTCTCTATAAAATCACCACAGCAAATGTGTACTGAATTCCACAACCTCATCACGGTACACACAGATCGTTTCGACCTAAGCAACCGAAGAAAGAGCTGGTTCCCGTAAGATCTATCGCAATCAGGTATTTTCTTCTGAAAGAAAAGAGAGAACCGATTTCTATACAAATTCAAAACAGTGTGTTAGAACATAACTGACTGTGCGAATTCGACAGTCTTACTTATATTATCCATCACGAAAACATGCCTATATAATTTTGACCCCCTTAAACCCGACTTTTATATAGTAAAACTGGGGTTTGCAGAGGTATGTTATTTTTCTTATTTCTGCTCAAAACATAGATTGTGGATACTCATTAGAACCGCCTCGCCGAGGCGGTTCTAACGAGTACCCACAATCTATGTTTCGAGCAGAAATATGAAAAATATCTCAGTTTTTGTATCTGAAAATTTTAAATTTTTGGAGGAGAAATTTTCTATATATTTGAATAGGCGTGTTTTTGTAATGCCACGTTAGTTCCATGTAGTAAATACAAAAAAAAAAATACATATACTGAAAACGGCTTATACTTGCTTGCACACAATCAAATATTTGTTATCTTCTCTTAGACAGGCCGCTATGAGCTTCTCTTAAAATACAATAAAAAGGTGTAAAACCCTTGGGGTGTTACACACCACATCTGTCGACTTGACTGGGCGAGGAGGCAGTTGGAGTCAGAGTGGGACCTTGACCGCGATCGGAATACTTACACCCCACGTAGCAATATTAACTTCTTTGCAAGATCGATAGGCATAAAAAAACTTATTCTGAGGTTACGCATTAATTGAAAGAATATATCTTATAATAAACAAGATGGGATGAGGAGTTTGAAAGGTTTGACATTAAAAAAACACCTCAACAAAACAGTATGATAAGACTAATGACATGTGCAGTTCAAATACTCACTGGACTAAAAACTGCCCACAGTTATTTATGCCTAGCATCCCATAAAATGGACATTGGCACAGTGCAAACCCAAATCGGACGCCAAAGAACACAGCGTCTGATCAGAGTACACTATTGCAATAAATACAGGAATTGCTATAAAACATGGTAATAACAAAATAGAAAAAAATTAACCAGACGCTTCTTATATTGGAATTGATCGGTCCAAAGAGAAAAAGGCGGAAGAGTTTATTCGGCATAATTGGATAAATATAAGTGACTAAACAGCAGTCTAAATCTTTACCCCATAATTAAAGTTCTGTTCTGTAAAAATATGTAGAAGTAAGGTAAAAGAGCCGTTACAGCATTACGGGTTCAAATCAGGGCCCAGTTGTTCAAAGCATCGTTAACTTAACTAGCTCGTTTGTGGTCAAAATGTTAACTGTTTTAGTAAATACAATATCTAATTTACAGATATTTCTGCTAAACAAAAATTTGAGTAGCACTATTTAATGATTAAAATTTTAACGATGCGTTAACTAACGGCATCGTTAGTCTTTAATAACTGAGCCCTGGATTTTAAACACGCCCTGAATTCAAACCTTAAATATGACCCTGCTGGTCTTCACATAAATACTATTAGGCCAAAAATTTTGATCTTTTTATCTCTTATCTTTATCGATTCAGCCGTGATATTGTCCGAAATTATTATAAAATCATACTTCAAATATTGTACAAGACGATTCCATGATGGCGACGACAGTTTGTTTATCTGAGATCAATAGCAGTACCGATTATAGAAATATTTGGCACATGTTTTGACCTTCGGTATTGAGGTCGGTATCTGTCTAAACAAGAAAATCGCGTTTGTTACAATTTAGCAAAGATTCTATACCTTGCATCTACCTTGATACAAACATCGTATAGAATAATACAACATGATAAGAGACATTATCAGAAGTCGGTTGTAGAAATGTTCTGAGCGATTTCCTTTGACTTTCAGTAATTATATTTATGAAACATATCAAGCTAGGGAACATGTTCAGTTTGATCATAATCTTCTATGGGTGGACTTTGTCGTCGTTCTTTGCATTCTTTATTTTCAAAAATGCGCTCAGTCAAGATTCCAATCTGACGGTGAGAATGCGCAGATTGATCTTAATCTTCGCTGGGCGCGAAGGTTGCTCATATATATTTGTAAACATTTATAGGTAATGCTGGTATTAAGATAGCTAAGGCACTATAACCATAAATGGTCTGTAACCCTCTTTATCTTTTTCCATGAAACGACGATCGTGAATACTAGGACAGATTCAGAGGGGGTTCGGGAGATTCAGTCGAATCCCCATTTAAGTCAAAATTCATTTTCATGGGAAATTTTGGATAAATCATTTAAATTTGGGATACCGTACTTACCCTTAGTGTTAACACTCCTTATACGTTACCTAATACTTCTTTTTAACAAGTCCATTTAGTACGGACACTAGTACTCGATTTTTGCTGAACCTAGCATCGGAAAGATATACGATTTATATTTCGATATGTATATAACACAACTGTATAGCAGTTACGCATACAGTGCTTTTCTCGAAAACATTTCTATGGAGGCCTAGTTGATACTTATCGAATTCTAAATGTACACAATCTTGTGTATTCAGGTTGAAATTATGGAAAAAAAGAAAGAAAAAAAAATGCTAAAACAGAAAGCATGTTTATTTCCTCATGCACATATGCAAACCTGACGTCATTAGTGACATCCCGGTTGTTTTCCGCATTTAAGGGACAGTACCCCGTTTTCCTGTCTGACCTCAATGTTAAAATTCCTTTTAGTATAGTCTTAATTAGAAGGTATACAGAAATGGATTAAAACTAAAAATATTCGATTTTAGCCCTTTATGGCCAATACCTGTAAGAAAATGCTTGATAGCAAATTTTATGACACCATTTTAAATGCCACATTTTAAATTTTACCAGACATCTTTCGGGCGTTCGTGCTTATGTTTTTTCAATGAAAAATATGCGTACAGAACACTGTTTTATACTTGAGCAAGTCTTAAATATGCATATTTAGGAGAGTCGCCGCGGATTTCTTCATGTTCTTAATTTTAAAACCTTTGTTGACGAACTATACTGGGTGAGAATGTATGAAGACCAAACATAGTAACCGACGTAATTTCCGCAAACTAAAATGTTCCTCGAAGTTCCATAAAATACACGCCGTTTTACAAAACGCGACAAGGATTTTAAACAGTCAGTGCTAATTTACATTCAGACAACAACTGTACAGATAAATTAGCGCGAGTGGGGTGTAAATTTGGTGTATTTAACCTGTTAGTATATACACGTGTTCTATACGCTTAAAAGAACATACAATTGCTTGGCAAGTCTCTAAACCAATGTTACATGTATGCAAAATGCATGTGTTTCGCCAAAATACAATAAGTGTCGCATTGCTTTACAGCGGCGGTTTTATATGAACAAATATCCAAGCTTTACATACCCAAAAACTCAGCAGAATATCTTTCCGATTGTAGGGTTACATTTTTTGCAAGATAATTCCTTTGAGAAATCCGAATACGTATAGTAAGTATGCAAGTTTAATCAAATCGAACACCCTCAGAAATCTTCCTAGATCCGACCCTGGAATGAGTATGGTTCTTTAATAAGGATAAAAAGCTGACTGTTTATATAGTTTTTTTTGTTTTTTTTTTTTTATTACTTTCGACCGTTCTAAGACCATAACGAAAACATACCTGTATAATTTTGACCACCCTTAAACCCTAGTTTTATATAGTAAACCTAGGGTTTACAGAGGTATATACTATTTTTCTTATTTCTGCTCAAAAACATAGATTGTGTGTACTCGTTAGAACCGCCTCGCCGAGGCGGTTCTAACGAGTACTCATAATCTATGTTCTGTGCAGAAATAAAAAAAGCATCAGAATTTTTATCTGAAAACTTTCAGTTTTTGGTGGTGAAATTTTCAATATATTTGAATAGGCGTGTTTTCGTAATGGGTGGAACTGGTGTTGTTTGTTCTTAGTATGACTTTGTGGCTACACCCTGAGGTTATTTTTTTTGTCCTGTTCGTAGTCTAACTGATGTGTTTGGTGGCTCCTGTCTGGCGTTTTGGTCGCCATGCTTTGGGCGGGGTGGTCATGGGGATAGGTTTATTTATTTTTTATTTTCATTTTTTATTTTCTTAAATTTGTGGCTTGTATTTTGTCTGTCATTGTTTGTTTGGTCTTCCTCTTGGTGTCATTGATAGGCATTTGTCTGTGATTGTAGCTACTCCTGGACAGTTTCTATACTATTGTTTGTTTCGAAATTAGTCCTGGTGTTAAGATAGCCTCAGAACTGTAACCATAAATGGCCAGTAACCGTCATTGCTCATTTGCAAGAAATGACAAAAGTGAAAGAACGAGTATGTTATTTTAGTGAGGCTATAATGCTGCTGTTTATCTATAAATACCAAAGTATTGGGTACCATTTTGTAACGAAATATATCAGTTTGAACTATATAGACAATATGCTGCCAGAGCATGCATGTAGCAAAATGTAAAATGCGAGGGCAATACATATTTATCATCCCCTTATATATGACAAACAGCTGATGTCAGTGTTCGGGTGGTACCTCACTTTTTATTAATCAACTAGGTAACTATTGTTCTAATATGTGCCAAACAGCCTGCATCATGCAAGTGCAATATTTGGCATGATTTTGGTCCGGGCTCAATACGAGGGCTAATACTGAAAGTTACAAGATTTAGGAAATAAAAACCGAGGGGATCAGGAGGGCCAATATTTTACGGTAATAATCAGTCGATGAGATTTTATTGACTTTGAACACTTTTAAAGTTGAAAACTAAACGTTGATAAATAATAATGTCTTGAAATGTATGTTTTCACATTTGCCCTGTTACAAGTGTTAGGTGGCTTTATTCGCTTTCGGCTTCGCCTCGGGCCAGTACACCAATCTTTAGACTAATACGACTGTCCTCGGACCTGTAACAGGGTCAGTATGAAAACATCCATTTCATAATATGATAATATTAAGACCAAATATTGTTTTGTTGCAGGAAATATGTGGCTACAAGAGGAACAACGTAAAGACAGTAATAATTTGGGTGTTCATCATACTAACCGCAGGATTGCTGCGTCTCTTCTTTTACTGGATGCCCCATCTGATGATCCGAGCCACCCATACAGTTTGTCAACTGGTTGAGGCAGAAGTAGTCATTCTGAAAGTAGGTATTTTTACCGATATTGCAATGGTAGTAGCTTTGTAAGAAATAAATGAGCCAGTGGACGACAAAACCTATAGTAAGACATGCGACCAGCAAAGACTGATCAGCCTGCGCATCCGTACAGTCTGATCAGTGTCTTCGCTGATCGCATGTGCCATCTACAGCCTCGAGGCTATTTGGATAGAAACAAACGAAAATTCTTGCCATTCTAGGTAAAAGTACAGGCTGATCTGAGTGTTTGCTGGTCGCACAGGTCTTATTGGGGGTTTTGTCGTGCGTTGACTAATATTATGTTCAAAGTTAATGTACGTTTATATTTAAGGAACTGGACACATGAAACGTAGACTCTGATTGGGTAGTATTGATGCGCAAATCAATACGCTTCTATAAAATTATACATTACTAAAACATGCCTATTCAAATATACTGAAAATTTTACACCAAAAAATAAAAAAATTCCGATAAAAAATCCAGATATTTTTCTGCTCCAAATATAGATTGTTGGTACTCGTTAGAGCCGCCTAGACGAGGCGGTTCTAGCGAGTACCCTCAATTTATGTTTTTGAGCAGAAATAAAAAGAAATAATGTATACCTCTGTAAACGCCAGTTTTGCTATATAAAATTGGGGTTAAAGGGGGTCAAAATTATATAGGCATGTTTTCGTCATGGATGCAATTGCCATCACGAAAACATGCCTATATAATTTTGACCCCCTTAAACCCCACTTTTATATAGTAAAAATGGGGTTTACAGGGTAGACATTATTTTTCTTATTTCTGCTCAAAAACATAGATTGTGGGTACTGCCGATGCAGTTCTAACGGGTACCCAGTTCATGGAGGTGAAATTTTCTATATATTTGAATAGGCGTGTTTTCGTAATGGGCCACATTCACGAAGCACATACTTCCCGAGGAACCGAGAGAAGACTAGATGAGGAACAAAAGAAAAAAAAAGTGCATTTGAGCCGCAAGGTCAGAAAACGTACCTTCGAACATGCACCGAGCAGAGATTCAGATCAGCCTGCGCATCGCGCAATCTGATCAGAGTCGTCACGGGGCGCAGTTTTGATCCCCATGAATGAAAAGCGTCTTTATGCGGACAACGATGAGTGTGATCAGACTCGCGGACGCGCAGGGCGATTTGAGTCTTCCTCTAGCGCACATGTCAGAAGATATTTTATGACGATGCGCCTGGTTTGTTTTGTAAGAAATAATGAATCCTAGTATGTGTATGTGAGTATATGTGATACATGTTGTCGCAACAGTTAGATTTTAGTCAGTCCGCGTTTTTGTGTCTTTGGAATCAATGAGCCCATTCTGGTTATTTTCAAATGTGGTGGGATTTAGGCAGTGCAGTGGGTGCGTGTACAGCCTGCCAAACTACATAGCTGTGTATGAAGAGGCTTTATAAAACCGAATCTCAAATTTCATTCTTTTATGTGCTCCTTGTTACCCAGGATAACCTTTTAGACTTTTATTTTACTTACCTTCAGCTATAGTTAAATGCCGTGTTGCGGCCAGAAAACATATCCACGTAGTTTTCCATAGTGCATATATTTTTTCTATTTCCTTTGGGGTCATTTTGCCCATTCCGATCATTACGAAAACACGCCTATTCATATACATAGAAAATTTCACCTCCAAAAACTGAAAATTTTCAGATAAAAAATCTGATATTTTTTGCCTAAAACATAGATTGTGGGTACTCGTTAAAACCGCCTCGACGAGGCGGTTCTAACGAGTACCCACAATCTATATTTTGAGCAGAAATAGAAAAAAAATAATGTATACCCCTGTAAACCCCAGTTTTACTATATGAAAGTGGGGTTTAAGGGGGTCAACATTATATAGGCTTGTTTTCGTGATGTTAATTTGAAAATTGAATACCGCTTAGGTCGGAGCTAGGAGGCATATACAGCCTTGCACTGCTGTATATGATGAGACTTAATAGAACCGAGTTTGCGATTTTCGTGATTTTGTGTGTTCTTTGTTTCCAAAGGCAGCTGTTTAGATTTTTATTTTCCTTTTGCAGGATCAGTACGAACAATGGTTTGTGTCGCGAGTACAAACAGTTGCAAAAGACAGTTCGGGGTAAATATGTATTTACTGCATAAACTAAATGGGCGCTAAAGATAGGACAATTTATACATAGTGAGGAGGCTGTTCTGTGGCTGTTCTGTTTACGTGTATTCTAAGATCGTTTTACTTTCAAGAGGATAGGGTACTAGGGACAGTATTCAGCCCTGCAAAGTAGCTACGAGGGTCGTGCAAAAAGTTCTGTCACTAATAGGCTTCCTTGGTTTTATCCCAGGTATATTTTAAAATGCTTCACTGCACTTGAATGGTGTGTTGAATAGCAAACGATACCCGTTTATTTCATGAGTTATTTCAAATTGAAATAGATGCAGTCATATACACTGACCAATTTACTTGTTACAATAAGAAACGGCCAAGCAAAGGATGATCAGGAGTCCAACTTTTACATGACAACGCCTCCTCTCATAAGTGTGAGGTGTTAAGTCTTTTTTGGCTTCTGATTAGATGAAAGTTTTAAACCATCCACCTTATTCACCTGACCTGAGACTTCTTTTTATTTCCAAGGCTTAAGAAAATGATTTCTGGAAATACGTATACGTCTAGAAGTTCACATGGCAGCGCTATTTATCAGTGTCTCCAACAGATACCAAAAGAAGACTATTTATCTGCTTTTCTCGACTGGGTAAAAAGGATATAATAATGTGTTTCAGTAAAGGGGGGAATACTTTGAAGTTTTGTAATAAAAATATGTTTGATAGAACGTAGTACTGAAGTAATCCGAATCCAGTGACAAAACTTTTTGCAGGACCCTCGGTATATAACTACAATGTGTTTTAGCGATTATAATATATTATTAGCCCTTAAAGCGCCAATCATAACTGCAGCAGACAGCATTTTAATCCATTTTTGTTTTATGTTTCATAAAAAACTTCACATTTCATATGAATCGTCCGCCAAAATATTGTTTTCATTTTTCAGAAAAAAAAAGTTGTGAAATTTTATGTGAATCGTCCGCTTGGCAGACTACCTTGCTTATCAGACGAGTTTAATGAAATATCATGACTTATTTTCTATCAGAAAGCAAACTATTCACATGAAATGTCACAACTTATTTTCTATGAAAAATAAAAATAATAGAATGTCAACTGCTGCAAATTTTCTTTGCTCTTAATGAATTAAAATAGCAGTTCATATGCACGTTCTTACACATACACACAGGATTATTATTTGTTAAATTCTTTTACACTACCAATCCATACGTTAGCACACATATGTGACCTGTATGCGGCTTAGCCAATTCATTTAAAATATGCCTTTTGGGAAGGTTGAATATGTATTTTCACTGCAATGTTGTTCTGTAAGCAGACAGCAAAGGTCCTGTTCGACTGTGGGATGTTCACGCTGAACATGAGATTTTCGTCAACCTATGCTCGAAAACACGGTCCAATTTATTTCAGCACTTTCATCGCTTTCAGGTACCCATCCAATGTATACTACTATGTTCATTGTACATTTGGAGAGCTGCATGCGTACGACTGAGAGAACCATGGCAAAATTAGTGTAGTATTTATGAATTAGAACTTTAAAATGTTGCTTTTTACAGGCGTACAGTGATCTATACAGCGCAGTCGAATAAACCTGTCTATGCTGTTACAGACAGGACTCCATTATGCAACTCATATGTTCAGGTATTATGCATATACTGCATCGTCGTCCGTAAAAATTCACCATCGACTGCTTTGTAACCCTTCTATTTATGTCCTGCTGGTACACACATACACTAACAGTAACTGTATGATACCCGCTGTTAAACAGCATGGCAATTAATACAGACTGCGACGTGCGAATACTTCTTCATTTTTGACATACATTTACTGTTTTACACCACCATATATACAGTTTTCACCAACAGAACATAAGCAAAATGTAGTCTACGCCAGAGACTATGCATTATTTAAAGAGAAAAAAGCAATGATAAAAATTTGGTTACTCGACCAGACGTTAAAATAACAGTTTGTGATACATTAAAATAAAGGAATTTTTGCTTCAATCATTATTAGAAAGATTTGGTGCTTCCAAACACATATTGTGTCAATTTCGTTCCCGACCACCTATCTATTCCAACAATTTTCCTGAGTCTGAGATCTGGTGGAATAAACAATTTTACTGTATTTATGTACACGTATTTATGGCAGCCTGGCTTACATATTGAAGAAGTGCTTATCTACAAATCATGGGAAGAACGTTAACGTCAAAACCACATCATATGTAATAATTTTATTAAACTATTTTACTGCTTCAATATTTCCAGCGAACGCAGTCCACTCAAATCTCCCATGACTAATGACTCTAGAAACAATGCGATGAATGCTGAAAAGCCTGAGTCATCAGAGGTACTCTCGTCTTATTATCAATAAGATTATAACCGTCTTTTCTTTTTAAGTTTCTATATTCTATACGTGTATTTGAAAATCAATGCTATACGTATGAAGTTCTGTAGGAACTGCGTGCTTGTATGCTTATATGTAATGATTGTTTTGCTATTTGAATAATTCAAAATCATTATCATACTTAATGTGTCAAGTCGGTGATCAAAATACGTCCATTCCTAAAATAATTTGAAATTTTTAATGCTTGTAATAAGTATTTTTCGCGATTAACCGATTGACCGAGCTGTGTTTTGTTAAAACGAGATGAAGTTAAACATTTTTTGATTTATCAAAACGAGATTTGGTAGTTAATGGACTAAACACTTTTAATGGCAAAATGCGCAACCTTAAACCGAACAAATGGCGCGCAGTACTTTTCAATTAGTTTAAGACTAGACAGGTGAAGAACTAATAACGACCCGAACGCGCGTAGTTTGAATGTCATGTCCCAGATACTAGATTATTAGATTGACACATTTTCTTATAGGAGACTGATTTGGATTATTTTATTATTTCACGGGTTTGATTATTATCTTTTGTTTGCAGTAATTTATGTAATTTGTAGCACATTACTGGCCATCTTAGAGCATATAAGAGTATATTACGGCCATGACAAAATTCGCTTTTTGCCATTTGCACAAATCCACTCTATACACCATTTACTCCTACGCCTATCTGAATATATGTGGCTTCAATTGGTGTTTCATCCCAGTCAGCATTCTACGTAAATCTATATCGGGCCGTCATCGGCCCGTCAGGGTAGCTGACGGGTCGATGACGGCCCGATGTAGATTTACGTAGAATGCTAGCTGGGATTCCTGCTTTTGCTGATTTCTCTATTCTTGTTCTTATATACAAACATGTATGTTCATTCTTTCTGTAAGCTAAACAAAATTGTTTCCTCCTTGGAGAAATTCTTTCCTTTTAGCTTTCACAGGAGACACCTGGTCAAAAGAGCCTTAAGATGCAGGGTAAATAGGAACTCACAAGGTTGTCTCCTTTATGCACAATGGCGAACAATCTACCATTTACCTTAACAATATATCTTCAAACACTTACTCATCGGCTGCTTTGTAATTCGCTCTTGCTTTGTAACTAGCTGCATTTTGATACTGATCAGATATTTTTTATATAGTAAAACTGGGGTTTACAGGGTATACATTATTTTTCTCATTTCTCGTTAGAACCGCCTCGGCGAGGCGGTTCTAACGAGTACCCACAATCTATGTTTTTGAGCAGAAATAAAAAAAATAATGTATACCCCTGTAAACCCCAATTTTTACTATATAAAAGTGGGGTTTAAGGGGGTCAAAATTATATAAGCGTGTTTTCGTGATGTATGCTCGAAAACTCGGTACAGTTTATTTCTGCACTTTCATCGCTTTCAGTGTACTCATCCAATCTGTACTACTATGTTTCTCTGTACATTTGGAGGGCTGCTTGCGTGACTGCGACATATATTGGCAAAATTAGTGCAGCATTTATGAATTAGAACTTTAAAATGTTGCTTTTTACAGGCGTGCAGTGATCTGTGCAGTGATCTGGTTCAGCTGTATTGGCATCCTGAAATAATAATATTTTAAACTGATAATGAATATATTATAAACAGATAATCAGTCTTTGCAAATAGACTAAACATAATTATTATAATATTGATTACGATTTGGTTAGATACAAATAAATCACTTATACATTCAGTTTTTTTAATCATAATACAATATTTATCCTAAATATTCGGAGAGACACTTATGTGTATAGAGTTTAGACCCAGTTGAAGAGTGATCCCCGTCTGCACGTTTTGCCACTCGGCCGGCAGGATGAAGACCCATCTCATGTTTGTTATGTGAGAATAAAATCAAACTGTAGTTGCCTGTAACGAGAAATACATAGCATGTGTTTAATAAATTTACATTGATCATATTCACCCGAAATACTCATACTACTAAACTCCTTACCATACGTATTCTTAATTTTGAACAAGCCAATTAACCGCCTGTCGATTTGTCTAAAACTGCTGATGGAGTGGCAAACGGTGTAATGTGATCAAACAGGGCTAAGTCTAAACTGTTTGCTTTGGCCTGTCCATCCAAATATCTAGAATAAATAAAATTTACTCTTCTTGCTTTCTCATCGAGTTTTCTACGTGTCACTCTAATTACCACTCGCCGAGGATTGACGCCTTTGCTTTTGACATACAGCAAAATCACACATTGCACAGTCGTATTAAGTTAATAGAGCGAGCGCAATTATCAGATATGCTGTATGATTGCATACATTTTGGGTCAACAGTGATGGTAGGATATATCTGTATTCTCTGTATTAGGAGATGTTAATCATCGCTTTTAAAGTTTATAGCGAGGGTGTATGTTAGCCACCATATCATGAAGCCGGTGACTCAGAACTTCCTACACGTGTAGGAACGACCCTTTGTTAGAATTAGTCAGCTTTTGTAAGCATCACGAAAATATGCCTAATATATAATTTTGACCCCCTTAAATCCCATTTTTATGTAGTAAAACTGGGGTTAACAGGAGTATAGATTATTTGTCTCATTGCTGCTTAAAATATAGATTGTGGATACTCGTTAGAACCGCATCGTTGAGGCGGTTCTAACGAGTATAAACAATCTTTGTTTTGAGCAGAAATATGAATAATATCAGAATTTTTATCTGAAAACTTTCATTTTTTGTGGTAAAGTTTTCAGTATATTTGAACGGGCATGTTTTCGTTATGATTACAAGTACATGTACATCGTTGAAAAAAAGGTAAGAGAAAAATCCAGGGAGTGCCACAATCACAAACCGCAGCCCTTCCCAGACCCCAAGAGGAAGAGGAAACCGACAAATCTAAACAAGCACAAACCGAATAAACGAACGAAAAGCACTAAGATTAGCTCTGTCATAGGCCTTATTTTGAGATTGATTTTATATTATCTTGTTAAAAGTCGGCACTAGAATTTTGTTTTTTTTCAAATAATAACTCAAAATGTGTACTTGTCTTTCAGCAAACATCTCAACGATACTTTATAACAAAGAAGGTTAAGTATATATGGAATAAAGAGGCAGGGGAATTTCAGAAAATTAAGTAAGTGTATATGACCATTTTAACTATCAAGGTATTTTGGTAAGCTTGCGAAGCATTTTATACTATACATAGATATACATCTGAGTATGTCAATGTATTATCAACTACGTAAGCTACGTCACCAAAATTTTGAACAACACTGTCTTACGCTTGCACCATATATAAAGATTTATTCGGTAAATGTGAAAATAAAAGTACTTGTAAAAGCCATCGGTATTAACTGCTTCAGTTGTTGCACTTTCAAACTCAAAACGTTTAAGTTGTATAATGGAGGTATTGCAGTAAGGCGAGGATTTTCCCTAATTGGCTCATGTGTTGAAGACCTGATTTCAGAAATTACAATGTTCATTTTTTTATTACATATTCCGGTTGTCCGATGGCTAAATCATAACAGAACCGAAACTTGATGCTTCTGGGTTATTATTACGGGGATATAATTCAGTCCTGTTTACCCTATCCAAAAAACTCCTAAATTAATCGCGTGTGCAAACCGATGGAAATTACATTGAATTACCTTTCTCTTTGGGAAATATTTCTTGGATCAGAATGACGAAAACACAACATTGACTGTAAATTATGGTTAAATGAATACAGTAAGTACGCGTGTCTTGAATATCTGATTTGAATTCTCTTTCTCATTTCCGGGAAAAATGCAGAATTGAATGCGTTTCATAAAAGTTATTATAAAAACATGCCACCCCCACCCTCGCCTAGACCCAAGTTCCCATTCATATACTAAGTATGTCAGGGAAATATCTCCACCAAAGGGCATCTTGGGTCTAGGGAAGACATATTTTTGTAACAACTTTTATGAAACACATTCGATTTTGCATTTTAACCGGAAATGAGAAAGATATATCAAGTCTTATATACCAGTAACGCGCACAGACTGTATTTATTTAATTAATCCTAATATCATTAATGTTGCATTCTCGTCATTCTGATGTAAGGAATATTTCCCAAATGGAAAGGTATCTAAATGTGATTCCCATCCTTTTGAACAAGGTATCAATTAGGAGGTTTGGGGGTGGAGTAAACAGGACTGAATTATCTTCCCGTAATAATAAGCCATAAGCATATTTTCCTTTCTGCTTTGATTCAATTCAGATATCGGCTACCGGAATATGTTATACAATTTAAATATAGTAATATCTGAAATCCGGTCTTCAACATTTGAGCCAATTAGGGAAAACCCTCGACTCACTGCAATGTCTCCTTGCATTAGGGCCAAGTACTCTATATACGACTTAATAACAGGAGACTTTGTTTTCCGGAAATATGTCAGGTATGCGTAAAAAGGGATTCTTTAAAGTTGAATACACTTTGATACATACAACAGAAAACTAAAGAACCCGCCATCTCATTGTACATACCAAAAGAAACGCATTGCGTTTGAAACCTATCGATATAATTTAAGCAGTAAATGTAATGTAAATGACGCTTCTGTTTCGATGCAGAATACATAAATAACACAGAATATTGAAAAATGGCTGCCATAGGTAAAACAATTCAACAAATGCAGACAATTAAACGACGAAATTCAGACCGAGTAGCAATGTATGTCCTAAACGTCTTGTACGTAGTCGTTATTTTAAATACATTTGTATACATTATTTAAATGCTAAAGGCATATACAAACTCGACTTTTATAATCGTAAAGTTAACGTATTGGTATTATGCTTATGAAAGGAAATTTATTCCTAATTTCAAGTTCGAATGTTTTTTATTTCAGAGGTTTGGAGGATGGCATGTCTTGCTCTTTCTTTCACCAATTAAATGGACTTTCACTGGCTGAGCAAATAAACCGGTACGTATCTTATATTTGCTCGTATTTTATACATTTAGCCCACACGTCGACGTTTTCCTACTGACCATTCCAAGGCAGTTCCTTTGTTGCAGTTCTTCTTTGTTTGTGCGTCAACTGTTTCATATGTTTTGTCATTACTTTGTCCTCGTCTCTCCTTCATTTGGCGCCTCTGGGAGGGTGTACTTTATATTTTTTGGCATTTCCTGGGTATGTTTTATCCATATAGGGGTCCTCTACCTCATCAGGAAACATCACAGTGAAATTATATAATCACAAAACTACGACGAAAGAAAGCAAAGGGCTCGATTTCATTCGGAATCCAGAACACAAGAAAACTACAACCAGGTGTAAATACTCTGAAACAGATTAAGTAGGAAGCCGCCATTTAGTCTGAGAATCGACCTCCTGCCTTGAAATTAAAGAGGAAAGAAAGTTATTAACCATTTAATCTTTAACACACATGCGGGCCTCAAAATATCCATGTGGTATCTTTTTCAGCTTGTTCCTGAAATTACGTGAATGTAGTCAGGCTAACCCTCGTTCTACTGGTGGTTTTTCTTTAATCTGACTTGTAGCTTGTATACAATAGAATGGAAGGCAATGATCATAAATCGATAGAATTACCTAACATCTTCCGTCCAGGACACCAAAGGGAAAGAAGGACGCACTTAAAGCAACGGCACCATAAGCAAAGCACTACAAGCAGAAAGCCACAAGGACAGTTTCTTTCCCAAAAAATTAGCCAAACGGCTATCCAAAATAAACATTTCACCAGGACATACATGCAGACATATACATTGACAGAAATAGTAAACCACAGCAGAAGAACCGCCTTTGAACGGTCAGTAAAGTATAACTGGTGGCTTAAATGGATTTTGCGTGGCTACATACCTCGCCCTTAGTTCTGCCGTGGGGTACATAAGACATTTGCTCAGTCCGCGTGAAGGTTTCCTTACACATCAGTGCAACATCTCCGGGAACATAAAAATCAAACGAATACAGAGATGAAACAACGATGAGGACTCAACAGCAAGAAATAACTGAAATGCTGAAGCAAAAGTAAACCAACATTTGGACGCCGGTGGGCCCGACCAGAGCCAGAGCATTAGGCACCAACTGACTTAAGCCTTTACCTTTGTTTCATCATAGTGTTAAGAAGTTATATTTTATAGTTCTTTTCTGTACAGAGACACTCTACTGACCGAACTAACATGTGGATTGCTGAAACTGTCTCAGGGCTAAGGGGCGAAGTTTTACACTAAAATGCAGTTTTGTTTCGTTTGGACCATTGTGCCCATTCCGATAGCTTGGAAAATCGAATTCTGTTTAAGCCAATACTAGGGAGTTTATGCATCCAAACAAAACACATATAATTGCTGCCATAAGACCTGGCAAGTGCATTCGAGATTCTGATTTTCTTTCCTTTATGTATTGGGTGTTTCTTAGTGCAACCATGATAGAGTTCATGTATTGGGTGTTTCTTAGTGCAACCATGATAGAGTTCAAAGTAAATAAGGAAACTCAGGAACTGATACAGTCAGATCCATCCACATCAAGCCCTTAACACCAAAGGGAAATACTGACAAATACAGCAGCCACAAACTGAACAGACGGCAAGCACGTGGCAACTCTTACCCAAACCTAACTGAATATATAAGCAACTTACATTTATTAAAAGAAAAAAAAAGCATTAGAAGGTGAAACACTGAATAACAATTTACAAAAAGTGCTGCCATGATAGTACTGCCTTAATAAATTACTAGCAGGAGTCCTTAAGCTAGCTTTACAGGATCCCAGCCCTTGCCCTCAGCTTCCACAGTGTTAAAACATATATTTGTTTGGACCGTTTGGAGGTCTTCTAGCTCATCCATTAATCATTTCGGGCAAAAGATAAGTCACATATAAAACCCACCAGCAGATCAGCTTAAACTTGATCTTTCTAAGGTGGTGTTTTGTTACAGTTCTTGGTCGTTCTGTTTCTGAGCCAGGATCTTTGTGTTGTCATGTATGACGGTATTATAAAACATTTTCCCGGCTACTTGGAAGAAATGAATTCGGTAATTATAAAAGTCGAAAAAGATTGTCTTTGGAAACAAAGAACACACAAAATTACGAACATCGTAGACGTGGTTTGATGAGTCTCTTCATATGCAACAAAGCAGTTTGCGAGGCTGCATACGCCCCTATGATCTACACCCTCAGCTGTTTGTTTTCTGTTCCAAGGCTGTATATATGTTGCTGTTTTCTATCGTTCATTCGTTCAGTTTTCGTTGAAGTTTGTTTTGGTGATATCATGTTATGTCCTTTCGAGTTCATCAGTGTCTTGGAAGTTATCAATATCGTGACTAGGGAGAGGGTGGAGTCTGCTCATCTCCATATTTCGGTTATGTGTATATTAAAATACTACAACGTGCAAGAAGGTCCGTATCGCATATGAGGAGGATGAAGACCAAGATCAAACGTGCAATGACGGAGTCTGATATGGGATGTCGTTTTCGGCATACATGATAATGACCCTTTGTGGTTCACTTACAGAAACATTGTATACCATACTTTCCTACAAATTAAAATGGGATGGACTTCGTCAAACTGTGCGGATAACACAGACTGATGTTAGTTTTTAACTTAGTTTCGGTTCGTAAGGACCATTTCTTTTAGAATCTATTTACTCAGTACACAAGCCATATGGTATACGCTGTTGTTTATATGATTTATCGAGCCAATGATGCACAAAATATATTTCAGGCGGATTCTTTACGGTGCCAATTCAATCCAGATCCATGTCACACCCATAATACAGTTGTTGTTCAAACAGGTAAAACACACTAATTTAAAACTACTTAAGGCAACGTCACATTAGCTGTTAAATTAAATGTTGTGCTTTGATTAATGTGGCATATGGTTATGATGGGGTCAGTCCTATTATTTCATTATTACCTTTATTCAGTATTAAAAATATGCATACTTCGGAGTATTTTGTGATCACAGAACCTGCCATTTGGTGATTTGTTAGCCGTAAAACGTCGCCCCATGCTGGGATACGGTGCTAATATCATTGACTAATCTGGTCTTTTGGGGCTCTTGGGCTCTTACATTATATATGTAAAACAGAGTTGGACAAATAGCTTTTATGGGCCTGAGGCATGTTGCATTTTTTTCGTTATTCCTCATAAACAGATTAATCTATCAACGTTGTCATTCTTGAGACCCCTTGCAGGGCTGCATATGCCCTTTAGCTCCGGCTAAAGCGGGAATCGAAAACAGAACACGTATTTCCAAGATGTCAGAATGGGATCATTGAGCCCAGGAAAATAGCAATAAAAACGCTGGAGTATGGAGATGATTTACGGCCATCATATGCCAAATAAAGAAGACAAATATTGCCCTTGAAAACACGGAACACATAAAAGATCGAAAGTCTCGGTTTCATTCAATTTCTACATACGACAGCAATATAGCAACAAACAAATGTCTTATTGGCAGCAAGATGGCATAAATCGAAACTACCCTTTTCTGTTTTCGATTGTTCTGTATTTCCAAAGACTCCATATTTTGGAGTAGTTTTCATCATGTAGCTTTCTCACTTAGAATCGCAGTCATTGAACGCATATATGTTGCCTAAAATAATTAGGTCAGATTCGATACGCGTGATCAAGAATTATGTAGAAACCAAAACTGTTTGGACATGGCTGACTTTGGTTTATTTAAGTCATCCTTCCAATTAGTCGAAATACCAGAGTAGCAATTATCATAGACCTTTTGTGTCAAAAAGGTAAGAGAAAAGTCCAGGGAGTGCCACAATCACAAACCGAAGCCCTTCTCAGACACCAAGATGAAGCGGAAACAGACAAAACCAAACAAGCGCAAATCGAACAAACGTACGAAAAGCACTAAGTCAAGCCCTCTCTTCCCCAAGCGAGGTAATCACAATGCTAAAATGACTGAAAAACACAAGAACAAAAGAACACAAGGTAAGACATAAAACAAATCGCCTTGTAGAATAAACCACAAAGCAACAAAGAGTAAGACTACACACCGGGACTACCGCCTTAGAACGGTCAGTAGAATAAACCACCGGGGGGAGTGGGGAGGTTAAAGCACTTTTTACAGCTGGCCAACTTCACCCTGGGTCCTGATGCTACTTTTAATACAGAAATACATAACAAATCAAGTTATGACAAAAATATAGTTAGATTTGTAACCCAAGTGACCTTTTATATGAAAGAATAAAAAACTTTATTTCCATCTCTTCCCGTATAGGTGCTGTCGCCATTCTACATATTCCAGATCTTCAGCTGTTCTCTCTGGTTTGCAGATGACTATTACTACTACGCTGGAACTATTGTCTTTATATCAATTGTATCCATAATTGCCACCATTTACCAGACACGAAAGGTATCATCTGTTAATTGTAGATTTTGTTTCACCTGAACGTGTACGCTTATATATTTTGATTATCTAAATGTCTAATTCTATGATATATATGCATTTTTTTGCACTGAGCAATTTTATACTGGGTAAGTAATTACAAAAGAAGAAGATCAATAAATATTATGTCACCTGTACTGCGCGAAAAAAAATATTGTTCATATGTGGAAAACGAAGGCCTAGATGGGACTGCAACAGTGGTTTGAAAGGCGATGCATAGTCTTGTTTTCTTTATGCATATTTTGAGAAGATCCCTACTATTATCCGATTTCATTTTAGAGACACACTGACAGTATATTTTTCTTTATATTCTGCAACCTTTTGCATTATAGATGTTTTTGCTGCACTGGGCATATGCAATGATAAATCATATTCAAGAAGCACTATAAATATTGTCCAAATAGGCTGAACTGCTCCTTGCAAAATCAGAAAGCCGCTTTATGCAACATAGATGCTCTGTGTTTTACTTGACCGAACTGTGTTGCGATCTAGCACTCCTACATCGATTATCTACCTTGGCAGATTACGCATACTTTGTAGGTATATATTCAATCTCTGACACATGCGTCAGGGAGTCGACTCTTTGGCTCAGTGGTTAGAGCATTGGTTTTTTATCCGGGAGGACCGGGTTCGATTCCCACGGCAGGCGTGAAATTTTTTTCAGCTATGCTTCATTCCTTTGTTGCGACTTTCATGTCGTAAGATGGGGACTAAGCCGGGATTGGACTTTACTTTGCCGAAAATGGCTTCACGTCATCATAAACGACGACGTCCTTGAAAAGGGTGTGTGTTACGACCTAGCACTCCTACCTCGATTATCTGCCTTTGCAGATTACGCATACTTTGTAGGTATATATTCAATCTATGACAAATGCGTCAGGGAGTCGACTCTTTGGCTCAGTGGTTGGAGCATTGGAATTTTATCCGGGAGGACCGGGTTCGATTCCCACGGCAGGCGTGAAATTTTTTCAGCTATGCTTCATTCCTTTGTTGCGATTTTCATGTCGTAAGATGAAGGCTAAGCCAGGATTGGACTTTACTTCGCCGAAAATGGCTTCACGTCATCATAAATTATGACTTCCTTGAAAAGGGGGAGTGTTACGACCTAGCACTCCTACCTCGATTATCTGCCTTGGCAGATAACGCATAGCTTGTAGGTATATATTCCGTCTCTGACAAATGCGTCAGGGAGTCGACTCTTTTGCTCAGTGGTTAAAGCATTGAATTTTTATACTGGAGGACCGGGTTCGATTCCCACGGCAGGCGTGAATTTTTTTCAGCTATGCTTTATTCCTTTGTTGCGACTCTCATGTCGTACGAACTGCAATGCCACAATTAGTACAACATGGACAGACGTTAGCGCAGCAAGTTACCTGAAGCCATTCTACAACAGACTGACTAGCCGAACACTAAAGTTCCAGATCTTTACGCGCAAACGAGCTGGCGGATCCTGGCTATAGCGCACTATATCTGCAATAAATTGAATTTTGTGTAATGCTATCCATGCAATACATATAACCTTATGTGTTGTTTTTGGTATTTTTTTGCTGACAGGGAAATTACACAGTAACAAGCACATCCGCAAAATATATTTTACAGGGCCTTTGCTTTTTATAGTTGAATATTTGACTCTGAGTGAACAGTAAGGCTTTTATTGGACTCCACGGCTCATAAGGCTGAACAGGATAATATTATTATATTATTTAGATTGATAATTTATGAAACTGTAAACCTATTAAAACACCAGAACCAGAAACAACCCCCTGTTTCCATTAGGGTCTAGTTATTTCGTGTTTGTGTTTCTTTCTCTTTGATGTCTCTGATGGGAGGTGTGGGATAATTGTACGGCTTTCTGATTATTGCCTTCCCTTCTATTTTCACTATCCACTAAGTCGCATTTGTGTTTTTTAGAGGCCTGTGTTGCAAATTTTTTACCAGAATGTTTGTCTTGATGACATCTTGGTCAAGTTTAATTTGAATCATTGTGGATCAAAAACTAAGCCACTAGGTTATTTTTTTAAAACCTTGTTCACCTTCTCAAAGCCACAGTTTTTTTAGCTCACCTGAGCCGAAGGCTCAAGGTGAACTATTGTGACCCTCAGCGTCCGTCGTCGTCAGCCTGTCCGTCCGTCCGTCTACACTTTTAAACAACATCTCCTCCTAAACCACTGAGCCAATTTTAATTAAACTTCACGGTAAAGTTGGCTGGCCGTAAAAGGGGTTTAAACTCCCCGTTGGTTTATTCTACTGACCGTTCTAAAGCAGCGGTCCCGGTGTTAGTCTTACTCTTTGTTGCTTTGTGGTTTATTCTGCGAGGCGATTTGTTTTAAGTCTTGCCTTGTGTTATTTTGTTCTTGTATTTTTTCAGTCCTATTAGCATTGCAATTGCCTCGCTTGGGGAAGAGAGAGCTAATCTTAGTGCTTTTCGTACGTTTGTTCGATTTGCGATTATTTGCTTTTGTCTGTTTCCTCTTCCTCTTCGTGTCTGGGATGGGCTGCGGCTTGTGATTGTGGCACTCCCTGGATTTTTCTCCTACCTTTTTTGTAGTTAAGGATATTGTAGTTAAGGATACTGGATACAATTATTAGAGTTTCGCTTTTTTTTTTCTTATGGCTGGCATTTTTTCTGACTTCCCATTTTCGTTTCTGCATATGAATTGCCTTCTAAAAATATCTGCTCGAAAAGGAAAGCATTTGCTCGCCCATTTAGAGAAGACCCGTCACAAAATGAGGCAAAATTAACCCATTTTACTGGTGTCCCATAAAAGGGACATTGGCAAACTGGGTAGACCCAGTTCAGACGCCGCAAGATCAGGTCAACACTGTTTTCATAAAGTACATGAATTTCTAAAAGCAATATAGAAGTATTAAAAACTTATAAGACACCCCTTATATTATAAATGGACCGGCCCGAAGGGTTTTGACATAGTTTTCTGTCCTGACAGCGTATCCATACTTCCTGCCCAGTAAGCATTCTTTATAAATCTATAGCGGGCCGCTATCGGCCCGTCAGGGTAGCTGACGGACCGATAACGGCCCGCTATAGATTTATAAAGAATGCTAGCTGGGTGTTTACAACCGTTAATCGTCCCTAAGGCATGAGATTCTAGGGTAAGGATTTATCCTTTCGTTATTCAAACTGGTATTAGTAAATTAACAGTTATTTGTAACTGTAAGATAAATATATTGCAATTTTGAATCAAACAGTAGGTATTTTCACTGTGAGAATATCATAGGCGGCATTAAGTCGGCAGACCGTCACCCCTTTTAGTTCCTCCGATATGTCTGCTCCTACGATGAATGACTGGGAATATAATGAAAACACAGCAAATTAAATATACTATCAGCAATCAGTGGGTGTTTTGGACTAACTTAAAGTAGCAATAGAAAGCTCAAGACATGCCATGTTTGAAACACGGCGTCCTCTGGAAGAACGAATCATAGTGTCTACATCACAACTATTGCATTGTGTGTGATGTAGGCTCAAGAAGTGCGTACAAGGCGAACTTGATTTACGAACATGATGTGTATTTGTGTCTTATTTCAGATGCAGAGGGCTCTACGGAACACAATAGATTCTTCAAGTATTGTTTCTGTATGCCGTGGAGGAGATGGTAAGTAACAAAAGGCTACATATATGATCAGTTTTCATTAAAGGGAATATATACACTTTCAAGAGAGAACACTCTATCAAAATTGTTTACCTCCCTTTTAAAATGACATTTACTCCAGAAAGGAAAACATGATACATGGAGTAAAGTCGTTTTTGTAAAGTAGACCGCTAATAAGAAGGAACCTAGTGTGCCGGAAAGTCATCAGGAAGCCACAAAGGCTGTCTTCTGCGTAACAAACCGGCACAAGATCATCCAGGTCAATCACGAAATAAATAAAATCAGATAATCCAGAAAGAAAACCGTTAGTTTGTTTGGGGAGAGGCCATAAAAGACAACAAAAATTCGATCCTAAATCTTCGGACACCTTATTAATGTCATCCCAAAATTTGAAAAAGTCCATGTCCATTTCATTACGCACTGCTGTACATATATCTTCAAATTGTTGGATGAGTGACATACAATGTTCACCCTAATCAGAATTACCACCAAAGACATTTCAATTTTATGGAGTAGTTTAAGTAGCATTCATTTTCCGTCATCATATACGGAATACGGAATTAGGTCCTCCTTGTTTGGGATAAGTTACGTTTAACAATTTGCTATTAGCACATTTATTATTACTAGCAGCTAAATAATCACTAAGCTTAAGTGGGTTGAGCTGGTATTAGGTCCGTGTGGCGGCAGTAGAACGTCACCCCGTACTTTACCATAGTGCAGATTATATTGTATTATCTTTGGGATCATTTGGCCCATTATGGTACATTTGAAGATGGAGTTCTGCTCATATATGAGCTGGAGGGCGTAAGCAGTGTTGCAAACTTCATTACTGCTTATGAAGAGTCTCAATAAAACCAAGACTCCCATTTTCTGATCTGTGGTGTGTTCTTTGTTTCCAAAGGCAATCTTTTTGACGTTTATTGAAAAAATGACCCATTTTATATAACAACGGATTGATTATAATTTAGTTATTATACAGACTTGTAGGAAATCACCCAAGTTCTGTTTTCGCCTCTTGTAGCTTTCAAATTGCTACGCAGTGGTCTTTGAATTGATGTTCAGCCATATATATCTATACGTCTGCAAACAACTGGACTGCTGAAATAATTGGATTGTTACTAACACCAAAATTGTAAGTAAGGATACGAAGGAAATACCATAATTGCGTATCATCACGAAAACACGCCTATATAATTTTGACTCCTTAAATCTCAGTTTTATAAAGTAAAACTTGGGTTTACAGTGGTATACATTATTTTTTCTCGCCGAGGCTGTTCTAACGGGTACCCACAACCTATGTTTTGAGCAGGAACATGAAAAATATCAGATTTTTTTATCTGAAAATTTTCCATTTTGGTTGCACATTTTTCAATATATTTGAATAGGCGTGTTTTCGTAATGAATATCCTTGCAAAGTAACCAAATAGGAGAGATAGGGAAAAACAATGACAAAACAAACACCACATATGAAACAGCCGACACACGAACAAACAAAACCTGCAACAGAGAAAATGCCCTGGAACGTTAAAGGCCTACAGCAGCACAAGAAAAGGCCATTGACTTTACGTGACATAGCTACCGTGCTTCAACCGCGCCATTCGACGTATAACAATTCAATTTGTATTGCCACTGTATTAAATAGATAACTCAAGTTTTAACATGTCGATTGATCCCGATTTGGCCCTATGCATTTGTGGAATCTGTTTGGTTAAGGCAAAGGATACAATATTTTAAAGCTAAGAGTACAGTCCGCTCATGCGAGCTTAACTTATATTCTACAGCAAGAATGTATGGCAATGTAGTGTCGATCAGCACATTTTCTTTAGTATCCGAAACAGACACTATCTTAAAAATACATAATTCAATTCTGATTTGTTTACTTTCAGTTTACGATGACATACCGTCAGAAGATCTTGTTCCGGGAGATATTATAGAAATTCCACGAAACGGTTGTATAATGCAGTGTGACGCCGTGTTAATAGATGGAAACTGTATTGTCAATGAAAGCATGCTTACTGGTATTTATTTACTTTGTCTAGATTGAATTATGAGCTGCATCACAATTAAACATGTGTATGTGTTAATATCCACGCACTGACGAAAGAGTATACAGCCTTCTAGAGCATGCTCACTCATCTGGATTATATATGGACTTTCATTTATACTTTGAATGTAACTATCTTTGTATTTCTTAAAAATAACTTCTCCGCCTAAGGGGAGGGGACAAACTGATTTTGTGCGGATCTCGTTAGCGTTGGCGTTGACGTCAGCGGCACACTTTCTTGTCTGAGCAATATCTTGTGAACCAGTGGTTTGATTCTAACCAAATTGTCATGACTGTAAAACTGTTACATACTTAAGAACTGATAAGAGTTTGGTGACCTTGCTCTAATGCTTCAGGTCACAGCAGTAAAAGGCTGAAAATGCACGGTGGGATTTTTTATGTAAAAAATTTTAACTAGTTTGTATTTTTGGTTTTCGTTTAACGGTAACTACTGCGGTTATCCAAATCTCTTCAGTGCATTATTGTTTACATACGTCGAAATATATATTTTGTGGTGACACCGCGTATTTTTGTTTCTTATTAAGGAAGCACTGATTTTTTTCTGAAAAACACGTTAGTCTGACGTTTAAAAGCATCTGTGGTTGTTAAAATTAATAGATTTGGAAAAAAAATCTTAAAAGAACAAGGTGTCCTTTAAGGCAGAAATATACCATTTGTTTTCCTTTAAATACGTAATTATATGTTAGTATAATTTCTAGGACTGGACATATGAGGCCATGCCTAACCGTAAGAAAAGATATACATCACATGGTTTGATTATTTAGCCCTTTCAACGCGGCTGACCATAAACGATACCTGTGCAAATAGTGTAATTCCAAATGAGACGGCTCGTTACGGTTTTTTTTTTTTTAAGATAAAACCCCCTGTTTCCATCTGAGGACATGTCCATATTAAATAATGGAAGAGTCCGCTTAAGAAAATCAGGGATAAAGGATAAAACAGCTGCATATTATAAAAGTATCAGTTCAGTATTATAGTTCTATTTAAACTCTTAACGTAAGTAATTGAAGGCTAGTGTTTGCTGCTTTCTTTATGAAACGCAACCGCAAAGTAAACTAACCAGCCTTATGCTTTATTTTTAGGCGAAAGTGTTCCGGTAACAAAAACACCAATACCAAATCCTGAATTTACGAGAGAAGAAAGTGTTATCTATTTTAATATAAAGGATCACGCCCGCCATGTTCTGTTTTGTGGAACACATGTAATTCAGACGAGGTTCTATGGTGGAATGAAAGTTCGGGCAGTGGTTTTTCGAACGGGTATACATCAAACGAACAAGTGAAGTTCAGTGCTGAACATATAATAAAATTTCATCCTACTAACACGTGTACTGTTTTTAGAACGTTACAAAAGTATAATTATAAATTTTTAGATGATCCGTTATTGTATCTATGTAGTGTGTTTAAACGTCTGTAACGATAGGTACGCAGAACAGAATTACTTTACTAAAAACAAAGAAGCAACTGTTACCAGTTTTTTTTATTGCTTTAAATGTGTTTCAACAGCGCTGGTGCGATCACTATAAAACATAAATATGAAGATACCCAAAAAGGCACGGTATAAGGGATTGATATATAATCCAAAAATGCACGGTGTAATGGATTGATACATAAACTAACGACATAAAAGTCCACTTCGTCGGAAACCAAAAAGAAGAAACAATCGAACAAACTAAGAGAAACTGCAGGAGAAATACTGTCTCGAAATGATCATTAGTAAATCGATGGGGTGCTTAAATCGAATTTTGTGAATATCCAACTATCTGATCCTGAATTTTCATTGATAATTACGGTTACAAAAGATATGTTTCTATATGATATGATATGATTTGTTTTCTAATCTAGGCCTCAAGCCCATGAAAAATAGTACAATCCTAGTATGTATTTAAATTTCCCTTTACACCACACCAGTCAGTTTTCATTACAGCAGATACAATACTTTGTTCTGAGCAGATCTAAACGTCTTTAAAATGCATTATACATATTCATAGCTAGTGAATAAGCTGCGATATGCTTCCCGGAATTGCAAAGCTGCAAAGGGTAAATATAATATTTATTATGTTACAAGTCCTTAAATATATGCACAGGTTTTACAACAGCAAAGGGGGAATTGGTTCGCTCGATTCTCTTTCCCAAGCCCGTGGATTTCAAGTTTAACAAAGATACGTACAAGTTTATTGGAGTTCTGGCTGGTATAGCGATGGTTGGATTCATCTATACAATCATTCTAAAGGTAGGTAACTGCGGTTTTTACATCCAAACAATTGATGTGAAGGTATAAAGGAAAGGACAGAGCCACGAAGAAAGTTTTCCTAATAGTTACTTGTACACATGCCTAATCAGGGACGAAACTACAGAGTGACTACCCTGAAAAGGCAACTTATTTTGCTATCTGATAGCTACACTAGTCGTATTATAGTAAAAAGAAAACAAAATCAATATACCAAAACTTAGATTGTGTTAAAATATGAAGGGAGGTGTCATACGTTAGAGCATATTTTTGTTTTAGCATTCGGAACAACTGGTCTATTTTCGGAACCATTGTACCAAGTGATGCAAGACTGATCGCGAGGCACGGATATTTCTATCTACCCCTCTCATCCATGATAAATTCTTTTACTTTCACACCTTTCATTTATGAACGTATATTTTGTAATAATGCGCCACATGGATTGCTAACGTCCGTCATATCGTGATGACATTACTGTGGCGTTTAATGACATCATGACGTTCAGTGACATAAACCTTAAATATGGCGTACGTTTCGTCCATTACAACCAGTGCATATCAAACATCTGAACATTCTCGAGTTACATTTTACCCTGGGTAGGATAACCTGAGTCGAATAAGAATTTCTATCCCAGCGCTATGTCCAGGATATCCTTATCTAGTGTGCAAGAAATACGTTCCTAAACAAAAAGAAACCATACAAACAATATACGAACCTGTAAGTATTTTTGACTTTCAGGTAAATAGAGGGGACGAGGCTGGAGATATCATTAAACGCTCCCTCGATCTCATCACCATAGCCGTGCCACCAGCACTTCCAGCAGCTTTAACCGTTGGAATTGTGTTTGCTCAGAGAAGACTGAAGAAGTCAAAGATATTTTGCATCAGTCCGAGAAGTATAAACGTCTGTGGTAGCTTAAATACCATCTGCTTTGATAAGGTATTGCTTGTTCAAGTATGTTTGACATAAAATGTATGATTAGTATGTAAATTAAAGGATGTTAGATATTTTTTAGACATAACGGGAAATACAATCTATGATCACTGAGTTTTGTCTCTTGCTTAATCTTGTAGACAACTGTATCATTACTTATCTTTGTATGTTATGCTTTTACGCAACGACTTATTGTCTAAAGGTAATTATTAATGACAAATTATGCTTATTTACACGTGTTATGAAGAACAGAAAAAATATTTGAGGTACTCTCAAACTATTACTTTACTGACTATATATTGCACCAAAATATCGCTAAACAGCTGAATAAGCATTGCAAATTAGCTACTGTTTACCACTGGAATCTATTTTTAATATATTGCTTGACTGATTGATTAATCGATTGATTTTATTCAGTAAAATCAACACAACATTCAACAGTAGTTAAATGATATCAAGTAATACAGTGCAAATATGACAATTAGAAGAAATATAATCCAATTTTAATCATTAATTGATTTAAGACAATACTTTAAAAATTGAAATTCTAATGATTTTAATATACAGATGATACTAGCAAGACATATGATTTTAACATTATGAAGTAATTAACAAGTACAATAGAACCTCAATAATTCAAACTCCAATAATTCAAAATTCTCAACAATTCAAAATAATTTTGAAGTCCCGACTTAAATATATGTATGCATTTTAACCCTCAATTATTCAAAGTCTCAATAATTCAAACAAAACTGTTTGGTCCCTTGGACTTTGAATTATCGAGGTTCCACTGTATATATCCCATAATTCAAACGTTCAAAATGGTCTGTACTGAGCAACATTAACAATTATGTAGATTTAAGGGGACCAGGCAGATTTGCTAGAATTTCCACCACGGTTTACATTGGAAACAACATTTTTGTTTGCTAATCTGTAGTCCGGGCCACTTAAAAAACAGGGGTCTTCTCTGAAAGAAACAATTTGCTCCTGAGGGAGGAGATTCCTTTTCAGAGGGGAAGCAAATTTATTTTGACAGATGTTCCTCTCTTGAAAACGCACCGATTCCCCTTAAACGGAAGAAACAAACATTTTGTGAAGCTCTGTACATCTACGTGAAAACATGTTATATTATATTTGTTGTTCTTTTTTCAGACTGGAACCTTAACGGAAGACGGGTTAGATATGCAGGGTGTTGTTCCAGCAAGAAATGGAAAGTATGAAAACATTTCAAAATTTCGAAATACTTCGCTTTTTAGGACCTTGAGAACTTGTAATTGATAGAAAATAAGACCTAAATTAACCGTTCCTTGCATACGCTATACTCTCAGTGTGTCGAATCATATATTGATGGTTACACAATGATAAGATCTGTTCACAAATGTTAAACATCCCATACAAATAAATAACACTATTAATTAAAAAAAAAACAAGCGTACATAATGCTCTTTACGGTAGAGAATTTACAACTCAAATAAATAATTCATATATAGTTTCTCATGTTCACATGACATAAAATGTGTATTGTTGAAGAACTTGGATTTATGTAATATAAACGGAAGTATAAACCATTTATTTTGCCTATTGGTTTTCAGTTGAATCATTTGGCATCATCGCAATAACAGTAAAACGGATGTCCAGGTAGCCTATACAAATGCTTGTATTAACCCTTTCTGACCTGACGTCATGATTAGCCCTCAGTGGCCCGAAATACCCATATCTCTAACAAATTTCAATGGTCCCAAAGATGTTCGAGCCATGGGATTCGACTGTATTTGTGCGGTCCGTGTGGAGGTTTTCAACTCATCCGCAGATCATTACGAGCAACAAATAAATCACAGATAAAACCTATATTCAGGCAAATATAAGAAAAAAAAAAAAGTGGAGTTCGCTGGGAGTTGAATTACACCAACGGAATACTGGAACGAAAGAAAACTACCAATGGGTCCCCGGTTATCCGAGAAATACGAGTAGTTACATTTTCAGTTCAATGAATTACAAAGTGTCTTAATTTTCTTACTGTTTATTTTCCCATGTCGCATAGTCATTTGTTGCGATTTACTGAGGCATTTGATCCAACCTACCGACTTTGCTTAACTAGAGCTTATGAGTGGATTTTGCAGACGATGCTTTATTGTATTACATTGATTTCTATATACACACTTTGTCACTTATAACTGATATATTTCTTTTTGTTATAGATTTGAATCTGAAATTCTTAATATGAATCTACTTCCCAAAGGCCATATGATGATTGGCATGGCAACCTGTCATTCTTTAACCATTATTGATGGTGTGCTTAGTGGTGATCCGCTTGAGCTAATTATGTTTAACTCACTTGATTGGGTTAGTATATATTAATATTTAAAGTATTTAAATATACGTATAGTATAAACATTTCAATTTTATATATTACTAAGCACAGGCTGTAGCGTTAGAGACAAAGCTTAGGGAACGCAGACTTTTCGCTTTGCTTTGAGTCAAGCTCTAGATCTAGTGCATAACGCAATATTGTTCATTGACTGTGATGAGAAATGTGCCAGTTCGGAAATGGTGATGTGTATGCGTTGCTTATATTTTTGTGATAAAGACGAGGTACATCATCCAGAATGTTTATCCCTTAATCGCATATCTCGAGACATATGACATTTTAGCTCACCTGAGTTATGCTCAGGATGAGCTATAGTAATCATTTTTGTCTATCATGCGTCCGTCCGTCTGTCCGTGCGTGCGTCCGTTCGTCCCTTACCACTTCCAAACTACCTCCAAAGCCATTGAACAGATTTGTCCCCTATTAGGTGAGAACTTTGCTTGTGTAGGGGATTTAAGAATAACTAAAATTATGGTGATCTGCCTCTTAGTGTAGTTGTCATTGCAATAGAAAATCCCGTAGCCTTATGATGGAAAAATGATAAAATTGTGTTTTCTCCATAAGACGTGGTGATGTGAGCCATATTTGCCAGTTATGATCATTTGATAGCTGTATACCCATTTTATGTGGTTTATGACCAGTGGCCATTTTGTTGGGTAGCCATGGCAGCATTAATTTTAGTTAAAGGATCTTTTACATGGCAGGTCCTCCATAACCACTGAAGCAGTATGGCTCTAATTTGATACTATTGTTGTTTTGGTATGGGCACTTCAAAATAGCTAAAATTATAGTGATCCGTCTCTTACTTTAGTTGCCAGAACAACAGAAATCTCCGTTGCTTTTAATATGAAAACGGTTGCTTTTTCTCCATTACCGGTGAAGTGATGTAAACCAAATTTGACAGTTATGATCATTTGATAATTGTTCACCAGTGACCATTTTGTTTAGTTGTTATTATAAAATTTAAATTTTAAAAAAGGATTTTTTTTTAAATGACAGCTGCTCCAAAACCATTGAAGCAGTGTGACTTTAATTTGGCACAAGTGTTGCTTGGGGAACGGTAATTTAAAATAGCTAAAATTATGATAATCTGCCTCTTGGTTTAATTGACATGGCAATAGAAAGCTTGACATGATTAAATTGCATTTTCTCCATAACCGGTCAAGTGATGTAAACCATGTTTGGCAGTTATAATTATTTGATGATTCTCTCCCAAGTATTTGTTTTTAATGATTAGTGGCCATTTTGTTTCGTTGCCATATCAAAGCTAACGAAGGAAATCTGTAAAGCATCAGCAAGAAAAAAAGACCCGTAAAGCTCGACTGTGTCTGGCCTGCAAAGAGCAAGGAAAGATAGCATTGGTAGGAGTGGCAACATGTAACTGAAATACCTCTTCTCCCAACATGTCTTTACTTATTCAATAAAGATGTAAGCTTGGAAAGTCCCTGCATTCCGACAAAGTTAAATAGATCATAAAAAAGATTAACCCTTGAGGGCAATGAACACACACACACACACACACACACATTCACACACACACACAAAGACAAAAATAGCTGAAGTTTCTAAAACTTACAACATATGATTGAAGTAGCAAAAACGTTACAATCAAAATTTTATTCTGCAAAAGCTAAATATCAAGGGCTTAAACACAGGTTTACAGGCGTGCTTCTGCAGTGGTTTACAAATTGTGTCATTGTATGTCTTTACATGTATGTCCTGGTAACATTTGTATTTTGAAAAGCCGTTTGACATTTTTCTTGGAAAGAAACTGTCCTTTTAGCTTTTGCTTGTAATGTTTTGATTGTTGTGTCGTTGCTTTTAGTGCGTCCTTCTTTCCCTTTGGTGTCTTGGACGGAACGTGTAAGCTGAATTTAGCGATTCCTGATCATTGTCTTTCCTTTTATTGACTGGTACCCAATTCTTGCCCTTTCAGTTTCAGTTTCATCGCTTTTACCCATTTACTACGGATTCGGGGACACGCTTTGTTCCGTGTTCGAAAAAAACAAATTATCGTGAGGATTCATGGACGAGATAGAAGACCCCCACGCGGACCGCACAAATATATTTTTACCTCAATGAAAGCTGAGGGCGAAAGCTGGAATAAAGTAAAGGTTAAGCCCCCGAGTAATTTATTACTGACCGTTGCATGTCTATGTTTTCATTGTGATCTTTTTTTTTTGTTTAAAGTTATGTAGTGCTTCACTTACATATGGTTTTCTTCTAACAATTATGTAAAAGAAAAGTAAAAAAAGATTGCCTTTGAAAAGAAAGAACACACAAAATCACGAAAATCGGAGACTCGGTTTGATTGAGTCTCTTCATATGCAACTCTGTAGTTTGTGAAACTGCATACGCCTCCTAGCGCCGCCTTAAGCGGTATTAGATTTTCAAAATAACCAGGATAGGCTCAATGATAAGTTGCGGATATTTTAGTTAGGTAACAGAGATACATTCTTATTCTTAGGAAAGGGTTGCTAACTCTGATTACCCTCTGTTCTTTTTTTGTGGCTGTTTAATTGTATTTGTCTGGCTTTCCCATTTGTGTAAGGGGCTTGGTGTGGATCTGATCGTGTCATTTTTCTGTGTTCACTTATTAACTTTACCACGGAAAGGCCACTATTATGAAGCATAGCATAAGGACAAAACATAATGGCACATCTGCAACAATCGACAGAATGGCAACAAAAAAAAAAACGCCTGTAATAGTCAAAAGAACAACTAATGACATCCTGATCCACCTACGCTTCTATGGTAAATTCGTCAAAGATGCGTCTGAAACTAGTCAAACTATAGTGTTAGCAAGATTAAAATGGCATCCACAGAACAGTTTAAATTTTGAAACTTTCGGTTTAGTATAACCATAGGGCAATAACCTGGTAGTAGAGAGTTTCTTTGTAATACACCTCCTGACACTTGGACAAGCTCTTTTTGCTAAATAGTTTGAAGCAAATTCCCTTGAGTGATTTAAGATTAAGATGAAATTCTAAATATCCTTTATATCTTACTCGAGACGTGAATCAGAATAAGCAGTTTTGATCATTTGCCTTTCTTTATATGTATTCCGTTCTCAGGCGATTTCTCCTGTGAAAACTTTTGACCATTTTGTAGTGACTTCTGTCATAGTATGGTATAAACCAACATTGTATATAATATAATCTATCATTAAAAATCTATTTTAGCCAAGAAAGTTTTGTGGGAAACTATTGGAAAGTAATTTACTGAAAGTTTATATAAATTGTATAAGTTTTCAATTCATAGCATAATTGTGTCCTTTTGGTTTTGTCTGTCTATAATCCAGGCTATTTGCATGCATGAAAAATTATAATAGATGTGCACAAGAAAACTTTTAAATTATATTTAGAAGATTTAGATCCAGTAAAATCGATTTAAATTTCCCGGTAGATTTGACCGCCAGTCGTCCTAAACGGAGGTTCTTGTGTTGTTCGTTCTTTGTGGGGCATTGTGCTTGTTCGCTGTGGGTTTGCCCTTGTGTGTTTAACTAATATTATCTAACTGTCGTGTTTAGTTGGTTCCGTCTGACATGGAGAACATCACGTTGGTTTTCGTTTGTTTCGTTGGTTTGCAATATGTGATGCCCGCCATGTATTATTACTATTCTCCGTGGTGCCATTGGCAGATTTTCTATGTTCTATCGTGGCTCTTCCTGGACATCTTGTATACTACATACTATATGCAGCTACCCGAGCGGTATATGCATATATTAAATCTTCATCAACCAGTCTTGAAGAATCGATAGTCTTTCCATTTAGCATTTAACGTTCAGCTTCAGGGCATTTGTGTTACTATGCTGAATACTTATTGATAATTCGTATGTCCTCAGGTATGTGATTCACACCATCTTGGTCTGTTGTTTGTTCAATGTCTTGGAAAGTGTGTATTCCGTGTTTTTTACCTGCGCTGAGTAGAGGTTATTACTCTTCATGTTTTCCTTAACAAAAATGGCATGAACATAGCGATGATAAAGAGAAGTTACTTGTAATGTTTCACTTTCTTTGTAGGACCTAGAGGAGCCGGGCCCGGAGGAAGTAAGAAGATTTGATATGATTTGTCCTACAGTTGTTCGACCAAAGATATCTAAGCTGACATCCTCTTCAGAGTTCTTGTCTGGAGAGAAGGTACAGGTGAAAGCTTCATGAAATATCCAATAACACATATGTCTAACAGATACACGCAAGGAATGGGTCTGAGGTCAACATACCAAAATCGTATTTCGGAAAATCATGAAATTCATTACGAAAACACGCCTATTCAAATATACTGAAAATTTTACCACCAAAAAATGAAAATTTTCAGATAAAAAATTCTGATATTTTTCATATTTCTGTTCAAAACATAGATTGTGGGTACTCGTTAGAACCGCCTCACTGAGGCGGTTCTAACGGGTACCCACAATCTATGTTTTTGAGCAAAAATAAGAAAAATAATGTATACCCCTGTAAACCCCAGTTTTACTATATAAAAGTGGGGTTTAAGGGGGTCAAAATTGTATAGGCATGTTTTCGTGATGTGATATACACATAGGCAAGATTAGGAATGTTCAGATAGACAGACATGGAGCCAAAACCAATAGGGTATAATCAGGCGTCATTAGAAAGTAAGCTTTACTCCGTTAGTATGCTTCGCGTACCATGCCAATCAGCCAGGGAATAGGATTTAGAAAGTCTTCATGGCTTGGCTGTGGTAAAAACGTCAGATATAAGTCTGGAAACAGCCACATTATAGGGATTGCCAAGTTCATGATGCCTCCCATAGAACTTCTTAAGTGTTGACACCAGTTTAGTTTCTTTGGTATCCCTGAATCAACAGTCTTGTGATCAGTCTTCCTTGTTTGAAAAAGTCCTGATACTGAATAGCGGACAAAAAAGAAACAGCATGTGCGCTTAGGGATTAATATACGTCTGCAAGACAACCCAACAATAAATATAAAGATACCCTGGAAAGGCTACATTCACGGCCCCACTCCCAAAGCTACAGTGTAAGCTATTAATTACAGGAAGTGACAACGCAAACAGAACAAATAACACAGGTCAACACACAGTAAAGCTTAGACGAAATCATCAATGCTTCAATATATCATGACATATTTCGTGATAATATTATATCGTGATACTTATAGTTACTATCGATATTTAATGATACATGCATAATCCACTTTTGAAATATGAAAAGGCTTCATAGTTTTTTGTTGTTCTTTTATTATTATTATTTTCCAGCAATACAATCTGATAGTTCATGCAAATTGTCACCTGAGAAGAAAAAGTTTGCATGACATGTCAAAGCCTAAATTCTGGCAAAAATAAGAAAAATATTTCAAATAGTCATCTCCGGACTTTTTCAAGATGCTAAGCATTAATAATATACTTATATATTTTGTGACAAATATAAAAAAAACCCACATGGTTTAAGAATCATAATACAATATCGCATCACGTACTTCATATCCTGATAAGATTGTGATGCTCTCTTTCTGCTGAAACCCAGCTATATCATACAGATACGTTATTCCGTTATTCTTATTTCAAAGAGACATAAGACAACACCCCCCCCCCCGTGAAATTAATCGCTAGTTTTTTAGCAGAGGATCTGCACATTTCAGATGACCAACAATAGTAATATTGGCGGAGGTTCAACCCTGAATTATATAACATAAATAGTAATACTACAGTAAATGTGTGGGGTGATGGAGAGCTTATACATGGAAAAAGGGAATCCGAACAGAAACAGAAATATGGCTGTGCAGTGATCAATATAAAAAATGATAGGGTCTTAATATAGTTTCCGTTGAAGCCCGTTATCCCGATACTGTTTGAGGAACTGACGAACCGCTTAAGCGAAAGGGCGCCTTCGAGCATGCGCAAAATTTGCAGATTCACACCATTCTGCAGATGCGCAGTCCCATCCAGGCACTTGCTCTCTGTTAAAACATTCTACTGTATCCACTGATTCTGTTTGCGGACAGGGAAGGCCCTAGTCAGACTGCGGATGCGCAGGCTGATTTGGGCCTTCGCTGACCGCATATGTCTGAAGACACGTTTTTGTGTGGCCTTGCCTAGATAGATGTTAGGTCCGAGTAGAGATTTTCTAGCGCATAGTTACACCAAACACAAGTATATCAGTGAGAATTTCATCAATATGACGAAACAAAGATAACGATTTTACTACGAACTGCAAGTCCGAGTAAAAGAATAAGAAGAATAAGAAGAGCCAGACGGCAGACGAGTAGGGTCAGACACAAGCATTCTAGAAAAAATAAGTAGTTTATGATTGAGTTTCTCCGACCCGATGTGCAATTAAAGAGAGCAGCAAACTTTTGAACCATGACTGAGGTAACCACTAAGTATAATTTATGTTTCTCAACATCTACATTATATTTTTTTTTTCTTTTAGAGATAGATAGATAGACAGATAGACTCCTTATCATATTTATCCAAGTATTTAAACAGTTAAAATCTCTGTCCATGTGAGTACTCATTAGAAGCGCCTCAACAAGATGGTAATAAGGCGTACCCACAGATTATGTTTTTATGTAGATAATTTAAGAATATTTTATGTGGATATCCCCTCTTATCTCCAGCTATGTCGTTCGATATATTCCGTTCTGTTATAGATTTCATCTGATGAGATCGGTATTGTTCGCCAGTTTACGTTTTCCTCTAGTCTACAGCGCATGTCCGTAATCGTTCGACAACTAGGAGGCAGTAACTTTGATTTGTACACAAAAGGAGCTCCGGAAATGATTGTGTCTTTATGCACCTCTGCTTCAGGTAAGATCAAAGTACTTAAATTTGAGCTGACAACACTTACTGTTGCTTTTAATGGCAAAAGTATAAATGGACACCAAAGAAATGTTTTAGATTGTGTGGATGTAAACCCATAGAATGATAATATATATGACAATATATTACGAACGTTATTCTGCATACAATAAACACTCCAAATTCATAATTCAAAATTAAAATAATTCAGGTATTTATTTAGATTTCTAACAGTGCCCAGCACACCTGCCCTTCTTGAATCACCGGAAGGGTGAACATGAGAATGGCGTAGAAATTAGTTCATGATCAGTCTTTGAACCCTGTATCTACAGTCAGACGCACTACCGACTTCGCTATGAAGCCCGGCGAGCTTTAGCGTTTATTGACCGTGTTATGGACAATCTTCTGGCTGTCCATACATAGTAACGAAATTGGCCACCTCTACACGTCATCATAAATATCAACAAATATCACAAATGAAATTTGCGTCTCACAATTATTTTTCTTACAGCTTCAAAGGCATATCAAACTATGGTTATTTATAGATAAAAACATTCTATGTGCAAAACGCTTACCTTCTTACTTGCGCAAATATGGGGCAGAAATAGTCTTTTCTTTTTCGTGAATTAAAAAAAATACTTACTTCAGTTCGTTTTAAAATGTTCTATCTAGTTCTGCTGAAATTTAAATTAACCGAAATATTTCTAATAAAAACCATAATACGTGTATGTCCGTAGATACCTAAACTAATATATTGTCCATTTATGTATATAACGGACTGGATATATCTGCAACAAGGTATATCGGAACCAGAATTTTACGGTGACTTAGTGTACAGAATTAAAAAAATTATAGGAAAATCTAACTTTTCGGAGCGATTCAGAAAACTTATTAACCGTTATAAAAGAATTGGCTATAGCCTGGATATTATGCGGCAGACTGCATGCCTAGTTGTCAACCCAATCATTGTTGATGGCTATGCTTCACTCTTTAATTGCACGACGGCGGTTCGGGCCTCAGACTCAATTACGACCTCTTCGTAAAACTTTAACCAGTGGGTTGGAGCTTGACGATATGTCTTTGGTTTGGCCCGCCGTGGTTCAACTGTTGGTGTTCATTTACTCTGGCATACAGTAGAATTAGCCATGAGCACTCATCTTTGTTTATTATAGTGATTAATTTGATTTTTATATTTTCGCTTTGATGCATTGACTGAGTTGGGAGCCTTTATTCGAACCGAATTGTTATGTATTTCTGTACTAAGAGTAGCATCGGGACCCAGGGTGAAGTTGGCTAGCTGTAAAAGTGCTTTAAACCCCCGGTGTTTTATGTGGTGTATTCTACGAGGCGATTTGTTTTTGTCTAACCTTGTGTTATTTTGTTCTTGTGTTTTTCAGTCCTTTCAGCATTGCGATTACTTCGCTAGGAGAAGAGAGAACTAATCTTAGTGCTTTTCGTACGTTTGTTCGATTTGTGCTTGTTTGGATTTGTCGGTTTCCTCTTCCTCTTGGTGTCTGGGAAGGGCTGCTATTTGTGATTGTGGCACTCCCTGGACTTTTCTCTTATCGTTTGTTTACTCTACTGATCGTTCTAAGGCAATGGTCCCGGTGTTGGTCTTATTTTTTGTTGCTTTCTGGTTTATTCTACGAGGCGATTTGTTTTATATCTTACCTTGTGTTATTTTGTTCTTGTGTTTTTCAGTCCTTTTAGCATTGCGATTACCTCGCTTGGGGAAGAGAGAGGTAATCTTAGTGCTTTTCGTACGTTTGTTCGATTTGTGCGTGTTTGGATTTGTCGGTTTCCTCTTCCTCTTGGTGTCGGGGAAGGGCTGCGTTTTGTGACTGTGGCACTCCCTGGACTTTTCTCTTATTTTTTTTTTTAATTCTATATGCTCGTGCAAGGTAACCGCTAACTGCACATATATATATATATATATATATATATATATATATATATATATATATATATATATATATATATATATATATATATATATGGACAATGTACATTAACTAGAACTGTTTGAGCAGCCTAATTGTAGGAGGCCGCTGACTACATTATATATGTACGGTCAAAGTACATTGTATAGAGCTGTTTGAGCAGCCTACTCTGTAGCCAAGAGTTGCCTTAATTCGAGTGAATTGGATATTTTTTATTTTTGGTTACATTAAATGGAACATTGTGCAACAAACTGATGTTATTATTTTATGTATTCTTGAAAACATTTTTGTCCCATATATGTACAAGTTAGAAGGTAATTTTTTGTTCGTACTTTCATACTGAGTTCACTTATTTACCATACAAATTTATGTATATCTATTTATATAACAAACATTAAATATGCCTTTGCATCGACGTTTTAATTTAAATGGGTGAGGCAACATTTCATTTGTAATTTTAGTTGATATTTTATGATGACATGTATTTTATGAGAATGGGGCCTATTGTGCAATTACTAAAGAAGAGACCTCAGGAACTGATATATTCCACATCAAACCCCCAACTCCAAATGGAGAGGCAGACAAAGACAATAAAGCAGTCACAAAAAGAACAGACGGCAAGTAGAGTTGGGAACCCTTTTTCAAAATGGTGGGGCTTTGTTACCCAAACTAAACTGAATATATAATCAACCTATATAATTATTCAAAGAAATAAATAGAACGTGAAACACTGCATACGAATTAACAAACGTACCACGATGAAAGTACCGCCTTGGAACGGTTACTAATAATTAACTATGTGTATGTTGGTTAGAGTTGAGCGGGGGGGGGGGGGGGGGAAAGCTTTACTTTCCAAACAAGGGTAAGAGAAAAGTCCACGGAAAGCCACAATCACAAACAGCAGCGCTTCCCATACACCAAGAGCAAGAGGAAACAGACAAAACCAAACAAGCGCAAATCGAACAAACGTACGAAAAGCACCAAGACTAGCTCCCACGCTTCCCCAAGCGTGGTAATCGCAATGCTAAAAGGACTGAAAAAAGCACAAGAACAAAATAAGACAAGGCAAGACAAAAAACAATTCGCCTCGCAGATTAAACCACAACGCAACAAAGAGTAAGACTAACAACCCTCACCCTCAGCTTCCATAGTGGTAGAAACATATTTTTAGACGAGTAATCTACATATTCCCTCTCTTTCAGTGCCTGATGATTTCCACGAGATCTTAATGAGTTACACCAAACATGGTTACAGAGTTTTGGCATTAGCCTACAAACCTTTACCTGAAAAATTAAAATACACAAAACTTCAGCGAATCCAAAGGTATGTATGTTTCGTCTCTCATTTAATCAGTCCGGATTTGGGTATAGGAATACGAAGTATAAAATAAGAATACACGTCTTACTTTTATTTAGTTTCTCATGAATGTGATCACTCATTTGTTTAAGTTGTCAGCGTCGACATATTGTTTTTCTATTGCATATTGCTCATTAAATAACGCAGGTAGTTCGCTTAGTAAACTCGAAAAACTTACGTTTATTATTCTTGAGGAAATACACTAATTAGTATTTAGAAAAATACTGTCAATATTTATTTGTACAATAAGACTGAACGTTGAACTGATCTGTAGACACATCATTTTTTCATACCATTTTACAGAGAAAAAGTTGAAAAGGGACTCACTTTCCTTGGCTTGTTGATCATGGAAAATAGATTGAAACCAGAGACTACGCCTATAATCAACCTACTGAATGATGCTGATATCAGAACAATCATGGTTACAGGTATGAGAGAAAGAAGTTTACGTTTAGTCTGAATTGAAACAATGTACATAGTGAAAATATTTTAAGAGAGAGAGAGAGTTTCCTTCATGCCCAGGTCCTAAGAGGTTTGCCCACAGCAACGTGAACCATAAACTCAAGACTGCCATCATTCTAACTAATTGTTTGTTGTTGTTGTTATTATTGTTTAATCCGCCATCAATTTAGTTTACATGCGTTATTCATATTTTTATTTTTATTATTATGGTATTCTCTGTTATATAATTAATCAAATCGTTTTGTTGCTGTACCTGTTTAATTAAATTGTTGTTTGCTACAGTTTTGTTTGGTATGCCATTCAAAAGAACTGAAGCAGCCAATGGTTGCTGTAAAACAGAAAAATAATACTGTCGGATATGAGTATATCTTGCGCATGACAATAGAAAGTGAGAAGAAGATTCTATCATACCAAAGGAGCAATTTGGACTATCAAAAAGATTTTTCCTATATAAATGCTGATTTAAAGAACTACACCCAAGCCTTAACGGGTGTGAAGAATTTGCGCTTTTCGTGATGTTTGCACATTGTCAAAATATACTGGTGGGTGATTTAAATGTGCATTGAGTTTCCGTTTAAACGTGTTGCACAGTCTCTTGTATTTTGGTCTAAAGAATTCCACTCTCTTAATGCAGTTAGTAAAAAATAATTAAAGTAAGAGACAGTTCGTGTAAGTGGTATTATATAGTTGTTGGAATTTCGTAAGGAATATCTTGACTGCTGTGTACACGTTTGGGTAGTAAGGTTTGCAGATAAAACGGTGCAAGACCATTGGTCACTTTACACATCTGGCAAAGTCTGTGTTTCTGACGTCTTTCTTGCAAGGTTTCAAAACCTATTTCATCATAAAACTTTTGTATGCTACATAATTTAGTTCCGCCGCTTATAATACGACAGGCGTCTATCTGTTTACTTTCGAGGGCACGTTGAGTTTCAACTGTAAAATTACCCCATGTTATATCTGCCTATCCCTAATGTCCTGTAGGCTTTACTACTAATAGCTTTAATGTGAGAATGCCAAAGCAAGTCGCTGGTAAATACAAAACCAAGATGCTTATGCTCATTAGCTTCTTTTATGCTACTTTTTCCCATATAAAGAGTCGGATGGACAGGTTTATTTCGTTTTTTACTTGTGATTAGAGATTCTGTTTTTTTGAGGATGAAAGTCGACTAACCACTGCTTAGCCCAGGCAAATATTTTACTAAGGTCTAGGTTTAGGTACAAGACTGTTAAAAGAGGATCCTCGATGATATGATATAGATTTGTATTATCAGCAAACAGTCGGATATTTGTTCCGATATTATTGACTATATCATTTATAAATATTAGAAATAGAAATAGAAGCGGTCCTAGAATAGATCCTTGAGATACACCTGCAAATATCCTTTTCCAAAATAAGAATGAACCTTTGATGCAAATCACCGCCTTAGAACGATCAGTAGAGTAAACCACGGATAAACCTAAGTACTATAATAAAACGAAGTTGGCTCAGTGTCGATCTGAATCCAGAACAACAGAAAACCGCAAGTAGGACTGCAATAGTTCTCACTACATTCATCAATAATCCGGTGCAAAATCATATTGCGTCTCTCGCGCTAAATGCTGAAAATATATGCAAAAATTAAAAGTCCTTATTAGTTTGATTTACTGTAAAAGCATCTGGCTGTATATAAGATTAAGCCTTGGGCTGTTTTTGCATAACGTGTTTGGTGCCTGGCGTTTCGCTCTTGTATTACTGCGCACACAGTACACATATTCTTATAACTATGCATAAAAAAGTTAGGGCGATGTTTCGCCCGATTTATACAAATTTAATCCACCAGTCCTAGGTTGTTCCCTTTGAAATAGATCTTTGCTCGTACGTCGAATATTAGTTTAGTTTTACGCTGTTTGTTTTTCATCTCAATGTAGCGTGACTGTGTACTTTCTTAGGCAACTTTGTATATTTTCATTACATGGTGCTTCTATAGGTGGATGGCCCAGTTGCTTTTAATTTTACGGTATGTACGCATTATATTTTTGTGTAAGGCGTAATTTACCTGCAGAAAGAAGACGGAAACAATGGGGCGCTTTAGTTAACCTCTAAGCAACGCAAATGTAGTATTTTGTAAATCAAAATCCTGTTTTTCGAGTTATGAATTCATTCTTAAATGACTCAAACACCATTGACTCAACCAGCATGCAAAAAATATAGGACCCACATGGGCCCAAAATGGGTATTTATATGGATCCTATAGGGGCAACCCATAAGGGACTCATGAGGGATTTGCAACATGGTTTCATGTTGGACCCACATGGGCAAAGCCATATGGGAACCATATGAGCTATATGGGTCAAGTATGGGAAAAATTAACCGACATTTATCTTCCGGAAAAAACTACACATTTTACACAAATGATTTTAAGTTCCCAGTCCCAGCCTATTTGATGGACTGGTAAGATCCCAACAGAGCGAGACCTACGTACATGTGCGAGTTATTGCACATGCGTACAATCAAGATGCCTTAAAGATATAGGCTTCCTTTTTATTAATTTGAAATGGTGGCCATATGCGTATTTGTATATACCTCTCAATTTTAAAAGTAAAAAAAATGACCATGAATTGACGTACATGTAGGGAAAATAGTTAAGATAAATTTAACAGATATAGATACAGATACTTTCAATTTGTAATGAACAAACTATTATTTTTGTTTTATTATTATCATTATTATTTGCATTCATGTCAGAAAATTTACTATTATTTGAAATTATGTTTAAATAGTGGTACAGTTGCCCATATTGAACCCATATGGGTCCCATATAGTAATGGGAGGTCAACATTGGAACCATAGCTTGAGGTCCAATATATGTACCACATGGGAGCAATTTGGGCTCCAATTATATATCTTGAAATTACCACTTTTCCAGGATTATTTCCATTTTATCTCGGGGTCCCACATATTAGAATTTATTTTTACAGTTATCGAATTTTACCAATATGGGACCTATATGGGTCTTATAGGGGCAAAATGCCTATATTGGGCCCTTGTAGGACCCAAATGGAATAAATGACCAGATTCTACCCATATGGGTCCCATATATACATGTTTGCTGGGCATTTATCGTGGCTGATTTGAACTCGTTTTTGAGTCCGTAAGCAATTCTGACGATAGCTCAAGAAAACAAATATTAAACTGTACTGTGGGGACATTTTATCATAAAAACTTATGTTGTGCGTACTCATTAGATTCTCCTCACGGAGGCAATTCTATAAGTACACTCAACAAACCAATATTTTATAGAAGATCAAAACCACATCCTTAAAGTATCCCATTGTCTCGTGACCTTGCGCTATGATTAACCCTTAAGTAGCTTGAACTACCCATGTCTAGAACAAATTACTATGTTTTTAAAGGTGTTCGAGCCATTGAAGTTCGCTGTACTTTACTTATAGGTGACAACATGCTAACAGCTCTGAGTGTTGCAAGAGAATGTCACATGGTTCAGGAGAATGACAAGATAATCCTGGTGCAAGCCTTCCCTCCTGAAACAGATAAAACTGGAGCAGCGATTGCTGCACCGCATATTGACTTTGTCTACACTGACCAAACAGCCGATAACACTTCGTCGATATCTAAATCCTTTATGGTAAGAAACTATGAATATGATACCCAGAAAAAGTTTTAAACAATTTAGTGCCCTGGAAAATTTGTCAATCAAAACATCTTACATGAGTACACATAGACACACGCACCAGACAGAGAGAGAGAGAGAGAGACAGACAGACAGAGACGCAGAGAGAGAGAGAGAGAGAGAGAGAGAGAGAGAGATGACTTCTTATTTCGACACCTCAGGCTCTCAGGCTTTATTATTGATTGAGGCTTTTCCACTTTATTTATATTTTTGCAAATATTGTCTAAAATTTTTATTTATGGCCTTACGTGTCTGGTACAAGACGCACAAGCTTGTAAACTACATACAGTCAAACCTCTGTCAAGCAAGCACCTAAGGGAAATCCGAAAGCTGCTTGTTTAATATAGGTAAAATAACACATTCATAATTTATGGGACCTGAAAAAACTGGCCTTGAAATACAGGTGATTGCAGGTGGCCTTTAAGACAGACTTACTGTATGTACGAGGGTTGATCAATGAATTCGAGAGTTTTTTTGGATTTGTTTTGGTTAGGTATATAAGGGATATTAAAATAAATAACTGCTGAGAACATATTTCGGCTTTCAAATGAGAGTATATTGCCTGAACTTTTGACGTAATCATCAGCCAGTGATATCATATGAGGTACGTAAAATCATCGCCGTAAATTTCTGCGTATTTTTTTTTCTGAATTATGAGATGCCAAACGTGCAATACAATTTACTACACCTTTCGTTTTTGATGTTAAATTGGACACATGTAGTATTCACTGTCGTATATATCCTGCAAGTTTCAATTAAATCGGTTCAGCTAAAAACAACTTGCTAAAAGACAAATGAAGACGCTCAATGCCTTGTTTTAGCAGGTTAACAACGAGCTCGCAAGCGTATGACGTCATTAACGTTTTGGTGACGTCACGCAAGAATCATTTCTGTAGTTTGTTGTATATCAACTTATCTTATGTTGCAGTTTATATTGCAGTTTATTCTGGCAAAAATAATGTGAAAATATATAGAGATTAAGCCACTAGGGTAAAGGTTATCGATCTTATTGATCATCCCACGTATGTACTGAAAACTTAGGATATAATAATAAACCAATTATAATTCAAAATATGGAGATACTCAAGCAACGTCATAACTATACGACATGGCCTTGGATGAGTGTTGAATTACATGAAATAATAACAGGAAATAGAACGTCATCGGCAACAGAATACACAAACAAAGATCTGCAACACAATCCAGCTTTGGAATGGTAAACAACAAACTGTACAGGATGGGAAGAGCTGATCCTAACACAGTGTCAGCAGTTGGGTAAAGAGCTGATCCTGACACAGTTACTGCAGTTTGGCAGTTAACTGTTTTATCAGTTTGCTTTTTGCTTGTTTCGTATGCCGTTCCCAGGAGTTCATCTGTTGCAATTCTTCTTTGTTCATATGTCGGTGGTATCATATGTGGTGTTTTGTTTTATCATTGTACGTTCATCATCTCTTCTTCGTTGGGTAGTACTTCGTGATTGAGGCATTTCCCGCGTATTTACTTACAGTTGTGTTAATATAATACGTTCAAGCGTGTAAGCTGGTTTATTAAAACATGCATTCAGATATGTCTTTGGAATGTTTTCCTTCAATTTGAGCTGTAAATTATGTGACAGTATGTTTAACTTCAATAAAGTAATGCTTATATTTACAAAGTTAATGCTTCACCTTTTTGACTTTTGAATCGTTATACTGATGTCCGGTTCATTAATAATGTGTGAATATACACTGTATATTGGTATCATGATTGTATATGGAGGCATGGAGGAAAAACTGTAAACATGTAATAATATATTATTTTGCTTGTCAGGCTGACACGATACTCACAATGCCAATAGCTATGCCAGACAGATACCATTTCGCAGTGGGTGGTAAATCATGGGGTGTGATTAGAGAGTATTTTCCAGACATAATTCCAAAGGTATGGAATGCATGCCAAACGACAAAAACAATAAGACAACAGCTTGACAGAACATCCGACTGCCTTAAGCGAAGACTCACATCAGCCTGTGCATCTGCATGACATTCTGTTGTTAGTCAAGGATCCAAAGCACTTTATGGCGGACATTGAAATCTCTGCTGAGCCTGTGCATATGCATGGCCTGATCTAAGTTCAATGTGCTATTCTTTCGAAAAGTTGTGCCACGGCTCACATGTACAATAACCGTACACCATTTATGTTCTGGACACGGGTATGTTACTACTATCAACAGTATCATATTACATGTGTAATAGCAAGCTAATTGTGTAGCATTTTTTTAATCATTCTAACATTTGAGAGTCTCCAAATTTGGATTTGTCTTTAATCCAAATCTGGTTAAAAATCGAGTCAAGCAAAAGCGTTTTGGAGCCACATTAAAGATATATGCTCTGCAAAATTGAATCTTTCAGAAGAAAGGAACACGTACCTCAGATGCTACATTACAAAAGTGTTTGTAGGTCCACAAATGAGTCGCAACGTCAGAGAACGTACCCTAGGACATGTGCACCCAGCGAATATTTTAATCTGCCGGCGCATCCAAGCAATCCGCTTGGATTCTTCGTTTACGCATCACGAATCTTTGCATCCTTGGCTATCCAAACTGCGCGCAGTTAAGATTCTGGCTAGACTACGCGAGAACATAGGCTGATTTGAATATTCGGGAGAAAAAATCCGTCAAAAGCCAGTCCATGCAGGGTAGGGCAATCTCAGCCTTAGGGTAGGAATTTCAACCAGGGACTCGGCAAGACTCGTTCCTGGTTAATATTCCCACCCCTCGGGCAAGACTTCCCTATCCTGCATGGACACTCATTATGGATTCTCATATTCTCAGCTTCAGGCTCAAACCTTGGTGCTCGAATTAAAGTTTACTTTAAGTATTGATTTTGCACGATTAATAGTTACCGTTTTTGGTTATTATTTGACAATAGCATCAGACCAAACGTTATTCATTAGTCATTGGTTACACTGTCCAAAAAGGCCGGATTGGCTTTCCCGCATTTTAGTGTTGAAGCAGATTTGTTTTGCTGTGTAGAGGGAATAGTATTTTGCTGTTGTTCTTCTGAGGACCCTTCCATGGACGATATTTTTTTTAAAGTGTTAAATTAAGCATCCATTGGCATTTCCGTTGCTTGCACAGATAGAATGTTATTATTATAAACATAATGCCCTAAAAGATTAGATTTGTGGATGCATAAATAACCTAACAATAACCTAACAAGCAGACTCTGTTTATTGCGTCTATTCTTAAACAGTAATGTAACATGCAACAATGCTCACGCCCTTAAGTCCATTGTTAACTCATTTTAGACTGAACAAACTCCCTCACACTATACACTGGAAGAGTAGAATATCAGTGTTGGATATGCCAGGATATGCGATTAAAATATTCTTAGAGAAAAATGGCTGAACTATTTGCAAGCAATGGAGACTTGATGAGACGGCACAATCTGGGTCTGCAGTGTCTGCCAATTGCCCTTTTGGAAGTCTCTAGACAAAATTGGGTTAAGCGATGTTCTGTTTCAAGTAAATCCAAATGAGCTGCACTGTTTTGTTTCACGATACAAATTGAAATTAACAATCTTTTAGATGTATTATTTCATGTTTTGACATTGATTTAATATCTTGGACTATTTATTGAGACATCTAGGTTCGGAAAAGTACGAAAGGCTCCCAGATCATAGCATATGGTTTCAGTGACACGAAAAGCCAATATAAAACAATAATGATATTGTAATATTGTAGGTTCTCGTGAAAGGTACAGTGTTCGCTCGTATGTCTCCAGACCAAAAGGCTCAACTGATAGAAACTCTGCAAGATATTGGGTACGTTGTATTTATAATCATTTCCTGAGAGAACCATTATATTGCGTAATATGTTGTTCTATCAACTAAATGATAACGGCTCTGAAAGAATATTTGGATTTCAGTCGACACAGTGACATACGTAACATCAATAAAGATATAAATGAAGATATTAAGGCTGGATAATCAGAGCTGAAAAGATAATCGATTATCCGTCACGTCATTGTAATCGATAATCGATCAGTAATCATTAAAAATTTGGTCATAATTTTACCTGTCTGCCTGAGCATGATTCTTATCATATGTTATACTTTACTGTATGTATTTGGTCAGACAGACCTGAGCAAACAGTGTAGACCTAGATGAGACGTCGCAAACACTACGTCTCATCACAGTCTACACAGTTTGTCACTCATTCTGCTTAGACACAACATTTGGTAGTAAATTGTACTTATTTAAATTTTAGGTAACAATATTGTAAGGAGTTGAGGTGTTTGAATACTAGGGGTAAAAGACACAGAAATAAAATGATTGATTATCAGCAAATCTGTAACGATAATCGTTTTCGTGGTATTTATCGATCAGTTAATCGATAACCCGATTATTTGTACCAGCCTTAGAAGATACACAGGAAATGCCGCAATCACAAAGCATAGCCTTCCAGAGGTACTAATAGAATGAGACATAAAGACCACGTAACATCAATAAAACCTTGTAGTACACCACGAATAAATAATTTTGACCCTTCAACCCCACTTTTATACAGTAAAACTGGGGTTTACAGGGGTATACAATCATTATTTTTCTTATTTCTGCTAAAAACAGGTTGTGGATACTCGTTTGACACATTGAGGCGGTTCTAAAAAGTACTTACAGTCTATGTTTTGAGTAGAAATATGAGAAATATCAGAATTTTTTGTCTGAAAATTTCCATTTTTGTGTGGTAAAATTTTCAATATATTTGAATAGGCGTGTTTTCGTAATGAACATCTTATAAAGCTGTTCGACTGTGGCTGAGCTCACGTCGGTTCTCGTTGTGGTTTTCATTTGGAACGATTTTAATAATATGGATAGTAATATGAATAATTTGGGGCAAACTGTATGCAGGGTATTAACTCAGTTACTACTGACAACTTTGCTTCCCACTCTAATTCCACAATCAGTGTAAATGACGGCTTCTTCCTCTATCCGTTTCAGAAGACTGGCATCTGTCTATAGTTTTTTTTTTTTTTTTTGTGGTAAGCCCTATAATGGTCCAAATAATGATTTGCGTTTGCTCTGGCAAATCGCCATTTTGATTTGAATTCGCGATTAACTGCCCTTTCTTGTTTCATTTCTATTTCATGCTATATTTTTTTATTGTGATATTTCACTGATTTAATAATGACTAATACATATCTGCTATTTGCAGCTGCATCTGAATAAATGTGTCGGTCGAGTAAATCTAGTTTAGGCTCATCAATATTTGTTTTTTGTTGCTGACGGTTCCAGTGCGGTTCCTCTGTTGAAGTAGTTCATCCTCGTCTGCATTAGGTTATTGCAACTGTGCCTTGATATAATTTGTTCCTAATTGCTTATTTATTTCGATGCTTCTGGTAGGCAATGCTTCGTGACTGTGGCCTTTCCTGGGTAACAACGTTTATTTTGTCTTAGTTGTAGTGGAGCACGTGTAAGTGCTTCATTACAATAGTTGTAAGACTTTCTGTGTAGCTCCTCTGAAACTGGAACTGGATCTTGAATTAGGTCGAAGGATGAGTATTCATAAAACCAGTTTTACTAATACTATTCCTGATTAGACATGATACATGTGCTAGTTTTTCCGCTATGATGTACAAGCGAGACAATGTTTGTGACTTCATGTTTGCTTTATTATACACCGAATGCCTTCTGAAAAGGGATCTACTTAAAAAGGGAACTATTCATCTTAACGTTAAAAAGAACGTAAACGTTTCCTTTAAGATACATCGATAACCTCCGCCTGATTAAAGAATACTACGTTGTGCGAGATAATAGTCTGTTAATTGACTACATTTATGGAAGGTGACACTAACAAAACATGACGGTTTGACTTTTCACCGCTGTACATAAAGAGAGTTAATAAAATCGATTATTCGGTTTTCATTCTTTTGTGTGTTCTTTTCTCCCAAAGGCAACTTTTTAGAATTGTATTTCATTTTACAAACTATCGCTACATCTTTTCTTAGAATCAACGTTGCGAAAAGAAAAGAGAACAACATAACAAATACAAATCTTACAGAGTAGTAAGTCTCGTATAAATTTTAATGGGAAAAACACGGATCTTGATCGAAAGTTCCGATATTTGAGTTGTCACCAAAAATGACAAAATCGTACCTGTAGCGTTTATTGTGTGGTAAAATTTCAGTCTTTTATTATTTCCATGTACTTCATTTGATATGTACACATCATTTATGGACATTTCGCACTTGATATGCATTGCTTTGCCCATGTGTAGTTATGCATAATATTGTAATAGATTAACCGGTAAAATACTGCTTGCCGACGTTTTATTTGCAAACTTACTGAGCATTTTGATACATATATGTTCAATCGAATTCACGTTCAGCTGTGATTGCCGTAATTGATAATCAATATTCAAAATGGTTTCTATTGCAACAGATATTATGTTGGTATGTGTGGCGATGGAGCAAACGATTGTGGTGCTTTAAAGACTGCCCATGCTGGAATTTCTCTCTCGGAGGCAGAAGCGTCTGTAGCATCTCCATTCACATCGAAAACGCCGAATATTTCTTGTGTTCCTACAGTAATACGGTACGTAAATGCATTGAATTAGTTCCCATCCCTTTAAGGTATTTCTCGAAATAATATTTGTCCTATTTGTAAAGGGTCACAATATGCAGCACAGAAAAATGTGAGCTTGGTTTGCCAATTTTACAGACAATTCGCCGGATGACAAACTAGCATATTTTCTTAATTTCCCAGAAAATGCCTTACGGAGACAATTTGCATAAAATGTTTATTTGTTTTGTTGTTGTTGTTGTTGTTGTTTTTCAGAAATAAATATAAAATTGCTTATATGATGCCATCTGCTGCAATTTTTACCCAACTTCAAAGGTGTTGATATTTTGAGAACAATTATAAGTGAAGATACTCTGTAAATACTAAGATCACGAAGCACAGCCTTCCAGATATAACAAAGCAAGGAGAGAAGAGGAAAAGATAATGGCAAAACTAATGCCACATATGAAACCAGCGACGCACGAACAAAGAAGAACTGAAATAGAGGAACCGCCTTGAAATGGTCATAGAAAACTACTGTTAGGCTTAAACCTGTTTTACTCGTACGAAACCTCACCCTTAACCCTTGTCATGCTGAATAAATTAAGATGCCATGCCCACTTCTAATTTCCAGCCAATCAGATTACTTGATCCGGGTCATTGATAGAAATTCAAATATTTAATGACAAACAGTGTAAATCCAGATCAGTTGGCTTCTTCAGAAGCCAACTGATCTGGATCGACACTGTTTGCAAAAGCGGGTATATCCGGGTTCAACAGGACAAGGGTTAACTTTAAAGGTAAAGACTATTTAATCCGTCTGTAACTGTTTAAATATCATAGCGTACCAATTTCCACTGTATATTGGATTGATATGTCGGTTATGTCTATGGTAAATCGAGTTGTATTTCATAACAGGATTGTGACAAGCATAGAGCGTATGAAAGGTTATGCTTTCGCAAAATTTTACCAAAATGGATTGAGGAGAGAAATAACAAAATGATTAATTTTCACGTTAACTGCTTGAACATGTGTAGAGTTTTAGCATACGTTTTGGAACAAGAACTCGTACAGTAAAATCAGGTGGTACATAGAACAAAAAAAACTATACTTATCAAAATACATGATTGTTCAGTAATTATGTCATTTATATTTATCATCTTTTTTACATTCGATACGCTACTGGTATTAATTTTTATGTGATGGTTTTGCAGGGAAGGTCGAGCAGCATTGGTGACGTCATTTGGTATATTTAAGTACATGGCCTGTTACAGCTTAACTCAGTTTATTACGGTCTTATTATTGTACTGGGTGAGTTCATATTGGTTTAAAAATAAACATTTTAAGTAAGATCTTTTAGATCAGTTAGTTAATCAAACACCTCAGAATATTTACATAACGTCTCATACGTGGTTTTTCCTTTTGAAGTCAGACACCGCAGAATATTAACATAACGTTCAATACGTTGGCTGCCCTTTTGAAGACAAAGTTTGCAAAAAACAAATGCTTGAAGATTCATAATTATTTTCCATTTTTGCAAGGAACGATGTTATTGCAACAAATAACTGACATCTTCAACATTCAGCGTGTAAAGTTTTGAACTGGTACGTTTGACAAGGTTTGTTTTGTGTATTAAGATTTTCTTTCTTTACTTAATAGATTGTTTGAACTAAGGATGGATTATCTGAGTGTAAACGTGCTCATTGTACGAGAAAAATTCAGTGCCAATTTTCTGATACTCCAATGTAACAGTTTTACGATCTCGTTAACACTTAAAGTGCTGATCACAACAAACTACAGCAGATGACACTTTGATCTTTCTCTACTTTCGAGGGAAATGATTTTCTAATCCGTAGTTTGTTCTTTGTTTTCAAAGACAATCTTTTTGATGTTTATTTTACTACACTGTAGCTGGTGAAAATGCCGTGTGACGGCCGTAGAACGTCTCCCCATACATCACAATATTGCAGATTATATTTCATTTCCTTTGGGATCATTGGGCCCATTGTGATACATCTGAAAATGGAGTTCTGCTCATGTATACGCTAGATGGCGTGAGCAGTGTTGCTGACTTCATTACTGCTTATGAAGAGTCTCAATAAAACCGACGCTTCCATTTTTTTCTAATCCGTAGTGTGTTCTTTGTTTCCAAAGGCAATCTTTTCGGCATTTATTGGCATAGGTCTGCCTACGATTCGTAAGAAATGAAGTCTTAAATTATATAATAATAATAATAATAATAATAATAAAACAAAAACGAAGTAGACACCATGATAAGACGAATAGAGACAGTAGTTATGACGTAAGGTCATGTATATACATATTAGGTTGCAAACCATGCTCTTTAATTATGCAGTATTACGAAGAATACATGTGTGTGTTTCGTTTATAACATGAATCTAATGTTTGATTTCAGATAGGGTTAAATATAACCGACTTTGAGTTCCTATATCTCGATCTGATTTTATTGACAACATTGAGCGTTACCTGTAAGTATCATTTATAAATACCATTTTCAATTTAAACAGCGTTCTAAGGTAAACGGTGGTCGAAAATGTTCTGTTGAAATCAAACTTTCTCTAAGTCAACTTTGTCCATTTGGAATAGTTACATGTGTATGAAGTTTATGCTTGTGATGTTGGCAGATGACACGTTTTCTACTTTTTGACTGCGTTTGAACTTGATATTTTTCTAGTGTAAAAAAAAAAGTTTAAATTTTACAGTAGTAGTTTATCACATGCCAATATTGTACGGCTCGGGGTCATATCAAAAAAAAAAAAAAAAAAAAAAAAAAAAAAATAAAATAAATAAATAAATAAAATAAAAAGACTAAAACATACTGAATCAACACGAACATGTAATGATAATGTTCTTAAGCGATGTTGTGGTCGATTGACTTAACTGATCTAACAGGTCTAACTCGAAATGTTTATATAAACTTAATTAACAGAACATCGCGGTCATTTCGCGTCAAATACAAATCACAAATGACACTTTCTACAAGCATTACAAGCATTTTTTTTTATGTCCAAGTTTCTGACTATTGTTTTACTCTCACACCTTTTCTCCAGATAATCATTACGAAAACATACCTATTCAAATATATAGAAAATTTGAAAAAAAATGAAAAAAAAAAAAAAAAAAAAAAAAAAAAATCAGATAAAAAACTCTAATATTTTTTTCATATTTCTGCTCCAAACATAGATTGTGGGTACTCGTTAGAACCGCCTCAGCGAGGCGGTTCTAACGAGTACCCACAATCTATGTTTTTAAGCAGAAAAGGAAAAATAATGTATACCCCTGTGAACCCCAGTTTTACTATATAAATGTGGGGTTTAAGGGGGTCAAAATTATATAGGCGTGTTTTCGTGATGTATACTGGATATTTCATAGCGCTAGACAAAACCGGATGTAGAGAAAATAGTTTTCTTATGTCTCCACGATAACAGGTGTTGACGGCACTCACATAACCACTCCACGAGAAATAAATACGAATACTTACAACATACGTTTTCGTGGAGAAACATGAAAAAAATTATATACTATGGTTTGAAATTGTATCTAGTTCGATGAATGAGAAATATATATTTCACATAGGTGTGTTCACCTACAGGGAACTACTACCACTATGTTTACTTTGTGAGTGTTTTTATTGCTCTCAAGGGGCATTCCTTTTAGCAGCTGTTCATATATAAATGTTTCAGTTGGAAGAACGGAAGCCTACCCCAAACTGTCTAAAACCCCTCCGTTGCTGAGTCTAGTCAGTCTTGCGCCTATACTGTCGCTGATTCTACAAATGACGATTATTCTGGCAGTGCAAATATTCTTCTACTTCTTTATCAGAATGGCTTCATGGTAAGAAATATGATTAATCAGACACACTTGAAAGAGTCTGCCATTTTCTTTGCGTTTTACTAGGAAAAACTTCTTTGTGGCTCCCTTATTGATTTTCTGCACAACAAGTCTCCTTTTACAAAGTGGTCTACTCTACAAGGAAAGAATTTGCTCCACGTTGGAGCAAATTCTTTCCTTGTAGAGTAGAACATTTTTCAGAAGTAAGACACAAACAATTTTGACAAAGCTGTCTTCCATTTCCTGTATTCATGAATTATCCTTAAACGCTCAATGCGGTTAGCTACTGGGTATGATATGAAAACATGGTTTATCATAGTCTATTTATCATATATTTTCCCAATAGTTTTCTTGAAAACAATCTAAAGAAATTGTGACTTCCGTGCGACGATCCGGTTTTGTTGAAGCCTGACACCTGCTCAGTTCTCTTCTCGATGACATTACCAAGATCTAGCAGCCGATTGGCAACTGCCTTCATTGTCTTTTCATCCATATTTTTTCTGAAATTCTGTGCTTTTCAGTAACTGCTGTATGGTAAACAATGTAGACCCTGATCAGGCGCCGCGTCTTCGACGTCTCATCTGGGTCTACACTGCTTTCCTAGGTCAGTGTTCCTATTTTTGTTATAACTTCAAAAATTCCTACGCGCCTCCTACGTAGGAAAGTAAGTTCAGACTAAACAGTTTGAGTATTTTTGTATATACCATTATGTTTTATCTGTTCGTTCTCATCTGTTTCCGAAATTCTGATTGTAGGTACGAGCCCTGGGTAGACGATGGGGAGGACAATTACCAAAGCCATGATAACACAGCCATGTTCTATTGTTCGTCCTACCAGTATATTATACTGGCTATAATTTTTTCCAAGGGCAAACCTTACAGGAGGTCGATGTTTACAAATTGTAAGTCTTAGTTTTATTCTAATTAACCGATATTTGAGCTTTATCAAGTATCCAGTATGGTTTCTCGTTTACAGTTCTCCCTTTTTTGCACGTCAGTGCAGGTTATATTTTATTTCCCTTGGGATCATTGAGCCCATCCTGGTTATTTAGAAAATTGAATACAGTAAAACCTGTGTAAGACAGCCACCTTTGAAACTAACCTTAGTGGTTGATGTGGAAAGGTGGTTGTCTTATAAAGGTACATGTCATGTAATTTTGCTAGCAAAATTACATGACATGTACCTTTATAAGACAGACAACTTTTTCAACATCAACCACTATTTAAAGTCAGTCTTGAATGTGGCTCTCTTACACAGGTTTTACTGTACCGCTTAAGCCGGCGCTAGGGGGACACATGCAGCCTCGCAAACTACAGTGTTGCATATGAAGAGACTCAATCAAACCGAGTCTCCGATTTTCGTGATTTTGTGTGTTCTTTGTTTCCAAAGGCAATCCTTTTTGACTTTTATTCATATTTGTGTTGTCCTTAATTGTTTCTCAGCTCTCTTTCTTGTTGGTGCCTCGGGATGGCTGTGCTTCGTGATTGAGCATTTCCTACGCATCCTCACTTACATGTATGTGTTACCATCACGTTAACAAATCACTGTAATGATGTCTCCCTCTGTTCCCCTAAATATAGAGTGAAAATAGGGCTATTGACGGAGCCACATTATTTGGGGGAGTTTCAGATTGTTTGCCCTTTTTAAAACTAGGTTTACAGTTTGTTTATTACTTCTAGCAACCTTTTTGAACTGTACAAATCTATCTTACTGTAGTTTACAACCACAATCTTCCTCATATTTCATATACGGTGAAAAAAATCATGTTACATAGCTCTAGATAAAAGGAATATCAAGATGGATATTTTCCTATTTCTTAGAAAAACGTTATGACGCAGGTACCCTTTAGAAGCGCCGCTGCGGGGTGCTTATAATGCGTATCCACAACATGGTGCTTCTTATGAGTATCCATGACATACCTTTTGTGAAGAGATGACCAAAATACAGTCGACTCTCGTTATCTCGAATTCCAAGGGACTCACTGAAACACTTCGAGATATCCGTACCTCGACATATCAGATTTGAGAGAGTGAGGAAAACAATAAATTGAACAACACATTTAACAATTGAATATGTAATTTGACTCCAGAAGTTAGAAATATATATACAAAATAATGTGGAAAAGAGGAGAAATTGCTCCTTAGGAGCAATTTCTCCTCTTTTCCACATTATTTTGTTACCTGTTGTCATAGTTGCATATTAAAACAGGGATCAGATTTTCACTTCGAGATAAGCGGTAATTCGAAATAAGCGAGTTCGAGATAACGAGGTTCGACTGTATGTTGTATATTACAAAGTGAAGAAATAAGTAAAACAACATGTTTTGATTTAAAAAAAAGCATAAAAAACAATAGTTTGTCAGAACATTTTGGATCTTTGTGACCACTGACCCCCATTTGGTTACTTTGAAAATTGAATGCCGCTTGTGCCGGTGCTGGAGGGGAATGGGGTGGTGGGGGTGGGGGAGGGGGGCACGTGCGGCCACGTGGGTCTCATTGTTACATATGAAGAGATTTAAAGAACCAAGTCTACGATTTCCGTTCGTTTGTGTGTTCTTTGCTCTCAAAGGCAGCCTTTTAGATTTTATAGTAATAAGAACTATGGCTTAGAAGAGAAGTGTTTATTTTGCATACGTATGTTTAAGTAAGGAATCAGGTTCACAACAATTTCTGCGACATTCCAGACATTATATCGTTTAGTCCACACATTGTGTAAATAATTCGATATATACGATTTTAACTTCCTTTTTGCAAATGACTTGTCGTCCCAGCAAAAAATATATAACTTGTATAAACTGCTTCTCAAAAAACGTAAACGTACAACATTTAGGGTAGCAAAAACAAATCAGGAATTTGTATATATAAAAAGTACGTTTATCTTGTTCAGTTCAGTTTCGTTTCTACAATTATATTTGATTTGGTGTTTTTGTTTCTAATGTAAATATATGGACTCTACGTTAGCATTACAAACATAATTGAACCTGCACAAAAGTTACATCTGCCGTGTATAATCACCTGTCGTTTGTTGGTAGGTGTCAATTGATTGTATCAAGAGAAAATATTGCATCCGGAATTACGTAGCATGATGCCCTTTTACGTCATGACGCCTAGAGTTATGCGTTACGTATCATGATGCCCTTTTCTACGAGAATATATTAATACATTGCCATGTTGTATGAATTAAGATGCGGCTTCTAATTTTCAGCCGATCATATTACTTGATCGCGGATGTTGATACTAATTCACATACTTAATGACAAACAGTGCAAATCCAGATCAGTTGGCTTCTTCAGAAAAGCCAGCTTATCCGAATCTACACTGATTGTAAAGGCAGGGCATATCCGGATTCAGCAGGACCTGATCTGGATCTACACTCTTTGTAAAGGCAGGGCATATCCAGGTTCTGTAGGGTTAATACATTGGCTGTTTTAATAGAATAGAATAATTATCATTAAAATGAAATAACATTAGAACATTATTTTATTCCGAACTAATTTTTCCTGACTGTTACGCCATATTTTGTTTCTGTGTAGAGCTAAATACGAAAGTGTTTCTGGTACCCTCATACCCAATGTTGCTTGAAGACAACATAGTTACGCTTTTTTATTATGAAATATGTGTAACCTTTATGCAAAATACAAATTATATGAATATATAAATATATTCTGACCAGAGTACACACTGGACGCTCTGTAATATGGTGCATGGACTCTTAAACACTGTTACCGAATAGCGTGGGCCCAGTCCAGATCAGACTCTGGATGCGCAACCTGATCAGGTCTACGCTGCTGGCATATGCCAGGGGTGTTTTACTGTTCAGTATCCCGAAAACAGGCCTATATAATTTTGACCCCCTTAAACACCATTTTTATCGCACCTGCTTGTAGCAGGGTGCGATATAGGCGTCCGATTTTCCGTCCGTCCGTCCGTCCGTCCGTCCGTCAGTCCGTCCGTCCGTCCGTCTGTCAACATTTATGTCGACGTTCGACATTTATGTCAAAGCTAGTATTCTAATCAACTACAAGACTAAACAACCATCAAACCTTGCATGAAACATCTCCCTGACCTCCTGACTTTGCGACATAGGCGTCCGCTTTTCCGTATGTCTGTCCATTCGTCCGTCCGTCTGTCAACATTTATGTCGAAGTTCGACATTTATGTCAAAGTTAGTATTTTAATCAACTACAAGACTAAACAACCATCAAACCTTGCATGAAACATCTCCCTGACCTCCTGACTTTGCGACATAGGTGCCCACTTTTCCATTTGTCTGTCTGTTCGTCCGTCCGTCTGTCTGTCTGTTAACAGTTCTGTTATGTCGAACTTCGACATTTATGTCAAAGTTAGTATTCTAATCAACTACAAAACTAAACAACCATCAAACCTTGTATGAAACATCTCCCTGACCTCCGGACTTTGCGACATAGGTGCCCGCTTTTCCATTCGTCTGTCCGTTCATCCGTCCGTCTGTCTGTTAACAGTTCTGTTATGTCGAAGTTGGACATTTATGTCGAAGTTAGTATTCTAATCAACTACAATTCTACAACAACCATCATACCTTGCATGACACATCTCCCTGACCTCCTGACTTGGCAGGTATGTTGACCCAGTGACCTTGACCTATATTTTGCGCTCCATTGACTTTGACACAATTTACGTTGACGTTCCATATCTTCTCAACTATAAGGTGTACAACTACCAAACCTTGCATAGTGCTTCTCCTAGATGTACTGACTTGGCAGGTACCTTGACCCGATGACCTTGACCTATATTTTGCGCTCCAGTGACTTTGACATATTTTGCGTCGACGTTCGATATCTCCTCGACTATAAGGCCTACAACCATCAAACCTTGAAAAGTGCTTCTTCTCAATGTACTGACTTGGCAGCTACCTTGACCTGGTGACCTTGACCTATATTTTGGCTGCAGTGACTTTGACATAATTTACGTCAATGTTCCAGATCTCCTCAAGTGTAAGACCTCTAGCCACCAAACTTTGCATAGTGCTTCTCCTAGATGTACTGACTCGGCAGGTATCTTGACCTGGTGACCTTGACCTATATTTTGCGCTCCAGTGCCTTTTACACATTTTATGTCAACGTTCAATATCTCCTCAACTGTAAGGCCTACAACCATCAAACCTTGCATAGTGCTTCTCCTCAATGTACGGACTCCGCAGGTACCTTCACTGGGTGACCTTGACCTATATTTTGCGCTCCATTGACTTTTACACCTTTTACGTCACCCCTCCATATGTCCTCAACTGTCCCGAAGGCCTTCAACCACCAAACCTTACATAGCACTTCTTCTTGATGTATTGACTCGGCAGGTACCTTGACCTGGTGACCTTGACCTATATTGTGCACTCCAGTGACTTTGACACATTTTATGTTAATGTTCGGTATCTCCTCAAATATAAGACTTACAACCACTAAACCTTGCATAGTGCTTCACCTCATTGCACTGGCTTGGCAGGTACCTTGACCCGATGACCTTGACCTATATTTGACACATTTTACGTTGATGTTTGATAACTCCTCAACTATAAGGCCTACAACCACCATACCTTGCACTGTGCTTCTCCTTGATGTACTGAATTAGCAGGTACCTTGACCCGTGACCTTGACCTATATTTCATGCTCCAGTGACTTTTACACATTTTACGTCAACGTTCCATTATCATTGGGCTGTATGATACGAAAAGTCAGTGCTGAAGATATAGCCATTAGAGGGAATGGGACTGGCATGGAATATATGTGCCCCACTAGGCACTTTGTCTACATTTTTTTCAACCCAGTTTTCCAAGTAAGCACTGCTAAGAATGAAATAAACTTATTTAATAACCACGTTCTGATTGTGGCTCCTGTGACTTTTGCCCCAGCAGGTGCGATGACGCCTTCCGCGGAATTCTTGTTATATTATAGTAAAACTCGGATTTACAGGGGTATACATTAGTTTTCTTATTTTGTTAAAAATTATTGATTGTGGGTACTCGTTAGAAGGCGGTTCTAACGCGTACCCACAATCTATGTTTTGAGCAGAAATATGAAAAATATCAGAATTCTTTATCTGAAAATTTTCCTTTTTTGGTGGTAGAATTTTCAATATATTTGAATAGGCGTGTTTTCGTAATGGACGGCCTCAAAATCAGCTCTAGTAGTCTACTGAAGGGGACTGTATACGCTTTTAGGGTAGGCAACTTTGTTAAAGTTGTTTTGCCTCCCTTCTTAAAAGGAGTCTACTCTAAAAGGAAAGAATTTGCTCCCACGGGGAGCAAAGTCTTTCCATTTAGAGTAGACCCATTTTCAAAAAGGAATGCATGTGCACGAAAACAAGCAGAAAGTAATAACAGTTTTCTCTTTGTAAAACTGGCGGAAATCTATCACGTGTAAATATTTCTAAGCAGATATCAGATTGTAAAATACTTCATTTCAGATTGGTTCCTTGGAAACATTCTAGCATGTCTTGCATTGACTATTTGGATAAACATTTATCCTTCTGATGGCTTGTCCAGTTTCCTCGAGGTAAGAACTCTTTGATGAGTAAAGTACTAAGGGTTCCTTATGTCATGTACGAACAGCGAAGAATCACATCCGCATGGACGTCCAAATGAGTGCATTTTCTATTTGTTTATATATATTTTGTGTTGAGGTTTTACGGCCCAGTCAACCCAATAGGGTCATGTCGAGCGCGGTCAGTTTTCCTTACCACAAGTTTACTGGGCAGGTTTAGTCCTCTAAGCGGTTAACCAGTAACCAGAAACTGACAACTGCCCTTCTTGAATCAGCGGAAGGGAGAGAATGACCGTAGAAAATATTTCATGATCAATCACCACGAAAGAATGTTGCCGACCTCGGCGGGGGTTGAACCCGCGACCTCCTGGTCTCCAGTCGGACGGTGCATCCAACTGAGCCACCGAGGCCGGCTCCTTGTTTATATATACGCTAAAGACTCATCTGATTACAAAAGTAAACGTTAAAGGCAAAGTCTAAGGCTAATCTGGATCTTTATGTAATGGCATAAGTCATAAGAATCATTTTCCTTTCTTTGTCGTGCATCTATATAATTAATAGAGTAGGGAGTAAACAAAGCATAGACATGTTAACTTGAATACCATAACAGTATGTACCTACTTACCTCCGCAGTCTGGTCCGAGTCTTATGCAGTTCACACACACCATGTGTTGATGCTCTTGACTGGGTAAAGACTATAAAGCAAAGGTTTAATTAAGAAAGGTCATGTTGTTAATTATGTAAATAATAAAATATGTAAAAAAAAAATAAAACAAAATAAGATAATCATGATTATAAACGTCCATGACAAGTTGTCTCGCTTGTAACTTGTAACTCATTATAAAAACATGCCTATTCAAATATACTGAAAATTTTACCACCAAAAAAAATGAAAATTTTCAGATGAAAAATTCTGATATTTTTTCATATTTCTGCTCAAAAACATAGATTGTAGTACCCGTTAGAACCGCCTCGACGAGGCGGCTCTAACGAGTATCCACAATCTATGTTTTTGAGCAGAAATCAGAAAAATAATATATACCCCTATAAACCCCAGTTTTACTATATAAACATGGGGTTTAATAGGGTCAAAATTATACAGGCATGTTTTTGTGATGTATTGCGGAAAATCTACGTTGTGAATACTCGTAAATTCCCCTTAATATTTCTACTCTTCTTTTAGTTGAAACCCCCACCAGATGTACCATACAGACTGGTTTTCCTTGGAGTTGCTGCTTTAAATTTAGTACTGTGCCTCCTGTTAGAGGTAAGCTAAACAAAGCCATAAAAGCATTTTAGCTGCAACGTGATAAAACGTACCTACTTAAATGTGCGCAGAACGAAGACTCAGATCAACCTACCATCTGTGTAGTCTGATCAGTCTTCAGTCTCTGCATGAATAAACTTTAAATCCTTGGCTATCCAAAACGTGTTCAGCGACGATTCTGATCAGCGACTGCGCAGGCTAATCTGAATCTTCGCTTAGCGCACATTTTCTGACGTTGCGGTTCGACTATGTACAATGCGTTTTCTACAATTCATTTCATTCTGACTGATCTGCCGGCGCAGATATTATAAACCAAAATCATACTAATGTGAAAGATAATCATTAGATCAGGGTTTGCCATTTAACTATATTTTTGTAGATAAACAGATTGTCACATGGAATTGTTCACATTATAGGATATGGATGGTATCCGCAAACTTTGGGTACTTTCTGCAATTGACAGGGTCGTATATATCAGCCAAACGTGGCAAAATGTACCTTATGCTGAAATGCAGCCTGCTCAGAGTTTACATTGTCAGCCTGGAGATAGCCTAGATAATAGTAATGTGTAACATTTAAATCATATTCGTGACGTCTGCTTCGTTACCAGTAAAAGGTAAACAAGGAAGCGCTTAAGTTAAAGCTAAAGCTGCAAGTGAAACTATTTGCATTTACAGTCGAACCTCGATGGCTCGAACACCGATGGCTCGTTTAGCATGGCTAATTCGAACTCGTTTTTGAGTCCCTACGAAATTCTTCCGATAGCTCAAGAAAACAAATATTTAAGGAAATTTTCTTACTTTATCGTGAAATTGTATGTTGCGTGTACTCATTAGAATCGTCTCATCGAGGCGCTTCTAATGAGTACACCCAACATACAATCACTGTGTAGACAATCGAAACGATTTCCCTAAATTATCGCTATTTGCTAAACTGGTGCCATGATTAACCCTCAGTGGCTCGAACTACCCATGTCTCGAACGAATTTCCATGGTCCCAAAGATGTTCGAGCCACTGAGATTATTTTATGGCCTGAAACACGGATATAAAATCAGCCATATTCGTGATAGTGTGAGAATCTTGTCCGTTACGGGAACCTCTCGATGTGGTCAATAAGTGTTTGCGTATTTCATACTCCAAGCTTCTCTGTGATCCAGTGTGATCAGTGGACACAGAACGCCCAATATAATTCTGAACATATAATACGGGGTGTGTCAAGCAGAAAAGATGTCTGTCTTACTTTTATATTCAGGACATCTTGAACAGCAATACTGTCCCTTCTTGATCTTTCCCATCCACAGCTGTACATACATGTATATGCTGAGATTCTGTAAGTTCTGGTCAGACAGGCACCAGAGTAGTATAGGCTGTCGCCTTGGACCTCCATAGCGACAGCCTATACTAATCACCAGGTCTACGCTATGTGCACATGCAGAGGAATCTAATTTTCGCATGGAGCATGTGATAAGATGTTTCTGGAGTTCAACTTCAACTATACTTACAAATATTGTTATATTTTTCTAGACGTGTGTTCTAGACAGCAATTTGGTTACAGTGAAGTATCAACAGAAAGTGGACCAATGCCTGCCACATTCTGTGCCAGAGTAAGTAGTGATTATATTAGCGAATTTTAAGTGAGAATCTCCCCCCCCCCCCCCCACACCCGTCCGCTCCCCCCCACCACCCCCCCCCCCCCCCCACACACACCAACAAACAAAGGTTTATTGACAGTGCAGACCTAGATCAGACGCCAAAGAACTATCTGTAAAGGACGTAATGTGCTCCTCCAGGAGTGCGTTTCTTTTTTAAGACTATCCCATTCTACCTTTAACAAATTCCGTGTCTGATGGACTGGTCTTCCTTTGTAAAGGGATGCAAAAATATTTACGTTTGGTAAAGGATAGGATAGCTGTCTTTTTGTTGTGTATTCAGTTGCATTTAGTATTTAAAGCTAACATAAAGCTTGGTGGCAAACCATGCAAGATATTTCAATGAATTTTTTGGGCAAAAACTCGAACAATCCAGTGGAAAAAAAAACCAATATCGTTGTCAACCACAAAAACTATTAATACTTCTTAAATAATAATAACAATAATAATAATAGCAACAACAATAATAACAATAAACCGTTTATTTTGATCCGTTGCTAACTTTACAGTCGATCTGCATACGTAATTAGGTTTTCCGGAGCTGAAAATTTATAATATAGTGTCGACTAGTTTTAAAGGATTTCCGATATAAGTACCAATAGTTAATTTATGATTTCAATGTCTGCAGCTTAAAAGAGGATTTCTATTAAATGGAGTGCATCATGGCACAAGTCATCGGGAATATTGGAATTAAATAGTCCCAGACTAGGAAACTCGCATATTCTGGTCAGGGTTTATGCAATTCTAGCGCAGAGTCTTTGATCCTTTTAATTCCCCGCTCCCTGCTGCTAGAAAATGCCATTATTAATAGTAGCCATTACAAAAACATGCCTATTCAAATATAATGAAAATTTTACCTCCCAAAAAATGAAAACTTTTAGATAAAAAAAACTCTGGTATTTTTCATATTTCAGCTCAAAACATAGATTGTTTGTTCTCATTAGAACCGCCTCGATCAGGCGGTTCTAACGAGTACCCACAATCTATGTTTTTGAGCAGAAATAAAAAAAATAATGTATACCCCTATAAACCCCAGTTTTACTATATAAAAGTGGGGTTTAAGGGGGTCAAAATTATATAGGAGTGTTTTCGTGATGTTTCCGTGGTTCTGGCATTCTGTAAACATAGCTATGTGCAGCATAATTATAAGATAGCTCGAGATATACTAATGCAACTTCACAGATACATTTTTATTCGCATACACATGTAAGAAAAAGACCGTTTGCTAAGTCGAAATTTGAGGTTTCGCCCAAGCTCAAGTTTTGTTTTCGGGCTTTACTTTACTCAGTGAAAACTTTTCCATGCCTATCAATAGATAAATGATGATAAATTATTACGAAAACAAGCCCATTCAAATACACTGAAAATTTTACAACCAAAAAATGAAAATTTTCAGATAAAATTTCTGATATTTTTCATATTTCTGCTCAAAACATAGATTGTGGGTACTCGTTAGTACCGCCTCACCGAGGCAGTTCTAAAGAGTACCCACAATGTATGTGTTTGATCAGAAGTAAGAACAATAAAGTGTACCTCTGTAAACCCCTGTTTTACTGTATAAAAATGGGGTTTAAGGGGGTCAACATTTTAAAGGCATGTTTTCGTGATAAACGGTTAGAGCTCATTTTTTATCTTTTAAGGGGAAGATATACAGGTTCAGGGCAAGCAACGCTATCAAAATTGGTTTGCCTGCTGTCTCCTGTCTGTAAAGGTTCTACTCTAAATGGAAAGAATTTCTCCCCTTGGAAGCATTTTTCACTTCTAGAGTAGACTTAGTTACAGAAGAGGCATAATGCCCGGGAAAGCAATAAAAGTCACAAAAAATGCATTCCTTCTGAAAGGGGCCAGACAACCTACCAAGTGTATCCACTCTCATTGTTGTCTACGCCCATTAATGTTTGACATTGCACCGGAAGCACTTATGAAAGTTCATAGACTGGTCCAGTGCTATTTTCATGGACTGCTCAATGCTATTATAACCAAGTGTTAGCTTTCGCGAAAAGCATTGTCTTACATGTAGTTTGGCACACTTTGCGTGCTGAGCGCAGACCAATCGTTTTTGTGAAATATTATACTTGTTTACTTTCAGACATGAAATAGTCTCGAATGAACTTTTGACCAATACGAAATGGCCGCCAGCTCGCTATGACCCAGGTGGATTATCGGGGTTATTTCAAAGACTGGACAGCGCATTCCAGAACATGTCGTCTGCAGGCGATAGAGAAGCAGACACAGATAGTCTGCTGGATTCCGGCAGTGAAGTTGAAAACCTTAAAGGTATGCATTTACACACTTACTGTAGAAACGAGTACTAGCATGGCTTCTAACGTGACAGGTCGTGTGGGAAGCAAACCCCTACGAATAGCGGTCAAGAACGGTAAGGTCTGTCTGTTCCTTACTGTGTTCGTGCTTATCTCTTTAGTACATACATGTACCTTCCAAGCAAACACAAACACAAGAAATTTGCCGATAGGCTATGTCGCGACGGCTATGCGTTGTTCAGCCGAGCGTGAAAAGTAGGTCAAGGTCAGTAAAGGTTGGTGTCAGTGGACAGGGTGCATCATGGCGGATAAGTGTATGGTCTTATTAGCCTAGAAGTCTTGGTGTTTGACTTAACATTGATGACGCCGACGCCAACGATGACGCCGGAAAGTGATGTCTTTGTCGCTTCTGCTAGCTGAAGCTTTCGTGATAATAAAATAACTATAATATGAGCATCATTTCCTAATTAACTAGTGCAGAATAGTCAAACAATTGACTAGTGCAGTCAAACATTCTTGACCTTCTATTCATTAGTGTGTGTTCCGTTTTAGCGGCGATGTATAAATACGTCAAAACGGAAGTTTTCCGATCTTCAGACGTTAATAACCGACAATTTTGGACACCATTGTCCATATGATCCAGCTTGAGAAAAATAAGATACATCTGTTTCATGTGTGGAACTTTTGCCTTTAAACAACTATTGATTTTGTTTAATGTGTGGTTCTACATAAAGATGCTGAAACATTTACTTGGGAAACACAAACCATACACAAGAACAAATCAAAGAACGAGACAATCCTATCCCAATCACTAATTTATGCTGGATCCATGCGCACAATACGTCATCTCCGACAATTCCACATCAGGTAGCGCCGCGCATCGCGCATGCGTAGTGATCTACTTACAGTATCTGTCACATTTATTTTCATTTAACCGTTGTCCTGCTGAATAAATTAAGATGCCACATCCATTTCTAATTTTCAGCCAATCAGATTGCTTGATCCGGACTATTGCTATAAATTCACATACTTAATGGCAAACAGTGCAGGTCCAGATCAGTTGGCTTCTCCAGAAGCCAACTGATCTGGATCTACACTGTTTGCAAAGGCAAGGTATATCTGGGGTCAGCAGGACAAGGGTTAATAATCTTAACATTTTTAAAATAACTCAATCGTTCAAATCGTCAAATTGTAATTTATTTGAACATGTTGATGTCAATACATGGCGTACTTCTCATTTTGGTTCCTATGTATTTTTTCAGAAACCGCTGGGCACTTCGGCCATGTAAGCCAGATAAAGGAAGCCGCTGTTGTTGATTCGAAATTCTATGTACAGTCAAATGATATCTCGCTTGTAGTTGAAGAAGGTGAAGGACACATTAATCCAGCTTTTGTTGAGGACAATGACACTACTGTTGGGAATCTTACAGCAACAAGACTTTAAAGGGAACGGTTACACCTATTAACTTAGCCTACATTATTAACAAAAGATACAACTTTTGTGACTTCCAGTTTCTGTTTGTTTGCTCATCAGATCTTTTTTCAGAAACGGGATCTACTATAAAAGAGAATATGTTCCCAAAGGGAGCAATTCTTGTCTTTTATAGTGGATTTTCTTTCAAAAGTGTGCAAAATAAATTTTGTCAGTTGTCTCTTCTGAAAGTCTATACATTCACCTTAAATCACCGACGCATTGAAAGCGGCATCATAGTAAAATCTCTCGTCAGGCACATATCAACTAATTGCACATAAATCACTCAGGCAAAGGAAGTGCGCACAGTTCATCACGAAAACATACCTATATAATTTTGACCCCCTCAAACCCCACTTTTATATAGTAAAATTGGGGTTTACAGGGGTATACATTAGTTTTCTTATTTCTGCTCAAAACATAGATTGTGGGTACTCGTTAGAACCGCCTCATCGAGGCGGTTCTAACGAGTACCCACAATCTATGTTTTAAACAGAATTATGAAGAATATCGGAGTTTTTCATCTGAATTTTTCAGTTTTTGGAGATGAAATGTTTTATATATTTTAATAGGCTTGTTTTCGTAATGGTGTGGAAATATGCAGTTCTTATTTTAAAATCTTTAATGCTCGAATATGGGGAATTGAAATGCACTGAAACAACTGCGCGGGATCTTGTTTGAGCACGCTTGGCTGGCACATTCCTGAATAACAATTTTGTCAAGACAAAGCTTAATATAATAATAATTCATGTCCTCTAAAAAAAAGACTGAATTTATATAATATGCGACCATCGCATCCACGCATTCGGATCCAGGTCGCTAAAAAAATATAGTCATCAAAGACCATACATCATCATTACGAAAACACGCATACTCAAATACACTGAAAATTTTACCACCAAAAATTGGCAATTTTTCGGGAAAAAAAAAACGTTCTGATATTTTTCATATTTCTGCTCAAAACATAGATTGTGGGTAATCGTTAGAACCGCCTCGTTGAGGCGGTTCTGACGGGTACCCAAAATCTATGTTTTTGAGCAGAAATAACAAAATAATGTATACCCCTGTAAACCCGTTTTACAAGTGGGGTTTAAGGGGGTCAAAATTATATAGGCATGTTTTCGTGATGGTTAGGGACCAGTATAGACTCTGTTGTGTGGATGCTTAGGCTCATCTGAGTCTACGCTGATCGCATATGTTAATAGTCGTTTACTGTTAAGTGATGTTTAGTTTGGATGTTGAATAGGAAGCATATCTCCATGACTTGCATAAAATGTAATGTACATATTCGAATTCAATATATATGCCAATTTTAATAAAATGTGTCATTCGACGCAAATTGCATATAGTTCTGAAGATTTATTCGAAGAAGATTGATTGATTGAGTTGGGGTTTAACGACACGTCAACCCTTGTGGGTCATTTTGTGTCGTCTCCCAGAGAAAGGGAGAAAAGAGATAGAAGAGATAGTAGAAGAGATGAAAGAGAGGGACAGGGAAGAAAGACGAAGAGGAGTGAAGGGGAAGAAATAGAAGAAATAAAAACATTCCTCCTCTAATCTTACCTGCTACAAGGATAGCAGGCCTTGCTCAACTGTAAGCCAATATCAGTTGGACGTATTCGAAGAAGAGATTGACAACAGCATATTATTATATATGATAAATAGCTTTATTTTCATGGCTCATATCGAATATCTCAGTAGTCAATAATTGTATAATGTGTACACATTTGAGCCGCCTCACGACGAAACCAGCAAAATGGCATGTACAACCAGTGAAGACTCAGATCAGCCTGCCCTGTCTGATCAGTCTACACTGTGCGCTAAATGGTGCTAAGGACCAAAGCTTTCTTCATGCAGATAGCGAAGACGTTTATAGACTGAGCGAATGCCCTGGTTGATCTGTCTTTGCTGGGCGCACATGCCATTCTGTTTCGTCATGAGGTAGCTCATTTTACATATATACTGGAGTGCACTCTACGGCGTCTAATTTACGGAGTGGTCTACACGTTTCACAAAACTCGTGGCATAAGCGAATATTTGAGATCCAGATAAGCAAGTGAAGCATTATAGTATTTTATGAATTTTATTTACGCACTTATTTCACAGTATCCAACGGGATTTAAGGGGACAACAAAAGCCCTTAGTGTGTTTGAATGCGAAGGCCGATCACTGCCTTCGCGGTCCGTATATACCAGAAAGGCGTGAGTGATGTAACTTATGATAGGTACGCCCAGCGAAAATATAAGCGAAGATACCTAGGAAATACCACACTCATGAAGCACAGCCTTCCCGAGGCACCAACAGGAGGCGAGATGGGGGACAATGACAAAACAGACGCCACATATAAATCCACCTACGCACAAAAAAAAGACGAACTGCAAGAGAAAGGCTATCTTGGAACGGTCAGTAGACAAAGTATTTGTAGGTAGGGATGAGGGGGTGAGGGGTGGGGGAAGCTCAGACCAGTTTTTCTCGCGTGAAATCTGGCCTTAATCTCCTGATCTACGTCAACGCAATCTGGTGTCGAGAAAATTCGCTGTCCATACCGAAACTACGCCTATTCAAATATATTGGGAATTTTACCACGAAAAATGAAAACTTTCAGATAACATAAATCTGGTAGTTTTCATATGTCTGCTCAAACATATATTGTGGGTGCTTGTTAGAACCGCCTCGGCGAGGCGGTTCTAACGAGTACCACAATTTATGTTTTTGAGCGGAAAAAAAGAAAATTTATGTATACCCTTGTAAACCCCAGTTTTACTGTATAAAAGTGGGGTTTAATGGGGTCAAAACTATACAGGCGTGTTTTCGTGATCTATCTGAAGAAAACATGGATCTTTGGCCAGACAACTTGCGCTAATCTATGTCTGCAGATGGCAATGTGAATTTATGATCAAACAAAACAGTTGAATAGTTGTATATAAAACTATGATGTGAGGTGAGTAAATATATCAAACTGATTATCGCCTATCAGGCTAAAGCTGCATTTTTAAATCGCAATCCTTTTCATTAGTCATATATGACGAAAACTGATAACAATTTAGTTTGAGTGTAGGCAATGATAAATACGCCAAAACTTAAAATTGTAGTCACAATGTCTTATGTAGAGAGCGAAGGTCCTGACTAAATTACACAGCGCGCCCATATAGGAAATGTAGAGAACCAGTGATTTACATGTAGTCTGCGACAAATCACTGGGCGGAAGCTCGCGACGCGATCTGGCGCCGTTCCGACGTCATTTTGACACTTTGCTGGCGCGAGTCTTCGTTGCCACGACGTTAGACGGTCTAACGTCTTGTTTTTTTTTTTTTCCAAGTCAACAACACAAGAAATCATGTAAACATCAGCGTTATAGTCAAAACTGTTGGCGGGATTTCTTTATTAATATTGGGTGTCGTTTCAAAAGAGATAACCATTTTTAACATTCCGCGTAATTTGTTTGGTTGTGTTGAGGTTTTATGGCCAAAACAACCCAATGGGGTCATGTCGAGCGCGCGTTAGTTTACCTAACTACTCTTTTACTGGACAGGCTTAGTCCTCTAAGCGGTTCAGCAGTATTGTGCACAACCTTTCCCCAGAAACTGACAACTGCCCATCTTGAATCACCGCAGAAAATATTTCATGATCAATCTCCACAAAAGAATGGTGCCGACCTGGCGGGTGTCGAACCCGCAACCTCCTTATCACCAGTCGGACGCGCATCCAACTGAGTCACGAGGTCGTCTGTATTGGGAGTAATGGAAAATCGCTTAATTTTGACATAAAAATTAAAATTCAACAAAACCTGCCCTAGGAAATTTATTGATACACAGCTATCTGGTGCATTTACACATTATCTGTAAAATTCTGAAACAAATCAAATAAAATTGAAGTCACCACAGTATATGGGGTCTTCTCCAAATGTTTTATTTTGTTTATTTTGTTTACCATGACAATCATACTTAAATTGCAGGGCCCAATTGTTCAAAGAGTCGTTAGCTTAACAAGCTCGTTAAGGGTCATTTCGTTAACTGTTTTAGCGGAGTCAATATACAATATTCTGATATTTTTTGCTGAAAAATGTGAGTAGCTTTTGCACTGCAAAAGCTGCTCACATTTTTTCAGCAAAAAATTTCAGCATATTTGCGTATCAGTCGATGAAAATTTTAACGAATCGTTTACTGACGACATCGTTAGCTTTGAACAACTGGGCCCAGATGTTTTCCATATTTAACATAATATGAAAATGATTAACCTTCCTAAGACTCATTGTTAGTTTTCATTAATATTCCAGTTTGATACGCATCGTAACATTGACAATTGCATTACGAAAACATGCCTATTCAAATACAATGAAAATTTCACCTTCAAAAACTTTCAGATAAAAATCTCCGATATTTTTTTTATTTCCGCTCAAAACATAGATTGTGGGTACTCGTTAGAACCGCCTCGGTGAGGCGGTTCTAACGAGTACCCACAATCTATGTTTTGAGCGGAAATAAGAAACATAATGTATACCCCTGTAAACCCCAGTTTTACTATATAAAAGTGGGGTTTAAGGGGGTCAATATTGTATAGGCATGTTTTCGTGATGTAAAAAGCGTTTTCAAACATCAGTGTGAAAATAAAGATAACCTCTTGATGAAGCAAGTGTTTTAATTGATAGTAATCTTACATTGTTTACCAAACTTTCTTTCCATCACTGTTTATTCTTTATTGATTGATTCATTTCATGTCAACTGAAACAATTGAACTGGAAGAAATTTCGTCGTGCACAAAAACATGCGCAGTGCTTTTGCTACAGAATGCAGTGACCTCAAGTTTCAATCAATAGTGTAGCCACACAGAGTCCATTTTGTCAGCAGGGCAGTCATTTAAGAAGTTCAAAACTCTAACAGTTAATACTGGGCATGAGCTCCGTTTGACTCGAGTCCTGCATGTACCCGGCAGGTCATAGCCTGGACTAGAGGATCAGTCTGGGCCTGTGGAATAGCATTCCATTCCCGTTTACATGCGAGAGATAGTATCTGTGGGCGTCTCCGAACATGCCTGTCAGGGATGTCCCATAGGTGCTCTAAAGGCGAGAGATCAGGTATGAAGATAAGCCATGCGGAGTCGTGCTACATGCGCCCGGGCGTTGTCCCGCTGGAACGCGGCATTGTGCTAGCGCACAAATGGAACTCGAAGCAGTCGTAAAATGACGTCTACGTAGCGTTGAGCCGTCAAACTGCCGTCGATGAACACACATACGAAATTCACGCCCAACCCATTAATCCACCACCTCCTAACCGATCAGGTTCCAGCCCGCAGATGTCAAAGTAATGCTCGACAACAGGTATGTACACCTGTTGACGGCTATCAGCTATATACAGTAGGTACCTGGATTCATAGAAAAACATGACGGTTCACCATTGCCGAAGGGAAATAGGTACGGCCTGTGTTGCGTGAGCCAAACCATTCTCAAGACGTAAACGTGGTGTTAATGGCAAGCCAAGGTATGGCCGACGAGACCGTATCTCAAACTCTCGAAGGCGGTTCCTGACAATATCGGGACATCCCATTGATATGCGTTTTGGCGTCGCCTGGACAACTTCAACGACTACGTAACCAATTATGTAGATGGACGAGTCGTTTAAATCGGTCCTGTCGACGGGTCTTGATGCGCCGACGTCCACTTCTGGGCATTCTTTTTTCTTGCCCGTCTGACGTATACGCTGATACAATCGAGATATTGTCGATTTACTCACTTGGAAGTTCTTAGTGATGACACTCTGAGACGCCCAGCGGAGAAGTATCTGAACCGCTTCGTCAAACGTATCATACTACACCGCAAATATCTACCGGACTTTTGACGGAAAGGCGTCAGATGACAACATATACCAATATGTTTAAGCTGCTTGTACATTGACAAAACGACTAAACAACAAAAACAGTTGTCTGCAAACTATTGTTTTTCATGCAAAAGTATTTTCCCCTAAAAGTTGCGTTTCTTTTTCGGGTCAGTAAACTATATGTCCCCCAGTCTGTTTTTCAGAGCTCTAGAATAAATGATCAGAGTTCTTGTTGTCCGTATGAAGACATTTGCACCTCGGCTATCCAAAATGCAAAGTGTGAAGATTCGGATCAGACTGTATGAAATTTCGCACACGGCGCACATGTTCGAAGGTACATTTTCTGACGTTGCGGCTCAAATCTGTTAAATTATTTAAACCATTAAAATAAAACATGATTTGTATCAAATTTTGAATATTTTAAACATTTATTACATAACCAATATCCTTTCAAGGTAACTAACAACCTTTAAATTAGAACCCATAAAAAAGATATCATTACGAAAACATGCCTATTCAAATATATAGAAAATTTCACCTTCAAAAACTGAAATTTTTCAGATAAGAAACTCCAATAAATTTATATTTCTGCTCAAAACATAGTTTGTTGGTACTCGTTAGAACCGCCTCGATGAGGCGGTTCTAACGAGTACCCACAATCTATGTTTTTGAGCAGAAATAAGAAAAATAATGTATACCTCTGTAAACCCCAGTTTTACTATATAAAAGAGGGGTTTAAGGGGGTCAAATTTATATAGGCATGTTTTCGTGATGTCTGAACTAATCCGAATTTTAAGCTTTACGAAGTCGTTCAGGTGTGATTTGTACAAGTGTGAGTTAATCTTGTAAGCAAGTAAACACTGCATCAGTGGTGAAGGACATGATTTTATAACTCGTGCTTCCACGAGCCACGCTATTCTGCTGTTTGGTCCTCGCGATATGCGAATTGATGCGACTAATCTAATCGTGCCTGACTGTTTTACGCAACAAGTTTTCGTGGTGTTACTTTTAACAGCGATACAGCTGAAACAGTCGAGATATCGTCGACCTACTCACTTGCAGGTTCCTGGCAATGACACTTTGAGACGTCCCGCGGAGGAGCGTCTGAATCGATGCGTTACGTTGATTTTGCGTCAAACGAGTCATATTCCTTACCGAATTTTTCACCGGACTTTGAAGGAGAGAGTAAAGCGACAACATATAACAAAAAATATAATTTGTTGTGACATTGTTTTAAGTGCGACCGTGTATTTTAGATATTGCTAAAATGCTTGTGCATAATAAAGTGTCGAAAGTATGAAACTAAATGTAAACATTGGTTTTCATGCAAAATCTTTATTTCCAAAACGTTGCGTTTCTTTTTTGGTTAAGTATTTATACCTATACCACAGTACACACAGTGACTAACGAAGTAAACACAAATCCAGGGAAGAAATGCATTAACTTTTAGCATGCTGTGTAAAAAAAAAATCAGCAGACGATATTTTGAAATAGATAGTGTCGTACATAATTAACAGCCGTGCATTAACCGGCGAAAAGCCGTGTATTAACAAGACAATTCACGCGCTGTTAATGCACGGCTACGCAACTTTCATTATGATCGTACCGGGGCCATAGATTTGCTGCCGTTACGAGATGTGTACTGCCTGGCCCTAGAATGAGCATAGTCCGTGGAAACTGCGTTCGTTAGACATCGGTGAAAAGGCGAAACAAAATAGTGCAAGAAAAATAACGCGATATGTAGCAAATGTTTTCAGTTTTTATGCAATAATAGCGATCCAACATGGTTTTTTCAATGCATTAACATTCGCCAGGTCCCGTGGGAGGTGTTGAAAACCGAGGCCTGCCTCCGGCCTCAGTTTTCAACACCTCCCACGGGACCAGGCGAATGTTAATGCATGAAAAAGCCATGTTTGATCATATTAATGTCATGCTGTAGCATCGATGTTAATACGACGTTGTGTAAACGTCTTGTACCCGTTGTATTATTATCAAGGTAGATATAACACAGACTTGTGAAAAAGGGAAACAGTCACATCAAGTCGTTTATATGGGTGGGCTGACGTATCTCCCCATGAACAAAATGGTATCGGTGCGTGTATCTTTTATGAGGAATATGAACGGATGGTCCGCTACGAATCTTTTCGGTGGTTCAAGTGGCAGAGCGCACCCAAGCATCATCACCATAGCTGTCGCTGCCGCCGCTTCTGTGCCTTTCTCGTTTACTTCTACAAATGTTTTGTGAATAGCCTCACTGATGTACGCATCTGGTGTATTGGGTAGCATGGCTGAAAAATCCGCTGCTTTCGGGTCGAACATATCAACAATGCCCATTTGTGGCAGCATTTTTTCCAGCTTGTACTGGGCTTCCATCTTAAATTTTGGGATACCCAGGATAACATCAGGGCGATTTGCTTGCTTCAGTTTCTGCATCATGTCCCTCAGGACGGAATCGAGTTTCTTTTCCAGGGTTGCCAAGCCGTCTATTGCCTCTGGTAAAATTATCACCATAGCAACGTTACAGTTTTTGTAAGGCAACTCGACAGCAGAGTATCCCGCAGAAGAATCCATTACATATCTAACTTTTTCTTCACCATTCATCATGTCAACTTTTGTTGTGTTGCCAACCTTCAGATGGAAATCAGACTTTCTAGTGCTATGTCCTTCAAATGGGTATTGCCACTCCCCTTTAAAATAGATTGCGTTGACCAAAACTAGCAGAGACAATGGTCCTATGGTTCCAGGTGGCAGCAAATTCTTAATTTTATTCCTTGTTTGTTCTTCCACCCATTTATTGATATGGTTCCTAGATTTCTCAGGATCACCAATAAAATCTAACAACTCTAATCCACTGTCATAGTACTCATTCGATTTATTTTGGTATTCCTCATCAACCTCTAAATCTAATTTGGAAAATATCCTATTCGCTATGGAAACGGTAGTTGTTCCTTTTGTTTCCGCCTTCAGTTGGCTCTCCAGTTGTTTGTATTGTTTGTGTGTGTCAGTATTAGATATTCCTCCAACACCGAGAGCGTTTCTTATCTCAGTGTCCGTTTTGCCTCTGGCACCAAGATCAGTGAGTAGCAATGCAGCTGAAATGCTGTATGGAGATATGAATATATTCCCATCTCCTTCTTTAAGTAAACAGTACAATTTAACACTAAAGTCGAAGATACCATCCGCCAATGATGAATGCGCCATATTTACGTGTCAGACTGCGTAAATGTAAGAAACTATTATTATCACTTTTAAAACACTAATCTTCAATATCCTGTACTTGAATCTACACCTTTATCAAACCCCGGTATCAAACCCACTTTCACAATTCAGGTCATAAACATTGTGTGTGTAATTGAAGTTACAGCCATAACGTGTGTATTTATCGGACGAAAGCTCACGGCATAAGCAGTAATTTATGACCGGTACATCAATCTAAACACAAGTATTAACTTTCGCAAAAACAAAAAAAAAAAAAAAAAAAACATATGGTCTACCCTTAGTGCATTGTGTGCTTAGCGTAGGCCAAGCTTTTACCATGGTTTATGTTTTATAGAAATTCCGTATATTAAATACGGGATTTCTATAAAACACGGTAATAACATAGAACGGCGTCTCATCTGAGCATACACTGTTTGGCATAGTCCCTTTAGGGGACCTAGCGGCATAAATGGGTCAAATCCTACGTTTCCCAAAATGTTAACAAGAGCATTATGTACTAACCGATCGTAAACTGTGTACAACCTGGTCGTATTGCGTCTGATCTGGGTGTACGCTGATTGTCAAGATCCCCTTCGGGGACCTAGGCATAAATGGATTAACTCCTTGTCATTGTTTTCCTAAAGTTTAGACAAGTGCACTTTGAACTGTCTGCTGAGGAATCTAAAATTGCTGGATGATGGACAGTGTAGATCCTGATCAGATGCGGCGACCTGCGGCGTCTGAACAGGGTGTACACTCACTGTCAAGGTCTCCTTTGCGGAGCTAGGCATAAATGGGTTAATTCCTTGTCATAACATTCCTAAAATTTGATCAGAGGCCGGTGTTTTATTATTAACATTAGCAGTGTTTATAGACATTCTGTAGTTGCTGCAAACAGTGCAGATACTGATCAGATTCCAGGTTCTGCGTCGTCTGATCTGGGCAGACGCTGTTTGCCAAGGTCCCGTTTTGGGACCGGACTTAAGTATATAATTCGTTGTCACACTTTTCCTAAAATGTAAAAAAAAAAGCGTTTTGAACTACCTGCAGATGTGTCTGAAACTTAGTAATTAAAGTACATTAATTAATTACATAATAATGCGTCAACTTTAAACACGTTAACATTGCCACATAATACGTTTCTCTTTCCATTTTATAAAAAAAAATAGTACAGATACTAGTAAGTAAAAGTGGTATTTATAAATTCTTCTCTCTGTAGGACTGGAACACAGATCCCAGTAAGCATTCTACATAAATCTATAGCGGGCCGTTATCGGCCCGTCAGGGTAGCTGATGGGCCGACAACGGCCCGCTGTAGATTTATAAAGAATGCTATCGGTTTAAGTTGTATGACACTTTTTTTCTCTTTGCATTTTATAAAACGGATATGACTATACTAGTAAGTAAACATATTTATAAATCCTTTTCTCTGTTGGATTCGAACACAGATATAAGCCTCAACGGTTCAAGTTGAACGACTCAAGTCAGCGACCTGTTCGGGCCTTATTATATGTACTCTACACTTTACGTTTAATTCAATGACGGTCAAAAAAAGTAAGGGAGAGCATTAGTTATGTCATCTCGAAGAACACCTTATTCTTCGGGGGTGGTTGGGGTGGGGGGTGGGGGTCGTGTATGTGTGTCGGGGGTTGGGGGAGGGATAACAGGGGTAATTGTGGTACGGATGTGCTAGACATTTATATACCTGGCCTTTGAAAAAAAAACGGACACATTTATATACTTGTTAGTCCGAAATGTTGACCAATTCATACTCTGCCCTTTGATTTTTTCACCCATTTATTGTTGGTAGTTAGACAAATACCGCAGTCAATTCATTGAATATCCAGAGAACAAGCAGCCACGAAAATATCTCTGATCGAAAAATGTCAGAAAAGTGGGACTTTTCACATACACATTCTGACAAATCGGGTCCGTCATATACACATTCTTGAAAAAAGGGGGCTAATCATATACCTTGCAGCGCTGAAAAAGGGGGCCATTCGGCACGCAATTCATACTGTTCCATAAATAGAAAGTTACCCCCTCCGGCCGTCCCCCCCCCCCGCCCCCCCCCCCCCCTCACCCCCCCACCGAGGCTTATTAATTCGGTCATTTAAAATATACTTGATAGAAAGTCACTTTATAAGACGTCATTTTGTGTTTACCCAAGATTCGAATGACACTGTTTATGTTAATTGCAAGAAAAGGTGAAATGAGAATACTTCACTTTTAAAATTGACAGCAAATAAATCCACACGTACCTACTTATGCTGGACGTTTGGTTGTAATACGACAAGCCGAAATTTATTTGGCAGGCAGCACAATTGACCTTCGTCTTCCAACGGAAACCGGAACAAACTCGCAGCTCCGTCTTCAAGCGAAATCTCTCGATGGAAGTTTCGAAAGATAAGTTCTCCGCCTTTATTTTTAGTTGTTGTTTTTTTATTATTATTATTCACTCTCTACCTTCTTGGGTAGGGTTGCAGCTTAAAGGCCTACTCAACACTACTAAGGTTATGTCGAGCCGGTCAAATTACCTGACTAGACTTTTTCCCGGGTAGGCTTAGTCCTCTAAGCGGTTAACCAGTACTTGTGCACATTCTTTTATTTAAGAAACTGACACTTTCTCTACTTGAATCAGCGGAAGGAAGAGAATGACCGCAGAAAATAGTTCATGAGCAATCTCCACGAAAGAATGTAGCCGGACCCTTTACCCTTATCTCTTACCGTCTTGTCTGTTTTCGGTCGTTCATGTACCCATGCATTTTTTGTTTTTAAATCAAAGTTGTCCTCTGTTTATATCAACGTAAAAGACGACTAAAAACAATACGAAACAACTATTCCTTAACAGAAGATCAATTTGTATGTTTCTGGTTCTAACCCGCTAATTAACATTCTTACAGCCACCTTGCATACATATAGAAAATTACTTAGGACTTATCTAACAGTATATAAAAATTAAGAATCTAGCTTGTAACGTGCAAAAACTTAAATATAGAACGGCAACGCGCACGGAACAAGTTCTGCACGAGGCATCGGATAAGGAATTATTCACAAAATACAAAAAGAAAACAACACTTCATCAAAGGCAGACATACGAGTCAACTTTGTTATCTCGAAACTTTGTTATGTCATCAAAGGCAGACATACGAGTCAACTTTGTTATCTCGAAGTCCAAGGGACTCTCTGAGATACTTCGAAATATCCGTACCTCGACGTATCAGATTTGCGGAATTGAGAAAAAATAAATTGAACAACATTTCACAAGTGAATATGTAATTGGACGCCTGAACATAGAGATATATTGAAAATATTGTGGAAAAGAGGAGAAATTGCTCATTAGGGGCGATTTCTCCTCTTTTCTGCAATATTTTATTACCTTTTGTTAGATTTTCCATGTTAAAACAGCGACCACTTTCAAAACTTTGAAAGTTGTTCAAAGCATCTTTAGTTTGTTTGTGTTGAGGTTTTACGGCCCAGTCAACCCAATGGGGTCATGTCGAGCGCGGTTCAAAGCATCTTCAGCTTAACGAGCTCGTTAGTGGTCAAAATTTTAACTGTTCTAGTAAGTGAAATGTCTAATTCACAGCTATTTTTGCTGAAAAAAAATACGCACATTTTACAGCAAAAATATTAGCATACATGTCATATTTAATGATCAAAGTTTTAATGATACATTAACAATCGACATTGTGAGTTTTGAACAACTGGGCCCTGATGTTCACTTCGAAATAAGCGGTTATTCGATATAAGGGAAGTCGAGATAACGAGAGTCAACTGCATAACGAAAAGCAAACGAATGAGAACTGCAACAGATAGTGTGCCTCGTGGGTGGGGTGGGGTGGGGGTGACGGCTTTGGTTCGTGGTTGTGACATTTACTTGGTTGGTACGAGGGTGAGTCAATAAGTAACCAGCCTAACTTATTTCCGGTTGAGATCCACCTCTTCTTTTTCGATGTAATTGCCCTCTAGTGTGAAGCATTTAGACCAACGGTGTTCAAGTGTCATCAGCCCAGAACTGAAAAAGTCAGGGTCCTTTCCATTGACCGACTCCTCAACTGCCGTCACGACTTCTTCATCAGACCGGAAATGAAGTCCTCGGATATCTTTTTTCAAGTTTGGGAATAGGAAGAAGTCGCTAGGAGCTAGGTCTGGCGAAAAGGCAGGATGTGGTATTAATCCATACCCGTTTCGCTCTATAGCATCCATTGCAACTTTGCAAGTGTGGACTCTCGCGTTGTCCTGTTGCAGCAAAACACCTTTAGAGAGTTTACCTCGGCGTTATTCACGGATGGCGGTTCTCAGCTGGTCTAACAAGTTTCCATAATGCACTCCAGTTATTGTACTTCTCTTGGGTAAAACGTCCAACACAATAACGCCTTTTGCGTCCCAAAATACTGTGGCCATCACCTTCCCAGCAGATGGTTGTGTCTTGAACTTCTTTGGCCTCGGGGACCCAGGCCCTACCCACTGACGACTCGGAGCTTTATTCTCTGGCTCATAATAATGAACCCAAGTCTCATCTACATTCACCAGACGCAAAAGAAAATCATCTTTTGACCTAAAACGCTTCAACAAGGCGCTGCATACTGATACTCTGGTTGCCATTTGCTAATCGCTAAGGGATTTGGGGACCCAACGGGCTGTTAGCTTGCGCATACCTAAACGATCATGTAAGATTGTTGAAACGCTACCATGTGAAATGCCTAATGCCTGCGCTATTTCTTCCACCTAAGTTCGCCTATCAAAGTATACCAGATCCCGACCTTTCTTACACATTTCTTCGTCGGTGGCATCCATTGGGCGTCCAGACCTGGCTTCATCTTCTAAAGACGTTCTACCGCGTTTGAATTCCCCTACTCAGAATTTAACCTGAGCATAAGATGATGCAGAAGACCCATAAACATCGGCTAACTCGCCGTGTATTTCCTTGCCTGTTTTACCTTTTAAATACAAGTACCGAATTACAGCACGGTACTCAACTTTAGATGAAAAGCATGTCTTTGCATCACTAGCCATGTTTGACATTCAATATCTTATTAAAGAATGAATCGATACGTGTGCAATTTTGTACCCATGTATAAAACATATATTGAAACAAAGCATGAAAATAGTGACCGTCTCGGTCCATCGGAAATGGGATAGGCTGGTTATTCATTGACACGCCCTCGTGTCTTCACTAATACTTTATAATACATTATAATTCTGCCTTAAAGTGGCCCAGCAGGCTATCGGCCCCGCTATCGGCTTACAGAACTAACATGAGCACTTGGATTTTTGCTGTAATTATAAACATATAATTTCTTTGGCTATAGCAGTATTGTTAGAATGTCTCTGGCAATTCTCACTATAGGATAGTTTAATACATATGCAACCATACTGAGAGGAAGCACAAGAAACAACGAAAATAAACTTTGAAAAACATTGTTTAAATGTATCCTCAATACTTTTCTAAATAAAATTGCACACAAATATGAACATTTCGTCCATTTAGCTTCCTAAGATATTAAGCAGAACGTCGGTTCAAACTAGATCTGCACCCACGTGAGGAATGCAGCTGAGATACCAAGGAAGGAGACATCAAGGTTTTTTTTTTTTTTTTTTTTTTTTTTTATTCAGCTGAGGCGCTATTTGGGTTTTTTCCGTTATCGACTGTGAACAATCAACCATTATCAATACTGAACATTTTGCATTTTAAGTTAATATTTTGTCAATTTTGAAGGATATTATCAGTAAATTGTTTTGCAAATGAAAAATAGAAATTTCATTCACTCAAGAGGATTTTATTGCCGCTACTTTTGGCAAAGGGTTTAGCCTTGATCGCTATAAGCACACTATTAACTGTCGTTTACAAATGGAAATTTCTAGTGTTCTATTTGATTTTCATTTCAAAAAGATAGAAATATACACAACACCAGTAAAAACGCATCCCTTACACAATGCTATATTTCTATTTTGATACAGAACTTGGACATTCCAAACTTGCATCTTAAAAAAAACTGATTATAGAAGTGGACACACAGTGGTAATGATAGAATTTATTCTTTAGACGATCGTCCAAATCAATGACCTCTCAATTTAAAATTTAACAAAACCAGTCAATATCTGATGTGACTCCATTTGCAGCAACAAAAGCCACCTAGTGGCGCCTCATAGTGTCAATGATGAGACGAATTGCGCGTTGGGCATCCTTTGCCTTTCTGCAGTCAGTGCGCTTGTCGGACTTGTACCAGATTCTGTGATTGTCCTGTTCTGTGGGTGACACGGCGTTCCAACTCGTCCAAAACATGTTCAGTCGGTGTCATGTCTGGAGAAAGCGCTGGCCGATCTATAACCGGAACGTTATTAGCCTGAAGAAACGCTGTACAAAGTCTGGCGGTGTGCGCACGCGCATTGTCATGCTGCAGAGTCAAGTCACTCGGTGTCCTTCTCAGGTACGACAAAACTGTAGGAGCAAGCACTTGATCGCGCTAAGCCAAGACATTTACAGGTACATTTAAAAAGTGGAGATCAATTCTGTAGTTGTCGGCTGACACCATTACAGATCCCCCGACCCATCTTCAGAACGCAACAGTTAACGAAGCTTTCTCCGCGACGCCTCCAAACTCTCCTCCTTCCGTTCCCTCTGCTATGGAACCTTGACTTGTCTGTATAAACGATGGTGTGTGATCGGGTTCTGGTCCATCTGGAGTAAATCCCAGCCAATGTCATGCGTTGTTGGCGGTGTTACGAAGTGAAAATCGGGTCCATAAATGGTCTTCTGGCTTTGAGGTGTCCTTCCCTCAATCGACGTCGTACTGTCGTAGCACTAATTCTTGGTGCAAATCGCCCAGGGGTAGCCCGCGCGGTTGCAGTGGGTGGCTGAAGTCTGTCTCTCAGGTGGGCAGGCTTGATGACCCTGTAAAAGAAAACTAAAGAAACGCTACCACCGTACCGGAAAACATCACAAATTGCAGAAGAGCTTACATGAGAAAGTTAGTTACCGATCTTGAACAGGAGTTGTCACCCTTGGTGCCCCTCTCGCTGGCTGGTCGTCGACACTCCTAATTGTACTTTTATGACGTTTCTTAAAAAAAAGGCAATGTGCACTGTATAAATTCACAAAGGCGGAGACGATCCATACGGTAAACGAGTCAAACATGCCTTTTTAACAATAAATTGGTAGTTAAGTTAACGTTTTGAATATGTTTGAACATATTTAAAATTGTATAAATAAGAAATGAAGAATGTTTTATGTAACTGTACTGTCATAGTACCGAATTTAGTTAAGTAGAGCCACTTCCTGTCCTCTATTGATCTTGATCAACCAGGCACTTTATGCACTGGGTGAAATCAAAGGTAAATGCCTGTATTAACCCAAATATTTTGGTAAAATTTTGTATCGCCATTTCTTTAAAAACTACATCAGATTTTTCAGTTACCTTACCAACATTCGTTTGAAATATGATTTTCTCTGGATAAATGAAATATATAAACAAGATTGCACATTTGAAAGGACATATCACTGATTGAAATGTCAGGATTTTACACATTTTTCAATAAGCGCCTGGCAGTGTTTTCACCTAGTAGATCTAGATATGTGCAGTTCTTCACCTGGAAACAGTATTTGAGACAAGGCGCACAGATAACTAAACAACTCGGTGGCTATCATACTACTGAATCTTACTCCTGCCGTCGGGAATATGTTTTGACAAAATCTGAACCTGCAAAAATTGTTTGTAAAGTCTTTTCATCATTAGCAGGCTTTCAAGTACCCTCCATGAAAACAGTAGGGATAAAGTAGGGCTAAAAATTTTGAAAACGTAGGAATTTCAATCATGAACAGTAGGGATAGTAGGGACTTTCTGAGTGTTTTCAGACTTGGAGAAAGATATAATAAGCAAACAAAATTTTCTTTGAACACTACATTACCATGGAAAGGAACTACCAAAATAAATGTTCCAGAAAAGAGTTACGACTGAAGAAAAATATTTTATAAACTTTTGCAGTGTGGCTACTCAGAATAAGTTGCTCTGGTTTTTACGAACTCAGCCCGATCGACGCGAGCGAGGAAAAAAATATAAGTTTTGGTCACTTTTAACATTTTTGGACTAAAAAGTAGGGATGATGGGGCAGTTTCAGAAAAAAAGTAGGGAAAAGCAGGAGCACAAAAAAGTAAGGAAAAGTAGGAAAAGGAGAGCCCGCTTGAAAGTCTGCGTTAGAATGTTTAACTAGTATAAATAATAATCCTTTTGATTGAGCTATTTTATTTTGATATAATTAAATCCTGTATCAAAGAATGCACGAACATGTGAGGAGTCTAATTTCACAATGGCTGACTTTAGATTAGCTCATTATCATTGTAAACATTCAAAAAAGCAAAGAACGAAGCTCATATAAATGAATTAAACTTGTAAATACAAAAATATAAAAGAATACACACACTACAGAACTTGATATTCTGCACAGAAATCGGCTGTAAATTAACTCGAGATTTGCAAACAAAACAAAACTAAAAAAAAAAAAGAAAAAAAGAAAAAAAAAAAGAAAAAAAAAAGAAAAAGAAAAAAAAAAAAAGAAACAAAATAAATAAACTAAGCAGCAATCATTCCCGCTTTAGAAAGTCCACATTTCAGTTTTATTAACATAGATGGTAATTTGGGTCTTGTTCCTACATACATATCTGACTTAATTCCTCCTTCCGTTGGAGAAATAAATACCTATACATTACGAAATAAAAATGAGATTACTGTTCCCCTTCTGCAGGACTGAAATTTCACGTAAATCATGTATTCCATCATCTATTTCGGCATGAAATGCTCTTGATATAGAACTACGTAATTCACCATATATGGCAAGCTTTAAGTATCAGCTGAAAAAGCATTAAACTAATTCAAAAGTTCCAACATACTATAGAGCTGGTAATAGATATATTTCAGTTTTACATGCAAGAATTAGAAATATTTGTTGTAATTTACTTTCTGATTTATATATAAACCATTTATCACATAGTCCTACTTGTAGTTGCTCTGAGGAAGTCGAAGATGCGGAGCACTTCAGAAATGAAAGAGAAACACTTTTTCGATCTACCAGGGATTTCCATCCATTAAATATCAATATTCTTTTGTTTCGAGATGAAAATCTGACAACTGGTGAAAAAACTATTATTTTCACTGCCATCCAAACGTTTATTAAGGATACCAGAAGATTCACTGATTAGCCTGCTGCTAATTTACGGCTAGCATGACATTCCATTATTATCTTATTACATTTGTTGTTAACTATTTATTTTATTTACTCACCATTCCATATAATCCATGGCCTACTGAAAGTATGTATTGTATATTTGTTTTTGAGTCAATATTTGTTAACAATTAGTCTGTACGAAGTATTCAAATATTTTCTCTATAATTTGCCATTATCATGTGTCTGTATATTGCTGTAATAAAACTCAGTAGGGGGAGGGCCGTGACTAGTGTTGGTAGAACTTGTGGCCCGATCCCATTGCCTGATATAACGATGCAATAAAATATGTTTATACTATACTAGAGGGTAATTTCAAATGTCGAATAACATATATTCCTCACAGAAATTTTTGCATTCTCTTTCATGGAATAGTAATTACTAGCATTTATTTAAGCATAACCATCTAAATCATAAAATAGTTTGCTTGTAAAACAAATGAATATTACAATGACCAGAGGACCAATGGCCCTGTAGACTGGTCCTGTAGCTCACCTGAGACTATTTGTTCTGAGCAAGATTATGGTAACATTTTTAAAGAATGAAATATATGGGTATAGCAGCCGATACAGTTTGAAAAACTTTGGCCTCTGTATCCTACAGTGACTCGGTATGGAAGTTAGCTTCAATTAATTTGGCAAACAAAGACTTCACATAAAATGTGGCTTTGATAAAGTGACACAAAAAATCAAAGGCCTGCATCTTCCAGATTCAGACAAGTAGATTTCTTGAGTATTTTCCCATATGAGTAACCCTGTGGCAGGGCCATTTTGACCACAGGCTATAATGTGAACAATCTTGGTAAAGGTCCACTAGATAAAACTAAGTACAAAATGTCAAAAGCCTATGCCTTCTTACTTTACACAAGGTCTGTATAGACTTTCCCCATAAGAGTCTGTGTAAGACAAATGGCCTCAGGGACGGAGCCATTTTGATCTAACGGCCATAATTCGAACAACCTTGGTTAAGGTTCTCTAGCTAAAGCTACATACCAAACATCAAAGGTCTGAGCCTTGGTTTTCAGACTAGAAGATTTTTAAAGGTTTTGCTTGAACAAGACAATATAAAAAGTGACCCTTGGGGTGGGGCCATTTTTTGACACAAGGTCAATATTTTGAACAATCTTGGTAAAGGACCCCTAGATTAAGCTTCATACCAAATATCAAAGGCGTGGGCCTTCTAGTTTCTGACAAGAAGATTTTTTAAAAGTATTTTCCAAGATGAGTCTATGTGAAACCTGTGACCCTAAGGAGGGGCCATTTTTGACCTCAGGGTTATAATTTGAACAACCTTCATCATAGAGGTCTACAAATTAAAGCTACATACCAAATGTCAAAGTCCTGTGTCTTCTAAGACAGAGAAGAAGTTTTTTTAAAAGTTTTGCCTATTGGAGTCTATGTAAAAACAATTGATCTTTCTGTAAAAGAAGTTAAGGCCAACCCAAGGGTATCATTTTTACAAACTTTAGTGGACCCACGTTCCAAATGCTGCACACCAAGCCCCAGTCTATGTAAAACAAGTGACCCCGGGGTGGGGCCATTTTGACCCCAGGACTATAATTTAAACACTCTTGGTAGAGGTCAACAGGATAAAGCTACATACCAAATATCAAAGACCTGGGACTTCTAGTTTCAGACAAGAATTTCTGTTAAGTTTTGCCTATTGCAGCCTACATAAAAAACTTGATCTTTCCATTAAAAAGGTCAAGGTTAACCCGAAGTTATCATTTTTTTCAAACTTAATTGGGTCTATGTCCCCAGTGCTGTATACCAAGTTTCAGGGTAATTGGCCAAGGGTTTTTACCATATATGGGCGTGGTGGCCACATCATGTGACCCAGATGCAGCAAACAAACTTTCGTTCCCCTACCCAATGAGGTTCCTTGTGAAATTTGGCTTTGATTGGCTCACTGGTTTCTAAAGAGAAGACGTTTGAAAAGTTTTCCCCATACGAGTCTATGTAATACAAGTGACCCCTGGGGGTGTCTATTTTTTACCCAAAGGCTATAATTTGAATAATCTTGATAGATGTCCACAAGATACGCTACATACCAAGTATCAAAGGCTTGATTTGTCTAATCAGACAAGACGACTTTAAAAAGTTTGCCTACAGGAGTTTATGTAAAAAACAATTGACCTTTCCGTAAAAAAGGTCAAGGTCAATCCCCAAGGTAATCATTTGTTTCAAACCTTAATTTGCCCAGGTCCCCAATGCTGCATAACAAGCCCAAGGGCCAGTTGCCCTTGATTCCGGAGAAAAGGAATTTAAAGTGTTTTTACCATATATGGGCAGGTGGGCAATCTTGGTCATGTGATCTAGATGCAGAGAACAAAAAAAAAAAACAAAAAAACTTTCGTTCCCCCGGCCCATGGAGGCTCTGTATGAAATTTGTCTTTCATTGGCTCATTGGCTTTTGAAGACAAGAAGTTTGGAGAGTGTGTGCGACGGACGGACACTGGATAGATGACTGAGCCTGGCTATACTATAAGCTCACCTATGAGCCTAACGGCTCAGGTAAGCTAAAAGGTACATATTATAGTATTATAGCTAGTAGTCGCAATATCATCAATCCCTCCCATGTCGAAATCTCGTGAGAATTCGAGCGAGATTTCATTCAATACATGCAAATATCATGAATGACAAGGCGCCATAGCCACAGACGGTGTGTATTTGAGTCTCGGTCTGACCATAAGTACATTATATTTCTCCCTGTATACAGTTAAATAAAAAACAGGAAATGCGAAAGTCAATATCCTTTAATAACATAAATACAGTATAAAAAAAAAAACATCTTAAGTCGTAACAAGTTTCTAAAAAAGATGACATATAAACATACAGCACAGACCTTGAGACCTACATCTGTGATCTAGCCTTCGTCTATCCCTTTGCTGTATAGATTTTACAAAAGAAATGTCCAGATCCTAATCAGTTTGTGCAGGGACAATAAGCAAAGCAATTTGCACTATTATTAACCAACCTATAATTTACAAAATAATGTAACAGGTTTTATTATTAATATTTAACCATTGTCCTGCTGAACCCGGATATACCCTGCTTTTGCAAACAGTGTAGATCCAGATCAGTTGGCTTCTGAAGAAGCCAACTGATCTGGATCTGCACTGTTTGTCATTCAGTATGAGAATTTATATCAACAACCTGGATCAAGTATTCTGATTGGCTGACAATTGGAAGCAGGTGTGGCATCTTAATTTATTCAGCACGGAATGGGTCAAGTGTTACTGTTGTTTCATTGGTGTGCACTGAATCCATGTTCCTAGCTGCAGATAAGGCATGGCTTCAAAAAAGAGCGGGTATCCACAAAAACATATGTTGTGGTAATCATCAGAAGTGCTACTAACGAGGAGCCACAATGTATGTTTTCGTGGAGATATAAGAAAAAATAATTTGTGGATACCCGCTCTTATCTGAAGCCATGCATGTTGCCTATCTGGCATCACTGACAGATCAATAGATTTGACTACAACAAGATCAGTCGGCCTCGGTGGCTCAGTTGGATGCGCCGTCTGACTGGAGACCAGGAGGTCGCGGGTTCAACCCCCGCCGAGGTTGGCAACATTCTTTCGTGGAGATTGATCATGAAATATTTTCTACGGTCAGTCTATCCCTTCCGCTGATTCAAGAAGGGCAGTGGTCAGTTTCTGGCGAAAGAATGTGCACAATACTAGTTAACCGCTTAGAGGACTAAGCCTGCCCAGGAACGTGTGGTTAGGTAAACTGACCGCGCTCGACATGACCCCATTGGGTTGACTGGGGTAAAACCTCAACACAAACAAACAAACAACAAGATCACCCGTTTAAAATCAATGAAAAAACACCAGATAATACTGTTTTTTTTTTTCTATTGTCTAGTTGACGACAGTTAAATTTAGTCTGTTTTGAGGAGTACAGGCCCCCCAGCAGTCTCTCTTAAAAATAAAGGCTTTTTATAATGGCTATTTTTTTGGCCACATAAAGGTCTTTTAGGATAAATTTTATATAAAATAAAGAGCATTTAATGGTTAAATTTCTTGGCAGATCCCAAGCAAAAGAACTCCGCGCCATCGCCTCTCAAGCAAAATAGGGAGAAAATTGCAGAGAAAATCTGATATTTTCATCTTTAAATGGTAATGACAATATTACCATGCATTTCTATTTAGAAACATAAGAATCTAAGTAACAGAACTATAATTTGTTGTTACAAAATGCTACATATTTACTCTATCCTTCTCTTGCATTTTCAAATTGCCAAATATAAAGGTTTTCTCATCAAAATACAGGTTTGTAAAGGTTTTTCAGTCAAAATAAAGGTTTTAAAGGATTTCAACAAAATTAAAGGTTTTTAAAGGTTTTAAAGGGGCCCTGGGAGTAGTTAAAAGTAACTGCCCCATGGTACAGTGGACAACTCATTGTTCCACTGACCTCAGCCCTAAGGTCTCGGGCAATAGTAAATTGAGCTGTCGATGGCACCTCAAATGGTGTAGTACTGACTTTTCCCTAAATAGACATAAAATAACTGTATAATATCTAAAATAATCCATTTTAGACTGAATAAACCATCCCCCGTCCCTCACATAAACTATATATATACAGGTATATTGGAAGGGTTAAATTTCAATTTTATGTATGTCAGGCTATGTGTTTAGATATTCCTAGTGAACAAAACGCTTAACTATTTGCAAACAGTGGAGACCTTGATCAGACACTGCTTCTGTGGCATCTGAGATTGTAAATCACCCTTTAAGGGGTGTCTACATTAAAGTGGATTAAGAACTTAAAGCACTTTGAGACAATTAGCTTATATATACAAAGCTACACATATAAAGAGTGATTTTCTAACCAAACAGACCGGTAATTTTGTTTTTGTTTTTATTTCTCCTCAGAAAGTTGGTTTTATACTCCCAATTCTAATGAGTATTCACAATGTTAATGTTGCTTCGAAAAATAAGAAAATTACACATCTAGATACCTCTTACTTCTACAATAGCACTAGGTAACACCAATCATTTCTTACTCACATTTTACTACTATGTACTTAAAGAAATAGCTAAAATGAGACCAAAAGTGAAACCACTCACTTACTATCCATACCCGGGCGCTGTGCAAGAAATATCAACAGCGTGTCATAAGAAAGTGATTATGAGATCTCAGCAGGGTGTGGCAAAGAGGCCTTTTGAAGGGTAATCAATTTTTTACGAGGGTATATCACCTCTGAATCAGATAAGCGAGTACTATATTCCCCTACTAGGGCTCTATATGCCTATCTTTTATTGACAGTATCCTAAGTTATGTTGTGCCGAGTTTCTTATCGGTGTTAAGACTAATGACCAAGATGCACTTTGTTTGTATGTCACTAGTTTCTAGTCGACAGTATCAGATGAAGCCAAAGCTGTCAGAAAGTAATGAAAAGTGATTCTGGATGCTTGTTGTATACGAATCTGATTTTTATGGGGACTTAATATATTTAGCACATTTTCTGACATTTATTACAAGGGAGATTACTTTTATGACTTTTCTGTTTGTATTGCTTGACTGTTTGAGCTGCATCAGAAGATAAGGGTGAGTAAAAACAGGTTAACATCCACCCCCATCCCAACTCCAAAGTAGGTTATCTACGAATCATTCCAAGGCAGGTCTTCTTCTTTGTGCGTCTGTGTTTTCATATGTGATGTCTTTATTTGTTCATCTCTCCTTCTTTTGGTGCCTCGGGAGGACTGTGCTATGTGATTGTAGCATTTCCTACTTATGTATTTCCCGTTTGGTTTACCACACACCAAGCCTGTTAAAGAGTCACGCAATCTGGGTTTAATCTCAGATTTGGGTAAATAAGATGTTTTAACCTGTTACAATGACATGAGGTATACATGTGTGTATAAGAAATGGCGTCTCATTTTCTCAAGTTGTTTAACTCAAAAGCTATCCAGGAACATTTTTTTGATAGGAAGAATTTCATTGGTTGCTATATTTATGAATACGTTATAGCCTGGACACAAAGTATGATGGAACCACAGAACCATGGTCAGAGTGCTACTTTTAGCAATATCCCCTACTTTGCTATGAAGGTGGGACAAATTATTAAGACAGATACGCCACAACAAACAGTACAGTCCAAGATGAAACAACTAAAACAGGAGCTGTTTGATCAGGGCATGTATTGTTTGCCCTTGCTTCACAATATCTTACATCACCAAGAAGTACATGATACATTAGGGTAACTACAGTACAAAGTATTACTTGTACTGTCCTGCAGAACAAGCATGAACACACAGCCCTGCAGTACAATCGACATTTATTGCTGAAACATCTAAAAAGTATCTTCTGACATGTGATCCAGCGAAAGTTCAGATCCACCTGCACTTTAGCACAGTCTGATAAGACTCTTCATTGTATACACTTTATTCAACCAAGGATATAACGGTTCTTTATGTGAACAATAGGTACTGATCAGACTGCAATGATGCACTCACTGATTTGAGTCTTAACTTGGCGCACATGTCAGAAAGTATGTTTTCTCAAGCTGAAGCTCAGTGTCTAGGTTCAATCCAAGGTTTAGCAGATAAGGCAGTTTTTACCCTATTATAGTGTTTGAGAAAAATAAGAAAACTATAAAAGAAATCTGGGGCAACCAAAAGCACCTTATCTGGAGCCCTGGTATGTAAAAGAAAATAGGGGACTGGTTATATTTAGTTGAATTGTAGCCATTTTTAAAAGTGACAACTTTGGGTGACTTCATATTTGTCTGCACACTGCTCCCATTCTGAAAAGGGTCTACTTTTATAAGGAAACATTTTCCTCCCAGGGGCAGCAAGTTTTTTTTCCTTTAAGAACAGACCTCTCTTTTCCAAAACAGTAAGAAGACAATAATGACAATGTTTTCTCCCCTGCAAGAATACATACCGTAATAATCCTATATATTTGGACAGACGAGCCTGAGCAAACAGAATAGTCCCTGATTAGATGCCACAGAATGCAGTCTGGTCAGGGTCTACATTGTTTCCCCACTCTCTCATCCAGGAGTTTTAAGGCACATCCACAAGGAGTAAATTTTACTTGTATAAATCTTAGAACAAGATGTCCCAATATTAACCCTTAAACTGCCAATCACAATAATTTTTGTCTGCTTTGTCATCTGCTTCTGATTTTAAAAGTCATTTCTGCAAACAGTGTGTACCAAGATCAGACTGCTCCTTTAGGAGCAGTCTGATCTGGGTCCACACTGTTTGCCTGTACGCAGAAATAGGTCTGAAAAGTTTGCAAGAATATTCAGCAGACGACATTAACAGATGACATTTTCAGATGCAGGTTTTCTTGGCTTTTTAAGGGTTAAGGTAAATACGGTACATACATTCCATTAAATATTGCACAGTATCCACACTAATCATCTTCCTCCTGATGAAGTCTCTGATAATATCCTAAACTATCTACTCGGAATGATTCCGTAATCTGTTCTATAGTCATTCCTTTTGTCTCAGGTACTTGGAACAATGTATATAACCAGAATATTCCTAGCAACACCACAAATGGAATGAATGAGTACACATTTATGACATCCTGAAAACAAAAACACAATAAAAATAAATAAATAATACATAGATTAGATTACAAGAATAATCATATTTATTCTATGTTCAAAAAAGGGGTTGGACACAAGTTGTAACAACATTAGATGGTCCTCTCCCTGCAGCATGAAATATATTCGCTTAAAGATACAACGGTTTTACATAACAAAACAAAACAGAAAACAAGCATTTTACATAACAAAAAAGAAAACAAGAGGGCCAAGGTGGCCCTGTATTACTCACCTGTTACCAGACAAGTTTCAAGTCAACTTACTTTTAAGTTCAAGAGAAGTTCAATATAGATTTTCAAGATGACGGTCTTGGGGCCAACTTGGACTCCTAATTGGAACGTTTTTAGCTATTTTTAATCTACAAGTCACTTCGATACTTCGTATGAACTTTCGAGTCAATTGGTCTTTCTTTTAAGGAGAAGAAAATAAAAATAACTTGTTGACATGGCTGCGATTTCTGGTTGGATTTTAGCTACTTTTGATCTACAAGTGGCTCAGATACTTGCCATGAAGTTTTGAGTCATTTGGCCTTTCAGTTAAGGAGAGAAGGATAAACTAGATTTCCAGAATGGTAGTCATGGCAGTCAACTTGGGTTTCTATATCGGAACCCGAATTTTACGGTGACTTAGCGTACAGATTTAGAAAAATTGTAGGTTAATCTAACTTTTCGGAGCAATTCAGAAAACTTATTAACCGTTATAAAAGAATTGGATATAGCCTGGATATTATGCGGCAGACTGCATGCCTAGTTGTCAACCCAATCATTGTTGATGGCTATGCTTCACTCTTTAATTGCACGACGGGGGTTCGGGCCTCAGACTCAATGACGGCCTCTTCGTAAAACTTTAACCAGTGGGTTGGGGCTTGATGATATGTTTTTGGCTTGGCCCGCCGTGGTTCAACTATTGGTTTTCATTTACTCTGGCATAGAGAAGAATTAGCCATGAGTACTCGTCTTTGTTTATTATAGTGGTTAATTTGATTTTTATGTTTTCGCTTTGATGCATTGACTGAGTTGGGAGCCTTTATGCAAACCGACTTTTTATGTATTTCTGTATTAAGAGTAGCATCGGGACCCAGGGTGAAGTTAGCTAGCTGTAAAAGTGCTTTAAACCCCCCGGTGGTTTGCTCTACCGACCGTTCTAAGGCGGTGGTCCCGGTGTTAGTCTTATTCTTTGTTGCTTTATGGTTTATTCTATGAGGCGATTTGTTGTATGTCTTTCTGTGTGTCATTTTGTTCTTGTGTTTTTCAGTCCTTTTAGTATTGCGATTACCTCGCTTGGGGAAGAGAGAGCTAATCTTAGTGCTTTTCGTACGTTTGTTCGGTTTGTGCTTGTTTAGATTTGTCGGTTTCCTCTTCCTCTTGGGGTCTGGGAAGGGCTGCGGTTTGTGATTGTGGCACTCCCTGGACTTTTCTCTTACTTTTTTTTCTAATCACAATGAGTTTAGATATTTTGTTCTAGAAGACACCCTGATACTCCCTACGTAGTTTCAAGTCCATTGGCCTTTCAGGTTAGCTCAAAATAGATTTTCATGATGGCGGCAGTGGCTATCATCTGCATATTGCTCCAATACTTTCTACTAAGTTTCAAGTCAGTTGGCCTTTGGGTTCAGGCGAACAAGCTCAAAATAGACTTTTAAATTTGGTGGCCATCTTGGATTTTTGATATGAACGATTTTTGCTATTTTTGAACTATAAAGTTGCTCTGATACTTCCAACCAAGTTTTGAGTCAATTGGCCTTTCAGTTCGAGAGAGGAAGCAAAAAGGAACAACAGATTTTCAAGATGATGGTCATCTTGGATTTCCGATCAAAATGATTTTATTTATTTTTTATCTACAAGTTGCCCCAATATGTCCTATCAAGATTCGGGTCAATTACGAGGGATGTTCGAAATGAATTGCTTATTTCTATCTGGAGACTTCAAATTTCAAGTTAGCCCAAAAGTACTCATTTCATGCCCTCGAAGTACTCCCCGTGGCCAGAAATGCAAAGTTTCAGCCGATGTATCCACTTCTTGAAGGTGTCACGGTACGCTGATTTGGGCATAGTAATAAGGTACTGATGAATGGCAGATCCAAGTGCCTGTCGGGACTGGTATTTCCTCCCAGCAAGGAATGCTTTCAATTTCGGAAATAAAAAGAAATCACATGGGGCAAGGTCTGGGGAATACGGGGGGTGAGGCAAAACAGTTACTTTTTCTTTCTTCAAAAACGCCGTAACTATTGCGGAGGTATGAGCTGGGGCATTGTCATGTAGAAGACGGACATGTTTAAAACCAGTGGCAGGGCGTCGTTTCTGATAATACTTTTTCAGTTTCTTCAGTACTACGTCTTTGTAGTACTTTCCGGTGATGCTTTTGCCCTTTTTCACTGGCACTTTTATTGCGACTCCTTCACCAGAGAAGAAGATTGCATACAAAACCTTCTTTGTACTCAAAGAACGTTTGGCAATTATTGGGCATTTGCTGTGTTTAGTGGCCCAGATCTTATTGCTAACCTTTCTGACGGGCTCAAAATAATGGACCCAGGTTTCATCACCTGTGACGACATTGGCAAACTGCTTTTTGTCATATTTTGGAATGAGCAGCTTTTTGGCCACTTTAACCCGTTGCCTCTTTTGCTCGTCAGTCAACAGATGTGGCACCCATCTAGCAGAAATCTTTCTGACTTTCAAATGCTTCTTCAAAATAAGGTGAACCGTTGACAGTGATATGCCTACCTTTCGTGCAATATCACGAACTGTAAATCTGGCATCTCCTTCAATGATTTCCTTAATTCGGTGCATTTTTGATGGACTCTACACCAGACTCTTTTTCCACCGCCGAACTGTGTCACAAGACACACAAGAAGGTCCAAAAGCAGTAGAAATTTCAGTCATCAGCTTCTTCAAAGAAAAACCAAGTTTTGAGTGAGCTTTGATGTAAGCCCGTATTTCATCTTTTTTGTCGACGCTTCTACCAACCATTTTTACTGCAGTGGTCAATGACTGCGTGTATTCAAATGGCAAATTTTATGTCTTACACTTAGTCTAACATGTATATTTATACACCATTGTGTAGATATTGAATAGCCCTATACAGGTATGTATTGGTTTTTATTGTGCCCCACGTGGATATCGAGCTAGAGGACAATAAGCAATTCATTTTGAACATCCCTCGTAGCCTTTTGGTTCAGGAGAAAAAGTGCTAAACAGATTTTCAAGATGGCCCCCATGGCAGCCATCTTCGATTGCCAATTGGAACCATTTTAGCTGTTTTTGACTTTGACCTATAAATTGTTCTGATACTTCCTAGCAAGTTTCGAGTTGACTGGCCTTTTGGTTCAGGAGAAGAAACGCAAATTAGATTTTCAAAATGGCAGATATGGAGGCCATATTCTTCTGGGAAAAAATAAGAAACATATGAATTTGTTTTCTGCTGAATCTGGACATAGAGTGGTAAAAATTGAGTTTACCTTTAAAATTGGATAGACCAAACCTACGGCGAAATTAGCTGACCAGTTGACACCGGTAGCTATACTGACAGCTGCTGGGCGAGGACCCTGTGCAAACAGTTCTGCTACAAAGAACCATGGGATTGAACCTGGAAAAAAGAAGAAATGTATTTCAGTTACCCTCATGAATTCGGCAAACAAAAAGGTAACCAGTTATCCAAAGTTATTTTGATTCTGGCAACATACAGTGAACACTCGTTACCATGGCAGCCTTTGTTCCCAAAGATGTTGCCATTAATATGAATTTTCTGCTTTACAGAATACTTAATGAGCAGATTGATATGTAAAGAAAAGCCATGTTTTGTTCGTATTTCCTCATAGAACTAAGGCGATTCTAACAAATATCCAAAACATATGTTTCTTTTAAGTATAAAATACAATATTCCTGCATAATTTGTGACTTACTTCTTGTTGCTTTGTGGTTTATTCTACGAGGCACTTTGTTGTATGTCTTTCCGTGTGTCATTTTGTTCTTGTGTTTTTCAGTCCTTTTAGTATTGCGATTACCTCGCTTGGGGAAGAGAGAGCTAATCTTAGTGCTTTTCGTACGTTTGTTTGGTTTGTGTTTGTTTAGATTTGTCGGTTTCCTCTTCCTCTTGGTGTCTGGGAAGGGCTGCGGTTTGTGATTGTGGCACTCCCTGGACTTTTCTCTTACTTTTTTTTTACTGTTAGAGGGCTGTCTGTACCTTATTTATTCTAAATATTCAAACAGGTATGTCAGAGCAAACTGTAGTCCCAGATCAGATGCTAAAGACCCTCGCACAAAGCTCCAGATAACGGACTTTTTTCGACCGAAGGTATTGGTATTGAATGAACTTGTTCAATTTTAGGATAAGTCTGGTAAGGAGCAAGGTGACCAAACATTTAAATATCCATCTAAATATTTAGAGAAAATATAACATTTTATTTACCAAGAAAATAGCATGGATTTCCAGGTGAATCCTCTGCCTCAGAGACAATTCACAGCTTCATAGCGTCTTCTCTAGGCATTCTATTGATATTTAGTTAAACCTGCACAGTCTGATGTCAGAATGAAGATTTTTTAATATTTTGAAACGTTCAGAACCCCATTAAGTACTCCAAATGGCAGAACCCTTTTGAAATCTTTAAACATCATTAAATTCCTTCTGATTTTGATCAGTTTTCATCACAATGCAGGACTTGTTCAGGGCCTTCATCTCAGACAGTTGTCAAAAATCTTGCATTTCTCATGCATTTCGAATACAATAATCAGATTGCCATTGGGCATTTTGCATTGTTTAACAATGATTTATGTTTGTAATTTGGAGCTGCATCAGAATTAAGGGTGAGGTTTCGTGTGGGTGAGACTAGATTAAGCCCCCAGTAATTTTCCAACTGACCCTTCAAAGGCCATTCTCTGTTGCAGTTCCTTTGTGTGTGTGTGTGTGTGTGTGTGTGTGTGTGTGTGTGTGTGTGTGTGTGTGTGTGTATGTGTGTTGGTTGTTTCATACATGTATGTGGCATTTGTTGCCAATATTTGATACTAACCTCTCCTGCTTTTGATGCCCCAGGGAGTCTGTGCTTCGTGATTGTGGCATTTCCTGTGTATCTTCATTTATATTATTGATTACAATAGAAAAAAAAGTCATTTATCCTACCTGGTCCTGTTGCGAAGGAAATGATGAAGCATATCACTGCTATAACACAGATATAACTCAGCCACTGGTAGTGGGACTGAAATAAAAGGACATATATCTTTTAGTGTATACAAGAATTACACAGTGCTCCATATAAACAGTTATTCTGGAAACTCTTTATGTTATGGTTTCAGAGCCTCATTAAGTACTCCAAATGAGCTACCTGTGAGGCTTGGCATGGAGGATCTGAACCTCCTTCTGAAGAAGAGAAGACTCCGATGGTATGGACATGTGGAACGCTCCAATGGTGCAGTCAAGACAGCCTTTGACATACAGGTTGATGGAAAGCGTAGGCCTGGGAGGCCCAAGATGACATGGAAACAGCTGAAAGAGATGGATTGCAGAAAGTGGAAGCTCTCGGCCATCAACCCTCATGATAGACATACCTGGAGATCTGGTGTGAGATCTGCCATGCGTGCAGCAAGCCAGCTATCTGGAAGGGGGCTCACTGGTGTGGATGTTGCCCCTGTACCTGCACGTTAATCAAAAATCCAATTATGATGATATGATGATTTCTGACATAAGATGGTTTAAAGATGAAACCAAAAACAGTTTATCGAATCAAAAATGTATAGATTATATAGAAAATGAACAGTCAATCAGGCCCAAATACTGAATCAGTCTATTTACCTATCTGATGATGTGAAAAGTGCTGACTAAATTGTAAACATTATTAATCCTTATCAGACTATTCATTCCTTTAGCAGTCTGATCTGAATCCTTTCTGATTTTTATGGGTATATACAGTTTGTCCGACATGCATTTTTGTCCATATTTAGACCTATCACTCTTATCACTCCGTTTAAACTCAGCAGATGACCAGCAGATGACTTTAATTTAAATATATTTTCCCATAAAATAATGTTTAATATTTCGTGCAACCTCTCTCCTCAGGCAACATTTTAACATGAAATGTTAAACCCTGAAGGGGTTTAACTTTCATGAAATGTGTCAATAGTAATTTAATTTGAAGCTTTGACTCAGCATGTTTAACATTACAGTAAGTTTGTTTGTGTTGAGGATTTACTACCCTATCAACCCAATGGGGTCATGTCGAGCGTGGTCAGTTTACCTAACCACACTTTTACTGGGGAGGCTTAGTCCTCTAAGTGGTTAACCAGTATTGTGCACATTATTTTGCAGAAACTGACAACCGCCCTTCTTGAATTAGCAGTTGGGATAGAAAGAATGTAGAAAATATTTCATGATCAGTAAGTATTACATTTCTCCACAGAATATGCAACAACATCTGTTTGTATCTACCTCAATGTGTTCCTTCAAATCAAATTCTGTGTGATTTGATGTAGAAATACAAATACAGTCGACTCTTGTTATCTCGACTTCGCTTACCTTGAGTAATGACTTATCTCGAAGTGAAAATCTGGTCCCTGCTTAAACATGAAAATCTAACTACCGGTACAGGTATGAAAATATTGTGGAAAAGAGAAAGGAGCAATTTCTCCTCTTTTCCTCAACATTTTCAATATATCTTCAACTTCAGGTGTCAAATTACATATTCATTTGTAAAAATGCGGGTGTTCAATTTAGTTTTTCCTCAATTCTGCAAATCTGATATGTCAAGATAGGATATCTCGAAGTATTTCAGAGAGACCTTTGGACTTCCAAGTAAAGAGAGTCGACTATAGAATTCTGGTCAATATAAACATTTATCTACATAGCTTTTGGTATCACGTAGAAAGATGTTTTTTACTTGGTGTTTTAATTTAAATGAAAACATTTTGTTCTGATTGACAGTTTGTATTTAGAAACTATTAGTCTCGTCTTAAATATGTACCCTAAAATAAAACATATTGCCAAAAATTGGTCTGACCAATGCAATCTCTTAGTAAAGATACTTTTTGGAAGTTTTATCTTTGAAAATACTTTTTACTTTTCTCTCATGATTTTTTAATCATTGATGTTTCACAACAATATTGTGAAAATTTCAGAAAATTTGAGCAAGAAGAACTTGTTGAAAACCTACCTACATTCTATTTGCTCTATCAATTTTTGCACAATTTGTAGCTATTTTTACCATAGAAAAAAATGATTTTTTAAAATAACAAGTAGGATAAAAAAGAAAATCTGCATAGGTAATTATGACAAAAGGTTTTGCATTATATCATCACGAAAGTTGGCAAATTCTCTTCTTCTGTGTTAAGTATGAGGTACATTTGTAATAAAAGCACTTTCTGAAACAGGACGAAGTCATAGTAAGCATCAAAACTTACCTCGGATTAATAAGCACAAGGTAAAACAAAAGGCCATTGGGCCACGATTCGCTCACCTGACTAAAACAACCATTGCATATCTGCATTGGCCATACACCTTTTTTGCAGTAGTGCCACATTTGCAAATTTAACCTTGCCATAGAAAGGTCAAAGGTCACCCTAGGATCATCATTTGGCTTTACTTGGTAGATCTTTAGTCCCCAATGCTATATACCAAGATTCAGCCTTGAAGCTTTCTTGGTTCAGGAGAAGAAGATTTTTAGGTGTTTTTACCACATACTGGTATGGTGGCCATCTTGCTTAATGACACAGAACCCATTGAACAAACTGATATGCATTGACAGAAGGTCCAAAGTGTAATCTAGTGAAAATTGTCAAGCTATTACAGAGAAGAAGACATTTAAAGATTATGAAATTTCATACACATATATAGCCCAGTGGACAGATAACTCATGGGGACAAATTTTATTTGTAACTAAAAGTGTTTGCTACTTTTATCATACATTGTAAGTTTCAACAAGTGGTCTTGTATATATTTAAAAAAAATGATTTTACAACATTTTCTCCATACAAGAGTATGGGGATGCAAATTTGACCTTGCCACAGAAACGTCAACAAACGTCAACAAGAATCATCATTTGAATCAGCTTGGCAGACCTTAGAGAAGACGATTTTAAGTGTTTTTACCATATACAGGCATGGCGGACATCTTGTTTAATGATGCAGAATCATTCATTCATCAAATCGATAATAACCCGTCGACAGAAAGCCCAATGTGAACATTAGTGAAAATTGGTCAAGCTGTTTCAGAGAAGAAGACGTTTAAAGTAAACACTATTTTATACCTCTCTAAAGCCCAAGGGCATGGGTGAATAACCCTGGGGAACAAAATTTTTGTTGTAACTAAAAGTGTTTGCTACTTTGATCATACATTGTAATTCTTAGTCATTGGTCTTTAATACATTTTGAGAAACTGAATTTTCAATATTTTCCCCATACAAATGCATAGGTACACAAATTTGACCTTGCCATAAAAAGGTCAAATATCAACCTAGGGTCATCATTTTAACAAACTTGAATGACCATGAGTCCACAATTTTCTGTTACAAGATTCAGCCTTGAAGCTTTCTCGGTTCTGTTGAAGATTTTTTAGTGTCTGTTACTATATATGAGCACGGAGGACATCTTGCTTAATGATGCAGAACCATTTGAACAAACTGATAATATGCCGTCAACAGAAGGCCCAAGGTGAAATCTAGTGAAAATTGGTCAAGCTGTTTCAGAGAAGAAGACGTTTAAAGATTACAAGACTGTATACATGTATATAGCCCAGAGGCAAGGGCAGATAACCCTTGGGACAAAATTTTGATTGTAACTGAAAAGGTTTGCTACTTTGAACATACATTGTAAGTCAGCTATTCGTCATCAATACATTATGAGAAACCGAACGTTCAATATTTTCCCTATACAAATGTATATATGTTACTATATATGGGCATGACGGACATGTTGTTTAATGATGCAGAACCATTTGATCAAATTGATAATACGCCTTCGATAGAAGGCCAAGTGTGAAAATTGGTGAAAATTGGTCAAGCTGCTTCAGAAAAGATGTTTAAAGATTACAAGATTTTATACATGTATATAGCCCAGGGGCAAGGGCAGATAACCCTGGGGGCAAAATCTTGATTGTAACTGAATGGGTATGCTACTTTGAGCATACATTGTAAGTCAGCTATTCGTCATTAATACATCATGAGAAACTGAATTTTCAATTTTTTCCTTATACAAAGGCATAGGGACGCAAATTTAACCTTGCCGTAAAAAGGACAAATGTCAACCTAGGGTCATCATTTGAATAAATTTGGTAGATCTTGAGTCTCTGATGCTATATACAAATATTCAGCATTGAAGCAGTTTTGGTTCTGGAGAATTAAAATAAAATTAAAAAAGTGTTTTACCATATATGGGAATGGCAGTCATCTTGATTAGCGATCTGTGGCCATTTATGTAAATTTTTAATCCCCCATAAACAGAAGGCTCCAAAAGAAATTTACCTGGAATATTAATCCTACAGCCAATAAATAACTAGATATAAACATCCCTCCTAGACCAGTTAAATGCAACGTTCGTCTGCCAACTCTGTCCATAATCAGTGCAGAAACAAATGTCATGGAAACATTGACTGCTCCTGTGGCTAATGTTGCATACTGAGCAGTCTGGTGGCTTAGTCCTGCTCCATCAGGACCAAATATACTTGTGGAGTAATATATCACCTACAAGTATACAAATGTATACCATATTATTTTAATTATATGATAATTTTTATTATTCTTCATAAAAATGTATGTTGTGGGAACTCATTAGAAGCACACTGGAGAGGTGCTTCTAATGAGTATACGCTACATGTGTTTGGTAGAATGGCAAATAGATGTGTAAATATGTATATAACGGACCAGTCTAACTACTTTGGATCTTTTAGCCTAGTGGTTGTGCGCTCACTTTGTAATCCCAGGGTCCTGGGTTTGATTTCCGGTTAGAGCACTTAACCGGATGTTCGTTCACTTTTCTCTTCCTACTATATTGGTGCCTGGTGCCAGGATGATTACTGTTGGAGCCCAAAGGAAAAGTAATGTCTACAGAGCAAAAAAAGAACCTGGAAATTATAATAATTTATTTCCTTTAACATTTGATGTAAATGTTAAACAGCAGGATGGAAAAATGTAGTAGAATAGCCAACAGATATGTGAAAAAATTGTATATAGGTAAATAGAATGCAAAAATGACACTTTCTGCATCAAATGGAGACTTTCAGAAATATACTAAAATAAAGATAAAGAAGCTAATGCAAAATTTACCTTTCAAAAGGAATAACGAACATAAGTATGGACTGACGGATGAACAAATAGACTGATAAAAGCAATGTATCCCTCACATATTTCATATGCTGAGCGTACCATGAAATTGTATTCATATGTTTTGTTATTTCTCCATAAAAACATATGTTTTGAGTACTCATTAGAAAAAAACACAAATGAGGTAGCGCATGACAAAACCTACAAAATAGCATGTAAGCCAAACGAAGACTCAGATCAGCCTAGGCATCAACCCAGAGTCTTCTCTATCGGCATGAAGAAAGCTTGAGTCCTTTGCTACCCACTGAGTGCACAGCAAAGACTCTGATCAGACTTGGTGGATGCCCAGGCTGATCTGAGTCTTCGCTGGGAGCACACGCCATTTTGTAGGTTTTGTCATGCGCTGGCTCAAATTATATTTATCTGGATACCCAAATTATCCAAGGCCATCCATTCCGTTATACTTCTGAGATTATGAATTAAATATAAGGCGACTATGTCGAGTACTCTTCTACCACAACTCTTTAGATCGGTCTATTTCCAATAGCAGGGTATCTGATAAGTTTTTCTTACTACTACATTTTATAGAAACTCCTGTATTTAATGCAAACAGTGTAGACCCTAATCAGATGCAAAAAATGTGTTACCTAAACAACAGTGTTGTATCCAAGCAACAATGTATAGATTCAGAAAACAGTGACCAATAAATGGTCATTTTCCTACATATATACTTAGTTCAATGGGAGATACCAGCCAGTTAACTCCCCTGGGTACTCTCTGTGAGCAACTACTCTAGGTCTAATTAATCAGATTCCTCTGCTTTTATCACTAGTGTCTCTATTAGGTATAGCTTCCATTTCCTTGACAAAATCTAATTTTAACATGGAAATATGCCAATAAAGCTTTCTAACAAAAAGAAACATGTTTGTGCAATAAAATATATGAAGTAAATAAATATGTCATCAATATGGAAATTTTAAATTTAAAAATTAAGAAAATGCCACTGAGGAGCTATAATAAAAACAGAATATTCCAATTTGGAGGACCTAGTTAGTATTTGGTTTACCTTGCACTTTATCTATAGAGACAATAGGAAAAACAAAACTACAGCTATCTCAATCTGTTTGGATACAACATTCCTTGGGTCTAACCCTGTGTTATACAAAATTTTCTGTTTATAAAGCTGTGTGGTTGACAAATAAGGCTGTTTTCTTGAATGTATTAGACAAATGTTACCGTATTTGACCTAATTACCAAACATACCCCTATAAGCACATTGTCACGCAATTATGCAGGCATCAGATTGCAGTCCATATAATATTATCTACTTCTTTATAACAGCATATCCTGTGGGTGCTCGAACTGCTTCAACAAGCTGAGCAATTCAAATGAATAACCCCAACATATGCTTTTATAAACTTGTCAAGTAACTCAAATAAGTACCCACAAAATATATACTTTCATAAAGAAAATCAGAACACATATCAATAAAGCATCATTATATACGTCCCTCAGGAAGTCCGCTGCTCATATTCCTTTAAAGTGGGCTCTTATTAGAAATATATTTTACAAAATTATTTTTCAGTAATTTTGAAAAATTTAAGCTCACAGTGCGGTAATTAGGTCATATACAGTAAATGAATTAGATCAGGCTGATTACTTTATTGAACTCAGAGACTTTTGTCTCAAATTCCTAAAAGTAATTACTGAGGACTTGTCAAAGAGGAGTATTTGAGAACATTTCTGAGATAATTTTCTTCAGTTCATCGTAAAAAACATATGTTGTGTGTATTCATTAGAAGAGCCTCAGTGAGACACTTCTAATGTGTGCCCAGAACATATGTTTTATTCTGGAATAAAAAGTAATTATACTAGAATTATCATCAAACATTCCTATGTAACAAGTCATCTGAGTTTACATCATGAGTTATCATCATGACACTAGTGTGTATCAAATCAGAGCATTCTGACCTCTGCTCCACCTCTACCTCTTAAAACACACACAAACACACACACACACACACACACACACTATACATATATATTTATATATATATATATAGATATATATATATATATATATATATATATATATATATATATATATATTGGAAGAGTCAAATTTCAATTTTAGGAATTTCAGGCTAAGTGTTTTAGACATTCCTTGTGAAAAATGGCTAATATACTTGCAAACAGTGAAGACCATGTCCAACCCTGATCAGATGTTGATTCTGTGGCATCTGATCTGGGTATACACTGTTTGCAAGTTACCCTTTCTGGAGTGTCCAGACTGAAATGGGTTAACGCAAGTATGTAATACCATTAACCGCAAGTGGACTGTGATAACTTTTGTCTGGTTTCATTTTAAGAACTGCTATATCAGTTCCTGAGACATACCCAACCAATAAAAAACCCTATTGAGAGACCCAATATTTCCCTTTTATCTGCACAGTGAAGACTAGACCAGCCAGCTAGCCAGGTTATAAATCCTTTCAGCCTTAAGACCAAAACTTTTGCAAACAGTGTAATTCCAGATGAGACCCTTCAATGAGCCATCTCATCTGAATCTACATTTTGCAACTTTGTTTCTGGTTTTCAACTGATACAACAAATTTGCAACAATGAGCATGTCCAACTTCATACATGGAAAAGTCCATTTCAGAAATTTAGGATTGATAGGGTAAAATACAGGCTGATAAGGGTCTTTACGTTTTGCCCACACTATATAACAATGGCTCTTGTAGAATTTATATGTAGAATTTTGATGTTTCGTGTGTAGCATCTCTTTCAACATTATTTAAGTCATATTAAGACGAAGAAGGGATGATAATGTGTAATGAAGTGCTATAAAGTCTAACTCCACCACAAGTAGGATTTGGACTTGAGACCTCGGGATCCAAGGTTAGTAACATTAACTGCTCAGCCACACAAAAACTAGAATTATAATACTGATCAGACTGTGCAGGTTACTTGAGTACAAAAAAATGACAGCTTTTCTCCATTTATCCTCATGTGGGCCAAACCCACAGAAGAGGTGTTTTGAGGATATGTGTGATGGGATATTCAAACTGTTATGTGTATCAGTTCTACTTAATTAGGGCCTTTGTTCTCTATTTAGCCTGGTCCTGTTGAACCTGGATATGCCCTGCCTTTGCAAACAGTTTAGATCCAAATCAGTTGGCTTCTGAAGAAGCCAACTGATCAGGATCTGCACTGTTTGTCATTAAATATGCAAATAAATCAACAGTCTGGATCAAGTAATCTGACTGGCTGATAATTAGAAGTGGGTGTGGCATCTTAATTCATTTAACATGGCAAGGGTTGATATATTCTAGACTCTCAGGAAACTCTACAAGTAGACATGTAAGGTCCTGATCAGACTGCATGGATGTGCAGTTTGATCTGTACCTCAGAATTCAGAAGACACATTTTCATTAGCTACATCTCATATGTTCAAACTTACTTTCTAACAGCTACTCAAAACATTATTGTGTTTTAGGCAAATTTAACAACTGACAAAACAAGCAAATACTTTAATTAAATATGCCTTTGTATATACACCCTGTGAAAACTCAGACAAGCATACACATCTGCACACTGAACTTAAGTATTAGTAAGAAGCAGTAACCAATTAATATCCAATTTACACTTCTACTTCTTTCTTTCCACAGGTCCATTTTCCATTTGAGGGGAGTCCGGTTAATTTTATTTTTATTACTTCTTTGGCAGATATATTTAATACAAACAGAGAAGACCCTGATTTACCAAGTGTTGCAATGTCTGGTCTGGGTCTACATTGTTTGTGTGTCCTTTTCTTGGATGCTAAGTATTAATATGTAAAACCATAACTGTTAGGAGATTTGTTATACTTCTTATTGCGCATGGTAATTTCTACCACTCTCTGTGCAAATTAAGCATATGAAAAACTGCTGATATTTTTCTTATTTTTCCAAGAAAATAGGCTTTGGAATTCCATGCAAACTCTCTCCTAAAGAGACAATTTGCATGGAATGCCTATTTTCCAGGAAAATCAAGAAAATATTTCAAAATAATGCCTGCTGAAATTTTTACTCCGCATGCTAAGCGTAAACAGTAATGGTAAAATCCGACTTACTAAATTTGTTCCTGAAAAGAGTTACGGTATAGTTTACTGCATAATAAGGGTCTAACTCTTTAATTAATATAATAAAAATAAATAATTTCAGGTGAAACATCAAGTCATATATTAGTAACAGTATTTTCAGAGTAAAATCATGAATTTTCAGTCTTTCTACTGTTCTACTGTTGTGACCTTGAAAATTATGTCAAGATCCATAAAATTTAATCACTTCTTTGTTATGTCCAAAATATATATCCACGAAAATTTGGTAAGAATCTAACCATTGGTTCATAATATATTGTACAAACAAGAAAGTGTGAAACCGACACCAACCCCAACGGGATCTGCACCAAAAACAATATGTCCCCCTCCTCCTTTTCACCAACATTGATGCCTGAGCATTGTCAATATGACTATTTCATGTTGCTGGAATACCGCATTCACACTAAACTTTTGGACACTTTAAGCCATTTTAGACTAAACAGACTCTCCCCAAATTATATAGAGGAGTCCAATTTCAATTTTAGTTATGTTAGGCAATGTAATTTAGATATTCCTAGAGAATAAAAGCACCACAGGCATTGTACCCCGCCACAGCAATTATTTGTTTATGTATTAAAGTTATCGTTGCGAAAATGTCTGGAAAGAAAATGACGGAGGACAATCCTAAACCAGATCTTGATAATATCAATGGACAGATAACAATCCTAAACCAGATCTTGATAATATCAATGCATATAGCAAGTTTGGTTAAAGGGCATTGTCATTTACTTGTTATCGCCCGGAAACGAAAATATGGGCGTGTCTCGGGCAGATAACACCTTAAAAATTTGACGAAATTTGCCCAATAGCCATTCCAAATCAGATCTCCTTAATGTGAATGCATATAGCAAGGTTAAAATCCCTTATTTAATCAAGTTACCTTCTGGAAACAAAAATATGGGCGTATATCAGGCAGATAACTCGGTAAAAATTTGACGAAATTTGCCCATTAGCAATTCCAAACCAGATCTCCTTAATGTCAATGCATATAGCAAGTTTGGTTTAAATCCCTTGTTATTTCCTCCAGTTATCGCCCGGAAACGAAAATATGGGCGTGTCTTGGGCAGATAACTCCATAAAAAATTGACGAAATTTGCCAATTAGCAATTCCAAACCAGATATCCACAATATCAATGCAAATACCAAGTTTGATGAAAATCCAATGATGTTTACTCAAGTTATCATTCGGAAATGAAAAACGGACGGACGGACCTACGACTGACAGACGGACAGACACACGGACATCCAACGTGAAACCATAATACCCCGCCACTATTGTGTGGTGGGTATAATAATGGCTCAACTATTTGCAAACAGTGGAAGCATTCTGCAGCAGCTGACCTGGTTCTGCACTGTTTGACAATTACCCTTTTGGAGGTACTTAGACTAAAATGGGTTTAAATTCTTACAATGCTTGTCCTCACAGTTGAACAAGACCATTTTACTACATGTACCTGCTGAGTCTGATCAAATAATTGATCTAGGTCTACACTATTTGATCAACCCTGTTTATCCAAATATAACATGTAAATACTGCAATTATAGAGAAAGTAAAATGCTGACCTACGAAATAATTCAGAGACTGGCTTGAAAAATATTTATTATTTTTAATTAAACTTTATTATTTGCTGAGGCTTGAAACGCAACCAGCTGGCATTTGCATGTGCAGCTTTTCTGAAGGCTATGATTTTTGTCCAATATGTAAATAAAATAAAAGCATTTCAAATACTGCATGATACCCTGCCACAGACACTAACATCCTTTTTTCTTTTCAGACATCTGAAGGGCAGATATTAGCCTAGAACAAACACAATTTTGACAGCAATCAAGGGCCATTACTCTGTTGAAAATTAACGAAACTGGTCGGAAGTCAATCCCAACCTTTATCTAGTCAATATCAATGTGTATAAAACGTGTGTAGAAAATACATTCATTTTTTTCTCAAGAGACTGAATGGAAATGAAATTTAACATTAACCAAGGGTCACAACTCTATTGAGAATTAATAAAATTTCCCCATTTACAATCCCAAACCATTCCTCTCACGTGTACCCATTCATCTTAACCCTTGTCCTGCTGAATTAATTAAGATGCCACACCCATTTCTAATTTTCTGCCAATCAGATTACTCGATCCAAGTTCTTGATACAAATTCATATGCTTAATGACAAACAGTGCAGATCCAGATCAGTTGGCTTCTTCAGGGTATATCCGGGTTCAGCAGAACAAGGGTTAAGATTTCAATATTTTTCACAGTAGACTTCATGTGGCCCTGGCTATCATGTCTGATAAAAAAATAAAAATAAAAGATTTATCTACTTAAAGTAAAATGAAGCTATTCATCTTTTAACCTTTACCACTCTATAGGCATATTCAAAAGATGACAGACTGATGATATTTTTCTTTTTTCCCTGGAAAACAGGATTTGATATTTCATGCAAATGGAGACAATTTGCATGAAATGTCAAAACCTATTTTCTGAGAAAATAAGAAAAAAATTATTTCAACATGTCTTCTGTTGAAAATCTGTAACCAGTAAGGAAAGCGTTAACAAAACTTAATGGAACTGGAAAAGCAAAAATACAAAAAGCAAACTGAAACCTGTCAGAAAGTATTGCAGAAGGCTAAACTACTTACAGCTTGATAAAGACTTCCTAGTTGAAAATTAATGAAAATAATTTATTAAAATTTTGGGCAGGAGTAGGCAGCTGACAAGTATCATTAATTCCAAAAATTAAAGAGATTATTTGACTTCTTTAAGCCCAAGTGTGGGGTTAAGATTTAAATAATGATTTAATTGAAGCAAACTTGTCTGTCCTTTTTTGGGGTTGATTTTTTACAATCGAGCCATAGTATACAAATGCCAAAATTTTCTTAAGGTAGTTGTCCATGTGATTATAATTGACCAATTTAATCAAACCGCGCGTTAGACAAAATCCTGGTAAAGGTATTAATAGCTGTGCTATTTTTATCCCTGTGACTTAAGAGTGCTGTTGACAGTGAGTTATCTGTAAAACCTGGACTGGGACATTTGGGACATTGGCAAACAGTGCAGACCCAGTTCAAATGCCACAGAATGCTGCATCTGATCCGGGTCTGCACTGTTTGTTTAAATTACAGGAAATTTAGGGTTAAATGAAACAGTCTTAAATCCCAGTTCAAGACCATTTTCTCAGTCTACACTCAGAGACAATTTACCCACCAGAGCTGTCAGTGCTTTGTTTGCTTCTATTCTGTTATATGTGGTCAACAAAGGTCCAGATCATGCACAGTCTAATCAGGGCCATTGCTGAACAGAGAAGGCACTTGTCAGACTGCGTGGATGCCAAGGCCAATCCTGTACGGCATAAGAGCCATTTTTTTTTTTAATTTTGCATTATATATATATATATATATATATGAGTGCACATTTGGACACGTGCAGTAAATCCAACTCCAAATTTATAATGTTTCCGTTTTTTTTAAACTAAAATCTGAGAACACTTCAGCTAGGTTAGCGAAAGAACAATACTTTATCAAATGCTTCAAACCTTTACTAAATGCTTCAAAACTCAAATAAAATGTACACTGCATGGTAGTGATATATATCTACAACTCTGTAATGTACCTCAATCACAACATTGCATAAATACAATATATGTTTATATGTATAAGTACATGTAATAAGCACACTGTCTTGACCGTCACAATATAGATTACCTTATAACGAAACCGTTTCCATTAACATTTGTTACGTTGCTTAGCGATAACGTCAGTAACACATTGAAAAGCTGCACGGGCAAAAGTACTTAGTTAATTTATGTAATTAAAGTTATCAACGGCAATGTAAGTCATTCTAGTTTTTGTATTTTGCTAATCTTGTGCCGTGGACTTTTCCCCTTTTCTCATATATATATACAAAGCTGACCAGTGATCGAGAAACAGACAATCCATAATTGGTTTTGAGTTTTTTTCCATTTCCAGTTGAATTTACCAATCTTTGGTTTTGGTAATTTCTGTGACTGGGAGTAATTTTCGAAAAGAATGTTCGATAATTTCCGTGACTGGCAGTAGTTTCCAAAGAGTTTGTTATATTATTATTATTTCTCTCGTTTCTACATGCAGAAGAAATTTCTAGGTGATGACAAACATGAAGACTAAAGCAAATGTATGCGACGTAGCACACTCCATCCCGATATACATCAACAAGCAAACAAAGTACCTTGTCGCAAATGTTAATATCATAGACCCTGATCAGTCCCTGCACCCCCATCCAATACACGGAATAGCCTGTGTATATTCGCAGCTGATCTTGGCATGCATAATTCGAATGTGCAATAAAGTTATCAACTGGTATTCTTTGATCCTTAAGTTATTTCTGCATTCAAGATCATGAATATTCATGCCATTTATTTTTACAACCAGCATTAAAAAGCAACATGGTACCTTATCACTTTTGTAGGTCATCAATCTACTGATCAAAAGATTGTTCCTATTGGCCAGATACAATATTTAAGTCCAAAAAATCTTGCAAACCGTGAGTAGCTTCTAATCGTAATGCACAAATGCGCCAGTACAGTTCTGGGCTGTTTGCATTTGCAGTAATGTGCTGAATATGAAAACTGTTGTGTAGATTGTGGACTGAATGCAGATTAAATCTACATCCAGTTCAATTAAATATATATTCAGTTCACACTCAGCTCCACAGTTTTTATGATTATGAAAACTGTTGAGCTGAATGTGGACTGAATGTAGATTAAAATCTGCGTTCAGTTCACACTCAGCTCCATAGTGTTTATCTAAAACTATAATCTTTCACCAAAACTATGAAGATAAGCAGGCATTAATGTCACTGATTCATGAAAACTGTTGAGCCACATGTGAGCTGAATGTGGAACAAATCCACATTCAGCTCAACAGTAACTATCTAAAACTATAGTCTTTCACCAAAACTAGGAAGCTATGCAGATATTCAAGTGCACTGATTCATGAAAACTGTTGAGCTGAATGTGGACTGAATGTGGATTTGAATCGACATTCAGTTAAACAGTTTTTGTATAAAACTATAATTTTTCACCAAAAATATGAAGGTAAGAAGATATTAATGTGCACTGATTCATGAAAACTAATGTGAATTTAAATTCATTCAGTCCACATTCAGGTCATCAATTTTTTTTATCTACAACTATATTCGTTCATCAATACTATGAGTATAAGCAGATTTCCATGTGTGCTGATTCATGGAAACTGTTGAGATGAATGTGGATTTAATCCACAGTCAGCTCTGGCGACAGGTTTTATCTAAAAGTATAATCTGACCTAAACATTTACAAAGAAAATTGTGAAGATAAGTAGACATTAGTGTTGACTTACAGCATTAATTCCTGAGAGTTGTTGAGATAAATGCATGACAAGACTAATGATAAGAGGCTTCTTTAAGTCTGGATTCTTGAAAAGATCTTTAATAGTGAACTGTAAAAGAAGATTCAGTATAATATGCACCACATAAAGAAGTAGAGGCCCACAGGCCACGGGTCGCTCACCTGAGTGACATTGCCACTGCAGATATGCAGATGTTATGCAATATTTTTCCAGTCCTGATGAAAAGATCAAGCTTTAAGCAGTTCTTAATTTTGAAGAAGAATATTATATATGGCATGACAGTCAATGGAGCATGATCATTTGAACAAACTCTCAATCACATTTCAACAGTAGAATCAATGTGAAATTTGGAGGCAATTGGCTAATTGGTTTCTGAAGAATCATGATTTTATACATGTAAACAGCACAGAGGCAGGGAAATATAATAAACATAAATAAGATGGCAGTCATCTTGGATTTCCAATCAGAATGATTTTAGCTACTGTTGATCTACAAGTCACCTCGATACTTTCAATGAACTTTGAGTCGGTTCAGGAGAAAAAGTTCAAAACAAGATTTTCAAGATGGCCACCATAGCCGCAATTTAGGATTCCCTATCACAATGATTTGAGCTATTTTTCATCTACAAGTCACCCCGATGCTTCCTATCAAGTTTCGAGTCAATTGGCCTTTCAGTTCAGAAGAAGAAGGGAAAAATAGATTTTCAATATGGCCGCCATCTTGGATTTCCGACTGGAACGATTTTAGCTATTTTTATATCTACAAGTCATCCCAATCCTTCCTACCAGTTTTCAAATCAACTGGCCCTTTGGTTCAGGAAAATAAGCGAAAAAAAGAGTTTCAAGATGGCCACCATGATGGCCATCTTGGATTTCCGATCCAAACAATGTAAGCTATTTTTGATCTACAAGTCACCAAAATGCTTCCTACCAAGTTTCGAATCAAATGGCCTTTCAGTTCAGGAGAAGAAGCGAAAAATAGATTTTCAACATGGCTGTCATGGTGGCCATCTTGGATTTCTGATGGGGATGATTTTAGCAATTTTGATCTACAGGTCACCCTGATGCTTCCTACCTAGCTGAAAGTCAATAAGCCTTTTGGTTCAGGAGAAGAAGTGAAAAACAGATTTTCAAGATGGCTGCCATGGCAGCCATCTTGGATTTCCAATCGGAACGATTTTAGCCAATTTCAATCTATGTCAGCCCGATGCTTCCTACCAAGTTTCAAGTCAATTGGCTTTTGGGTTTAGGAGAAGAAGCGAAAAAAAAGATTTTCAAGATGGCCACCATGGTGGCCATCTTGGATTTCCAAACAACATGATTTTAGCTAATTTTGATCTACAAGTTACCCTGATGCATCCTACCAAGTTTGGAGTCAATAGGCCTTTCGGTTCAGGAGAAGAAGAGAAAAAAAGATTTTCAAGATGGCGACCACGGCGGCCATCTTGGATTTCCGATTGGAACTATTCTAGCTACTTTTGATCTACAAGTCACCCCGATGCTTCCTACTAAGTTTCGAGTCAATTGGCATTTGGGGTTAGGAAAATAAGTGAAAAATAAATTTTCAAGATGGCTGCCATGGCGGCCATCTTGGATTTACGATCGGCACAATTTTAGCTATTTTTGATCTACATGTCACACCTATGCTTCCTAGCAAGTTTGGAGTCAATTGGCCTTTCAGTTCAGGAGAAGAAGCAAAAAATAGATTTTCAAGATGGCTGTCATGGCAGCCATCTGGATTTCCGATTGAAACCATTTTAGCTATTTTTGATCTACAAGTCACCCCAATGCTTCCTACCATGTTTGGAGTCAATTGGCTTTTGTGTTCAGGAGAAGAAGCGAAAAATAGATTTTCAAGATGGCTGCCATTGCGGCCATCTTGGATTTCCGATCGGCATGATTTTAGCTATTTTTGATCTACAAGTCACCCCGATGCTTCCTAGCAAGTTTGGAGTCAATTGGCCTTTCGGTTCAGGAAAAGAATCAAAAAATATATTTTCAAGATGGCTGCCATGGCGGCCATCTTGGATTTCCAATCGGCACGATTTTAGCTTTTTTTGATCTACAAGTCACCCAGATGCTTCCTAGCAAGTTTGGAATCAATTGGTCTTTCGGTTCAGGAGAAGAAGCGAAAAATAGATATTCAAGACGACGGCCATGGCGGCCATCTTGGATTTCCGATCGGCATGATTTTAGCTACTTTCGATCTACAAGTCACCCCGATGTCTCCTAGCAAGTTTGGAGTCAATTGGCCTTTCAGTTCAGGAGAAGAAGCGAAAAACAGATTTTCAAGATGGCGGCCATGGTGGCCATCTTGGATTTCCGATCAGCACGATTTTAGCTATTTTTGATCTACAGGTCACCCTGATGCTTCCTACTAAGTATCGAGTCAATTGGCCCGGGGGTGTAGGAGGAGTAGGCTTTTAAAGCAATTGTTTACGCCGCACGACGGACGACGCACGACAGATGACGGACATTGACTGACCACAATAGCTCACCATGAGCACTTCGTGTTCAGGTGAGCTTAAAAGGTGTCTTCGAACATGCACAAAATGAACAGATTCAGATTCATACCGCACAGAGATAGTCCTGATCAGACTGCACAGATGCGAGGGCTGATCTGACCCTTTGCTGTCTGCATATGCCCGAAGACACATTTTCACATGGTGCAGCCCATATATGTACATACAAAGCTTCAGTTTAGAGGGGTATACATGTGAATACTTTTCTGATTTCCACACATTTGTTTTTGCTAGTGCTCATTAGAACCATCTCACCAAAGCACTGCTAAAGCATACCCACAACATCAAATTTTCATGAAAAAAAAGAAAAAATACCAATATATTTTGGTTGAAAAAGGGATATATTGAATAAAAAGATCATTGTGTAACATTTATTATTACTCTGTGTGTATGTGTGTGTGTGAGAGAGACAGAAAGTGAGACAGAATTACTTCGTTAAAATTGAATTTGCTTGTTTGTTTGTGTTGAGGTTTTACAGCCCAGTCAACCCAATAGGGTCATGTCGAGCGCGGTCAGTTTACCTAACCACACATTTACTGAGCAGGCTTAGTCCTCTAAGCCGTTAACCAGTATTGTGCACATTCTTTCGCCAGAAACTGACAACTGCCCTTCTTGAATCAGCTGAAGGGAGAGAATGACAGTAGAAAATATTTCATGATCAATCTCCACGAAAGAATGTTGCCGACCTCGGCGGGGGTTGAACCCGCGACCTCCTGGTCTCCAGTCGGATGGCGCATCCAACTGAGCCACTGAGGCCTGAATTTGTTTGAGATGAGATTTAATAGCAACATGTAAGTTTTATCATGATCGCAACATGCAGTTTTATCATGATCGTGTCTTGATGTGATGGTGGAAACTAGTGATCTTTTATAGTGTCACCTCACTGCAGTACCACGCCCAAGACACACTGATGCAATACTACCACCTGTTCCATTATACTGTAAGTAGTGTGACCAGTCTTAGCTCTCCCTCCTACCTAATACTAAGTGCAATTCAAAAGATCAGCTTGTACCAATTTTAGAAATTCTTTGACATGAACAGGCTGGGAATTGAACCAAAACCTCACAATCCAAGGTAAATGCTCAAACAACTGAACCACTTGGACTGGTAGTGTACTGGACCATTGCAAGTATTACTATGCAAATATGCTGAACCATGCTGAGTTCAGGTAGTTCCTGCTAGAGTAGTTTCTTGAAGCTGACAATATAGAAATCAGTAAAATTTAGAAAATATATTACAAAAATAAGTCAGTACCATGTACATAAATAGCAGAAATCAAACAGACAACAGTTTCTCACCCTAGAAATCAAATATAATGATACACAAAACCACATTTTATTGATACTCTCTGATACCATGCTTTTTATTTAAAACCATGATAAAACCATAAAGTGCTAAGAAAACTTGTAGCAGATGTCATTCTAAATTTGTTTTAGTTACATTGTATTTTTCAGAGAAAATAAGGCTTGGCATTTCAAGTGAACTATCTGCTAGGCAGACAATAAAAATGATGTCAAGCCTTATTTTTTCTGAAACATACAAAAAAAAAAAAAAAAAAAAAAAATTAAAATGTAGTCAGCTGCTGTTGTTATTAGCGCTTTAACAGTTAATTTGTTAGATATCAGTGGAAAAACTAGTGTGTAAATCTAAACTTGTGAGTTGGTGGTCTGTAGAAATTGTCATGGTAAGGCTAAGTGTCCCAAGAAAATCAGAGCTTCCTGACTTAGTAGTAACAACCATTATGATCATATATTTACAATCAGTATGAAAATCAAATCCGAGAAGGAGAGTTGTTATGTGGCATAGCTTGGATTGGAATTACGACACCTGGATATGCAGTCACACATGCTACTGAGCTACGAAACACAGCGACATTGTGAAAACATGCATATTCAAATATACTTAAAGATTTAACCACCAAAAAAGGAATATTTTCAGATAAAAAATTCTGATGTTTTTCATACTTCTTCTCTAAACACAGACTGTGGGTACACGTTAGAACTGCCTCAATGAGGCAGTTCTAATGAGTACCCACAATCTATGTTATTGAGCAGAAATAAGAAAAACAATGTTTACCCCTGTAAACCCCAGCTTTACTGTATAAAAGTGGGGTTTAAGGGGGTCAAAACTATATAGACATGTTTTCGTGACGAATTGCTCAACTTACCTTTAATAACTCCTTACTATATTTATTCTAAAATTAATATTTCTATCTTACTATTTACTGATGTGTATAAAATCTGTTGAATGAGTGGCAAATTGAGTAGACCCTGATCAGATGCCACATTCAGGGTAAATGTGATATCCTCCTATGTATGGCATACATAAAAATTGTCTGACAAAAATGTTTTATTGGACCTCTCCAACATGGTAACTTTATACGTATTAACCATTATATTCCTTTCTGGAATCATTTCTGTTGAGTGAGTTCAGGTTTAAAGATGTATCAATCCATGAGGGTCATTTTGTGTCTAAGCATTTTATTAATTTTGTTTAGTAGTGAAATTGATATAATAATAATGTGTCAAGTTGGGATGAAAATATAAAACTGGTAGAATTTCAAAATCAGAACAATTATATTTTGATAAAAAGAGCAGTATATCTTGAAATTAGTATCCCCGAGTCATTTGTCTGAAAAAAACTTGATGCCATATACAAGAGAACTAAATGTAGTTGATCAGAAAATGTTTTAACATTAATGGCTCATTACAGCTTATACAATGGTTGATATTCTTGTTTGAGCAGATAAGAATGCGTAAGCCTAGTATGAACTGCATGTAGGCCAGTTAGAATTACCTCTTCTCGCCTTAATGTCTGGCCACCTACACCAAGGAGAGGTTTAATTTGATGTAGTTTATTGATTGTTCCTCTATCCTATAACAACTGCCATTTGGACAAGATGTACAATATGTACCTGTTGATAAAAGGAATCAATTCTCTAAATCTAAATTTATTAACACATTGTACCTTCTTTATATGTTTTGCTATTTCCCTCTCTGTTATCATTTCATCTATCTCATCACTGACATCATCCCTTTTTCTCAACCACTGAAGAACTGAAGATAAAAAGATTAACCTATTCACCTTTATAATTCATAGCAAATTTGTGGCAAACATCATTTTAAAATTGATTTTGTTATTTTCAAAGAAAATAGGAGTTGAAATTTCATGCTTACAGACAATTCACAAATGATTCGCATACAATTCACATGAAATGTCCAACCTTATTTACACTAAAAAATAATAATAATAAAAAATATTTCAAGGTGTTGTCTTCCAAGCTTGGGATGAGCACTTTAAGAGGTATAGTCAATGTACTTCACCATTTTGCTAGCATTATGATCATTTATCTACTGTAAAACATTTAATAAGTGCAGCATTAAAATTTGGTAGTTTGGTATGAATTTTAAGGGTTTGTTTGAGGATTTTTCTTTTGACATATTTATACTTTCAGATCAATGCCAAACTATATACAGTTATAGATTTTGTTTGTGTTGAGGTTTTACGGCCCAGTCAACCCAATGGGGTCATGTCGAGCGCGGTCAATTTACCTAACCACACATTTACTGGGCAGGCTTAGTCCTCTAAGCCGCTAACCAGTATTGTGCACATTCTTTCGCCAGAAACTGACAACTGCCCTTCTTGAATCAGCGGAAGGGAGAGAATGACCGTAGAAAATATTTCATGATCGATCTCCACGAAAGAATGTTGCCGACCTCGACGGGGGTTGAACCCGCGACCTCCTGGTCTCCAGTCTGACGGCGCATCCAACTGAGCCACCTAGGCCGGCTACAGTTATAGAAAATTGAATTTTGGCAGAGTTTTATTTTTGCAGTTTTTGCTTAGATTGACAGTATTAACCCTTGTCCTGCTGACCCCGGTTATACTCTGCCTTTGCAAACAGTGTATAAGAATTCAGTATAAGAATTTATATCAGCAATCTTGATCAAGTAATCTGACTGGCTGAAAATTTGAAAAAGGTGATCTAGATTGTTGATAATAATTCACATGCTTAATGGCAAACAGTGCAGATCCAGATCAGTTGGCTTCTCCAGAAGCCAACTGATCTGGATCTACACTGTTTTCAAAGGCAGGGTATATCCTGGTTCAGCAGGACAAGGGTTAAGACAGGTGCTTGCTTAATAAAGGTGAATTTATAATTATTTGACTTTTAAAGGATCTGAACATATGCCCTCTTTATAGAGGTGATGGCTGAATACAGGTGACCTTAAAAATAGGTAAGACTGTACTTAATAATTTCAGCAGAATCTGATGACATATTGCATTATCTTTCTTATTTTATCCAGAAAACAAGGTTTGGCATTTCATGCAAATGGTCTCCAAAGGAAATGTCAGACCTAATTTCCTGGAAAAAATCATCTGCTAAATTTGTCCGATGAGTGTTAACCCATTTTAATCTGGACACCCACAAAAGGGTTATCTGACAAACAGTGCAGATACAGATCAGATGCTGCAGAAATATTTGTTCCTTTGAGCTATCTGAAGAATTTCGTAGGGAAAGTTCGAATTAGCCATGCATGGTAAATTAGCCATCTGTGTTAGAGCTATTGAGGTTCGGCTGCATATATACTGCGACACCCTCTTTTGTTTATGAGTATTATACACAGGTCTTCCTGGGTAGAAATACAGAGCAATGTGGATAAAGTGTCTTGCTCAAGAACACAACACTTGGTGCTCCCAGGGGTCGGACCCGCTAACTCTTGATCTTGAATCTGTTTTACCACTGCACTACAGTGCTCCAAGTCTTGGTCTATACTGTTTTCTCAGCCTTGGCAGTCTCTGAATATTTGGGAAATGTATAGCACAAAATGTATGAAAAACACAAACTCTTTTCAGCTTCTCCTTGTTCATGTTTCGTTAACATCAGATACCGCGGACTCTCTGGACACACTGACAACGCTATCAGCTGCCAAATAACTGGGATAATTGCACATCCTGTAATATATACATTATGATACATACAGCTCCAGATAGTGTTGAGAACATATCTTGTGAGTTCTAATCAGAAGCATTTCACAGAGGCACTTTCTTATGAGTACCTACAACATACGTTTTCATGCAGAAGAAAACCTGCAGTACTTTTTGGATGAAAAAAGTGCCTCATCTGGAACTATGAATACAATTTCAGATCAACTGTTTGCATGACAGGTAACAATATTGCTTTCTTAATATCTCCAATAAACCCACACAAAAACTAGAAATTGACTTTATAAAACACTATATGCCCCCAACCATATGCTTGCCCCTAAAGATAATGTAACAAGAAAAAACACCTAACTGCATTATGGACAGACCTGTTACCGATTATATACAAATGTATTTGATTACAATTACAATTACTTTGTAATTTCATGATTACAGATTACAATTACAATTACATCTTTCTGAATGTAATCAATTACAATTACAATTACATTGCAATGTAATTGATTACAATTACAATTACTTTCTTGTTGTTCCGTGTTTAAAAAAATTCTAGTTTAAATTAATAATCTGTTTTATTGTTCTCTCAAAGCTTCATGCATGGCATGCTATATCTTCTAACATATTCTTTATACCATATATTCATTTTTTTATGATATTCCATTTACTATACATTTTCTATGACGTATAGATATTTTTTACTCTTCCTCTTGGTACCATGAGCTGGTTTAAAGACTTACAGTGCCTGACTTTTGTTGTACTCCCTGGGGTGCAATATAATTCTGTCAGGCTGTTCATTTTAAGTATTGATATATAAAAATGAAAACAACAATGGAATTAAATCAAGTTTTCATCTGTTATAAATAAGTTTAATTTGCATAAACAGCATTATTAAGCTTCATGGAACAAAGGAAAGAACAATCACTTCTCTATCTAAAAATGTAGTGTGGTGGTTGATTGGGGCGGGGGGGGGGGGGGGGGGGTGAGGGGGGTGGTGGGGGGGGGGGGGGGGGGACAAAACAAGTCAATCTTGGCCTGGGGCTGTACAGTTTAAAATTTGCAGTGAATAAGTTTTGTTAGGACATTGCTTTACCTGTCAGTAGACCAGATAAGAGGAGTAAATTGCTGATAATTGAAGGATAATTTTCCTTATCTTTCAATGAAAACATATGTTGTGGGTACTCATTTGAACCATCTCATTGAGATGGTTCAAATGAGTATCCACAACATATGTTTTTTATTGAGAGATAAGAAAAATTATCCCTGAATTATCACTAATTTACTCCTCTTATTTGGTCCTCTGCCTGTATGAAAGAACCAGCTCAAAACCTGTCAATGTCCTCAGGCTTAACACAGATACTTTACAGAAGGGTATAATTGGGCCAGTTTTAGTAAATGCCATAAATAATTCAAGTATTTGGATACTTGATAAATAGGCCTATGCAAATAATGAAGAAAAAGTACATCAGGGTCTACATCCTTTCAAATTCAAACGTCATTGTTTAGATGCAGAAATGTATGACAAGATCACACTCCAACAATAAATTATGACAGGTCAACTTTAGCCACTTAACAATTGTCCAAATGTATATAACTTTTACAGTAGGTCATCTGACATGAGTTATTGTTGACAGCATGCACACAATAAACATGAAATTATATAAGTCAGTAAGTTACTGTAAAAACACTAAAATTTTCATTTTCCATATTACATGTGTGGAGACAGTGAAGGCTCTGGTGGGACTGCACAAATTCAAAGCTGCACCTTAAATGCCTCTTTTGGCGCATGCCTTTACCATTATCACATGGATTAGTCAATTCTGATCTGGATCTGCAATGTTTGCCTTGATCTGTCTGTCCGAAAGTATAATACACCGTTAAACAACCATGTTATATCCAAACAAAAACGTAGAGATATATAGATAAAAGACTATAAATGTTTGCCAATTTAATTACTTTGATTATTTGCTAATCCATATCAGCTAATCCATGTGTGAAACTTCAATTTCCTTTTATCTCGAAGATGTATTTTTTTAATTTTTTTTTATCTCAAAGATGTATTGATTGTTTTTAACAACCAATACAGAGTCATTAAGTCATTAAATGTATACAAATCAAAAGAATTATCTCCAATATTCTTGTTTCTTGTCAAGTTGTCATACCAGAAATGATTTTTTTTTCAATACTATTCCTTCTGACTTATTTTATTTAAATATCCATATTGTAATCGTATTGTAATCGTCAAAGTAATCACGATTACAGGCTGTTTTGCAATGTATTCGATTACAATTACAATTACTTGTAATCATAAAAATCAACGATTACAGATTACATTTCAATTACTCAAAACTTGTAATCGATTACATGTAATCACGATTACTGATTACAATTACAACAGGTCTGATTATGGACGGATTTTCAAGGCAATAGCTTAAACATTTTTTCCAAAGAAATCTTGCTTAAAAGGATACAATGCTAAACATTTCAAAGGTACATAGCACAAAAAAAATGGAAGTTTTTTTTTCAAAGGTTAATCAGGTCATCTACTCATCATCCCCTATCAGCATGTCAAGTTTCAAGACAATAGCTTAAACAATTTTCAAGAAATCTTGCTTACAAGATTAAAATGCCCAAATTTTCAAAGGGACATAACTCAAAAAACATTTCGTATTTTTTGTTTTCATAAGTTGATCAGGTCTTCTACTCATCATCCCCTATCAGCCTGACGAGTTTCAAGACAATAGCTCAAATAGTTTTCGAGATATCTCACTTACAAGCTTTAAATGCCCAAATTTTCAAAGGCCATAACACCAGAAAAAAAATTTTGGATTTTTTTAGAAGTTAATCAGGTCATCTACTCATCATCCCATATCGGCGTGTCGTTTCAAGACAATAGCTCAAACAATTTTTGAGAAATCTTGCTTACAATGTTCAAATGCCCACATTTTCGAAGGGCCATAACTCAAGAAAAAAATTCCAATTCTTTTTTTAAAGAATTGATCAGGTCATCTACTCATCATTCCCTAGCAGCTTGTAATTTCAAGACAATACCTCAAATAGTTTGAGACATCTTGCCTACCAGGTAAAAATGCCCAAATTTTCAAAGGGCCATAATTCAAGAAAAATATTCTGAGATTTTTTTTTCAAAAGTTGATCAGGTCATCTAATCATGATTCCCTATCAGCCTGTCAAGAACAGGCCTTCACATTTTAGATGAACTATGTTCTCAGAGACAATTTGCATGAAATGAATTTAGCTCTAATAACAATTGGACTTGTTAAGGAGGAATATCTAGTGACAATTCAGGAAAAATTTCATCTACTTTTCCATAAAACTATATGTTACTCACCTCTAACATTCTAAGTTACTAACCTCGGAAACAAAGCTAAGATCACAAAAGCCTACAAATCAGCTCAAAGGCATATTCCAATGATATGTCCATGCAAGTTTGATGAAAATCTGACAGGGCATTTAAGAGGAATTATACACAAAAGACAGTATGACGTAAATGCTGACAACAATGCAAATGGAGTGAACACCAAAAATAATAAGTCCCCTCTCACATCTGGTGTGAGAACATAATCATACTTACCTAAAGCAAACTGCCATGTTTCCTTTCTGCCAAGAACCCCTTGAAGCCCTATAATTTCTGACATGAACACACCAAATGTTATTGAGAGCTGGTTAAAAACACCACACAAACCTCGCAGGGATACTGGAGCTATTTCTGACAGGTACATGGGAGCAAGGCCTGTGTTAATACCTACAATATACATACAAATCAAATTGAATAATACAGTGGAACCTCCATAAACGGTCTCCTCTAAACAATAGCTACCACCCTAGAATGGCCATTCATCTGATTTCCCAGTGATGTTTTTTTACTTTATATTGTAACAACTCTACAGGAGCCACTTCCCTTGAACAACCGGTTTTCTGATTTCCCAAAGTGCTGTTTTACTATAGGGATCAAACATGTTTTTTCATGCATTAACATTCGCCAGGTCCCGAGGGAGGTGTTGAAAACTGAGGCCGGAGGCCGCAGTTTTCAACACCTCCCTAGGGACCTGGCGAATGTTAATGCATTGACAAACCATGTTCGATCGTTATTATTGCATAAAAAGTTAAAACATTTGCTACATTTCGCGTTATTTTTTTTTGCACTATTTTTTTTTGCCTTTTCACAGATGTCTCGCGAACTTAATTTCCACGGACTATGATCGTTCTAGGGCCGGGCAGTACACATCTCGTGGCGACAGCAAATCTGTGGCCCCAGTACAATCATATTGAAAGTTGTGTAGCTGTGCACTAACAGGATGTGGATTGCCTTGTTAATACACGGCTTTTCACTGGTTAATGCACGGCTGATAATAAAGTGCGACACTGATTTTTATGCAATAATATGCATTTAACCTCTCTACAACAATAACCTCCCTACAACAGCCAGTTTTGTAAGTCCCCAGTGGTAGCTGTTGTAGGCGTTCATGTGTGCCTTATTCTGAGTTTTCTTTATTTGTGCATTAGTGGCTTCATATGTGACATTTGTTTTGTCATAATTTTTCATCATCTCTCCTTCTTTTAAAGCTTCAGGAGGGCTGAGCTTCATGACTGTGGCATTTCCTTGATATCTTCACGTATGTTTTTTCATTAATTTTAATGTTTCGAATACTAAATTTATCGTAAATATTTGGACAAGTATGCTTGAGCAAACAGTGTAGCACTAGTTTCCGGACGCCTATTCGGATTTTGAGGTTCGGTAATTTCAGTGACTGGCTGTAGTTTCCAAAGAGTGTGTTTTGGTGACATCCATGACTGACGATATTTATATCAAGCATTCTATTATTATTATATTTTTTCTCCTGTTTCTAAATGCAGGAGACATTTTTCGGCAATGACTAGCATGATGACTAAAGCAAACACATGCTACCTGTTGCATACTCCATCCTAACACACTTTGACAAGCAAACAAGGTTACCTTGTTAAAATGAGGGACTTCTAATGAGTGCCCTCAAGATAGGTTTGTGAAGAAGTAAGATAAATATCAGTACTTTTCGGTTGAAAGAAAAGTGCCATATCTGGAGCTATGTTAGCCGATGAAAAAAAAAAAAAATACAAGCTTGCAAAAGTGATTTGACGACCAAAAAAAGGTAAGAGAAAAGTCCAGGGAGTACCACAATCACAAACCGCAGCCCTTCCCAGACCCCAAGAGGAAGAGGAAACCGACAAATCCAAACAAGCACAAATTGAACAAACGTACGAAAAGCACTAAGATTAGTTCTCTCTTCCCCAAGCGAGGTAATCGCAATACTAAAAGGACTAGAAAAACACAAGAACAAAATGACACATGGAAAGACATACAACAAATCGCCTCGTAGAATAAACCACAAAGCAACAAAGAATAAGACTAACACCGGGACCATCGCCCTAGAACGGTCAGTAGAGTAAACCACCGGGAGGGGGGGGGTCAATTTTAAAGCAGTCTCCCTAGAGAATATCAAATTTGTTTTAAAATTTCATCAGATCTTGAAAGTCCTGAGATGTGAATATAACATTCAGTCCTGGGACCAATATTGTTGTCAAGTAATCTGCAGTTTATTTTTTCTCCATTCAGAAAACAAAGAAGAGAAGATTCCTATCAATAACTGCAACAGATATGTCTGAGTTTTTGTTCAACGACATATCAACCCTTACGGATCATTTTGTGTCGACTCCCATAGACAGCGGGAAAGGGGACAGAAGAGCTAAATGATGAGAAGAGAGCTGCCATGCAGAGCAAATTCTTTCCGTTTAGAGTAGACCCCTTTTCAGAAGATAGCAAAAACAACTTTAATAGAGTTTCATCATCAGATAGTGTTGCAGTCTCCTTAAAGCATTATGAAAACAAACCTATTCAAATATATTGAAACTTTCACCACCAACTGAAAGCCTTCAGATAAAAATTTTGATATTTTTCATATTTCTGCTCAAAACGAAGCAGTTCTAACAAGTACCAACAATCTATGTTTGGGGCAGAAATAAGAAAAATAATTTATCCCCTGTAAACCCCAGTTTTACTATATAAAAGTGGGGTTTAAGGGGGTCAAAACTATATTGGCATGTTTTCCTGATGGTGGCAGTAGTTCTTACCTGCACTGATTCCAATTAAAAGTCTTCCGACGATCAAAACTTCGTATGACTTGGCGTACTTGGAACTAAATTCTATAACAATGGCTAATGTGGTTATAATGTTGTTTCTCATTAAGGTGCCCCTGCTGTAAATTAATGAATTCACATGTCACTTATTGTTTCTCAAAGCAAATTGCACTGTGGGTTTGCACAGTTCTTCTTTCTTTGAGCGTCTGTGGTTTCATATGTGGTGTTTGTATTGTCCTTATTTGTTCCTCATCTCCCCTTCTTTTGGTGCTTCGGGAGGGCTGTGGTTTGTGATTGTGGCATTATATATTTTTGGCTGGAGTTGTTGTGGCAAATAAAACTTTCTCCCCTTTACAGGCATATATGATTATCATGTTCTGCCTAGACATCACAACTATAGCATTATGATAGCTCCAGAAAAGAGTGATATCAGGTTAGTATTTTTCTTACTTCTGCATGAGAATATATGTTGTGGGTACTCATTAGAATCTGAATCTGCCAGGTACTCCAAACATCTCAATAAACATGAAGTGTGTGTGGAAATGGTAAAAAGGTATCAGTTAGCATCTGTACAGGAAATTCTGAATCCAAAAATATTTTGAGGTTTTCTGGCTTAAATCAACTAACTGAGGCACTTCCAGTGAGTACCCATAACATGTGATTTCATGGAAAAACAAGAAATATATTTACCTGAATAGTGGATATTTCTCTTATCCTGGGTTGTGCATACTGGTAGTATGGACTATGCAGTATTATCCATGTATTCATTGTATAGTTAAAAAATGTTCTGTGCTTATATCAATGAACCTCAGTATATCAGATCAAAGGATGCAGAATGTGCTATCTAAATGGGGTCTACAATGTTCGTCACTCATTTATCCTGCAGTTCCAGGACACACCAACAGGCTGTAAAATCAGTTTCTACAAATAACAGAAGAAGGATGATAAGAAGAAACAGTAACTGAAGAAAGATAATGACATTATACCATCTAGCATAAGGAAACAGTGTTGATGTTGTGAAATATCACAAAAAGGTGGCTTTTTGCATCTTGCTTTTCTGTCCAGTGACTTAGATGCAGAATAAAATATAGTTCTTTATAACTGTCTGTGTAGGCACACCGTTTTAAATTTGTAAATAATAATAAAAAAAAACATGCCTACTTGTATATGCTCTTATCCCTGTTTCTGCAGAATTTACCAGATCAAAATTGTCTATTATCCTCATGCAACATACCTGCCCCATCTGTGAGCCCAGTAACCGGCTGAAATTCCACCCAGCATTCCACCCACACAGTAGATGGACACAGTAATTGACCAATAAATTGTGGAAGCAGTCTGTGATAAATACACACCCCCGCCATGTCTGTCATGGTATGTTCTATTGTAAAAGTCTCTAAATATCTGCCAAAAGAAACTGCAGTATAACATTTCAATACCCTAAACAGAGAACTTGTTCTGTAGGAGCATTTGGCGATCATTCTGTGATATTTTTATCTAATCTCTTGTTAAAAACAAGTAGGTGCTCATAAAAAATGCCTTGCCAGGGCACTTCTAATGAGTACTCACAACATATTTTGCAGAGAAAATGAGAAAATTATCCCAGAATTATCGCAAAACACTCCTCCTTAACTTCTCTGGAGAAGGTATGTAGCCCACTCAAAAAGTTGATGACAGAAAGCATACTGGTTACATATACATTAGCAAGTCTATGTTGTGTAGACTCCATGTTTCTCTATACAGTCAAACCTCAATAGCTCAAACACCAATGGCTTGTTTACCATGGTTAATTCGAACTCGCTTTTGAGTCCTTGCGAAATTCTTCCAATAGCTCAAGAAATCAAATATTAAGAGACTTTTTCTTATTTTATCATAAAATTGTATCTTGTGTGTACTCGTTAGAATTGCCTCGATGAGGCAATTCTAATGAGTACACACAACATACAATTGTTGTATAGAAGATCGAAAATACTTCACTAAATTATCGCCATTTGCATCCTGACCTGACCCCATGATTAACCCTGTGGCTCGAACTACCCATGTCTCGAACAATGTTCCATGGTCCCAAAGATGTTCGAGCAATTGAATTTCGACTGTAATATACTGTATTCGACCTAATTACCACAATACCCTTATAAGCATACAGTCAAGCAATTTTTAGGTCTTCAAATTACAGCTCATGTACTTTAATCTGCTTCTTTATCAAAGCATGTGTTGTTGGTACTCATTTGAATTGCCTCTACAAGTCCAGGCAATTCAAATGGGTACCAACAACATATATGCTTTTGTAAAGAAAATCAGACAAAAATATTCCAGAAGATTCACTGAATATTTATTTCATGAAGTCATCTTATTATCTTTCTTTATAGTCCTTATCAGGTGGATATTTTACTACAAGTTTTTCCAGTAATTTTAAAAATCCAAAGTGCACAGTGCAGTAATTAGGTCGAATATGGTATGCATATTTAGTGCAAATTGGAGTCTTTAGGAGCATTTATTATGAATCAAACTCTCTATTTTCCACTTTTACTGTGATTTCAGTTTGTTTCCTTGTTTCTATAAGTCACTGAAAATGCATACATGTCTTAATTTATGTAATAAGTTAATCTTCTTAATTTTCTTACATTATAAAGTGGAAATGCCATGGCGTACCATAGATCTAGATATCAGTGATGTCCAGATAAATATATGACGTGGCATTCATTGCAAGTGCTTTACTGAGGCACTTATAACGTGCACCCACAACATATGTTTTCATGCAGAAATAAGACAAATACACTGGAATCGCTTTTTAAGACGAATGATTATAAGAGGGTTCGGATATAAGACTGTTTAAAGGTGGACCCCAAAAATGTTGTATCTGAACAAATATGTCTAGATTATATAGACACATGATCTTTGTGGTCATTTTTCTATACACTCTAGACATTTTTGTTTGGATACAACACAGTTGTTTAGCTAAGAAGGTTTTCAGTTAGCATCCCAGCAATCATGTAACAAATTTAAGGGCGTAGTTACCTGATACCTCTCTTACCTGAAGCTATGAAAAATGCATAATCTATATAGAAAAAATATCATTTATTATCATTTTTACCATCTAAACATTTTTGTTTCATTACAATACCATTATTTAGTCAGAGCTGTGGAAATACCATGCCCGCCTTGTCCATTTTGTCCCAATTCCCTGAGGACAAGTAATTCATAGCTCTGGCTAGAAAGAGTATCCAGATTATATATATTTTTCTTATTTCTCTAAGAAAACATATGTTGTGGGCACTCATTAGAAGTGCCACACCAAGGCACTTCTAATGAGTACCCACACCATATGTTTTCTTAGAGAAATAAGAAAAAATGTCAATTTTCGGGCAAGTAAATCTTGGTTGGACAAGTGGATTTTGACCATTTACTTGTCCTTCGACAAGTAATAAAATTTGGTAATTCCTCACCCCTGATTTAGCTAACACAGTTTTTGCTTTGGATCCCAGCAACAGTTTTATAAAGAGGTTAAGAGGTACTATTTTGGTTTTAGCATGATGAAGATTAGACATATTGATAAATAAAATTTACCTTTTCTGGTGCATTAACAATTCCTGAGTTGAATCCAAACTGGAAGGAAGAACCTAGAGTACAGGCTGCTATAGACAAGGCGAGTGTGCGCGTGAAATCCTGGAAAGTTAGATAAGAAACTTAAAATGCATATATCTATCCTAAGTATTTGGACACATTAACTCCTTGCCCTACATACAGAGGTTAATCTTAGCACATAAAAATGGCCACTTGTCCCCACTTTTGGACTTTCTATATGAAGACAAACTTTATGTCCCCAAAATTTCATTTTTCATGGGGACAAAGGGAAAACACTAAATATATATCATGGCTACAGATAAGAGGGGGTATCCACATAATATTTTTCTTATTTCTCGACAAAAACATATGTTGTGGGTACTCATTAGAAGCGCGGGTACTCATTAGAAGCACCTCACTGAGGCACTTCTAATGAGTACCCACAACATATGTTTTTGTCAAGAAATAAGAAAGATATCAGCATTTTTAGGATGAAAAAAGCGCCTTATCTGTTGCAATGATATATCCTAAAATCCATTTTACTACTTGTTCTTGTGTTTAGAGAATTGCTGGATGAGTTGGAAACAGTCTAGACCCTGGTCAGCTGCCGTGATATGTGATATCTGTTTGGGTCTACACTGTACATTCAAGGTGTCTGTCAAATACCTAAGGTACATAATTACATGTATGGTACATGTAAGTTATATATCAGTATCATGGAAAAACCATGATACTGATATATAACTTACATGTACCATACATGTAATTATGTAAGTTTGTGTGTTGTTGGCGGTAGTCATAGCTTAAGGTAAGAGGTATTATCACATATATGACACATAAATATTTTTTCTTAGTTCTCAGTGAAAACATACAGTGTGTGTTGTATGTACTAAACTGCTTCTAATAAGTACCCATAAATTATGGTAGCACCTTGGCAGGGCACTTCTAATCAGTACCCATAACATGTTTTTTGGTAAAATAAGAAAAATATCAGAACTTTTCGTATGAAAAAATGGTACTTAGTGGCAAGGGACTGGAACTGGACTAAGTGGTTAATAGTGCAAGATTTAACAAGAATTATTAATTCTGAATGTTTGTTGGGGCTGGAGACATACCCTGAGTAATTGGACACTTTTACTCCTTACCATATTTGTGTCCTACATCATGAAAACATGCCTATATAATTTTGACCCCCTAAAACCCCACTTTTATATAGTAAAACTGGGGTTTACAGGGGTATACATTATTTTCCTTATTTCTGCTCAAAAACATAAATTGTGGGTACTTGTTAGAATCACCTCACCAAGGCAGTTCTAACAAGTACCCACAATCTATGTTGTGAACAGAAATATGAAAAATATCAGAGTTTTTTTTTTTGTCTGAAAACTTTCAGTTTTTGGGGGTGGAATTTTCTTTATATTTGACTAGGCCTGCCATCATAAAAAAATTGAACAAGTCCATTTTACTGCTTGTACTTGTGTCTAAAAAAACTTTGGACAAGTTGATAAAAGTGCAGACCCTAATCGCTGTTGTGTTCTGCAGTCTCTGATCACGGTGTACACTGTATACTCAGGGTATTTGTTCAAATACTTAGGGTAACATAGCTTTAGACTAAGAGGGGTATCAGATAAATGTTTTTCTTATTTTTTCATTTTAAAACATATGTAGGTACTCATCAGAAGCGCCTCAGAAACGCATTTCTAATGAGCAGCCACATGATTTCATGGAGAAATAAGAAAAATATCAAAACTTTTTGTCTAAAAAAAGCGCCTTATCAAGAGCTATGGGTAAATATGCTACCTGTAAGTCATATACCATATCAGAGAAAAAAATGTCTTTCAAGTATGTGTGGTGGAGGGTCGGGGTGGGGAGAGTGATAGTCTGTGACATTGGGACTGGAATAGGTCCATATATCAGAACAACATTCAACAATGATTATACAAGGGAATAGATAAGCATTCAAGGCAGAAGGGTCTATCAAAATAATAATAGCTAGCACAGCGTCGTGAACGAAGTGAGCACTACGGTAGAGAATATGATCAAGGAAAAGTAACATACAACGATATATACTTTCAGCAGTAATCGCTCTGACCATTTTTCTTCCGTTTTTCTTCCCAGAAGTTGTCACCGGAAGTTGGAGGACTTGATTAGGGGTCTCACTAATAAGCGTCATGAAGTGACTAAACACGTGTCAATAAGTGTCACGAACATATTTTGCTGATTATTTTTACTATTATTATTGATTACATAATATTTTTATATACTGATATTCATTCTTTAATGATGCTGTGAAGGACTTTTGAAGAGTGCAGATGTAGGTCTGTGCTGTGTTCACATTTATGCTAAGCCTATTTTCATATTATAAACCTACGTGTATCATTGCTTTCCCCCCCCCCCCCACCCCTCCCCCCCCCCCCCCCCCAACCCCTTCAAGGGAGTGTGGGTGACCATGTTGGTGGGAATAGTAGTACCCTAGGATTAGACAGCAAAAACATCCCTGTCCTCGGGAATTTGACAGACCACTAAAACACATGTGTGCTGAAAATTCTTAGGATTATAAGTGAAAAATCTGGTCCTTCTTTACAACTGTCGTGTGAATTTCGGCCAGAAGCTTTAACAAATAATAATCATAATTCACCTGCTTTTTATCATGTTTGGCAATAATATCTACATGTTCGTGGTTATCGTCTTTTTGAACAGAGTTTTCATCTAAATTTTGTACGGAATTCTTTCTAATCAAAGGGTCATCCTCCATTTTATATGGGCTATATCACATGGTAGTCATGTGACATAAGGGTTTCACTAAAACGCGACAAGATAGGGCTCCTGAAAAAAAAAAAAACATGTTTTTTCTTTTTTTTTTTTTTTTTTTTTTTTTTTTTGACGAAGTCTTATAAAATCATAATTATGTGATCTAAGCCTGTCAGCCTCTGTGTGGAAGAATGTACGTGCCTTGAAGCGATGATAAATCTCATGAAATGGTTGTTTTTGTCAAATACTTTGATTCAACTTTCGTTGTGCGCATTTTAATTCGTCTGTACAATATGATTTTCAAGTTCACGCCAAAGTCAAGTTTTGAAAGTCCAATAAAACCTCCTCTATTTACGAAAATAACATTTTGATAGAATAAATGATGTACAGTGCTGTCGGCCAATCCTGCGCACTTAAGCTGCTGTGCGGGTCATAATTTCAATGCAGACAAATAAATAAAATACATTTTAGCGACAATTCAGAGCCTTGCCAATGTAGAGCCAATTGGACGTCATTTCTTCATCTCTAGTTTTAATTTGTTGTCAGTGTAGTCCATCAAACGTCGCTACCGTTGTGTATTTGTGACATTAAAATTTTCTGCTAATTCTGCGCACCTGGAGTAAATCCCTTCCTTATTTTATAATACTATTATGATCTGGTTCTTCAAATACACATTTGAGTAGGCTAGGACAGTTGATGAAATGTGAATAATAAAGTTCATATTTTCTTGCGACAATCTTGTTGAAAATTGCAATTTTCATACTGTCCTGTGTTATTTTTCACATAAACATGTGTTTTCGTAATCATTTTACGAATATTTTGAATTTTCCATTTGAAAATGATTTTTATACTTCCATTTTCCAGCAGTATATCAAAATGATGCACCAAAATGAAATGGTTTTGATGTTTGTTCAAAACTTTTTGAATGAGCAGGATTAGCCGATGCGCAGAATTAACCTGCATGGCTGTACATGGCGCGAAGGTGATTTCGTAGAAAAGGATTAGTCCGTTGAAACACACCTACACCATTATTGAGGTATTTGGGGGTTATTTGAGGCGGGTATATAACCGCCTCAAATAACCTTCAAATACCTCAATAATAATCACTTTATTTATTTACAGTTTAACATCAAATCGCTTACTTTATCTATTTTTCACTCTAAATTGCTTTATTTATTATCTCAAGTGGAATGGGGTATCAAAGCTGTTTGATGGTTCAGTATAATGAGCACCCATACAGTTTGATCTGGGTCTTTGCAGCAGATAAACGTCAATGGAATATATACCCAGCCCTCCCTGACGAATTGAAGCATGACTTATTAAACCCAGAACTGTTCACCCAGCTCACCCTAGATGCTTCATTTTATGTGACGCAGAGAGAAGAACTGGAAAACCTCGAACTACATTCAAGAGAGTACATAGACCAGATTCACAGGAAGAGGATCGTAAAACTCAATCAGACCTCACAATGCAGGGATACATAAATTACCGGAAAAGTTGTAGTTAAATCACAGACTGAATATATACCTTCACCAGTCTATGAATTTTGTATATAAATATTTAAGAGCTCATTGAAAGATATAACTCTCACACCGGATGGTGTGCCCCGACAAATCAACGGGGAAACTTAAGAAGAAACTGATATTCGACAACAAAGGTCCATATCATAGTGCGCGAATGCGCATGTTGATCCGTATCTTTGTTATAAGCCAAACCCGACACATGCGCAGGGTTTTCTATTTCTTGACATGTACTTAATACATGCCAAACGTAACATTATAGATAATAATAATATTAATAATAATACTTATTATTATTATTATTTAATTCAACCTAGTTCGTATTTTCTAACATTATATTTCTGCATATATCACAATTAGCCTATTATGCATTTGTATGCACTGACTGTATGGGTGTTTACCATTCGGTATATTTCTGTAGATTAGGGACATTGTGGTTATTATCACATTTTCTACCTGATCTATTTTTAGAAACATAATAAATATATGAAAATCGTAAAATTCAACACTTTAACGTTTCTGTTATAGCTTCAGCTAGCAATATATAATGTATTTTTGTATTTTAAAGACTTGTGTAACAAAGAAATTGATTGTTTATTGAAGATTATAGAAAAAACTTCAAAAAACCGGAGAATGGATGGTCTGTGGGTTTCATACCCCTTGAAACGGTAAATCTGAGTTTAAAAAATAACTACAAGTCCAATCTAAATTTCCTTTTCTTTGGATAAAGTTTATTTAATACCTCATAATATAAACCCAAAATGAACAATGTTAAAAACATATTAGTCTTGCAATCCAGGGTAGAAATTTTGGTCACGGTGCCGGGTCTCGGTCACCGGTCCTACTGATCACCGCAGGACACCGCAAGACACCGCAGGACACCGCAAGACACCTTTATTTACTATAAAATACCCACCAGATGAAATAAATATGCCTTTCAATGCATAAAAATAATTAAATAAACAAATATTACTTATATTCCAGTCTCTTATATTGGCCAAAGATACCTTATGTCTTTGGGGTACACATATTTATTATGGGAGGTTGCTCTACCTGTATCGGACTGCAGGACATATTTATTTACTATAAAATACCCACCAGATGAAATAAAAATGCCGTACAATGCATAAAAATAATAAGATAAATAAATATTACTTGTATTCCAGTCTCTTATATTGGCCAAAGATACCTTATGTCTTTGAAGTACACATCGAAGGTTGCTCTCTACATGTAATGGACACCGCAGGACATATTTAGCACAGATACCTATTAGTAATATCCATACACGTGTAAAAAGGTATAATATGAAAACACAAAAGCGGCTCCTTATGAAACTTATTTATTCTGGATTTAATTTAAAGTTCCTTATTACAAGTTATTACAAGTTTCAACATGCTCATTTGTTAAACTTGCTGAATTATGGTAAAAAGTCCGACCGCTCTTGTGTTCATCTGTGCATCTGTACATCCATCCATCCATCCTTTTTTTTCTAATTTGATATCAAAGGTTACAAGTATAATTATCTTAAAACTCTTTAATGTCTTATTAAAAGTATATAACTATTAATCTAGATTGAACATGAAATCCTGCCACGAGTCACAAATTGAATTGCAGGTATTTGCTGCTACGCAATTACACTTGCGCGGTGCCAGCTGGAAACTAAGGATAACATTTTATTGTTAGATAATATTGTATCCCTGGGCTAACGTGACAGGTCGCATATAATGTAAAATGAAAATAATTTTGTAACAACAAACCATATAGAAACAATTTCCAATGTTTAACACTGTGATATTCATTGATATTCATACTGAGGCAAAACCATACCATACTGACCAACTATTTTTCAGCAATGTTTATTCAAAGTACTATAAAAGATATAAAATACACTTTTACACATTTTTCAAGTCAAAATGTATCAGATATATATAAAATAAAGGTGTCCTGCGGTGTCCTGTGGTGTCTTGCGGTGTCCTGTGGTGTCCTGCGGTGATAAGAGTGACCCCTCGGTCACGGGGTTCCGGTCTGTGGGTTTCATACCCGACCCTCGTTGATTCCTTTTGTAGTGTTTTTAGACTGGGTCCAAACGGATATAGCTAGATTCCTTTCGTAGTTTAGCTATATCCGTTTGGACCCAGTCTAAAAACACAACAACAATGGCGACCTCCTCAAACACGCAAGAACAACAACAAGAGGAAGATGCTTCTGAGTTACAGTTTCCGAAGGGTAGAATTACTCACTGAGCTTCTTAAAGACACACATAAATTCTGTGTTTTTCTTTAAAACTGTAATGGAGCATTATTTTTGAAGCATTACCAGAAAAAAATTTCTTATTTTTCTTTTTACCTCATGCAAATTCTGTGGGTGGGGTAACCCAAAATGATACAAAGTGAATTAGTAATGCACCAGTCATTTGTAACAAGTGCCTCCCTTTCCTGTCCACCCGTACCAATGAGGAAGGGTAGGGAATGGCAAGAATAATGTGTTCGGTAGTGACATTTTTAGTTCTCGTACAGTGCCATCTGTCGGCTTATCTCATTAGGGCACCGGCACTAGTATTCAACCTTTAACAACCTTTTGTTTATTAACCATTTAATAGCGAGCACAGCTCGTGATGCGCGAACAAAGTGAGCTCTACAGTAAAGAATATGATCAAGAAAAAGTAATATACAATGATATATACTTTCAGCAGAAATCGCTCTGACCAGTTTTCTTCCTTGTTTTCTTCCCGGAAGTTGGCAGAACTGACTGGGAACCACTATTCACAAAATTCGGGTCTCATTTATAAGCATCACGAAGTGACAAGAAACTAGTGTCAATAATTGTCGCCAACATATTTTGCTGATTATTTTTATTATTTAATATGAAAATAGGCATAGCCTAAATGCGAGCACAGCACAGACCTATCTGTAGTCACTTCAAAAGTCCATCACATCATCATTAAAGAATGAATATCAGTATATAAAAAATAAATAAATAATATAATAAAAATAATCAGCAAAAATTTGTTTGTGACACTTATTGACACTCGTTTCTTGTCACTTCATGATGCTTATTAAATTTTGTGCATCAGTCCTGCCAACTTCCGGTGACAACTTCCGGGAAGAAAAAAGGAAGAAAATCGGTCAAGAGTGGTTTCTGCTTGAAGTATATATTGTTGTGTGTGTTACTTTTCCTTGATCATATTCCCTACCGTAGAGCTCACGTCGTTCTCGGTGCGCTTTGCGCGTCAAGCGCATCGCGAGCTCTGCTCGCTATTACTGGTTTACATATATTTTTATATACTGATATACATTTTTTAATGATGCTGTGAAGGACCTTTGAAGAGACTACAGATAGGTCTGTGCTGTGCTTGCATTTAGGCTAAGCCTTTTTTCATATTACTCTTGTTTATCCATAAAAATGTCTTCTTTAACATGAGAAGTACACATTTCCTTCAACCGGAAGTTATACGAGGCCTGCTTGTTTGATAAGTTTTTACGTCAGAACACTTAAATGCTTAAATTTCAAAAAGCACCAACACATAAAGTTACCAATCAACACATTTCCATCTGTTCTATTATCAGATTATTCGACCAGCTCTAGTCGTGATCAGGAAGGTTGGGCTACATTTGCATTCAAAGTAAAGCAGATGGTGATATGAAGCATGACAAGTCATTATTTCAACGTACTTTGTGGATTTTTACCCAACCTTGTTATTGAATTCATTCCGAATATAAATTAAACCTTTACACGATGTTATAAAAATATAAAAATGGTGGACTTTGCCATCTGAGCACAATTAAATGAAAAATACTGATCACAATCAACATGTCAGTTAATGTTTTAAGCAGCTGGTGAAAAGAATGAATCATAGCCAAGCCTCACTGGGTAGGCTAGCCATCAGGAATTAGATGGATACATGCATGCAATATATAATATTTATGTTCTAGTATAATGACACTTTTCATTATTATTTTGGTGTAATTCTATATTTATAGTATAAAATAGATAACGGGGAGGTTGGGTGAGGCAAAGGTGTCGTGTACATTTTTTTTTTTGTATCTTACGCCACTGGGGCATCCAATTGATATTGGCTTACAGTTGGGCAAGGCCTGCTATCCTTGTAGCAGGTAAGGGTAGAGGGTGAAGGTTTTTCTTTCTTCTATTTCTTCACTTTCATTCATTTTCCTTTCTCCCCTGTCCCCCACTTTCATCTCTTCTACTACTATCTCTTCTATCTCTCTTTTCCCTTTCTCTGGGAGACGACACAAAATGACCTAAAATGGTAGATGTGTCTTTAAACCCCAACTCAGTCAATCTAAAAAAATAAATAAATAAATAGAAAACATGAATCCTGATATAAATGTAATTGATAATCATAATTATCCCCTAATTGTTATACTTTCCGACTGCAGAATATGTATGTGAGCAGGTGTATAAAAGACAAAGACATTCAATTAGGAAAATATACTTCTTACATGTATTAATAAACAATTTTAATAAATAAAACAAAAGGGCTGTTTATTCTTTTGAAGTTCACAGCCCATTCATGTACAAGACGTAATGACCTTCCAAACTGCGAATGCATTCGTAGATGACAAAGAGACTCTGAAGGCCAGAGGACATGCTACATGTAACATGGTTGAGGAGGAGTATTTGGTGATAATTATAGGATAATGTTCTTATTTCTCCATAAAAACATATGTTTTGGGTAGGCATTAGAAGCACCTTACTGAGACACTTCTAATGAGAGCCCGACGGGCAATAGCCTAGTTGATAGGAGAGTTGACTCTTAATCCATTAGGTTTCTCACCACTGTGGTTCAGTCCTCGCTTGGGTCACATGTGAGAAACCCAAGTTCTGCTTATGGATGATCGGGTGTTTTTTCCCCGGGTTCTCCGGTTTTCGCTCACCTTTGATGAATGATTGGATTGATATAAGTGAAATATTCTTGAAAGGGCCTTAAAACCCCAAATCAAAACAAACAAAAAAATTCTAATGAGAGCCCACAGCATATGTTCTATGGAGAACTTGAGAAAATTATCCCAGAATTATCAGCAAATTCTCCTCTTTAACAAGCCCTCTGGGAGGCTCTGAACTGACTGTGTAAATGTGTAGGCTGATCATGACTTTTACTCTTCAAGTATGTCCCGGAGGCAAGTTTTCACATGGCATGGTTCAACTGTTGCTTTTCTTAAAAAGGGGGCCTCTGTGGCTCAGTTGGATTTGTGTCTGACAGTTGCGGGTTCAACCCCTACTGGGTCAGCCAACATTTTTTCATGGAGATTGATCATGAAATGTTTTCTACAATCATTGTCTCCCTTCCACTGATTCAGCAAGGGGATTTGTCTGTTTCTGGAGAAAGAAAGTGCACAAGTGCTGATTAATGACTTAGAGGACTAAACCTGCCCAGGAAAAGTGTGGAACCAGCTTGACATGACCTGAATAGTGTTGACTGGGCATTTAAACTCCAGCCCAACCAACCATCTTCAAAAGGGCATTTAAATTTATAAACATCCCTTGTATTTTATTTCAGAATTTGAAAACGCAGAGACATTGTTGATTTCTGAAGTACAGATGTTACTGGAACATAGGTAAACAATAAACATGTACTATTTATGTTAAGTGTCCTAAATTTTAGTACACCAAAGTGTCTGACAAAATGACATATGCAAACAGTGCAAACCTAGATCAGATTGCTCCCTAAAAAGAGCAGTCTGATCAGTCTGCACTGTTTGTCATTCCATTATGTATTTTAAGAAATAACTTCATTTGATGCAGTTGTTTCTTTACCCTTATCCTGCTTTTCCCGACAACCCCTACCTTTGCAAACAGTGTAGATCCAGATCAGATGGCTTCTGAAGAAGCCATCTGATCAGAATCTATACTGTTTGTCATTCAGTTTGTGAATTTAATTGAAAACATTATATGATGTAGTCTGATTGGCTGATAGTCAGAAATGGTTGTGGCTAATTAAATTATTCAGCAGGATAAGGGTTAAAAACAAAATTTCAACAAAAAAGGTATGGAATAAAGTGTTTGAAATTTTAGGTCATTTACTATACTTGGGGAAACTTTTCTGTATTGAGACTGTTGTTGGTTCAAATCTTACCATGACTGTCTGAATCATTTATAATGCTTGTATTTTTGTTTGTTCATAGGCAAGCCCTACATGTACCTTTCTTGTGAAAGGCTGTTATGGTAAACATAGCACCAGAAAAAATTTATTTAACCAAAAAATATGGATATTATTTATTTTTTCACCAAGACATGTTTTGGTACTCTGACATTAGGCTGGCAGTGCCCCATTGAGGTGCTCCTAATGAGTATTCACAACAGCTACCTCTATATTGAGAGGCAGGCCATCCCTGTTGCCCTCTCCTACCGCTAAGGTGCCCTCTGCCTCCTTTCAACTTCAGACATAAAACCCTTCATTTTGGTAAAAATTCATGAAAATCGAACCAAAAGTTAAAAAAGTTATCTATGTTTAAATGCCAGTTTTATGTATATTCTATTTTTGAGGAATTTATTGTGGAATGGGATTATATTATGTAACATGTCTTGTTTGATGGTGCAAACAGTGCCCTACCTTGCACCCATCTGAGGCTCTGCCCTCAAATCCTAGCTGGAACTGTGCACATCATGCTTTCATGCAGAAATAAGAAAAATATTTACCTGATACTTCCTCTTATCTGTATCAATGGGAAAGGCTTGTTTACATGTAGATGGACAGAGTTTCTTTGCTAAAGTGTGGTAACTGTGGGCATCTAATGTGTTTGCCATGAGCTCCTGTCCTTGTTTCATCACAATGATTTAATTTGATTTAGGGGTGGTCGGGTGGTGCGAAGGTGGTGTGTATCTAACATCACTGGGGCGTCCAGCTGATATTGGCTTACAGTTGGGCAAGACCTGCTATCCTTGTAGCAGGTAAGGGTCGAGGGGGAATGTTTTTATTTCTTCTGTTTCTTCACTTTCATTCCTGTTCCTCTTTCTTCCCAGTTCCTCTCTTTCGACTCTTCTATTATCTCTTCTGTCTCTTTTCTCCCTTTCTCTGGGAGACGACACAAAATGACCCACAAGGGTTGACATGTTGTTAAACCCCAACACAATCAATCAATTCATTTGATTTATGTTTTTAGGTCAATTGCTTACAATCAAGCCATAGTACACAAACACCAAACTTACACATAAGGAAGTTGTCCACGTGATTATCATTGATCAATGTAATCAAACCATGCGTTAGACAAAATCCAGGTAATGGTTATTTATAGCTTTGCTATTCTTGTCGCTGTGACATCAGAGTGCCATGTATGGAGGGTTACCTGTAAAACCTGGTCTGGGACATTGGCAAAGAGTGTAGACACAAATCAGATGCCCCAGAATGCAATGTCAGATCAGGGTCTGCACTGTTTGCTTAATTTACAGGAAGTTAAGGGTTAAATGAAACAATCTTAAGCCCAATGTTCAGAACCATTTTCCCAGCCTACATTCAGAGCCAGTTGACCCACCAGTTCTATCAGTGATTGATTCTGTAATGTTTCAGTTATTGAGTTAGGGATCCACTATGCAAACTGTACTATTATTTTATTATTATTCACAACATTTGGAACTAAAGTGAAGATTTGTACCAGTAAAATCAATTTAAATACCCCACCCACCACCCTGGTAGTTGTTTTACTACTGAGCATTCTAAGACGGAGATTCTAGTGCTATTCATTAGGCCTAGAATAAAAAAGTGTGTGTTTCAGGTTATCTGGGAGTGCCTAATTTTTCACCACCGACCCTAAAGTTTTTTAAGGATTTTGTGGGGATTTCCCCCGTTATTATTTTCCTATTAACCCCATATAAAAACTTTTAACAAAATAAAAATATTTTTCAACCTACCGTCCCTATTTTAAATTTCCATGTAACCTGAAACACACTTTTTTTTTTTTTTTGCTTTATTGTCGGGCCTTGTTGCTGTTCTCTTTGGGGCTTGTTTCATATTTTGTCCATTTATTTTATTGTCATACCTGTCTGGCAATGTGATCACCTTATTGGGGAAGAGAGAGCTGGACCCAGTTGTTCAAAATTAACGATGTCGTTAGTTAACAAATCGTTAAAACTTAGATCATTAAATATGGCATATACACTAATATTTTTTGCTGAAAGAATACCTTTGAATTAGATATTGTATTTACTAGAACAGTTAACATTTTTACCACTAACAAGCTCGCTCAGCTAACAATGCTTTGAACAACTGGGCCCTGGTTGCTTTGCTCTCTGATTGTTCAGTGCTGTTAAACCTCAGACCAAACAAACAGATAAAGCTGTGGTCATGGACTATTCTGAAAACGGTTCCTTTGGAAATACAGGGCACAAGAAAAGGCAGATAACTATACTTGGTTCAGCTGAGTTTGATCATGTGGGATATTGAAAAACTACGGTATTCCTCAGTGGATCTGCCACTGCAGTTCTTAGTATCCTGGTATAAAAAGTTAGTATTTTAGTTGTCTTTAAAGTTATAACACTTTAATCCATACTTTTTGGTCTAAATTTTGATTTTTATGCTTTAATTTCTTAAATTACTTAGTGGAATGGCAAGCAGTGTATACTCTGATCAGACATCTTCTCAAGGAGCAGCCTGACCTGGGTATGCACTGTTTGAAAATACATTTACCATTTGTTCAGAAAATTTGGTCTACAAAATTGTAGGACATTTACCATATGGTAAATGTCCTACAATTTCGTAGACCAAATTTTCTGAACAAAAAGTGCCTGTCACAGAAGTAGCAGGGGGTCTGCCCTGTTTTAAAATATGTGCCATTTGTTCAGAAATTTTGGTGTAGAAATATTTTAGGACATTTAGCGTACACATCAAAGTGCCAGTCACAAAAGTAGCAGGCAACATTCTTAGGTTTTGCTTTCCTTTTTCAGAGAAAATAAGGTTGGGCATCACATATAAAACGTTGACTGAAGAATAGAAGAAAAATATATTTTAGACTATTATCTACTTCTATTTTGAATGGCATTTTCATTGATAAATCATTTCTGCAGGTAAGTTGATAATTTAGGGCAATTGTTTTTGCGCAAAATTTACAAAAAGTCTTCCCATCTAAATACCCACTTTTTATACCCAGCCACACCATACTGGCGGGGTATTATGGTTTCACATTGGACATCTGTGTGTCCCTTCATCAGTCTGTCCTACTTCCATCTGTATGTATTTTATTTCCTGATGATAACTTGACTAAACATCAGTCGATTTTCACCAAACATGATACTTGCTATGATATTGTGGAGATCTGGTTCTGAATTGCTAATGGGCAAATTTTGTCAATGTTTTACATAGTTATCTGCCCGCCGCACATCCATATCTTTGTTTCCAGATGGCAACTTGAGTAAATGTCAGTGGATTTTCACTAAACTTTAGTATGTGCGATGAAATTGTAGAGATCTGATATGGGCTTGCTAATGGGTAAATATCGTCAGTTTTTTACTAAGTTATCTGCCCATTCCATATTTTCATTTCTGGATGATAACTAGAGTAAATTTCAATAGATTTTCACCAACTTTGGTATGAGCATAAATATTGTTGAGATCTGGTTTGTGATTGCTAATGGGCAAATTTCATCATTTGTACAGAGTTATCCACCTATCACACATCCTTATTTTCATTTCTAAAAGATAACTTTTAGTAAATATTAATGGATTTTCACCAAACTTGGTATGCTCGTTGATATTGTGGAGATCTAGTTTAGGAATGCAAATGGGCAAACTAGGTCAACTTTTCCAGCTTCTGTGGCTCAGTTGGATGCGCCGTCCGACTGGAGACCAGGAGGTCGCGGTGGGTGGTTGGGTGGTGCGAAGGTGTCATGTATCTTTTGTCACCCGGGGCGTCCAGCTGATATTGGCTGATAGTTGGGCAAGGCCTGCTATCCTTGTAGCAGGTAAGGGTAGGGAGGTGATGTTTTTATTTCTTCTGTTTCTTCACTTTCATTCCTGTTTCTCTTTCTTCCCTGTCCCTCCCTTTCATCTCTTCTGCTATCTCTTCTGTCTATTTTCTCCCTTTCTCTGGGAGACGACACAAAATGACCCACAAGGGTTGACGTGTCGTTAAACCCCAACTCAATCAATCAAACCAGGAGGTCGCGGGTTCAACCCCCGCCGAGGTCGGCAACATTCTTTCGTGGAGATCGATCGTGAAATATTTTCTACAGTCATTCTTTCCCTTCCGCTGATCCAAGAAGGGCAATTGTCAGTTTCTGGCGAAAGAATGTGCACAATACTGGTTAACCGCTTAGAGGGCTAAGCCTGCCCAGTAAACGTGTGGTAAGGTAAACTGACCCGGGTTGGGTGGTGTGAGGGTGCTGTATATCTTATATCACAGGGGCGTCCAGCTGATATTGGCTTACAGTTGGGCAAGGCCTGCTATCCTTGTAGCAGGTAAGGGTAGAGGGGGAATGTTTTTATTTCTTCTGTTTCTTCACTTTCATTCCTGTTTCTCTTTCTTCCCTGTCCCCCTCTTTCATCTCCTCTACTATCTCTTCTATCTCTTTTCTCCCTTTCTCTGGGAGACGACACAAAATGACCCTCAAGGGTCGACATGTCGTTTAACCCCAACACAATCAATCAATCAATAGACATGCCCCATTGGGTTTTCTGGGCCGTAAAGCCTCAACACAAACAAATCTTTATAACACGGTTCGTTATAACAGGGTTTTGGATATAACACAGTTCAAAGATGGATTACAAAAATATATAGATTATATTGAAAAATGACCATAAATGGTCATTTTTCAATATAATCTAAACATTTTTGTTTGGATATAACCATTTGTTTAACTAACAAGGTTTATGCTATGGACTCCAACAGTAGTGTTATAAAGGGGTTGTGGTGTACCATTATCAACAAAAAAGTATCCATAGTTTTCTTATTTCTCCACAAAAAACATAATGTTGTGGCTTCTCATTAGAATAGCCTCACAGATGTAGTTTTAATGAATACTCACAGAGTAAATTTTTGTGGATATGAGGTGCTTCAAATGTGTAGCCACAACATATGTTTTTGTGGAAAAACAAGAATATTATACGTCTTTTTAGCCCAATATTTAGATCTAAAGACTATCACAAACATCCGGCCTCGGTGGCTCAGTTGGATGCGCCTTCCGACTGGAGACCAGGAGGTCGCGGTTTCAGCCCCCGCCGAGGTAGGCTACATTCTTTCATGGAGATTGATCATGAAATATTTTCTATGGTCATTATCTCTCTTCCGCTGATTCAAGATGGGCAGTTGTCAGTTTCTGGCGAAAGAATGTGCACAATACTGGTTAACCGCTTAGAGGACTAAGCCTGCCCAGTAAACGTGTGGTTAGGTAAACTGACCATGCTCGACATTGGGTTGTAAAACCTCAACACAAACTATGACAACGATGGTGTTTTCTTACAGGAAAACTCAGAATGAGAATGCAGAGGAGGAACAGGAATTGTCAGAAGTGTTCATGAAAACATTACAGTACACACAAAGATTTTCAAAGTTCAAAAACAGAGAAACAATAGCAGCTGTTAGAAGGTACAGAATTGTCACTAAATATTCCTCCTTAACCTTTGCCTTGCTGAATAAATTAAGATGCCACACCCACTTCTTATTTTCAGCCAATCAGATTACTTTATACAGGTTGTTGATAAGAATTCACATACTTAATGACAAACAGTGCAGATCCAGAGCTGGATCTACACTGTTTTCAAAGTCAGGGCATATCCGGGTCAGCAGGACTAGGATTAATAAATTATCAGCAGTATACCTCAATATTTTATAGTAAATATCCTAAAATTTTGTACACAAAGTGTCTGACAAAAATAGCATATGCAGAAAGTGCAGACCCAGATCAGACTGTTCCTGAAGGAGCAGTGTGATCAAGGTATACATTGTTTGCCATTCCATTGAGTATTTTAAGAAAGAACTACATAAAAAGTAAAATTTGGGCCAAAAAAGTATGAAATAAAGTGTTCAAAATTTTAGGACATTTACCATACCAGAGATTTTGCAGCTTACTTACAGAATACCTAGATACTATCAGTGCTTTGGTACACCAGACACTGAAATCCCTGATCAGAGTGCATTTTTTCTTGCACACCAGATAAGGAAATCTTAGATTTAACCCCTGGATAGAAATTCCAGTCTGACCCAGATTATCCTACCCAGGGTAAGATAAAAATCAGGAATTCTCACACCCCATCATTAAGATTTACGTCACTGAACGTTAACATCATTAAAGGCTACAGTAATGTCATTGCAGTATGGCGGTCATCAGCAACTGTCTGCATTAATAAAAAATTTACATTCAGAAATGAAAGGTGTGCAAGAAAAAGAATATATCATGGGTGTGAGGGTTGGATAGAAAAATCTGTCCCTCACAAAAACAGTCTGGCATCACTCAGCAAGCCTCGTGATGCCAGACAGTGATCCTTGGGACAGATTTTTCTATCTACCCTGCACAAAGGTAGATCCTTATATTCTGTGACCAGTGGTCTTGCTGCTGGCATGTTTTTGATTAACCATTCCACATGGTATACATGTAGGTCACATAGTTGCAAAAATAATTAATAAAAACAGGTCTAAATAAGAGGGGTATCAGCCGGCCTCGGTGGCTCAGTTGGATGCGCCGTCCGACTGGAGACCAGGAGGTCGCGGGTTCAACCCCCGTCGAGGTCGGCAACATTCTTTCGTGGAGATTGATCATGAAATATTTTCTACGGTCATTCTCTCCCTTCCGCTGATTCAAAAAGGGCAGTTGTCAGTTTCTGGCGAAAGAATGTGCACAATACTGGTTAACCGCTTAGAGGACTAAGCCTGCCCAGTAAATGTGTGGTTAGGTAAACTGACCGTGCTCGACATGACCCCATTGGGTAGACTGTGCCGTAAAACCTCAACACAAACAAAGAGGGGTATCAAAGTATACATATGTTTTCTAATGCTGCAGCCTCCAAAAGATTATACTATGAGCATTCCCAAGAACCACAGGATGATCAGCTCTCTGGAAAATTCCAGGGCCCAGTTGTTCAAAGCGTCATTAGCTTAACGGGCTCGTTAAGGGTCCTTTCGTTTACTGTTTTATTGGATTCAATATACAATATTCTGATATTTTTTGCTGAAAAAATGCGAGTAGCTTTTGCACTGCAAAAGCTACTCACATTTTTTCAGCAAAAAATTTCAGCATATTTGCATATCACTCGATGTAAATTTTAAAGAATCGTCAACTAACGGTGTCATTAGTTTTGAACAACTGAGCCCAGACTAGCAAGGAAAACTTATATTTTGCCTAGGTGCCTAGAATTTATTTCTCAGCAGCTCCATATTTGTCAAAAATAGACATTTTTTTATCGAAGAAAGGTTTAATAAATTGATATGTGGTATTGATACAATCATAAAATGTGGCACCTAACAGCCTGTAAACTTTCACTTACTCTCTCGTTCTTGAACTGGATAAAAAATGAAATGTTTTTTTTATACCCTGCCACACAGTAGTGGCAGGGTATTATGGTTTCACGTTGGACGTCGGTGTGTCCGGACATCTGTCTGTCCGTCAGTCAGTTGGTCTGTCCGTCCGAATTTCTTTTCCAGATGATAACTTGAGTAAACATCATTGGATTTTCACCAAACTTGGTATGTGCATTGATATGTGAAGATATGGTTTGGGATTGGAAATGGGCAAATTTTGTCAAATTTTGACGGTTATCTGCCCTAGACATGCCCATATTTTCGTTTTCGGAAAATAACTTGTGTAAATGTCAAGGGATTTTAACCAAATTTGGTGCATGCATTGATATTAAGGAGATCTGATGTGGGATTGCTAATGGGCAAATTTCGTCAATATTTGACAAGAGTTATCTGCCCACAACACGATGATGGCGGGGTATTGTAGTTTAGCAGTTTTATTTATCAAATCTCTGAATTAATGTTGCCAACATTAACTGAGATACGATAAAAAATCATTTCATTTTTGATCCAGTTGACTAACTGAAATTTTACAGGCTGTCAGATGCCACATTTTATGATCATATTAATACCATATATCAAATTATTAAACCATTCTTGGGTAAAAGAATGTCTACTTTTGAGTAATATGGAACCTTTAAAAATTTGAAATTGTGCAAATTTTCTCAAAGTAATTACTGATAGGGTCTTAGAATAATTTTACAACTTAGGCTGGAAATTGTAGAAATGCTATAAAGACGTCAGTTTTAAATAGACAATATCTATAAATATAGAAAAAGGAAAATATTTTTTTTTTTTTTTTTTTTGAAAAGAATTTACCTTAACTCATTTTTCAAAGTCTTAACCCTTAAAACATCAAGAAAACCTGCATCTGAAAATGTCGTCTGCTGAATATTCTTGCAATATTTTCAAACCTATTTTTGCATCCCGTCAGACAGTGTGGATCCAGATCAGACTGCTCCTAGAGGAGCAGTCTGATCTGGATCTACACTATTTGCAAAAATGACTTTTAAAATCACAAGCAGATGACAAAGCAGATGACAGTTGTTGTGATTGGCAATATAAGGGTTTATGTGTACCCATATTATAAGTTTTCACGAAGAAATGAGGAAAATATGAAAAATTTAAGTTAACATAAAACAGATAAGGCACCTTTTTCACTTGACAAATACTGATATTTTCTTATATTTACACGTAAACATACTTTGTGGGTACTAGATAGAGAACTAAAGTGGCTAAAGATGCTTATCATCATGTGGATAGCCCTTTTTTTCTTGGAGCAATTTCTCAGTCTATACATCCAACAAGTATGGTGAGGGTTTTCGTTTGCCCCTTTTTGGCTAGCCTGTAGACTGTAGAAGGCACATGAGATCAGTGAAGACTGGTCAGACTGCGTAGATGAGCATGCTGATCTGAGTCAACACTGGTCATACACATTGTAGGTTTATTTGTGCGCTGGCTCGTATGTTTTCCTGTAGGGATAAGTAAGACATGTTTTAGCGTATCTTTATACATGTATAAGAGGGAGTATTGGGTTAAATGTTTTTCCTTATATCTCTAAGATTGTGGGTACTCATTAGAAGCGCCTTGCTGAGATGCTTCTGCATGTAAAAAGCAATTAAAACATGTTTTATGGAGAAATAAAAAAAGTATCCTAGTTCCAGATAAGAGGTTTGTTTGTGTTGAGGTTTTACGGCCCAGTCAACCCAATAGGGTAGTGTCGAGTGCGGTCAGTTTACCTAACCACACTTTTACTGGGCAGGCTTAGTCCTCTAAGCGGTTAACTAGTACTGTGCACATTCTTTCACCAGAAACTGACAACTGCCCTTCTTGAATCAGCAGAAGGAAGAGAATAACCGTAGAAAATATTTCATGATCAAATCTCCTCGAAAGAATGTTGCCGACCCGGCGGGGTCAAACCTGCAACCATCTGATCACCAGTCCAGATAAAAGGTGGTAACCACATAAGATTTTTCTCATGGAAACATGTTGTGGGTACTCATTAGAAGCACGTCACAACATATGTTTTCATGAAAGAATAAGAAAAAATATCAGTATTTTTTTTTTTGGTGAGAAAAGGGCCTTATCTGGGACTATGATTATCAGTATTTTTGGGTGTAAAAAGCACCTTGTCTTGAGCTGTGGTATCAGGATACCCTCTTAATATGAGGTATGCCTTCAGGGTAAAAAGTGTAATTATTGTTTATATATTTTGTAACAAGTTTTAATTTGTTTGTGTACAATTTATTTCAGTCTCCTGATGCAGAAGAAGCTACACAAGTTTGAGTTGGCAGCATTAGCCAACCTTTGTCCAGATAATGCTGAAGAGGCCAAATCTCTCATACCAAGGTTAGTTCAAATACACAAGAACCTTCTTATAATGGGGTACATATCATAGCTTCAGATACAGAACTTTTTTCAGATGAAAAGTATTGATATTTTTCTTATTTCTCCATGAAATATAGTTTGTGGGTTTTTCTTATTTCTCCATGAAATATAGGTTGTGTGTTTTCATTAGCAGCACCTTCCAGCGGCACTTCCAATGAGAACCCACAACTCATTTCATGCAGAAATTGTCCTAAAGATTGAGTAAACCTGTATGATTATCTGTTGATGCCGGGCTTAAAACACCAAATCATTACCCTTTACTTTTTGACGTGTTGAAAACTGTTGGATTATAGACCCTGATCAGCAGATGTGTTTTGTAGTGTCTGATATGGGCCTGAATTGTTTGCTCAGGTAAGTCTGTCTAAATGGGTAATATAAATAGGGTAACATTCAAGAGATAGATACAAAAGTTTATGAGTACCAGATACTGAAATGTTTATTGGTGGCATTAGCTAGCCATTGTTTAGAAAAGAGACTTGTTATTATAGCAAGTTAAAGGTTTGGGTTTTCATAGCCTGGCAGTTGTAAGGTCACATTGCTCCAGATAAGGCTCTTGTTTCAGCCAAAATGTATTGATATACGGTATTCGACCTAACTGCCGCTTATGCTCTGATAAGCGCACAGTAAAGCAGTTAAGTAGCCTTTAGATTACAGTCAGTGCACTTCGATCTACTTCTTTATAAAAACATATCTTGTAAGAACTCATTTGAATTGCCTCAACAAGTTGAGGCAGTTCAAACGAGTACCCATAATATGTTTTTTATGAAGAAAATCAGAAAATAATATTGTAAAAGCATCGTTTAATATGCTCCTCATTGTCCTCTGCTGATCTTTCTTTAAAGAGTGCCCTTATAAGGTTGATATTTTACTACAAGTTTGTTCAGTAATTTGAAAAATCTAAGTGCACGGTGCAGTAATTAGGACAAATACAGTAGATGCATTTCTTATTTCTCATCAAGTTTTGTGGGTTCTCATTAGAAGTGCCTCACAACAAATGTTCTTAATGGAATAATAAGAAAAAATACTATTTTGTTAGCCATGCTTATTTGGGGCTAAGGGTCAGTGTGGTTAGAGTATCTTGGGCACAGCAGATAAAAGGAATGGCCTAATCCTCTCCTTTGGCCACATTGAACCTTTCCATGAAGTATACTCATTCATTGCTTGATGAGCACAGACATTTCAGTCTGAGGTATAACATCTGTTTCTCTTCATTGAGGCCTTGTTTTATATGTTTCAGTTTGGAAGGAAGATTTGAAGATGATGAGTTGCAACAAATTCTTGATGACATTCACACAAAGAGGAGTTTTCAGTATTGAGAGAACACAAGAACAGACTGTGTAGAGTGGATTTTTTTTATCCTAGTCATGCTGAACCCGGATATGTCCTGTGCAAACAGTGTAGATCCAGATCAATTGGCTGGATATACATTGTTTATCATTAAGTATGTGATTTGTATCAACAATGAGGATCAAGTAATCTGATTGGCTGACAGTCAGAAATGGGCGTGGCATTGTAATTTATTCAGCATGGCTAGGGTTAAGAACAGACAATGTACAATGGAATCTTAAAGAGAAGGGAGGGCTTATGATAAGCAGTTTGTGTTTGGAAATATAACTGTTTGAAATTCTTCAGTTCGTCATAGAGGCATGTTTTCAGATTGTATAAGAATGGTTTCACTGAGATAATTCTGCTATGATTCTGTAACATGTTTTCATAGAGAAATAGCTTACAACCAAATTTCATGTTTATCTAAGTCTTGGAGGTGACTTCATTTTAACAAAGGGTAGGCTGCACCAAGCAGAAGGAGTCTGGCACTGTCAGATCTTTGAGTGTATTCCATAGAGCTCCAGATAAGGAACCTGTTCAGAAGATAATTTATTTTAGTGATTTATGATTCAGTTCTGTGATTTGAGACCAAAACACATGGGCCAATTCCAGTGAATATCCACAAGACTTGGCCAAGTATTCTTATAATTGTTTTCATCCTTTAAATCTGAATGGTCAAATATTTTGTTGACTTAACTGTGGCTGCTTATCCAGGCTGCACATTTCTGCGTCAAGCATGTCTAGGTTTCAGTGTAAGTTGAATGAAGTTTTTATTATGATTCAACCTGTACAAATATTTTCACTGTTAAAGTTTTTTTTTTTTTCTTTTACTGGAATGTATACACCTCCAAGGGAAATAACTCTGAGATGGTAATATTTGCAGCCAGTCTCAGTAGCAGGGGTGGGGTCAGGGGCTACTCCTAAAGGGAAGTGTTTTGCTCACAAAGTGGAGAGAAGCCCCCATGTTTGAGCTGAATCAGAATGATCATGTAGAAGTATGTACAACTGAATACAGGTGTTATAAAGAGGTTGTGGTGTAATTTGTTTTATGATGTGATGGCTGATCAGAGGATTACCAGATGAATCTGATCCAGGTCTACACTGTTTGCTTCTCATCCTGGAAAATTTTAGACACAGCAGAATGTACTGTAATGGACCTCATCAAATTTTAAGATCAAGTTTGGTAAGGAGTTTTAGGTGCCTGAATGCTTTACCCATTTTCATCTTTAGACACCCAAGGCTGATTGGTAAATGGTGCAGGCCCAGATCAGATGCCACAAAATGTGGCATCTGGTCAGGGTGTACACTGTTTGTGTCAACTAAATGTACAGGAATTTCTATAAAACATAGTTGTAATAAAAACTAACCAGACACCCTGCTACTGGAAATAGATCGGTCCAAAGAGTAGTGGTAGAAGAGTCCACTCAAAGTAAATGGGTTAAGGGAACTGGTGCTACATTGATGGACATGTTCACATGTACAGACACAGTTTTAATTTTTGTTTTATTTACTGTCCATACAACATTACATGGCTAATAACAAGTAGTGTTATTTCCCTTAGTATTTGTACATGTTGGCCTGGTCAGATGCTTCAGAATGTGTATTAGGTGTCTAAACTCATTACCACTCATTCAGGGGTTATGACACATCAGCAGGTAAGAAAATGGACTTGTTCAACTTTTAGGACAAGTGTAGTAATGAGGTAGGGGGCCTCAGTATTTAGGCTAAGGTAAATGTGCTAAAATCCTAACACTTTATTCATTACTTTTTTGGCCTAAAGTTTGTTTTTTAAACAGTTGTTTCTTAAAATACTTTGTAGAAAATACTTTGTAGAATGGCAAACAGTGTAGACCCTGATCAGACTGCTCCTGAAGGAGCAGTCTGATCTGTGTCTACATTGTTTGCATATGCCATTTTGTGAGAAACTTTGGTGGACAAATTTTTAGGACATTTACCATGAATGCATACTTGAATTCTGTGCATATTGGTGAGGACGATTTTTTTTCCTTGCAGTTGCAGTTGTAGTAGGCTGTTTGTGTCTTAGAGAAAGACAGTTTTAGGTTCTGAAATGTTGTATGTCATACATGTATATCAGTGGTCTTAATCCTTAAAGGGCCAGTCACAACAGCAGCATATGGCATCTTGAAGTATCTTTTAGGGAGAAAATAAGGCTTAGCATTTCATGTGAATCACCTGTTGTAAGTTTGCATGACACTTTAAGGGTTAAAAGAATGTTTTAACCCATTTATGCCTAGCGTCTCATAAAAGGGACATTTGTAAGCTTTGCAGACCCAGATCAGATGCTATAGAATGCAGCGTCTAATCAGGGTCCACACTGTTTGCATTTAGGAAAGGAATTTCTACGAAACCTGGTAACAGTGAAACTAACCAGCACTCCTAATGTTGAAATGAACCACTCCAAAGAGTTGAGGTAGAAGAGTCCTCTCGGCATAAATGGGTTAGAAGAACAGAACAGGCTGAATATCTAATCTGCATGGATGTGCAATAAAAGTTGGGCGGAAGATTTGTTTGTTTTCATCTTCTACATATAAAGTCCACTTTAGTTCTATGTATCATGTTGTTTAACCCATTTCAGAATGGAGACCCTCAAAGGGTAATTGGCAAACACTGGATCTGGTAACATTTTTTTATGCTCCCCAAAGGGAGAGCAGAAAGTTGCCCCTTTCTGTCTGACCGTCCATCTGTCCTTCACACTTTTGTCAAAAGCTTGTCAGGAGCATATCTCTGAAAGTATTAGAGATAATTTAATGAAACATGATACACTGATAGAGGGTAGTGAGGGGAATTTCAGAATGCAAGAACCATAACCCTGTCACCAGTATTTACTTCACTTCTTACTTTTTGCAGTAAAAAGCTTGTCCGGAGCATATCTCTGAAAGTATAGAAGGGAAGTAAATGACACTTGATACATTGATAGACGTCCATCAGAGGAGGAGCAGAGTGCAAGAACCGTAACTCTATCACAAATAATTTCAGAGTTATTTCCTTTTCTAATTTTTGCAATAGTAAGCTTGTCCGGAGCATATCTCTAAAAGTATTGAAGATAAATAAATGAAACTTGATACAGTGATAGAGGGCTATGAAGGGAAAAGCAGAATGCAAGAACCATAACCCTGTCACCAGAATTTAGGGAGTTACTTCCCTTCTTATTTTTTGCAATAGCTTGTCTGGAGCATATCTCTGAAAGTATAGAAGGGAATTAAATGAAACTTGATACATTTATAGATGGCCATCAGAGGAAGTGCAGAGTGCAGGCAAAGGTGCCTGAGTGTCCGTCTGTCCGGCCAACTGTCCGTCTGGAGTTATCTCCCTTATACTCTGGATGCATGCCTTATTTTTATTTTTTTCATGATTTTTACATTGTTGAAAATCACTTACTAAGAAACACAAAACTGTGTTTCTTAATCTTATGGTTTAAGAGTTGCAGGCCTTGCAGGGAAAGAGCCTTACATTTCTCCTTATTTTTGCATTCTTTGTTGAAAATCATTTACTGGGGAACACAAAACTAAATTCCTTAGTCTTATGGTTTAAGAGTTACAGGCCTTGCAGGCAAAGGGCCCTATATTTCTCATTATTTTTTGATTCATTGTTGAAAATCACTAGAGAACACAAAATTGAGTTTCTTAGTCTCATGGTTTAAGAGTTACTGACCTTGCAGACAAAGGGTCCTATATTGGGCATCTGTGTACTGTGGACACATTTCTAGTTTTTTTTGTTTGTTTTTTTTTTTTTTAATTTTTTTTGTACATTTTACAGGCTTTCAAATGGATCTCTAGTTGATTTGTCATTAAGCCTTCTGATGCCCAGGCCACCAGTACCTACAGCACTTTGATTGCAATAATAGTATATCTCTTAAAATATTTTACTCTGTCACTAACATAATCCTACCACTACTGCGCATTATCGGGGAGATTCTCTTGCTGTATAGGTTGACCATGCAATACACAAATGTATTTCCTGCGTTCATTCTCTCTCTTCCGCTGATTCAGAATGAGCTATAGTGGTCACTTTTTGTCCGTCGACCGTCCGTCTTTCCGGTTTTCCGTCTGTTAACACTTTTCAAACGACTTCTCCTCTGAAGCTGCTTAGCCAATTTTGCTCAAATTTAATATGGAGCCTCCTTAGGTCGGGGGAACGAAAAACTGTTAGAATGATCGCGGTTCGTTGATTAAGATGGCCGCAATACCCATGTATGGTAAAAAAGAAAACAAAAACAAAAACTTCAAAATCTTCTTCTCCAGAACCGATGAGGTCTTAGGGCTGAATTTTTGCGCAAATCAATAGGGAAGGGAGGTCTACCAAAGTTGCTAAAATGATGATCGTACGTTGACGTTTGACCTTTTTACGGCAAGGTCAAGTTTGCTTCCCTATGCATATGTATGGGCCACATATTTGTATGAAAAAAAGGTGGGAATTTCAAACATATTGTTAAAATTTCCTGGGGAACCTCCTTTGGGCAGGGCAACGAAAGATTGCTAAAATGATTGCGGTCCGTTGACCAATATGGCCGACATGCCCATATATGGTGAAAACCTTTAAAAATCTCACCATGAACCAAGTAAGCCTTGCAGCTTAATCTTTGTACAAATTATCGGGGACGGGAGGTCAACCAAAATTGCTAAACTGATGGTCCTACGTTGACGTTTGACCTTTTTACAACCAAGGTCAAATTTGCTTCCTCATACATTTGTATGGACCCTATTAAAATGTTGAGAATTCATATTCTGGACATCTCTAAAGACTATGATCCATCTGAGTTAAAACTTGATGAGGAGCATCGGGGTGCCTAGTAGACACAAAATAGCTAAAATTGAGCCGATCGAAAATCCCAGATGGCCGCCACAGCCACCATCTTGAAAATCAATTTTCGACAGCTCTTCCTAAAGCTTTGGTCGATTTGAGCCGAAACTTTCACTGTAGCGACAAGACGACTTCTGGATCAAATTGAGTTAAAATCATGCCGAGTTGGCCAAAATCTGTTTTGGGCGTCTTCTCGCAAATCACAAGGTGAATTAATTTGAAACTTACGATGTAGCAACAGGTTGACGTTTAGAGGAAAAAAAAATAACTAAAATTATGCCACTTGGAAATCCAAAATGGCTGCCATAGCCGCCATCTTGAAAGCCAATTTTCGACTTCTCCTCTGAAACCGTTGGGTGATTTCAGTTGAAACTTACACTCTAGCAGCAAGATACCTCTACACTGTAGTAGCAAGATACCTCTAGATCTAACAAGTTCAAATTGTGCTGATCAGAAATCCAAGATGGCTGCCACAGTGGCCATCTTGAAAGTCTGTTTTCCACATCTGCTCGCAAACCACTGTGCAAATAAAGTCAAAACTAATGATGGCGCTAAAGGCCCGACCAGTAAATTTAAAAATAGCTAAAATTATGTTGATTGGAAAACCAAAATGGCCACCACAGCTGTCATCTTGATGATCGATTTTTTTATGTCTGCTCCTGAACCATTTGGAGATTTGAGTTGAAACTTAACATTATAGCAACAGAATGACTTGTAGATCAAATGTTTAGACTATTTTAACACTACGTCATTCGATAAAATCATTCGGAATCTCTCGGTCGTTAACGAAGAGTATTTTCTAGCCTCGTTCTGGTAGTGGTTGGCAGAAAGTTGCTGTTTACTTTTATCGGACAGTGAAACAGCCGGTGTTTTTTCCAGAAAAATAAAGAATAATAAAGCAGCTTTCATTCGTCAAAATATCAGAAGAGATTCTCATCGACCGATCATTTAAATGGCATAACTACAAATATTAACTCATTAACTAGGTAAAACGAGGCGTTAAAATGATCACCAAAAAGCAATATTACGGTTGCGCGCATGCCTGCTGATACCGGAAAAATATCATTGAAACCGTTGTATTTTTCTTAGGAAAAGTAGTCAGATTGCTTCTTGAAGCTGTAGTTTTTAAACACAAGATGAAATTTTAAGAGAGATTATTAACCAAAAGAAATATATTATCCAGGTAAAATTTGGCTTGAATCAATTAGTGGAACGCAAACCACAATTATTGGTCACGCGGCGTAATATTGTAATAACGTGGTCGGTAGCACGGATGAAAACAATAGCATTAAAAAGGTCTATATAAAATTTTGCCGATCAGAAATCCAAGATGGCCGCCACAGCCACCATCTTGAAAACCAATTTTTGACTTATCCTCCTGAACCATTGGGCGATTTTAGTTGAAACTTACATTGTAGCACGGGGTGGTTGGGTGAGACAAAGGTCTCCTGTAGCTTACGTCACCGGGGCGTCCAACTGAGATTGGCTTACAGCTTGGCGAGGCTTGCTATCCTTGCAGCAATTAAGGGTAGAGGGGGAATATTTTTATTTCCTCTGTTTCTTCAATCATTCATTTTCTTTTTTCTCCCCTGTCCCTCTCTTTCATCTCCTCTACTGTCTCTTGTATTTATCTTCACCACCTTTCTCAATCAGACGACACAAAGGCCAAGTTCATCTGAAACACACGAGTAAACTCTAGAACTATTTTTAGAACTTGATACAGATGCGCACGCATCGATTCAGCAAAACGACGAATCTTCAATCCAATACTCCACAATATGGCGGCCTCCAGTGAAATGCTTGGGTTAGTGACTTTGACAGAACTTTTGAACGAAGAAGGCGATTTCATACAGAAACATATTGCAAAATTTGTAGTTACTGCTTGTGCGCTGCAAATATATAAAGTGCAAACTAAAATAAACTATTTTTCTCGCTCTTTTGCTTACCTGTTGTTCTTTTCACCACCACCAGCCGCCATCTTGACACTCGATTAACCCGGCGTGAAAGCAGGGTTCGATTGGAGTTAATGTCAAAGGTGAAGTGACGTAATTCGAGTAAGAACTCTGAGCGTTTTGCTGTAAACCGCGTTCATCGAATCGACTCTAGAGTTTCAGCTGAACTCGCCCAAAATGACCCACATGGGTTGACGTGTCGTTAAACATGTTAAACCCCAACACAGTCGATCAATATACTGTAGCAGCAGGATGTCCTCTAGATCGGAAATAGCTAAATTTGTGCCGACTGGAAGTCCAAGATGGCCACCACAGCCGCCATCCTGTTTTTAAATGTCTTCTTCTCTGAAGCCGCTTGAGTCCCCCGCCGGTGTCGGCAACATTCTTTTGTAGCGATTGATCATGAAATATTTTCTACGATCATTCTCTCCCTTCCATTGATTCAAGAAAGGCAGTTGTCAGTTTCTGGCGAAAAGAATATGCACAAAACTGGTTGACCATTCAGAGGACAAAGTCTACACAGTAAAAGTGTGGTTACGTAAACTGACTGCATCCAACCTGACCCCACTAGGTTGACTGGGCTATAAAACCTCAACACAAACAAAGAAACCCGCTTGAGCAATTTTCACCAAATTTCACATGGGGCTTTCTGGCGAAAGATTATTGACAATTTGTTCGAATGGTTCGCCGCCATTGAAAAGATGGTTGTAAAGCCTATATATGGTAAAAGTACATACATTACGAAAACACGCCTATTCAAATATACTGAAAATTTTACCACCAAAAAATGAAAATTTTCAGATAAAAAAAATCCTATATTTTACACATTTCTGCTCAAAATATAGATTGTGGGTACTCGTTAGAACCGCCTCGACGAGGCGGTTCTAACGAGTACCAACAATCTATGTTTTGAGCTGAAATAAGAAAAATAATGTAAACCCCTGTAAACCCCAGTTTTACTATATAAAAGTGGGGTTTAAGGGGGTCAAAATTATATAGGCATGTTTTCGTGATGAAACATCTCCAGAACAAAGCTTTGAGGTTGAATCCTGGTATATAGCATTGGGGACTCGAGGCCTACTAGCTGTCTTCAAGTGAAAATCGCAGGATGACCGTTGGCCTTTTTACGGCAAGGTCAAATTTGAGCCCCTATGCATTTGTATGGGGGAAATACTGAAATATCATTTTCTCAAAATGTATAAAACAATGGCTGAAACTTTATGTTTTAAGTAGTTGAATATTTTAGTTACAATCAAAATTTTGTCCCGTGGGAATTATCTGCCCTCGCGCGTCGGCTAAGTACATAAAATTCTCTGAAACCGCATGATCAATATTCACCAGATTTCACATTGGGCCTTCTGTCGAAAGCTAATGGCAGTTTCTCCAATGGTTCCGCGCCACTGAACAAGATGGCTGCCATGCCCATATAATTATGATAAAAAGATTAAAATTATGGTAAAACGAATTAAAATATTATTTTTTAGAACCAAGGAAGCTTTGTCGCTGAATCTTGGTATTTAACATCGGGGACTCAAGGTCTACTAAGTTTGTTCAAATGATGGCAGAAGGTTGACCTTAGCCCTTTCTACAGCAAGGTAAAAATTGTGCCCCATGCATTTGCATGGGGAAAGTGTTGAAATGTCATTTTCTCAAAATGTATTAAAGACTAATGATTGAAACTTACCAGGCATGATAAAATTATTAAAACTTTTTAGTTACAATTAAAGTTTGTCCCCTTTGGGTTATCTGCGCTTGCCCCTTGGCTATATACGTGTATAAAATTGTGTAAATTTTAAATGTTTCTCTGAAAGCGCTTGAGCAATTTTCATCAGAAATTTACTTGGGGCCGTCTGTCGAAAGTGTATTGATAATTGATTCGAGTGGTTCGCCCGTATATTGTAAAAACACTTACATATCTTCTCCAGAATCAAGAAAGCTTTTAGGCTGAATCTTGGTGTATTGCATCGGGGACTCTTAGGTCTACCAATTTTATTCAAATGATGGTAGCCGATTGACCTTTGACCTTTTTACGGCAAGGTCAGATTTGTATGGGGAAAATCTTGAAAAATCATTGTTCAATGGGTAATAAAGACTAATGGCTGAAGCTTACAATGAAAGATTAAAGTAGTAAGAATTTTTAATTACTGTCAGAAATTTTGGGGTTATCTGCCCTTGCCCTTGGGCTATGCACATGTATAAAATTGTGTAACTTTTAAATGCCTTCTTCTCTGAAACAGCTTGAACAGTTTTCACTAGATTTCTCATGGGGCCTGTCGAAATGATGTTGACAATTTGTTCAGATGGTTCTGTTCCACTGAACAAGATGGCTGCCATGCCCATGTATGGTAAACACTTAAAAATCTTCTGCTCCAGAACAAAGGAAGCTATTAGGCTGAATCTTGGTATACAGCACCAGGGACTCAAAGTCTAATAAGTTTATAGAAATGATGCTATTAGGATGACCTTTGACCTTTTTATGGTATGGTCAAATTTTGTGTCCTAGTTGCTGTGGCAATACAGGAAAAAGTTGCATGGTATTTGCAGATATGAAGTAGATGTTTTTATCTGATGAGCAAATCGTGGCCCCTGGGCCTCTTGCTTTTTCTCGAGCAGTGAAACAAACATGCTTATGTCTACTCAAACCATATTTACCCTTACTCTTGGGACAGACAGGTGTGAGTACACAGTGTAGACCCAGATCAGATGCATTTTATCATTCCCCTATCACTCATTACGAAAACACGCCTATTCAAATATACTGAAAATTTGACAACCAAAAAATGAAAATTTTCAGATAAAAAACTCTTATATTTTTTAAATTTCTGCTCAAAACATAGATTATGGGTACTCGTTCGAACCGTCTCGACGAGGCGGTACGAACGAGTACCCACAATCTATGTTTTTGAGCAGAAATAAGAAAATAATGTATACCCCTGTAAACCCCATTTTTACTATATAAAAGAGGGGTTTAAGGGGGTCAAAATTATATAGGCGTGTTTTCGTGATGTTACGAAAGGCAACAAAATCCTTAAGAAAATTCAGTGTACTGTCAAAATTTCATTGTCACACTTCTGAGAAAGGAATCTCCTTTGGAGCATAACCTTTCCTTTTAGAGTAGACCCAGTTTTCAGAACGGACTTGGTGTGCAGGAAAGCTAATAGGATGTCTCAAAAGTTATCTCTCTTGTGAAAAAAAATTACCGAAAATCGACCAAATTTATTTAGTCCCCTTACAGCGGTTGCCCAGCCGAGCTCCACAGCGCGGTCGATGGCGTCTCTAACGACAGATCCAGGGGTTGTATTTGATACCCAGCTTGGCCACATACGTGCAGAGATGCTGTCGATTAAAGAAGAGCCATTCCTCCAGTGAGTGGAAGTGCAATATTGCCTCATAGCAGTTACATATGTATCTTTTAAGTACCTAATACAGTATAACCTCAATGGCTCGAACACGGATGGCTCGTTTATCGTGGATGATTCGAACTCTGTTTTCAGTCCCCACAAAATTCTTTCAGTAGCTCAAGAAAACAAATATTTAATGATTTTTTCTTATTTTATCATGGAATTGTATGCTGTGTGTACTCATTAGAATCGCCTCATCGAGGCGATTCTAATGAGTACACGCAACACACAATCATTGTGTAAAAAATCGAAAAGATTTCCCTAAATTATCGCTATTCGCTTTCTGAACTGGTGCCATGATTAACCCTCAGTGGCTAGAACTACCCATGTCTCGAACGAATTTCCATGGTCCCAAAGATGTTCGAGCCATTGAGGTTCGACTGTACATATGCAATTGCTATGAGGCAATATAAGTTCCCCATAATACCGATTGTATACGTTCCCCTTAAAGATAAATGACCCAGTGCACGACAAAACCTACAATAAGACCTGTGTGACCAGCAAAGACTCGGATCAGCCTATACATCCAACCAGTATGGCAAGAGCTCGTTTATCCCGCTTTGGATATCCCGGAGGCTGTAGAAGGCACATGCGATCAGCGAAGACTCTGATCAGACTGCGCGGATACGCAGGCTGATCTGAGTCTCCGCTGGTCGCGCAAGCCTTAGCGTAGGTTAAGAGGTTTGTAAAGATTAATAGCACTTCCAGCCACAATTTAAAAAAAAGTTTACATAACTACGAAGCTAATGAAAGTCATTTACGTTTGAGCCTCTACGTTAGAAAAAACGTAACTTCTGACATGTGCGCCCAACGAAAACCCAAAGCTGCCTACGCATCCGCGCAGTCTGATTAGAGTCTTCGTTGTTCGAATGAAGAAACTTTACACCCTAGGCTATCCAACATGCACCTAGTGAAAGTTCTGATGAAACTGCGCTATGCGCAGGCAGATCTGAATCTTCGCTGGGCGCACATGTCCGAAGGTACTGCGTTGGATGTTAAGACTCATTTGTACATTGGAATTGAATGTTTTTGTTTTTTGTTAAAACGCACAGATTATAATGATAATAATTTTAGTGTTTCATGAAAGAGCATCAATGAACGGAAGAGATAACCGGTTTATTTTTCTTAATGAGACTTTGAGTACGTGATATTTTTACAAGTACAAGTAAATTTAAGTACAAGTAAATTTAACCTTTACCACTATATAGGCTAATTCGGCGGACGTCAAATTGGTGATAATTTTCTTATTTTTCCCAGAGAATATGCTTTGACATGGAGACAATGTGAATGAAATGTCGAATCAAGAAAGATTTCAAAATGTCATATGTCATCTGCTAAAATTTTTACCGAGAGCGCTTAGCGTTAATGGAATACTAACTCAAGTGCTAAACTGCCTTTCATTATTAATCTTTACCACGAAGAATGGGGGAAAATAACAAGAGGAAGAAGAAAAAAAAAAAAAAAGACTGTCATCAATGTTTTCTGGATCGATCAAGGTCAGTCGAAGAATATAAGCAAGACGACCCATATACAAGTGTAAGACAATGTTCTGAAAGCTTTGACGGGAAAAGTACATTTTCATTACCAGGAAATACCAAAATTCTTACCAGTCACGCACGTCCTTTGGACCGCGTCAAGCGAAAAAGTGCATTCGAACATGCGCAGAAATGTACGGATTCAGATCATCCTGCACATGCGCATAGTCCCATCTGTGTATTCGTTCTCCATTGAAACATTTAATAGCGTCCCATTACGAAAACACGCCTATTCCAGTAGACTGAAAATTTTACCACCAAAAAATGAAAATTTTCAGATAAAAAATTCTGATATTTTTCATATTTCTTCTCAAAACATAGATTGTGGGTACTCGTTAGAACCGCCCAACTCAGCGAGGCGGTTCTAACGAGTACCCACAATCTATGTTTTTGAGCAGAAATAATAAAAATAATGTATACCCCTGCAAACCCCAGTTTTACTATATAAAAGTGGGGTTTAAAGGGGTCAAAATTATATAGGTATGTTTTCGGGGTGAATGATTCTATTTGCGAATAGTAATGGCCCTGGTCAGACTTAACGGATGCGCAGGTTGAGCAGGGCCTTCGCTGTTCGCATAACCCGAAGACGTTTTCGCATGGAGAGGCCAATTTGAACTAGAATGAAACACTAATGCGAATTAAGTCATACACTAATGGACGGTATTAAAGCCAAGAAACATTGAACAAATTAGGGACATGCAATGGCTAATGTACTTTCTGACATATGCGCCAATAACTCTAATTAGTCTGCGCTTCAGCGCATTCTGATCAGTCTTCGTTGTCCTCATTGAGGGGTGGTTGGATGAGGCAAAGGGGTCGTGTATTATACGTCACCGGGGCGTCCAACTGATATTGGCTTACATTTGGGCAAGGCCTGCTATTCTTGCAGCAGGTAAAGGCAGAGGGGGGTGTTTTTGTTCCTTCTGTTTCTCCACTTTCATTCATTTTCCTTTCTATCCTGTCCCTCTCTTTAATCTCCTCTACATTGTACTATCTCTTCTATCTCTCTTCTCCCTTTCTCTAGGAGACGACACAAAATGACCCACAAGGGTTTACTTGCCGTTAAACCCCAACTCAATCGTTGTCCGCATGAAGAAATCTTGCATCCTAACCTATCCAAAATGCGCTCAGTGAAGATTCTGATCAGATTGTGATAACCCCGTCCGTCCGTCCGTACTTCCGTCTGTAATGTCACACCATTGCTCCTAGACCATTTAAAGTAGAATCTCGAAACTTTCACAGGCGATAGCCCTATGGATGAGGACTGGAGGAACTCATTGGGAATTTTGATGTGACCCCTGGGACCAGGGCCAGGGGGTGGGGGGTGTAGCCCCGAAGGGTCCAAACTCCGCTTTGTACAAACATAGTCATGTTGCAAGAGTAGAATAAGGTGGTGCAAAACTTTTGCCCCGGTGGCATGTCTGGGGGTCACTAGAGGTCAAAAGTAGGATTTTGGGTCCATTTTTTTTGATTGTCACCCAAATCCTCTTTTTTTTATTTTAGCTAGAACCTTGAAACTGTCATAGGTAATAGCCCTATGGATGAGGACTGGAGGAACGCATTTGGAATTTTGATGTACATGGAGATATGCGATGGCGCTGGCGTGGGGATATGCGATGGCGCGCCATCGACTTCCTCTAGTTTATTCATACGACAGTAAAGGAAATATCGCCTTGATTCGGAAATTAGTTTAACTTATTTATGCCCAGTGGAATATTATACCTTAACTCTTTTCATCAGTCCATTTCTAATAAAAAGGGGTGTCTGCTTATTTTTTTATACCATGTTTTAGATAAATTCCTGAACTTTATGCAAACAGTGTAGAGGCTGATCCGACGCCGCGTTCTGTGGCGTCTGATGTGGGTCTGCACTGTGTGCCAATTACCTTGTCGGGGGCCTCCAGACAGACTAAAATGGATTAATTTACATAATTCGAAAGTTTTGAGCACGTATTGTGTATATGAGGAATGTATACATGTTATTAGCAATTACTATATACTAGGCCACAGCGTACACTAGTAGTGTTCTGTAACGTAAAAAAGTAAATATGACGTCCTTATTTAATGAAGAAATTCAGGAAGTGCCACAAAGCACGCACTCTATCTCTCCGATATCGAGAGTAACGAACAGTTAGTCAGCCACACGGCCAGAGCATACATTATAACTAAACGAACGACCAGTCAAGTGGCCAGCTCCCTCTGCCCAAAAGTGAGATAATCATAAAGCTGGATAAGACAGAGCAAACACAAGAACAAGGCATCTAAGAGGATAAAAAAGTAATTACACAGACAGGCCAGTAAGCTGAACAACTGAAAAGCGACAAGCCACGTCTTCTTAAAATGAGGCGATCACAAATCTTGATAAAAGACAGAACAAACACAAGAACTAGACACAAAACAGGATGGAATAAAAATAACTCCGAAGGCACGCCATTAGACTGAAGAACTAGAAAGTGACAAGCTACGTCTTTTCAAAATGAGGCGATTACAAACCATGATAAAAGAGAACCAAATGCAAGAACAAGGCATTAAACAGGATGGAACCAAAATAACTCAAAAGGCAGGCCATTAAGCTGAAAAACTAGAAAGCGACAAGCTACATCTTTTCAAAATGATGCAATCACAAACCATGATAAGAGATCAAGCACAAGAACAAGACATTTACAGATAGGTCAGAGATAAACTTGACACCCTCGTGCAACCCAGTTGCACTTGTAGTGCACAACGACAGCACTAACTTTGAGCAATGAAGTGCAACTCATGCTCAAACCCTAGTGCACTTGAAGCTCAATCTTGATATCTAGTGCACTTGATGTTCATAGTGAACTTTGGATTCAGCTTAACACATGTACCTGGAAAGTAGTCTTATTCATTGGAAAAGAATACTGACTGAAGAAAATAAGACTTTCTATAAATATTTTTCTTTCTTTTCAACAGTCAATATTTCTTTAAGACAATTGCCGTCTTTTTTTCTTTCTTATTAAGATTCTTTCTTTCTTATTTATTTTTCATTTTTACCTCCTTTTTTTTCTTTTTTTGAAAAGTTATGACTTGATAATAATTGTCTTATAGGAAAAAAGTTCTTTTTTTCTCTTTTCATTTTTATTGATCATCTATAATCTATTTTGGGGCGGGGAAACGAAAAAATGTATTTTTGTTTGGCTTTTTTAATAAAAGGAAGGAATTTAATGTTCTTATTCTTTTTTTTATCCCAAACTGGCACCTAGAATCCTAAAACGCATATGTCATATTATTTCTATCTGTCAAATAATATCTTTTCGGACTCCCGTGGCCTAATGGGAAAGAACGCTGACATTTAATCATTCGGTCTCTCACTGCTGTAGGTACAAGTCTCGCTCGGGCAACATGTGAGACGCCAAGTTCTGCAACGGAAGGTCAGATGATTTTCTCCGGTACCTCGGGTTTCGCCCACCTCTCATTAATGATCGGCTCGAACTAAGTAAAATAATCTTGAAAGGGCCATAAAACCAAAACCACACACAAAAAAGGATAAATTTCTTTTCATTCTGTTTCTGGACTCAAAATGCCCCTTCAGGGTTATTTGCTGAACAGTAATTTTTTACCCTTAAAATAGTGAAATAATTTCGTTAGGGTTATTTCCTGAACAGCAAAACTGCCTTTACCATCCTGAAGGGGTCGTAAAACCAAAAAAAAAAAAAAAAAAAAAAACACCAAAAAAAAAAACACCAAAAAAAAAAAAAAAAAAAAAAAAAAAAAAAAGAAGATAATTATCTTTTCATTCTGTTTTTGGACTCAAAATGCCCTTTGTTTATTTGCTGAACAGTATTTTTTTTTACCCTTAAATTAGTGAAATAATCCTGAAGGGGGCGTAAAACCAAAACCACAAAAAAAAAGATAATTATCTTTTCATTCCGTTTTTTTGACTCTAAATGCCTCCTTTGAGTTATTTTGAGTTATTTTGAGTTATTTGCTGAATAATATTTCCTTGTACCCGTAAAACAGTGAAATAACCTTGAAGGGGCCGTAAAACAAACAAACAAAAAAAAAAAACAAAAAAAAAACAAAAAAAAAACACACACACACACACACAAAAAAAAAAAGAATATAAATGCCTCTTTTGGGTTATTTGCTGAACAGTAAAATTGCTTTTATCCTTAAAATTCCAAGACATGAAGAAATTAGATTGCTATCTGCTCTTAGTTTTTCTGCAGTTTTCTGTTAATACTGCTTGACAGCTATACCCCCTTAGGTTAAAGTGTGCCAGTTATTTATTAATAGCTGATAAGAAATATTTCATGACAATAGCTTGGACATAAATGTGATAAGCACATCCTTGAGTAATACTTGACTGAACCAGAGCACTGAATTTTATCAACATTTTGCATGGATCAACATGCACCAGTGAAGATTAAGATGAAAAGGGTGTAATAAATCCATTGTTCAGGAAAAGTATCATTTTGGAGCACATTTTTTTGCGCACAGACATGTGAGTACTATCATTTACCACGTTATGGGCAGTTTCAGCAGGCGATGAATTAAAAAGATTTTTCTTATTTTTCCCGTAAAATAAGATTTGAAATGTCAAATCCCATTTTCTGGAAAAATAAGAGAAAAATTATTTATTCTTCTTTCTTGCCCAGCAGGTCAATGCGTAATAATAATGTCCTTCTGCTTTCAGTAAAGAATGATTGATTATTGATTATTGAAAATACTGGAAAACATGTCGTGTCAATATACAACAGGAGAAGAATTTTACAGTTTTTGGCAGGTACACATTAATTTCAAAACAGCGTGTACCCTCAGTGAAGAATTGGATCAGCCTGCGCATCCTGCAGCCAGATCGGTATGTGCTATTTGGACAAAGAAGCAGTGGTGAAGATTGCTCAAACTGTGCAGATGCACAGGCTGATCTGAATCTTCACTAAACATACAGAGTAATTTATAGAAATAACTGTGAGAAAATTCAGTTTGTGCAATTGCAGAAAATAAATATTCACATTTTTGGATACAATTATTTTTAAATTTCCTATCAGATTTATAAATATTTACATTTTTGGATACAATTATTTTTAATTTTCCTATCAGATTTATTATTTAGTACTTCATCAGTTGGATTAGGATTCAGTTTGTGAAGTGTTCTTATTTACTTTAATAAATAAATAAATAAATATTCTATTCAGTTTATTTATATATATAAATATTTTTTTCACAATGCAAGAAAAAACAACAATTTTGTAGTTTGGAAAATATATCAAAAACAATAATAATAATAATAATAATAATAATAATAATAATAATAATAAGAAGAAGAAGAAGAAGAAGAAGAAGAAGAAGAAATAAATAAATAAATAAATAAATACAAATAAAAAAAAATAAATGCGTAATTTGCAAATTTATTTGGTTCCAATGAAACATATTGAATGCTTCTCAATTATATAAATTACTCCTAATAAGCCCCAACTAAGGAGAATTAACATCCTTACAATCACCCCATAATCTTTCAGATAAGATAAGCCTTTGATGTGCATTCTCTTATCAAGACTGTATATTGGGGCTGATCAAGAGAGTGGGGTCTAGCCAAAGAAGGAAAAAAATGTGTCTTTAAGGTTGTTCTAACGAGTATCCACTACCATAAAGTTTGAGCAAAAAGTGAACTGTATATCTTTGTTCGACACATTAAGTGGGGCACAGAAATTTCAAGAATTTATATGTGTACCTAGAAAAGCCAGTTAAACAGTGTAGACCCTGATCAGACGCCGCAGAACTATTCTGCCGCGTCTGATCTGGGTCTGTACTGTTTGCCAAACACCAATCTACCCAAAAATCAATGAGCCACGACACATAATTTCCTGTAAAATTGCGCATGTGCCCCTGTGAAGACTCAGGCCAGAATGCGCAGGTTGAGCTTAGATTTCGCTTGGCACATGAACAACCTTATAGATAATAAATTATAAAATAACCCTGTTTCAAATAAACAGAGAGAGAGAGAGAGAGAGAGAGAGAGAGAGAGAGAGAGAGAGAGAGGGAGATACTAAAATATATGTACAATGAAAATATATAAAAAATGAGATTCCATATCTGAGACAAAATAGATAAATAAATAAATTGTAAAATAACTCTGTCTCTAATAAACAATTGAGAGAGAGGGAGAGAGAGAGAGAGAAAAAAAAAAGAAAGAAAGAGATTAAAATACATACACAATGAAAAATATAAATAAATAAGATTCCATATCGGAGACAAAATAAATAAAAAAGTAAAATAAATAAATAAATAAATACGTCTATTGGTGTGTGTGTGTGTGTGTGTGTGTGTGTGTGTGTGTGTGTGTGTGAGAGAGAGAGAGAGAGAGAGAGAGAGAGAGAGAGAGAGAGAGAGAGAGGTATAATAATGTGAATAATGAATAAATAAATACTTTTTTTTATTTTTACCTATTTTCTTTCAGAGAGAATAATCATGGAGGAGAAATTTTATTTAATCATCTCTTCTCTCTTACGATTTTGGCTCATAAGAAATTATACTCAAGCTTTAGATACATACATGTACAGTAAACTGAAACACTAAAAGTGAACTTCCTTGTGCACATCACTTGAGGTCAGAGGGCAGCTCTAGCTCTAGTTCTATGTCTAGCTCAAAACAGTCTAGTGCACTTGGTTCTCAAAGTATCGTGCACATGTGTCTCAGAATTAGGGCAAAGTAATGTGCACACCTATCTCAGGTCTTGTGCAACTCTAGTGCACTTTATGTCAAGTTTATCTCTGACCATCTGTAACACGATGGAACAAAAATAACTCTGCAGTCAAAGGCCATAAATAGCACATGACATAGATGTCAGAGCCACCACCTTAGAACGGTCAACGATTACAACAATCAATACCAGAAGCTTAAACCAATTTATGTCTAGCGTACCATAAAAGGGTCATTGGCAGTCAGTGTAGATCCAGATCAGACGCCACAGAACGCGCCGTCTGATCAGAGTCTACAATGTTTGCATTCTTTATAGAAATTTCTATAAAACATGGTAATAACAAAAACTAATCTGACGCCCCTTCTATTGGAAATGGACCGCTCCAAAGACAAGGTAGAAACGTCCACTCATCATTTATGGGTTAAGCCAGATTTACAGGATCTTAATCTTTGCATTAAGCTCTGACATTATTCAGATTACGTCAATATACAAGGGTATTCCAATAGAATTGCTTATTTCTGTTGTATTTGGAAAGTTCAAAATGTAAGTAATCACAAATTCCTTTATTTCAAAGTAGTCTCCATGACTAGAAAGGCGTAATTTTAGTCGATGAATTCACTTCTGGAAAGCACCACAGTACGCTGATTTATGATAGTGGAAATGTTTGGTATATGTCAGTTACATCAGTTACAATCGCTTGTCCGGACCGCGATATCTCTCCAGCGAAGAAGGTTTTCAGTTTCGGATAAAAGGAAGAAGTCACAAAAGACAGGTTTTCAGCTTCGGATAAAAAGGAAGAAGTCACAAAAGACAAGATCTGGTTAATAAGGAAGGTGTGGTAGAACTCTTTCTCTTTCTACAGGCGTATGCGCAATGTCATTGTAATGTAGAAGTTGGATATGTTTGAAACCCGTGACAAGAAGCCGTTTCTGACAGTATTTCTCAATTTCTTCAATACCACAGTCATATAGTATTATCCTGTTACGCCTTTTTCCTTCTTCACTGGCACCTGTATGGCAACGCCTTCGCCAGAGAAGAAGATTTCATACAAAACCTTCTTTGCACTTGACGTGCTTTTAGCAATTACTGGTCTTTCGGCCCGCATTTTATTGTTATCCTTCCTAACATGTTTACAATAATGAACCCAGATATCATCGCCAGTGACTACACATCACGAAAACATGCCTATATAATATTGACCCCCTTAAACCCCACTTTTATATAGTAAAGCTGGGGTTTACAGGGGTATACATTATTTTTCTTATTTCTGCTCAAAAACATAAATTGTGGGTACTCGTTAGAACCGCCTCGGCGAGGCGGTTCTAACGAGTACCCACAATCTATGTTTTGAGCGGAAATGCGAAAAATATCAGAGCTTTTTATCTGAAAATTTTCAGTTTTTGAAGGTGAAATTTTCTATCTATTTGAATATAGGCATGTTTTCGTAATGATTTGTACATTTATTTATTTTGAAAATATTTTAGCAATTTTTGGCTATTTTAATTGTCTGCTCCCTTTGACCATCAGTCAGCAAATGAGGCACCCAAACGGCAAGAATCTTCTTAACATTCAAGATATTCTTTAGAATGAAATAACGTCTTGACAGTGAGATGTCAACCAGTCGTGCTACATGTTCTGTATACCTAGCATCTCTTTCAACAATTTCGTTTACTTTTGATATATTTTTTCACAAGATGCAGACTTTGGCCTTCCTGATTTGACAGCATTTTCGATCGACTCTAACCCAGAATCAAATTTCTTTGTTCATCTACGAACAGTGTCATAAGATATATATGTAGATTGGTAAACAACATAAAAGGTTCTTTCAGTAAATAATTTTTCCAAAGAACAATCTATCTTAGATCGAGCTTTTATGTAGGCCCGTATTTCTTCCTTCTTGGCAACACTTTTACCACCTTTTTTTCTACAGTAGCCAACGACTCCGCGTATTCAAATGGCAAAATATCTTGTGTGTTTGTGTTGAGGTTTTACGGCCTAGTCAACCCAATGGGGTCATGTCGAGCGCGGTCAGTTTATCTAACCACACGTTTACTGGGCAGTCTTAGTCCTCTAAGCGGTTAACCAGTATTGTGCACATTCTTTCGCCAGAAACTGACAACTGCCCTTCTTGAATCAGTTTCTGACGAAAGAATCTATCAATTAGATTTATGGGCGCATTTACACATCATTATGTAGGTATTGAATAGCGCTATACAGGTATGGATTGATTTGTTTCAAGCTGTACGTAGACATAAAGGGACGACACACCTCATAAATAAAGAATATTCAATATACAGTCGAACCTCAATAGCTCGAACACCGATGGCTCGTTTACCATGGCTTGTTCGAACTCATTTTTCAGTCCCTACGAAATTCTTCTGATAGCTCAAGAAAACAAATATTTATGGAAATTTTCTTACTATATCATGATATTGTATGTTGTGTGTACTCATTAGAATCGCCTCATCGAGGCGATTCTAATGAGTACACTCAACATACAACTATTATTCAGAAAATGAAAAAAAAAATCCCAAATGATCGCTATTTGCTTTCTGACCTGGCACCATGATTAACCCCCAGTGGCTCGAATTACCCATGTCTCGAATGAATTTCCATGATCCTAAAGATGTTCGAGCCATTGAAGTTTTATTGTATGTACTTGGCATAAGGAACTTAAAACTAAAAAGCATACTACAGTCGAACTTCGATGGCTCGAACACCGACGGCTTGTTTACCATGGCTTATTCGAACTCATTTTTGAGTCCTTACGGAATTTTTCCGATACCTCAAGAACACATCACATATATTGAGGGACATTTTCTTATTTTATTATGAAATTGTATGTTGTTTGTACTCATTAGAATCGCCTCATCGAGGCGATTCTAATGAGTACACGCAACATATCATTATTTTGTTGAAGATCGAAAACATTTTCATAAATTATCGCCATTTGCTTCCTGACCTGGTGCCATGATTAAATCTCATTGGCTCGAACTACCCATCTCTCGAACAAATGTCCACGGTCCCAAAGATGTGCAAGCCATTGAAGTTTGACAGTATTTAGGGCATTCCATAGTTTACATGTTAGCAAACCGCTAGAAACGTTCTAACTCGAATAAGCCAGCAATATACACGACTTGCTAATCCAGCACACTAACCATTGGGTCATCCAAAGAACTGTATTGAGTGAAGTATTTCTACACTGCCCGTTGAAAACGTTTGATGCGCAAAATATTACTTCCCTATAAAATTATATCAAAAGTTTCGGACACACTTGTCTGAGTACACGTGTAGACTTAGACTGAGCAAGGTTTGCAATATTTGCGACTCGTTCAGGATGTTTAGGACATATCACCATATGGTCATAGCTAGGATATGTAATGCTCGAAGTTAGGGAGCCGAATATTTAGGGCAAATACAGAACTTTGTACATATTCATGATACCGTCGAACTTCAATGGCTCGGACATCTTTGGGACTCTTGAAATTTATTCTATATATGGGTAGTTTCAGCCACTGTAGGTTAATCATAACGCAAGGTCAAGGAAAATGGGGATAATCTTGGGATGTCCTTTTGATCTTCTGTAAGATAAGGGTACATGTGTGTAGAGTGTACTCATTAAAATCGCACCAATGAGGCGATTCTAATGAGTACACTCAACAAACAGTTTCATTATAAAATAAGAAAACATCTAAAAAATATTCCTAAATACAGTCGAACCTCAATGACTCGAACATCTTTGGGACCATAGAAATTCGTTCGAGACATGGGTAGTTCGAGCCACTGAGGGTTAATCATGGCACCAGTTCAGGAAGCAAATAGCGATAATTTAGGACAATCTTTTCGATTTTCTACACAATGATTGTATGTTGAGTGTACTCATCAGAATCGCCTCGATGAGGCGATTATAAGGAGTACACACAACATACAATTCCATGATAAAATAAGAAAAAATCCCTAAATATTTGTTTTCTTGAGCTATTGGAAGGATTTTGTAGGAACTGAAAAAAGAGTTCGAATCATCCAGGGTAAACGAGCCATCCGGGTTCGAGCCATTGAGGTTATACTGTATTTGTTTTCTTTAGAGTTTCCTAGGATCTCTAAAACGGTGTTCGAATCATGCACAGTAAACACGCCATCGTTATTCGAGTCATTAAAGTTTTTCTGTTTTCGCAGTATCTGATTTCGAAATTTAATACAGAAAAGCACCGTAGCAAACAGAAAAGATACAAATTAGATGACACTAAAATCGGCGTCTGATCAGGGCCTGCATTCTTTCCCATGATAATAGAACATTGAAACAATTGAAGTTGAAAGGAACTTTCTATGAAGGAAATTCTTCCTGTAATATATACAGAAGTGAAAAAGAAACGTAGGGTAATTTTTTTATGCTGAAATAAAATAACGTTTGAAAAGGCATCTAAAATATTTGAAAACACCACTTCATTGAACATATTTCCATATTTACATTTGTTTGGGACTAAAAAATCTCGTCAGTAATGAAAGTGCGTTGGAAAGTATCCCCAATAACTGTAAATAAAAATCAACTGAATTAATCAGTATCTGGTGTGCCCCTTCTCGCCGCTGTTGTCACCCTTATTCTCCTCTGCATGGAGTTCATTAACGCATTGATGCTCCTTCTTGGAATGTTTTTTTTTTTTCTTTTTTCTATTCTTCTACTCGTAGCAATGCATTTCTCAATTGGACGAGAGTGGTGGGAATATTCCGGCACCTCCGTACCCTACTGTCCAGTTCGTCCCACACATGCTCCATCGGGGACAAATCCGGACTGTGTGGTAGCCAGTCGAGTGGGATAATGCTATGTTATGGGTAGCCAGAAAGTTTCCGACTACGTGAGATAGGGCATTATCATGCTATAAAATCAATTATAGTTGCTGCACAAAAGGGACTGCAACGGGGCGGAGGACTCCATTCCTATACTTTATTACAGTTAAATTGCCCGCTGTCACAATCAACACCATGAGAAATACCTCCGAGACCATAAAAGAACCGCCCACAATCTATCCCTCAAGATAATGCAAGTATTGACCGCGGGTTTTACGACGTCGACCATCTGAATCTGGACCCGTCCGTGACAAGGACGTCTCCACTGTCTCATCGGAAATCTACGCCATACAACGCATGCGACGTGCCTGAGTTAGGTGCGGACCGACATACATACGGCGTGCCCAAATACCAGCCTCGCGCAATCGATTTCTCACAGTTCCGGGGTTGACGGGGCGATTATGAGTGCCAACCGTAATAAGGACAAACAAAACACATTGTAATCATCTTATTCACTAAAAACAAAGTTCCGGGATTAGAAGAAAGTACAGTGTAGGATAATCCGTTATTCCATATGAAAAGACACAACAACACCGATTCAGCTATTTCTTACTCCAGAGGATTTCCTTTATATTTAAGCGAACGGCACTAAACAACGTCCATGGAAATGTATACGTAAACCGAGTGCTCATGACATTCGAATGAACATTATCATACCTAAATGGATCGTTTATTTTCTGTTTGTAAGTTCTCCACCTTTCCTTCGTTCGTGCCTCGGGAAGGCTGTTCTTCGTGATTGTGGCATTTCCTGGATATCTTCACTTAGATAGATAGATACATACATACATACATACATACATACATACATACATAGTAATAACCCAACCGGGCTTTGAAGATATACAACATACTCACATACATGACAGATAGTACAAATGGGAAGCATGTACTTTCATTCTGATTTCATACTATGCGCTGAAGTCATTAGTAAACCGTTAGAGAGCTATATAAACCATATAAATACATTCATTTTGACAACCTGAAATAGGTATAAAAGATAAAAGCACTTCTAATGCACCCGATAGACTTTTGGCGAATTTTCGGAACCCAGAGAAGATATTGGTATGTTCTCGTCCGTGACTTCTAAACTGAAAATTAGAATCGTTTTAAGACAAATTTCAAACGTCACGTGTGGCTATATACGTATGTGTACTTTATGTTCTGTTTGTCTATATAAAGAATTCATGGATACATTTTGCACTATTGGTTTGTACAATATTCCTATTCATACATTATCTCAAGCTTTCTTTGTTTTTCTTTGAGTGCTACTTTGTGCATAATTACACAAGAAACATGCTAACTATATGTGGACATTCACTTGACTTTCGCTTAATTAAGGAAAGAAATAACTATACGTGATTGACGCCAGTGAATCAGGTAAATTGCTAATTGGGAGCGTATGATCGACAAACTGAAGCTAATTGCAGGAGAATAATGATCAACACAAATGGAAACAACTTTCCTGGACGGAAACTGAGCATTGCGACCTTCATTACAGATGTCGAAACTCTTTTTCACATTTGTATGAAAATGCACCAGGTGTTAGTCTTACTCTTTGTTGCTTTGTGGTTTATGTCTTACCTTGTATTATTTTGTTCTTGTGTTTTTAGTCCTTTTAGCATTACTATTACCTCGCTTGGGGAAGAGAGAATTAATCTTAGTGCTTTTCGTACGTTTGTTCGATTGCGCTTGTTTGGTTTTGTCTGTTTCCTCTTCCTCTTAGTGTCTTGGAAGGGCTGCGATTTGTGATTGTTGCACTCCCTGGACCTCTTACCTTTTGTTTTCGAAAAACAACTATCACTTTATTTTCAAATAAAATAATAATATTTCCGTATTTTTATGTTTAGAACTAACTGATACAGTCAACCCTCAGTATAACGACACTCGATACAACGACAAAATTCGTTATACTGACAATTTGACTAACACGGAAACCCTCTCTCAAGAGATGATAGTTAATCAGAAATTATTCAAGAACATTATTTTTCAATACTGTAAGCAATACAAGTTTTGGATTTTCGTTAGAATCGCTTCATCGAGGCGATTCTAACAAATAGTCAAAACATACACTCTATGAAGGAGTCAGAACAAAACATGGTATTTGGTACATATCATTCTGCTCATAAAGAATTTTTTACAAAGGCAAATTTATTTTAGTGGCAGTAACTTTAGGAACAAATGCTGTCATTGTAACGAGGTTTCACTGTATTTTCTTTGTGGAGCTTGCCATTTTTCCATGTATGCTACGTATAATTTTTCTTGTACTAATGAGTATCAGATTACATTTGCATGATGTTTTGCGTTTGATGTTAGCTTTGAGCAGTTTATAGGTTTATATATGATTTCTAGATAATGACATTTGTCTGAGATATTGCTTGATACAGAAAAGAACAGGAAAGTATAATTCGTGACAGAAAGAAAATGCACAGAATGCATTAGTTTTCTGTTAGATCAATTGAAGTATTATGCCAAGGAAAAAAGATCAGGCGAAGTACCCGCTGATAACCGCAGTTAACATAAATCAGTTTGAGCAGGCATTTCGCAGTATGCGGACCGAACATATATTTGTAAATTGGAGCTGCATCAGAATTAAGGGTAATGTTGTGGGCGAGTAAAACAGGTTTTAGAACCCCCTTCCCCGCTCCTCCGACCCCTCGCCCCCAATAGTTTTCCCACAGACCATTCCAAAGCAGTTTCTCTGTTGCAGGTTGGTGGTCTTTTCTTCTTTCGGATATCATATTTGAAAATGTATCAAGTAATGACTTTGAAACATACAACTACATGTATCACTTTATTTCTCCCTGTTAATAAAACATTCATTGGCTTTATTCGTATTTTATTGACAAAATCATATAAGCGCAATATATATATATATATATATATATATATATATATATATATATATATATATATATATATATATATATATATATATATATGTATATATATATATATATATACAAAACTTAAGCAGTCGTTGACGAGTAGCTCAGATAGCTGCACTGCATGTCTGATATCAAAAAGTTGATTACATTAAAACCTCAATGACTCGACCATCTTTGGGACTATGGAAATTTATTCAGGACATAGTTAATTCGAGCCACTGAGGATTCATTATGGCGCCAGGTCAGATGGAATAAGGGTATAATTTACGCCTGTCTTTTCGATCTTCTATAAAAAAAAATGATATATGGAATGTACTCATTAGAATAGCCTCATAGAGGTGATTCTAATGTGTACTCTCAACATGTATTTTTATGGTAAAATTAAAAAAAAAGGAACTGAAATAGCCATAAATATTTGTTTTGACCTATCGGAAGAATTTCCTGGGGATTCAGAAATGAGTTCTAATTAGCCATGGTAAATGAGCCATCGGTGTTCGAGCTATTAAGGTTCGACTGTATATTTAAAATATAAATGAGCCGGGCCACTGTACTTTCTAAACTATTGCGATTAGCCTGCACATCGTCCTTTGGATCTACGGTTACCCACAGAAAGCCATGCAAAGACATAAAGCAGTGGGCAGCCAGCCATAGAGGAGGAGACCACAAAGCCACAATAAAATGTGATTTACGCTAGAGGGCGTAAGTAATGTTGCAAACTTCATTACTGCTTATGAAGCGTCTCAATAAAACCGAAACTCCAATTTAAATACATAGTGTGTTCCTTGTTTCCAAAGGCAATCTTTTTGACATTTCATTTATTAAGGTGAAGCTGAAGCTAGGACCACAAAACCTAACAAAGGACCATCATCACAAGAACCGACGTCTTAGAACGGTCAGTAGTAAACACTACAGAGGAATGGGGGAGCGTTAAATCAATATTGCTGACGGCACATCATTCATTATCCTAGGTTCAAATGTAGTAAAAGTGTAAAAAAAAATGTTTAACTCGCGTAGAGATTTCCTAACTCAATCAGTGAAGCATCAAAGGAAACGTGTTAATCAAATAAAATCACTGCGATGAAACACGGATGAGAGCTCATGGGAATCACCACAGACACTGGCATCAAGAAATAAAGAAAACCACTAGTTGAATCACGTAGGGCCCAAAGATAGACATAACGTAAGTCATCGACCTTCTAATGGAAGGCTTAGGTTGGCACAGTCAAAAGCATCTGGAGACCAGGGCCCAGTTGTTCGAAACTGCCGTTAGTTAACGTATCGTTAAAACTTTGATCATTAAATATGACATATACGCTAATATTTTTGCTGAAACAAATGTGAGTAGCTTTTGCATTTGCAAAAGCTACTTACATTTTTTTTTCAGCAAAATACCTAAGGATTAGATATTGTACTTACTAGAACAGCACATTACAATGTATTAGATTATTAGATTTACTATGTCGAAGTTAGTTTTAACACTGAGCAATAAAAGTAGCCTTAAATGGCATGTGAAACAGCAAGTTAAGAAGATAATAATTTGTTTTTCTTGAATATTATTCTGTCTTCCATTTCCCAGGGCGACGGTATCACTGAATTGATTATAAATCGCACAGCACTATATGGTTTTATAAAGTACGTACATCGATTATTGTCGGAGAATAAGTAAGCGCATCGCAAACAAAATCCTTCCATGGAAAAATGTGTCTTCAGTTTGTTTACAAAAAGCAAAGATCCATGGGAGGCGCTGAACCTCTTAGCAGTGTTATCAGTTCAGCAATTTATTGTCGAGTTAGTTTCATTTGTTATGATGAGTACAATTAGTAACCCTGATCAGATTGTGTAGTAGCATGGATTATTCTAGGTGTTCTATTTTTGCAACTGACTGGACAATCGACGTGATGAAATAAAACAATAAGTATAGGCACATCCAAGAGAGGCCATTATCACGAAAGGCAGCCCTCCCAAGGCACCAGATAATAGTTGAATAACACGAAACGACATCACAAAACAGTACTTTAACTCATTTAAGCCGAGTGGACTTTTCTGCTTTAACTCTTTGGACTGGTCCATTTCCAGTACGAGGAGTGTCTGGTTAGTTTCGTATTATGTATCTATATCTGTAATGGTTTTAACTGACAGCTTGTTATCAATGGTTTAATATCTGCTTCAACTCAGGTTGCTAAGTAATAATAATAATACTTACAAGTTCATCGGCTGTTAGTCCCTGAACACCAGACAAAACCATGCCATTAAATGTACTGAACCTATCATTATGAAATGAACGTTCACCTGTAAGCGATACTCATAACACAGCATCCGTGAATTAACTTTTTAGAATAATCTTCGTAGAATCCATCTATGGCATACAGATGATATATTACTTACCTTCCAGTTTGAAATTTCGTGTAATCTGCCTGCTTTGCTTACAAGAAACAACAAATCCCATTTGGTTTATTTGGACTGCGACGATTATTCAAGACGATGCTCCATATTCCCTAATTAAAAATAAACATTTTTATCCAAGAAAGATTTAATAATTTGATATATAATATTAATATGATCATAAATGTGGCATCAGACAGCCTGTAAAGCTTCAGTTAGTCTCTCGGTTTGGAACTGGATCAAAAATGAAATGATTTTTTTATCGTATCTCTGAATTAATGTTGGCAACATCAATTCAGAGATATGATAAAACATCATTTCATTTCAAGAAGGAGAGACTAACTGAAATGTTACAGGCTGTCAGGTGCCACATATTTATGTTTGTATTAGTACCATATATCAATTTATTAAACCTTTCTTGGACAGTAAAATGTCTATTTTTGAGGGATATGGAGCCTTTAAAGGTCAAAAAGATAAGAGAAAATTTCAGGCCGTTCCAAGGCGAAACCTCTGTTGGAGTTCTTCTTTGTATGCGTGTCTGTGGTTTTATATATGGTGTTTGTTTTGTCATTATTTTTTCTTCATCTCTCCTTCTTTTAGTGCCTCTGGAGGCTGTGCTTCGTAATAATGGCATTTCCTGGGTAACCTTTTTTTCAGTCAATTCAGTCGTTTGATAAACAAAGAAACAATGGGTCCGTAACATTCACGCAGTCAACGTAGGCTCAAATCCGCCTTGCACAGGGCTTTTGTTGCCAACTTACAATTAATACGTCGGATACCCAAGCCATATTGAAAAACTGAGAAAGTCCCGGCCATAACTACCGACAAATATTGCTGCGCCATGGGAAAACGTGTCTTCGAGCATATGCAGACAGCGAAGGCACAGATCAGCCTGCGCATCCGGTAACAAAATCATTATACACTACAGAATGTATGAATGGAGAGCAAAGGCCCAGATGATATTTTGCGCACTCGAAGGATGATCTGAATCTGCGCATTTTGCGCATGTTTGAAGGAACTTTTTCGCTTGACGCGGCCCTTGGCGGAAGATCCGTATTCTTGAATTTCGTGCAATATACATACGCCGCGTCAGGGGAAAGAATAACATATGCGACTCTAGCAAATTATAGGTGAGACTGCGCGCACAGTGTCGCCAGAACCTATACTATTCGTTCACGCATTCGTTCAGTAGGCATAGGGAGGAACTTCAGTCAAAGGACTAGATGCCACGATTATTCATTGCTATTGAGAGTTTTGGGGGATTTGCATCAAAAGGCAAACAGGGACTATACGAAGATACAATACATCACGAAAACACGCCTATATAATTTTGACCCCCTTAAACCCCACTTTTATAATAGTAAAACTAGGGTTTACAGGGGTATACATTATTTTTCTTATTTTGCTAGAAAAGACATAGAGTGTGGGTGCTCGTTAGAACCGCCTCACCAAGGCGGTTCCAACGAGTACCCACAATATATGTTTTGAGCAGAAATATGAAAATATCTGAATTTTTTATCTGAAAAGTTTAGTTTTTTGGTTGTAAAATTTTCAATATATTTGAATAGGCGTGTTTTCGTACGGGCATGACACCTTATAAATGAAGAGGCATGGGTTTGAAAGAAGTAAACAAGCGGCCGAGAAACATCAGACCTACGCCAGAATGACATACACCACCTGAACGATCAACAGATCAACGTATTCTTGGTAAATGATGTGAATGATATAGAAATAGCCGCGTCATGAGAAAATCTGTCTTCGAACATGCGCAAAATGTAGACTCAGATTCGATCATGCGCAAAATATCATCCAGGCGTTTGCTCTTTATTCGTTCATTCTCTTTGTGCCCATTGATTCTGTTAGCGGGGATATATTTTCATAAAATCAGAGTCGGCTATATAATGCATAGGTATATTTGTATTTTCCTTAACGTATAATTCACCACTAGAAAGCACAAATGAGCCAGCAATCTTAGGTGACCAGCAAAGGCTCTGGCGCGCCTGCGCATAAGCGCAGTCTCGCCAGAGCCTTTGCTGTTTGCAGATGTAATCGAGACCTTGGGGAAGCAACTCTACAGTAACTTCTAGAGAGAATGCTGCTCTGCGATCAATAACAAGATAGACGAAGCAGCCACAGGCAAGCAACAATGTAAATTACGCAGAGGATTTTTATGCAAATAAATCGTTGCATGATAAAACCAGCTTTAACCATTTCACTCCTTGCTTTCTGGAAACAAACAAAAAAACAAAACAAAAAAAAAAAAAAAAAAAAACCCCAGTTATTCCATGTTTGTTTTTAAACACGTCCATCGTTGCAAACAAGTGTGTCAGTAACTTATAATAATAATAATGAAAAACTAACAATAATAAATGGCAAACCGTGTAGATCCTGGTGAGACGGCTCGTGTTTCGAGCCGTCTCACTGGGATCTACACTGTTTGCAACGATGGACATGTTTAAAAACAAACATGGAATAACTGTTTTTTTTTTTTTTTTTGTTTTGTTTGTTTCCAGAAAGCAAGGAGTGAAATGGTACCTTGTTTCATCTGCAGGAATGAAAGAGTTAAACCATACGTGAACTTCAAATGTTAGAAATAAGTTGTGAATATCAACTTTGATTAGGGCTCATTAAACCAGGTTTATCAACCCCCGTCTCTGAAAAGAACAACAAGTTGTGGTGTTGACGTTTCAAGGCGGTATTTATGTTAAAGATTCTCTTCATTTGTTTGCTATGTTTTCGATTAAGTAATGTTATGTGTTGTCGTTTATGAACCTAAGTACCGCTTAGAGGACTAAGCCTGTCCAGTAAACTTGTGGTTAGGTAAACTGACCGCGCTCGACATGACCCCATTTGGTTGACTGGGCCGTAAACCTCAACACAAACATGAACCTAAGTACCAAAAACATGTCCCGTGCCTTGCTTGTGACCATCACGAAAACATACCTATATAATTTTGACCCCCTTAAACCCCACTTTTATATAGTAAAACTGGGGTATACAGGGGTATACATTATTTTTCTTATTTCTGTTCAAAAACATAGGTTGTGGGTACTCGTTAGAACCGCCTCGGCGAGGCGGTTCTAACGAGTACCCACAATCTACGTTTTGAGCAGAAATATGAAAAATATCAGAAGTTATTATCGGAAAATTTTCAGTTTTTGGTGATGAAATTTTCAGTATATTTGAATAGGCATGTTTTCGTAATGCCCGTGCCTTGCTTGTGACTTTGACAGTAGCAGCCTTATGGATTGCATTTTCCTTGCTCTCTTCATAAGCCGCAACGTCAGAAAATGTATCTATAGATTTGTGTGCCCAGCGAAAATTAAGATCAGCCTGCGCACTCACGCAGTCTGATCAGAATCATCACTTGGTGCATTTGGAATTGCCAAGGATGCAACGTTTCTTCATGCGGACAACGACAACTGTTACGATACAGAGCAGGCTGGTTTAACTTGTTGCAAGTACGAGTCAACAATATTACATCACAGGAAGAAGTCAGGGATCCTGTGATTGTTTAATTGTATCGTGAGTTTTCAAGGTCTGGACTAATTATTTAACTATAAATAAACCCCACTGAAAAAAAAAAAAAAAAAAAAAAAAAAAAAAGAAAAAAACTACGGCAGAGCGAGGCGTAAGCATCTTGTGTCCATAAAAGAGTGGCTACAGTCAGTTTTTTTCCGTGAGTGGCATTTATTGCATTGCAATTCCGAAATGTACGGTTTGCATATCGAGACTGATAAATGAGAACCTCCAACCTATCACTTCGCGGACGTCACTGTTGTGCGCAGCTTGATTAGATTCTGTATCATTATGAAAACAAGCCTATTCAAATATACTGAAAAATTTACCACCAAAAAATGAAAATTTTCAGATAAAAATTCTGATATTTTTCATATTTCTGCTCAAAACATAGATTGCGAGGCGGTTCTAACGAGTACCCACAGTCTATGTTTTTGAGCAGAAATAAGACCAATAATGTATACCCCTGTAAACCCCAATTTTACAATATAAAAGTGGGGTTTAACGGGGTCAACTTTATATAGGCATGTTTTCGTGATGTACTGCTTGGTTATTGTCTAGAGCGTGAGCAGACTGCTCTGACAGTAGTATTGTCTGATCAGGGTCTCTTCACAGTATGCACAGGCTGTTTTTGTTGGAAATAAGAACAGCGCAGAGTCGAGTTTTTTTTTTGTTTTTTTTTTTTTTTGTACAAACTATTAGGAGTAGAATCATACCAATTCAACCTATGCTCGAATTTAATTTAAATTAGGAATGCACGTACATACACATACTCATACTCAAACTCTCTCTTTTCTCTCTCTCTCTCTCTCTCTCTTTCTCTCTCACACACACACACACACACACACACACACACACACACACACACACACACACACACACACACACACACAACACACACATACATGTGAACTCATGTATATGCATGCGTGTGCATGTGCACATTCCCACTAGTGCCTGCAGGTATGTGCACGTGTACGTGTGCGCATGCGCGAAATCGTACACACGCAAAGATACATGCAGTTTATTTCATACCTTTAGGTCAAAATTGCTATTTCGATTTTGATCAGACGATTTGGGAACATGCGTTTTAAACATATTTTGTTGTATGAAATTTGATTTTAGAGTTCTCCCACTTAGATTTGGTACTAATCCTATTGCATGTTTTTTTTTTTTTTTTTTTTTTTTTTTTTTTTTTTTGTATACTCGTACATGTATGATATGATTTCATGGGATATATCGCTGAGTTTGCCGGTATTTGCAGAGATTTATAATGTCTTCATGACACTCGGGTGGATGCATTTGAATCGTCGTGACTCTGTTGCTATTCAAGCATTATGGAAACAATTAATGGAAGAGAACCTGAAAATCGGTATAACTATGAAAGAAATGAGGCTTGCGTTTGACTGAAAGATGTCGAGCGACAGTGTCGACAGTTTGTGAAAATGGGTTAAATTTTGCATATCAATGTTATTTTTAAAAATCATCTGTATTGATACTCCATTTTATCGGACAATCATGTCACTCCTAAACATGGAATTTATACAAAAACTCTTACAGCAATCTACTTGGGTGAAATTTTAATATTAGTATGCAAAATCTGTTAGCTCATATGAGCGATATAGAACCATCACGGTCCTCTTGTTTCATAGTTCCTCTATGGTCGCAACCATTGTGGGAAATACCATATATATATATATATATATATATATATATATATATATATATATATATATATATATATATATATATATATATATATATATATATATATATCACAACTTTGAAATGCGATATTTGTTTCAGTAGAAAATATTAAAACGGACAAACTGACGATATATTGATAAAACAAGGGTGGCGGGGAAACGTTTCCGTAATATATATTACCATTTAAAACAGACAAAATAAACAAAAAACAAAAAAAAACAAAAAAAAAAAAAAACAAACAAAAAAACATAACATGAAAATAAATGCTACAGACAAATATAAACGGACTATGAAACGAAAATTAAAGAAATGTATTATAAGTATAGTCATGCGGTTTTACGCTTCCGTAATATATATATATATATATATATATATATATATATATATATATATATATATATATATATATATATATATATATATATATATATATATATATATATATATATATATATGTATATATATATATGCAATAATAACGTATCCGAATCTTCGCTGGTACGTTTTCAGATACTGTGGCTCATTTCTTCTTGTAATTGTCAAATATTGAAAGACAATTATTGGATACCCTGTGAATTAAGTAGAATGACATCTCAGGTGGTTTTTCCCCGGGTTCTCCGGTTTCGACCACCTTTGATGAATGATCGGCTCGATATAAGTGAAATATTCTTGAAAGAGCCGTAAAACCGTAAATCAAAAAAAAAAAAAAAAAAAAAAAAAAAAATAGAATGACATCTATTCAATTCCATTGCATAATACGTGAACCCTTAGTATGTTTATTCACAGAACGATGCTATATACGATGGTAAGGGCCGCGTCAAGTGGAAAAAAGCGCATTCGAGCATGCCCCATTGTGCATATGTGCAAGGTCTAATTCGGGCCTTGAGTATCTAATGATTCCAATAGCGGATAGTGAAGGCCCTGATCAGACTGCGCGAATGCGCAGGCTGATCTGGGCCTTCGCTGTCCGCATATGCCCGAAGACGCGTGCTCAATGGCGCAGCCCATATATTCAGAATTTATGTTTATTGCTTTCTTTGCCTCTTATTACTGTCATATGCCAAACTAAATCTGTAGTTACTTTCTTCACTCTAACAAGCTCTTATCATGCTCTAATGGAAGCCGTGATACATGACCTTACTCTGACAGTAGTGGACCCTTATATTTCCCTTAAGACTTGCATGTCTGCAAGTCCTATAATTAATAAACGCATTTGTTTATTGTAGTGGCAAATCTCTCAGGAAATATTTCCTATATTTTAAACTCAAGATGCATTAACCTCTTTATAAACGTTACCATTCAAACTGGCAAGACCGTTTGTTCGTCCGTCCATCAATTCGTCCCGCGAGGTTATAATTATTTTCATGCTCAACGCAGCTGAGCATGACATGTTTTCTATTAATAAATATAAAAATGCGACGGTAGTTGGCATTTCATATTATTTAGAAAAGAAATGTTCACGCAAGGCTATTTTCTCTGTCAATGAACATAAAAGTGCAAACGGTTGATACCAGTTTCATATCCATTAGCAAACACATTTCATACTAGGCTATATTAGCAGGACAAATTTGCATATAACCTCGAGGCCAGGTATACACTGTTTCCTAACAGGTACTCAAACAAAACGGTATCAATTTATGACTATGACCTACTTTGTATGGTCATTTGATTTTGCCATTTTTCGCAAATCCGAGGGGGATAATGAATGGAAAGCGAAGCCTGGGATAATACTTTGCTCTGTACCTGCGTACTGCGCTTTTGTTTGAAAGTACTTTTTCGTTTCGCTTGGCAAATGCACTATTATGATCACGAACTGTATATGATAATTGGACTGTCATTTGTACACGAATTGTAGTGTTACGCTGTAGCTTCATTATATCACTGACAAGATCCTGCAGGTGCGACACCTTTCACGGAAGTTTAGTTTTTAAATAGCAATCAAGCAGCGGGAGAGACAAATTATGCCAATTTCTGTTTAAAGCTGCCATACTTTCCATTATATCCATTTTCAATAACATCTGGGCCAGGGAACAGCATTTCCTACAAGATTGCATGTGCGCCCAGTGAAACTACAGATCGGCCTGTGCTTTGCTGTTGAGACACATTGAATCCTTGACTACTCACAGAAGCCCTGCGAAAACTCCGATTAGAACGCGCGGATGCGCAGGCTGATCTGAGTCTTCGCTGGTCGCACATGCAATTTTGTAGGAAATGCTCTGGCTCGACTCATCCGTAAAGAATTCGAAATCAATCCTAATTGTTAAACAGCTACTGCACAGAGTAACTGTTAATTTGCGTGCAATTCCGCGCATTTCGTCTCCTTGTAGAGTGCATTGTGGTATGTCGTATTTCTGTTTTTGAATTTTACAAATTATTCTGCGGAGGACAGATTTGATATATGACAACTGTATTTGAAAGATGCGGAAATGCTACGTGAGGAATTCCAAGAACACAATATGAACCGCAACGTAAGAAAACGTACCTACTGTCATATGCGCTCATTGAAGACTCATCAAATTTTCCTGCAAATTCGCACAGTCTGTTCAGACTGTTCGTTGTCCGTATGCCGAAACTGTGCATCATTAACCATCCAGAATGCGCTCAGTGAAGATTCTGATCAGCCTGCGCGGATGCGCAGGCTCATCTGAATCTTCGCTGGGCGCACATATTCGTAGGTACGTTTCTTGACATTGCGGCTTATGTGCTAAAACATAAAAGATTAATGTGACTGGATACACTTTGTGGATTAATCGACAAGTGAGACATTTTTTTCTAGATGTCTGTTTGCCTTCTGACATACCAAGGCCCTTCTAGAATGAGGTTTGCTCTAAAAGGAAAAAGTCGCTCCCATTTGGAGGAGGTTTTTTTTTTTATTTCTTCTAGAGCTCATCCCTTTTCCGAAGATAAACAAATCTATTGGGCAGACTTGTCTCTCCTGCAAGTGTACCCATTCCTCTTAATGGCAACATCACAAGACACAATCAAATTTCAGCCGAGTGCATTAGACTGTGCAAAAATAAATATATTCACTTCTTACCATAATTTCTTGGCTATGGGCAGCATTTTTTGAAATATACACCATTGGGTATGCTTCTTAGACTTTAAGTAATTTGTCACATTTGACACCAAAAAAATGTTGCCACCTTTGGCAAAACAACAAAACAAAGCAAAAAAAAAAAAAAAAAAAATCAAAACAAAATATATATATTCCTGTTAGAGTATTAACGCAGGAAAAAGAAATACAAAAACAAACAAAAAAACAACAACAATTCCCTTAACAATTTATGCCTAGTGGACTCTTCTACCTACACTCTTTGGGCAGGTTTATTACCTTTATAAGGGTTGGCAAGCATCCGTCGAGATCACATCATTACCTTTGAAATACAAAAAATGTTTGCTGTCTTTTTTCTTTTATTTTCCTTTGCTTTTTTTGTTATGTGAAAGAAAAACATGCTCTTGTCCTGACATTTATGAAAAAATACTGATTGCATTCCAGTTTGAGCTCAAATTATGGCTGAATACAAGTTTTAGCTTTTTCAAAAAGCTGGCGGGTAGTCTAGCTTCTTCATTTGCATGTACGCTTATGCCGTACATGATCACATATGTATCAAGATTCATTGAACTAACCTATATGACTACAATTATTTTCCTAGTTTTGCTCCACTCCGAACTGTCAAATTTATCTATTACGTGTACAAAAATAATAGGTGCCACGGACTTTCCCAGCAGGCATATGGCGTTTATACAACGTCGACTCAACGTCGATGCAACGTCATGACGTTGCACCGACGTTGAGCCGACGTTGTATAAACGTCATGAGCGCGCTGGGAATTGTTACTTGACAGTTACTATTTATATGAGTTTTTATAAAATTTTGACTATAGAAGATCAATAGATAGGCAATTCCTGGGCAAGTACCAGTTGATTCTACGATAGAATGCTTTCGTTTGGCCAGCAAAGATGCTTCTCGAAAGTTGTGAAAATATCAATAACTAGAGGTCCGTTGGCCACAATGACCCAACTGAGTTAACGACTAAAGAACTATAAAAGCTCAATTTAGCATAATGTAGACTTTCAGTCAGTTTGACAAAAAAGTATACATGTTTGATGACTATTGAACAAATTATTTCATAAACACTTCTGCCAAGGTACCTGCAATGATGTTTGTTTTACGGCCCATTGACAGTCGACTCTCTGACGCAGTTGTCAGAGATTGAATACATTCGTACAAACTGTGCAAAATCTGCCATTGCAGATAATCGAAGGTAGGCGTGATAGTTCGTAGCAGCATCGACACATTCTACTGTAATTCAATGATTCTCGAAATGAACAGTAAATACCTTTACCAGACTGCGTGGATGCTAAGGCTCATTCGGGGTCATCGTTGTTAGCACATGCCTACAATCTATGTTTTGAGCAGAAATATGAAAAATATCAGAGTTTTTTATATGAAAATTTTCAGATTTTGGAGGTGAAACTTTCTATATATCTGAATAGGCATGTTTTCGTAATGATACAGTTTTATAGGATGCGGCTCATATTGACAAAATGCTTGGCATATGCAGATATTCAAGCAGAATTATTACTGTGCTTTCGACATCTTTCAGAAAATCGTTTTTGCTTGACGCTTTGCACAGAAGAAGTACATTTGCGAATTTTTGTCATGATTTAATGCAAAACCATTTGTCGTGACTACCTATGTACAAAAAGTTTTATTCTAGTTATTGGTTTTTAAAAAATCAAATATTTTCACTTTTTCCCATAGTAAAAATGAAGCCAAATCGTGCAGAAATCTGTAGGGTAGGAACTTGGAGCCAAATTTTCAACAAGTTCCACTTGTTCGATTTTTTTCTGAAATTTTCACAATATTGTTGTAAAATGTCAATAATTCAAATTCAGCAAAGAAAAGTAAAAAATATTTTCTTAGACAAAATTCAAAAAAATCACTTTACTATAGAAATAGCATAGGTCAGACCAACTTTTGGCCGTAACTTTAATCTTTGTGTAAATATTTGAGAACAAAACACAGAAACATAAAAGACAAATGGTTTCTGACAAGATATGGTCAACCAGACTAAAATATTTTTATCTAAAATAAAACGCCAAGAAAAAACCGTCTTTCCAAGAGATGTCGAAAGGACAGTAGAGCATTTACCCGGCAGGCACATGACGTAAATATAACGTAGCCTCAACGTCGATGCAACGTCATGACGTTGCATCGACGTTGAGGTGACGTTATATTTACGTCATGTGCCCGCTGGGTATAGGTATTCAATTTACAGAATTACTATGCACCTTTATGAGGGATTTTATAGCAAGAAAAGAGGATTGATTTTTCTCCATGTAATATTTCTGTTTTCTCTTTTCATAATTATAGAAACAAGACATACACGGTGACAGTTTATAATACACCAGAGATCGTCATATTTTATTGCTTAATTAATTTACTATAAGCTGTTTACATGGCGGCTTTAAAGTACAGAAGGAATACCGGGAAGGCAAGGATTAAAGGCGAATGAACTGAGTCTTGTAACCTGAGAAGCCGTGGGCTGAGCCAGTTTTGTATTTATTTGAAGGAGAAGAAAAACAAATTCTTAACCGCCTCCATTTTAGAATACAAGGACATTTTGCGGACTTTCGTCTATTGTCACCTGTAGATTATACTTTTAACCCATCTTAGTCTGTAGACCCGCAAAAGGGAAATTGGCAAACAGTGCAGACCAGTTCAGACGCCACAACATCCGGCGTCTTATCAGGATCTCCGCCTTGCTAAAATTTAGTCATTTTGTTTTCCAGGAATATCTAGATCACATGGCCTGACATACGTAAAATCGACATTCGACTTTTTCAATATACAGTGTGGGGAGTTTATTCAGTGAAAATGGGTTAAATTTTGCATATAAATGTTATTTTCAAAACTCACCTGTTTATCAGTTTATACTTTATGTGAATTCATATATCAGATTCTATCTAGTACCACAGAAAAAAAAGCAAAAAAAAAAAAAAAAAAAAAAAAAAAAAAACACACACACACAAAAAACAACCTTCATTCTTGCACACCAGATAAGAAAATACTGGAGTTTACCCTTGAATAAAAATTCTTATCCTACCCAGGGTAAGATAAAAATCGAAACTCTCACTTGTTTGCACTAAATGTAATGGACTTTACGCACGCCATCTTTAGGTTTACGTCACTGAACGTTATGACGTCATTAAACGCCACAGTAATGTTATGACAATATGGCGGACGTCAGAAGTGTGACTGCATTATTAGAAAAATCTACGTTCAGAAATGAAAGGTGTGCAAGAAAAAGAATCTATCATTGATATGAGGGGTAGGTAGAAAAAACCATCTTTTTGCGATCGGTATGCCTCGTGATGCTAGACAGTGATCATCAGGACGGATTTTTCTATCTACCCCTCACACCAATGATAGAGCCTTACCATATTTTGCGACACAAGCTTAACACTGTGTCTGTACTTTTATGCTTAAAGGGAAAAGCAAATATTGACAAAGAGTGAATTGGGACGGAAAGCTTTTCACAAACCATGTATTTTGATGCAAATTGGATCCAAGTTGGAAACACACGCACGTTACTGATGTTAAAAGATTTCTAAACCTTTATCAAGGGCGTTGCCATTTTTAATATTTAATGGTGTTTTTAGTATTTCAAGACACTAAATAAAACCTTTCTGACAGAAAACGGTGCGGTATTTTGAAAATCGAATACCGCTTAAGCCTCGGAAACGACAATGTTGCATATGAAAAGACTCAACCAAACCGAGTCTCCGATTTTCGTGATTTTGTGTGTTCTTTGTTTCCAAAGGCAATCCTTTTTGACTTTTATTCAAGCAAAATCAATCTAAGTCCAGAGAAAAAGCTATGTACACAAATAAAGAGGTGAAATATTGCTGCAAATACTATTTATTTAGTTTTGCATATTCAATTAAGGCTATATGACGTCTTAGGGCCTCATTTAATATTTAGAAGAGCGGCATCTATGGGATGAAATTTTAAATATTAAAATCTAGATAACTTTCTTATTTCTCACCCGATTTTGATTAAATTTGCATTAAAACGCATAGTTTGCTACGTTCTTGCATTTCAGAGCAGCTCTTAAGCAACTTTCTTTTCCCTTCAAGATTATAAGACGTGGCAACAACACGACCTCATTTATGCAACACAACAACCCTAGTAGTTTTTCTGCTGTCCCTGCTCTTAACCAACCTTTCTTTTTTCTCTTTAAGATTACATGACGTGGCAACAATACGACCTCATTTATGCAACATAACAATAGCACCAGAAGTTTTTTTTTTGTTTGTTTGTTTTGTTTTGCCTCTGTTACATTTGGTCTTTGTTCGTACGTCGTTTGTTTTATATGTTGTGTTTGTTTCGTTATTGTTTGTTACTCATCTCTTCTTTTTTCGGTACCGAGGAAAGGCAGTAAGTAGGTCAGGCTATGAGATTTAGATGTTCTTAGAGAAAAATGGCTAAACCATTTGCAAACAGTGGAAACCCTGATCAGATGCCGCGTTCTGCGGCGTCTGATCTGGGTCTGCACTGTTTGCCAATTACCCTTTTAGGGATTTCCCGACTACAATGGGTTAAGATTATGACATTTACTGGGCATATTCACTTAATATATTTGCAAGCTGTTCTAACTGGAATACACGGCGGACTTAATGCTTAACCTATTTATGTCTTACGTCCCATAAAAGGAGCATTATGAAACAGTGTAGAACCCAGATCAGATGCTGCAGAACGTGGCGTCTGATCAAGGTCTACTATGTTTCCATTTAGGTAAGGGATTTCTATAAAACATGATAACAATAAAAAATGCCCAGCTACTCCTAATAATGAAATGAACCGGTGCAAAGAATTAAGGTAGACGTGTCCACACGGTATAAATGGGTTAACATGATGGGACTATTAAGCGTTTATCTAATCCTGAGAGGGCTAGTTGAATATTAAGACTGACTTTTATGAATATCTTGTGTACTGAATGGCGTATGCTCACCAGTTAGTGTTATATGGGTACATATATTGGAACCGGTGTGTGTCGAATGAAAAGTATGTCACTGCGACCTATATTTTACCCTGGTATCCTTTTATTCTAGTCTAAATTTGTCCGAACATACAGTGCTTGCATTAAGGGAAGTCTGGGAGTCAGAGACTCCCAAAAATTGCCCTGGGACTTCCAAAAATCAATGCCAGGAAGTCTGGGACTCCCAAATTTTAAAGATATTTAGTCATTTATAACAAAACTTTAGAACGAATTTATGTGTTATTTAGCTTAACAACGGCAATTGTACTCCATAAATGAGAGTTTAAGAATATTGAGGTTGAATTTCTGAAAGTGAGTGAAAAATTTGGTCACCAGGACTTCCAGATATTGGAGCTAGGAAGTCCTGGGACTTCCTGATTTTGATAGTTAGTGCAAGCACTGGAACATATCTACGGTACCGCATGGGTTAAGCAAAATATAGGCTACTGTGACCTATGTTGATATCCGATCTACTTTATCCATGATAAAATATGTAGAACATATGTCTTGTACTGTATGCTCCACACTTATCACATTTGGTTTATGAGTACAATATTCATTACGAAAACACGCCTATTCAAATATACTGAAAACTTTACAACCAAAAAAGGGAAATTTTCCGATAAAAAATTCTGATATTTTTCATATTCCTGCTCAAAACATAGATTGTGGGTACTCGTTAGAACCGCCTCGGCGAGGCGGTTCTAACGAGTACCCACAATCTATGTTTTTGAGCAGAAATAAGAAAAGTAATGTATACCCCTGTAAACCCCAGTTTTACTATATAAAAGTGGGGTTGAAGGGGGTCAAAATTATATAGGCATGTTTTCGTGATGAAAATCATGCATTGTATTTCGTAAGTATATCACTGCGACTTGTATTTGGACCTCTGTCCTTTTGCTATATCGTTTGATGATTGCATGTCATATAGCAGAAGCAGGTTGACATGACCTATATAAAACTTCTTAACTGCTTAGCTCTTGCACACTGCATGAAGAGACTTAATAATAATAAAACCGAGTCTCCGATGGTCGTTCTTTCGTGTGTTTTCAAAGGCAATCGTTTTGTGTGTGTGTGTGTGTGTGTGTGTGTGTGTGTGTGTGTGTGTGTGTGTGTGTGTGTGTGTGTGTGTGTGTAGTTTGTTCTCAAAGGCAATCCTTATTGATTTTTATTGTATTATAGTTGTTTGCCTTAATTTGATCAAACATTTATCTGGTGGGCGAGTAAATATTGCGCTGCTATACTGTACCCTGTTTATTTTTCATTTTTTTTAAAGTTTTTGTGTGTTTATTTTTCTCATCTACAGCTATGTTGTAGTATTTAATCAATATATCCATCTCCATAACTATCTATCTCCATATACCGCCGTCCGCCCTCGTGGACATTCTAAGCAGATGCGCACTGTCGAGCAAGACAAGATAGAAAATCAATTAAAGAGAAAAGATAAAACAAATAGTGAAGAGGATTCATAAAAGATGATAACTTAATATAAAGAAGTTTAGCTAAAACCAGGTTTAAAACCATGCGGGTCTAGGGCCTGGAGTGTTGAAGCTTGCTGTCTGCGACCTTGAATGATTCAAGGTCCAGCAAGCTAGCATCTGCCTCGGGACGGGCAATCCACTGTACATGGCCAGCGGAAAGAAGAAGTACTTGTAATAATCCCTAGAAGTTTGAATCTGGCGAAATGTCCTTAAATGGCAGTGATGGGAAACTCTGTGAGCAGGCTGTATATAATCTGGAAGAAGTACTGCCACAAACCCATGGAACAATTTTGAAGAAAAGACAGACACGCATCTGCCCGTCTCTGTGTAAGGGTCCTCCAAGCAAGCTAGTCAAGCATGGCTGTAACACTTGACCTATAATCGAAGTAACATAGGGTTCAGCGTGCAACCCGCCTTTGGATTGTTTCGAGCCTAAGTATTTTATTTTAGGTATAGGGATCCCAAATCGGGGTATTGTACGGGGACATACTAGTGCATCGTAAGCTGATTTTCTCAGTTTTGGAGTTTTAGTCGTAATATTTCTATTGACGAAGTTTTGTGTTCGATTGACATTTCGAGGGTTGATCGCAAGACTGTAGTATAACTCGAACATATTTTTGAAACCCTTGTTCAGGGGCAACTTTGACTCCTTTATAAACAATGCAAATTTAGGTGTCATTCCTCATACGAGCAATGACACCTAAATTTTCATTGTTTACAGAAAGAAATGTTGTAATCTTCATAATGCCTTCATGGTGAGGAGATTTAGTTTTGGTGGAAAATAACCATCTGTCTTACTACAGTCTTGCGCTCAGCCCTAGATTTAGCAGTTAGACGATCTATGTGGGTATTCCAGAAAAAGGCCACTGGAAATATCAACCCCTAAGTTCTTTGCACTTGTTACAACCTCCACGACCTGACCATGTAATTTATATACAGTATTTACTGGTTTCATGAAAGTTGTCACATGTACCACCTGGCAGTCTACGAGGGGTTGAACTCCAGGTCTCACCGGTCCTCCCGCATAAAGAGTTGGTCCAGGTTATTTTGTAGCACAGTTCCAGCATATGAGCTCCCTTTGTCAGGTACATAGCCATGTCGTCTGCAAAAATGTCTACGGAACGATAGTTTTCCTGCAGATCGTTTATATACACGAGGAAGAGGATAGGCCCTAGGACAGAGGTCACTGAGACCGAACCTGATTCTTTGTCCTCTAGCACTACCGGTGACCGGTCACCCAGGAAGGCACGGATCCAAGATAGTGCAGGTCCTCTAATCCCATACTGGTGGCGCTTCCAAAGACGTTTAGGGTGACCAACATGTCAAACGCCTTAGATAATTCCAACAGTATGTCTGTAAGATCAGTCTGCTTTCCTTCACTTTTATTCCTTGCAAGGTCCTCAAGCAACATGGTAAGCTCACGTTTCAGAAGATCTATTTTCCTTAAAGCTGTGCTGTAAGTCATACAGAAGGTCATGCTTGTCGAGAAGCTTTACCAGAAGAGAGGCACTTAAGGGAAATCGATACACTTTAAAAGCAGGCAACCCTGACAAAATTAGGTTTTCTCCCTTCTGAAAAGCAGTCTAGCGTAACAAAAAAAAAAAAAAAAAAAAAAAAAAAAAAAAAAAGGATTTGCTCCACGTTGGAGCATTTGTTTTTTCTTTTAAAGTAGACCTCATATCAGAAGGATCTTGATGAAAACGAATGGAAACAAGAAGTCTTAAAAGTTATTTCCCTTGCTCAAAATGGAGGAATATTTGCCAGGTGTATCCAGTCACTTTAATGGCATTAAGAAAATAAATTGCAAGCAAGCTGTAGAGCTGGCAGATATTATTACAGTATTACAAATCATAATCGCATAGAATCTATTGCGCATAACAATATGTAACAAAATAACATTTCACAACAGATGTGCTTAGCTCCAGGTAATGCATTTTTAAATTCAACAGACATGTAATGGCATTCTCCTTATATGTCCATAAAACATACGTTCTGGATACATGTTAGAAGTGCCTCCACGAGGCGCTTCAAATGAGTACCAATAACATATATTTTCGGGATTGAATAAGAAAGATATTATGTGGATATTCTCTCTTATCTAAAGCTATGGGGTATGGCTGCTCTGATTTCTTTATTTGTCTCAATTAACTACACCATTAGAAATTGATTCGAGGATATCATGTGCACATATCAGATATTTTCTGTCCGATTACAGGATCATTGTGGAAGCAGATTATATTGTCAAATAACAACCCTCATTGTTTCATGCGTGCCACTATGTCCAGTGAACTGGTTAGTGGTCAGTAAAGATATTTTCTTCGCATATTCTTTACAGCATGTCAGTATATTTACTGACTGAAATGACAGTGCAATCGCACTTACAAACCTACTTTAGTATTTTGATCATACTTATATACAAACAATTCCACTACTAAGAACACTAAGAAATGGGGCTGATGTTTGATCCCAGTCAGCATTCTACGTAAATCTATATCGGGCCGTCATCGGCCCGTCAGGGTAGCTGACGGGCCGATGACGGCCCGATGTAGATTTACGTAGAATGCTAGCTGGGATCTATATTCTCGTATTACCACAAATGGAGTACCTTTCAGCTACGTGAGACCAACATACCAAAACTGTAATCAGAAAATAGACATTTTGTAGCCAGAGAAGGACAGACAGATGGAATTGCTCAGACTATGATAGAACTCAGACTGGTACATTAGAAGAAATGACGATTGTTGGCAAAACTGATTTTCCGTAGAAGTTTTAAAATATTGTCACTCGCTATAAAATATAGATTACAACATTGATTTTCTGTGGCAACTGCATGCATGGTTATTAGCCCAATATGGCTGACATCCTTACTTCCCGCTTTAATTGCACGACGGCGTGTCCTTAGGCAAAATGACTGTTCGCTTCTCAGTCTGTTTCATGTGATCAATACCGTATTATCAATGTCTGTGGTCAGGCACATCTTGTCCCTATATGCGGTTTTCTTGTGTTCTGGCTTCAGATCGCCATTAAAGAAAGGAAGGCAATGATCAGGAATCGGTACAATTACCCAAGCCTTTTGCTTTGTTTCATCACGTTTGTTTTGATTATATGTGTTTCATTGTGATGTTTCGAGAACCCCCTGTGTGGACTGGAAATACATTTGTTATTTGTAACCGCATCAGAATAAGGGCGAGGTTTCGCACGAGTAAAACTAGTTTAAACTACTCCTCCCCGTGTAGTTTTCCTACTGATCGATACAAGGCGGTTCCTCTGTTGCAGCTTGTTCTTTTGTGCGCCTGTGATTTCATATGTGATGTTTGTTTTGTCCTTTTGTGTCCCTCATCCTTCCTTCCTTTGATGTCTCGGGAGGGTGAGCTTTTTGTCTTATGGCCATTACGAAAACACGCCTATTCAACTATATTGAAAATTTTACCACAAAAAAAAAAAGAAATTTTTCAGATAAAAAATTCTGATATGTTTCATATTTCTGCACAAAACATAGATTGTGAGTACTCGTTAGAACCGCCTCGACGAGGCGGTTCTAACGATTACCCACAATCTATGTTTTGAGCAGAAATATGAAAAATAATGTATACCCCTGTAAACCCCAGTTTTACTATATAAAAGTGGGGTTTAAGGGGGTCAAAATTATATAGGCGTGTTTACGTGATGATTTCATAGGTATCCGCTTATAATTTTGGTTGGTACCGATTAGAACACCCCTTTGTCTCGCTTATAAGATTGTACATGAATTGGGAGCTAGTCTCCTACTTGACTATGTTCATGGAAACACTAGAATCTAGGTAAAAACCATCACTCCAAGACTTTTAGACAGGTGTTGGCTTCTAGGGATTTTCACTGGCCATTGTTCAGTTGAAGGCCTTTCTCGAGTTTTTATTTGCCTGTCTAGTTTTGAATCATTGAAGCCTGCTAGACTGCAGCACTTATGCCCTATATCCTCTCTAAAACATTGTTTCTAAATTGATCTTTATGTATCTCGTCTATTTTAACCTATCATGTGTCATCACATAAATTATCATACTTTTATAATTTTCACTTGTATCTCTTGACTCTCCACCACTTCTTGTCAAGCGCGCTTGCCTGGAATATCCACAAGTACATGTATAGTATGCTAGGGCAGTAAGGAAGAATGGCGCCTAACACTTGGTTAAACTACATTTAGAGGAATTTCGAGGAAATGAACTAGATAAGCTAAAGGCTTCCATTCAGATCCTCTCTCACATTTTGTTTGTGTAAACATGTACTTTTTATTTCTTAGCACGAACAATTATTGTTTAAACTAAACTACACTTAATTTACACATTTAATTAGGACTGTCACATTATATATCAAACATTGTATATAATGAGATAAAAAGTCAGAATGTAGACATTTAGCCGATACATTCGCTACCCCTAAATTTTGACCTTATCTATTCTAAGTTCAATTCAGCAAAACGACAGTATTTTTCATATTTTTTTTTCGAAAGTAGGCTTCGACATTTTATGTAAATATTCTACTTAGGTAACAATTTGCATGATGTCTAAACATAAAAAAATCTAAAAAAGTTACCTTTGATAAACAGAACACACAAAAGAATAAAAATAGAAGACTCGGTTTTACTAAAAAAAAAGGTAAGAGAAAAGACTAGGGAGTGCCACAATCACAAACCGCAGTCCTTCCCAGACCCCAAGAGGAAGAGGAAACCGACAAATCCAAACAAGAACAAATCGAACAAACGTACGAAAAGCACTAAGATTAGCTCTCTCTTCCCCAAGCGAGGTAATCGCAATACTTAAAGGACTGAAAAACACAAGAACAAAATGGTATATGGAAAGACATACAACAAATCGCCTCGTAGAATGAACCACAAAGCACTAACACTGGGACCACCGCCTTAGAACGGTCAGTAGAGTAAACCATCGTGGGGTTTAAAGTTCTTTTACAGCTAGCTAACTTCACCCTAGGTCCCGATGCTACTCTTAATACAGAAACACATAAAAATTCGGTTCGCATAAAGGCTCCCAACTCAGTCAATGCATCAAAGCGAAAACACAAAAACCAAATTAATCACTATAATAAACAAAGACGAGTACTCATGGCTAATTCTACTGTATGCCAGAGTAAATGAAAACAAATAAGAGCAGTGTAAATTTGTAGGCTCTATACGCCCCATAACGCCGGCTTAAGCGGTGTTTGATTTTTAAAGTAACCAGAATGGGTTGAAAGATCCCACTGAAATAGGATATAATCTGCACTACGATGAAGCCTATTTCCTAGGGAAATAAAAAGAAAATACCTTCAAAAGGTAGATTGTCTGTTGTCATTTTTACCCAGTATGCAGAGCAAAAACAAATCAATTTGTAAATATAGGCGACTACATTGTATACAATAACATTGACGGCATATTCCTCATTATTTCAATAGACAGAATGACTTATTTGTTTAGCATGACAACATGTATCAGATGTTCAAAATGTAAAACAAAATGAGCGACAACAGAAGATGCAATTAGCAATTGCAAATCGAACTAGAAATAAAAGCAACGGAAGTACTGATGGGGGCGATCTCCTTGAATTTAATAGGCTTCTAGAACTAAATCGGATGTAGTCCTTTCTTTGGATATGCTCCAATAGCCTCTTTCCGGTCCTTTTAGATGGAAAAAGTCATTTTCGGTGTTTAGTAGGCTCGAATAACACCTTTTTTTAAACCCAAAGCTGTAGATTTTGCGTGTTTTACTGGAGTATTCATACTCGTCCGCCGATGTTGTACTCAATATGATTTAACTTTTATTTTTTCAAGAAAAAAAATGTTTTCTTTGCTTTTGTTTATCTAAAAGTAAATGACGTATATGTTTGAACGCAGAATTCAGCATTATTAGCGTTAGCAGGGAACTATCTGCTAGGTTGTTATGCAGGCTGGTAGTAACAGGAAAACGGATTGTCGAAATGTGGTGTGTTAAATGTGGTGGCGGTTTGGCAACCGACCCAAAGCAGACTTACACTGTTTTAAGGAGTTAGCAATACTTTTAAAACAAAACCAAATAATTAAAAGCATGCACTGTGTTTACTCAAATAAATAGTATAGAAAATTTCCTGGAAGAGCCTGAATCACAGAACACAGCCTAACAATGACACCGGAGGAAGAGCAAATACATAAGCTAAATAAAGTAGCTAACTGATAGCAATTGAAAACTAAATTTTACCGGAGGTCAATGTGAACGTTTCTTACAAACATATGTTTTGGTTAATTGCAGAACGCTTCCGCCCTCTGTGTTATCCGCTACACGTGAATGTCAACATTTTTAAAAGTCCACTTCATAATCAGAATGATCAACAGTATATCTTAGCATAAGTGTTAGTAATTGTGGCTCAAACAGCAAAAGGGTAGGTCTTTGTAATGAATACATATTTTACAGTTTGTCCTAAATTACATAATGCCAAAGAAACACGAAACTATATTTGGAATTGCCTTAGATCACGTGTTTATAGATTTAAAAGTTTGTCAAAATAAAATACATACAAAGAACAGCATAGTTATATTTAGAATGTGAGACAATGGATGCTTTGTAGTCAAATTCAACGCCTTGTTTTTAAATTGACAAGCCTGTTTACTTACTTTTCAGTTATTATCTATTTTAAGACCCTCTGAAAATGCATTTAATATAAAGAGCACTAAGGCCAGGTAGTGAGGACCTCGGTGGCTCAGTTGGATGCGCCGTCCGACTGGAGACCAGGAGGTCGCGGGTTCAACCCCCGCCGAGGTCGGCAACATTCTTTCGTGGAGATTGATCATGAAATATTTTCTACGGTCATTCTCTCCCTTCCGCTAATTCAAGAAGGGCAGTTGTCAGTTTCTGGCGAAAGAATGTGCACAATACTGGTTGACCGCTTAGAGGACTAAACCTGCTCAGTAAACGTGTGGTTAGGTAAATTGACCGCGCTCGACATGACCCCATTGGGTTGACTGGGCCGTAAAAACCTCAACACAAACAAACAAACCTGCAACTACTGGTAGAACATTACAGTATGAATTGTGAAACTGTGTTGGATGAGTGGAACAGCTTGACTTATATGATGTCTGATCTTGACCAGACACAAACAGCAGGACCAAAGGTAATACTGAATATTATCAGACAGCTTAAACCAACAGCAGGAGATGTTTGTCCAACTAAGAGACTATGCTGTATTGCTGCGACATTGCCACTTAGTACTGCTCTGGTAGAAAGGGTATTTTCTGATGTAAGAAAAGCTATATCAGATCTGAGGACCAGACTGAAATTGGAGAACACTCACAAACTGTAAATGTTACACAGGAATGACAAATACCTCAGTGTGCAAAGTGCAGTACAGAGATGGGCACATGAAAGTAAAAGAAGAAGTATACGTTTGTAGATTAAGAAAGTTCAAATGTTTTATAGTGCTTTGTAATAATTATCAAGTTCACCACGTCAGTAAATGCCTTTTTCATCACGAAAACACGCCTATATAATTTTGACGCCCTTAAAACCCATTTTTATATAGTAAAACTGTGGTTTATAGGGGTATACATTATTTTCATACTTTTGCACAAAAACATAGATTGTGGGTACTCTTTATAACCGCCTCGGCAAGGCGGTTCTAACGAATACTAACAATTTATGTTTTTGAGCGGAAATATGAAAAAAATATCAGAGTTTTTTATATGAAAATTTTCAGTTTTTGGAGGTGAAATTTTCAATATATTTGAATAAGCGTATTTTCGTAATGGTATTGATTGATTATCAAGTTTACCACGTCAGTAAATGACTGTTTGAATTTAGGTGAACAAATACTCTTTGAAAGTGGATCCATCCGATTGAGATGGTACATGTATCAAAGTCTTTCAGAAACATTTTCAATGGAAATGTTTTGAAACTTTTTAATATATGCCAGTCACTTATATAAGGCTATGACAGAAAGGTTTTGCGATAGCCTAATTTAATTATCATTGAGATGTTAAAAGATTTACATTTACTCGCTTGGTCATATCGTTAAGTGATTTAAATATATTCAGAAGAAACTTTTCTGTGCAGGCAAATATAATTAGCTTGGTGATGTCAAGTCAGGTGAATTGGTATATTCAGACGGAAATTGTCTGTGCAGACAAGTGTAACTGGCTTGGTGATATCAAGTCATTGTCAAATGATAGAAGTATTATATTCAGAAGGGAATGTTCTGTGAAGACAAGTGTAACTTGTAATCTTGGGGTCTGGGAAGGGCTGCGGTTTGTGATTGTGGCACTCCCTGGACTTTTCTCTTACCTTTTTGGTAATAAATTCAGTAGCATTCTAAACCAAAGCAATAACTCCTGTGAAAACAATTTAATCAATTTATAGACTTAATGCATGATACTTAACACTTAGCATGTTAGATTAAATTTTCATCAGACAACAGTTTGGCATTTTTTTCCTAGTTTCCCAGGAAATAGGTTTTGACATTTGATTTCATGCCTATTGTCTCCTTAGGTCAGGAGACAATTGTCATGAAATGTCAAATCCTAATTTCTGGGGAATTTTCATGAAATGTCAACTCCTATTTTCTGGGAAAATAATAATAATAAATTAAATTGTCATCTGCTGAAGCATGTATGTTGAATATCAAACTGCCTAAATTTGTTTTAATTTGTTTGCTTCAATATTGTTGTTATTAAATGTTCATTTCATTCTTGTTTTACCGTGCCGGTGGTTCAGTTTTCTAGGAAGTAGCTTCTCAGCAGCCTTGAAAAAGGTAAATCGATTGAACGATAGAGGGAGTATAGGTTGAATTTCAAAAATAACAACAACAACCAATAGTTTGAGAATTCAACCTTTGTATTGTGAAAACATGATGAAGCAGCAATAGAACAATAACAATTGTAACGTATTAATACAGTGGGAAAATACAAGTACCTGGTAACCTAAGAAATCCACTTGGTTGCGCATTTGATTAGTGTCGAAGCGTAATAAGTGCCATTATAACACGTTTCGTCGCGTTGCAAAGATGCCCTTTTCAGGGGGTTGCAGCCTGCCCTTTTTTCAGGGTGTGGGAAACACTATTTACTGTCTAATGCAACATAACCAACACATGCTAAAATACTAACTCATTTGAATGTGTTATTAGCTACATGTATCTGATTGCTCAGAATAATTCAGTTCCTGGAGTAATTAATTTTTATTTTATACTGTATTCCTATTCGCTCCTCTGAATCTGCAAGTGAAATCCCAGCAGGCACACAACGTTGAAACAACGTCGATCAAAACGTTTATTCAACGTCAAGACGTTGAAACAACGTTGAATCGACGTTGTTTCAAAGTTGTGTGCCATTGGCGTTAATCAACGTTGTTTCAACGTTGCGTGCCTGCTGGGATGGGAGATGTTGTAGAGCAAAATGAGCTCATCTATATTTAAAATTTTAACGTCAGGTTAGCTAACAACTTTGTTAAGTTTTAAACGATTTGGCCAGCATATTCAGGGCAAATCCAGCTGACAACAAATTTTTCATTTAAAAAAATAGCAGAAAAAAGAATTTTACATTTTATGCAAGTTGTCCTTTAGGCACTTAGAAGGTAATCTAATTATGGTGCAATTTGAAACACATCAATACATACCTGTATAGCGCTATTCAATACTTACAAAATGATGTGGACACGTGTCATACAACTTATTGATAGAACAAAAATAGCAAAAGACCAGTAATTGCTAAACGCACGTTAAGTGCAAACAAGGTTTTGTATGCAATCTTCTTCTCTAGTGAAGACGTTGCAATACATGTGCCAGTAAAAGAGGCAAATGCGCTACTGTAAAATACTAAAAAGATGTGGTATTGAAGAAATTGATAAAATACTATTAGAAACGGCGCCCAGTCACGACGTTCAAACACGTCCGACCTACATGATAATACCTCAGCCCATACGTCTACCATTGTTATAAATATTTTCCAAAAAGAGAGCGTAACAGTGTTATACATCCGCCTTATTCACCAGACCTTGCCCCGGGTGACTTCTTCCTTTTTTCCGAAATTGAAAACCTTCATTGGACGTAGATATCGGTCCAGACAGGCGCTTGGATCTGCCGTATACCATTACTTTACCAATATACCTAAATCAACGTGCAGTAATGCATTCCGAAAGTTCATCGATTGAAATTATGCAGGACTACTTTGCGGGCATTAAATAAAGAAATTTGTGTTTACTTACATTTTGAACGTTTCCGATCAAAATAAGCAATTCTTTTCGAACACCCCTCTTATTTCCATTTTAAAGGCAATATTTTGCAGACAATTATAGCGTATTCGTAAGTGAAATAAACAAAATCTAAAAAGGTTGCTCGTGGAAACATGCAGCTCACAAAAGGACGAAACACGGAGTCTTAATTGCATTGCGAGTCTTCATATGAATTCAAGGTAAGTTGCAGGGCTGCGTGAATCCACGATTGTAAATGTTTCATTTCAGCCAATCAGAAAACAAACTTAGGTCGAATAAACTAACAATTCATAGGAACGAAATATTCTAACAATCATAGAGCATAAGAATGCACTAGAACAAACCGCGGATTTCCATTCACTGTCCGCTAACAGATTTGTTGGATATTACATACTGTTAGAATGGACAGCATATTCGAAAGCACTTTTTAGCTTGACTCGGCCCGCATGGCAATCAGATAGAAGTGTTTCTTGTCCTCCAGAACTGTACACAGTCATAAAATTTATTTCACGTTTGTTTGTTTGTGGTGAGGTTTTACGGCCCAGTCAACCCAGTGGAGTCATGTCGAGCGCGGTCAGTTTACCTTACCACACGTTTACTGGGCGGGTTTAGTCCTCTAAGCGGTTAACCAGTATTGTGCACATTCTTTCGCCAGAAACTGAAAAGTGCCCTTATTGAATCAGCGGAAGGAAGAGAAAGACCGTAGAAAATATTTCATGATCAATCTCCACGAAAGAATGTTGCCGACCTCGGCGGGGGTTGAACCCGCAACCTCCTGGTCTCCAGTCGGACGGCGCATCCAACTAGCCACCGAGGCCGGCAAATTTCACGTTTATGTGCTTAGTTAATCTGAAATTAAGATTTATCATATTTTTCCTAACTATTCCGATAAACAGACCTAAGCCAAATGTGAACACAAGCGTTGTTTATTTCTTACGAAAACACGCCCATTCCATAGAATGACACTTTTTATGGCTGCAACAAACGAAACGTTGCATACGATAAAATGTGGTCCTTTTGTTAGTTTTTGCTCGAAACAGAGATTGTGGGTACCCACAATCTATGTTTTATAGCAGAAAAAAGAAAAGTATTGCATACCCTGCAAACCCATTCTTTTATATATATTAGTGGGTTTGACGGGGGTGGGGGGGGGGGGGGGGGGGTCAAATATTATAAAGACATGTTTTCGTGTTCTTATGATCTATATTATTTACCACTCCTGCAATAGTCTGAGACACAGTTACAGATAGTAAAATGGATCATATTTTTTTAACTTTTAGGACAAGTATGGTAAGAGGATATGTAGTGAGAATATTTGTTATTCATGGAGTTATGCTTTCCCTTTTAATTGAAAAACGCAAGATGTTTGTGGATTTCGTTATGACATGACCGTTTTAGTCTTCCTTGCCTGACATGATTCAACGTCTATCATGACCACCGGAAATAGCATATCAGTGAATAAAGAGCGAAAGTCAAACGCAGGTGAGTGCTTGTCGAAAATAGCCTAATTTACCATTAATATGTATCAATATCATTATAAATTTACGACGCATCAATTGTGGATATATTCAAGCGCTATCGTTAGCAGACGGTTTAGATAAATAATAAATACACCATATTTTATGGAAAGATAATTCGTTGGCTGGTACAAAAAAACAAGATACATTCTTCCTTTAAATCCCACTTTTTCTTCACACGTTTGTATTTTCGTTTACAGTCTTTCATATTTGTAGGAACACAATTATAGGGTACAACTTCAGTTACAAGACTTTCAACGGATATGTATCAAGTAAGCAAGTTCTTTGCTAAAAATAAATCATTTGTTGTTCGGAAAATAGAACCTGACATGTATGGATTGTTGCAAAAGGTCGTAAAATAAACTGTATGGAGAATAATGTTGCACTTATAACATAACTGGAGATTGCACACACACATACACACACACACACACACACACACACACACACACACACACACACACACACACACACAGAGGACGTGCACCAACACACAAGTCAAAAAAGGATATAAGAATCTGTAGTGGAACAACCGCCTTAAGACGCCAGATCAGAAGAAAACCACAATTTAGACATGGAGGTCTAAACTCAGGGCATAAATTAGCGGGCTTCAACCTCCTGAGGATGAATCTGTCACAGTCCAAAGTCCGACCCGCCTCAAAACCGCTTTGATTTTTGTACCCCCAATCCCACAGTAAACTCCCAATTTTCACTGGTTTAGGGTATAGAGTTCATTGACTTGCTATCTAGAACAAAATGGAATGGAAGTCTCGCTTTTACAGGACGAAGTTTAATCTTACTAGAACATTTATAATTTAGAATTAGGAAAAAAAATGCAACAATTTTAGAACGATCTTTCGTATAAGAATACCATTTCAAATATTAGGAAGCCAGATGATGTCCAAAGCGTTTTCTTTTCTATTTGAAGATTTGAAAATACTTTAATTGATAAATACTTTGATTTCCCTGTCAAATATATGATCATTTATTACTAGTAATTTTCAACAACACTAATTCATTGTTAACAAAATTAAGAAATGTATGAATGTGTATAACTTTGTAGGTCTTTCTTCTAACCATCCATCTTTCTATATATGATTCAACTTGATCGGATATGAACTATAGCCAGAAACAAACGGTTTACAGAAAAAATCAACGGGGCATATTTCTGCTAATGTTTGGTGGCTGAAAACTCGAAAGAATATGCGCTGCTCTACAACATAGTCTAACTATAAATCAAGTTTCAGCTTGATCGGATGTAAAGTGTAGGAGGCCGGCCTCGGTGGCTCAGTTGGATGCGCGTCCGACTGTAATCAGGAGGTTGCTGGTTCAATCTACGCCGGGTCGGCAACATTCTTTCGTAGAGATTGGTCATAAAAATTCCATTCCGCGGATTCAAGAAGGGCAGTTGTCAGTTTCTGGGGAAAAGAATGTGCACAATTCTGATTAACCACTAAGAGGACTAAGCCTGCCCAGTAAAAGTGTTGCTAGGTAAATTGACCACGCTCGACATGGCCCAAATGTGTTGACTGGGCCATAAAACCTCAAACAATCTATCTATCTATCTATCTATCTATCTATCTATCTATCTATCTATCTATCTAATCAACTATCTATTTTAACAGTCTCTGGGCTAATTCAGCAGACGCCAAACAAATGATAAGGCTTTTTGTTTCAGAAAATTACGCTAATTAGGGACAAAAAGGCCTGAGAAAACAGTATAGACCCAGATCAGGCATCCGCTAAGTCTAATCAGTGTTCGCTGTCTGCATGAATACAAAACACATTAGACCGCCTTTGACAGTGTACACAAAGTTTCAAAGTTAATTTCAAATTCTGAAAGTTCCAGAGGAACGTGCTGTTATAAAAGTATGAAGTGAACAGAAACAAGTCAGGAAAAAAAGAAGATATATATATATATATATATATATATATATATATATATATATATATATATATATATATATATATATATATATATATATATATATAATATACTTTCTACACTGACTGGTCAAGGCAAAAACCTACCATAATAACCCTAAATATTTGGGACAGACAGGCCTGTGCAAACAGGTTTGACCCAGATTAGGCATCCTTTCATCAGTATTCGCGGTTTGCATGAAGGAAAAGCGGGTTCGTTGCTGCCCATTCACTCAGGGTCCCAAAAACAGTTCGTTTAAGCGGAGTAGTGGCATTTGCTAAAAACAAAATTTGCAATAATTGTCTGTAATAGGTTAATACAGAAGAGAGGGTCATAAAAATAGTGTTACTTTTCTCCTACATCGTTTCGGCTACAAACCGTACATATTCTATTCGGCAAATTATTCCCAGTCTAGTGCAGTAGATTTTTTTATCATTAATTTGGATTGAAAATTAATAAATATGGATGGATAAGCATTAAATCAAACAAAAAAGGAATAACAGATATTGATACTTGCTTATAAAATATAAAACACAATTTATTTGTGAAAACTGTACATGCAATCGTACAATTAAATTAAATTAAATGTTTTCTCGAAAACCCAAATTCCAACCGGTGCCAAGCAGCAATAAAATATATGTAAATAAGGCTGTGTCGACACACAGACAATAACAAACAAATAAATCATTAACAACAATATGTTGATAATGTTCAGCACATGGATTTGTGGACCGTTAACCGACAAAAAAGGTATATCATTTAAAATACAGCCTTATACTCATTGATTTCCATTTGGTGTTTATTTATCTTCGATTCAGTGGTAGGCTATTTCTGGTGGTGATGGCAGACGGTGTGACTGCTGCCTTCTTTTATAGATGAAGCAAAATAAAATCATATGTTTTTAGGAGTGGTAGGGATTGTTTTAAATTTTTTGTTCATTTAGAATTTACCAAGATAAAGAAATTTGGACTCCGCACTTCGCCTAAAAGTAATTTTTCTGTGTCCGTTTGACTATTCTTTGATGTGTCTAAACGGTCTTCATTAAATAGCAAACAGTATAGATCCTGACCAAACTGCTCCTGTAGAACCTGTTTGATCTAGGTATATGCTAATTACTCAGATTTACTTTTATGAATATTTAGCGTAAATATGGTAGCATAACTATTTTACCCCAGTTATACATTTTTTTTTTGTTTTGAGAAATATGGAAAAACTCATAGGTTTCAGCAGGAAATTTAAGTAGGATGAGGTTACCCTAAACACACACACCTTTTTGTTTGACCTAAACATAGTTTGCTAAGTACTGCGAACGTTTTCTCTCATTTTGCTGCCAAGAGATAATGTTCGTTTGGACAAGTCGGGGGACAAGTGATCCTAACAAAGGCAAATACCAGCAGCACAGTCGTCGCTGGTCGCTTTCTGGACTGTCGACTTTCCGATAATTTTTCAAGTAGATAGCAATTACTTTTGCTCATGCTGATCGGAGTAACCACTGGCCACACATATTCGAAGTTATATTTTCTCACTTTTCTATATATATATATAGATCTGTCAGGGAATAACTTGCAAAATAATTTTCTAGGAAACTGATGTGTTCTTGCTGTGAATATCTCGGTGAGCTGAGTAAACAGCTAGAGTAGACACGAAAGATAATTGCAAAACCATGTCACGTCAGCTCTTCTGAAATGGTGCAAACAGCATGGCAAATGGACCCTTACAGCATACGACATGAAACTGTGAATACATGTTCCTGGTTTAGCATATGCATGCGCGGTCTGAACAAGGTTTGTGTTTATTGTTCGAGAGATATCCTACAGTACAGCCCTGGGCTGGTTTTCCTTTCATTGACCGCATATCGGAATATGACGTTTATCGGTCGTGCACATCTGGCGGGTAATATCGTCGATGTTTTATGTCGTAGATGCTATTTACGTCTCATTTGATGTGGAAGAATAGATATGAACTGCTCATAAAGGAAATAATTTACTCCCTCTTAATAATACATGTAGCCGCCATTTTGGAATTGATAACATAGAATTTTCTAGATTTTTCTTAGGTGTGCGTAAACATAATTCCGATCTGGCTATACCCTTGGTATTTCCTCTACTCCTAACTCTTCATATGGTAAGTCTTAATACCAGTGTGGGGAATCCACGTGACCAAATGACTAGATACGCGGTGTTTGTTCTATTTTTATATCCGCATAAAGTAGGACTTATTTTAGAACGTTTCTACTTATACCAAATGGAAGTTGATTAACTATCAAAGGACGCGGAAATAAAGCTCTTTCTGGTGGTGAAAACGCTGTTTTGAGATCTGATCTGATTCCCGAGAACATACGAAAAATGTCTTTTTTTCTCAGATATATGCTACAAAGAACGCTTTTCAACTGGCGCGAGCCCATTAACATTGCTAAGAAAACATGACTGTGAGAAGACGTGATAATGAGTTTTAAATGACAGAACGTTGATATAGTGATCAGTGGACAATTATGTCGCAACGTGTGTACAGGGATTTTAAAGTATATGTGCCTCGCCATGCGAAAACGTATCTTTAGGCAAATGCAGACAGCATCGGCTCAGATAACCCTGCGCATCCTCGCAGTCTGACAAGTGCCTTCATTGTCCGCAAAAAGAATCATTGCATACTAGAAATGTATGAAAGGCCCGGATGATACTTTGGGCATGCGCAGGATGATCTGCATCTGCGCATTTTGCACAATGTTAGAAGGCACGCTTTCGCTTGATGCGGCCCATAAATACATCTTGTTAAGGTATATTGTCTCGAAGAGGAATAGATCATATATCCCGTTAACCTTGCTGGTACAGGCTAACAACCGGTTGCACGTTGAGGAAAATATATTTATAAAAGTCTAAGAGATGGGTGCGTTGCCAGTTTGAAATATAAGATTTATGCAGTAGAAGACACAATCGATGATAAATACGTTTTTGGAATAAAGGTGAACGGTTTACGTATACCAGTTTATAAATCCTAGTAGATCTTGAATCCAGAATATTCATAAAACATATCCCAAGAGAAATTTTCATTTACTGTGTCACTTTCGGTTCTGATCGAGAACCATCATCAGACTGTGCCTTTACCAAGTGACATCACGGCATTCGTACTACTTACCATTAGACTGGTACTTAGTGATAAACAAAGGTCCGCATATGTTGCTCAGGATGTATGCCACCTGGTCCTGGTTCATGACGTGTTGACACTGACTGATCCTGATAGCTTCTTTGACATGTCTGAGTGTTGTCAACTTCAATTCTCCTCCCAATCGATGACATGGTTAGACTTAGCGATATGATCTGCCACTGCTCTTGGGTTAAAGCACGTTTTTTTTCACCAATCTGGTGAATACATGTGGTACAGTTTTGCATCTTTTTGAAGTTCACTCAATCTTGTGTTGATTTTTCTGCCCATTTAGCTAATATATTTTACTCCACAATTGTGGCACGGGATCTCGTACACGACACAACAAGTATTTTCCTCTTCAACTTTGTTTTACGATGGACCAAAGCTTTCGTCAGCGTGTAATATGGTCGCATAGATATTGATATGTCATGTTTGCTCATTACTTTGGCAACACTTTCCGATTATCCTTTGACATATGGAATAACTACACACCTTTTGGATTTCTCCTCGTAAATTTTGAGGTTTTTCGTTTCCTTTCCAGATTTTTGTTTTCGTTTAGTTTGCCACTGAATATTTCACTATTTTTTCTATCGACCACCGTGGATACCCACGTCTTTCGTGCATATGTTAGATGCATCACCTCTTCATCCTTCTCCTTTTCCTTCGTAGCCACAAACACAAACAAAACCTATCCAGTAATGTTCTGATTCCCCTGAGTTTGTGTTGTGAATCAAACTGGAGATATTAGTGCGTAAGGTATACCAACAATTTCACTGAGCCATCATCCTGTCTCCTAATCAGTGTACCTGGAAAAGATATTTTCCTTCTTCTTCTTCTTCCGCCTCATATGTGAATTTGATGCTCCTGGTTGCATTAGATTGGTTACGGTGTTGTGTAAGGCTGTCTACTTGTCCTCTCTTAATGGTTTCTAAAATATTCTACGTATACCGTTTCCAAAATTGAGGTACACATGTGAAAGGCAATCTGAAGAGGTTCTCTGTATTCCGATCGGACATACGAGAGTCCTGCAAAAAGTTTTGTCACTGGGTTCGGATTACTTCAGTGCTACGTTTTATCCAACATATTTTTATTACAAACATTCAAAGTATCCCCCCTTTACTGAAACACATTTTTGTAACCTTTTTATCCAGTTGCGAAAAGCAGATAAATAGTCTTCTTTTGGTATCTGTTGGAGACACTGATAAATAGCACTGCCAAAAGAACTTAGAGAATTTCAAGACGTATACTTATTTCCAGAAAGCATTTTCTTAAGCCTTGGAAATAAAAAGAAGTCACAGGGACTCAGGTCAGGTAAATAAGGTAGATGGTTTAAAACTTTCACCTTTTCAGAATCCAAAAAAGACAACAACCTCACATTTATGAGAGGAGGCGTTGTCATGTAAAATGTTGACTCCTGACCATCCTTATCTGGTCCATGTTCCAATGTAATAAGTAAATTGGTCAGTGTATATGACTGCATTTATTTCAATTTAAAAAAATCCTCGGTCAGTTAGAAAGCAATTTGAACGAAACAAACGGGTATCGTGAGCTATTCAACACACCATTCAATGCAGTGAAGCATTTAAAAATATACCTGGGATGAGAGCAGCTATAAAATCTTGGACGAGTTCGATTTTGGGGAAGATCGAACTATTCACATGATAGTTACTTACCCTTTAGTCTCGTAAAGAGGAAGCCTATTAGTGACAGACCTTTTTGCAGGACCCTCGTATGTGCATTAAATCTAGTACATACGGCATTCTTGATTCTACGTACAGAGACGCCGTTGTTCGTTATGAAGTTCCCATCGTGTTCAGAAGTATGAATTCATTCTGATAGGAACGTTTGATCATGGTCGCTTCCAACATCTGTTTGCAAGTTTAACGTATTGCTACTTGAAATAGTTTTGAATTGAAGTCGATAAAGAGCTTTGGCATTCGCTCTATGTAATTGTTTGAGTGACGCACCAGTCACAAACAAACAAACATGGTTCAATGGGCCTTGTGAAAAAAAAAGTCTTATACGTTGACGTTTTGTTGAGATTTTTATAGTGTTGACGATAAAGAGACACAATATAGTCTCTTTTGAAACAAAACAGAAAGATATAAACATGGAAGGAAGGGGAAGAGGTTGGTGCACGTTTGTTTTCTTTGTACCCATTAATTTATTTTATTCTTTTGTTTGTGTATAATGTAGTACTATGTCGAGCAAATCAAAGCACAAATTTGTAAGAATGCCACAATTTAGAAGCGCAGCCTTACCAAGGCGCCTAAAGTAGAATAGATGAGACCACATACAATAAAAGATAAACGCAACATCTGAAATGACAGGCACACGACCAATGAAAAGCAGCGGTAAATTACACTCCGTGGAACCAGTTCGACTCATGCAACCCATTGCCCTTAATTCTGATGAAGATTAAAATTACAAACATATATTCCGTCAGCATAGGGGATCTTCTACCCCATCAGTATAATCTAAGTGAAATACATATAGTCACAAATATTTTGACGAAGCAACGCAATAGAATCAACGGCGATCTGAAGCCACAAGTAGATCAAGAAAACCAAGACAGGGCCACGATGGGCCTGAGCCAAGACTTTGATAGACATGCCCAAATTATCTGAAACACATTGAAGAACTTGTCATGGTGTTGTCTGAGGACCGATAAACCTTGAGCAATTAAACAGAGAAGCAATTTATCAAACATAATTGGGTAAACACACATGTCTGCAGATTGCCGCATTTTGTCCCGGCTGTAACCAATTCCTTATTGTGCCATTCTTTTCTAATTGTTCTGAACAGTTGGTATTTCCAACAGTTCCTTACGGATCCATAGACAAAGTCACCATACAATTCAGGCTCCGAAAGACCTTCTTGGCATTAACAAAAAGAACAGAAAGATCCTTACAAACGTTCTGATAAGATCATGAAGAATAATGTTTACGAGCCTTAGATTCTGAAGTTAAAACAGCAAGGTCGAGTGAATTTTTCTCTTATGACTTTAAATTAATAAGGTTATCTTCTATTAGTTTATGCGACAAATATGCATACAGTGTAAAAAGTCACATTCAGATAAATACGCCGGGCGTAAATATCTACATGTAAGTTAATGTACAGTCGCGTCAGAATTTTTAATTGACTAAAATAGATTTTACCGGATATATACAAACTTAATTTAAATACATGCTTAATAGCAGTAAGACATCACGGTAAGAATTAAAACGTTATCATGACAAGATAATGCAATATTGTGATGCAGAAAATACGAATGTGACACAATGAAACGGGCAATTTGCAACATGACATATTGGCGCTGGAAAATTCAACCAGAGAAATACAAACTAGACCATAATCAAGTAAGTGTTGCCTTAGTGTCATGATAAAAGTTTGCAAATTTTCTTCTCCTGAGTAAAACGCCACTCTGTAAGATGTCAAACTCAGAGTAACCATACTTAGGGGTCAGTGAATAACTCCGTCTATCATAGAATAAATATGCCATGCAAAAACGTGTCTTCGGGCAAATGCAGACAGCAAATTCCCAGTTCCGCGCAGTCTGATCAGGGCATTCACTGTTTGCTGACAGTCGTTGGATACTATAGAATGTATAAATGGTGAGCAAAGCCCTGGGCGAGACTACGCCTCAGCAGGATATCTGATTAAGCACATTTTGTGTATGCTCGAAGGCACTTTGCCGCTTGACGCGGCCCATATAGGAATATCGCTCGGACGTGCATGAATTGACTTATCATAAACTGTACGACAACTGGATTATTTTATAGATCTACTGGGAGCGTGTATAGTTTGTATAGTAGCGCAAGCATATATTTCACATACTGAGTTTAACGTTAAGAATGCTAAGCACAAATTTCTGCAGGCAATAATTTGAAATGTATTTCGTATTATATTTTTCCTAGACCTTGACATTTCATGCAAATTGCCTGCGAAGAGACAATTTACTTGAAATATCAAAGCTATTTTCTGAGAAAAGAACTATGTAATCAATTTGTCGTCCGCAGAATTTGTTCATAGATAGGTAAAGGTTAATTTGTTATGAAGTAAATGAGAAATAGGCCAATTTAACACAGGTTTTCTGTCACTTGCGAGCAATTAAATGTCTCATCATTTTACACAGTCTCGGTATCTGGTTCTATATATCGACTTAACCCATTAATGCCTAGTGGAGTCTTCTACCTCTCTCTTTGGACAAGTCAGTTTCAAAGTTAAAGGACTCCGTTCGTTTTAGTATAATTAAGTACTGTACGAATTCCTATACTTAAAGGAAACAGTGTAGAATAGAAAGGAAGGCAATGATCAGGAGCCTGACTGTCTGAACTGGGTCTACGCTGTTTGTCAGTGTCCCAGTTGTGGGATATGAATAAATTGGTTAATAACCTGCAATCGTTATATGTTGGAGTGATATTGCTCTCTCTCTCTCTCTCTCTCTCTCTCTCTCTCTCTCTCTCTCTCTCTCTCTCTCTCTGTATATACTCTTACTGCATGCGTCTTTTAATCTGTCGCAACATGTATGAAACAGTTCATATCAAAATTCAAACTCGAACAAGGGGTTTGCCTCGTTTGTTTTATTTGAACGTATGTTAAAATAAGAGAACTAACCAACACAGTGCTAGATGAAGAACGAAAAATATTGTCGCCATTTTTATTTACAGTAAAACTTCAATGATTCGAACATGGATGGGTTGATTATCGTTGCAGATTCGAACTCATTTTGTCCCTAGTAAATTCTTCAAATACTGAAGAAAACAAATATTAAGGGATAGTATAGGGCAATTTTCTTATTTTATCATGGCATTGTATGTTGGGTGTACTCATTATAAATCGCCTGATCGACGGTATTCTAATTAGTACACTTAACATTTTATTTTTTATAGTAGACCGAAAAGAGATCTATAAATTACTCCAATTTACGCCCAGACCTAGCGCTATGGTTACCCCTCAGTAGCTCAAACTACCCTGATCAATTCTTATGAATGCACTCATTACCATTTTTGTAGTGTCATTGTTTGCCTTTTGACCTGGCACTATGATTAGCTCTTAGAGGCGCATCTAGAACAAATTTCCATGGTCCCATAGATGTTCGAGCTATTGAAATAGGACTGTATATACAATACATATTTCATATATATAATATATATATAATATAAAAGCATTTGGCTTTGATGTACAAAGGGGATATTATTTAATGTCTGAAGATTCCGCAGCAGTAATCTGATTTAATTTCACTGTCGCATAAGCCTATATGAGGTGGACGAAAAAAGTTTCCCGAAATTTGCACCAAAATCTAATTTCTGCTAGGGTCGTACTTCCCAGGAACAAGATCTGAATCTTTATATTGCAATAAATGAATAAACTCGGTTTAATAACAAAGTTGTACGCTTCCAAACGGAGCAAGTGTCCGAAAAATGACTGCCATTGCCTACAGATCAATTTTTATTTGGCTAGCACGTACGGCAGAGAAGGAAAATTGAAGGCTAACGTGAATCACAGATCAGAATGTCAGTTGTTTCTCTCACTGAGTTTGTACTTATGCTTCGATATGAAATCGATATAAGCTTTGAAAGAACAGTTTTGTCAGTATTTCCCAGTTATAGTAAGTCAAAATATCAATTTCAGGAAGGTCAAATAGTAGAATAGCAGCGTTATTCTGGCAATTTAGAACTCTGTGTTTAATGGAGGACTCTGTTGTCTGTCGGTGTTGAGAGGTACAACGAAACATCGATGGAGATACTCAATCTACTATCCATTTAGCGAGAGTAGTTTTATTTGCTCTCCTTTTAGGTCGGTCCATCGGTTACATCAGATAAGAACAATCATGAAAAAAAAGGTAAGAGAAAAGTCCAGGGAGTGCGACAATCACAAACCGCGGCCCTTCCCAGACACCAAGAGGAAGAGGGAACCGACAAATACAAACAAGCACAAATCGATCAAACATACGAAAAGCACTAAGATTATCTGTCTCTTCCCCAAGCAAGGTAATCGCAATGCTAAAAGGATTGAAAAACACACGAACAAAATAACACAAGGTAAAACATACAACAAATCGCCTCGTAGAATAAACCACAAAGCACCAAAGAGTAAGAGTAACACCGGGAAACCAGTATTTGTGCTATTACTGTGACTGTAGGGCATAACTGAATACTTGATTTTATTCCACAGAAATAACTGCCTGAAAAATTGCGAATTAGAATTGAAGTATCTATCTGGTTCGGTAGCATACCGCACTAAGGCCCATGCGGACATAATCCCAGTATCCCTATGCATCATAAATGCATGAATATAAAATGCATACACTGATTAGCATCATTGATAATATAAACAATCTGTAAGAAACACATCTTAAACGGAATATAAAACGTTAATTTTAAACAATATTTTGTGATTAAACTTATATATGCTCCAAATCAGAAGCATTTTAGATTTTATAACATGTACATACATCACGTAAACAATAAGCGATGAAGCCCATTGTCCTCACGATAATCCAACTTTATAGGAAAAAGTGAGGTTTACAGGAGTATACATTATTTTTTCTTATTTCTACTTTCTAAAATATGGACATGTCAGTATAATATGTTCAAACCTTGTTATCATGAGCGCCGCTTAGGTATTGAGTCCTAATATAAGTCGAAACCACTCCTCATTATCATTTGAGTTCCAAATCGCCAGAAAGACGCTTACATTCTACTATTTGACCTTAATGGAATTGATGTTTTCATTTTGCAAGTATGATCATACTTGTAAAAGTGTCTTTTAAAGCTTATATCGATTTCATACAGGAACATAAATCAAAACACAGTCAGAACGCATTTTTGTTGTCGAAGGAACAACTGACATTCTGATCTTTCGTCCACGCTCGCCTTCATATTGTCTCCTTTGCCGTACGTGATAGCCAAAAAAATGGTCTGTAGGCAAAGGCAGTCGTTTGTCAGATACATGCTCCGTATGTCAGATACCAAGCTGCGATGCCAAATTTTGCAGAATTGCTTTTAAGGGATTTATTTTTACTAGATTTTGTTCCTGTGAAATACAACCCTAGCAGCAAACAGTTTTTTATGGAAATTTCAGGAAAAATTTTTTTTTCGACCATCTCACAAAAAATTGTGTGGCACTGAAATTAAATCAAATTGCTACTGCCGGTTCTTCAAACATTAAATGATATCCCCATAATGTATGAAAGTCGAATTTATTCTTGATTTTCACCGGCACACTTTCTTCACATACTCTTTTTATGTCAACAATGTTTACATCTGTCGTCTCGTTAGTTATCTGTCGTCAAAGGCGCCGGTTGTACGATGTGATTCGGTAATACTGGTATTCATATGCAGTTTGGATGAAACAATAACCTGTTTCAAACTGTTCGGGATACCAAAAAAAAGGTAAGAGAAAAGTCCAGGGAGTGCCACAATCACAAACCGCAGCCCTTCCCAGACCCCAAGAGGAAGAGGAAACCGACAAATCCAAACAAGCACAAATCGATCAAACGTACTAAAAGCACTAAGATTAGCTCCCTCTTCCCCAAGCGAGGTAATCGCAATACTAAAAGGACTGAAAAACACAAGAACAAAATAACACAAGGTAAAACATACAACAAATCGCCTCGTAGAATAAACCTCAAAGCAACAAAGAGTAAGACTAACACCAAGCCTCGTGTCTGATCAGACCCTTAAATGAGCGCATTTTCGGCAGAAAATGGTTAAGAGTTTTTTTATGTTTTTTTTTCTTTTCATGCAGACAATGGAGACTCAGATCAGTATGCGCGGGCTGATTTGAGTTCATTTCAGAGATATGTTTTCTCACGATTAAGTTCATAACTTGATTTCAGATCACGCAGCGCACCAAGTTACACTAGAGTCTTCGTTGGGCGCTTTGTGCATAACAAAAGTCTAAAGGTTTCTTCATGCGGGGAACAAAAGCTTCGACTAGACTGCGAGGATATTCATGTTGATATGCCTGTACGCTCTCTGTCCCTGCATTTCGGGTTATCAGACAATAAATGCAAGCACTACATTTTTAGAAGTGTACAGGAAAGTCATTATCGTATGGATTAATGTTTTGTTTAGTAAACTCAAAAACTTCCGTTATCTTAAAAAATGTATAAGTGAAGAATATTCATAGGGAATGCCACAATCACAAAGCACAGCCTTCCCGATGTACTATAACAAGGTGGGAAGAAGGAACAAACAATAACAAAACACACGCCACACATGAAACCACCGACTCAACTATAAAGATGGATTGCAACAGAGGAAACGCTTTGTAATGGTCACTAGAATAGAACTACTTTGCGCTTAAACCGGTTACTTTAAAAAGAAAAGGTAAGAGAAAACCTTACCCGTAATTCTGATGCAGCTCCAAATTACAAAAAAGGAATAACCCTTGATTGTGGCTTTTATGATTGTGTCAATCACAAAAACAGGAAACAGTCGAAAGGTCTAGTTTTCAAAAGTTGTAGCACACGCCATTTGTTGTTGTTTAATTTTCTTCTTCAATACGTCTTGACATTTCATGTGATTTGTGTGCTTGGTAAAAGATTCACACGAAATGTCAAAACTATTGTCTATGGAAAGTATGAAAACAAACAGAACAATCCATGTTGCAATTGAGACTGGCGCTTTAAAGATATAGCATCTACCAAAATGCCATGTGTCTGTCAAATGTGGAATAATTCTTTGCAAGCGGTGGAGGGTTTATGTATTGAGCTGAAACAGACTGACATATGAGCCTGGACACAGCGTCTCATACAAGGCTATATCTGCGTCCAACTAAAACTCACGTCAGCCCGCACATCCGCGCAGTCTGACCAGAGTCTTCGCGGTCCGCCGGAAAACGCTTTGCATTATTGTCTACCCACTGAATGCCCATTAAAACTGATCAGACGGCGCTGAGGCACAGGCTGATCTGTTTTTTTCTGGGCACACCTGCAATTTTATAGAAAATGCTGTGCCCCGACTCATATTTCAAAGGTACACCATGTCCGATTAAGATAAATGATCAGGGTTCAGTTGTTTAAAGCATCGTTAGCTTAACGAGCTCGTTAGTGGTCAAAATGATAACTGCTCTAGTAAGTACAATATCCAGTTCACAGGTATATTTGCTGAAAAAAATGTGAGTAGCTTTTGCAAATGCAAAAGATACTCACATTTTTTCAGCAAAAATATTAGCGTATATGCCATATTTAATGATTAAAGTTTTAACGAACGTTAACTAACGACATAATTAGTTTTGAACAACTGAGCCCATGCGTATTTGTTTCTGGCATACGACGGAATCATAGCTCTATATAAGGCCAATTTTCATGTAAAAAGTGTTGTACCCACAACACATGTTTTCAAGCAAAAACAAGAAAAGTATTATGCAGATACCCACTCTTATCTAGAACTCTGTAAATTCAAACTATACCATGTCTTGGTAACATATAACTTTTGTCAGCTACTCGTTTCACAAACATTTACAAAGTTTACAAAGTTCACGTATGATGTGTTTGTTGGCGTATTTACTTGTCCTGGTTCGTAACCTTCCAGCCAGTATGTCTTCATTTCACCTTTACCCTACAAGACGAAAACATATGTTGGGCATATTACATACGAATCAAGGTTTTGATATCACACTTCTGATGCGCCATATACAGTTAGACTTCAATGACTTGAAAACCGAAGCCTCGTTTTCCGCGGCTGATTCGAAAAAAAAAGGTAAGAGAAAAGTCAAGGGAGTGCCACAGTCACAAACCGCAGCCCTTCCCAGACCCCAAGAGGAAGAGGAAACAAACAAATCCAAACAAGCACAAATCGAACAAACGTACGAAAAGCACTAAGACTAGCTCTCTCTGTTTTTGAGAGAGAACTCCTTTTTGAGTCCCCAGAAAATTCTTTCGATAGCTCAAGAATATAGATATTAAGAGATCATTTAGGCATTTTTGTTGAAATTTATCATGAAAATGTATTTTGTTTGTGCTCATTAGAATCGCCTCATTGAAGAGATTGTAATTACAATGTTCTACACAACAGAACATTATTTTTATAGAAGATCGAGAAGACATCTTCAAATTACTCCCATTTACCTCCTAACCTGGCGCTGTGGTTACCCCTTAGTGGCTAAAACTACCCATTTCTAGAAATAATTTCCATGATCTCAAAGATATTCGAGCCATTGGAGTTCGGCTGTGATTTTTATATTCAGTGTAAATGTTACATTACTGTCAGTAGTACGCTTATCTTTACACCTGAGTTAAGAGGTTTGACTTTTGGTATCCGTACTATCAAACCAAACGTTTAATTCTTGATTTACAAATTTAAATTACTTGACCCACGGATTGATTGTTAGAAACCTATCTACAAGGTGAAGTGAAAGTGGTAGCATACGAGCGTATTTTAGAATATATTTACACATATAAAACTTTCTGTTTAAACGGAGTGCACCCTATGGATTTTCTATGAGCAGTTTGAACCGCTTTCCTTTGTGGGCGGTCGGACTTAAAGCCTATTTATCTGGAGTAGTAATATTTCAGACTGAATAAGCTTAACTCGTTCAGTATTGCAGACCAAAACAGACGCCTTTTCAAACGGCGAAGATTCCGATGTGACGGCTCCTCACTAACCGTCTCATCAGAGTCTACACTGTTTACCATTCAATGTTTTGATTACAATACTATGATAGTAATGAACACGTCCAAATTCAAAGACGAAAGAGTCCATTTCAGGATCTCAAGGATGAAAGGCTTAACAAAAATGATGTCACTTGCGTAGTAATATTTCAGACTAAATAAGTAGTTGCGGTCATGGTACCTAAGGCATAATCCAAACTCATAAATCTATAAGCTTAAAGAAAAAAATACTTATTGTTAGTGGTATTTTATGATACTTCAAGAAAAATAAATCAAATTTTTAATCCTGCTCTTTATGTTTTAGTATCGATACTGTTCTAAAATCAGAGAATCTTTGGTCAATCAGCATTTAATGATACCACATTCAAACAATTATATTAAAATATGAACCAAAACGCTGAACCAGTTGCTTATCTCGAGTTTTCCCGATCCAGGCATCTCTCTTTCTTTCGGTACCTTGAGAAGGATATGCGTTGTAATTGTAATTGTGGCAGCATTCCCCGCTACATTTTCTTATAATTGTATTTTGCCTTGGAGTTGTTTAGTCATTGCGACAAGTATTTAATGTTCCCCAGTCTCTCTACACCAAGCATTACTAACAAAAAATAAAATGGGCGACCAAATCGTTTTGGAGAGAAGCCACTTTTGTGAAATCCTGTGCGCTTTTAGGCTCATCGATTTGTTTACACATGTGCCTTTCAACATTATTTAAGTCATCTCAAACAGATGTATGGCTGATAATGGACGGCTCTCTGCAATGAAGAGCCATACAGTCATGACGCTATACCTTCATGGTTTACAATTCTGGCAAAAGTGTATAGATTTTATGCCCTCCAAACAGTGGAACTGCATTGCTTTATAACAATGCGCGTAAATTATGAACGCAATGGACGCTATAAAATACAATACGATCCAGCACATTACAAAACCTATACCAATATTAAGATTTGTGCGACCAGCGAAGATCAGTCTGCATTCTGATCAGGATCTTCACAGATCGCATGTAGCTTCTACAGCCTCCTGACAACCAAAAGAGGAATAAACGAGAAGCTTTGACATACTGGATTGATGTATAGGTTGATTTGAGTTTTTGCTTGTTACATAGGTCTTATTGTAGGTTTTGTCGTGCCCTGGCTTATTTGCCTTTTTAAGTATGCGGACAATAAACTTTGCAATGCCCGTGCGTCGGCATGGATTTGCTGGAGTTTCGCTGTTTTCTTTTGTGACTTTATATCTTTTTTTCTTCTTAATGAACAATTTTGTGAGTCTGTTCATTGCTCTCTAGTTATTAGTTTTAGAATCTACGCAATATATATTTCAAGCTGTACTTACTTTGACGGAAACGTTCCCTCTTTCTTTGACAATAAAGCCAGGAAATTTCTTGAGCGCCTCACACGACATCTCTGTGATCTGTATCTTTAGAGCTGGAATAAGATATCACATTACACTACGTAGCCAGAGATAATGTAGCCTCAATGCAAAAAAAAAAAAAAAAAAGAAAAAAACACGCGACATTGAGCATACAGTATGCACAGCGACATAAAATATTAAAAATAAAGTCAACAGGGATAGACCAGCATTAACCCACATATGCCGAGTGGACTCACCTACCATAAATCTTTGGACGGGTCCATTTCCAATTTAAGAGATATCTGCTTAGTTTTTATTATTAGCATGTTTAAAAAGTTGTATTGTAGACAACACTAACACGACGTTTAGTCTTATGGCTTTATCAGGGATTTAATTAAAAAAGTATGATTAGGATGTCGACGCTAAACAATTATAACGCAATGGCACCGAATTCATTTCCGAAGTATATATGTTTTCCATGATTATAGAAGTTCCTGTATTTTAAAGCAAACGATATATACCCTGAGACTCTGCATTATGATGTGATTGTTCAGGATCTACATTGCTTGCCATTATCCCTGTCAAGGGACGCTAGGTATAAATGGACACCAAAAAAAGGAACGATGAGGAACTCAAAAGGACAAGAGGAAACGCCACATATAAAAACCGAGGTCATACAAACAAGGAAGAAAAGTAACCTCTTAGAGTGGTCAGCATAAAAATGACTGGGGTGGGGGGAGGGGGCGAGGGGGCTTTAAACCAGTTTTACTCACGCGAACCACTCCCTTATCTTAACACGAGAATCCTGACATAGCTTTAGCCGCAAGTATTTGTTCAGTCTGCGTAGGGGATTCTTATCTCCTCAATGGATCAACACAGACAACATTCAATTAATACACCAAGTTCGGAAAATAATACTCCACCCAAATTGCACAGCGGGATATAAAATCCTTTGATGTTTCCCACTGTATACATTTTCGAAAATATATTGGTTACTTAAGGGAATTGAAACACTTTCAAGGGAGGTGGAGTTTTCAAAAGTGTTTATGCCTTCCTTCTGTAAAGGCGTATACTCTAGGAGGAAAGCAATTGTCGTCTTATGAGCAAATTGTGTCTTTTTAATGTAGGGCTTTCGCGAGAAGTAAAACAAAGAAGAACTTAAAAAAAAAAAAGTGTCTCCATTTTGGCGAAAATTAAACAAAGACATGTCAATAAATGATATGTACATGTAATAACGCTTTTTGGCTATACAGCAGTCAGATAAAGCGCACATAGCTCGAAATAGGACACTTTTTGTAACCGTAAATACTGGCTTTGTTTCTTTTTTTTCTCCTTGCAAACGTATGTATTGGGGACGGGGAGGGGAGGGGTGGGGAGAAGAGGAGATGATTGTGATAGGGGCTCTTAACCTTCGATATGGTACAGACATGCAGCGGGAATTTTTAAGACCCTACCTATTCATATATTCCGCAAATATCAAAATATGTATGTATTCATCTATTTGTTTGCAAAAGGCACCCTATTCATATACTACTGTGAGGATTTCATGACTATTCCAATAGTAAATGTTCTTTTTTTACGTTAGATCTCGCGTTAGATTCCTCTCTCTCTCTCTCTCTCTCTCTCTCTCTCTGTCTGTATGTATCTCTCTGTGTGTGTGTGTGTGTGTGTGTGTGTGTGTGTGTGTGTGTGTGTGTGTGTGGTAAACAATGAATTAACTGCACTAATCCCAAGAGTAAGTGCTGCCCATGCTTTGTTGCTAGATGAAAAACAGATAAGAGGGCTAATCACATACAAAGAGCATGAAACCTTACCTATTAATATATCTATAAAAACAAAAACGAGGGCTATTCCAGCGGCTTGTCTGTACCAAGCCTATTAATGGAACAGGCACCCCTTGTTAGCGGGTACTCATTAGGAGGAATTAGGAAATATGATGTGGATACATCTCTGATCTGGAGCTATAAGGGCAGTGGGAAATAATGTTCAAATTTTGACCATTATGAAAACAAGCCTATTCAAATATATTGAAAACATAAAAACAAAAAAGACGAAAAAAAAAAAAAAAAAAAAAAAAAAAAAAATCTGATATTCTTCAAATTTCTACTCAAAACATAGATTATGGGTACTCGTTAGAACCACTTCACCGAGGCGGTTCTTACGAGTACCCATTATCTGTTTTTGAGCAGAAATATGAACAATAATGTATTCCCATGTAAATCCCCGTTTTACTATATAAAAGTGGGGTTTAAAGGGGTCAAAATTATATAGGTATGTTTTCGTGATCCAAGTTCAGTCCCAACTATACGATTTTCAACTCCTAATACTATGGCATAAAATAAGGTATTTAAAACACATCTTGACAAATGTTCTTGACGATTTAACCCATTTATGCCAAGCGTCTCATAGAAAGGACGTGGGGAAATAGGATAGACCCAGTAATTACCTTCAGTGTTCACATATGCACCAGTAGTCTACGCTAGTGAAGTCCGCTCAGCTAGCATTCTTTATAAATCTATAGCGGGCCCCTATCGGCCCGTCAGCTACCCTGACGGGCCGATAGCGGCCCACTATAGATTTATAAATAATGCTAGCTGGGCGTGTATGCACCACGACTATTTCCTATAGTGCGTTACATCGCTCTAAAATGGATTTCAGAGATCAGACACCGCACAACGCAGCATCTGATCAGTGTCTTCACTCTTTAAAATTCCCATTAAATACAGAAATGTCTTTTAAACATGGTAGTACTAACTATTAACCAGACACCCCTTCTTCTAGAAATGGTCTGGTCAAAAGAGTTAATGTAGAAGAGTCTATTCGGCACAAATGGGTTAAAATAGTATGTTGTTTCGATCATATAGGTACATGCAGCAAAAAACATTATTTTAAGAGTAGCTGTACTCAGAGACCATGACCTAAATTGTCAGCAGCAGACGTTATAAATATGGACGAAATAATACCGTAATCACCATAAGTATTGGGACAGACAGGACTGACTAAACAGCGTAGACTCTGATCAGACGCCGAAGAACACGGCGTCAGATCAGGGTCTACACTTTTTGCTACTCGTCCAGCAATATCAATATTTTAATCATATCATCAGTAGTTGAACAGACTTTTACAAATTGTAGGACAAGTACGATGAGGAGAAAAGGTGTCCCATTAGTTAGAGTAAATACGCTATGTTATGTTTTGTTATGTTCATTTTTGTATCTAACACCTAAGATAACATTAGAGCCACAACGTAAGAAAACGGACCCTTTGTAAAGTTCGCCCTCCGAAGACGCATCCACAGATTCTGATCAGCATCTTCGTTGTCATCATGAAGAAAATTTAGCAATCCAAAATACGGCTAGTGAAGATTCTCATCAGTCCGCGTTAATATGCGGGCTGATGCGAATCTTCGCTGCGCAAATAACCAAGGCAGCCGCAGTCTGATCAGAGTACTCGTTGTCGGCATCAGAACGTTTGGTTAACCAAATGCGGCAGGCTGATGTGGATCTTCGCAGGGCACACATGCCGCAAGTACGATTTTTGACGTTGCGGCTCATTTGATTAAGGAAATATGCGAGCTGACCTAACAACTGTAAACTCTATTAAAAAAAACAAATAGAAGTTATTTCAGACAACAGCTTGTAAGTTATTTTCGTAAAGTGAACTAGAATCTCTTTAGTTACGCATTCCGATCAGGCGATAACTTAAGACGAACAAATACAAAAATTAATTGTACTATGAATTCGCAATGACATATAGCACAGTATAAACAATATCGAGTTTTCAAAGTTTAACTGACTTAGTACAATATAAACAAAGTTATCCAGTGAATGCCATCAAAACGAAGCACAGCTTTCCCGAGGTACGAAAAGAAAAGAGATAAGCTACCTAAGAAAGACATCACGGAACAATCTAAAAAGGTTGATATTTAGTTTAAACGTATTTTATTTGTAAATACAGACACAATACATATGAACATAGTTCAACTGGGTTTCAGAAAAAAGTCAATGACTTATATATAAATCTGTCTACCAGAAATCAAGATACTCAGGAACTGCTACAATCACGAAGCACAGGCGAGCCCGAATCCTTTTGCGTTTGTGTGTTCTCAATATACATATCAGGCACTTTAACATGATCATGCAATACAAGTATGGACAAAATTACAATTTTAAGGGACATGCGTTTTAGGCTATTCAGCAAAACTTCTGCGAGTCTAAAGAACAAAAGTATTTATAATCAAAAGACAAATATGTTTTGAATATATACGTTTATTTCTTCAAAATTATTTCTCAGGTACTTTGAAATGTAAATAAGTGAAGTCAGGAATTGTTGCAATCAGATCCACATCAAGTGCTCAACATCAGGAGGAAAGACAGACAAATAGAATTAAACAGGAGCAAAAGAACAGATGGCAAGCAGCATTGGCAGCGCTAGATGATTAGCAGAACAATACTTAAACTAAGGGAGAACAATACTTAAACTAAGGGAGAATATATTTTTAATTTTTGCACCCGGTTAGTGTAAACTGCGATTCTGAATCAGACTATAGTTTATCTCTTGGCATTACAGGTTAGACTATGCAACTATTAAGCCTTTAAACCCTGAGATTATAAAACGATATTTCCCATCACTGAAACTGGACATATCCTTTGGTGCAAATAGGGGGTGCGTGGAGGGGGTGGGAGAGGATGTGGTGGGGGAGGGTGTCAGTCAAAAATCCTAACAGAATGGCAAGCCGTGTAGTTCCTAAGGAGCCGTCTCATTAGGATCTACACTGTTTGCATAGGTACCTGGTTTTGGTATGCAGGGCTGACAAAATGGCAAATAGTGTAGATCCTGATGAGACGGCTAATTATGAGCCGTCTTATCATGATCTACACTGTTTGCACAGGCGTCTGCTTTTGGTCTGCAGGGCTGAGAGGGATAAACTTACGTATTCCGGTTGATTCCATTCTACTCGCTGTGTTCACTGTATCACCAAAAATACAATATCTAGGCATCTTTATACCCACAACACCTGCTACAACTGGCCCTGCAATAGCAACATATTGTGTTAGTATTGGTACAATGGAATACGATAGATGCCTAAGTATTTTAGCAAAAGAGTGCGATTAGGCATACAATACCCCCGTTAGAAACTAAAACTAAGCAGATGTTCCCACTAGAGAAATACTCTTTAACATAGTTTGCCCTCCCTCCTTTGTCAACAGCCTTAATTCGCCGGTGGTCGCCTGAATATCGCATTAAACAATGTTTTTGTTCCTCTGTTGCATTTATTTGTTTGTGCGTCGGTGGTTACATGTGTGGTGTTTTTGTCATTATTTGTTCCTCATCTCTCTTTCTTCTGGTGCATCGGAAAGGCTGTGCATTATGATTAAGGCATTTCCTGGGTATCTTGACTTACATATTTCTACGTTTTATTGTAAGAATCTTTGGGAGGCATTATAGGGATCAAACATCGTTTTTCATGCATTAACATTCGCCAGGTCCCGAGGGAGGTGTTCAAAACCGAAGCCGGAGGTCGCGGTTTTCAACACCTACCTAGGGACCTGGCAAATGTTAATGCATTGAAAAACCATGTTCGATCGTAATTATTGAATAAAAACTGAAAACAGTTGCTACATTTTGCGTTATTTCTTGCACTATTTTGTTTCACTTTTTCACCGATGTCTCGCGAATGCAATTTCCACGGACTATGTTCGTTCTAGGGCCGGGCAGTACACATCTCGTAACGGCAGCAATTCTGTGGCCCCGGTACGAGCATATTGAAAGTTACGTGGCCATGCATTAACAGAGCGTGAACTGCCTTGTTAATACACGGCTTCTCGCCGTTTAATGCACGGCTGTTAATAACGTGTGGCACTGCTTTTTATGTAATAATACAACTTAAAATAATGTGTGTTTCACAACGAAGAAAAATATAAATGTAGTAACCCAAGAAAGGTCATCATTATGAAGCACAGCCTTTGCAATGTATCAAATGAAGAAGAGGTAAGGAACAACCAATGAGGTTATATATTCATTTTACCATACTTGTGGCTTGACTATGTCAAATGTGTTTACATTTTAACTGGCGTAGAAAAGCTATTTCGGAAATGTAAAATGTTGCAAATTTAAAAATGATGTGACTCGAGAGTAATCTGCTTTAAAAGTGTTGGAATGCATCGTCAATGTATGTTCAAAATTTGTTTGGATCAAGAAAGTGAAGGTCAAATTTACATCGCGTGGACGTTACAACATAATACGAAATAACTCGATTCCTGCTGAGAACTTAATTTGAAGTCTACGCATGCCGAATCTTGCCACGTATGTGTCATTTTATGTGGACGTCCTTTAGAAGAAATTAAACCTTCAAGATTCATAATTTATGTTTACATTTTACAGGTGGAACGGCACATGCTGTTTTGTTTCAATATTTCTTCAATCAACCAACGGAAAGCCAGGAAGTCGGGAACTGCAGAACTAGCTTACTCAAAATAGGACAGCGAGTGCTTTGTTAAGTTCTATCTATTTAAAAGTTAAATGAACCTATATATTTATCAGATATTTGGGCTGTATATTTTAAAGACACAAACATTTATTAAGCAATTCTGTTTTTCAAATTTAACGTCACCTGCTCCCTGGTGGTAATATCGAGAGACACACATCAAATCAACGGACATATAAGTAATATAAAAACTTCTTCATACATCATTATCTGTGTCACGTGTATTAAGTATTCAACAATTCAGAATGTATTAAAAACAGCAACTGTATGTTTTACCTTTCGCACAGGTTATTTTTGTTACTTCGCGTTTAGCGATGTTTATTTCTCCATTAGACGCAAAATGCTAAATTAATGATACTCCTCTGGCGAAATATATTGATAATTACTTTAACGCATTTGTTGTCCTTTGTCTTTTTGTACATTCTATTCTATCAAAGGATTTATTAAGTAGCCTGTATGAACATGCTGATATGATTATTAGCTAATGCGTATGCCTTGTGGGCAGCATATCTTTTTGTAGGATCCATAGTGCATGGACCGCATCAAGCAAAATGTGCCTTCCAGCATGCGCAAAATACGCTTTCAAATCATCGTGCGCAGGCGCAAAATCTCTTCCGGGCATTTGCTCTCCACTGAAATATTCTATGATATTCAATGATTCCATTAGCGGACAGCGAAGGCCCGGATCAAACTGCAGGGATGCGCAGGTTAATCTTGGCCTTCGCTGTCCACATATTACCGAAACACGATTTTGCATGGCGCGGCCTACATAATAGTGTAGCGTGGAGGAGTCGCAGATGTGTCTGTACCGTGCAGTTATTATTTCTTTTTCCCCGAAGGAATCAAATTAAAGTCTCTGCGAAAGCATGTTCTTTTTTTTTTTTTTTTTTTCGTGACTGCATATGATTGTTTTATGTGAAACTGGTCTTCATGAGCTGCACTATCCAAAAAATGCAGAAAATATTATAAAGGATCATCGTATTTAAGCTTGCGTGTGCTTATTATCAGTATTATTTATATCTTGCCTACATAAACCACGAGAATTTTCCAATCGTCGTTAAGAATGACTTCATACACCACAAGAGCGTTTAATGTAGGTATGTAAATGTTAATTGCATGTTAACATACTCAGATTCCTTAAAGGTTTGGCATGTGTTGTCACAAAAGGTGTACGCTGTTTGTCTAATTATGAACCACAAAATCAAATGTTCTGCACGTGTCACTGAATAACGTCATCGTTAGGGGTTAATGCAGTTGATTAGATGATTAGGCTAGCAATTATCTAACGGATGCTCTGACCCTGAACAAAACTAATTTGTAGGTGGTTACTTAGGGCTCATTATAACTATGGATTTCTAGTAAATGTGCCTTTTCTTAATTAGTAGTACATTAGAGATACAATTATGATATATGGAGCGCAAAATGAGACCTTTTGTTTTCGGTGCAAATTTGTACAGCTAAGGCCCACATAAAACAATGCCCCCTAACAGATTACTGTTCACCGACTATTGTACAAACATTCAAAAAGAGTAAACTATACGATAATAAAAAATACGAACATGATACATATGCTAGTTTTGTTGTGTGTATTTAGCATAATATGATTGTCATTAATAAAAATAGTGATAGTGATAAGACAGGACAGGGGCGTCTTTCTGTTCCTCATGTCCTATTTACCCAATATAGGTTTGACGATAAACAAGTACTGAGATTGGTTGAAATTATCAGGCAATTTATTATCTATGTAAAGAGCTAATCGTAGTGCTTTTCGTACGTTTGTTCGGTTTGTGCTTGTTTGGATTTGTCGGTTTCCTCTACCTCTTGGGGTCTGGGAAGGGCTGCGGTTTGTGATTGTGGCACTCCCTGGACTTTTCTCTTACTTTTGTTTGTATATGCACAAAGCATGTTGCTGGTTATAAATAACGAAACTGTACGCTGCTTAATATAGTCTGTATTTAATAAGATGCACCTTATCTAGCCACTTTCATAAAAGATTACTGTACAAGCGGGGAACCTAACCGAATTGTGTTTGTGTGCTAATTGATCAGGGCCTTCGCTGTTTGTATTTAAAGCATTATTTTTCCTCATATTTCATCTTAATACACTTCTGTCAAATTACACTGTCGTTTCCATTTATTTATGTATATTTATAGGAATTTTTGCCATGTTGAAATTTATATATCATATACCTTATCATTAGATACAGTGTGCTAAGTAATGATTCAATTATAATGATGCTTACAGTCAGACAAAAAGCTAAACGAGGTTTGGGCAGATATGATAATTTATTCACAGCTGGCTAGCGTGCTGAAACCTGTGCACTTTGCTTTTGGATTCCTCAAATAACAAAAATGATAATGCATGCACACAATAGGGACAAGTACAGAGCCTGTTTTATGTATTCACTGTTAGCAATTTTGTTGTCCTGTCACAACATTCCTATCACTGTGGACTCATTTTTGTACTTACGTTGGTATTATATGTATAACATTTCTTGTGATAGCCACTATAACAGGTATTATATGAGAGTGTTGGTCATTGCAGTTTTAATCATCCGTCGGGCCTGTGTCTGTGTCTTTCCACATTAATATATGTTCCGAAATATCACAGCCCAGTCCCAATATAATGGTGCACAATGTTTCATGGAAAACCAGAAAACAATTTACAATTACAAATTGTTTGTCTGGAGCCCGGAGACATGTAAACAATTCTCTGCCTCTGAAAATCTAGAATGATCTGTCCAGCAGATTATAGCAAGTTTATTCCATCAGATAGTAATGGTCTCTGGCATATTCTATTAACAGAAATCTGTCATTTCCGAGACAAGAAACGTCTCCGCAACTAATCTCAGATAACCTCTGAAAGCACGCTTACGTCAGAACAGTTCGATCAGATACAAATCGGTGTAGCTGAAAACGATCCAATATCAGCAAATTAAACTGTTCTTTGCTCAGATGAAATATATGTGATGCAATCCAACTGTAATTTTCAAATACTGTAATCGATGTTTATGGAAACTGGTACTTTTCGAATACACAAATGAAAGTTGCAATTCTACCCATTAACGACGTTTGAAAACTAGAAAAAAAACGGTATGATCCGTATGCTACGCAGCAAGAATGATCCATTTCTTTTGCAAGCTTTTAGGATTTGAATGCTAATACATCCATCACGAAAACATGCCTATATAATTTTGACCCCCTTAAACCCCACTTTTATATAGTAAAACTGGGGTTTTCACGGGTATACATTATATTTCTTATTACTGCTCAAAAGCATAGAGTGTAGGTACTCGTTAGAACCGCCTCGCCGAGGCGGTTCTAACGAGTACCCACAGTCTATGTTTTGAGCGGAAATATGAAAAATATCAGAATTTTTCATCTGAAAACTTTCATTTTTTGGTGATAAAATTTTCAGTATATTTGAATAGGCGTGTTCTCGTAATGTCGGGAAATACAAACTATTTCAAAATTGACAAATTTTAGAAATTTTGAACAAATCAGAAACCAAATAGAAAAGCTTCTGTTAGATTTGCGTCTTTTTATGAGGAACAATAAAAAACTACAATAGCATCTAGCAAATTTGATAAAGCTCTATTTTTTTAACATATACGTGTAAATGGAGGCCTTACATTCTCAAAGGACAAGTACATTTAATTGTTTCAGCACAATATCGAAACGAAAAATTTTTTTCTTCAATTCTTAATTCTGGAAATGAAAGATAATAAAGTACATGTGGTGGCATAAGACTTTGCCCAATATATATATTGAAACGTTTACAAAAATAACGCAGATACGTTTTGTTGGAAACTGCTCCTACATAATGTATCTGAGAGCAATGATTAAACAAATATATAATGTAAAAATAAGAAAATGGCCAAAATGGTTGAACGGTCTTAAACATCTTGATGACGTTTTTGTATATTGGTTGATACCATTTGTTTTTGTTATGCGTACTGGTAAATTACAGCATGATCTAACCAATGGTATTGCCCTCAGTATTAGTTTATTGCTTCGGACAAATCATGGCATAGAAGCCCGTCGATAGGTAGCCTGAGCCTGTTTGAAGTACCTTCATAATGTTAAGAGGCCACAAAACCGAACTGCTGTATCGTTGTATGTAAAAAAAAAGGTAAGAGAAAAGTCCAGGGAGTGCCACAATCACTAACCGCAGCCCTTCCCAGACCCCAAGAGGAAGGGGAAACCGACAAAGCCAAACAAGTTTAGAGTTGTAAGTTTAGATTTTATAATTTTGAAAATAGGAACAATACACTGACTTTTTTGCAGATTTATTAGAAAATACCTATTCAAGTCCAGAATCTTGTTCCTTCGAAAATAACCATTAAAAACACAATATTTGGGAAAAGATATATGCTACGCGTGCTGCAGCTCACAAAATAATTTCAAAGGTGAAGAGTAAGAAGGGGGTATCATTTTAACATCATCCTGAGAAAAATGTTATATGACCTATGGGACGAGCATAGCATTACGAAAACACGCCTATTCATATGTATAGAAAATTTCACCTCCAAAACCCGAAAATTTTCAGGTAAAAAACTCTGAGTTTTTCAAATTTCTGCTCAAAACATAGATTGTGTGTACTCGTTAGAACCGCCTCGGCAAAGCGGTTCTAACGAGTAACCACAATCTATGTTTTTGAGCAGAAGTAAGAAAAATATGTGTATGGGCCGTCTTGTATAGGATGTAAGATATCTTGTTTTAATGGAGATACCTCAATTATTCAGTTAAATGAGATGTCTCATTTAGTATATCAGATTCTTATTTGATATATAAGATATCTGTATTGCTATATATGTTTGATTAATAGGATGTCCTGTATAGAAGGGTAGATGTCTTATATGTGAAATAAAACAGGATCTCATATATTGTATTGGATGTCTTGGGTGGGATGTGGGATGTCTTGTATGGGATGTGGGACATCTAGGTTAGTATAACGGATGTCCTTTATCCTATATTGGGTGTCTTTTATCCTATATTCGGAATCTTGTATTCTATGGGAAATATCTGGTGTAGTATGTGGGATATCTGTTTTGTGTCTCACCATCCTGCCAATGTGACATACCATGTTCGAAATAGGAAAGGAACTACCCTATTTGTTCTAGGTGCTTGGATACCCCAACCTCTTCCGTACTTGTTGTGAAATTTGAACAAATGCCCTATACTACCTGACGCTTTGTGTTGGAGTAGCTGGATAAGTGGCAGGAAGTGTGAACCCTGATTAGATGCCACATTTTGAGACATCTCATCTGGGTTTACAGTGTTTGCTCCAGCCTGTTTGTCTGAATGCATATGGCAAGTGCGGTGGAAACATTTCATTTTCCTTGCCTTTCTGGTATTAAATCATAGTAGGAACTGCAAGGAAAAGGAAATGATGGCAATTATAGACATCATGATACAGTCCTTTTCATAGTCTTGTATTTTCGTTTCGACAAGGCGATGTCTATGGGATTTGTATAAGCAGTGTATGACTTGATGTTAGGAAACTGAAAGTATAGTTAAATGATATAATAGCCTGGGAGAGAGCCAGTGTATGAGTGGGCTGGCTTCCTGTCAGCTTCAGGATATTGTATTGCTTTGATACTGGTATAACCATTCTTAACATAAAGTTGAAAACCAAATCCTCATACTGGTTATCCGTATGCACCTGTTCTGTTTTGGATTGGTTGTCCATGGTCAATATTATTGCCTGCCGGCCTCGGTGCTTAGTTGGATGCGCCGTCCGACTGGAGACCAGGAGGTCGCGGGTTCAACCTCCGCCGAGGTCAGCAGCATTCTTTCGTGGAGATTGATCATGAAATATTTTCTACGGTCATTCTCTCCCTTCCGCTGATTCAAGAGGGGTAGTTGTCAGTTTCCGGCGGAGGAATGTGCACAATACTGGTTAACCACTTAGAGGACTAAGCCTGCCCAGTAAACGTGTGATTAGGTAAACTGACCGCGCTTGACATGACCCCATTGGGTTGACTGGGCCGTTAAACCTCAACACAAATAAATACTTTTTTTGTACTATAAATCTTTAGACCTAAACGACAACTCTGATTACCTAAGACATGTCGGCGAACTGTAATTGTACGTGATTAGCACAATACTCTACTACCCTCTTTGAATGATGTTAAATGCACCGATATAAATTCTCATGTGACGACAACATGTTGTATATACCGGGTCTTGCAAAACATAGTATTCGTGCACATGTGAAAAGCGAAGCGTCAATCAACCCAAACGTCTATCAAATATCTTATCCCGGACTTAACTTCCGCCAGTTGAGTATGTTGGCTTCTTCTTAGGTCTGCATTGCGTAAACATAGTTCGGACAAGCTGATAGTTTCCTATCAACACCACCATTAAAACTGCAATGGTTATAACATTATCCACAGTAATAAATACTTCTGCTTTCCTTTATCAGCTGCTCTTCATCCATAATACTCGCAGAATGACTGTAAGATTTCATGACATTGAAGCTGTCGGATTAAATGGCTTGATGTATCATAATATATCGGTTCAGCATTTGGTTTTCATTAGAAGCTGATTAATTTTGCTTAATTATACCAGAAAAGAAACGTTTTTGATTTGCTGTTGAATAGTTATTGAAATAGGGGGAGGGGATAGTATTTGTAGACTAGTCTTGCTTTATTCCAGACTCCTGTCTGCAGTTATGATAATATGAAGATTTATTGGTCTCATCCAATTGTGGCTTATTTCTGTAGACAAGAAAACAAGGATCTGAGAAAAAGTAAAATGACTGAACTCTTGTATTTCTGGACAAAACTAGATGAAAGATGACATATCCAAAGTGTAATATCTCGTCTCTGATAGAGTCCAACATTTTTTTTGTATCTGCTTCCACTGAGAATTGGTGGGGGTGGGGGCTTTTTGAGATAAAGGACTCAAACAATTTACTATGGGTAATTGATTTGGCTGCAAATTTACTTTTAAACATTGTTTTCAAAATTTTGTGATACTGTTTTGTTCTCTAATAAAGCTTCAGTCTATCCTAAAATATAAACCTCTGTGGGTATCTTTGCTTTATTATTGAATAAAGAATAGTGTGGACAGGGTGGTACTGGCATATTTTGCTTACCAATTTTACTTACTAGATTCAGATACAAACAATTAAATAATTAAAAAGTATATAGGCTCAGCTTTAACTTATATATAACAAAATCATTTTACTACTTGGAACAAAGGCTAAAAAAAACACGGTGTAAAAAAGGCTGCGGTCATTTGAATGAAATGAACTGTATCCGTAAGTATATTCAAGGTCACCTGTATTAAACCCAATTCGGAGCCGAAATTTTTCGTTGTTTAGATGTGGTATCTCTAGCTCAGCCATTGTATCCCTAAGGTCTAAAGATAGTAAGGCTACTTCGTTGACATGTTTATCTCCATTTCTCAGTGGTAGACCTGAGGCAACCATGTACCCATCACCTAAAATATACCAACAAAAACGTGTGGAATGTTAAGATGTCATGGACATAAGCAAAACGTCTTTGTTACTTAAATAGTCATTTTTACAAATACTGTGTCCAAGGCACTGGATAAGGTTTGGATGACACCAAACGACATCAAAAAACACCGCTCAAACGAAAAAAGACCTAAGAAGACGAAGATGAAATGCAACAGATATACCACATTGGAGAGTACAGTGGGTATCACTAAATTTGTTGGTGCATTAATAGAAAGGAGGGCAATGACCAGGAGTCGATACAATTACCTAACACCTTCCGTCCAAGACACCAAAGGGAAAGCAAGGCGCACTTAAACCACAATCAAAACACTACAAACAGAAAGAAAAACATTCAGTTTCTTCCCCAATATTGGCCAAACGGCTAACTAAAATAAAAAAATCACCAGGACATGCATGGACATAAAGTGACAGATATAGTAAACCACAGCAGAAACACCGCCCTGGAACAGTCAGTAAAAATATTAGTGGAGGGTGGCTGGGGTGGGGGGCTGGGGGTAGCTTTAATCGATTTTACGTGGCCACAAACATCGTCATTAGTTCTGCCATGATATACACAAGACAATAGTTTTGTCCGCGTGAAGGGTTCCTAACTCATAAGTGCAACAGCTCCTAGAACATACAAATCAAACCAATACAAGGATGAAACAACGATAAGGACTCGACAGCAAGCAATACCTAACATGCTGAAGCAAAAGAAAACCAACAGTTTGACTCCAGTGAGCCATACAAGAGCCAGAGTATCAGGCACCAACTGACTTATTTAAAAGTCTTTAGGCCAGAGCTGCCATAGAGTCTGAGGCCTGACTCGCCGACGTGCTACCAAAAAGGGAAGCAAAGTTATAAACCGTGTTTGAGTTGTACCCAGTCTTTATGTATCGAAGAACGATTTTACGAACTTGAGTGCTGAAATCATTGTAAGCATATAATTTTCTGAATTCATATACTAAGGCAGCATAAAATTCAGGTTCTGAAAGGCATTGTTACAAAAGAAATTTAAGTTTAACATTGCATTTTGAAACTTAATTGGAATGACGTCTATAAAATTTAGAAAAAGCTTTGTGGAGTTTATGGTACCAATAACCCTGACTTTTAGATAAGTTTAGCAGTTAATAATTTATTTCGAGTATTAAACCTATATAGCCGAGCACTCTGTGCTCACCTTTATCCCAATACAGACTCCAGCTAACAGTTTGGTCTGCGTAGCAGTTCTCTAGTTCATCAGCGGATCAACACAGAACCCATACAAATTAATTTCGCGAAAATGTGATAAAACACTAATGAGGGCTCGACTACAAACTGAAAATCTGAGCAAATGTGAAACACTAGTAGAACCACAGTTGGACCAGCTACAATACATGTAATGTCAGGAACAAGCCAGCTGTAAGTAGGTTAGGACCGACCTAGCAGTCAGTAGACATGAAGCTCGGCTCACTGTCATACAATTAAAGAGGGAAACAGAGGTATTAACCTTTATTGGATTAAACTATACATGTAATCTGTTGCATAATAGCTACATACATTTAATAAATAATATATGTATGTACTGCTTTAACAGGTGGTACACGTAAGTGGAAAGTAGCGAGTCATTAAAACAGCTAATTTCGGTTGATCCTGACAGACCATCGGCTTAAATGTCTTATCACAACAGTCGTTAAAATAGCTGATTTCAGTTGATCCTGACTCCGACCATTGGCTTACATTTCTGTGTTAAAACAACAGTGTGCAATTACCTTTCAAAAGACGTTTCAAAAATCCATCAACAGACAAAAATGGGCCCGCAATCCATATGCTCAAAACAAGGCAAACTGTAACACTCAAAACTCCTAGTTACCACAATGCTATGGCCGTCATTACATTTGTTCGTTTTCCCAAAAACAGAAAAGTAGGAATAGCCCTGCGTACTATTACATTAACACCGTTGTATGAAAAGAAAACTATCTAGACCCTAAACTTGAAGATAGTTTTTCTATTCAGCCACAATATATTGATATGTTTTATTTGCTTACCAAGAAAACAAATGTTGTATGGGCCGCTTGAGAACGTGTTTTCGGGGGTATGCGGACAGCGAAGCTCCACATCATCCTACGCGCCGATTAAGGCCTTCGATGTTCGCTACCAGAATCATTGGACATTATTAAATATATCAATGAAGAGTAAAGGCCCGGATGAGACTGCGCATGCGTTGGATGAATCTAAATATGTGCATTTCAGCATGCTCGAAGATTCCACGAACAAACAAAAAGTTTCTCTAAATATCCTGTTATATTACGGGGAAAATGGGTAGGAGATGGGTATTTCTCTTGCAGATTGCCATTGAACCCTCCACTTACTTTCGTCGCATTTTTGTGATAATTTTTATTTTACTATTATGTTTCACTGCTGTGGTGGATGACTTTACACGAATCGAATAAATTATTGCAGCTGGGAGCTGAATCTGAAATATGGAAAAGGTTTTGATTGACCCTAACGTTCCAAGGCAGTTCCAGCTTTGCAGTTTACGTTTTTCTCTGTGTGTCTGTTGTAAGAAATGTGTCGTTCTGTCTTAAATGTGTTTGCTCTTCCTTTAGAGAATCAAGAAGGCTGTTCCTCGTGATTTTGGCCTTTCCACAGAAGTCTCATTTATGTTTTGTGCAATCAACAGAAGTCCCGCCTTTTTGTACAGCTACTCGAGTGTTTATGGGTGAATGGTAGCATCAGCACATTATTATCTTTAGAGGGATTTACTATGAGTACAACTGCTGTAAGTACACAATTTTGTATATCATAGAAATGCAAAACCAAGAAACGAAAGAGAAAAGTCCAAGGAGTGCCACAATTACAAGCCGCAGCTCTTCCCAGACACCAAGAGGAAGAGAAAACAGACAAAACCAAACAAGCGCAAATCGAACAAACGAACGAAAGGCAACAATATTAGCTCTGTCTTCCCCAAGAGAGATAATCGCAATGCTAAAAGAACCGAAAAACACAAGAGCAAAATAACACAAGGCAAGGCTTTAAACAAATCACCTCGTAGAATGAACCATAAAGCAACAAAGAGTAATACTATCACCGGGACTAACAAATCATGAAATTCGAATTTTTTACAATTCGCAAGACGAGATAAGCATATTTTTATAGACTTCATGAACACTTAAGAAATGCAATCAAATAAAACATCAGCATGTGTTAGTACTAAGGAAAACATTCAAAACCCTTTACTGGTAAAGGCATTTATTTTCATTGCACATAGCTCTGTATACTATCTTGATATACTGACAAGAATATATGCATATGCATCAGTCAACTATAAAATCATGCTAGTTCTAAACTGTAAACTTCCATTGTTCAAGTCACGTGACTCTGACAAATTATACCCACTTGAGAAACAACAGTAACAAACACATTACAAAAATTATGATCTCATAGCTGTGTATGACTAGCATTTGGAAAGATGTGTTTGCATAGCGTTTCATTCTAAATAAAAGAAAATTCGTTGCGACTAATCATATCTGATCATCAAGCATCATATATATTTAGTAAAATCTGCTTCTTAATCAGAGGGTAAACTGAATTTACCTGCTAAATTAATTTTTGTTTCACAACAATACATGTATTGCGATAATTTCAGGAATGTTTAGCGAGTGGAACTTGCAGAAAACCTCCCTACAGTCAATATACCCAAATCTTTTTTTTATCTATATTTGTTATTTGCACCCACTGTGCTACTCGTATAGTAAAACAAAAAATAAGTATTCGACTTTAATCCTTTCATCCCTGCTGACCAAAACAGATACCTTTGCAAACAGTGCAGATCCAGATGAGACGGCTCGTAACGAGCCGTCTCATCAGGATCAACACTGTTGGCCATGCAGTTATTCATGTTTGACTCAAACCCCTATCTACAACAATAGATGTATCCAAGTTCAGAAATGGATTAGTCCACATCAGAACTCGGGAATGAAAGTATTACAATATGTTTCTTCCGTGTACTTCACCAGGCGAAAAGCGACTTCGTGAAAGATGTCAAAAGCATAGTAGACAGCTACTTACCTATTGTCTCGAGTTTGTAAATATCATAATTTTCCAATTTTTCATCAAACGTTTGATAAAGTTTATTGAGCATAGCCACAACCTGCATGGGACTACTACGGCTACAAATTGCAGTAAAACCTACAACGTCTGAAAACATAACTGTCACTGAGTGATAGGCCTCTGGTAAAACATGGCCGCATACCATTAACTTCTTTGCTACTGTTTGTGGTAATAACTGAAAAAGAAGATTTTCGGTCCGTTTTCGTTCTTGTTCTAGCTCTGCAGTCTTCTTCTGTAGCCCGGTAGAGAATTCCTGGATCTTATTGGTGACATTTCTTACAAGGATCGCTACGATCGGTACCAGCACCAGAGCAATAATGAGTTCGAGTATGTGTAGGGTCACGTCCTGCTCCAAAGCCAGATTACTTTCTTGTGTTTCCTGGAATTCAAACAATAGACTGTGTAATTGATACGTGACATATTTACAAATGCCCAAATACATTGAAAATGGGCTTTATTAAGCAAAAAAATGCCTTTGAACATGCAAACTTGCGCAGATTCAGATCATCCGGGCCTTTGCTCTCCATTCATAAATTCTGTAGTATCAAATTATTCTGTTAGTGGACAATATAGGTCCTGACCAGACTATGCAGAAGCGCAGGCGGATCTGGGGCTTCGCTGTCATAGTGTGCCTGAAGGCAAGTTTGGCTTGGCGCGGCCCAAAAATGACGCCATGAAAGCTGACGATATGAAATTTCATATAGTTTGAATTTTGTAATTACGTTTTGCCAGAGTGCATTGCATATTCCCAGCTCATTGAAAATTCCTTATTCAACTGTGTAAATGCGCATGCCGATTTGAAACTTTAGTGTGCGAAAATGCTTTAAGCCGCGATGAGAATAACAACAATTATTCTGTGAATGATCTCTCTTTCAAACAGTTGTGTTTACTATAGTCGGATTCGAAAAGCGAGATCAGGCCTCGAGGTTATAAAACTTTTTTCATGCTCAATTCAGCTGAGCATGAAATTTAGGAGAACGAATTAGCAATAATTGATAGTAATTTGAGATTTATTAGCAGGACAAATTCCATGCTCAGCTAAGTTGAGCATGGGAAAAAAATTATAACCTCGGGGTGATTGTCTCGATATTTCTAGAACCATATCAAACTCTCTCAAACGATACTTGTTGAAGTTGACTGCAGGTAAGGTAGGATAAGTAGACAAGATAAGATATTTATTCACCAATTATGGAACATTATATTTGGTATGTAATCGCAAAGTATGTATTAATCACCCTTACGATTTTATGACTATGATACAAACGCAGCATACATTTGAACAACAACATCAGAAATCGTACCTTCGACATGAAATGATATGCGTGAAGTATTGCCGCGTCTTCAACGCAGCTGTTGCAACTTTAACTTAAGCATCATTCAAAATTCATCACGAAAACATACCTATATAATTTTGATCCCCTTAAACCCCACTTTTAAAGAGTAAAGCTGGGGTTTACATGGGTATACATTATTTTTCGTATTTCTGCTCAAACACATAGATTGTGGCTACTAGATAGAACCGCCTCGCCGGGGCGGTTCTAACAAATGCACACAACTATGTTTTCAGCAGATCTATGAAAAATATCAGAATTTTATCTGAAACTTTCAGTTTTTGGTGGTGAAATTTTCAATATATTTGAATAGGCGTGTAGTCGTAATGTGTAGTAGCTCGAGATCGCTTAGCAGTCAAATGGATAAGTACCGTATTTACCGGGCATCTGATAAGTGTTTCACTATTTGCCAATTATCTAGCATTTTAAACGCATCAACAGGTAGCAAAAATGGACGTGTGCTACAATATGGTATGTAATTAAGGTGTCGCGATATTTAGGTAAGTAAGGAACCAAGATCATTTGGGCTGCTTCAAACGAAATATTTTCTAGGATATGCGAAATCAGCAGTTTCAGATTTTCCCGCCCATCTGCTAAGTTTCTCCGATCTTTATGCAGTGAAATGTACACCAGTTGCCTACGATTCTATCAGCAGAGAATAAAGGCGCTGATTAGACTACATTTATTCTAGAAACTTTCATCACAAGACTTTGAATATTGTTATTTCTTGAATAATAAACAATTGAAGCTATGTCTGCTGCAAAAAAGTGTATTTCGCATGTGTCAGATTATATAGATTCATGATTAAAGATATTGTTATTCAGCTATGAACACGGCTTTGCAAAATGCATGCGACTCATCGCAATTAGTATGTATCAAAGAAACCCAAATTTGCTAATCAGACTGTATAACCTCCTGGGACGATCTAGGGCTTCGTTATTCGCATATGTCATCTGAATGCCAGCTGAAATCCGATTATTTCGTTTGATCATCTAGGTATGGGCCGCAAAATAAGGATTCCGGGAATACAATAGCTGTGGTAACCAGATCAGCTAGAGAAGTCATACAGTTGCTTAGATTCTTTGCTTTATGGCGTAATGTAAACCGTCTCCCGTTTCCTGAAAGATGGCATTATATAATTGATAGCTTTTGAGATCTGTACTTTAGCACTGCCTGTACATTTGCACCTGGTTACCTTGCTGTAGTTTTATTCGGCACACAACAACGTAGGTTTGCAGCAAGGAAACATAAGCAAACACTAACAATTACCTTGTTGCAGTGAATGATTAGCGACCAACAACGTATGGCTTGCAGCAGGGACATATTAGCACATGATAAAAGATTTCCATGATACTGTACATGATTTACATCAACAATGTTTGGCTTACGGCAGGGAAATGATAGAACACGATATAAGAGTATCTTTTTACAGTTTATAATTAGCATACAACATCGTATGGTTTGCAGCATGGAATATTAGCGCATTATAAATATTACCTATCTGAAGTTCATGATAAGCTTACAACAACGTATCAGCAGAGACATATTAGCCTATGATAAAAAAATACCTTGCTGCAGTATATGATGTATATGATTAGCAAACAACAATGTATTTGCTCGCACCAGTGAAATATTGGCACTAGATGACAGGTAAGCTTGCTGCAGTTTATGATAAGCAGACAGCAACGTATGGCTTGCAGCAGGGAAACATTAGCACACAACTTAAGATAACCTTGCTTCAATATATGATAAACACACAACAAAGTATGCCAAACAGCTTGGAAATATTAGCACGCGATAAAAGAGTAGATTGCTGCAGTACGCGATTAGCAAACAATGTATGGCTATCAGTAGAGAAATGTTAACACAAGATACAAAAAAGGTAAGAAAAAAGTCCAGTGAGTGCCACAATCACAAACCGCAGCCCTTCCCAGACCCCAGACAAGTTGACTTTACTGCAATTTAAGATTAGCATACAGTTACGTGTAGCTATCAGCCGAGTAAAAATAGCACTCGATAAGGTATTACCATGCTGCAGGGTATGACTAATATACAACAACGTATGGTTATCAGAAGGGAAATATTAGCACACGATAACGAATAACCTTGCTGCAGTTTATGATTAGCATACAATAACGTATGGCTTGCAGCAGAGAAATACTATCACACAGTTTATAATAAGCATAAAACAGCGAATGGCTATCAGCAGGGAAATATAAGCACATAATAAAAATTACCTTGCTCCAGTATAATAAACCTACAGCAACGTCCGGCCATCAGAAGGCACATATTAGAACACGGTAAAAGATTACCTTGCTACATTATGATAAGCATACAAAAATAACAATTTATGCCGTGCAACAGGGAAATATTAGCGTTCCAAACAGTAATTACCAGGATTCAGACTTTCAGTACATGTTGTATTTATATGGTTGTGTTTTTGCAAACTTTTAGTTGTATATGTTTAATAAATACAGTTGATATTTTTATTTGTGCAACATCATTGAATAATTTAAAGTAAGATTTTAAAGAATTCTTAATACACCATTTAAACCATAGTTATTATGTTCTTGTGTTAGTTTAGCAAGTTTGTTAGTTTTGATATTCTATTTTTTGTTTGTTTGTCTGATAGTTACTGATAAAAGTTACATTTACTTACTTTTTAGCTATTTCGCGTTCCATGGTGCGTTCTTTACTTTTATAGAATTGCGTTCCTTGTTTTTGAATGATACCTTATTCTCAGAATGAATTTTCTGCACAATGTAATATACTTAAACTAAATTACTGTGTAACCGGGCATTGATCAAGGCAAACATCAAACGTTTGGTAGAAGACGGCTCCTGCTTTATACTGAAAGCAAATACTTGTGTCAAAACGTATGAAATATTGAAGGCATCATAATCTCGTCAGTCCTACAATGAGATCGTTGTCCGGTTTGTTTCTGATTTATTGGCTTCTCATAGACTTAACCAAACATTCAATACACAGCTGACCCACTCTTACTGTATCGTCACGTATTTTAATAGGTAGGCATAGTAGTGCTTCACAGAAGATGTTTACCGTTTGGTAGAAGACGGCTGCTGCTTTATACTGATTGCCAAGACGTATCAAAACTTATGAAATATTGAGGGCATCATGATCTCGTCAGTACTATAATGAGGTCGTTACCAGATTTGTTCTTGATTTATTGGCTTCTCATAGACTTAACCAAACATTCAATACACAATTGACCCTACCTTACTGTATAGTCACGTATTTTCAAGGCTCAATATTCCTCATGGACATTTTATTATCCATGAAAGATTTAGAAAACTGATATGTAGTATTAATAAAATCATAAAATGTGCAATTGACAGCCTGTAACATTTCAGTTCTTGAACTGGATCAAACATGAAATAGTTTTATCGTATCTCTGAATTAATGTTGCCAACATTAATTCAGAGATGCAATAAAAATTATTTCTTTTTTGATTTATTTCTAACTGAAATTTTACAGGCTGTCAGGTGCCATTTTTTATGATTGAATTAATACCATATATCAATTTATTAATTCTTTCTCGGATAAAAAATGTCAGTTTTTGAGGAAAATGGCGCCTTTAATATGTAGGCATAGTGGGTGTCACATGCTTCACAGGAGATGTTTACTACTCGGTCATTGATCTTTGTTACAGTTACTATTAGGTGGCTTGTATACACTTGGTAGATTTTCTGCCAATTCGGCATTATGAAAACATGCCTATTAAAATATACTGGAAATTTTACCACCAATAATTGAAAATTTTCAGATAATATATTTTTCATATTTCTGCTCAAATATTCTGCATATTCTCGAAGACACGTTTTTTTTTGTATGACGCGACTCATTTAAAAATCGAATTATGCAACACCTATCGATTCGTCTTGTCTGATTTGGCTTGGTGGTAACGAAAAATTAAATTCCTGCTGCAATGGCTGAACCCGTTAGATTTTCTATTAAGTAAGACTAGGTTTGGATCTGTTTTTATTATCGTCACACAGGCGGACAACGATAAAATCAGAGACGGAATTATGACACTTGCATACGGGCTGTCTGTGATATAATTACTCGCAATAAACATTTGAGCTGCAGCGTAAAAAAAGTTGCTTTTGTGCCGTTATGTGAACCCAGCGAAGATTCAGATCAGCCTGCGTATTCGCGCAGCCTGATCAGAATCTTCGCTGCGTGTATTTTGGATATTCAAGGATAAAAAAATGTCTATATGCGGACAACAAAACCTCTGATCAAACTGTGCGGATGCGCAGTGCGCAGGCTGAATTAAGACCTCGTTGGGCGCCTATGTCGAAAGCTACTTTTTTTTCATTTATTAACCGCATAGCTCTATATATGACTTCTCGGCTCAAGTAAAAAAGCATTTTACTTTGTTTACCTCACCGCAAATAAATGTATGCAATGTGGATAACCATTAGAATGTCCTCGGCGATACGATGCTAAGGAGACTTACTAAACGTTCCATTTACGGCAAAATAAGAAAATAGCTGCTTATCTCTCTTACATGGCACTATATCGTATTTTGGGTAGGCACAACTGCTCGCTGTGTTTCGAACGAGTAAAAACAAACAAGTTTAAGAGCTACCCAAACCCACCCTAACTTGAACATAGGTTTTCGGCTGAAAGTGAACAAGAGAATTCAGGAACTAATACAATCAGATCCACATCAAGCCCCCAACATCAAAGGGAAAGACAGACAAATAAAATAAGACAGCCACAAATTGATCAGATGGCAAGCAGAGTTAGCAACTCTATTCTTTAAAGGTGGCTCGTTACCCAAATTTAACTAAATATATATATATATATATATATATATATATATATATATATATATATATATATATAATCAACCATAATAATTGTTAAGAGAAGAAGAAAGTACCACAATGAAAGTACCGCCTTTGAAGGGTCAGTAATGAGTTACTTAGGGATGGATGGGGAGGGGCGCTTGAGGTAGGATTACGGGATCCCAACCCTCGTCCTCAGTCCTCAGCTTCCATAGTGGTAAAAACATATATTTGTTCGGGCCGTGTGGTGGTTTTCTAACAACTCCAAGGCGATTTAACTGTTGTAGTTCGTCTTTGTATGTTATTTATTGCAACTGTGCCGTTGTGTCTTCACATTATGCGTTTCTTATTTCGGCTTCTTTAGGTTCCCCTGGAAGACTGTGCTTCGTGTTGTAGTTTTAGTTTTTTCCTGTGTACGTAACGTCATCATACATGTGATTTCACATAGGAAATGTGCTTTGGTTCTTGCTGACATGACCACCTACAACATTGTCGTTGCCTGGCTTTTCCACTATGTCAACACTTACAAACAGCATCAGTAAAGCATATTTACATTATCTCCAAGATGGTAAGTCAATACTGACGACCGTCGTATCTGGTCTGTAAAATTTGCAGCAAATTTTGTTTCTGTTACAGAAGCGCCATAAAATCCCATATAAAGCACGTTGTGTCGCAAACTCTCGTTTATGCACTAAACATGAGCTCTCACAACTGTTTGCCTCTTGTCTTCAAAACATAGTTTTGCTATCAAAACATAGTTAAACCTGTGATATAGTATACGAAAGCTCAAGTAAAAACTATTCTTGGTCAACTGAATCTTCATTACCTGAAAGACTGCATCCTGCTGATTGTGTAAATAGTTGCATGTTCATATTAAAGTGTTGAAATAAAATATGTTTAAACCAAAAATTCCGATGAAAATTTAAATAAAATATTATTTAGATACATCCGCGGCCGTCTAGTTTGTCTACATATGAATTTTTGCACGTTGTAACATTCAATAATTAAAGTCCAACGTCTTAACTGAAATCGTTTTCATGGGAAATGATTGTCTCTGCCTTGCGTATAAGAGGAAACATGGCATGTTTTCATTGCTAATGATCATAAACATTATAAGTTGTGGCTCACCTTCTTGTAGCAGCTCGGTACCTGATTCTGTTACAAGAGAGACGTGGTGACGTTCACTTGTCTTGAAAGCCAAGCAAATGTTACTAAAGCATGCGGAAATAGTGCAATGATTTGAAAGGTAAATGTTAACGTCTCGTTTTACAGAAACTTACCTGAATAATTCGATTCCCAAGTTTGTCTTGAACATGCTTTAAAATGTCAATAAAAGAAGTCATGTTATCAAACCAAGTTGTACCAGATACCACCGAAGGCTCAGTATGATTATTGATGATAATGGTGTCCCGCATTTTGTTAATATTGTCTGATAGTTGTGTGTTAGTATACATGTTGTCGACAAGATCGCCGACAAAACTGGAATACTTTAAACACTGGTCAAGATAGGATTCTCCCAATGTTTTCTTTTCCTTGTACCAGAGGAGATCTGATAGAGGAAACTGGCCTACAAGTATAAACATAAAACATTTGAGCAGGCACACGACAAGCACTACAACTAGACCTGTGTGACCAGCAAATACTTAGATCAGCCTGTACAACCACCCAGTATAGCAAGGATTCTCGCTTTTTACTCTTTATCAGCGAATACTTTAATCATACTGCGCATATGCATAGTCTATTCGCTGGTCCCACAAGTCCTATTGTACTGAAATTTTTTTTTAGGACATAGCTAAAACGAGGCAAAAAGTGGTACCACTCACTAATCATTTTATTGCCCCTACCTAGGCATTACGCAAGAGAGATCAAAGGCATGTCACAAAGAGATGATTATGAGAGCCCAGCAAGGGTGATAAAATGATTTTCTGAGGGGTAATATAAATTTCGAGGTGAAATTACCTATGGAGCAGATAAATTAGCCGGTAATAAATTTTATTTGTGGCATCTGCCTCATTATCGCTTATTGACAATATACTAGGTTTTGTTGTGCCCATTTTCTCATCAGTGATAAGTTTAATGACCAAGGCAAATCTTATTTTTATGCCTTTAACTCCGTCTATTAGTATCTGCTGAGTTTGTCACGAACCTTCAATCTTGTTTCATCAGTGATTTAAGTGATTTACCTATCTTGTTTCTGTAATGTTTCACTAATTGAGTAAGAGAGTGTCTGTGTGAGTCAAATAATGTTAACACTTTTCAACATTAAATTTAGAACCTAGGGAAAAGATTTGATGGTAGTAAAATTGATTTACCCACTCCGATCCCCGCCCCCGGAAAATTTAACTGCTGACCGTTCTAATACTCTGCTTCTGGTTTTGATCACTCATTGTAACGTTAATTGCTTTTGGTCCCTCGCTGCATACGTTCTATCCACATTGTGGTCACTCATTTTATGGCTGCATATTTTCCTCTCCATTTTACGTTCGTATGTCGTGTTGTCTTGTTTTGATTCTTACTTTTGATCACCTCTTTTGAAGAGGGAACCCGTTGTTTTGGTGATCGTGATTCTGTTCACCATAGTTTGTTTACTGTTTGGATTGTTGACATACAGAGAATCCGGCATAAACCGGGGTATACATTATTACGCGACTTTGTCCCGACATTCCTGATTTTAACTAGATTCAGCCCTTGAAAGCAATAAACATGTCCACATAACTAAAAAGCAGCTGAAGTGTCAAGTCTGTTGGGCAAGACTAGCTAATTGTGCCATTTCGGCATTATCAGTGACTGGCATACACAATTTCGCGGAAAATTCCGAGATGAACTCAGTGATCACAAAGGCCCATAAAATATAAATTAAACTATAGTAACAAACAAAATCCAGAAGAACTGCGTTAGAACAGTCAGTAGAAACACAAACTCTACCTAGAGGTTTAAATCGATTTTAATGGTACTAAATCTTAATCCTAGGTTCGAATGCTGTCACATCACGAAAACATGCCTATATAATTTTGACCCCCTTAAACCCCACATTTATATAGTAAAAGTGGGGTTTACAGGGGTATACAGTATTTTTCTTATTATTGCTCAAAAACATAGATTGTGGGTACTCGTTAGAACCGCCTCGCCGAGGCGGTTCTAACGAGTACCCACAATCTATGTTTTGAGCAGAAATTTGAAAAATATCAGAGTTTTTTATCTGAAAATTTTCAGTTTTTGAACGTGAAATTTGCTATATATTTGAATAGGTGTGCCTTCGTAATGAAACATAAAATACGGGGCTAAGTTGTTCAAAACATCGTTAGCTTAACAAGCTCGTTAGTGGTCGAACTATTATCTGTGTATAGTAAGTATATTATCTAATTCACAGTTATGTTATACTGAAAACATGTGAGTAGTTCGCAAAAATATCAGCAAATATGCTATATTTAATGATCAAAGTTTTAACGATACGTTAACTAACGACATCGTTAGTTGTGAACAACTCGCATGGAGACTCCCTAACAGAATCAACGCAACATCACAATAATCATGTAAACCAAATTAAATCACTGTGGTAAAACAAGTATGAGGGCTCGTGACAATCTCAACAAACACTAGCAGCAAGAGCTAATGTAAACCACTAGATGGGCCCAGGAGTGCCCAGTCAAAAAAAGTAAGAGAAAAATCCAGGGAGTGCCACAAACACAAGCCGCAGCCCTTCTGCTTTCTAACGAAGGGTTAAGGTCGGCACTTTCAACGAGTCTTAGACCCGACAAACGATTGTGCAATTAAGAATGAAAACAGGGCTATCATACATGATTCGGTTAAAAACTTAGCAAGCAGTCTGTCGCATAATATTCAATTTATATTCCATCCTTTTATAAGGATATAATAGGAGTAATATGTTTCATTCAATCTAAACAATTGGATTTCCCAGTAATTTTCTTAAAGTTCTAAATTAGGTCATCATTAATTTCTGGTTCCGACATTTCTTACCTCATATGTATTTCTAAGCTAACATTATTTTTATCTATGAAACATGTTCCTTGTGGTATACGACATGTGCATAGTTTCAATGAAGACAATGGATCCAGGAATACATGCGGCAACATCTTGTAAGCCAATATGTAAATAATTTATTTGCCAATGAGACTAAACAACTCGACTGTGCCAGCCATGGTGGCCAAGTCGGATGCGCGTCGGACTGGTAATTCGGAGGTCGCTGGTGCGATCCCCTGCCGGGCGCGGCAATATTCTTTCGTGAAATTGATCATGAAGCATTTTCTATGGTCATTGTCTCTCTTCTACTGATTCTAGAAAGATAGTTGTCAGCTTCTGGCAAAAGAATGTGCACAAGTACTGGCTAGCCGCTAATAGGAATAAGCTTGCCCAAGAAAAGGTGTGGTCAGGTAAACTAACTAGGATGTTTCAATTGGCTTAGAGCAAAACCAGGCTGAAACTCTGCATGTGTGCAACCGCACAATGTGCAGATGCTCAAAGACTCTTTTTCGCTTGACATGACCAAAATAAATCTATAATAGATATAAATAAGACTAAAACAAATGTAAAATATCTCACCTCTGGCAAAATACGTGCTTCCAAGTGCACGTTCTATTCCAGCTTGCTCTTTACTCATTATGATCATCTGATAAGCTACAAGATTTGTCCAGTATGAAACGGATTTCTGAAAATTGATGCTCTTTCCTATCATTTCAATGAACACTTTATTATCGCGAGTATAGAATCCTATAACTTGCACTAGGGTAGCATTTTCCGGTTGTAGATCTGCCCGAAATTTACGGATTGCTTCATGGTATGCATCGTGAGACTCAAAGTGGTCCTTGTCAAGCGGAATCCATCTTGATAAGCTGTCAATAGCATTATCCGTTTGAGAATACAAATTGCGTAGCCTTGGCAAGAGAACCGGGTTCCCTCCAGATGAAATATACAGAGCAGTTGTCCCTCTTTCTATCTGTGTCTGATGTATCACCCTCCCTATCTCTAGGCTGAAGTGCACATTCTGGATGATTCCTTTGTTCTCATTAAGAATCTAAAACACGTATAAAAGTAAATATGGAGAATCACTGTTTTTTGATTATGAAACAGAAGGGATTGCGCGAATACACATGTTGCCAATGCCTTTCGCTTTTCGCTCGCACAGTTTGTACAATATTTCGAGGTAAATCTGATGTTTCTGTATATGGACCGGGGTAAACGAAAAAGTGTCTACGAGCATGAGCAAAATGCAGAGGTTCAGATTTATACCACGCCTTCGCAAAGTCTCACCCATGCATTTGCTATCCAAGTACGCATTCTAGATTGTCACATAATTCTGTTAGCGGACATTGAAGGCCCTCTGGGCCTTCACTGTCCACATATGCTGGAAGACACGTTTTCACATGGTATGGCCTATATAGTATAAATGATTATATTATTACATCACGAAAACATGCCTATATAAATTTGACCCACGTAAACCCCACTTTTATATAGTAAAACTGGGGTTTACGGGGGTATACATTATTTTTCTTAATTTTGCTCGAAAACATAGATTGTGGGTACTTGTTAGAACCGCCTCGCCGAGGCGGTTCTAACGAGTACCCACAATCTATGTTTTGAGCAGAAATAGAAAAAAAATCAGAGATTTTTACCCGAAAATTTTCAGTTTTTGGAGGTGACAATTTCTATATATTTGAATAGGCGTGTTTTCGTAATGATGTAGTTTACCGGGCGCAAACATTAAGTAAATACATGGCGTTTGGTAATATGTACCATACGAATATGGAACAAAATGTTTATTACGGCTACTAAGTTAGAATTTATACAGTAAAAACTAACAAAAGAAAAACAAAATGCTTAACATACCTTTCAAAACAGCAGAACACGAAAATTTGTGTAAACCGTATACCCACGCATACCCCGTATGTTATAAGGATGGCTGTACATTGCATAGACGTGTTAAAGCAATATCATATTCATTATTGAACACTCAGCAACAATGGTGAAAATTAAACATATGGAGTGCAGATGTAAAACAAAGTAAGAGAAAAATCCAGGGAGTGCCACAATCACAAGCCGCAGCCCTACCCAGACACCAAGAGGAAGAGAAAACAGACAAAACCAAAACAAGCGCAAATCGAACAAACGTACGAAAAGCACTAAGATTAGCTCTCTCTTCCCCAAGCGATGTAATCGCAATGCTTAAAGAACTGAAAAACACAAGAACAAAATAACACAAGGCAAAACCAAAACCAAATCGCCTCGTAGAATAAACCACAAAGCAACAAAGAATAAGACTAACACCGTGACCACCGCTTAGAACGGTCAGTAGAATAAACCACCATTTGGTTTAAAGCACTTTTACAGCCGGCCAACTTCGTCGGCCAACTTTACCCTGTAAGTTATTACAAGGCCCACGCCATGCGAAAACCTGTCTTCGGGCATATATGGACAGCGAAGGCCATGCTCTGACTGCACTACCCGCTGACAGAATTATAGAGTGTTTCAATGGAGAGCATATGCCCGGATGAGACTTTGCACATGTACAAGATGATGTAAATTGGCAGATTTTGCGCATGCTCGAAGGCACTTTTGGGCTTGACGTGGCCAACATAATCTGGCTCCCATTTTATTTTCAAATGATTTCACACAATCGATCAGGGTCTGCACTGTTTCTATTAATGATAGTAGTTTCTATAACAAATCGTAACAATACAAATTAATCAAACACACCTTCAGTAGGACAAAGACCTGTCCTAATAAACAAGTACATGTAGAAGAGTCCATTAGGCATAAATGGGTTGACAAAATGCCGCATTATTTTTCAGGCTTGTATAGCTTGTATAGCCATCTTAATGGAAATGTATACACGATATTTAGGGAGACAAGAAACAACCCTTCATATTACAGAACTGCGCGTTAGAACCGACTCATGGATTCTGTTGTTTGTTTGTGTGTGTTGAGGTTTTACGACCCATTCAATCCATAGGGGTCATGTCGAGCGCGGTAAGTTTACCTAATCACACTGTTACTGGACAGGCTTAGTCCTCTAAGCGGTTAACCAGTACTGTGCACATTCTTTCGCCAGAAACTGACAACTGCCCTTCTTGAATCAGCGGAAGGGAGAGAATGACGGGAGAAAATATTTCATGATCAATCTCCACGAAAGAATGTTGTCGACCCGGCGGGGGTAGAAACCGCAAACCCCTGATCATCAGTCGGACGCGCATCCAATTGAGCCACCGAGGTAGGCTGGACTTTGCTGTTTGTACTATTGTGGTGTCGTAGCTTCAAATTATGTCACTTTCCCAAACTTATGTTATCTTAAACTTCAAATATTGATAGGTGCTGAATACTGGTAGTAAATCACTTCATACTTCATGAGAGGCGGCTCTTGTTGTCGCTTGTATCGGATGCTAGGAATGAATAGGTTAATGTCCTACCGCAAAGCTTTCCGCCAAGTTGACAGCATTTCTAACTATGAGTATAATACCCGGCAGTACTGATAACACAGCAAGTTTCAACATCTGACAGTGACGGTCCCTCTCAGATCCTGGGTCTCCACACGGCAATCGGTGACCTATAACCACATAAAAACATATCATTTTAAATGCAATAATTACCTTTCTTGGAAACCATTACGAAAACACGCTTATTCAAATATATAGAAAATTTCACCTCCAAAAAAATGAAAATTTTCAAATAAAAAACTCTGATATTTTTTTCATATTTCTGCTCAAAACATAGATTGTCGGTACTCGTTAGAACCGCCTCGGCGAGGCGGTTCTAATGAGTACCCACAATCTATGTTTTGAGCAGAAATAAGAAAAATAATGTATACCCCTGTAAACCCCAGGTTTACAATATAAAAGTGGGGTTTAAGGGGGTCAAAATTATATACGTATGTTTTCGTAATGTTTTAAATGCAATAATTACCTTTCTTGGAAACACATTCTTTCCTAATAAATAATATCCCTCTTTAGAAGGGGCATAATGTGCATATACAAAAGCAAAATGAAAGTTACAAAAGTTGTAAAATGGAGGTAAACCCTGGCCACCAGTGGCTTGTAATGTCATCAACTGCTTAAACTCAGAACCCTCGAATACAGTACATGCTAAGAGTTTGTGATTTTAAACCGCCAATCTTGGCATCACACACACGAGTCACGCAAATGTGAGGACAAAGTGTTACTTTAACTCCTTATGTTTCTGTGACTTGATCGCGAATAGCGTGGTGAACTCAGCCGCACCAGTTGAGTCATACCTTCAGACAGGTGCGCCCAGCGAAGATTCTGATCAGCCTGCGCATTTGCGCAGTCTGATCAGAATCTTCATTGCATAATAAAGGATGCAAAGAGGACAATGAAGACGCTGATCAGACTGTCCGCACAGTCTAATTTGAATCTTCATTGGGCGCTCATGTCAGAAGTTACCTTTTCTAAAATTTAGGCTCAATTATTATAGGGATCAAACATGGTTTTTCATGCATTAACATTCGCCAGGTCCCGTGGGAGGTGTTGAAAACCGAGGCCGAAGGCCACGGTTTTCAACACCTCGAAAGGGGCCTGGCGAATGTTAATGTATTGAAAACCCACGTTCGATCGCTATTATTGCATAAAAACTGAAAACATTTGTTACATTTCGCGTTATTTCTTGCGCTATTTTGTTTCGCCTTTTCACCGAACGTAATTTCCACTGACTATGCTCGTTCTAGGGCCGGGCAGTACACATCTCGTAACGGCAGCAAATCTGTAGCCCCGGTACGATCATATTGAAAGTTGCGTAGCCGTGCATTAACAGCGCGTGAATTGCCTTGTTAATACACGGCTTTTCGCCGGCTGTTAATAACGTGCGACACTGCTTTTTATGCAATAATGTTTGTTAAGGTTCCTTAAAGAGTTGGACTTTATTGGTAATACGTGCTTTTAGACACGTTCAAGCTGCACCGCCAAGGTTTTATGAAATGTCAGTTTTTTTTTTATTTTTAGTGGCTTTGTTATAGGATTTCTTTGTCAAGTCTGTGGAATGAAACGAACTGCAAATTGAGAACAATATTATTTCGGGTATGTGCAAAAGTGAAACATCACATCAGTGGCACAGTCTGATCTAAGTTTTCAGTTAATTCTCTGTAGTAAGTCAAAGATCCAAGGTTTTATCCAACGCACAATAAAAATTGATCAGGCTACTAGGATAAGCATTCTGGTCCGAGTCTTCGCTCGGCGTCAAACCCAAAGGTACATTCCCTTAAATTGAAGCAGTGTTTTGCAGACTGCAGGGTTTTCAATCTGTTGGCTATTTATCACTAGACGATAAATCGATGATTTTTTCCTTAGAAAAATAGGATTTAACTTTCATGCAAATTATCTCCTTAGGAGACAATTTGCAATTTGCATGAAATGTCACATCCCATTTTCTAGGAAACATAAAACCATGCAGCTGACTCACGTTATCTCAAACACTGATAATGAAACTAATGCTTAAATAAAACTAAATAAAGGATACTATTAGACTAAGTTTAATTTGCTATACTATTTGTTCTTAACATTTCAACTACTTTTATCTCAAATTACTGTCATTTTAAACGAGACATTCTGGTACCTTGTAGTTCTAAATGAGAATCAGTGCTATTACAAATGTTCGTCTGCATCACGAAAACATGCCTATATAAGTTTGACCCCCTGAAACCCCACTTTTATATAGTAAAACTGGGGTTTGCAGGGGTATACATTATTTTTCTTATTTCTGCTCAGAAACATAGATTGTGGGTACTCGTTAGAACCGCCTCGCCGAGGCGGTTCTAATGAGTACCCACAATCTATGTTTTGAGCAGAAATATGAAAAATATCAGGGTTTTTTATCTGAAAATTTTCAGTTTTTGGAGGTGAAATTTTCTATATATTTGAATAGGCGTGTTTTTGTAATGGATTTTTTACGCAGCATACTAAGCTTTAATGTGACAGCTACCACGTGTTAAATTTGTTTCTAACTGACGGGAATGATAGCGCGATAATATATCAGCAGTTGTTCGCTTCAAGTCTGCTGTAATATACACGGCTTCAGGTGAAAGCAGATCGAAACATGCTGGGTAAAACAATTAGCATGCGACATAAAGCTAAAAAAAAAAAAAAAAAAAAAAAAAAGATTTTCTAGAAAATAGTATTTGACACTTCATGCAAATTGTCTCCTTAGCTGACAATTTGCATGAAGTGTCAGATCCTATTTTGCAGGAGAAAAAAAGAATATCGTCAGTTTTGTTGTTTGCTGAATTTTCTGTTGACAATCCAAGGCGGTATTGCGTTTCTGATGTTAATCCGCTTCGTTCTTCGTCGTTCTGGTTTCGCTAGAGTACTCTTTTGTCGTGTTGTCTCGTTCGATCAACCCTTCTTAGAATCCTTTTAAGGGCTGTGTTTCGTGATTGTGGCCTTTCCTGTGAATCTCCACATTAAGAAAACAAGTCTATTCAAATATGTTGAAAATTTTACCACCACGAAAATGAAAATTTTCACATAAAAATTTCAGATGCTTTTTATATTTATGCTCAAAACATAGATTGTGAGTACCCGTTAGAACTGCCTCACCGAGGCGGTTCTAACGCGTACCCACAATCTATGTTTTTAGAACAATTAAGAAAACTAATGTATACCCTTTTAAACCACAGTTTTATCATGTAAAAGTGGGGTTGAAGGGGATCAAAGTTATATAGGCATGTTTTCGTGATGTATTTGCAACCACCAAGATGTACAAAGATATGAGTAAAGATACCCCGGAAATGATACAGGAACGAAGCACAATCCTCCTGAGGCACCTAAACAAGCAGACATGAGAAACAAACATTGAACAAAATAAGCATCATATATGAAACCACTGACGCACAAATAAAGAAAAAAAAAACGCAAAAGAAGAACCACCTTGGAACGGTCCGTAGAAAATGACCAGGGCTTTAACCCATTGTAGACTGAACGACCTCCCAGACACTATATATTGGAATATTCTAATTTCGATTTTAAGTATGTCAGACTATAATATTTAGATATTCAAAAAAAAAAATAAAAAAAAATAAAAAAATAAATAAATAAATAAATAAATAAATAAATAAAAAAATAAAAAAAAAAAATGATTGAACTATTTGCAAACAATGGATACCCTGACCAGACGCCGCGTTCTGCGGCGTCTGATCTGGGTCTGCGCTTGTTTGCCAAAACCTTTTTAGGGGTCTCCAGACTACAATGGGTTAAATCAGTTTTAATTCGCGTGAAACCGCAGCTTACTAATCATATTAGGGTCAGTCGTTGTTTACGCTTGTTGTGCGCACATGGCATTTTCAAAACTATGAGTGGAGATAAACTATTAAAGATTGCCTTTGGAAACAAAGAACAAACAAAAGAACGAAAAACGTAGACTCGGTTTTATTAGGTCTCTTCGTATACAGCAATGTTGCTTGCGAGGCTGCATACGCCCCTTAGCACCGGCTTAGGCGGAATATGATTTTCAAAGTAATGAGAATGGACTCAGTGATCGTAAACGAAATAAAAATTTAAACTGCATCATGGTAAAGTACGGGAAGACGTTATAAGGCAGCCACACGGCACTTAACACCAGACGCAGTAAGAAAAAACAACAAACAAACAAAACAACACATCTAAAACACTCGTTATGCTTATTTTGATCTGGTGAGATTGGAGAGAGAGAGAGAGAGAGAGAGAGAGAGAGAGAGAGAGAGAGAGAGAGAGATTTATATTAAAAACAAAAACACGTTTAAGTACTCACGAATTCGTGTGTCTGGTTTCTGCTTAGGGCCATTGTCCAAATGTACCACGTTTTGTCGATGAAACGCCAAAATACTACCTGATATATGCCGTATTTTATCAGCCATGTATGAGTGACGTTTTATTGCCTGAAAAAAAAAAAAGAACAATACAAAATAAGAAAACATCGATTCATAGTTGTTGTTAGGGCTTTCAAATTCTTATGGGAAATGTTAGAACAATGGTTGGTAGCCAATTTCTCCCACCTTTACCTATATGAGATATTTTTTCCAAATGACAAAATTTCTCTCACATGACCATGTCGTATGTAGGAACAATCCACTTAAAGGTGGGAGAAAAAGAATCCATCATGAGACAGTCCATGCAGGATAGGAAAATTTCACCATCGGGGTAGGAATTTCAAACAGGGACTCGGCAAGCCTCGTCCCTGGTTGAAATTCCTACCCCTCGGGTAAGATTTCCCTATCCTGCAGGGACATTCATGATGTATTCTTATAAACCTAGCGGACACATGACGTTTATACAACGTCGCATTACGTCGATATAACGTCAAGACGTTCCATCGACGTTGATACAACGTTGTCTCAACGTTGCATGCCTTCCGGAATTTTACTTATCGATATCATAGATACAATATAGATACAATTTTATGGTTGCTTGCATGGATTATGTAAAGGTAAAATTGAAAATATTAGTCTCCAGGCATTTGCATACGAGTGTTCTTTGGAAAATAAAACGATCTAAATTGTTTTTCTTCTGTTATATTATAAACCCAGCAAGAGGGCTTAAAACTGATTGACAGTGTTATTGTTTCTTTGTCAGAGTGATAAAAGGGACTAGATACACCCCCAGGGGTGTGGCGTAACTACACTGTTCTTCGCATCCCTTCTTCTGAAAACGTAAGAATTCGCTTCTAGGGAAACAAAGTCTTTCCGTTTAAGAGCAGACTCAACATAAGAAGCAACTTGGTGTGCGGAAAAGGAAATATGATTGTCTCCCTTGTTAAAAAAATGCGATAATCAGTTACCTTTCGTTTTATATCACGAACCTCGAGGTTTGTGTTTTATATTCTAGCTATTCTAGCTTATGCTGAGCGTCAAGACATGCAGTAGTTGGTACCAATTTCAGAAATAATTAAATATGACACTGCCAGGGATTCAACCCCCCCCCGCCCCCCCCCCCCCTCCCCCCCCCACACACACACACACATACACACGATCGGAAGGCACTAACTTTGTTAGCTGGGTCACTTGGACGAGTTTTACGCTTTTTAAATGCACTGCGGGTGTGTAAAACGCTTGCTTAGAGGATGGCCATGGTTTTAACTGAAGCAAATATGTAGCAAGACAATTAGAGCATCTCACTCACACCTGTGACTCCTGCCTACTATTCTCGCACAATTAGCCGTCCCTACGAAGTCCATGCTCATTCATCGTCCCCAAATCACTACATATATTGTAGATGTTAGACATCAAATCATGATGATATTCAGTTGCTCCATAGACAAAGAAGGTTATTGACACACATTTGCTGACGATCCTAAGCCATCTATTAAAAACCAAGCCATTAAATTACGTGCATAAACAAACACTTCCTGTGAAATGTTGAAAGGGCGTAAATCTTCATTCTCTACTATGCCATCAGATTTTTCGGCCCATTATATAGACGAATTGTAACTATACAGTCGACTCTCGTGATCTCGAATTCCAAGGAACTCACTGAAAGACTTCGAGATATCCGTACCTCGACATATCAGAGTTGAGACAGTGAGGGAAACAATAAATTGAACAACCACATTTAACAAATAAATATGTAATTTGACTCCTGCAGTTAGAAATATATATACATATATATATATATATATATATATATATATATATATATATATATAAATATATATATATATATATATATATATATATATATATATATATATATATATATATATATATATATATATGAAAAGAGGAGAAATTGCTTCTCCTCTTTTCCACATTATTTTGTTACAAGTTGTCATAGTTTCATGTTAAACCAGGGACCAGATTTTCACTGCGAGATAAGCGGTAATTCGAAATAAGCGAGTTCGAGATAACGAGGTTCGACTATAGTTGTTTACAGGCGTGTACAAACGCTAGAACATACACCTGTCACAAATGCCACAAGTAAATTTAATTTTATGTGCAGGTTATATTAGATCTCCTAAGTTCAGTTAACGCAGAGATCAGAGGCGCTGATGTTAACAATCACCTTGTTTTTTTTATGCACCAGAGATTTGTTGCAGCAAACTCGTGGTAGCATTTATCAGTTACGCTCGTTTCAGTTACATGTGATTGAAGACTCTTTAACCAAATCGCTTATCCTCTGTTGACCGAAGCTTTCACCTGTATAATTAAGATGGTATACCTTGCTTAGTACATGCGCCGAATTTGTCTGCTTGTAACGTAATATGGGCAAGTCTAAAACAAAGTCTATTTTACTGATCTTTAAAACAAAATTTACAAAGCAAAAGTTTTGTAAGGAGCTCAATGGTAAATTTCAGTTTGTTCTTCGATTAGTTAAGCACCTTCGAAATAAAAGTTTTAAATCAATTCAAACATGTCGTTAGAGAGTTCAAGATGTTATCTTAGTTTGGATAAATAAAACCTCAGCTACCAGCCTCATTTCTTAAAATTTTTATTTCCATATTTATAAATGATTTATAATGCTTGATTTTTTAAATTAAATTTACAAATGACGATTAACTTTCTTCAGAAGGAGTGATTTAGTTACTTAAAAGGCTTGAATCCCTCAAAAGCATTAGGACCTGATAATCTTGATCTCAGAGTACTAAAGGAGATAGGAAATGAACTAGGTCCAGTATTTGCACATTTGTTCCAACAATCTATTGCTACGGATGAAATCCCAAAGAAATGGCTTCTTGCAAACATTTGTCCCGACTTTAAGAAAGGGAATAGAGCTCTTGCATATAATTATCGCCCCATGTCCCTGGCATGCGTGCCATGTAAGTTGCTTGAACATATAATATGTTCAAATATCATGGCTCATTTGTATGAATATCAGCTCTTGTCAGACAGGCAACATACATTTTGGAAAAGGCACAGTTGTGAAGCTCAGTTGACCACTATTATAAATGATTGGGTACAAATCTTAGACACAGGCGGACAGGCTAACATCGAGAAGGCTTTTGACACTCCGCCTCGTGAGCTTCTAAAAAGCAAATTATTTGGTTATGGCATTGGCGGAAAGACACCCAGGTGGATAGATTCCTTTTTTGCTATAGAACACAAGGAGCTGTTGTAAATGTTGAAACTTCGGAGTGGGCTCCAGTTTTGTCAGGTGTCCCACAAGGGACCGTTCATGGTCCATTATTGTTCTCTCTGTATATAAATCATATTTCCTCAGACATAGGCTCAGAAATAAGACTTTTTGCAGATGACTGTGTTCGCTATCGTGAAATCAGAGACACAGACGACTCAAAGAAACTACAGAAGGGTATAGATAAATTAGGATGTTGGGTCAGAAAATAGGGTATGAGATTTCAACCAAGATATATAATGCATATAACTAGGAAAAGAACAAATAAGATTGAGGCTTTTTACACTTTAAAGGGTATGGTTCTCGAAATGTGGATTTCATTAAATACTTAGGAGTAACAATCACACATGACTTGAGATGGAATACACATATCAGCCAGATGTGTACTAAAGGCAAATAGACCTCTTGGTTTCCTGATACGAGATCTTTATCAATATCCTCAAGATGTGAGAAAAGCAGCATACAGGGGACTTGTTCGCCTCATTTTAGAATATGACAGCTGTGTTTGGCATTCCCAAGGCGTGGTTCTTTACCAAGAAATCAAAAAAAAAAAAAAAAAAAAAAAATTCAGCATAGGGCTGCTAGGTTTATTACTAGCAAATTCTGCTCTGAAACTGGGAGCACGACTGGAATATTGAAAAAAATATACTAAAATGGGAAACTCTCAAGAAAAGGAGGAGAGACAGTAGACTGATTCTTTTGTACAAAGGTTTAAAGGGTGTTTCCGTCATTCATACAGATGATCTTATCCCCCTACTACCCGCAGTAGATATCATCATTTATTGACTTTTCAGACCCCCCGGTGCAAGATCTGTCATTTCCAAGGGCTCAGTCTTTCCTCACACAATCAGAGATTGAATGCACTTCCAGTTTCATCATTACCTCTGTCGAAATTGACGAGGAAAGTGGCTAGGTTTACCTCTCTGGTGAGACCTAGGGACTAACTTCCTATATTACAGGTCATGGTGAACAAATGTCATTAGACGTATCACCAGTAAAAAATCTGATCCTGATTCTGATAACCTGCTATGCGCTATGCAGTCAATGAATTACGTAAAAAGGTTTACAATAAAATTGTGTACAGTGTGCACCCTTTTCATGAAATCGACAATGCCAACCAATGTTTTCAAATCAATGGACAGAAAGACAGGTCAATGTGTGCCTGCTGTACACGAGTCTCTACTGACTTTTGCAGTAGCTTGTAATAAATGATCCCATTACTAACGCGTGACATAAACCAGGGTCCAGTTGTTCAAAGCTAACGATGTCGTTAGTTAATGATTCGTTAAAATTTACATCGAGGGATATGCAAATATGTTGAAATTTTTTGCTGAAAAAATGTGAGTAGCTTTTGCAGTGCAAAAGCTACTCACATTATTTCAGCAAACTGCAAAAGCTACTCACATTTTTTTCAGCAAAAAATGTCAGAATATTGTATATTGAATCCGCTAAAACAGTTAACGAAACGACCCTTAACGGGCTCGTTAAGCTAACGACGCTTTGAACAACTGAGCCCAGTTATTTTCAAGTTGTGTATATGTTTACATTGCTCTGGTGAGTCATCGCTTTAAGAATATATTTGTATTCATTATAAACAGTGTTATTGCCATTTTGCGCTATAAGAAGTCTCACAATGCTTCAACATGTAGTACAAATTATATTTGCTGTTCCTTCATTAAGCACACTCCGGGACTAATTACGCTTACAACAAGAGTCCAGTCTGAGCCAGAAAACATTGACGCTTCAGCTAGTTTATGTTTTTGTTTGTGCATTAATTGCTTTTGAGTGTCACTGCTTTTAGAATCTATAAATGAAGAATGATTCAATACGCGCGACGGGACGTATCTCTTCAGTATCATTATACAAAAGATGCAATTTAAAAATGGTATCTTTACATACCGAGCTAGCATTCTACGTAAATCTACATCTGGCCGTCATCGGCCCGTCAGCTACCCTGACGGGCCGATGATGGCCCGATATAGATTTACGTAGAATGCTGACTGGGATAAGCGTATACTTTCAGGGCTAGTACATGTAATAAGATTTGAACCGCAATTTCCTCTTCAGGAAAATTTATTGAAACTAACAATTTCTAACGTCTTAATAGTACCGTTACGATGGACACGGCGTGTGATCAGGGTCTACACTGTTTGCCACAGTGTACAGCAGATTATGACGTACATTAACAGCTAGTAAACTGGACCTTTTCAAATTTTCTTTTTTATTACAGAACAGATTGACAGGAACTTTATTCATATAAATTCTCAAGCCAGATGCAGGTGTTATATGAGAAAACAAAACAGAAGGAAACAAACGAAACAAAACAAACAACAAAAAAGACAAACAAACAAACAAACAAACAAACAAACAAACAAAACGCAAATTTAACAAATGACATTGTTTCCTTCAAGTAGACAGGTACAGTGTGGTTTCTTTATTAATAAAGACAGACAGCAGTGATGGCAATCTGAAATACTCAGGCATATGGACACTGGATTATGCAATACATATGTTCCACACTTCAATGCAAATTTGTGTCCAATCGCTGTTACTGTAATGCGATAAATATGGTATTTTTTTTCTTTGTGTTGAGGTTTTACGTCCAAGTCAACCCGTTGGAGTTATGTGGAGCGCGTTCAGTTTAGACAGGCTGAGTCCTCTAATGGTTATCCAGTATTTGTTCGCATTTCTTTCGCCCGAAACTGACAACTGCCCTTCTTGAATCAGCGAAAGGGAGAGAATGGCCGTAGAAAATGTTTAATGATCAATCTTCATGAAATACTGTTGCCGACTTAGCAGGAATCGAGCGCGCGAACCTAGCGCGCGAACTCTTGATCTCCAGTCGTACGCACAGCTGACCGAGCCAGCGAGGCCCGCCATATGGTAATCAGTCAAGCTGTCCCAATATTTAGGCCAATATAGCGTCTTAGATGGATTCAAACATTGCTATCATAGTGAGACAAAGGCGTATTGTAATCATTCAGTATGCCATGAGCGAATCAATATTATGGTCGTCAGGGCTTCGAACTCGTAATCTGTTTAAACTGTGTTCTGTTGGCCGTCGTCATTAGGCCACAGGGGACCAATTTTGTAAGAACTGCTAATGTGGGGGGGGGGGGGGGGTAGTATTTTTTATATAAGGTAGACTGTGATTGGTTAATATTAAAGCTAAATGGAAACGTATTACTCTAATTTGAAGAGAAGGCTGTTCGTGTGTAATTTCGTGAATGTTTCGAAGAAGTAAGTCTTTCTGTTTGTGTTGGCTGGAGCCAAAGGAAGAACTGGCAAAATATCAAATTTTCAATGTCTGATATCTGCCAACTGAGGGCTTGCTACATTCAACCACCAAAAGTTTCCAGAAAGTACTGCTGCTGACAGAGGCGTTTTGCCTTATTTTTTTGCTGTGCTAGGCCTTGGGCTTCTATTAAACAAAGTTTGGTAGCCAAGCCATACCTTGAAAAGTATTCTTTACCACAAAAATGAAGTGTGTTAGAATGGAGCTCTATGGCAATTCTGTGGCAAAAATAATTAGTTCCTGAACAGGAGTCCGTAACCAAACTTTAGTTGCCTTTTTGCTCTGTGTCATTTGTCCAGGTATCCCCCTACAGCATTACGGTTAAGCCATGCATCTGATTTCAAGAACAGAGCGGATTAAACAAACGCCTTGATATAGGAGACAGCAGTGCTTTAACTCCCCTGAGTGCTCTCTGTAATTAACTAGGTCCCATTAATTACTTTCCTCTGCCTTTATCTATAGCATCTACATAAAACATAAAAGTTTCTTTTTTCTTAGAGAAATCTTATTTAGGGAACAAGGGCAGAAAAGTGTCAAAACATGCTGATAGACCCCTTCGTTTGTAATTTAGTTTGGCCGTCTTAGGCCAACCTTTAGTTTAAGATCAAAATTGGAAGTACAGGAAACCTGCAATTGCCAGAATTTGACCAAATCTTGTAATGTTATGCCTTCAGAAAAGAAAGTTGGCTCCTTGTTCCTTAAACAAAACTCCCACAGTATCAAAACAAAAACATTTCTGTGCAAAGAAATATACAATATTACAACAGCTTTCACATGGCTGTAGAAAACAAAACACATACTAAAGGGCCTTTGGAAAATAAGATGATTCCAATTAGAAGGATCTGGATAGTATTTGATCTACCTTGAACTTTATTATCTGTCATGGGAGATCACAAAAAAACAACAACACTGCTGTCTCCCATTATGAAAGATTATAATAATAAAACATTCGGAAATATGAGCCTGCTCACAGTAATGGGTAGTGCGATCAGGTGTCCGGGAAAAATGGTTCACTCCTGCCATAAAAGTACAATCCGGTATACCGTAGTTACACAAAATATTGGAACACTTGAACTACAAGTGGTTATACTAAATTCTAAATAATTCCATTTTACTTTTAGCTAAGGTGTCTTAAGTCCGCTGGACTAAGTGGTAAACAGTGTAGACCCTCGTCTACTTTGTTTGCACAGGCTTGCCTGTCCCAGCGTTTAGGATTGTTACTGCATTGCTCATGTAACAGTGTTGCATAATAGTCGGAAACGTTACACAATAGTCGGGAAAGAACGCAATTTGATGTGCAAAGTGGTAAAATAAGCACTTCATCGGCATCCCCACTTATAGATAATAATGTCATAGGCAAACAGAAAATAAAAATACATCTACTCATCCGCACAGACTAATCAGGGTTCTTCTCTCTTCATTGGTACATTTGACAATATCCCTTGATGCTGTAAGTGCATGGAAAATAATTCTCAGATCAGCCTCAGCGACTGTACAGGCGGGTTTGAGTCGTTTTCGGACGCATATGGCATTAGTACCATTTGTAGCACTTAAAATCACAATAACAATGAAGCCTGTGTAAGAAAGCCACCTTTGACATTGACTTTAGTGGTTGATGTGGGAAGGTGACTGTCTTATAAAGGTACATGTCATGTAATTTTGCTAGCAGCAAAATTACATGACATGTACCTTTGTAAGACAGCTACCTTTCCACATCAAATACTACTCAAAGTCAGTCTCAAAGATGGCTCTCTTACACAGGTTTCACTGTATGTAAGATACGGTCTAATTAAATACTTTATTTATCCTTAATATTTGGACAGCTGTGCCTTCGCAAACAGATTAAACCCAGATCAGACTCCGCGGAACGCAAAAAGCAAGAAAAAAAAAAAGAAAAAAAAAAAACAAAAAAAAAAAAAAAAAAAAAACGTTGAGTCATTTGTTAAATTAATTATTCACCATGTCAGATACTACTTCTCTACAGTTTCAAACTCAACGGCGAACAAATAAAACGGTTCTAGAGCAAAACGCACAGAAGAAAATATTCTGTAAGTACCCGCTCCAACTAACACCGCATACTAAATAATCCTGGGTTGCTTTCAATTAACCGAAACGCTCGCAGTTGCGTGTACTCGCACGCAAAAGCAGACTTTCCATTCAGTTGTGACAGTTTTTGGTGGACGGTTGCGAATACCCCTAAAACTATCCTCAAGCTATCTTTTGGCACAACTAAGATGGCAGCCTATGCGAATAAAATGTTTATGTTGTTGTTCGTAAAAAAATATGGAATGTTTACAGGGTTGATATTGTACATCCGATCCCTATAAAATTAATAATTATTGATATAATTCATTCAATCCAATATCATGTCTTGTCAACGAGAATAACGGCTACTCTCTTATTTGAGGTCAACAGGGCGGGGTTACAATAACCATTCAGAAGTTGCAAAGTAGTGTTTGAAAAACTCTTGCCTGTGATTGTTTATTGAGCGCACCCCTGGCAGTTCAAACATAAGCCGCACCACGTTGAAAGGCCTTTTCGGGCATATGCGGACAGCGCAGGGCTTCGCGTTCAGCTAACTGAATTTCTGGGTGCTGTAGAACATATAGCTACAGTCGAACTTTAATGGCTCTAACATCTTCGGGCCATAGATATTTGTTCGAGATAAAGGTAGTTTGAGCCACTAACGGTTAATCATAGCGCAAGATGAGGGAGCAGATAGCAATAATTTCGGGAAATCATTTCAGTTTTCTACACAATAATTGTATGTTGCGTGTACTCATTAGAATCGTCTCGATGAGGTGATTCTAATGAGTACACACAACAAACAATTTCATGAGAAAATGTTCCTAAGTATTTGTTTTCTAGAGCTATTGGAACAATTTTGTAGGAGTTCAGAAAGGAGTTCGAATTAACCATGGTAAACGAGTCTTCGGTGTTCGCGCTATTGAGATTCAACAGTATATAGAATAGGACCTGATCAGACAGTCTGGTATAGCTGGTTGGTCAGGTCTTTGTTCGTATGATCCCGAAGACTCCGTTTCTCGTGTCTTGGTTCAGTTATACAGTAAAAACTCAATAGCTCGATGGCTCTTTTGCCATGGATCATTCGAACTCGTTTTTGAGTCCCTATGAAATTCTTCCGACAGGTCCAGAAAACAAATATTTAGGTAAATGTTCTGATTTTATCATTAATTTGTGTGTTGTGTGTACTCATTAGAATCGCCTCATCGAGGCGATTCTAATGAGTACACTCAACATACAATTACTGTATAGAAGATAAAAAAAAATCCCTAATTTATCACCATTTGCTTCTTGACCTTGCGCCATAATTGACCCTCAGTGCCTCGAACTACCCGTATCTCGAACAAATTTCCATGGTCCTATTGATGTTCGAGCCATTGAAGTTAAACTGTTCTTAGAAGGGCGTTACAAATACTCAATACAAAGCAGAAGAATCCTAAGCTCACTGAGGTCTTTCTTGCCAGAAGGACTTTCCTTCCCGATATTTTCTCTTAAAACTAGCCGCCTTGGAGAAGGGGCGCAAACACTAGGTCAAATCGATGTTCCTTAGTAGTGTATCCGTTCATCTTTATTGGACAGCCTTGATATGGACCTCGCCATGCAAACAACGTATGTAGGAGCATATGCGGACAGCGAAGGCACAGATCAGTACAAAGCGTTATCATGGCCTTAACTGTCCGCTGAAAGAATCATTGGATACTACAGAATGTATGAATGGAAAGCAAAGGCCTGGGTGATATTTTGCGCATGCGCAGGATGATCCGAAATCGTGAATTTTGCGGATGTTCGTAGGCACTTTCTCGCTTGACGAGGCCCATATTAAAATTAGATCAAGATACAGTGAACCCTCCTTATAATGATAGCATTTGCTCCCAAAGACGTTGCCATTGTAATGAATTTGCTGCTGTACAGAATACTTAATGAGCAGATTGATATGTAAGAAAGGTATTGATTTGTTGTTATTTTCTCATAAAACATGTTTTGGATATTTGATAGAATCACATCAGTAAGGCGATTCTAACAAATATCCAAAACATATGTTTCTTTAACGTATTAAATATAATATTTCATAATTTGTGACTTATTGTTACCTCTAAAGTGAAGGTTTCGTGACAGTCAGATTATCACTATAACAAATTGTGTCGTAGTATCGACTGTCGGTGTAAAGAGGGTTAACTGTTTATTCTTTCTCATACGCAGCAACTTGTTTTTTTTTTTTTTTTTTGTTTTTTTTTGTGTGTTTTTTTTTACAATTTTATTGTGATACGTGTTGTGTTGGCATCTTTAATGATTTGCGAAGGACGGAATATTCTATACGTTTTCATTCAGAACAAATATAACTTCGATTTGATACTTTATATATAACAACAAGCCTCGTACTACGCTTTTCTAATATCCGGCAAAACATTAAAGAACAACTTTACTCATTACCTGTGGCACAATAGGAGGCTGATTGTGCGTGAGGACACACGCGGCTAGGTGATTATAGAATGGAGTTCAACAGCAACACACTCGCTTGTCAGAACAGTTCGTAGACAGGAAATGTGTGATACCTTTGCACAAAAATGTCGAACAAAGATACCTTATACCCTAATTATATAGATACCTTATACCCTAAGAATACAATTTCGAGGGAGACAACAGTGACTAAATCGACTGTTTAGTCCCCTCCTGAAAAGGGATCTATTCTATAACGAATTAAATTGGTCAAAGCCAAGCTCCGCCCCTTTTTCAGTAGGTTGTTTAATGTCTAGAAAGGTTTCTTAACCCTTGCCATGCTGAATAAATTAAGATGCTACGCCCATTTCTGATTGTCAGCCAGTCACATTATTTAATCCAAATTGTTGATACAAATTCACATACTGAATGGCAAACGGTGCAGATTCAGAGCCAACTAATCTGGATCTACATGTACACTGTTTGCAAATGCAAGGTATACCCAGGTTCAGCAGGATAAGGGTTAATATATATATTTTATTAGATTTTAAACACAATCATAAGAAGACGTGTTTCAGTTATACAAGGTAGGCATTTTCTTTTCTTTAGTAAAAGTGTTCACCGGAATTTAGGCAGGAGAGGGCGCGGAGTGAGTAGCTTCAGCAATTATGAGAAAGTTAACGCAATGCTTTTAACACTAGTCTATTGCCAGGTTATAACAAAAGAAAGCAGAAACGACTCAAAGTGTAAAAACGAATGATTTCTGTTGGAAAACATTGAGATAAATGAGACCTCTGCATTAGACGACTTCGTCCGTATAATAAACTATATGCTCGATAGCCCCATGCATTTTATCACGAAAACATACCTATATAATTTTGACCCCCTTAAACCCCACTTTTATATAGTAAAATTGGGATTTACAGGTGTATACATTATTTTTTTTTTCATTTCTGCTCAAAAACATAGATTGTGGATACTCGTTAGAACCGCCTCGGCGAGGCGGTTCTAACGAGTACACACAATCTATGTTTTGAGCAGAAATGTGAAAAATATCAGAATTGTTTAACTGGAAAATTTCTGTTTTTGGCGGGGAATTTTTCAATTTATTTGAATGGGCGTATTTTCGTAATGTCCAGCAAAATCTCCACAAATTGCTCATAGGGACCGCGCCACACGTCTTCGGGCATACGCGGACAGTGAAGACCCAGATCAACCCTCGCATCCGCGCATTACGATCAGGGCCTTCACTGTCCGCTAACACAATAATTGGATACTACAGAATGAATAAATAAGAGAGCAAATGCCCGGATCAGACTTTGAGCATGCGCAGGATGACCTGAATATGGACATTTTGCGCAATTTCAAAGGCTCTTTTTGGCTTCACGCGACGCGATATACAAATTGAAACGAGTTCAATTTGCAAATTCCTGACAATGCAGCGGTTTTGCATTTTAGTAACTAATTGACTTTAAATACGACTATTATTTGCGTAGCTGATGAGGAAAACTAATTTAAATAGACGCTTTAGAGGTAATTCAAGTAGCATTATGAAGGTGTTTGAACAGAATCCAGTTTTATCTGCAGCTCATTGCGTTCTGAAATCTGCATTAGGTATTCTGATGACAATTTTTACTTTGCAGTGCTGCAGTCGTGATAAGCGTTTTGAGGGTTATGAATCACATACTAAAGGAATTTCTACTATATTATGGCAAGCCCTATGCACACTTAATACAGTCGACTCTCGTTATCTCGACCTCGCTTATCTCGAATAACCGCTTATCTCGAATTGAAAATCTGGTCCCTGTTTAAACATGAAAATCTAACAACAGGTAACAAAATATTGTGGAAAAGAGGAGAAATTGCTCCTAAGGAGCAATTTCTCCTCTATTCCACAATATTTTCAAGAGCAATTTCTCCTCTTTTCCACAATATTTTCAATATATTTCCAACTTCAGGAGTCTAATTACATATAAATTTGCAAAATGTGGTTGTTCGATTTATGTTTCCTTAATTCCGCAAATCTGATATGTCGAAGTACGGATATCTCGAAGTATTTCAGAGCGTCCCTTGAAATTCGAGAAAACGAGAGTCGACTGTAGAAAAAAATCTGGTTTATCAGAGAAAACAGCAAGTTTTGCTATTTGATAAACCAGGTTTTTCTCTAGAACAAAAACTATTTTGCTCTGATAAACCAGGTTTGTCTATTGATAAACCAGATTTTCTATGTAAAACCTAGGTTTTTCAGGTAATCTAGGTTTTTCATCAAAACCTATGATGGCAAAGATAGCAAGAGAAGCCCCAGGTTGTTACGAGAGAAGCTGGGTTTTACAGAGAAAAAAAAATCTTTGCTTTTCGTCTTTTAAACCAGGTTCTCATTGAAATCTAGTTTTTCTCCTGCTATACCAGGGGTTCACTTGCACATTGCATTTACTGTAGATAAATCTGGTTTATCCCAGAAGGTCAGGGTTTTTTTTCTATTATAAACTAGGTTTTATTGTTGATATCATAGGATATTTAGAGAAACCTGGCATACCAAAAGAACACCCTTGTATATCATAGTGAAACTAGGTGCGCTACAGAAGAAAATCAGGTTTTTCTCTTACTGTACCAGGATTCACGTGAAGTTACAAGTTTTTTTTTTTATTATTTTATTTCTTTTTATTTTATTATTTTTTATTTATTTATTTATTTTATTTATTTATTTATTTTTTTTTTTATCTTTTTTTTATTTTTTTATTTTTTTTTTGCTCTGACAGAGTTAGTCTAGCAGTGATTTGGTATGTTTTTTTTTTGTTTGTTTGTTCTTTTTTGTTTAAATTAGGCCATGGTCACCAAAACCTAATCAGTTTATCATCTAACCCATTTTATACATGGATAGCTATCCATATGAGGTATGAATCTGCCTACTGGTTTATGAGAGCCAGTATTTAACTCTTATCGCGGATATACCCCGCTGAATAAAGTAAGATGCCACACTCACTTCTAATTTTCAGCCAATCAGATTACTTGATCCAGATTGTTCATATAAATTCAGATACTTAATGGCAAACAGTGCAGATCCAGGTGCTGATCTGGATCTACACAGTTTGTAAAGGCAGGATATATCCGGGTTCAGCAGGACTTGTGTTTAAAAAAATGTATATTTTCATTACTTCTGAGTATATATTACTTGTAACCCCTATTAGTGTTTCACGCGTCTGGCATGCATGTTAAATGAACTCGTTAAATCTACCTGGTGTATTTCAGGGATCGACGCCATTTCAAAAAAGGTTTTTCATGTACAGTCAAACCTCGATAGCTCGAACACCGATGGTTCGCTTACCATGGCTAATACGAAATTCTTCCGATATCTTAATAAAACAAATATTTAAGGAATTTTTCTTATTTTATCACAAAATTGTATGTTGTGTGTACTCTTCGAGGCGATTCTAATGAGTACACTCAACATACAATTATTGTGTAGAAGATCGATAGAGTTCCCAGAATTAGCGATATTTGCTTCCCGACCTGGCGCTATGATTAACCTTCATTGGCTCGAACTACCCATGGCTCGAACACTTTTCCATGGTCCCAAAGGTGTTCGAGCCATTTAAGTTCGACTGTATTTGTTATTCTGTCTATAGTACTTTTCGCATTATAAATGATAACGCTGTTTTCGCTGTTTTTTGGGGTTTTTTTCCGTTCTCAAAAGCGAGTACACGGGATGCTTAGGCCCTGAGATACTCATCAGCACTCGAACATTGAAGGCTCGTTTACCGTGGCTGATTCAAACTTGTTCATAACGGAAACACGCCTATTCAAATATACTGAAAATTTTACCACCAAAAAATGAGAATTTTCAGATGAAAAACTCTGATATTTTTCAAATTTCTGCTGTAAACATAGATTGTGGGCACTCGTTAGAACCGTCTCGCCGAGGCGGTTCTAACGAGTACCAATAATCTATGTTTTTAGCAGAAATAAGAAAAATAATGTATACCCCATGTAAACCCCAGTTTTACTATATAAAATGTGGGGTTTAAGGGGGTCAAAATTATAAAGGCATGTATTCGTGATGAGACGGCCTGTTAAGTCCGTCAACAGCTATGGTCCGACTCGATTTTGTGGACCGCTTTAGGTATTCCTATTCTAAAATTCTTACGCTAGAAAAATAGTTCCCAAATTTCTTTTATAGTTCCGAGAATTTATCCGCATTGAACACTGCCAAAAGAATCATAATAATCATTCTAGATTTATTTAAACTGAAAACGGCTCCAGTTCACTACTAGGCAACTGAGTCACATAGAGGGAGCGCCTGGCTTCAGTTTGCTTCTGAAATCAATACTTTTTCCTTCGACAACAGAACATTGGTCAACGAATATAAATACATTATGTACATATTGACACCTGGTTAATTTACCTGGTAAAATGTCACGTGCGCACTTACGATTGAAATAAACGTGTCAATTATTGAGTTATTTTCAATGAAAATGGATATTGTGATAAACAAGCCGTCATGTCATATCAGTGTTTTACTTTAATGAAGATGACGATATGTGATCTGTTCGCATTGTCTGTACATTTAAACTTGAGCCCAACAAAACAATAAAAACGAATATGGTAATAAGATCGTTTTTCTCATATAGCGGATTCCCGTCACTGTGCCACGTAAAGTTAAATAGCGTCACGCAGTTTCTTTTTGTGGGAATGGGCTACCCAATCTCAGCAGAGCAGATCCAGATCCGAGAGCCGCAGAACAGCCCGTCTGTTAGGGTTAATTCTGTTTGCCAAAGTACAGGAACTTTTGTAAACTTACAACAAATAAAACAAACAAAAGACATCCCTTAACTTTCAAATGATTTTGTCCAATGGATCTGTCCAAAGGCATTTTGGGGACTTTGGCAAACAGTGTAGACCCTGATCAGATGCCACAGAACGCGGCGTTACTGTTCATTTACAGTTCAGGATTTTGTTTTGCAAACTTACATCAAACAAAACAAAACTGACACCAACTAAATCTAAAATAACTCTGTCCAAAGGCATTTTGTGGAAATTTGGAAACGGTGTAGACTCAGATCAGAACACCGAGTCTGATCAGGGGCACCACTGTTTGCGTCCAAATTAGTTACTTTTGGGATTGGTAAACAGTGTAAACCTAGACCAGACGCCGCAGAATTAGTGCGGCGTCTGATCAGGGTTACCACTATTTGCTTAATCTATAGGAATTTTTGTACAGCTTACAACAAATAAAACAAGTCTGACACTACTTAAATTTAAAATGGATCTGTGACTGTTTGTTATCCAACATCGCAAAAATGTGGTACAATCTTGTTTGGAAAGCTATCTTTTCCAAAATGTGGAAATGAAGATTTCATGGTAAAACAAATTGTGCAATATTCTGCGATGGATAATTGAAAACATCAGTCAGATTAGTCGAGGGAAACTAAATCATTTACAGGAAAGTGAAATCAGAAGTAGTGTATCCCAACAGCTAAAAAGGTAAACTTTGTAACAAAGACTCTACATCCTCCATGTGGTTTAGTTCCCTCAGGAAAAATATACGCTTTGCAGTAAAAAAAAAAAAAAAAAAAAAAAAAAAAAAAGAAAAACTCATGATTTCAGCAGTAATCACTAGAACTAAAAGTTTTGCCTATCGACAACAAATGCCATCTTTCCGGAGCCCGTTTGATACGAAATAAACTTTCAAAGGCTGGCCCCTTTGCAAATGCGCTGCAGAGTTGCGAGCTAATAGCCCGCCTCTCAGTCCTTCCAGTACTTTGATTTTTAAGTCCCTGGTAAATTCAATGTAGCATAAAATCTATTATATACACTTATGATTTACTTATTTAAGTGTTGGAACCCAGTGACGTTCCCCTTGACATATTTATCATAAATATTCGGACATGTCAATACGATACATTGGGTGTAAAGCAGTTAAGTACGTAACTTCTCACTGGCTCTATTCGTTCTTTTCACTAACACATTTATGCCTAGTGAAATCTTTTTATCTCTTTATTTGCACTGATCCATGTCCAGTTAAAAGTGTGTCCGTTTACTTTCTAATATTATGATTTATAAAAATTCCTGTTTTTATTGCTTTGCGGCGTCTGATTTCCCAACCCTAAACTACATAAACAAAGGTAAGGAAAAGAAAAGTATTAGCTTTTTTTTTTTACAAAAAGCTAACGAGTCGTTTAAGCTTAGCAATTGCATGTGCATTTATACCACACAAAATTCAATTTCCTGACAAGGACCCAGTTGTTCAAAGCGTCGTTAGCTTAACGAGCTCGTTAAGAGTCATTTCTTTAACTGTTTTAGCGGATTCAATACACAATATTCTGATACTTTTTTGCTGAAAAAATGTGAGTAGCTTTTTTTCAGCAAAAAATTTCAGCATATTTGCGTATCCCTCGATTAAAATTTTTACGCATCGTTAACTAACGACATCGTTAGTTTTGAACAACTGGGCCCTGATTTTCTTTAGTACATTTTCATCTAAAATTATGGTTCATGCCTCCAGCCAAAAATAGGATGTAAGTGCCTTCAATTACCCTGCCGGTTAAAGTACATTACGAAAACACACCTATTCAAATATATAGAATATTTTATCTCCAAAAACTAAAAATTTTCTGATAAAAAACTCTGATATTTTTCATATTTCTGCTCAAAACACATACATTGTGGTACTCGTTAGAACCGCCTCGTTGAGGCGGTTCTAATGAGTAGCCACAATCTATGTTTTTGAGCAGAAATAAGAAAAATAATGTATACCCCTGTAAACCCCAGTTTTACCATATAAAAGTGGGGTTTAAGGGGATCAAAATTATATAGGCGTGTTTTCGTGATAAACATCATTACAAAACAAGGTATCCTGGAGTCATGGGTTCTGACGCACTTAAGCATTATTTGGCAATTTGTTCTTATTCCAGAAAGATTGCATATTCATACATTACAGAATCAATGAATACAGTAGTATATGTCGACGGAAATGCCCAGATTAGACTACATGGATGAGCATGGTAAATTTGATCATCTCGTCGCTATTCGCAAATGCCATAAAAGCCTTTTTACAAACGTTGTGCATCACTGCTACTTTCATATACGACCGACAAACCGACAGCATGCATGCTCAATCTCATACCAACACTCAAACAACGGTAACTGAAGCAATAATAACCCTGGGGCAAGAAGAAATTATGGGCACAGTCTACCAGCAGTGCCAAATCATGTACAACAGCGTGTATACATTGTGCATATCAAATTGTGCATTCGCAGTCATTTGGACTGTTACGGAAGTTTTCTGATTATGACTGAATCTGAAAACGTAATGGTTTTAGAGTAAAACACTGGTGGTCAGGTAAAGAATATAATAATCATTATGCTCAGTAATTTTTATGTAATGTGAAAAATATGTGAAAAAGGACACTTGTCGTTTACCAGGGGAAAGGTCTTACAGTTAGCTATGCAATTTCACCATCTGGGCTCGGGAAATTCGTTGCCCGATTACAGAATCAATCGACAGTGTAGAATATTTCGGCGAATAGATACATGTAAGGACTTGATTAGACTTTGTGGTTGCGCAGGGCGATCAGGGACTTTCCTTTTCGCAGTAATAAACGTACATAACCTGTTTTAACTGTGGCTTATGCAATTACATACTATTTGTCTGGAATTAAGAGCTATCTGGACACTGAAGTACTGAAATAATTGTCAATACAGCTCATTAACTATCAATTCATATCTATCATATTCCTCAATAAGTTGTTTACCATATATGTAGGCCACATCAAGCGGAAAGGTCCCTTCAAACAAACACACGATGCACAGATTTAGATTTATCCCGCGCATGCGCAAAGAGGGCTTTTGCTCCCTATTGATACATGTTATGGTATCAAATAAATCTGCTGACATACAGTTAAGGTCTTCGCTTTTCATATATGCCCAGAGACACGTTTTCGCATGGTACGGCCCATGTGATGCGTGACGTTAGGAAAGGACCTTATGCCATATGCGAACAGCGAAGGCCCCGGTGAGCGTGCGCATCCATATACAGTCGAACCTCAATGGCTCGAACATCTTTAGGACTATGGAAATTCGTTCGAGACATGGGTAGTTCGAGCCACTGAGGGTTAATCATGGCACCAGTTCAGGAAGCAAAGAGCGATAATTTAGGGAAATCTTTTCGATTTTCTACACAGTGATTGTATGTTGAGTGTACTCATTAGAATCGCCTCGATGAAGCGATTCTAATGAGTATACACAACATGCAATTTCACGATAAAATAAGAAAATTTCCTTAAATATTTGTTTTCTTGAGCTATCAGAAGAATTTCGTAGGGACTCAAAAACGAGTTCGAATTAGCCATAGTAAACGAGTCATCGGTGTTCGAGCCATCGCGGTTTCGACTGTAATCTGATCTGGACATTTTCTGTTCGTCGACACAAACTACAATATCCATTGATTCTGTAAGAGAGCAAGGAAGGCCCTGATTTGCGGACAACGTAGGCCCTGATAAACCGGCGCATTCGCGCAGACTTATCAGTGCCTGCGTTGTCCGCAAACTACATAAGAGCTCTTATTGTGCGTTAGGAGTCATATTGAACAGCCCATAGAGCTACCGTGGGTCAAAAATCTGATACATTTGTTATGTTTCTTTTGAAAGCATAAAATAAATCGAACTAATCGGGAGCTAATGAGAAAAGTTCTTCAGACAAAACATGATAAATAGTGTTTGTTATTTTTTTTTCCAAAATAACAGGACCGACATTTCATGCTAATTCACATAAAATGTCAAGTCGTCTTCTCGCGAAAAAAAAAATAGCATAAATATTTACAATGTAATTAGTTATTTAATTTTTGCGTACAAGAGTTAGAAGTGAGGAATATCTTTAACTTCAAACGTGTGATTATTGCAATTCAATAAAATACCACTTGTCTAATAGTTATAATTTTTTACAAAAGAACGTTTAAATAGTAAACAAGTTTATGTCACAGAAATTTCCAAAATACGATTTGCGTTTCTATACTGAGAAGTACAGGTCGACCAAACTGGTCTGTCGCTTCGATCTTCTGATTATAATATTTAGTAAAATTTTATTTTTTCAAGACAAAGTATAAGTACAGTCGAACCTTACTAGCTCGTTTACCATGACAAATTCGAGTTCGATTTTGAGTCCCTACGAAATTCTTCTGATAGCTCAAAAAACAAAAACTTAGTAAATTTTCTGAAATTGTGTGTTGCAATAACTCATTAGAATCGCATCATCGAGGCGATTCTAATGAGTGTACTCAACATACAATTATTGTGTAGAAAATCAGAAAAAAAAAACACACCTAAATTGGCGCTATTAGCTTCCTGACGTGGCACTATGATTAACCCTCAGTGGCTTGAACTACCTATGTCTCGAACAATTTTCTATAGTCCCAAAGATGTTTGAGCCATTGAAGTTTGACTGTACATAGTTACTGCGTAAACATGCGTTACCGGTTTAGAAGAGCAAATACAGTGAACCCTCGTTACAACGACAGAATTTGCTCCCAAAGACGTTGCCATTCAAATGAATTTACTGTTGTAGAGAATACTTAATGAGCATATTGATATGAAATAAAGGCTTAGGTTAGTTCTTATTTCTTTATAGAACATATGTTTTGTATATTTGTTAGAATCGCCTCATTGTATCGAGTGTCGGTATAAAGAGGGTTGTCTGAAGATGCTTGACGTGGAATGCAGAATTTTCTGACCGCCATATGTAAATTGCACATCAGGTATAGCCTAATGATTTTTTAGCGTCCGCGCGACAGGTCGAATTGGGTAATAGTCGAAAACGGAAATACGAGGGTTGATCTTTAAATTTCAACTGAAAATTATTTTACACTAAAACCATATGCTCACAATGGGAGCAAAGCCATTCTTTTTTGGTGCAGAACTCTTTTCATATGGTGATTGATGTGCAGAAAAGCAATTAGGCAGTTAACAATACAAATGTACCGTGTAAATCAACCCTTTGTATCAGAATATCGCCTGATTTTATAAGATACAAAATCTATGAATAATCAGTTTACTTTGACATACATCATTCTAAGACTACAGCGTGTGTTTTAAGATAGCTGTCAATCGTTTTGATTGCCTCATTCTTTCGGGTAATCAGTTGACATGTATGATGCTATGTCGGCATCATCCCTCAGACGTCTTCAAAGGTACATAACTCTAGATAAGTCATTTCTAACCGAAAAAACAACAACAAAAAAACAAAACAAAAATAATTGATATTGTTTTTCTTATTTCTCCACAAAAGAATATGTTGTTGGTACTCATTAGAAGGGCATCACCGGGACGCTTCAAAAAAGTGGCCACAACACAATTACGTTTTCGTAGAGAAATACAAAATCTATTATATGGATATCACCTCTTATCTTGATCTATGAAGATAAATGTTTTTCCTGGCTTATAGACAGAATACTATTCTGGCATTGTTCGTCCCTGTCTTCCATAAGGGTTTGGGAAGTAAAAGATTACAAAAACCGTTACAAAAAAAAAAAAAAAAAATGTTCCAAAAATCAGTTTTGACAACAATCTGAATTTTGAGACTAAGCCGTCATCAAATTCATGTTCGGACGGACCGGATCCGCAAAATCTGATCAACACCTCTGTTGTCCTTTGCTTGTCTAGTCTATTTACTAAAGCTGGACAAAAATATTACAAAAAAAAACTTCTATGTAAAGACAACGGACATTAAAAGTAAGTGTTTTCTCAGAGTGTTCTTGAAAATTGCTTTATGTATTTGTTTGTTTGTTTGTTTTATTTCAAACACATTTTGCTACATAATTTGATACAAATAAACATTTGTCTGAAAAGGATAACTGTTTAGTTTCTTCGTTTATATTCTCGAGCCATTCCAAGGTACAGATGTACAGTAGGATTACTTTATTTTCTCGAGCTATGACAGCAGCACTCGCCTGTTTGATAGCATAGTGGAAATATAATTTTCAATACTTTCTCTGTGCATTTGTCTCAGTTGGCTTGAACCCAACATTTTGCGAGCGCTGAATAATGCGGCGGCTTCAACTAACACTGCAAGCCCATCGTTTGCAACAATGACAATACCGAAACAACCGCAAGGCAAGGTAGTTCAAACATCACATAAGAGCTGGGGCACAGCATTTCCTACAAGATTACGTATGTGTCCAGCAAAGACTCAGATCAGCCTGCGCATTCGATCTGATCAGTTCGCCTGAAGACGCCATCCACAGAGGGTCCCGCGAAGGTTCTTATCAGACGACGCTGTTACGCAGTCATCGCTATGCACACATGCAATTTCGTAGGAGATAATTGTACCTCGACTGCTGTAAAGTCACTGGACGTGGCTGTACTCTTGGTATGTAGGGCATTATTTCCAATGGGACCAAAGATTTTCCTTTTGGTGTAGAACCATCAGGAAAACATCCTTATAAAATTTTGACCCCCTTAAACCCGAATTTTACATAGTAAAACTGAGGTTTACAGGGATATATATTTTTTTTCTTATTTCTGCCTAAAAACGTAGATTGTGGGTACTCGGTAGAACCGCCTCGACGAGGCGGTTCAAACGAGTACCCACAATCTATGTTTTGAGCAGAAATATGAAAAATATCAGATATTTTATCTGAAAACTTTCAGTTTTTGGTGGTGAAATTTTCAATATATTTGAAGAGGTGTGTTTTCGTATGACTTGTCAGAAGATGATTGATGTGCAGGAAAATAAACAGGAAGTCACTCTTGCAACAAAAATACAAATGCACTGCTAAATCATTCACCCTTTATATCAGACTATCGCCTGCTTTTATCAGATTGAAATTTAATGAATAATTATTTCGCTTTGACAGGTATTATTCTAAGACTACAGCGTGTGTTTATAAGATAGTTTTTAATCGTTTTGATTGCCGTACTCTTTCGGGTAATCAGTTGAAATGTATGATGTTATGTCAGCATGATTAAAGTTTCTGAAATCCTCAGACGTCTTCAATGGTACATAGCTCCAGATAAGGCATTTTTTTAACCATCATGAAACATGCCAATATAATTTTGACCCCTGGGGGCTTCAGGCTATCTATAATTTCTTAATTATTTCTGCTCAAAACATAGATTGTGGGCACTTGTTAGAACCGCCTCGTCGAGGCGGTTCTAACGAGTACCCACAATCTACGTTTTGAGCAGAAATATGAAAAATTTCAGAATTTTTTATCTGAATATTTTTATGTGGTTTTCAGAATATTTGAATAGGCATGTTTTCGTAATGCGAAAAATACTGATATTTTTTTCTTATTTCTCCAAAAAGGCATATGTTGCGGGTAGCCATTAGAATGACCTCGCTGAGACGTTTCTAACGAGTGACCACAGCATAATCATGTTTTCATAGAGCAATGTGGATATCCCCTCTTATTTTGATCTCTGAAGGTAAATGTGTTTCCTGGCTTTTAGACAGAACATTATTCTGGAATTTTTTGTCCTTGTCTTCCATAAAACTTTCTGAACTGACAGCTCACACAAACCGATGGACCAGCTTATAACCAGTGTACCAGTTGAACAGAAATATCCGTAGGTTTCAAGTGTCTCGTATAAATTCTGTTTCTAAAATCAGATTACTGTTGACTTCACATTTTTTAGTACAATGAAAAATAGTCCTATCTAAAAACAGATTGCACAGATAAGATGGCAACAGGAGGTTCCTGGAGGAGAAGAATTCCAAATACTGAAGGATTCAGTATTTGGATGTTTGGAGTGCTTCAAACAGTCGGTCCGTCATTTAGTTTGTGACCCTTGTAGGAGGGGTTTTTGGGATGTCACATGGCAGGCAATGACACGAGTTTTCGAAATAATAAAAATCACAGGATCTGCTGCTTGCTCCCGTGGCCATCACATCACACCAAATCCTGGATCTCATTTGGGGTCATGGACTTGTAGCAGTAGTCTGGCCCCAGACCCTTTCTTTATTTTTCTTTTCTTTCTTTTTTTTTTTTTTTTTTTTTTTTCTTTTTTTTTTTGAGGGGACACAACACTTGTATAGCTTGTAGAATTTTTGTTTACTTCAGTCCCTTGGCTAGAAAGAAATATCACATGGCAGGAATGACACGAGTTTTCGAAATAATAAAAATCACAGGATCTGCTGCTTGCTCCCGTGGCCATCACATCACACCAAATCCTGGATCTCATTTGGGGACATGGACTTGTAGCAAGTGAGACTTTTTAATTTGTAGAATATTGTAGCCTATGGAGAAACTAATAGAGATGTATCACCTACTATCAAGAATTGAGAGCTAATTACCACTGACAACGGTATTATTCACTCGTTTGTCGTCAACATCTAATTATAGAAGGAGGAAACATCGCTATATATCTGTAAGATTCTGTCTCTTTTAGACCTTTCGGTCGGTCATAAAACCTGCCAATCCTACCGAAGAAAAATATATCACGCAGTTCCGTATCACGTTCACTTCGGGAATATTAAAAAAAAAAAAAAAAACTTAAATTGGCATCAGATTAGGTTTGTTAAGGAGCTGATGTTCGTCTGAAATATTATTGAAATATTATTGAACAGGACAGTTATTTAGTTTCCTCATTAATATTCTCGAGCCATTCCAAGGTACAGATGCACAATAAAAGGGCGATATATGGAGTTTTTCATTCTCTCGAACTATGACAGCAACCCGCCTGTTTGATAGCAAAGTGGAAAAATAATCTTCAATAATTTCTCTGTGCATTTGTCTCAGTGGGCTAGAATCATCCTTTTGCGAGCACTGGCGAATGCGACGGCTTCAACTAACACTGCAAGGTCATCGTTTTCAACAATGACGATACCAAAACAACCGCAAGACAAGATAATTCAAACAACACATACGAGCCGGGGCACAGCATTTCCTACAAAAGTGCATATATATTCAGCAAAGACTTAGATCAGCTTGCGCATCCTAGTAGTCTGATCAGTCTTCGCTGTCCGCCTGATGACGCTTAGCATCCTTGGCTACACATAGAGTGTCCTGCCAAGGCTCTGATCAGACTGTGCGGATGCGCAGGCTAATCTTAGTCTTCACTGCACGCACATGAAATCTTACAGGAGAAAACTGTACCCCGGCTTATAATGGACATGGCTGTATTCTTGGTAGGTAGGTCATTATTTATTATATGCGATATACTTCACGAATTACGGCAGCGGTACTCGTATCTTTCATACCGTAGTAGAAAATATGGCTCGTGCATCATGGCTCATTCGAACTCGTTTAAGAGCCCCTACGAAATTCTTCTGATAATTCAGGAAAACACATATTCATGGATGTGTTTTCTTATAATATCAAGAAATGGTACGCTGTGTGTACTCACAATGAGTACACACAACAAACCATTATTGTACAGAAGATCTAAAATACTTCCCTAAATTATCGCCATTTTCTTCCTGACCTAGCGCCATGATTAACCCTCAGTGGCTCGAACTACCCATGTCTCGAATAAATTTCTATGGTCCCTAAGATGTTCGAGCCATTAAAGTACGACTATATACAGCTAGATGTGAGAAACACTACTTTTTCAACTTTTGATAATTTAACAATTATGTAAGATAAGAATCCAGTTAGATTTGGATAATAAAGTTGCCACTTTTTTTGGGTAATAGATTGCCAACTCTGCATGCCATCTGTTCTTTTTATGGCTGTTTAATTGTATTCGTCTGTCTTCCCCATTGATTTTGAGAACTTGATGTTCATCTGATCGTACCAGCTCCTGAGTCCACTCATTTGCTTGCCACTGACATGTAGTCACCTTAGCGCAAAAAAGTCAATAACTCCTTATATATTTTGATGGAGTTATTTGCTGTTTGCGCTAAGGTGACGATGAATAGACAGGCTGTGATACCATTTCCGTATTGCTAGAGGTAGTCCAGCTGAGCGTGGCTGCTGGGCGTGATTGCTGGGAGTGTTTATTGGTGCGCATAGCAGAGTAATCTTTACATCAAACAAATGAAAGAGAACGACGTAAACAATACGAAAACACGCCTATTCAAATACACTGAAAATTTTATTACCAAAAAAATGGTAATTTTACATACAAAATCTGATATTTTTTATTTTTTTCTGCTCAAAACATAGATTGTGGGTACTCGTTAGAACCGCCTCGTCGAGGCGGTTCTAACGAGTACCCACAATCTATGTTTCTGAGCAGAAATAACAAAAATAATGTATACCCCTGTAAACCCCCGTTTTATTTTATAAAAGTGGAGTTTAAGGGGGTCAAAATTATATTGGTATGTTTTCGTGATGTTTGGAAACAAGAGAACCCTGAGAGAGAGAGAGAGAGAGAGAGAGAGAGAGAGACAGAGAGACAGAGAGAGAGAGAGAGCATGGAAGGATGAGTTAAAACTGTAATTTATAAAATAATTATATTAAATCAATAGTTACTTTGCACATCGCTATCAGCAAGTGAGCCTCTACGTAAGAAAACGTACCTTCTGACATATGCGCCCAACGAAGACTCAAATCAGCCTGTGTAACCGCGTAGTCTAATCAGAGTCTTCATTGTCCGCATGAAGAAACTTTGCATCTTTGGATATGCATAATGCGCCCAGTGAAAATTCTGATCTGACTGCGCAAATTCGCATTTGCTGGGCGCACATATCCGACGGTAAATTGTATGACGTTACGGCCTTATTATATGACAGTGTTTCATCAAGAAAACATGCCCATATAATTTTGACCCCCTTAAACCCCACTTTTATATAGTAAAACTGGGGTTTATAGGGTATACATTATTTTTCTTATTTCTGCTCAAAAAATAGATTGTGGGTACTCGTTAGAACCGCCTCGGCGAGGCGGTTCTAACGAGTGCCCACAATCTATGTTTTGAGCAGAAATATGAAAACTATCAGAATTTTTATCTGAATTTTTTTTCATTTTTGGTGGTAAAATTTCAGTATATTTGAATAGGCATGTTTTCGTAATGTCATAAGAGATTTCACATAAAAATATTATGTAATCGAGACCAAAAAGCCAACTGAACCCGTCCTAATATGTTTAGGAAAGGATAGAATGGCTCCAGCCCCTATTGACTAAAATTCTTACCTTTTTGGAGTCGATTGTTTACAACCGATCTAAAGTATGCATACACCAAAATTTCCGTAATGTTGTTGTCCGCGTAATTATCATTATTGACCAATGAAATCAAACCACGCACTAGACGAAATCGAGGTAGCGGTTATTTACAGCCGCCGCCCTATTCTTGTCGCTGTGATGTCACAGTGTTGTGTAAAACCTGGACCGAGATTTGTGCTGTGACTTTGACAAACAGTGCAGCCCCAGTCCAGACGCCGCAAAAGGCAGCGCCTGATCAGGGTCTGCACTCTTTGTTTATATTACAGGAAGTTAAGGGCTACAAGAAACAGTCTTAAGTCTCCGTTCAGGATGCACTAAGAGACAAACGATCAACCAGAGTTGTCAGTCCTTTGATTTTATAATTCTCTTTGATAGTAAAACTACAATAAAGTCAAGAGAATATTAACATTTACCTTCATAGATCAAGATAAGAGGGGGAATCTACATAATAGTTATCTTATTTCTCCATGGAAACATATTTAAGTGTGGTCACTCCGAGAAGCGTCTCGGCGAGGCCATTCTAATAACGACCCACAACATATGTTTTTGTGGAGAATTAATAAAATGTCAGTACTTTTCGGTTACAACATGCCTTATCTGGAGCCAAGTACAATTAAAGACGTCTGAGGATTTCAGAAGCTTTAATCATGCTGTCATAGCATCATAAGTTCAGCTTATTAACCAAAACGAATCAGGCGATCAAAACGATTAACAGCTATCTTATAAACACACGCTGTAGTCTTAGAATAATGCCTGTCAAAGCGAAATAATTATTCATTAAATTTTAATCTGATAAAAGCATTCGGTATTCTAACATAAAGGGGTGATTTAGCCGCAATATTAAATATAGGAAAGGAATTTTTTTTTTTTTTTTTTTTTTTTTTTTTTTTTTTTTGTATTCTATTTCGTAAAGTTGACTTCCTGTTTGCTTTCCTGAACATCAATCACGTTCTAAAAAGTATTCTATACCAGTGCTTCATAATCTTAGCATGTTAATTTTGGCTTTGTTTTATTTAGTGTCTATTTCAAAGATAATTATAAACAATAATACATTTACTCACCACGGACTGGAGCATGTCTAAGGAAAGAAGTGCAAACCCAATAAAGCCATTATATCTAACCTCAAGGTTGACGACTATCAGGACGGGACGACTGGACTACTTATAAAATAATATAATAGATATCCAGGAATACCCACAATCACAGATCTTAGAATTACGAAAACACGCCTATCCAAATAGACTGAAAATTTTACCACCAAAAACTAAAAATTTTCAAATAAAAAAAATCTGATATTTTTTTCGTATTTCTGCTCAAAAACATAGATTGTGGGTACTCGTTAGAACCGACGAGGCGGTTCTAACGAGTACCCACAATCTATGTTTTTGAGCAGATATAAGAAAAATAATGCATACCCCTGTAAACTCCAGTTTTACTATATAAAAGTGAGGTTAAAGGTGGTAAAAATTATATAGGCATGTTTTCGTGATGGCCTACCAATGACACCAAGAGGAAGAGCAAACAAACTATGACAGACAGTCCAAAGAAAAGCAAAGGAACTAGCTCCCTCTTCTCCAACAAGCTGATCACAATACTAGACGGGGTCTACTAAATACAACAAGACAACGCTTAGGATAAAACATGCCCAGTAGGTAAGGCTGGCACGATTAATCGGATAACCAATTAATTGATCGATAAATTCCACACAAATGGCTATCATTGCAGATTTGCTAATAATCGATAATTTGATTTCTGTGTTTGTTACTTTACTGTATTTACCTTTAATATTCAGACACCACAACTCCTTACCTTACTTTATCTAAAATTTGAATGTCCAATTTACTACCCACTGTTGTGTCTAAAATAACTGGATGAGTGGCAAACAATGGAGACCCTGATGAGACGCCGCGTTTTTAGGCGTCTAGTCTGGGTCTACACTGTTTGCTCAGGCCTGTCTGACAAAATACATACAATAAAGTATAACATATGAAACGCGGCGAAACTTAGTTCTAATTTACAAAATCCATTTTGGAAAGATTTAATGCAAGTTTGGTCTGAATTTTGTGAAGCGGTTCCCGTGGAAAACATTAAACAAATTCTTATATGCCCTATATGGCATAATGATCGCATTGGAAATGGGCAACTGTTTTTAAGAAATTGGTGGGATATGGGCATAAGAGTAATTAATGATCTTATTAGTGAGGAAGGGATATTTTATAGTTTTGAACAGTTAAAAGCGAAATATAACATAAGGGGCACATTTCTAGACTATCAGCATGTATTAAATAATATTTCTCAAGTATGGAAAGATCAAATTAACATGAATCGTGTATTTATTGTTGAAACTAAACAAAATGTAGTATGTAATATATACCTTCAATACCTAATTAAATCAAAGAAAGGAAGTAGAATTTTCTACGACATTTTGGTCGGAGTAAACGAGTACATCCCACAAGCAAAATGGCAAACGGAGATGGGGGCTATAGGGGAAGAGGAATGGAAAATGTATCATCGAACATTAAAGTTATTTCACGAGATAAAACTGCGCGACTTTCAATACAAAATTAATAATAAAATTTTAGTAACTAATTCGTTTCTTTATAAAATTAACAAAACTGATATTCTGGCTTGTAGTTACTGTGGTGAGCAACCAGAAAAAAATCATCATCTGTTTCTTCGATGCCCAAGAGTAAAAACATTTTGGATTGAACTTTAAACAAGGTTGACAACAAATATCAATTTAGAAATATCGTTAGAAGATCGAAACATATTATTTGCATACGGTGGTAAAACAGAACTGGTCAATTATATCTATGGTTTAGCAAAATACTACTTCTACAAAAACAAATTTGCTTCCAGAAATCTAAGCATTCATGGTTTTGTCAGCCTGTTAAAGAAAAAAAAAATGCTTAGCGAGAGATACACTTTATTCATTAATAATAGATTAAATAAATTTTTTAGGAAGTGTACATCAGTATATAACTACTTTTATCCAAGCACAGAGTGACCCATGGGTCCAATATGACTTTTATGTTAGTGTCTGGGTTCTGCTTACTGCTGACTATCTGCCACGGGTATATTGAAACAGACTCTGGATAAAGAGGTGCACCATGAATTTATAGCTATAGAAGACAGTATACTTTAGAACATATATTGATATTACAGCTTGTTTTCAGCTGTCCTGTTAAGGAATGTTTTTTTCTTTTTTTCTTTCTTTTTCTTTTTTTTTTTTTTTTTTTTTTTTTAATTTGACTGCCGTAGTCTCGATACAGCAATGGTTTCACTATTATCAGTCTTAGTGGTAACTACACACCAGTTGAGACAGGCAGAAAACAATCTTCTGTATTTTCACGTGTTACATGAATCTGAACAATATTCCAACAGCCGTGTTTACCAACTTTTCTCAACAACCCCCTCTCTCTTTCTAAACTTTTTCTCTTTTACTAATCTTTTAAAGAGATAGGTTTTGAATTTGTCATTTCAAATGATAACGTATTTAAAATAGTTGTGTGCTATATATATTTGTCAGTATATATGTATTTATGACATTTAAACACATGTTTAGTCTAAATAAAAAAAAAAAAAAGTATAACATATGAGAGGCCATGCTCAATTAGGTAAAATTATGATCAAATCTTCAGCGATTACTAATCGATTATCTATCACAATGGCAGGGCGGATAATCGATCATCTTTTCAGCTCTAATTAGCCAGCCTTACCAGTAAGGAACAGCCACAAGGTCACACAATTAACAAATAACACTAAACACACTGCTTTAGAATGGTCGGTAATAAAACCTACGCTAAGGTGGGGGTAGGGTGGGGAGTTAAATCGATTTTACCCGTTCCACACTTTCACCCTAGGTTCAAATGTTGTACAAAATACATATTAATTGTTCGCCTTACATATAGCCTCCCTAACGCAGTCACTGAAGCATCACGGTTATCAAGCAACGTGTAAATCAGAGTAAACATAGATTAGGGCTCCTGGCAATCACCTCAGACAGTGGAAGCCAGAGCTAAAAAAAATCACTAGTTGAACCACTAGATGGCCCGAACAAAGACGTACAATTAGACATCAACCATCTAATGAAACTTTTAGATCGACACCTTCATAGTCTGAGAAGCGACCAACCCTGTGCAATTAAAAAGGAAAGCATCGACCAGGTTCTTCCATTATAGCCACAGATATATGACATTAATATTCGTAACTTTGCGACGCTGGCACTCTTTTAAATATATTCCGGGATTGGAATAGCTTACCATACGAAGAGATCTGTTGACATAATTGATGTATTAAAACAACTCTTAAATCAAAGTAAAAAGGCCGTATCAAACTATTTCTACTTTAGAAGCAGTAAAAGACACGAGTTCTACATATTAGACATCGCAAAGGCTGCAGCATACTCAACTATAACTTATTCTTAAAATATAAAAACAAATCACTGACTCGCTTTTCTGTACATATACTCCTGGAGCAATTGAAAATACTCAGCAATTTTCCTTCAAATGTCGTTTCTACCAAGAGTATAGAGAAGAGCGTCGTCACTCGGTTACACCATATTATAAAGTGTCTCTGAATATGCTTTGCACCACTGCAAAACACTTTCATTTGATACTAGCTTAACTACATTTGCAGCTGTTCATAATTACGTACAGAGACCTAAACGTTTCTGAAAAGAGGTTCCTAATTTAAGAATGGAATTGTTTAAGTTACATATAATACAAAAAGCTCAAAATATAAACTTTCAAATTTCCTGGTATAAATATTATAAGATTATATAAAATCGAAGGTAATTTCAATCTCTCAGGCTCCATGTTTCGTCTATCTCTGTCTGTCTGTCTGTCTGTCTGTCTGTCTGTCTCTCTCTCTCTCTCTCTCTCTCTCTCTCTCTCTCTGTATTTGTTTGATCTTTATTCCTTTTACTTTTTGTATTTTTGTTATTATTTTTTATCAATTTCTATTACACGAATATATCAATTGGGCTACTTGGCTGGCACGGCTCCAAACTGCTTTTGGCGCATTAATCTGGTGGCAAAAACAATGACATGCCAAGAGGTTTTCATAGGGCATCGACCAGCCGAACAGCTTTATTGTCTATAATTTACAGTTGTGAGTCTATTATTTTCCAAAATAGTCAAAGAAATAAGACAAAGCACATTATTTTCCAAGAAAGTTATATAATTATTCCATTCAGCCCATGAACCAAGTTGTCTTTAGAACACATGAGGTTGCCCTTACTTATTGACAGTTTCAATGTATTAAGGAGAAGAACTAAATAAGCGACTGCTATCGTTCTTGTCCGAATGTAAATATGAATGAATGTAATATTATTTGAAAAGAAAAGGTAAGAGAAAAGTCCAGGGAGTGCCACAATCTCAAACCGCAGCCCTTCCCAGACACCAAGAGGAAGAGGAAACCGACAAATCCAAACAAGCACAAATCAACAAACGTACGGAAAGCACTAAGATTAGCTCTCTCTTCCCCAAGCGAGGTAATCGCAATGCTAAAAAGGACTGAAAAACACAAGAACAAAATGACACAAGGTACTTTTGAACTTACATTCGAAATATACATGTTAAAACTAACTGCTGAGGCCCTTAACCTAACTGCATGTGCGCTGAAACTCAATCCTGACCCCATTAATGCCTAGCGTTCCATAAAAGGGACATGGGCAAACAGTTGAGATCCAGATCAGACGCCGCAGAACGCGGAGTCTGATCATGTTCTACACTGTTTTCATTAAAGATAGTAATTTCTATAAAACATAGTAATAATAGAAATTAACATAAACTCCCCTTCTAATAGAAATGACCGTTCCAAAGAGTAAAGGCAAATGAATCAACTCTACATAAACGGGGATTCGCGCCAGTCAAAAAAAATAATTTCTATGCACTATCCCTTCGGTAAAATAATACAACTTCCGGAATTTATAGTGAAGACTGATCGTTCAAAGTTCCTTGAGAAGGCTGTGTTTCGTAATTGTGGCATTTCCTCGGTATATCAACTCGTATAACCTTTTTATACCGACACTCGATACAACGACAAAATTCGTTATAATGACAATTTCACTGTCACGAAACAATCCCTTTAGAGGAAACAATTAGTCACAAATCATGCAAAAAATATTGTATCTAATCCTTTAAAGAAACATATGTTTTGGATATTTGTTAGAATCGCCTCATCGAGGCGATTCTAACAAATATCCAAAACATATGTTCTATGAGGAAATAATAACAAAACAAGACCTTTCTGACATATCAATCTGCTCATTAAGTATTCTATACAACAGCAAATTCATTTTATTGGCAACCTCTTTGAAAACAAATACTGCCGTTGTAACGAGGGTTCACTGTATCTTGTTAATGATATTACAATGCATGGATACACTTTTAACCCATTTACGTCGAGTGAACTCTTCTGTCTTAACTCTTTGGACCGGTCCATTTCCAGTGGAAGAGGTATCTGGTTAGTATTTACTATTAACACGCTTTATTCAAATTCTTATATTTAATGCAAACGGTAAAGACACTGATCAGACGTCGCTTTATGGGACGCTTAGAATAAATGGGTAAAGGAGATGCAGCTGTTTTTACCTCCTTTCGGATAACTGCTTATGTCGAAGTGAAAATCTGATCCCTGTTTTAACATGGAAATCTAACAAGAGGTAACAAAATATTGTGGAAAAGAGGAGCAATTTCTCCTCTTTTGCGCAATATTTTTAATATACATATCTCTTACTTCTGGGTCCAAATTATATAATCATTTGTGAAAGTGGTGGTTCGATTTATTTTTATCTCAATTCTGCAAATCTGATATGTCGAGGTACGGATATCTCGAAGTATTTCAGATAATTCTTTTGTCTTTGAGATATCGAGAGTCGACTGTATTTGCTCTAACTACTCTAACTAGGAACTAGTTCTATCCTTTTAGAGTAGACCCATTTTTGGAAGTGGACTGGTGTACATGAAAGTAAACTAAAAGGTCACAAAAGTTTCCTCCTTTGTAAAAGATGGCAGGAAAACTACTAGGTGTACATGTATCAAGGGGACTTATTGCATAAAAAACAATGCCGCGCGTTATTAACAGCCGTGCATTAATCGGCGAAAAGCCGTGTATTAACAAGGCAATTCACGCGCTGTTAATGCACGACTACGCAACTTTCAATATGCCAGTATCAGGGCCACAAAATTGCTGCCGTCACGAGATGTGTACTGCTCGGCCCTAGAACGAGCATAGTCCGTGGAAATTGCGTTCGCGAGACCTCGGTGAAAAGGCGAAACAAAATAGTGCAAGAAATAACGAGAAATGTAGCAAATGTTTTCACTTTTTTTATGCAACAACAGCGATCGAACATGGTTTTTCAATGCATTAACATTCGCCAGGTCCCTTGGGAGGTGTTGAAAACCGCGGCCGTCGGCCTCGGTTTTCAACACCTCCCACGGGACCTGGCGAATGTTAATGTATGAAAAACCATGTTTGATCCCTATATTAATACATATACACCTGGTAGTTTGCAAAAAAAAAAAAAAAAAAAACCTCTCTAGGAATACATGTAACTAAATAAATAACATAGCCTTACATAACTAAAATTGAAATTGTACCCTTCCAATGTATATTTTATTCCGTCTTAAATGTATTACTAAATTATTAAGGCCGACTGAAAACAAATGTATGCATAAAACATACGTCTTAAGAAAACACAGTCTCAATCTCTGAAACCCTCAGACGACAGCATTATGGAAAGCAGCTTGCACCGAAAGGTGACAAAATTATACATATGAACTCAAGGATTTAACCATTTTATGCCCTGCAGACCAAAATAAATGCTGTGCAAAAATAAGTGTAGATCCTGATGAGACGGCTCATGACAGGGTTTATCTTTATCACAGGAGTGTACTGATGACTGAGTATAAGGTTCCGTAAATTTGATTAGCAGGATGGATACACGCAGGATACACGCACAGATATAGAAGTAGAGTTATATAACAATGGACAATAACTTGCAATTAGAGTGAGTCTATTTGAGCTTTAAAATCGATACGAGAGGCACAGATGATGCCGAACTGGCCGATAATGACTTCGTCGGAAAAAATAGATACCTGTACTACTCGTGTGTGTGCATGGACACCCTATACTACTTGCTCGTGTTTTCATACCTCTCATGCACTATTCCTTATCCATTACACAAACATGAAAGCAAAATACCCAGCAACGAACTTGTGGCGGGGTATAAAAACAATTTATTTTTGTTTTCAGTGATAATCTACCTCCCTTCGATGCGCAATGCAAGAAAAGGGCCCTTATGCAATAAGCGAACACCACAGGCCCAGATCTGCTTGCGCATTAGCGTAGGCTGATCTGGGCATTTGTTGTCCGCTCAAAGAATCAATAGATACTGTAGTATATGTCGACAAACAGAGAAAACCCATATCAGACTGCACGGATGCGCAGGTTGATCTGGACCGTCGCTGTTCGCATGTGACATAAGAGTCATTTTCCCATGTTGTCATTACGAAAGAATGCCTATTTAAATATGCTGAAAATTTTACCACCGAAAAATGAAAATTTCAGATGAAAAGTTCTGAAATTTTTCATGTTTCTGCTCAAAACATAGATTTTGGGTACTCATTAGAACCGCCTATAAAAGTGGGGTTTAAGGTGGTCAAAATTATATAGGCATGTTTTCGTGATGGCATCAGTTTTATGATGCGCTGTTTATATGCTAGCCCGTCTCTATTTTAAAGAAAAGACAAGTACTGAAGTGAATGCTAAAATTGTCAATAATATAAAGAATAATCGAATATCTGCATACCAGGATACGGATGTGGCTTGGAAGATTTCTTAGAATTCTAAAAAAAAAAAAGGTATGAGAAAAGTCCAGGGAGTGCCACAATCACAAACCGCAGCCCTTCCCAGACACCAAGAGGAAGAGGAAACAGACAAAACCAAACAAGTACAAATCGAACAAACGTCCAAAAAGCACCAAGACTAGCTCGCTCTTCCCGAAGCAAGGTAATCGCAATGCTAAAAGGACTAAAAAACACAAAAACAAAATAACACAAGGCAAGACATAAAACAAATCTCCTCGTAGAATAAACCATAAAGCAACAAAAAGTAAGACCAACACCGGGACCACCGCCCTAGAACGGTCGGGAGAATAAACAACCAGGGGGATGGGGGGTGGGGGGAGGGGATTTAAAGCACTTTTACGGCCATCCAACTTCACCCTGTGCCACTCTTTATCACAACTAGTAAAACAGAAAGCAAAATTGGTAGCTGTTGAAGGTGACCAAAATGCGCGCATCACAACACAACTAGTAAAACAGAAAGCAAAGTGGTCAAAAGCAAAGTGGGCAGCTATTGAAGACGGTAACCACAATGCTAGCATCACAATACATATAGAAAAATCAGAAAGCAATGCGGAAACCACCTGCGTCGTGTAGAGTATGCATTATAAGTTCAATAGTGTGCCCAAAAATTATAAGACTAAGTAAAAGTATAAGCTATAAACATAAAAAACAATCGACAATCGTCTAAATGACAGTCAAAATAAAACTTAGGATACCGTTCATTTTGAATACGAATATTCGGTCCATTTTTTTTTTAATTTGACTTTATATTGAATATGCATGCAATAAAACACATGTCATAAACGACAAAAGCAGGTTAATAATAATTCCATGTTCTTTTTTATTTATTTATATATATATATGTATATATATTTATTTATTTATTTACTTATCTATTATTTTGTTGTCTTTAAATATTGTACGTTGATGTACAAAGGATACCGCTGCTCTAACAGAGCACATCTTCCGGACAAGTTTGTTCTAAGTACAAGTGGATAAGGTAAACTTTATATAACAAAGTTTTATTTAAATAGTTACAACTCTGCTTTGTTACAACGCAAAATGTGGAAATGCAAAAATCGTACAATTTGCGTTAGCATCAACGCAAAATTTAGACGTTTTATCTACAATTTTAATCGATATATTCAATAACGACGCAAAATTAAGCAATGCAGAGCAAAATACCATCAGTGTATGTGGTTGTTGTATGTCTCCCCATATGGGAAATTATTCTTTTGTCACTGCCGTCTGACTATCCATAAAAGGGCAAATCAGTGTAAAGAGAACTACGCTTACAATCATCCAAAACATAAGAATAACTGTTCCAAAGACGACTGATGTTCGAACACAGTGGTATTCACTTCGTATAGTCAAGCTTAAACGTAACTATCCTACTAACACAGTGGTATTCACTTCGTATAGTCGAGTTTAAGCGTAACTACAGTTGAACTTTAATAGCTCGAACACCGATGGCTCGTTTATCATGGCTCATTCGAACTCGTTTAAGAGCCCCTACGAAATTCTTCTGATAGCTCAAGAAAACACATATTCATGGATTTGTTTTTTCTTATTTTATCAAGAAATTGTATGCTGTGTGTACTCATTAGAATCGCCTCAGCGAGGCGATTCTAATGAGTACACACAACAGACCATTATTGTATAGAAGATCTAAAATACTTCCCTAAATCATCGCATTCCTGACCTAGCGCCACGATTAACTCTCAGTGGCTCGAACTACCCATGTCTCGAATAAATTTCTAAGGTCCCAAAGATGTTCGAGCCATTAAGGTACGACTGTAACCTACTATCAAAGCACTTCGTATAAAGTTCTATATTTTTGTTTGACGGGAAGGCAAAATGTAGATATCAATGTAAATGGTATAAATTTCTGTATTTCTATATTTCTACATTTTGCATTCTGACACTGCATCCATATACGGTCAGAAGAAATTGTTTATTTGCAAGACTAAAGAGCGTTCGTACGAACGTGTTTGTGGATCGTATATTTAAACCATTAAAGTGATAAGCAAAATTGTAGCAGACGACATGGTAAGTCCTTTTTTATCATTTTTAGAGAAAATGGGACTTGGCGTTTCATGTGAATGTCACATGTAATGTTAAGCCTTATTTTCTGTAATAAAATATGTTATCTCATTAGTTGTGATTAGCACTTTAAGGGTTAACCATAATTTATATAAAATGAAATCCTGTAAAAACCGTAATATGCAAGGTGAAAAATACATGTTAATGCAAATTAGACATAAAACGAAAATCTTAGAATTTCTCTTCTCTCTTCGAACTCATATATTAGAATTACATCTAGCCATTTCTGAAAACATGAATATATCCATGGATGCATCACGAAAACATACCTATATAATTTTGACCCCATTAAACCCCACTTTTATATAGCAAAACTGGGGATTACAGGGGTATACATTATTTTTCTTATTTCTACTCACAACATAGATTGTGGGTACTCGTTAGAACCGCCTCGGCGAGGCGGTTCTAACGAGTACCAACAATCTATGTTTTGAGCAGAAATGTGAAAAATATCGGAGTTTTTTATCTGAAAATTTTCAGTTTTTGGAGATGAAATTTTCTATATATTTGAATAGGCGTGTTTTCGTAATGGCCTGTACACCACGAGTCTCCTCATATACATACTTTTTATTTTTTAAAGGGGAGAGGTAGGGGGTAGGAGGGCGGATGGGAGCTGATTCATCAGCTGAAACTTAATGATATTCTTCTCTTTTTTACGGAAGATAAAACTTCTGTTGCGTTTAAAATGAACTCTGTGAGGTTGAATGAAATATCAGGCCTTAATTTCAATGAAAAATAGGAAGAAGAAAAAAACAAACAAACATATTTTAGACATTGTTGTTTTCCTTGTTGTCAGCAGGATTCAATTTATCTATGAACATCTATAAGGTGCTTGCACAAAGTTAGGATTGGTCCTTTTTCGTGGGCTGTTGAAAGACAAAAAAAAAAAAAAAAAAAATTCGCACATTATTTTTGAGGTTTTCAGTACAACCATAGAAAGAAAATAGATGCTCCGTTTATTCGGAAATCCTGCAAAAGTCCTAATGCACTATACTGTACAGTAAAAATGGGAAATCAGATGGGTAAGAGAAGGGATAAGAAACTGCGAGTGAGGCAGTTCACGTGATGACAAAAAGCAGAAAGCCGTTCAGACCCATTGCTGAGAGGTCTCAAACTTAATTTATAAATGCATATCAAATATAAAATAATTTTATATTTCATGTGCAGTTGTGGTTTAAGTTTGAGGGATGTTTTCATTTAAAAAAAAATGTTTGTGTTTGTTTGTTGTTGTTGTTTTTGTTTTTTTCCATCTGACACCAACACCATAGTAAAACCCTAACAACGTGTAAATAAGGCAAATAACTAACCGTACAAAGTCAGTACCGATGAAAGCGTTTTCCGTCATAAATATACATGTAGGTTAATTCCACTGAATTACAATAATTTGGGATCAATTCCAGGAAATATAGTAGCCTATCACTGCTTTTGACTTTCGTAGACACAACTGACAGTCTTTTATTCACAAGTCAACCAGTATTGAAAAATAACTAGAAATACAGCGATGCTATTTTCATTCCTCCAATAATATCCCTCTTTTGTCAATACTTTCATCTTATGACGATGAATGATGAAGAAAGTGTACCTGTTTAAAACATAAGTGTTGTTTTCTATCTTATCTTAATTCTTAAACCCGAACTGGACTGTTTTTGCCGTATTTCACTTAATATTCTAGCACCTTAAGTTTTTAAAATATATCTTTTTTTAAAACTTAACCATGAAAATCTAAAGGTTACATTTGGAAACAAAGAGCACACAAAATAATGAAACATCTAAGATCCGGTTTGACTGAGTTTCTTCATATACATTTGTGTAATTTTCGAAGCTGTACATATCCCCTAGCACCGGCTTTAGTGGTATTCGATTTTCAAAGTTACCAAAACGGGCTCAATGATCCCAAAGGAAAGAAATAATATAATCGGCATTATTGCAATCTGTTATATACAGCTTATTAGATTTTTTTGCTATAGTACGGTTTTCTCTGCACAACTTAGCAGGTTGCACTATACCATTGTGGTATAGTTTTGACTATTGTACGACTCTATTGCACGGATGGTGTGGTTTTATCCTGGGTGCTGTTGCCAGGTTAGGTCTCTCTGCCAGCCTGTATCCTGTTCATGTGTTCCAATTTACAAAATGTAAACAACGCCGTCTGAAATGAACTAGATTACCCTTCTGTCATTTTCTCAAGCGAAACTTGCAGTAATCTGGTTCATTCCAGAAGCATTCATAAGGAGGATTTGGCCGTTCTTTTGGACAATAAAACGTTAAATGACAGCAAAAAAAGGCAATTAACTACATGTTTAAAATACATATTGGGTTACTGCAATCAAAATATCTTTAATAGTTCTAAGAAGATTTTTGTAGGCTTTTCTCAGATGCAGTTCATAGTAAAGATTCGGGAATAAAACAGCTATTACATGGCTGTGTGTAGTATAGTCGAAACTTTTTCCTCGAGGTGCTGTGGATGACCGGCTGCACTATTGCCGAGGCCTTCAAATATAGTCAAAACAATTGCCCCGAGGTGCTGTGGACGACCGGATGCACTATTGCTCTATATAATTAAAAAAAAATGAAATGGAGTTGCAGTCGGCACACTGGGATACGATGTTTTCTATTTGTACAAACTTTCATGACCATGTCGCGGACATTTTTAAAGATGTAAAATGGACATGAAGCTGCTAGTTAGAATTTCTGTCTTGCTGCTGTTATGTACTGAGAGACTGTATATGAGACTCTTCTGGTCTATAAAACAAGTCTAGTGCGCTTTCATGTGTTCATAAATCTAAATAATTCCGTGTTTCTGGCTTGTTTACATATTGCAAAGCAAGTGAAGATCATCACGAAAACATGCTTATATAATGATGACCCCCTTAAACCCCACTTTTATATAGCAAAACTGGAGTTTACAGGGGTATACATTATTTTACTTATTTCTGCTCAAAAACATAGATTGTGGGTACTCGTTAGAACCGCCTCGCCGAGGCGGTTCTAACGAGTACCCACAATCTATGTTTTGAGCAGAAATATGAAAAATATCAGAATTTTTATCTAAAAATTGTCAGTTTTTTTGGAGGTGAAATTTTCTACATATTTGAATAGGCGTGTTTTCGTAATGTACTCAGGAAACGCCACAATTTCGGCGCACAGCTGTCCCGAGGCACTAACAGAATGAAATATGATGAACAAATAATGACAACGCAAACGCTACACTTCAAACCACTGACGCACAAACAAAGAAGAACTGCAACAGAGGAACTACCTTGGAACGGTCAGCCTCGGGAAGGCTGGACTTCGTGACTGTGGCATTTCCTGGGTCTCTTCACTTACATATTATTCCACTATTTCTACAATATTGCCGCCTAAACGGACTATAGATAAATTTCTTCGATTTAATCGAAAGAAGCTTCTTAACCAGTTTATGACAAATGGACTCTTGTACTTTAACTCATTCAACAATTCTATTTCTAACAGAAATGGTGTCTGGTAAGTTGTAATTATTACCAAAATTTATAGTAATTCTAGTATTTATTGCAAATAGTGTAAACTCTTATCAGACGCCGCGTTTTGCGACGTCTAAACAGGGTCTACACTGTTTGTTAATATCCCTTTTATGGGACATTAGGCTTAAATGGGTTAAGAGAAAATTGTTTGTACCTTGCATGTTTTGAGAAAAATGTTGTTTTAACTTCTGAGGACCTTAAACGTTGTGCTTTATGATCTTGTCAAAGTCTGTGAGGTTCTTTCATTTTTTTCTTAAAATATTTATTCAGCTTAGAACTAAATTATACCAAAGATTTTTTGTATATATATTGGTACAAACTGTAACCCTCCGACCCCTTTTTGCAGATCTATTTATGTCTTGTTACGAACGAAACTATATATTCTACATCTCTTACGAAAATAAGGCCTATATTATTGATAATGATTATTTTGAACAAAGGGTTGATAACAGTTAGCCAAACAAAGTTCATGTCAATAAAACTTATATTCTTGGACATCTCCTGTATTTTTTTTACCTCTGATGCAAAAGCACCATTTCCGGATTTAAATTTATCAATATCTAATGACATAATCTTTATTAAACCTTATGCCACATGGTTTGACTTGGATTTTGATATTGTAAAGTTTCCATTTTAGGAAGGCAATATTACTCGTGAGTAGTATAGGCTGTCGCGAAGCCTATACTACTCTCGTGCAACATCCATGGTGTATACATTTTTCAGTTAATTTGTTTTGCTGAAGCATCTGATTTTTAATCCAACTTATAGTCGATACATTCTGCTTCCCATTTTATGCACGATGTGTCGGTCCTCAGACGAAATGCAGCCTCACTTATCAATCTGTTTTGGAAAGTTCACGACTGACTATCCGTGTCTATGACCTGACCAAGACACCAAAGGGAAAGAAGGACGCACTAAAAGCAACGGCACTGTAATCAAAACACTACAAGCAGGAAGCAAAAAGGACAGTTTCCGTCCCAAAAATTGGCTAAGCGGCTATCAAAAATAAAAGTTTAACCAGAACATACAGGCAAAGACATACAATGACAGAAATAACGGTCAGTAAAATTTTCCTCGGAACGGTCAGTAAAATTTTACTGGGGGCTTAAATCGATTTTATGTGGTCACAACCCTCGCTCTTAATTCTGCCGTGGAATACCCAAGACATCTCTTCAGTCCGCGTAAATTGTTTCTAACTCATCTGTGCAAACCCGTACTTGCTAAAACACATTATTACTACATAGAGAATATTGACGCTTTTGCAAAGAAAACCATTTCAAAATATTATGTAAGTCAATAAAATAGACAACTAGAAAAACAGCACAAATCTTGCAGATCTTCGCACAAATCGTTTAGATGCACTCTGCATTAGAATGGGATTTAACAAGCACAATAGTCGACTGAGTTTTTAATGCACTTCCCTGTACTTCTATAAGACAGATTAAATTCCAATTAAGTATGATGTAACTGAATGCCTAAATCGATATTTAATTTACTGCATGACATATTTTAACATAACTATCGATTCAATATTGCATCTAAGAAGAAGATCCTTGGGCGACAGGGTCATTATATGCACATCCGCAGCAAAGCGTTAACAAACCTATATAGCACTGCACTGTTAAGGGTTCCATATTCTTAAAAAATAAACATTTTATTATCCAAGAAAGTTTATTATGCGAACCGATTTTTTATGTATTTCTGTATTAAGAGTAGCATCGGGACCCAGGGTGAAGTTAGCTGGCTGTAAAAGTGCTTTAAACCCCCTGGTAGTTTTTTTTTTCTACTGACCGTTCTAAGGCGGTGGTCCTGGTGTTGTTCTTACTCTTTTTTTTCTGTATGTGTTGTGATGCTAGCATAGTGGTCACCGTCTTCAACAGCTGCCCACTTTGCTTTCTATTTTACTAGTTGTTTTGTGATGCTAGCATTTTGGTCACCTTCAACAGCTGCCCATTTTGCTTTCTGTTTTACTTGTGATTAAGAGTGGCATCGGGACCCAGGGTGAAGTTGGTTAGCTATAAAAGTGCTTTAAACCCCCCGGTGGTTTGCTCTACTGACCGTTCTAAGGCGGTGGTCCCGGTGCTAGTCTTACTCTTTGTAGCTTTGTGGTTTATTCTACGAGGCGATTTGTTGTGTATTTTTCCGTGTGTCATTTTGTTCTTGTGTTTTTCAGTCCTTTTAGTATTGCGATTACCTCGCTTGGGGATGAGAGAGCTAATCTTAGTGCTTTTTCGTACGGTTGTTCGGTTTGTGCTTGTTTATATTTGTCGGTTTCCTCTTCCTCTTGGGGTCTGGGAAGGACTGCGGTTTGTGATTGTGGCACTCCCTGGACTTTTCTCTTACCTTTTTTTTAATTTTAACACAATCAGAAAATGGGGCATCTGACAGCCTATAGAATTTCAGTTAGTCTCCGGTTCTTAAACCTTTCTTGGAGAAAAAAAAATGTCTATTATTAATACGGAGCCTTTAATTGTCGTCCGTGCACTGACAAGAATAATACTGTACTGACAGAATTTAGCGCTGCACTACTACAATTTATCGGTGCAGCGATACCGCTGCTCTTGACCCCTTTGGTACACTATATATATCAAAAGACATGCTCTACATACATGTAAGACATTTTAACCCATTTATGCCTAATGGACTCTTCTACCACTTATTTTTGACCAATACATGGGGGTGTGTCTAGGTTGTTGTTATTTTTATTATTTATTATAGAAATTTCTGCACTTCATGCAAACAGTGTAGACGCCGCAGAAGTCACTGTTCCTTTTATTGGAAGCTAACAACCATAATGTATTTGATAGTTTCTTATTCGAAAACTACGCCATATGTAGGCCATGAATGTCCCTTATATAATATTGAGTGCGGGAGAACAATCATCATGTACACATGTATATTAAGACATATATCTTTGTAACATGATAGTTTGATAGAAATGACATAGTAAATTGGCTAAAACAGTACTAAATGCTCAGCCGACCTCGGTGGCTCAGTTGGATGCGCCGTCCGACTGGGGACCAGGAGGTCGCGGGTTCAACCCCCGCCGAGGTCGGCAACATTCTTTCGTGGAGATTGATCATGAAATATTTTCTACGGTCATTCTCTCCCTTCCGCTGATTCAAGAAGGGCAGTTGTCAGTTTCTGGCGAAAGAATGTGCACAATACTGGTTAACCGCTTAGAGGACTAAGCCTGCCCAGTAAACGTGTGGTTAGGTAAACTGACCGCGCTCGACATGACCCCATTGGGTTGACTGGGCCGTAAAACCTCAACACAAACAAAACTTAATTCTCAGGGTCGAATCCAGGATGATTTCTGAGGGGTCTATTTGATCAAATGTATGTACTTACTCTACATATTTTGAAAACCAGACTTCATCAAACAGCATAGACCCAGACCAGAAACAGCAAAACGCAGGGTCTACCCTGTTTCCATTTATCCAGCATTTTTACACACATTTACAGGTAGTAAAATGGACTTGTTGAAGAGAAGAAGAAAGTATTAAAAAGTAAGGGTGTAAAAAGTTAGGGTACATACGTATCCCACATTTATCACATTTATCCAAAATTGTCCATGAAAACGGAATTTTGAATCAACGGTGTGTGGGTGGGGTGAGATGTAATAACGTATACCCCTGCTTATCCGGTACACAACACAAGCTTGTTTGCGGAATGGTCTGACCAGTGTATTCAGTGTTATAGCACGACCTAGATATACTGAAATTGTATCTCTAGATGCATAATATATCTTCACATTAATCACAAGGACAACAATTTCATTTTTATAAGAAAATCATATCTGCTTTTCTTTTTTTCTTTTCTTTTTTTTTTTTTTTTTTTTTTTTTTTTATTTTTTTTTTATTTTATTAATTCCATGTAATAAGAAATCCTTTGACACAAACCCCATGTCTGCTTGTATAAAGAGTACTATTTTGTTCCAGTTTAGCAAGAACTTTACAGGCCATATAGTTATGCTTGATTTTCAACTACATATTTCTTCTTGCTTTCAAGAATGGTTTGCAAGCTGAACCAAAAGAATAATTAGATGTTTGGGCATTAGTGTTTGTGTGTATAATTGCTTTAGGGTTTACCGACCGTAAAACACTGGGTGGGGTACTTAAAATCAATGTTAACAGTTTTTGGGGATATAATAATTAGGTGGCAGAACTTTGAACAGACCAGGTACAAACATGTTTTGTGAGGATGCCTCTCGCTGGAGAGGCATGTTTGCTGCTAGTGTAGGCTATACATGCTTGCATGCATGCTAAATAATGTAATAATGTAATAATCAACAATTTAAGAATGCACGATGAGTAAAAAGGGGGTCGTTGTAGGGGAGGACAAGCCGTTCTAACGAGTACCCACAATGTATGTGTTTGAACAGAAATAAGAAAAGTAATGTATACCTCTGTAAACCCCACCTTTTACAATATAAAAGTGGGGGTTTAAGGAGGTAAAAATTATATAGGTATGATTTCTTGATGATATGTAAACAAATTTTCTCATGTAACCAAACAGATGATGCAGTCTGACAAATACACACCATGTGAATACAAATAGAGAGGAAGGTAATGATCAGGAATCGATACAATTACCTAACACCTTCCTTCCAAGACACAAAAGGAAAGAAGGACGCACTTAAAGCAACAGCTACAAAATCAAAACACTACAAACAGAAAGCCGAAAGGACAGTTTTTCTTTCCCAAAAAATGGCCAAACGGCTATCCAAACCAAAACTTATACTATGACATACAGGCAAAGACATACAATGACAGAAATAATAAACTACAGCAGAAGCACCATCTTGGAACGGTCAGTAAATATTTTACTGGGGTGCGTGGGTTGGAGGGGGCGGGGCAGTAGGGAGGTGGTGGAGCTTCAAACCTTCTGACACCAAATAATTGAAGTTTCAGCGCTGTGCGGATTAGTGATTTAATAACAAAGACTAGAGAAACAAAATTGCAAATTAAGTTACATTTTTGACATGTTTACTGCCATGAAGAATTCATGGACTTACCACATAAATATTGCACCGCCGGGAGCAGGCCTGGGCTAAATTGGAACATCGGATAAAGTCGTCTCAGTTTAGCAATTTTGTTTTTTGCTTTTGAAAAATAATATTATATGTAAAATTATGAATAATTATATGAATAATTATATGAATAATAGGACTGTTTAAAAAAAAAAAAAAAAAAAAAAAAATTAAGATTATTGAGACTATATAGTATATGGTAGAGAAATATGTACAGGAACTTTTTCGAATATTCTAGAATGTTTCTGTATACAATAAGGGAGTTGTTTTCTTATTTGTATAGTAATGTAGAGGTAGGTATTTGCGTTTTAACAATACATTTCAAATTACGTGTATGGTAGTAAATCAGAACCACGTGACCAATATATAGTGGACAAGACGCTATTGGAAAGATATAAGTAATGCATTTGGCAAGCTATTGTGGTTGTTACCAGTGTTTTCACCTGTGTTCGTTGTTGTTGTTATAAGACTATAGATGTGCTTTCAGTTTATGAAAGAAACGGGTATCCAAAAGGAAGGAAAGTATAAAGTTTCCAAGAGAATATTTGGACTGGGATGCGGGAGATACAATAAGAATGCTTCTTTCTTTCACAATAAATTGTCCTAATGCCTCGCAGACATTCTAGGCGGATCCGGGTTGCAGGATGAAGGCCTACAGGTACATTTTGAATATCCGCAGGGTTGTTTAACCTACACAGGGCTGACTGTCCTTGCACAAGTGGGTTGGGACTGGGGTGGGGGCTCCAGTTAACGGTTTTCATGTCATCCTGCGAATGAAACGAAGGAAAGCATGTTCAGACATCGAAAGTCCCTTGCCTACGTCTGGGGTCGATCCCGGTACCTTTAGCTGTAGAGGTCGGTACGCTCACCATTGAGCTATTGCGCTTCAAAAAGGTAGAAGTCTTATCAGGTCTTACTCAGTTTAATATTCAGCCAGCATCGTTTACATATCTATCACAATCCTTTAATCTTAATGTCAAATGTTTTACGATGTCGTTGACATTTTCTTCAGGAAACCAACTGTTAGAAAAAAAAAGCGCTAAAATAATTTACTTTTCAAAATTTATTTCGAAACAGAAAGTGACTATATGAATTGATCTGTAACACTTTTAGTCTTTGTTAACAGACTTCATTGCATGGGGTGTCAATTTTATTATCCTAAATACTTATTTTGAGCTCCCCTTGGAGTCTTGACCCAGATTTTATGGTCCTTGAATCAGGAATCGGATCATCATCTTAATTCTATATTATTGTTCTTTTTGAACACATGTTAAAATATTTGGATACATACAGCAAAAATGCGAGGTGTCCTAAATTCATAGGATATTTAAGTTACGCATCAATTGATTTGTATTGTTTCTGCCTGCAGAAGAAAATCCACTTTTAAAGAGAGATAACAAAATCTGCAGATGATTTATTTTCAGTAGCAGTATAATCTACCATAATTTTTGGGGGACTACTTTATCAACAAAATGTGTCTGAAAAATTGTAATTTTCTTCATACAGTATGGACATAATGTGTATATTCCTCTGCTGTTCAAGACTGAGCATGGGGACTTGGATACGTTTGAGATGAATAGTTGGACTAAGTAGTGATGCGAGTTTATTCAAGCATAATACTTGGGATTACAGGGTCGGAGGGAAGCAGATTGAAAATATATTTGGTAAGATATTTTTCTCCATTTCTTCTGTAAATTTCGCAACAGACATATGTATATGTAGTGAACTGGATGAAAAATGTTTGAACTTCATGTATGTTTAAAAAATAGATGTATTTAACAAAATATTAACATTTAATAAATTTTCAGGTACCCCACCTGCCTCTGCTTCTTGGTAAACCCTTAATACAGTCAAGCATGGGCACCTACCATCCACATTGAATATTATTGAAAACACCATTATAGATTATTAATATTATGTGTAATGTATGCCATAAAGTGTAAACTGCTATAGTCTCTCGGAACAAATACAGTTGACTCTCGTTATCTCGAACTCGCTTATCTCGAATAACCGCTTATCTCGAAATGAAAATCTGGTCCCTGCTTAAACATGAAAATCTAACAACAGGTAAAAAATATTGTGGAAAAGAGGAAACATTGCTCCTAAGGAGCAATTTCTCCTCTTTTCCATAATATTTTCAATATATCTCTACTTTCAAGAGTCCAATTACACATACATTTGTCAAATCTGGTTGTTCAAATTATTGTTTCCTCAATTCTGCAAATCTGATATGTCAAGGTACGGATATCTCGAAGTATTTCAGAGAGTCCCTTGGAATTCGAGATAACGAGAGTCGACTGTATATAAAACAAATTGCTTATGAAAACACTTGGAAGACACACTATAGGGTCAGACTTATAAAACGACACACAAGAAAAATAGTATGTGACCTTGACCTTTAGTCTTTAGTGCCATAAAGTTGCATAGAATCAAACTGACAGGCTACTAGTAGTTGTTATAAAGAAAGGGTTTGTCTAGAAACTGTGATAGAATGGCCCATGACCTAGAAACGGTCAAGGCAATCATTCTGGCGAAGATTCTTGATGATTACATAAACATCTAAGACAAAGTAGCATACAAAACAGACCTTTAAACACAGGTCAATATCAAATATGGATAACTGCATTCCAAAGCTTATGCTACGATGTATGCAAGTGCCATAAGTATCACTGCTGTTTGTGTTTGTGTTTCATTCCCTTTGATGTCTCTGATTGGAGGTGTGGGATATTTGTATCGATTTCTGATCATTGCCTTCCTTTCTATTTGTAGCAAGATTATTAATGAGTGCTTCAAAAATGTTACCTCTAGAGTGTTAACGTGAGTTTTCTTCGATTTAGCCTGGTGGCCTAGTTTTTAACCCAAAGAGACCCAGTTTTAAACTTAACCTTGATTTTATAGAGGCTGAATTCTGAGCAACTTCCGGAAAGATTGAGTTGAAACTGCGACCTCTAGCGTGTTAACAAACTAATAATTGAAGATGAATGTAGAGGGACAAGGACAGAGGACGATCACAATAGCTCAATCTGAGCATGTGCTCATGTGAGCTAAAATAGTATCGAGAGAAACTGTTTCAGATAGACCATTTTACCATAACATTTATTTTAGGATGAACAGTTGAGAAAAAGGCACAAACAACGTGGTTTCTCATTACGAAAACACGCCTATTCAAATGTATAGACCATTTCACCTCCAAAATCTGAAAATTTTCAGATAAAATAACTCTGATATTTTTCAAATTTCTGCTAAAAACACAGATTATGGGAATTCGATAGAACCGCCTCGGCGAGGCGGTTCTAACGAGTACCCACAATCTACGTTTTGAGCAGAAATAAGAAACATAATGTATACTCCTGTAAACCACAGTTTTACTATATAGAAATGAAGTTTAAGGGTGTCAAAATTATATAGGCATGTTTTCTTGATGTGATTAGAAAAAAAAGGTAAGAGAAAAGTCCAGGGAGTGCCACAATCACGACCGCAGCCCTTCCTAGACACCAAGAGGAAGAGGAAACAGACAAAACCAAACAAGAAATAATAAGCTCCCACTTCAGGTCTTAGACAGTCAAGCTAAAAGCTTAATGGGTTAGATCCCATGAGGAAGCTATCCTTAACAGAAGTGATTCATTGAGGCAAGCATCTTTAGTCATGCTTCTAGTTGTGAAACAATGGTGTCATTTAGAATTCCATCAATCTGTCCAAGTTGCTTCACAAAACTGAACAGTTTTTATTTAACCGCTCAATATTTAGACACTAGGATTACTGCTATTATCCTTAAAAAACGCTGTGGGAAGTATAGGCCGCGCCATGCGAAAACGTGTCTTTGGGCATATGCGGACAAAGAAAGCTCAGTTCAGCCTGCACAACCACACAGTCTGATCAGGGCCTTCGCTGTCCGTTGACAAAATGATAGATAACTACTTAATGTATGAATGGAGAGCAAAGTCCCTGATGATATTTTCGCATGCACATGATGATCTGAATATGCGCATTCTGCAGATGTTCAAAGGTCCTTTTTCGCTTGATACGGCCCATAGGATTTTACTGTCTGGCAGACAGACAGACAGACAAACACTTTTATTTCTGGCAAGCCAAAACATGACATACAACTAATAACATATTAACAATGTGGTGATGGCGATGTGGCGAAGTGCAGGTCGGAGAATGGCTCACTAGTTATTCTCGTTCATACTCTGTTTACCATAGGATTGGCGTTTGAAGTTCAGCTCGTCCCGTAAGCATCTTTTTAGAAAAAATACTGGGCCCAGTTGTGCGAAACTAACGATGTCGTTAGTTAACGTATCGTTAAGACTTTGATCATTAAATATGGCATATACGCTAATATTTTTGCTGAAAAAATGTGAGTAGCTTTGCAAAAGCTACTCACATTTTTTCAGCAAACATATCTGTGAATTGGATATTGTACTTACTAGAACAGTTAACATTTTGACCACTAACGAGCTCGTTAGGCTAACAATGCTTTGAAACTCTTGGCCCTGAGCATTTGAAGGTTCATCTGTCGTTGAGCTTTGTTCATACAGAACAAAACGAGAGATATAGCAAAAGCGCAACTTATTATTTTTATTTTATTTTATTTATTTATATATTTTTTTCGTAGAAGAAGACAGTCATTTTTATTTCTATCGCAGCTTAATGGTGACGACAAGGCTGGCTAACACTTGAAATTTTGCCTTGGAGGGCGCATTAGAGCAAAGTGCAAACAAATGCAGAAATGACTATTTTCGTCAAAACTGCATAGCATAAAAAAATCAAACAGGCTCAAAATAGTCTGTAGTGTGCTAATCTATACATTTGACCAGTCTTTTCCTACTACAAAGCGTATCAAACGTTAGATGGTTTTCCCGTGTTAAATTTAAAGTGCATGCATATGAGAGCCTAATATGTCCCGAAGCTCTGCTAGACTAATACTTTATTCAAATGTGTGCATCATTATTGTAACTAGAACGAAATTATTTTTACGCACACACAGGAAAAAATCTTTCAAAATTCTTCCTAGTATCGCTTCCAAAATAGGGGCTACTCTTAAGAGAAAGAATCGAAAGGGAGCAATTCTTCCTTTAAGAGTAACCCCTATTTTAGAAGCGATAAATTCTTTCTTTATAATATGGAAGCAAAACATTTCTCTGAATAGATCCATCAGGACAGAATATTACATAAATCCCAAGATTTTTTCATCATTAAATATCACATTTATCCAAAGACTTCTTTTGAAGATCATATCTAAAGAATAATTTTAACACTTACTCTGACAGTTTCGTTTCGTTTCGATAACCATCATCAGACTTCTTGACTTCGACTTTGGCGTCTTACCGCTAGTCTGTTTACAAAGGCTGTAGATGTTGCTCAGGTTATATGCCCCCAATCCACCCCCGCCCCTCGGACCCAACTCATAGAGACTAATTGATCCTGATAGCTTCTTTGACTTGTCTGAGTCTCTGATCATTCCCTGTCAGCTACTTTTAGAAAAGGAAAATACCCGTGGTGTCAAGCACAACATCCCGTGCCTTAATGTGAATTAAAGTACATACTTAAAACGGACAGAAAATTCAACACGAGACTGAGTGAACATCAGAAAGATGAAACCTATTTTAACAGAAGCACAGTGACTAGTCATGTCGCTAAGGCTAACCATAGCATCAGTTTGGAGGGGACAAAAGTAATTGGCAGGGATAATAAGCAGAATCAAACAGAGAGTCAAAAAAGCTATCAGGATCAGTCAGTCTCGACACATCATGAACCAAGGCCAGGGAGGTAGGGCGGGGGACAAAACCTGAGCAACATTTACGGATGATACTTTGTACTTGCGCAGGATGATCTGAATCAGCACAATTTGCGCATTCTCTAAGGTACATTTTCGCTTGACGCCGCCCATATTGTAAGCGAAGGCAATCCCTGCTTGTCATCACGAAAACATGCCTATATAATTTCGCCCCCCTTAAACCCCACTTTTATATAGAGAAACTGGGGTTTACAGGGGTATACATTATTTTTCTTATTTTTGCTCGAAAACATAGATTGTTGGTACTCGTTAGAAACGCCTCGCCAAGACGGTTCTAACGAGTACCCTCGATCTATGTTTTGAGCAGAAATATGAAAAATATCAGAGTTTTTTTATCTGCAAATTTTTAGATTTTGGAGATGAAATTTTCTATACGTTTGAATAGGCGTGTTTTACGTGATGTTTGGTTTCATGATACAGTAGAGATCTGACCGTGTCTTCGAACGAGAGAACGTTCTTTGTACAAGTACCTAATTGGTATAAGGCACAATAGCTTCCTTTTCCATTTAACACTTTGCTTCAATTATTCCGTACTTCTATTTTATTGCGTGACTAATAACTGTATTCCTTAACGCTTTTGTTTCCGCTATTCCCTGTGCGCATGTACGAATTATATTACATTGTATCCCCAGCCTTTAGCAACTGGGATATTGTGGACGCCTCCGTACGTCAGTCCGTGCGTCTGTCCGTCCGTCATGCTATCTCCTCCGAAACCACTGGGTTGAATCTAACCAATCTTGCTACATGATTTCCCCGCGTGGTAAGGGTGTGCGAGAGCAATATTAGCACGGAGCATGGGGATTTTATGATGGCGTGCCATTAACTGCGCTATCTAGTTTTGATGGCATACTGTAGCGCAATAGTTTAGTCTCGCAAAGGCGCAAAATATATTGTCAATCTGTCACGCATAAAACTATGAAAATTGTATTGTTTACGTTTATTTTACACAAATAATATAAAAATTCAGATCGGTACACATGCCAGGGGAATTTGCAAAAAAAAAAAAAAAAAAAAAAAAAAAAAAAAGAAAAAAGCTTTTTTAAAGCCCTTCTTAAAAACGTAAAAAAGGGTCTACTCTAAAAATGGTTGCTTCTTTTTGCAATAAGCAAACAGGAAGTCATAAAACGTTGTCTGCCTTGTATGGAGCAACCCTGTATCCAATTTATTTGTTTTCCACCATATTGCTAATGCCATCCTTATATGACGTGCAACAAAAGGTAAAGCCGTATATGGAAAAAGAAAGCCCAGACTTGCGTGTGGATTCACATAGAGCTTTAATTGTCCGTCTTCTTATCATGCAGAAGCATTGGCTGCGTTAACCCATTTATGCTTTGCGATCTAAAAAGGAAACATTTGCAAACAGTGTAGACCCAGATCGGACGCCGCAGAGCGCGGCGTCTGATCTAGGTCTTCGCTGTTTGCTCAGACATGTCTGTCAGAATATGAACGCTGCCTCTGATCAGGGTCTATACTGTTTGCATTAAGCACAGGACTTTCTATGAAACATGGTTATAATAAAAACTGATCAAATACATTTCATTTGAAAACGGACCTATCAAAAAAGTCGAGGCAGAAAAGTCCTGTGGGAATAAATGGGTTAAAATCAATTGATGACAAGAGGAGACCTTGGTTAGACCGTGTGGACGCACAGGCTGATCTGAGTCATCGCCGTTCGTATATGCAATATGGACCCATTTCATGCGCTGTGCCTTATACGAGGGTCCTGAAAAAAGTTTTGTCACTGGGTTCGGATTACTTCTGTGCTACTTTTTATAAAACATATTTTTATTACAAACCTTCAAAGCATTCCCCCTTTACTGAAACACATTTTTGTAACCTTTTTACCCAGTCGCGAAAAGCAGATCAATAGTCTTCTATTGGGGTTTATTGGAGACACTGATAAATAGCGCTGCCAAGAGAACTTTAGACGTATACTTATTTCCAGAAAGCATTTTCTTAAGCCTTGGAAATAAAAAGAACTCACAGGGACTCAGGTCAGGTGAATAAGGTGGCTGTTTTAAAACTCACCTTTTCAGAAGACAAAAAAGACTTAAAAACCTCACACTTATGAGAGGAGGCGTTGTCATGTAAAAGGTGGACTCCTGACCATCCTTTGCTTGGTCGTTTCTTATTGTAACAAGTAAATTGGTCAGTGTATATGACAGCATCTATTTCAATTTGAAATAACTCGGTCAGTTGGAAAGCAATTTGAACGAAATAAACGGATATCGTTAGCTATTGAACACACCATTCAAGTATAGTGAAGCATTTTAAAATATACCTGGGATAAAACAAAGGAAGCCAATTAGTGACAGAACTTTTTGCATGACCCTCGTACATACCGATATCATAAACCTTACCCAAGATCCGCTTGTTTGTAAAATTGCTGGGTGGATACATGATGAGGCGATTCGTATGAGTACATACAGCAGCACACCATTATTTTATAGATGATCGGAAAGACATCCCTAGATTATTTCCATTTGCCCTCCGTCCTAGCGTTGTGATTAACCCTCAATGGCTCGAACTCCCCATGCCTAGAAGAAATAAAGATGTTCAAGCCATTGAGGTTCGACTGTACCAGGTATTTCTAACCCATTGTAGACTGAACAGACTCCCTCATACTATATATTGGAAGAGTCCGATTTCAGTTTAAGGTACGTCTTGCTCTGAGATTTAGATATTTCTAGAGAAAAATGGCTAAACTATTTGCAAATAGTGTAGACCTTGATCAGACGCCGCGTTCTGCGGCGTCTGATCTGGGTATGCGCTGTTTGCCAATTACCCTTTCAGGGGTCTCCAGACTACAATGGGCTAATCGAAGGTCAAGAATACATTTTTCATCTCTAGGATAATGTTAAATAGGTTATTTCCCTTTACTCTTTCAGAGACGACGTGCTGCTCAACTGGTCAAATTGTAATGAAAGCACCCTTGCTGCTTTCATTTACATTACTTAATCGGCGCAGTCTGGTCAAGATCTTTGCTTTCCCCTACACAATATAGGGACATTGTTGAAGATATAGGGCTAACAGAACTAATAACGAAGATCTTGACCCGACGCTTGGCTGCGCAAACAGGTCTGGGGCTTCATCATTCGTTTATGCCTTATTGCCTTTGTGTCCATTATTTCTAAAATTAGAGTAAATTGTTCACAGGGCCAATGTTTTGTCAAGGCCCCATTATATTTTAATCGTGCATGAAGTAATTAAATGTGTTCGGGGTTTCAAATGTCTGATGAATAATTGTATTATATTTTACGTATAATGTATAGTCGACCTTTAATAATACCGTAGGGCCGCGCCATGCGAAAACGTACCTTCAAGATTATGCGGACAGCGAAGGCCCAGATCAGCCTGCGCATCCGCGCAGTCTGATCAGGGCCTTCACTGTCCGCCAACAGAATCATTGGATACTACAGAATGCATGAATGGAGAGCACATGCTCGGATAACATTTTGCACATGCACAGCGTGTGTTGAGTCTGCACATTCCGCGCATTCTCGAAGGCGCTGTTTTGCTTGACGCAGTCCCAGTGGTTTTAGAAACGACCAGATACACTGTGGTCTATCTGCACCGGCAATTTTCGTTTCGTCCTTTCACCGGTGTTACAGTAAAAAAAAACAAAAAACAACAACAACAACAAAAAAAAAAAAAAAAAAAAAAAAAAAACGTTATCTTCGAACATTTTGGGAATATGGTCACTGTTACGATTTCTTTAGTACTTTCATAATAAGTTGAGAACAAAACCTCATTGTTATTTGCAGAAACCATAAAACTTTGATAGTTTTAAGCTCTTAAGTTCTTAAAGTCTTATAAAACGAAAACTTTACTTATACGGTTTCGTCAACAATGTCCAGTTTCGTCAATGACGGACTTTATTTGATGGCGAAACCGGCCATTTTTTACGAAACCGTACAATTAATGCTTTAAATTTTAAAATATTTAAGAGCATTTAATTTAATATACCGAAACTGCAAGTTTTCTAGACAGAGGGGTAACATTTCTAATTCACAGTTAACTAAAATATAAAACAAATCACAGAATACTTCATATTTTCACAAACTTCTAAGATTTGATTTGTTTATTATGAACCGGCGGAAGGACGAAACCCAAATGTGCCGGTGTAGATACACCACGACCTGGGATTTAGCTCTCCATATCTGCTCTAAGACGCAATTTTATTTGAGACAGCCCGATTACTAAAATTGTGTATATGTATTGTGTTCACTAGATATTCGGACACAGGTGCCTTAGAAAAAAAGTAGACCTCGTAAGGAGCAGCCTGATCAAGGTTTACAACGCTTGCAGTATGTGGGCTGCGTCAAGCGCATAGTGCTTTTGAGCATATGCAAAATGTGCGGATGCACACAACATCCTGCACATGCGCAAAGTTTCATCCGGGCAATTGCTCTACATTTGAACATTATATAGTATCCAATGATTCTAATTGCGGACAGCGAAGGTCCTGATCGGACTGCGCGAATGCGCAGGCTGATCTGGGCCTTCGCTGTCCGCATATGTCTGAAGACACGTTTTCGCAAAGTTCGGCCCTTTGGAAACCCTAGATTGTACCACTGTATCAATGTATAAGGCAAAGTCTGGCCAACGACTGGTGATCACGAGGTCGCGGTTTCGATCCCCGCCGGGTCCGGCATCATTTTTGCGTGTAGATTGGCCCTGGAATACTTTCTTCAGTCATTCTGCCTCCCATTGATTCAAGAAGGACAGTTATCAGTTTCTGGCGAAAGAATGTGCACAAGTACCACCTAGAGACTAAACCTTCCCAGGAAAATTGCGGTTACGTAAACTGACCAGCTCGACATAAACCACCACGAAAACATGCCTATATAATTTTGACCCCCTTAAACCCCACTTTTATATAGTTAAACTGGGGTTTAAAGGGGTATACATTATTTCTCTTATTTCTGCTAAAAGACATAGATTGTAGGGACTCGTTAGAACCGCCTCGTCGAGGCGGTTCTAACGAGTCCACACAGTCTATGTTTTGAGCAGAAATATGAAAAATATCAGAATTTTTATCTGGAAATTTTCATTTTTTGGTGGTAAAATTTTCAGTATATTTGAATAGGCACGTTTTCGTAATGCGTAGAGGGAGACCACACAGTAGAGAGACACTCTATCTGTAGGCGGACTTAAGTTTGATATGCTGTAGCTTTCAGGTCCTTATTATGGACCCGAATATTACGCTTAAGGAAGTCTAATGTCTGACTGGCCTTTTTGGTGATGTTGTTGATATGGCCAGTCCATTTGATATCTTCTGATATAGTGACTCCGAGGTATTTGGCAGAGGGTACACTTTCAAGTACACAGCCATGAAAAAGGTATTCCGTATGGTCACATGAATGATCTGGCATTTTGAGGGATTAAAATGCATATCCCAAAGTTTTCCTTTTTTCTTACTTCTCAAAGTCTTGCTGGAGGATCTCAGAATCAGCTCGAGTGTCAAAAGCAAGGTACATAGCTGTGTCGTCTAAAAATTGCCTTAATCTGGATCTTACCTGATATCCGGAATGTCGTTAATGTAAGCCAGAAACAATACGGGGCCGAGAACCCCTTGCGGGACACCTGAAGATACTGGGATGTTGTCAGAGTCTGAACCATTAAGTATAACTAATTGTGTCCCGTTACATATGTATCAAGGAATTCTTTGATCCAGTTTAGTATACTCCCCCATCACGAAAACGTACTGATATAATTAATTTTGACCCCCTTAAACCCCACTTTTATATAGTAAACCTGGGGTTTAGAGGGGTATACACTATTTTTCTTATTTCTGCTTAAAAACATAGATTGTGAGTACTCGTTAGAACCGCCTCGCCGAGGTAGTTCTAACGAGTACCCACAATCTATTTTGAAAGCAAAAATGTGAAAAATATCAGAGTTTTTAACTGAAAACTTTCAGTTTTTGGAGGTGAAATTTTGCTATATATTTGAAAAGGCGTGTTTTCGTTATGCCTTTTTGCCATACAAGCGTAGTTTAAGAAGTAATTCTTCATGAGTTACATTATCGAAAGCCTTACTAAAATCAAGGAGGATAAAGTTTGGTTTGTTTCCTAGATTGCATATTTTTAGCAAGTTCGTCAAAGAGCATGATGATTTGTATCACGCAGGATCTCTTTTCCCGGAACCCATGTTGACGTTCAAGCAGGATGTTTTGATCGCTGAAGTGCTCCGAAATACTAGAACAACCAATATGCTTAAAAACACTGCAGAGGACACAAGCTAGGGGGATGGGCCGGTAATTAGCGGAGTCTTTGTGAAGAGATCCTTGATAGATCAGTTGCAAGATGTGGGCAAGTTCTTTGTGAAGGGTCTGCAGGACTATTGGTTTGAATATGTCAGGACAAGTAGCCTTATAGGGATTAACCCATTTATGCCGAATGGACTCTACTTCAACTCTTTAGACTGGTCCATTTCCAATAGAAAGGGGGTCTGGTTAATTTTTGTTTTTACCATGTTTTATAGAAATTCCTGTATTTATCAAAAACAGTGTAGACCATGATCGGTCGCCGCGTTCTGCGGCGTCTGATCTGGGTCTCCACTATTTGTCAATGTCCTTTTTATGGGACACCAGGTATAAATATGTTAAGACCTTTGAGTTATTTTTATTATTATATGCCTTGAGTAGAAATGTGAATATTAGGATTTTTGGGTTTGGGCTTGATTGAAAGGGAAAATTCATACTAGAATCATGTAAATACTGTAGGGTCCTCTGTGCAAGCTGCATGAAACTCACTGGGCTTTTAGGGCTAAAACAGATTTAGTTTATTCCTTTAGAAAGTTTATCTTACCTGGGTCTTCTGGGAATATTTTGCCATTGGCCTTCAGTGATACTATTCCACTAGAATCCTACTTTGAGTGTTTGTGTACAGAGTGCAATTTCTTGGTTTTGACCTTAGGAGGGGCAGCAAGGTTATAGTCATCATTATTTATTCTTGGGAAGTCTTGCAGGTACTTTTCGTAAGCCGTATCTGAGATTCGCCGTACTAGATGTTTTTTTTACATCAGACCAGCGCTTGTATACATGCAGTGTGTCCTTTTTTCCTCATGAGTCTGCGAACATCTTGGTGAGTCCATACATGGAAACCCGTCCTGAGTACCTGATTTTCTTGTAGGGATGTACTTTCTTAATCCCCTGCTGAAGTCTGCCAGCAAACTTATTCCACAGGAGGTTATGATTCATATTCTGTGTAATACAGGAGCTTTGTTTGGCTTTCCATCGCACATGTAGCCAATAGCAGTATCAAGAGAAACAAATTCATTTTTGGCCAAGGGCTTACTTCACAGATGGATATCGATTCGACACCGTAACGAGTTTTCTTCTAGATGATGGTAAGTGTTTAAGCAGTATTTCTCCCCGAAAATATTTTTTGAATTCATTGCTAATGTACAGTTATTGGTAACATATATTTCAACTCACTTCAGAGCATTTAAACCACATGAAACTGTTTCTTTGTACATCCGTTGTGAGCATTTTAATTTTTAGTGACCCGGTCAAAAATCAATGCACACAGAAGCATATGTATTTTCTATGTAATTAAGCCTGGAACTTGACCGATACAAAGTCGAGATTGCAGCTCTGAGTGAGACTCGTCCTGCAGAAGAAGGGCTTTTAAAAGAAGTTGGTGCTGGCTACACTGTCTTCTGGAGTGGGCGCAAGAAAGAAGAGCGGCGTAAAGCAGGAGTAGGATTCGCCGTCAAGTCACATCTCGTCAGCAAGCTCTCAGGACTTCCCAAAGGCATAAATGACCGCCCGATGACGCTGAGATTTCCCTTATCTTGCAAAAGGCATGCAACAATTGTAAGTGCCTATGCACCCACAATGACCAACCCAGATGAGGTTAAAGACAAGTTCTATAATGATTTGGATTCTGTGATTTCTGCAGCACCCCGGACAGACAAACTCATCCTCCTCAGGGTGGGCACAGACCACCAGGCCTGGGAAGGAGTGATTGGATCTAAAGGTGTAGGGAAGTGCAACAGCAATGGACCTCCTTTTAAGGAAGTATGCAGAACATGAATTACTGATCATCAACACAGTCTTCCGTCTACCAACTCGCAGAAAGGCAACAAGACAAACACTGACATCTCATTGACTATGTCATAGTGCGAAGGAAGGACAGACAGGATGTCAAAGTGACTAAAACTATGTGTGGTGCAGACTGTTGGACAGATCACAGGCTTGTTGTCAGCAAAGTCAACCTGCGCATTCAGCCTGTACGACGACCACAAGGCAAGAAGGTGCCAAAGAAATTAGATGTCTCCAAGCTGAAACAAGACAGCAGGAGGCAAGATTAGAGCTGGACAGTCTTCAGAGACACCGTTCACTCTTCCGCAATGGATTCCCTAGGACCAGTATCTCGCAAATACCAAGATTGGTTTAATGAGAATGACGAAAGAAATTCAGGGACTCCTTGAAGAGAAACACCAAAAACACAAGGCTTACCTCAGAAATACCAGCTCAGTATCTAGCAAGACTGCCTATTCATACATATGCAAGACAGTTCAGACGAGGCTCAGAGACATGCAAGACTCCTGGCTGTGAAAAAAGGCTGATAAAATCCAGTCCTTTGCAGACAGAAAGGACATGAAAAAGTTCTTTGATGCACTCAAGACAGTATATGGTCCCCAGAGCTCAGGAACCACCCCACTCCTTAGTGCAGATGAAACTAATCTTCTGACTGACAAAGAAGCTATCTTGAAAAGATGGGCTGAACTCTTTGATGGTGTCCTTAATCGGCCATCATCTATCATTGATGAAGCTATCAAAAGACTACCACAGGTGGAATGTAATTCGCTGCTTGATGAGCTCCCAACCGTCTCTGAAACAGAGAAAGGAATAAAACTCCTGTCATCTTCCAAGGCTCCAGGATCAGATGCAGTACCTGCAGAGACCTACAAAGCAGGAGATCCTCCAGTTGCAGAGAAACTGACAGAGTTATTTCACATTATGTGGAGAAAAGAAGCCATCCCTCAAGAATTCAAGGATGCAACAATTATCCACCTATTCAAAAGGAAAGGGAATCCTCAAGTCTGTGACAATCATCGAGGCATCTCTTTATTGTCAATTGCTGGGAAGATTCTTGCTAGGGTCCTACTGAACTGATTGAATAAACACCTGGAACGGTCAGGGCTTCTACCAGAAAGCCAGTGTGGATTCAGGAAAAACAGAGGAACAATAGACATGATCTTTACAGCACGACAGCTTCAAGAAATCGGCCAGGAACAGAATGTGGACCTCTACATGACCTTTGTCGACCTTACTAAAGCATTTGACACAGTCAGTCGTGAGTGACTTTGGAAAATCATGGCATAGTTTGGTTGTCCTGCCAAATTCATAGCAATGGTGCGGCAGTTCCATGATGGTATGCTTGCAAGGGTCCAAAATGATGGCGAGTTTTCTGATCCATTTCCTGTGACAAATGGAATTACGCAAGGCTGTGTAGTAGCTTCAACACTGTTCAGCATGATGTTTTCTGCCATGCTTACAGATGCTTTCCAGGATTGTGACAATGGTATACCTATTAGGTATCGCTTTGATGGGAAATTTTTCAACCTAAGAAGGTTGCAAGCTAAATCTAAGGTACAGACAGAGGAGCTAGACGAGTTCCTTTTTGCTAATTTGCTAAATACATGGCAAAGGGTGCTTCAACAGAAGAGAAAATGCAAAAAGGTGTGGATCAAGTACCTGATTCATGTAACAGCTATGATCTCACAATCAGCATCAAAAAGACTGAGGTAGTATATCAGCCAGCACCTGGAAAGCCTTACAAGGAGCCTACCATCACAGTGAAAGGTCAACGACTGCAAGTGGTAGACAAGTTCACCTACCTTAGAAGCACATTGTCTAGAGTTGTGCACATTGATGATGAAGTCAATGCTAGAATTGCCAAAGCTAGTGCAGCATTTGGCTACGTGGAAGTATTTTGGACCGAAGTGGAATCAGACTTGACACAAAGCTGAAAGTATATAGATCGGTAGTGCTGCCAACACTATTATACGCATGCGAAACTTGGACAGTTTACCAACGGCATGCCAAAAATACAGAACCACTTCCATACAAGCTGTCTTAGAAAACTTCTAAGGATCAAGTGGCGAGACAGGATTCCAGACACAGAAGTCCTGAAAAGGGCAGGGATGCAGAGTATACATACTCTTCTGAAATTGGCACAGTTAAGATGGACAGGCCATGTTACCAGAATGCCTGATGAACGTTTGCCAAAGAAAATCCTCTATGGAGAACTTCAAGTAGGAAAACGCTCCCATGGTGGTCAGAAGAAGCGATACAAGGACACCCTAAAAAAGGTAAGAGAATAGTCCAGGGAGTGCCACAATCACAAAAAGGTAAGAGAAAAGTCCAGGGAGTGCCACAATCACAAACCGCAGCCCTTCCCAGACCCCAAGAGGAAGAGGAAACCGACAAATCTAAACAAGCACAAACCGAACAAAAGTACGAAAAGCACTAAGATTAGCTCTCTCTTCCCCAGGCGAGGTAATCGCAGTCGCAACAAAGAGTAAGACTAACAGCGGGACCACCGCCTTAGAACGGTCGGTAGAGCAAACCACCGGGAGGTTTAAAGCACTTTTACAGCTAGCTAACTTCAGCCTGGGTCCGCAAACCGCAGCCCTTCCCAGACCCCAAGAGGAAGAGGAAGCCGACAAATCCAAACAAGCACAAATCGAACAAACGTACGAAAAGCACTAAGATTAGCTCTCTCTTTCCCAAGCGAGGTAATCGCAATACTAAAAGGACTGAAAACACAATAACAAAATGACACATGGAAAGACATACAACGAATCGCCTCGTAGAATAAACCACAAAGCAACAAAGAGTGAGACTAACACCGGGACCACCGCCTCAGAACGGTCAGCAGAGTAAACCACCGGGAGGTTTAAAGCATTTTTACAGCTAGCTAACTTCACCCTGGGTCCCGATGCAACTCTTAATACAGAAACACATAGAAATTCGGTTCGCATAAAGGCTCCCAACTCAGTCATGCATCAAAGCGAAAACACAAAAATCAAAGCCTCCCTTGTCAGTAATGACAGACAAACAAGATAAGCCTGGTTTACACACTACACGTAAGTCAGCTGGTTACTTTATGATCCAACATGTGAAAAGTGTTTTTGAAATAGATGCGATAAAGTTCACTTTGTTTTTAACAACAATGGTTCGGGTGGTCATTTTGAACAATGATACATTTTGTTTAATGAACTGCAACAGAGTAATTAAATTGGAGCATAAAATGAATCTTTGATTTGCAGGGATTTGAAACTTAGCATGCTGGGTACAAAAATATGCAGATAACGTTTTGAAGAACTTTTCGCAATTTTCCCAGAAAGTAGACAGTGGCATTTCATGCAAGTCTCCTTAGGAGATAATTTACATGAACTGTCCAAGCCTATTTTCTGGCTAATATAAGAAAACATATCATTTGGTTATCTGCTGAATTAGCCCTGACAGCGGTAAAGGTTAAACTATTTTTAAGCGCAATATTACACACACACGCACGCACGCACACACGCACACAGAGCTTTATTTTAGCTCGCCGGGACTATGTCCCTGGAGAACTTTTGCTGCCATCCAGTCGTTGGCGTCGGCGTCTGTCCGCGTCCGCGTCGGCGTCCGCGACCGCGTTAGCATAATGTTTAAGTTTTCAAAGGTGTGCATAGTTTTTATATGTAGTTATTTAAGGTACTGCTTTCATATTTGGCCTACACCTACATTAGGGTAAGATATTTCAATAGCATACACCCCCATCCTCAAGTTAGACCTTCTATATAGGTCAAGTTCAGTTCACACTTTGTCATTTAAATCCATGTTCAAGTTCTGCGTTGAAGTTTTGAAAAGTGTACGTATTCAAGATACCGCTTTAATATTATGCCTACACCTACCTTAGAGTTATACCTTTCAACAGCACACACCCCTTTATCAGTTTGACCTTCTGCCTGGGTCAAGGTAAGGTCATACTTTGTCATTTAAACCCATGTTCAAGTTTTGCGTTTAGGTTTTGAAAAGTGTACTTAGCTGCGGAAGTATTCAAGATACCGCTTTAATAATTGGCCCACACCTACCTTAGAGTAAGACCTTTAATAGCAAACACCCCTTCCGCAGTTTGGTGTTCTGTTTAGATCAAGGTCAGGTCATACTTTGTCTTAACAGCTGCGTTTAAGATTTGAAAAGTGTACATGGCTGTTGAAGTATGTAAGATATAGCTTTCATATTTCGTCCACATCGCGTTTACGGCAAGCTGCGTTGTCTTCTGACAACTCTCGTTCAAAATACACCCCAGGCCACAAGAAGGTGGGATATCGAAAAAAAAAATACATCATCAGTAGTCTCTTTATTAATGTTTTCTTTGCAGTATTGAAATATTTACAGGACCTTCTATAATGATATTCGTCATCGATATTTGACTGACATAAAGTACAATTTTTCTGTCATCCCTGGCTATTCCGTTCCATCTCCCTATTTCAATAGGAAGTTTATGATTTTTTTTTTTTTTTTGTTCTAAATGCGATGATTTTTTTTAAATTGGATAAATTGGATAATAGTGACAAATAACTACTTCTTGAGAGATAATCATTAAATAGTGTTTAATTTATTCCGCTGGAAGCTGTTCGAAGATGAGATGACGATTCTCGCATATACTGGTCTTTGACTTTTTTTTGTGAAATAGCTAGACTAAGACATTTTGGGTTAATAACATTTTGTGGCTGCCAAAAGCTAGCGAATCCAGATGATTAGACAATAAATTTAACATTTAACATTTAACATTTAACGATAAAGCTAAATCTGCAAAGAGAGTTTTTGTACATATGAAAAATTGCATCGTAAATTCCTGAAGTATTTTTTCGTACCATCGATTGGATCAATAAGTTGAGACGAAAACGAAGCAATGCGAGCTTTAATGTCAACAATAATCGGCATAATGCCCAATTCGCCATATATCATAAATTAGAGCGTAGATTTCTTCAAGTTAGGTAAATGTTTATATAATTTTAATTGTACCCGTTCAATAACATCACAGTTTTCATAGCCCCATATTTCACAGCCATACAAGAGAATAGGCTTTATTCTTTTATTGAACAGGTCTATTTGTAGGTCAAATGGTAAATCAAAGGCACGAATGTATTTTATCAGTGAGAAAAGAGCGTTATTTGCTTGTTCTTAGATATGTTTCTTAGCAGCTTTAAAGTTAACCACTTCTTGACAGGAAAATATCTAAATATTTGTATTCTAATACTATTTCTAATTCTGAATCGTTAAAGTTAAAATTGAGATTATTGCTTGGTCTTCCTTTACTTATATTTAATATTTAATCTTTGACTGTCAACTTCCATTTAGTGCAATATCCTTGAAAAAGAAAAATTATGAGGCACCATCACTAAAATTCACAGTGTCGTCTGCATACAACAATACTAACAATTTGTAAAAAAAAAAAAAAAAAAAAAAAGTATTTCATCATCATTATATTCACAATCAATACGACTTACGCCATTGCTAATGATAATGACTGGCCGATTTACAGAACCTCGATAGCTCCAACAACGATGGCTCGTTTACCATGGCTATTTCGATCTCGTTTTAGAGACCCTATGAATTTTTTTCCGATAGCTCAAGAGAACAAATATTTGAGGAAATTTTGTCAATTTAATATGAAATTGTATGTTAAGTGTACTCATTAGAATCGCCTCATCGAGGCGATTATATGGAAGATCAAAAAGATTTCCCTTAATTACTCACCATTTGCTTCCTGACCTGGCGCCAGGGTTAACCGTCAATAACTCGAACTACTCATATCTCGAACAAATTTTAATGGTCCCAGAGAGGTTCGAGCCATTGAGGTTTGACTGTATTTTGTTTAATATTGCTGGTTTGTGCTGTCTACACATGTCAAACATAGTTGTATATTGTTTAGATATTATTTCAGAAAGGTTCTTAAAGGCAAATTGTAATTAATCCCAGTTAATCGTTTTACATAATATAATCTTAAAGCTATTTTAAAACCGAGTCTCCAATTTTCGTTCTTTGATGTGTTCTTTTTTTCCATAAGGTAATATTTTAAATTCTTACTGTATTCAGTATCGACTATCTATAACATGTCCAAACATATTCTGCCGCAATGATTAAGTAAAAGCACATTTTTGTATACTTTTATACAAGAACTGACCTGTCCATGTGTTTAGGACGTAATGTTCAATAAATAATTAGTATCAATGACAGAAATGACAGATAATGCAAGGAAAAATATCATATCCACTAAATATATGAGTTTTAAAATTTTTAAAGTTTACTCCTCCTTATGAAAGCTCCAAAGGTACATATGAGTATGGAAGTATGAAATGAACATATCAATGAGAAAACAAATAAGAATAATAAAAGAGAGAGAGAGAGAGAGAGAGAAGGAAATATAAAATTTGCATTCTACAATGCTTGGCCCAAGCTGCAAACTTACCGTAGTGACCCCAAATATTGAGACAGACAGGCCTGAGCAAACTGTGTGGACTTAGATCAGACGCCACAGAACGCAGCGTCTGATCAGGGTCTACACTGTTTGCCACTTCTCCAGTACATACTTAGATGTAAAAGAAGACATACACATATAGCTGATCAACAGTTGCACTAAGCGAGCCACAAACGACTTGGAGCGGCCACCCAGCTAGCATTCTACGTCAATCTTCATCGGGCCGTCATCGGCCCGTCAGCTACCCTGACGGGCCGATGACGGCCCGATATAGATTTACGTAGAATGCTGACTGGGCAGACTGTAACATGCCAGATGCACGACTGAGAGGCTTGCCATCAGGTAAATGAAATGTTATCGTTGTGGTAAATCAGTGGTGAACGCACTGGTTTCTAGATCTAGAGGTACCTGGGTCGAGCCCAGGCATATGCAAGAGAATTTCGGTGCCCGAACACGCTTTTCTTCGTGTCATTTGCAGGGATGACATGAAAACAGTGCGACGTCCTTCGGATCGGAATCATCACGAAAACATACCTATATAATTTTGACCCCCTTAAACCCCACTTTTATATAGTAAAACTGGGGTTTAAAGGGGTATACATTACTTTTCTTATTTCTGCTCAAAAACATAGATTGTGGTACTCGTTAGAACCGCCTCACAATCTATGTTTTGAGCAGAAATATGAAAAAATATCAGAATTTTTTATCTCAAAATTTTCATTTTTTTGGTGGTAAAATTTTCAGTGTATTTGAATAGGTGTGTTTTCGTAATGGTTAACTGAAGGCCCCATATGTAGGGAAAGTAACCTCTGCGCGGATTAAGAAATCGTACGGTAATTCAATATAGTCACTTGTAGGCCTTCATCCTGCAACACGGAAACAACAACAACAAAAAAAAAAGCGGATAATTCAAATATTGCTTAACATCAAAATAGGATTTCCCAATACGGTGCATTTGTCCAGGTGACAAAAGAGCTTATTGACACGAAGGTCTACGTACTCGGGGGAGGTGAGAGGTGGGGTGGGGGGGGGGGGGGGGCGGGAGGGGCGATAATTTGGGGGTAATTGTGGTACGGGTGTGCGAGCCAGTATTTCAAAACCTACCCCATTTATATACCTGGCCTTTGAAAAAAACGGACCCATTCATATACTTGATCATCCAAAATGTTGACCTATTCATATACTGCCCTTTGACTTTTGTACCCATTTATTGCTAGTTGTTAGACAAATATCGAAGTCAATTCATTGAATACCAAGAGGACAAGAAGACTCGAAAAATCTCTGACTGAAAAATATTTGCATATACTAGGATGTTAGAAAATTGGGGCCTTTCACATAAGAATTCAGAAAAATCGGGTCATTCATGTACTTTTTGTTGAAAAAAGGGGGCCAATCATATACCTGGCAGCGCTGAGAAAGGGGGCCATTCGACACGCACATCTGTAGTATGCCATATATAGGAAGTTACCACCCCCGCCAACACACACCATCCCCCGCCCCCCCCCCCCCCCCCCTACTTCCCACCCCAACCCCCAGCCTACGTACAGCTTTTCATTCAGTTATTTTTCTACACCGCATTATTAATGTATCAGACAAAATTTCAGATCTGTGCAGTACAATTGGGCCTTCAAAACGTGTACTCATTCTTTTGCCCCTGAGTATATTATTTTACTATACCACTACACATGTGTCGGCAACATTCTTTCGTGGAGATTGATCATGAAATATTTTCTACGGTCATTCTCTCCCTTCCGCTGATTCAAGAAGGGCAGTTGTCAGTTTCTGGCGAAAGAATGTGCACAATACTGGTTAGCCGCTTAGAGGACTAAGCCTGCCCAGTAAACGTGTGGTTAGGTAAACTGACCGCGCTCGACATGACCCCATTGGGTTGACTGGGCCGTAAAACCTGAACACAAACAAAACCACAACACATGTATGTGTGAAAAGTGCGACAAGGTTAAACTGAGACAATTTGTTTCCGCCAACGTCTTCGTAGGTTCCCGGTATTAACTACGATCGAATTTTATGTTTAGCGGAAGAGGGGTTTATTGATTGCCTATTAATGGCCTAATTTTTATTGACTGCTGATTTATGGCTTCACATTTAGGTGACTGCTGAACTTTGTGATGTGGGATTTAACGATTCAGCTCAACAATCAAAACTATACTAATTTTTGTGAAACTAGCTTTGTCGGTTACTGATTGGGGAATATAAGGTATTTTGGTACCCCCTCCAGACCCTCATGATTGTTCAATGCAGTTAATAGAGCGAGACTACGGTGTAATGGTTTACCACAATGTATTGCCATTTGGAAATCGATGATTACCGACTTGAGTTCACGGAATATGCTAAGGTTATAGTTTAATGTTGACGCACAATATACCACAAAAATAATCCCCAAAGCAAAATATTGCAAAATTTCACTGTTTGCCAAAAGTGCGCACGTACTATAATGTGAAATGTATATACATATGTACCGATGCACTGGTTCCTTACTTTAACCCATTGTAGTCTGGAAACCCCTAAAAGGGTAACTGGCAAACAGTGCAGACCCAGATCAGCCGCCGCTAAAATTAAAACTGAACTCATCCAATATCCTATAATTAAGAATGAACTCTTCCAGTGTATAGAGTGAGAGAGTTCATTCAGTCTACAATGGGTTACCAAATCTGTGCAATGTATACCCTTTGAATGCCCAGTTCAGACTGTGCGGAAATGCAGGTTGATCAGGACATTTGCTGCTCGCATATGACACATGTGCCCTTTTCCCACGCTGTGCATCATATCAAAGCTGCAGATTAAATCAGACAATATGAACCGTGCCGTGCGAAAACGCGAACCGCGCCATGCTAAAAAGTGTTTTGGGCATATGCGGACAGCGAAGGCCTAGATCAGCGTGCGCATCCGCGCTGTCTCTTCGGACATATACGGACAGCAAAGGCCAAGATCAGCCTGCGCATCCGCGCAGTCTGATCAGGGCTTTCGCTGTCCGCTAACAGAATTTCTGTGTCTGTTACTTAACCGTATATACCCTTAGTATTCAGACACCTCAACTCCTTACCATACTTAACCTAAAATTTGAACAAGTACAGTTCACTACTCACTGTTGTGTCTCAAAATAGCTCGATGTGTGGCAAACAGTGTAGACCCTCGTTTGCGGCGTCTCATCAGGGTCTACACTGTTTGCTCAGGCCTGTCTGACCAAATACATACAATAAAGTATAACAAATGGTAAGTCATGCTCAGACAGGTGAAATTATGACCAAATCTTCAGTCATTACTAATCGATTATCGATCACAATGGCAAGACTGATAATCGATTATTTTTCAGCTCCGATTAGCCAGCCTTAATTGAGACAACGTCATATATGACGTTGCATCGACATTGGTTTGACGTTGTAAAGGACGTTCATCAACCAATTAATCAAAGCACTAACAACATTGGTGCGTCCCATTACGAAAACATGCCTATTCAAATATACTGAAAATTTCACCACCAAAATAGGAAAATTTTTAGATAAAAAAATCTGATATTTTTCATATTCTTGCCCAAAACATAGATTGTGGGGCCTCGGCGAGGCGGTTCTACCGAGTACCCACAATCTATGGATTTGAGCAGAAATAAGAAAAATAATGTATATCCTATAAACCCCAGGTATACTATATAAAAGTGGGATTTAAGGGGGTCAAAAGGGAGTCAAAATTATATAGGCTTGTTTTCGTGATGATTGTCTCTGAGTGTAGGCTGGAAAGAAGCCTGTTTCACCTTATATTCCTGTAACATACGCGAATAGTGCAGATCGTGATCAGAAGCTGAGTTCTGTGGTGTCTCATCTGGATCTGCACAGTTTGCCAATGTTCTAGCATTAAGCCCGGTCAAGGTTTTACAGACAAGCACTCTGACGTCACAGCGACAAGAATAGCGCAGCTATAGATAACCGTTACCTATACAAACGCTACAAACGCTATTTGCAAGGATTAACTTTACAGGTCAGCGATAGCCATGTGGACAACAACAATGTAACTCAGATTGTTCAGTAACACTGGGTCGATTGATAGACAATCGACCCAAAAACGTTCAGTTTTTCAATAGAATATGGTTCGGAGACAACAACTTGTGGGTTTCATATGGTAAACAATTTGGTTGGTCCGTCTAACGCGTGGTTTGATTCTATTGGTCAATAATAATCACGTGGACGGCAACCTTAAAGCTGTATTATTGCTCAAAATTACCCGAACCATTGTTGCTCAAAAATAGAGTAAACTTTATCTCATCTATTTAAAAAAAGAAAAACACTCTTCACACTTTGCATCATTTAACAAACTGCCGACATTTAGTATGTACACCAGGCTTAACATAAAAGAAAATATGCATGCTCCTGTGTATGTTGATTTTTGACTGTGTCACTTAAGAAATAAATTATTCCGAACCGTGCTAAAATACTCTACATAAAGTATAGCTGAGTTTGGGTTGTACCCATTTGTGCACGAGCGAGCGCAGCGAGTTGAGTCTTCCATCATTGAAGTTGGACATGTCTACTGATACAAATAGGGGGTTCAAATTTCAATCAAAAACAGAATGCATGCAGTGTAGATCCTGATGAGACGGCTTGTTACGACCCGTCTCATCTGGATCTACACTGTTTGTAAAGGTATACCTTTTGGCTTACCGGGCTGAAAAGATTAATAACAAAGAATGACAATACAGTGTAAAAAGCGTTTATTTTTCTGAATAAAATTAAAAAGTAAAAATACGTTATGAGCCGGGACACAACATTTCTTACAAGATTGCATGTGCTCCAAGCGTAGACTCGTCTAAGCCTGCACATCCACGCAGTCTGACGAGTCTTTATGGGGGCACTCTGTGAATAGCAAAGGCTCCAAAGCGCCTTCAGGCGAATCTGAGTCTGCCTGATTGCAAATGCTATCTCGTAGGCAATGTTGGACCCCGGCTCCTTTTAAAACATTCAATTCTTGATTTATACAGTATTTAAGAGGGTAACACTATTAGCCCAAAAAGCCATTCTACTAAGCGGCCCTTAAAGGCTCCATAATCCTAAAAATATTGACATTTTGTTTTACCGAAGAAAGGTTTAATAAATTGATATATAGTACTAATATGGTCATAAAATGTGGCATCTGACAGCCTGTAAAATTTCAGTGAGTCTCTCGTTTTTGAACGGGATCAAAAATGAAACGATTTTTTATCGTATATTGAATTAATGTTGACAACATTTATTCAGAGATACAATAACAAAATCATTTCATTTCAAGAACGAGAGACTAACTAAATTTTTACAGCCTGTCAGGTGCCACATTTATTGATGGTATTTATACGTATATCACTTTATTAAAGCTTTCTTGGATAATAATATGACTATTTCTGAGGAATATGGAGCATTTAAACATATGTTATTTCTATAAATATTGATACAATAAATATAATGCCGGCCTCGGTGGCTCAGTTGGATGCGCCGTCCGACTGGAGACCAAGAAGTCGCGGGTTTAACCCCCGCCGAGGTTGGCAACATTCTTTCGTGGAGATTGATCATGAAATATTTTCTATGGTCATTCTCTCCCTTCCGCTGATTCAAGAAGGGCAGTTGTCAGTTTCTGGCGAAAGAATGTGCACATTATTGGTTAACCGCTTAGAGGAGTAAATGTGTGGTTAGGTAAACTGACCGCGCTCGACATGACCCTATTGAGTTGACTGGGCCGTAAAACCTTAACACAAACAAACAATAAATATAATCACGAGCATATTTAAACGGGATCCAGAAAAAAAAATGTCGAAAGTTTTATATATATTGAATCTGTCTTAACGACAGCAAAATCCTTGAGACAGCTTAGATGCATTGATCTGATACAAAGGCTCTGATGAGACTGTGTAGGCTTCTACTACTATAAATACTTGAAATTTATAAACCGTATCTACAGATACCATTGAAACAAGCTCACACGAGCAGAAAATTAGCCGTTAGTCTCTCATTTTCGAACTGTATCACAAATGAAATGATTTTTTTCTCGTATCTCTGAATTAATGTTGGCAACATTAATTCAGAGATGCGATAAAAAATCATTTCTGTTTTGATCCAGTTCAAGAACGAGAGACTAACAAAAAGTTCACAGCCTGTCAGGTGCCACATTTAATGATGGTATTTGTACCGTATATCAATTAATTAAAACTTTCTTGGATAATAATGTTCTATTTTTTGAGGAATATGGAGCATTTAAACATATTTTATTTCTATAAACACTGATACAATAGATATAATCACGAGCATATTAAATTAGACCCAGAAAAAAAAAAAAAAAAAAAAAAAAAAAAAAAACAATGTCGAAAGTTTTATATATATTGAATCTTTCTTAACGACAGCAAAATCCCTGAGACAGCTTAGATGCATTGATCTGATACAAAGGCTCTGATGAGACTGTGTAGGCTTCTACTACTATAAATACTTGAAATTTTATAAACCATATCTACAGATACCATTGAAACAAGCTCACACGAGCAGAAAATTATTAGACACAATAGCAGGAAAGCCAACTTACTATACATTACCACGTAAATATTTAAACACGCCAAAATATAGCATGTATTTTAACCCTGGTCCTGCTGAACCCTGATATGTACTGCCTATGCAAACAGTGTAGATCCTGATCAGTTGGCTTCTGATCTGGATCTGCACTGTTTGTAATGACAAACAGTGCAGATCCCGATCAGTTGGCTTTTTCATAAGCCAACTGATCTACATCTACACCAAAATGACAAACAGTGCAGATCCAGATCAATTGGCACCTTCAGAAGCCAACTGATCTGGATCTACACTGTTTGTCATTTTGGTGTAGATGTATTAAAAAACTGGATCAAGAAATCTGATCGGCTGAAAATTAGAAATGGGCGTTGCATCTTAATTTATTCACCATGGCGAGGGTTAAGGAGAATGATGGGCGCGCAGCCATCAATAGCACTAATAAACAACAAAGTTTGCATTTGTCTGGGGTTGAATAACAATGCATGGAAAAAATAAAATAAACATTTTTGTCATATAGGTAAAAATAAAGACATATGTGTTATCCAATCCGGTTTTCCCAAACCGTTGCTGTATATGTGTTTCTTTACTTATGGCTTAACGTCGCTTTCAACAATCTTTCAGTCATATCGCGACGGTGTCTGAATGTGGCAGGCAGCACGATGCTCACTTTTAGAGTGCTGCCTCACTGAAATATCACGCCACAGACACTTTGACATGATATTCCACCCAGTCACATTATACTGACACTGGGCTGACTAGTTCTAGCTCTACTTTCTTAATGCTGAGCGCCAAGCGAAAGAGCAGCTAGTACCATTTTTAAAGTCTTTGGTATGACCCGGCCGGGGATCGAACCCGCAACCTCCCAATCACAAAGCGGACGCTGGCTGTATATACCGACTGAAGGGCGATATGAGCAAGACTCTGCTGGAGCACTTTAGAGCAACATGTTGTTTGTTGTTGTTTTTTTCTGTTGTTGTTGTTTTTCGCCATATTCATTCTGCTAAAAATCACCTCAAAGAAAAGGTTTATGTCTAGGCTATGAGCAATGTTTCTTTTTGTATTATCATTATTTAAGCTCGAGCAATAATATTTGTTTGCTTGTCAACATAAACAGTTGTGGATATCAAAATGAAAGCATTCACGGATCATTACTTTTTTTTATAGTATACTTCTTATAAAACAGTCTTATACGTGTACGACACTTTTATCTGGTATATTAAATCTTGACTTTTATCACGCTCCAAGGACCTTAAAAAACCTTGAACATGACATCCCTGTCTTCTTAAGCTTTAGTCATATATAGGTTTTTACAGGAGCATACGAGGATTCCAGCAAGAGACTTATCACTTAACATCACACATACATGTATATAAAAACATAATGAGCAATATTTATGTTATCTACTATGCAAATAATATGTACATCACGAAAACATGCCTATATAATTTTGACCCCCTTAAACCCCATTTTTATATAGTTAAACTGGGGTTTATAGGGGTATACATTATTTTTCTATTTCTGCTCAAAAACATAGATTGTGGGTACTCGTTAGAACCGCCTCGCCGAGGCGGTTCTAACGGGTACCCACAATCTATGTTTCGAGCAGAAATATGAAAAATATCAAAGTTTTTTATCTGAAAATTTTCAGTTTTTGGAGGTGAAATTTTATATATATTTGAATAGGCGTGTTTTCGTAATGCATACCCGTTACAAAGCAATAGACAAACACAATGATATAAAAAATCAAATCACTACCTCTGACACATGATTCGGGGTGACTTTTATGAGCAAGACATAACATGGCTACATTTGTACATGTATATAAACATGATACATATTAGCATAATTCATATGTTGGGCGGTCGGACATAATGATATTCATTGTATTCAGGCTTAACCTTAAAACCGATTTCTATATAGAGCCGCATACCAGTGACACTGTGGGACACTGACTTTTGACAAACAAAGTAAAAAAAAATGTTAAATATTCAGGTTAAGGACAACATAGCTTGTAATTTAAATCTGCAGTTCTTTTAAACAATTCAAATCAGTGAAACCAGAGATGCAAAATTTAACGAAGGCTCTGTCTGATGAAATTGGCATATAATATACAATGCCCCATTAAAAACACTTGTCTTCGGGTATATGCGGACAGCGAAGGCCCAGATCAGCCTGTTTGATCAGGGCCTTCGCTGTCTGCTAACAGAATCATTTGACACTATAGAATGTATCAACGGAGAGTAAATGCCCGGATGAGACTGCGCATGCGTGGGCTGATTCTGAATCTTTGCATTTTGCGCATACTCGAAGACACCTTTTTGTTTGGCGCGATCCATATACAGTCGACTCTCGTTATTTCGAATTCCAAGGGACTCACTGAAATACATCGAGATATCCGTACCTCGACATATCAGAGTTGAGAGAGTGAGGAAAACAATAAATTGAACAATCACGTTTAATAAATGAATATGTAATTTGACTCCTGAAGTTAGAAATATATATATAAAATAATGTGGAAAAGAGGAGAAATTGCTCCTTAGGAGCAATTTCTCCTCTATTCCACATTATTTTTTTTACCTGTTGTCATAGTTTCATGCTAAAACAGGGACCAAATTTTCACTTTGAGATAAGCAGTAATTCGAAATAAGCGAGTTCGAGATAACGAGGTTCGACTGTATTTGAATGAAAAATATTGCAGGTTTATGTCTTATATTCCATTTGTATGAAGTAATGTTAGAACAGGCAACCTAGCAAATATACAACGTCGCCAGAACATGTTGCTGCGACGTCGATACGACGTTCGGGCGACATTGTGTGTTTACTGGGAACCAGTTTACCCAGAAACGGCGTGTCTTGTTTTTGTCGATTTCTGAGCCTAGAAAAACATTTTTTTCATACATATATGATCAGCATCATGCTCACATTGACAAATATCCCTTAATTTGTGATATCACTAAACCGATTTAATGATATTACTAAATAGATAAGATTATGTGAAGTCACAAAATCGATTTTGTGCCATCACTATATCAAATAAGTGACATCACAAAATCGAATTAGTGATATCACAAAATCAAATCTATTTTCTGATATCACAAAATCGAATTAGTGATATCACTAAGTCAAATCTATTTTGTTATATTACAGAACCGAATTAGTGATATCACTGAATTAATTTTGTGATATCACTAATTTGATATTGTAATATCATTTAATATATATGATTAAGTGATATCACAAAATTCTGTTAGTGATATTACAAAATCGAAATAGTAATATGACTAAATATGAACGAATTAGTGATATCACTAAATCGAATTAGTGATATCACTAAATATATAGGATTCGCAAACAATGCAATGTTTACTCCCCAATAAAGTTGTTGCCCCTGAGTAATGGCTGACAAAGAAGGTGCTACATACCCATCAGAAAAACATGCCTATATAATTTTGACCCCCTTAAACCCCACTTTTATATAGTAAAACTGGGGTTTATAGGGGAATACATTATTTTCCTTATTTCTGCTCGAAAACATACATTGTGGGTATATAAAAGTGGGGTTTAAGGGGGGTCAAAATTATATAGGTATGTTTTCGTGATAACTAATAATTTTGCCGTTTATTTGCAGTTTTATACACTGTTAAATCATTATTGCACATAACAACAGTGCTTGCACTAACTGTAAAAATCAGGAAGTCCCAGGACTTCCTAGCTTCAATATCTGGAAGTCCTAGTTATCAAACGTTTTCACTCACTTTCAGAAATTCAACCTCAATATTCTTAAACTCTCATTTATGGAGTGAAACAGCCATTCTTAAGCTAAATAACGCATAAATTCATTCTAAATTTTTGTTAAAAATGACTAAATATCTTTAAAAGTTGGGAGTCCCAGACTTCCTGGCATTGATTTTTGGAAATCCTAGAGCAATTTTTGGGAGTCTCTGAAAAAAATAAATAAAAAACAAGATTACAGCAAAATATTTTGTGCACCTTAATTGTGACTATTTTTTCTACCAAAATCTAACTTTTTTCTGTTACTTTTTTTCCTGTAGTTATTGGGTCGGTGTCAGTGTGAATAACTGTACAGACCCACATTAAATAACCATCTGTTGAAGATACGTCCAAAGAATCTAGAGATCTGAAAGATAAAATGAAAAATTATCATAATTCAGTGTAGAATCTCATCAACCAAATAACAACATTACGAAAACACGCCTATTCAAATAGTATATTGAAAATTTCACTACCAAAAACTAAAAGTTTTCAGAAAAAAAATCTGATATTATTCATTTTGCTGCTCAAAACATAGATTGTGGGTACTCGTTAGAACCGCGTCAACGAGGTGGTTCTAACCAGTACCCACAATCAATGTTTTTGAGTGGAAATAAGAAATTTAATATATACCCCTGTAAACCCCAGTTTTACTGTATAAAAGTGGGGTTTAAGGGGGTCAAAACTATAAAGGCATGTATTCGTGATGGAGCGATTAAACTTTACCACTCCGTGGGCTAATTAAGCAGACGTCAAATTAACGATAAATATTTTTCTTATTTTTCCCAGAAAACAGGATTTGACATGTCATGCAAACTTTCTCCATTTGAGACAATTTGCATGAAATGTCAAAACCTGTTTCTAGAAAAACTAAGAAAAAAAAAAAATAAATGTGCCATCTGCTGAATTTTTTTCCAGAGTGCTAAGCATTAAACCAAGACGAAATAATATGGAAAAAGAAGACGAATTTTGTATTAAAGGCTCCATTTTCCTCAAAAAATAGACATTTTCTTTTACCCAAGAAAGGTGTAATAAATTGATATACATGTAGAGAGTTAATACTATACGATCATCAAAAAGTGGCCTCTGACAGTCTGTAAAATTTTCAGTTAATCTCTCGTTTTTGAACTTGATCAAAAATGAAATGATTTTTTTTTATCGTATCTCTGAATTAATGTTGGCAACATTATTTCAGAGATACGAAAAAAAAATCATTTTATTTCAAGAACTAGAAACTGTTCCGTCCTGTTGATTGATTTTATTTGGCGTTAGTCATCTGTATATGTACTAGCCGTATTGTGTTAACCATCGCGAAAACATAGCTGAATAATTTTGACCCCCGTAAACCCCACTTTTTATAACTGGGGTTTACAGGGGTAGATATTATTTTTCTCATTTTAGATCAAAAACATAGATTTTGGGTATTCGTTTAAACCGCCTCGCCGAGGCAGTTCTTACGAGTAACCACAATCTTTGTTTTGAGCAGAAGTGTGAAAAATATCAGAGATTTTTTTGGGTGGGGGGGTTTATCTGAAAATTTTCAGTGTTTGAAGATGAAATTTTCTATAAACTTGAATAGGCGTATTTTCGAAATGTAATTTTATTACAATAAAATGCTTTACACTGAAACAAAAATGACGACATCTAACGGCATTAGCCAGATATGTAGCCGGAACGGAATTATCTTTACGCACGGCCAGATAAACAAAAACTAAAAAAAAAAAAAAAAAAAAACCCACAAAAAAACAAACAAAAAAAACAACAACAAGAAATACTTTAACTAATGTATCGGTTTCAAAATAGGGATTATTCTTAAAGGATAGAATCTGCTCCCTCTGGGAGCAAATTCTTTCTTTTATGAACAGTCCCTATGAACAAAAAATACATTTTATGTTAGGTTCTCTCTATTGCAAATAATTTCCTTCGGCGCATACGTAATGAGCACTACGCCTATGCATTGATCTGTATTATGATCTAACATATTTTGCAGTCGTCCATGTCCGGTAATGTCCGTTATCATTACGAAAATAAGCCTATTCAAATATATAGAATATTTCACCTCCAAAAACTGAAACTTTTCAGATAAAAAAATCTGATATTTTTCATATATTTTGCCTAAAACATAGATTGTGGGTACTCGTTAGAACCGCCTTGACGAGGCGGTTCTAACGAGTACCCACAATCTATATTTTGAGCAGAAATAAGAAACATAATGTATACCCCTGTAAACCCCAGTTTTACTATATAAAAGTGGGGGTTAAGAGGGACGTTTTCGTGATGAATAGCGCAGTCGGTAGTGCGTCTGAATGCAGACCCAGGGGTAACAAGATCAAATCCCAGCTCAGCCACATAACTTGTGTGGATATTGATCATAAAATAAGGTCTAGTCATTCTCCTCCTTCAACTGGTTGTCATTACTGGCGAAAGTATTTGCACAAAGTACTCGCTAACCGCTTATAGGACTAAGACTGCCCAGAAAAAAAAGAGTGAGTAGGTTACATGTAACTAGACGATTTGACATGTTGATTGGGCCGTAAAACTCCAACTCAAGACTTAAATCAATTCGAACTGGACTAAGATTCTATTGATCAATAAGTATGGATTATACCTTTAGGCTTAGCGTCCTGGGTAAAATTTTTAGCAGACGACGTATGGAAATATCTTTCTTATTTTTTTTTTTTTTTTTTTTTTTCCAGAAAACGAGTTTTGAATTTCATGCAATGGAAACAATTTGCAAGAAATGTCAAATCCTGTTTTCCGAGAAAAATGTCATCAATTTGTCGCCAGAGAGTGGTAAAAGTTAATGACAATGGCTTGTGGCTTACAAAGTCAGTCCAATACTAATATTAAACCGGTTTAACAACATTTTAACAGATTATTGACAGAAAAAAATATTGAATCAATATCTAAATTACAAACACATTCATTCAGTTAAGCCCACCAATAATTTGTGTTGACTGTTCAAAAGCAATTCTTCCTTTTGTGTCTTGTGTTTCGTTATTGCGGTCTTTCATGTGTATTTCCATTTACGACCGTGACGATTAATTATTTAGCTCTTTCACTGCCACAGACAATAATCATTACGAAAACACGCCTATTCAAATATAAAGAAAATTTCACCTCCAAAAACTGAAAATTTTCAGATAGAAAACTCTGATATTTTTTACATGTCTGCTGAAAACATAGATTGCGGGTACTGGTTAGAACCGTCTCGGCGAGGCGGTTCTTACGAGTACCTACAATCTATGATTTTGAGCAGAAATAAGAAAAAATATGTATACCCCCGTAAACCTCAGTTTCACTATATAAAAGTGTGTTTAAGGGGTCAAAATATATTGGCATTTTTTCGTAATGTGTAGGGTTTTTGCAAACAGCCAAGATCCAGATGAGGCGGCTCATCTGGATCTACGCTGTTTGACATTCAGTCTTTCAACTTTACATATAAACGCCTTTCCAAACGATAGTTTGTTATAATGAAAAACGCAGACGGCAAATGTCGTCTGAAATTTGGCACCGAAAGAGTTAAAAAGGCTACAGTTTTTATTCTACGTATCTGGATTGGTATGCCTGAGCAAGCACTATAGACCAGACCAGACGCGGCATCTGATCAGGTTCTATACTGTTTGCCACTAATCCAGCATTTTTGAGACATCAGCATTAGTGTAATAGACGTTCACAATTTAGAACAAGCATTGTAAAACATGTATTCTGTATAAAGAATGTATTAACGATAAACGATGAGCAAATATCGAATGCATTTGAATGAGCTGAAGATGTGAACGGAAAACGAAACATTCAATGATCTGCAAATTGAACGCTTAGGATGCTTGATAAAATCTTCAGCAGACGAAGTTTGAGTCGTTTTTTTTTTCCTAAGGAAACAATTCGCATATGTCAAAGTCTTATTGTATGGAAAAAAATAGAAATAAAATATCATTAATTTGTCATCTGCTGAATCTGTCCAGAGAGTGGTAAAGGTAAAAATACGGAAGTGAAAACTGAGATAAACTCATTATGATTAGTCTCTACGAAAAAATGTTGCAGGGTCCGGCGGGGTTTGAACCCGTGACCTCCTGATCGCTAGTCCTACATTTGTGTACGCTCATTCGACCGAGCCGACGAGGTCGGCTTTATTCAAAAAAGTAAAATGTGCTCAACTGAGGCTTAGCCCTGTCAGTCCTGTAAACCAGAACAGATACCTGAACAAAAACAGAGTAGATCCAGATGAGAAGGCTCGTACGAATTGTCGCATCAGAATCTACACAGTTTGCCACTCAGTTTTTGATTTTTGACTGACTTTCCATGTTTGCAATGATGGACATGTCCAACAAAGATGCAAATTTCAACTTTTACGCTTTTGGAGTAGTGACAATTAACCCTTAAAGCGCCAAGAAAAACTGCATCTGAAAATGTCGTCTGTTTTTGTCGTCTGCTGAATATTCTTGCAAACTTCTCAAATCTATTTTTTGCATACCAGCAAACAGTGTGGACCCAGATCAGACTGCTCCTAAAGGAGCAGTCTGATCTGGGTCCACACTGTTTGCAGAAATGACTTTTAAAATCACAAGCAGAAGACAAAGCAGACGACAATTGTTGTGATTGGCGCTTTAAGGGTTAAAATGGCATACACTTCCTTTTAACGATGAATTCTTCTGGTAAAAAAATCATCCCAGTTTGCTCAGAAAATGAACAAAAAACGACAATGAACAAAAACATTCTTTACTGTAAAACTAAGACAGAAAGGAGAGAATTGACACAAGCGAAATATTTTCCATGTCGTTGGGGGCTATATTAACCCATTTAATGCAAAATTGACTCTTCCACCTTCACTCTTCAGTCTGGTCCATTTCCATTATAAGGGTGTCTGGTTAGTTTTTTTTATATCGATGTTTCAAAGAAATTCCTGTGTTTAATGCAAACAGTGTAGACCCTGATCAGTCGCCACATAATGCGGCGTGCGATTTTGGTCTGCACTGTTTGCCTAGGTCCCTTTTATGGGATGCCAGGCTTAAATTTGTTAACCCAAACATGTCATTTGTTGACATTACATTTTTCAATTTTATGGTTCGCTTATTCTAATGATTATATCACATATTTTATAAGTGAACCATGTTGAATAAAGCATAGATTAACCCATTTATGGCTAACGTCCAATAAAAGAGACACCTGCAAACAGTGTAGACTCAGATCAGACGCCGCAGAATGTGACGTCTGATCAGGGTCTACATTGTTTGTATTACATACAGGAATTTCTATAAAACCCGGTGATAATAAAACCTAACCAGACACTCCTTATTTTGGAAATGGACCGGTCCGAAACGTTAAGGTCCATTCGGCATAAATGGGTTAAAAGGTAAAAAACCGGACTTGTATAACGATACGAATAGTATCCATTTATCTGAAACCAATTTCTTATGTAAGTGATTTTTTGACGCTAAAATACAAATGTTATGGTATGTTCCATCCCGTATATCTCTTAACTGCTTGCATACTGAAATGGACTCTTCGGTCTATGAACTTAAATGAATTAAACTTTATTTTTTATATTTTGTCGCGTTATTTTTCGTTTTTCGCACTAACATTTTTTACTTTTGATTTTAGCGAAACATGTTCAGCGACAAAGTTGTTGCTCGCAACCTCTGCAGACTTTTCTTGAATGTCCCGACTTTACATGTATAATTCCAATTAGATAACCGGAACAATTCTGACTTGCGACTAAAGATTTATGACATGAGTTTTGAGCTAAGACTTGTGACTTTTGAATTATGACATGTATTATCTTGATGATAAGAAAAAATGCTTACGTGTCATCACTACCTTTATATATTCAGCAGACGACAAATTGATATTTATCGTTTTATTTTGTAGGAAATAGGTTTTAGCATTTAATGCATGAAGAAAATAGATTTTGACATTTCATGCGAAATGCATGAAATCCTGAAACCTATTTTCAAGGAGCAAAAAAACGAATACATTTTAAAATGTCACCTGTTGAAAATTTACCCAGCATGCTAATTGTTTAAAGAGTTTGATACAATAAATAGTTTTTACAAATGCATTGTGTTGTTTTTTTCTTGTCTTTCATTAGGGCTTTAACCAACTTGAAGCGCTAAGCAGAATAGTAGCAGACGACATTCTAAAATTGGTGTTGTTTTTTTCAGAGTAAACAAGACTTGACATTCTTGCTAGGCAGATTCTCTACGAAAAAAAAAAAAAAAAATAATAGTAATAAAAGAAAGTGTTGTCTAAAGACTTATGATATGAGTTTTGAGTTTTGACTTGTGACTTTTGAGTAATGACGTGACTTTCAAGTAATGACTTGTACCTTCGGTGCGATATTGGCGCGCATTTGGAAAAAAAAAAAAAAAAAAACACGTAGAAGATGGCTAACGTTGGTAAAAATATTACATCGAAGGTACCTGTAAGTCATAACTCAAAAGTCACAATTCAAAAGTCACAAGTCATAACACAAAGCTCATAAGTCATAATAGACCTTGGGCCGGCTATAGACCCACTCTCCGCCCCGGGGGGGGGGGGGGGGGGGGTGGGGATTTTATACATTATGATTTTCTGAAACTAAGTTACATAAGAAACAAAAATGACACATGTTAGCTCTCTGGCGATGGGAGCGTTTGCGCTTAACAGCCATGTTACCAACGTTACCCTCAAAACAATGAAAATAATTTGGTGTAAATACTAAAGTATCCATATTCTTGCTTACTAGTATGCTATTTGCAACTAATGTATGAGGCTTTATAGAGACAGTATCTCAATATGTTTATCTGTCAACGATTTGTTTTATAACCGTTACATACGTTACTAAAAGTCATAAACCTCATATATATGTTTTCTGATGCAACGTTTTGGATGATTATGACCAATCAGTGACTAGAAATTTAATCTGATGCTGTTAAGAATAGATAAACACCATTTGTCCTCGTTTGTACACCAAGACATAAAAACAAACCAGCTTGACTAAGCAAATGACAAAAGGAACGATAGTTACTTTAAGCAGCATAAACTTCTTTTTCTGAATAGTGTCATTATTTCAAACTTCTTAACATCTTATTTGCTGTGGTTGCATTTAGTACAATGTATTAACTATTATGATTGGTTAAATGCATTATATACTTTGAATAAATGCTTTATACTATTCTTAATGTTATGTACGTTACTTTTTGAGTGATACGTTATCTACATTGATTAAAATAGTTGTTGATACAATGTACATAAAGGTGAAGGAAAATCATTTCTATAATTATTTTAATAACAAACATAAGTAATTATTTCTCAGACATCTTTATAGTTTGGTCAATTAAGTGAAAGAAAACTCTCGCCAATCTTCTGCAGATATATCCGATTGATAATTTTATCTTTAAAATAGTAAAATGCACCCTATAACAAAGAGAGAAATATCCCATTGCTCAATATACTTACAGTATTTGAGCTCTTTGGTGCTTATGTACTATGCATGAAGGTGATTCTCTTAAACTTAACATCTATCTAGTCTACCAGAAATATTGCACACTTAATATTGTTACACACATCATATGTCAGTTTAAGTGCTGTGATATCAGAATACTGTTTCCTATAGACAGTGTTTGCAGGAGAAATCTCCTCAGTAAAGCTCCATAAATGAAAATACTGTATACTTTACTAATATCAACTCAAAAGCATGAAAAAAGTGAAAACAGACAAATTATTCAAGTAGGACTATTTCATTATTTGAATTTACATAAAAATGCAGTGGTAATCACGCTGATAATAACATCACTCATATATCAACACTAAACTGCAATTTTAAGTCATCTCTAAGATGCAGCCAAATACACAGCATGCACACTCTGGCACTTCTCGGCTGGCACAGTATATAAAATAAAACATTTTATGCTGACAGGAAGACAGTTTGCTTCAATAAAATCTGCCATTACGAAAACACGCCTATTCAAATATGTTCACAATGTCGCCACCAAAAAACTCAAGATAAAAAATTCTGATATTTTTCATATTTCTGCTCAAAACATAGATTGTTGGTACTCATTAGAACCGCCTCGGCGAGGCGGTTCTAACGAGTACTCACAATCTACGTCTTTGAGTAGAAATAAGAAAAATAGTGTATACCCCTGTAAACCCCAGTTTTACTATACAAAAGTGGGGTTTAAGGGGGTCAAAATTATATAGGTATGTTGTCGTGATGTTTTTGTGAACTACCATGTAAAAACAACACATATAGGTCAGCCATACATAATAAAATTTGATGACAAACACATTAAATGCTTTTGATTAATATTGTTTATCATCTATATAGTGATGAGAAAAGTATTTTAGATATAAGATTATACAAAAATCTTGTTATAACTTATTAGTGGTATAAGTAATAAGAATAACACACAACAACATTAAGCTTAACGATTTCCATTCTCTTTGTTACTTTATAATTGAACTTAAATATTGAACTTGATTGTCGAGGGTCGTGCAAAAAGTTCTGTCGCTAATAGGCTTCCTTGGTTTTATCCTAGGTATATTTTAAAATGCTTAACTGTATTTGAATGGTGTGTTAAATAGCTAACGATACCCGTTTATATTGTTCCAATTGCTTTCCAACTGACAGAGTTATTTCAAATTGAAATAGATGCAGTCGTATACACTGACCAATTTACTTGTTACAATAAGAAACGACCAAGCAAAGGATGGTCAGGAGTTCACCATTTATATGACAACCTCTCATAAGTGTGAGGTTGTTAAGTTTCTTTTTTGTTTTTTTTTTTTTTTTTTTTTTTGGCTTCTGAAAAGGTGAAAGTTTTAAACCATCCACCTTATTCACTTGACCTGAGTCCCTGTGACTTCTTTTTATTTCCAAGGCTTAAGAAAATGCTTTCTGGAAATAAGTATACGTCTAGAAGTCCTCTTGGCAGCGCTATTTATCAGTATCTCCAACAGATACCAAAAGAAGACTATTTATCTGCTTTTCGCGACTGGATAAAAAGGTTACAAAAATGTGTTTCAGTAAAGGGGGAATACTTTGAAGGTTTGTAATAAAAAATATGTTTGATAAAACGTAGCACTGAAGTAATCCGAACCCAGTGACAAAACTTTTTCCAGGATCCTCGTAGTATAACGTAACTGATAGGATTGGTTGTGTCTCTGAGCCTTATATGGCTTACGCCAGAGTCTGAATAGATTTAGCTGGCAAGAAACTATAATGAGCTATAAAAAAAACCCACCTTCCTCTGTCCCTACCCCTGACACTAAGAATAGCTTTTCTAGGCTCTTTCATAGAGTTAATTTCAAAGGCATATGTAATGCTGACTAAGATAATTATATCCAACAATATTGATCTGGGCCCAGTTGTTCAAAGCGTCGTTAGCTTAACGAGCTCGTTAAGAGTCATTTCATTAACTGTTTTAGCAGATTCAATATACAATATGCTGATATTTTTTGCTGAAAAAATGTGAGTAGCTTTTGCAGTGCAAAAGCTACTCACATTTTTTCAGCAAAAAATATCAGCATATTTGCGTATCACTTGATGTAAATTTTAACGAAACGTTAACTAACGACATCGTTAGCTTTGAACAACTGGGCCCTGATTTTTTGTTCATAAGTTTAAGCTAGACCCCTGTTGTCCGCTCAGTCTGATAAGTTTTTGCAGTCTGCATGAAGAAAGCTGAGATTCTTTGCTATTCATTGAGCACACAGGGAAGACATTTACTAGTCATTGCTGTATTCACAAGCCCTGCGGCAGCTTATCTAGTGATAAACATTTTGTTTTGATCAGGACTACATATAAATGGTACACTGGTATTAAATACATGCCCTTTTTGGCATGCGACAATGCTTGTACCAATATTGTTTAATCTGAAATAATATTGTATGTTACATAGATTAAACATGTAACAGAAAGATTTTGTGGTCGGCTGCATAATGTGCCATGTTTTTAAATAGATATTTGAAGGTCATAAATAAAAATCATAAACAAAAATTAGTGTTTCAAGCTTTAATTTGGATATTCTTAATATACCAGTAAAATTCTTGAATTGATATGCATTGGTTTGCTAGCCTACAGATAAATAAATTATCTACCTAACACACCTGAGAATGTAACCCTTGATTCCGAAAAAATAATAAAACCGAGTATTAATTCAAGAGATAAAAGTATAGGTAAAGCCCTTTACAGAGAGAAAGGTCCCTTAAAAGTAAGACATTGTGGTGATACAAATGATACCACTGATAAATTATTTAGCAAAGTCTTGTGAGGGTCTGACATATAATTCATCTGTAGATATTTTATGTAGACATAAAGAAATTATGAGCATTTGCCATAAATTGAAAAGTTCAGGACAGTATTCAGTATTTTATGTAAAAGTGGCCTAGATGCAGATAGCGACTTTATTGTTAACAGTGTAAAATATATGTTATAACTGACAGAGAATATCGGTATTAAATTTGCAATTTTGGGTATGCTTACAAAAACTGCTAAATGATACAAAACAGATGCACTAAAAACTGATGAAAATCACCATTCAGAAAACCACCAAAGCCAATGGTATGGAGATATTTTTAGATATTACATACGTTACTATAGGCAGAATGATATGGCAGAGACATGTTTTAATACGACTTTGAATCTAATATTACTGAGATATAATGCTAAAATAAGAATTCACTTTATTTGCAAAACTTCTAGGCTGTATTTGATGTAATATTATCTGAAAATGATTTGTATTTTAATGTTACATTTCACAGTGGGGTGATCTTGTTTAACAGCCAATAACTTACAAAGTATAAAGGCTAGAGAGATAACTTTTACAGCGTTGGAAAGTTTATTTATCAGAAACTACAATCTTAAGGTCACAGAGGCAAATTACAATCTACGCAAATGAACTACATGAGTTAAAATACTCATTGCTAAAGGGTACATTAGAAAATGTAATATGCGGAACGCTATGTAAGGCCAAAAAGAAGTTTCAAACATAATATTTTGTAGCTAGTGGACTGTTTTTTAGCTTTATATATTTATTTGGTACATATGATTACTTCTGCTCCAATTCTCATAGGTTTAATAATTTCCTATGGTATTATACGTTTTGTAGGCGTAACGAATGTAACAGGCTATTTCTCGGTAACGCCACCATCGCCAGATGGCTAACATGCTGCAAAATACTTGCAAGATAATAGGCTTTAAGAACAAACATGGTCTACAAAATTCCTCCTTGGCGGGGGAGGGTGGAAAGGTAAACTATAGCTGGCCAGCGGGCTATATGTCATTTGACCACACTTTAATTTTTTTTATTTTTATCTTTTTTGTTTTTTTTAATTTATATTTTTTTTTTCTGAGAAAATCTTCCTAGCAAAAATTTCAAGTCTTGTTTACTCTGAAAAATAATAAAATAAACGTCAAAAAGATTGCCTGTGGAAACAAACACTACGGATTAGAAAATGGGAGTCTCGATTTTATAATCAATTTTAGAATATCGTCTGCTACAAATACGAATATATCAGACCATTACATTGTAAATGATATATTATATAATTGCTCTGCACTGTCATTGCGGGTCGTCTTGACGGCCCGCTAATCACACATCAAATTCGGGAATTATACCGAACCGGAAGCGGCTGTTGACATAGAAGTCGAATAACGACTAGAATAGACTATTATAGCCTCTCTTAAGCCTAACGTCCCATAAAAACATAAAAGGACAGTGACAAACAGTATAGACCCAGATCAGACTTTCAGGCATTCGACGGAGAAGGAGCGTTTTTCGCCGCCAACCATTTATGGTCATTTTTCTATATAATCAATACAAAAAATGTATAGATAATATAGAAAAATGACCATAAATAAATGACCATTTATGGTCATTTTTCTATATAATCTATACATTTTTGGGATCAATCTTTGAACCATGTTGTATCCAAAACCGTGTTATAACGAACCGTGTTATGAAGAGGTTAATGTGTATTTTGTAAATGGACAGTGAAGTCCCTGATCAGACTTTGTGGTGGCACAGACTGACCTAGGCATTCGCTTTGCTTGTTTGAACTGAGGTTCAACGCCACAGTCAACAATAGCTCTGTCATGGGATGACATCTGTATGTACAAGTTATGATGGGAAATTGCGCTATTTATTTGTGTATCTCCTCTCTGCAGTATCATGTCCCAGACATGATGACAGGATACTACCAGTCTTCAACCTATTGCATTATACCTCGTGCACCGGTCCTAGCTCTTATACCTGATGCTGAGCGCCAAGAGATAGAATGATGAGTACCAATGTCATAACATTTTAGATATGAATCTGGAGATTGAGCCTGCAACTCCCAGATCCGAAGGCGGGCGCTCTACCAACTAGGATTGTTTTCACACGCTTATTAGTGATAAATGAATTGTTTTCACATGCTTATAAGTGACATAATTATGTGACGTAATAATGCGAGCTTTCGCTTTCAACGTTTTTAACGCGTCCAATACAGAGAAAAAAAAAATGTTTGAAAATATGATTATAATTTGAGATCTTGTTTATGATCTTAATTAGACCTGAAATCCAAAGACACTATTTTATTTATTTTATTTTATTTTTTTTTTTTTTTTTTTTTTTTTTTTTATTTATTTATTTATTTATTTTTTTTTTTTTTATTTTTTTTTTTTTTTTTTATTTTTTTTTTTTTTTTTTTTTTTGTTCAGCAGTTCAAGCTCGGGCATCTCTCATTAGCAGCTGAAATTCCCAAGCGTCACAAACATACAAAATCCAACTCGAACACATTGTGTGTGGGGTGGGTTGAGAAATGAAATAAACAGTTTATTCGTTTGTTTTTGCTTGCTTACGGAGAAATAATCCACGCGTGCTCTAAGGCTTTCGTGTAAAAAAAAAAAAAAAAAAAAAAAAACTCGTACGCTATCGCTTACTCGATTTTTACACGGAAGCCATAGAACACTAGTGAATTATTTCTTCGTAATCGGTCAAAACAAACAAATTAACTCTATGTCCACGCTCCTGAGTGACAGATTGTTTATATGAAGCAACTACTATTGATTATTCTATTACTGTCTTTTCAAGATCACTAGGACTTTTTTTTCTTTTTCTTTTTTTTCCTTGGCGTTTTATTTTAAACGTATACACTTTATTCTGATTGACTGTATCTTATCAGAAACTATTTGTCTTTTCTGTTTCTGTGTTTTGTTTTCAAATATTTATACTAAAATTAAATTTACGGCCAAATATTGGTCTGACCTATGGCATTTTTAAGTAAAATGATTTGTTTATTGTTTTGGAATTTTTGTCAAAAAAAAATAGATTCTACCTTTCTTTGCTGAATTTAAATTACTGATGTTTCACAACAATATTGTGAAATTTTGAGAAAAATTGTACAAGCGGAAGTTGTTGAAAATATGCCTCCAAGTTACCTACCCTACCGATTTCTGTATAATTTGCATTCATTTTTACTACGGGAAAAGGTGAAAATATTTAATGTTTTAAAAACCAATGACCAGAATAAATTTCTTCGTGCATGGGTAGTTACGACAATGGTTTTGTAATAAATCATGAAAAATTTCTGTGTAAAGCGCCAAACAAAAAAAAAACGATTTTCTCATTACGACAACACGTCTACAGATAGGTCAGAGATAAACTTGACACCCTCGTGCAACCCATTTTCACTTGTAGTGCACAATGACAGCACTAACTTTGAGCAATGAAGTGCAACTCATGCTCAAACCCTAGTGCACTTGAAGCTCAATCTTGATTTCTAGTGCACGATGTTCATATTGATTAACACATGTACCTAGAAAGTAGTCTTATTCATTGGAAAAGAATACTGATTGAAGAAAATAAGATTTTCTTTCTGCGGACTATATATATTTTTCTTTCTTTTCAACAGTCAATATTTCTTTAAGACAAATTCCAATAATCTTTTTTTCTTTCTTATTAAGATTCTTTCTTTCTTATTTATTTTTCATTTTTACCCCATTTTATTTATTTATTTATTTTTTTTTTTTTTTTTTGAAAAGTTATGACTTGATAATAATTGTCTTATAGGAAAAAAGTTCTTCTTTCTCTTTTTATTTTTATTGATCATCTACAATCTATTTTTGGGAGGGGAAACGAAAAAAATGTATTTTTGTTCGGCTTCTTTAATAAAAGGAAGGAATTTAATGTTCTTATTCTTTTTTTTTCCCAAACTGGCACCTAGAATCCTAAAACGCATATGTCATATTATTTCTATCTGTCAAATAATATCTTTTCGGACTCCCGTGGCCTGATGGGTAAGAACGCTGACTTTTAATCATTAGGTCTCTCACCGTTGTAGGTACGAGTCTCGCTTGGGCAACATGGGAGACGCCAAGTTCTGCAACGGATGGTCAGATGGTTTTCTCCGGTACCTCGGGTTTCCCCCACCTCTGATTAATGATCAGCTCGAACTAAGTAAAATAATCTTGAAAGGGCCAAAAAACCAAAACCACACAAAAAAGGATAATTTCTTTTCATTCTGTTTCTTGACTCAAAATGCCTCTTTAGGGTTATTTGCTGAACAGTAATTTTTTACCCTTAAAATAGTGAAATAATTTCGTTAGGGTTATTTCCTGAACAGCAAAACTGCTTTTACCATTCTGAAGGGGCCGTAAAACCAAAAACCACCCAAAAAAGAAAATTATCTTTTCATTCTGTTTTTGGACTCAAAATGCCTTTTGTTTATTTGCTGAACAGTATTTTTTTTTACCCTTAAATTAGTGAAATAATCCTGAAGGGGCCGTAAAACCAAAACCACAAAAAAAAAAGATAATTATCTTTTCATTCCGTTTTTTGGACTCTAAATGCCTCCTTTGAGTTATTTTGAGTCATTTGCTGAACAATATTTCCTTTTACCCGTAAAATAGTGAAATAACCTTGAAGGAGCCGTAAAACAAAAACAAAAAAAACACACACACACACACACACACACACACACACACACACACAGACACACACACAGATTGCTGTCTGCTCTCAGTTTTCTGCAGTTTTCTGTTAATACTGAATAACTGTTGCTAATTTGACAGCTATACCCTCTTAGGTTAAAGTGTGCCAGTTATTTATTAATAGCTGATAAGAAATATTTCATGACAATAACTTGGACTAAGTGTGATAAGAACAACCTTGAGTAAAACGTGACTGAACCAGAGCACAGAATTTTCTCAACATTTTACATGGATCAACATGCACCAGTGAAGATTAAGATGAAAAGGGTGTAATAAATCCATTGTGTCAGGAAAAGTATCATTTTGGAGCACATTTTTTTTTTTTTTTCGCACAGAATTTGGCAGTTTCAGCAGACGACGAATTAAAAAGATTTTTCTTATTTTTCCCGTAAAATAACATTTGAAATGTCAAATCCCATTTTCCGGAAAAATTCCGAAATAATGTCCTTCTGCTTTCAGTAAAGAATGATTGATTATTGATTATTGAAAATACTGAAAAACATGTCGTGTCATAAAAATGCAATATACAACAGGAAAAGAAGTTTACAATTTTTGGCAGGTACACATTAATTTCAAAATAACATGTACCCCCAGAGAAGAATTGGATCAACCTGCGCATCCCGCAGCCTGATCAGTCTGTGCTATTTGGACATTGAAGCAGTGGTGAAGACTGCTCAGACTGTGCAGATGCGCAGGCTGATCTGAATCTTCACTAAACATACAGACTAATTTGTAGAAATAACTGTGTGAGAAAATTCAATTTGTGCAATTGCAGAAGATAAATATTCACATTTTTGGATACAATTATTTTTAAATTTCCTTTCAGATTTATAAATATTCACATTTTTGGATACAAGTATTTTTAAATTTCCTATCAGTTTTATTATTTAGTACTTCATCAGTTGGATTAGGATTCAGTTTGTGAAGTGTTCTTATTTATTTAAATAAATAAATAAATAAATAAATATTCTATTCAGTTTATTTATATCTATATTTTTTTTTTCACAATGCAAGAAAAAACAACAATTTTGTAGTTTGGAAAATCTATCAAAAATAATAATAATAATAATAAGAAGAAGAAGAAGAAGAAGAAGAAGAAGTAAATAAATACAAATAAAAAAAAAATAAATGCGTAATTTGCAAATTTATTTGGTTCTAAACAAACATATCTCAGTTATATGAATTACTCCTAATAAGCCCCAACTAAGGAGACTTAACAGCCTTACAATCACCCCATAATCTTTCAGATAAGATAAGCCTTTAATGTGCATTCTCTTATCAGGACTGTATATTGAGGCTGATCATGAGAGGGGGGTCTAGCCAAAGAAGGAAAAAAAATGTGTCTTTAAGGTTGTTCTAACGAATATCCACAACCTTAATGTTTGAGCAAAAAGTGAACTGTAAATTATGTTGGACACATTAAGTGGGACACAGCAATTACAATAATTTACATGTGTACCTAGAAAAGCCAGAAAACAGTGTAGACTCTGATCAGACGCCGCAGAACTATTCTGCTGCGTCTGATCTGAGTCTGTACTGTTTGCCAAACACCAATCTACCCAAAAAATCAAAGAGCCACGACACATAATTTCCTTTATAATTGCGCATGCGCCCCCATGAAGACTCAGGCCAGAATGCGCAGGTTGAGCTTAGATTTCGCTTGCCACATGAGCAACCTTATAGATAATAAATTATAAAATAACCCTGTCTCAAATAAACAGAGAGAGAGAGAGAGAGAGAGAGAGAGAGAGAGAGAGAGAGAGAGAGAGAGAGGGAGATACAAAAATATATGTACAATGAAAAATATATAAAAAATGAGATTCCATATCTGAGACATAATAGATAAATAAACAAACTGTAAAATAACTCTGTCTCTAATAAACAATAGAGAGAGAGGGAGAGAGAGAAAAAAAGAAAGAAAGAGATTAAAATACATACACAATGAAAAATATAAAATAAATAAGATTCCATATCTGAGACAAAATAAATAAAAAAGTAAAATAAATAAATAAATATGTCTATTAGTGTGTGTGTGTGTGTGTGTGTGTGTGTGTGTGTGTGTGTGTGTGTGTGTGTGTGTGTGTGTGTGTGTGTGTGTGTGTGTGTGTGTGTGTGAATAATGAATAAATAAATATGTTGTTTTTTTTTGTTTGTTTTTTTTTTACCTATTTTCTTTCAGAGAGAGACTAATCATAGAGGAGAAATTTTATTTAATCATCTCTTCTCTCTTACGATTTTGGCTCATAAGAAAATATACTCAAGCTTTAGATACATGCATGTACAGTAAACTGAAACACTAAAAGTGAACTTCCTTGTGCACATCACTTGAGATCAGAGGGCAGCTCTAGCTCTAGTTCTATCTCTAGCTCAAAATAGTCTAGTGCACTTGGTTCTCAAAGTATCGTGCACATGTTTCTCAGAATTAGGGCAAAGTAATGTGCACACCTATCTCAGGTCTTGTGCAAATCTAGTGCACTTTATGTCAAGTTTATCTCTGACCCATCTGTATATATTGAAAATTTCACGCCCAAAGTAACCACATTCTATGTATTTGAGCAGAAATAAGAAAAATAATGTATATCCCTGTAAAAGGGGTCAAAATTATATAGGTATGTTTTCGTGATGTGAAAGCTGTCGAAAGGACAGTAGTTAGATTCTATATAAATGCTGTATACCTTTTTTGTAAGTACTGTTTTCTTGAAAGCACCACAAATATGTTTCAGTTGTAGCCGAAAAACAATAAACAGCATAAAATGGCGTTATTCAGTCCGCGTTGATGTCATTCATGATGTAACGTCCATAATTTCACGGCATTGTAGCAACGTTTTTCATTTCATTGGTATTATGTCCCTTATGGCGACGAGGCAGTCAAGACGAAATGCAACAACGCGGGAAGCAGTCTATAAAATCAGTTCCGACACAGTGAAATAATTCAGGAATCACTGCTATCATATCATCACACTGTGACATAGAAAACAACAAACTGACTTCACTGCTAACACTAGGTTGTATAATAAACACTTTCTTACTACAAAAACGAGATTATCTTGTTACTGTAGTAACAAAGTGTTTATTACGACATTGTTCATTGAAAGTAGTTGCGGTCATGGTATGCAAGCCATAATCCAAACTCATAAATCCGCGGATAATAAGCATTACTTGGTAAGCAAGCTTCGCCCACCATGCCCATAGGCCTGAACGAAGGAAATAAGGTAGAAGCGTATGTCCGGGATTTTGGAAGTCTACTTATGCCTCGTCATTGGCAAAAACAACCAGAAACAATTCTGGAAACTGCCACATTGTCGGGATTGAGCAGTCTCCCATAGTAGTTCTTAAGTGTTGCTACCAGTTTGGTTTTTTGATACCCCTGGCTCAACAACTTTGTACGGAGCACTTTCAAACTCTTCATGAAGTCCTGATAATTTGAATAGGCTCTGGCATAACGTATTAACTGTGAAACATAAATGCCGTATGCTGGTGCAGAAGGGATATTACTGCTCAGGAATGGAAAGTTAACAATGGGAAAATTGAAAATTAACCTTAAACGGCATTCTCAAAAGCAGTCTCACTTAGTATTACTAATAGATATACAAGCCCCGGGGTATATCATTTCCTACAATATTTCTTGTGTACACAGCAAAGACCCAAATCATCCTGCAAAAGCATACTGGCTGATCAGAGTCTTCGCTATCCGCCTGTAGACGCGTTGGGTCCTTGACTACCCACAAAGGGCCCTGGAAGACTCTGATCAGATTCCACGGACGCGCAGGCTGATCTGAGTCTTCGCTGAGTGAACATGCAAGAAATGTTTTGCCCCTCTAACATGGTAATATAAGAACACATATGGCTCTTTACAGCACAAGCATTTATACCTACCGAAAATATCTGACAGCTGTCCAGTGATGCCCATTTCATTGGATCTGTAATAACTTGAGCTGGGATCTTGGGATCGTGAACTGCGTCGCAAAGTGCACACCAATGGCACCCGCAGTGGCAGTTCATTTTATATTGTTTCGTCCAATCAAAATAACTATTATATAAAGCCTCATCATTCCCGACCTTAATCATATAATCTGCTACCGCTTTCATGTCAGGAAAATCGAATATATTTATATATGATTTTGGAAACACCAAACCGTTTGGATCGGTTTTCCAGTTCACTACAGGTATCATCTTCCTCATATGCGCTTCCCAATATTTTTCTGTGATATAATCCTTGCAGTAGGCGTTTTCGAAGGCCAAGTGAAACTTGTACTCCCTCGTAGTCTTTTCACACTCTTTACTCCATTGATTGCATTGCTTCGTGCCACATTTGCCATATATATCGATATCAATATATTTCTTCAGTTCTTCTATATCTTTGTATCGACCTGCGTCATCATAACAGTCACTGATTGTTGCTATGGCTAACTTTGTTTTGTTGGCCAGAAAGTTGACGCTATTACCATTAACTTTAACTTTCTCCTCTGCAGAGAGTGGTTCGTATCCGTGGTACGGACGGACAAATACGGTGGAATCTTGTCTATACGTCAGTGTCCAGTTAAAAACGTTTCTCCATGCTGCCCCGCCAGTATACCAAATCTGGCGTGGAGGGGGTTCCAAATTGTATAAAACCCATATTTGCTCCGACTTTCTTCTTGGTAATGGAGTCCAAGGAAGGAGGTCCGGTAAGTGAAACAAAACTACGTCACTTTCCTCAAGGCGAGATTTGTCTGTTGTGACGTCACATCTGTCCGAGCATCTTGACACTTCGACACTTGTCATACTCATGTCACACCAGTAATCCTTAAACCAGAACGAGGTCCAGGCTAAAATAGTTTTTCGAGAGTTATTCCTAATTGTTCTAGCGGAAAATGTGCGTACAAAATCAGTTCTTTGATCTTCAACTGGCATATCCGTATCATCAATAATAAAGGACATTAGGACAAACCCAATGTGTATCACTACAACGTACAGAAAACATTTCCAAAGCACGCTTCGTTTCTTTAAACGCATTCTTCTAGCAAAAAATTTCATTTCTGCTTCCGCTGTACACAAGATCTGCACATATGATTTTATTAGACGTGATGCGCTTGCCAGTCAATAGTTTGGTCGATACTCCTGTTAGGTTGGCGACCTTTAAACCTGGCCATAAAGAACAAAATTTAATGTTTACCACTGACATGACTGAACGAGTTATCGATCTACCGTATTACAATAACACTGTGAAAGGGAATAATTGACTCGTAATATACACGCATTAATGTTAGGAAAAAATGAAATATTTTTACTCTACTGCGGATAATCGCAAATAACGCATAGTTTTAAAGGGCGGATTGTGAAGTATTAATTCACGACGGCGTAATCGGATCGAATTAATATTCACATCTGCCCGACAACACCATGCGTTAGTCGCGATAATTCGCAGTATAGAGAAAAATATTTCGATTTAAACATGGTACAAAAAAAAAATCAACTTTGTTAAAATGTTTTTTACGAACGGTTTTGCAGCGGACGTCGCAAGAATTAAATATTTACATGCGACGTCATCAAACGCGTCCTTTTGCACGCACTACGTTGACGACACGAATTATTGTAGTTTGATCACGATGAAGCTCAATAGGAAACGCAAACGTCATGTTAAAATGTGTGATAAATCACGACGTCAACGTAGTGCGTGAAAAAGAGCGCGTTTGATGACGTCGCATGCAAACATTTGCTGCTGTTGACGTCCGAGGCAAAATAGTTCTTCTAAAACATCGCAAAGATGTCGATTTTCCGTTAAGTATCATGGTAGAATCGAAATAATTTCTTCTCTTTTGTGAATCTTCGTCGAATAAGGCATTTTGTTATCGGGCAGATGCGAATATTAATTCACTCCGGCTTCGCCGTCGTGAATTAATATTTCGCAATACTGCCCTCTACATGTACCAACATGCGTTATTCGACGATAATTCACAGTAGAAAAGTTAGAGGATATTTACTCTTTTGTGGTGACTACCATAAATGTTTTCATCGAGTGTAATAAAACCATCAGTATTTTCAAGAGTCCGAAGCACGAGTGAAAATTTGAATGTTTTCATTACACGAGATGAAAATATTTATGGTATTCATTGAAAAAGAGTAAAGTTTCTTTTTATTTTATTGTTTTCACACAAATGCGCGCTTCTGACGTCATAAATTACGTTGCCAAACTAAACATAAACGTCATAGCGTCGATGGTTAGTCCTTAACATATGAAGCGCTGGAGAAAAAAAGTTTCCACAAATCAAAGTTATCTTGTACCAACATGTTCCTTACATTCTAATGAAGAACTGAATACCAACACTTGATAGTTTTGTTCTAAAACAGAGAAATCAAAGGAGTTCAAAAATCGAAGTGATATCAGCATCTGTTAGGGAAACAATGAAGACAACCAAAGTAATCCCAAACAAAGAGTGAAAATAACACATCCATGTTTTTTTCACTAGTGAAATACCGTATCTTTTCACACGTGAAAATATCACTTTTATTTATTTCGGATGTACAGTGATTTCACTGCTTGCAATGAAATTAAAAAAAAAATCTTAATTCTAACATGACGTTAACGTTTTCCCATAGCGCCTTATAGAAACGTTCCCGTGATTAAACTAAAATAATTCACGCCGTCAACAAAGTGCATGCAAAAGGGAGCGTTTGGTGACGTCGCATGTAAACATTTTACTTCTGTCAGCGTTCGCTGCAAAATACTTCTTTGGAAAACATTGCAACGATGTCCGTTTACCTTTATATATCATGTCGACGATAATTCACAGTAGAGAAATAATATTTCTTAATTTTTACACGGTGACGTTTCTATAAGGTTCTATGGGAAAACGTTAACGTCATGTTAGACTTAAATTTTACGTTTTTTCCCCATAATATTCTTAGATTTGATTTTAGCGAAACATAGTCAACTATATTGTTATATATACTTGTGTGTCTTTCCTGTGATTTTGAAGAAAAATGTTTTTTGAAAAAAGATACCTTCATATAAGACCGTGCATTCAAGTTAAAATTTAAGGCATTGGTACCGTCAACTAATAAGAAAACACTGTTCTGTTTATCGCAATTTGTAGAAAAATCATTAACACATTTAATAACATTCATGACATAACGAAAACACGCCTATTCAAATATACTGAAAATTTCACCACCAAAAACTGAAAGTTTTCAGATAAAAATTCTGATATTTGTCATATTTCTACTCAAAACATAGATTGTTGGTACTCGTTAAAACCGCCTCGCCGAGGCGGTTCTAACGGGTACCCACAATCTATGTTTTTGAGCAGAAATAAGAAAAATAATGTATACCCCTGTAAAACCCCAGTTTTACTATATAAAAGTGGGATTTAAGGGGGTCAAAATTATATAGGTATGTTTTCGTGATTATGCTCATATCAATACTGCCTAAAGCCTGTTTAATTAAAGACGGAAACGCTGTTATCAACAATTGCCATGGTGAATAAATTAAGATGCCACATCTATTTTTCAGCCAGTCAGATTACTTGATCCAGGCTGTTGATACAAATTTACATACTTAATGACAAACGGTGTAGAAGCCAACTGATCTGGATCTACACTGCTTGCAAAGGTAGGGCATATCCGTGTTAAACTATATGTCTACAACCCACAAATGTTGTATTCATACCCTGACGATGCTACAATTAAATGCTTTCATGTATTTTTTTCCAAGCCAAGTAGCATCGTATTTAATCTATATTGATCAAATATGCATGCCCTATTATCTCCAATTTAGTTTCACTGGGAACTCATACATACCCGTGCACTGCCCAGCTAGCATTTTTAATAAATCTACAGATGGTCGTTATTGGCTGTCAGCCACCCTGACGGGCCGATAACGGCCCGCTATAGATTTATGTAGAATGCTTACTGGGTGAGGTTGACCGTCCACAGGTATGTGCACTGTTAGATCATATAGATGCGTTTGTGCCACTATCCTCTGATCAGGAAATGGAGAACACCAAATGTAATATTTTCACAAGAAGTGTTCACGAGTGGCGATCGCCACGAATGAAAAACAAGTTTTAGTGTTCAGGAATGAAATAAAATCTTACGCTGAAAACAAAACAAAATTTCTGATTCTTTAATGATTTTATTCACAATAATCAAGCTTTTACCTACTCTACGACATTTGCATATGCGACGGGAAATTAACTATTAACTTTTCTTTTTATTTTATTTTTACTGGCTATTTTGCGTCAGTTTGATCTTATTCAACGTGTTCAGGGGCATATTATTGGGTAAAAAACGCATTTTTTTTTTGTACCCAGTAAACGAGGAAAAATAACTTTAAAAGCAACATTACAATGCAAAAAATCGGCACAGAGATTATGCCGCAGTAGGCGATATTCCGCTTAACGTCTCGTGCAGAAAAGAGTAACGTCAGCGCAATAAGTAACGTCAGCGGTTCGAGTGCCGAAAGTTAATTAGACAAGTAAATTTTAAACTTTTTGGCAAGAGTTCTGGCCCAGAATACATTGGGAATTCAATTTGAAGAAAAAATAGTAGTCCCAAACAGTGACCTAGAATACATTGGAAATTCAATTGGAATAAAAAACAAGAGGCCCATCGGCCACAACGCTCACCCGAGTTAATTGCTGTAAGTTAATCAGGTCATTTACTCATCATTCCCTATTATCCCGTCAAGTTTCAAGGCAATGGCTTAAACAGTTTTTAAGATATCTTGCTTACAAGGTTAAAATGCTGAAATTTTCAAAGGGACATAAGTAAAACCAGTTTAAACCCCAGGGGCTTGATTGGTAGAATTTATGTAGGGGACCACTAAACATTGCTACATACTAAATACATAAGCTATGGGCCTGATGGTTTCAGAGAAGAAGATCTTTTAAGTGTTTTCCCATTATAAGTCTGTGGGAGTAAATGACCCCCGGGGCACGGCCAATTTGGACACCAGGGGCATGGTTGGTAGGATTTATGTAGGAGACCACTAAACATTGCTACATACTAAATATATGAGCTGTTGGCCTCATGGTCTCAGAGAAGAAGATTTTTTTTCAGGTTTCCCATTATAAGTCTATGGGAGCTAATGACCCCCGGGGCATGGATAATTTAGACCGCAGTGGCTTCATTGGCAGGATTTATGTAGGGGACCCCTAAACATTGCTACATACTAAATATTTAAGATGTAGGCCTCATAGTTTCAGAGAAAAAGATTCTTTTTTTCCACTATAAGGTCATTGGAGATAATGACCCCCTGAGAAATAGCCAATCTGGACCCCAGGGGCATGGTTGAAAGAATTAATGTAGGAGATCACCAATCATTGCTACATACTAAATCTGTTATCTCTGGGCCTCATGGTTTCAGAGAAGAATTTTTTGAAGCTTCTTTAGCTACACGGTTCTATATAAATATATGACACCTGGGATGTGGCTAGTTCGGACCCCAGGGGGCTTGATTGGTAGGATTTAAGTAGGAGGCCACTACACATTCCTACATACTAAATATATAAGCTGCGGACCTTACAGCTTCAGAGAAGAAGACCTTTTAAGTTGTTTTCCCATTTTCAGTCTATGGGAGCTAATGACCCCCGGGGCACGGCCAATTTGGACCCTAGGGGCATGGTTGGCAGGATTAATGTAGGAGACCATCAAACATCGCTACACACTTCATCTGTTAGCTCTGGGCTTCATGATTTCAAAGAAGAAGATTTTGTAATGTTCTTTAGCTATATAGTTCTATATAAACATATGATCCCCCTGGGGTGTGGCCAGTCTGGAGCCCAGGGGCTTGATAAGCAGGATTTATGTAGGGGATCACAAAACATTGTCATACATTAAATATATAAGCTGTGGACCTCAAGGTTTCAGAGAAGAAGATGTTTTAAGTTTTTTTCCTTTATAAGTCTATGAGAGCTAATGATCACCCCCCCCCCCCCCGGGGGCGTGGCCTGTTTAGCCCCCAGGGTCTTGATTGGCAGGATTTATGTAGGAGACCACTAAACATTGCTACACACTAAATATATAGGCTGTGGTCCTCATTGTTTCAGAGAAGAAGATTTTTTTTAAGTTTTTCCCACTAAAAGACTATGTGAGCTAATGATCCCCGAGGCGTGGCTGGTTTGGACCAAAGGGGATTCATTGGCAGGATTTATGTAGGAGACCACTAAACATTGCTACACACTAAATATATAAGCTGTGGGCCTCATGGTTTCAGAGAAGAAGATTTTTTAAGTTTTTCCATTATAAGTCTAAGGGAGCTAATGAGCCCCGGAGCGTGGCCGGTTTGGACCCCAGGGGCTTGATTGGCAGGATTTATGTAGAAGATCACTAAATACTGCTACATACTTGATCTGTTAGCTCTCTGCCTCATGGTTTCAGAGAAGACGATTAAATAAAGGTTATTAGCTATTTAGCTCTCTCTATATATACATATGACCTCTTGGTGTGTAGCCAGTTTGGGCCCCATGGGCTTGATTGGCAGGATTTATGTAGGGGAACACTTAACATTGCTACATACTGTAGGCCTCATGGTTTCAAAGAGGAAGATCTTTTAAGTTTTTTTTTTCAATTATAAGTCTGTGAGAGCTATTGACCCCCGGGCGTGGCCAGTTTGGACCCCCGGGGCTTGATTGGCAAGATTTACGTAGGGAACCGCTAAACATTGCAACATACTAAATATATAAGCTGTGGGCCTCAGGGTTTCAGAGAAGAAGATTTTTTTTTAAGTTTTTTCCATTATAAGTCTGTGAGAGCTAATGTACCCCGGGGTGGGGCCAGTCCGGACCCCTGGGGCTTGATTGGGAGGATTTATGAAGGGGACCACTAAACAGTGGTACCTTCTAAATATATCAGCTCTGGGCCTCATGGTTTCAGAGAAGAAGATTTTTTTAAAGTTTTTCCCATTATAAGTCTATGGGAGCTAATGACTCCCCCCGGGGCGTGGCCAGTTTGGACCCCAGGATTTATGTAGATTGGCAGGATTTATGTAGGGGACAACTAACATTGCTACATACTAAATATGTAAGCTGTGGGCCTCATGGTTTCAGAGAAGAAGATTTTTTAAGTTTTTCCCATTATAAGTCTATGGGAGCTAATGATCCCCACCCCGAGCGTGGCCAGTTTGGGCCCCAGATGCTTAATTGGTAAGATTTATGTAGGGGACGACTTAACATTGCTACAAACTAAATATGTAAGTTGTGAGCCTCATGGTTTCAGAGCTAAAGAATTTTTAATTTTTTTCTCCATTATAAGTCTATGGGAGAAAATGAACCCTGGGGCGTAGCCAGTTTGGACCCCAGGGGCTTGGTTGGCAGGATTTATGTAGGGGACCACTAAACATTGCCACATACTAAATATATAAGCTTTGGATCTCATGGTTTCAGAGAAGAAGATTTTGACCCATTATAAGTCTATGATAGTTCACGACACCCTGGGGCTCGGCCAGTTTGGGCCCCACGGGCTTGATTGCCAGGATTTATGTAGCGGACCACTAAACATTGCTACATACATAATATATAAGCCACGGGCCTCATGGTTTCAGAGAAGAAGATTTTTTTAAGTTTTTCCCATATTATAAGTCTATGGGAGTTATATCGCGGCATGGCGGCCATCTTGATTTACGGACCATGACCGTATGTTAATCCCCTTTAACAAAAGGCTCCACATTAAGTTTGAAGAAATTTGGCCCAGGGGTTTCAGAGGGGAAGCCGTTCAAAGGTGTGAACGGACGGACAGACAGACGACGGACGGCGGACGGAGAGTGATCACAATAGCTCATCCTGAGGCTTTGGCTCAGGTGAGCGAACAAAAAAGTAGTTCCAAACAGTGAAAATCCAAAAGTCGTAATTCCATTTATTTGAAACAATGAAAATATTATCGGTTTCGAATTCACCGGAAAATTTACGAATATCACTGAAAACAAACAAAAGAAATGAACTTCTACCTACTCTTTGACAACATATAGGCCCTACGCCGAGACATTTCGCGTCAATTTTGTCTTGTTCAGCGTGTTTAAGTCATAATAGTGGGTAAAGAACAATAGACAGTTTTGTACCTAGAAAATGAGGCCGAAAACAAATAAAATCAATACAACGCAGTAGATCCACACAGACAAAATCACGCCTACCAAACGAATGAAAGCGTAACCACCGGTTAAGAACGTGAAACAATTAGATCGACATCCGGTTAGGGATAAGATGACTCAAAAAGGTAAACAAACTTTGCATTTTCTGTGTTTCATGAGCGATATAAATGTTTTGAGGAAATTATTTAAAAAGAAATGGGGAATTACATTCAACTGCCCATTGATATTGGCGTCTGTGGAGTAAATCTTAGACCACCTACTTCACGCATATTGGCTGAATTATTTTTCGCGTGCTGAAAGTGTACCGATAGGCATACAAAAAACGTGGTAATTCGTGGTGTTTTTTTGTCTTTTATTTAATTTTGCGCTTTGCTAGAAGTTCAACATATCATCACGCACACACGATAGACATATGTGGTTATTTTTTGTGTTATGGATATTTTAGTTCTTAATGCAACATTGTCGAAAACTCACCACGGGAAGGGTCGAAAATGGCTGGTTATGCATAAGATCTATATAAATAATAACAAAACTTACAGCTATAAAGCGGGTCTGATTTCACCTCCACGTCTTCAGGAACACACGAAGCTTGTTCTACGGAACCATTTGTAGCCTGATAAGCAGTGCACTATTGATTCGGAAATAACATAGTATTTAATGCAAATATCTTCAATCTCCAGAATCATAGTGTATAATGACTTCGTTTGTGTTTTTTGACACCAATTTAATGGCTATGCAATTGTCTGAAATAAAATTTAACAGGTTTTGGTTTTTTTTTTTATTTCTGCGATGAAGTGCCGATCTGCCAATTTTTGTTGGTTAAGCATTAGATTGTCTGGTTCAGAATTCGATGACCAAAGACAAAAATAACACCATTCGTTCCCTTTGTAAATGCCAGCAATTTACTACAATAACAGATGGTCTACCTATGATTTGTTAGTTGTCGTGAAATCATCAGACGTAGAAAGTCATGGTGAAAAAAAAGATTCTGGACAAGGCCATTGCAATACTGGATTTCAAGCTTATTTGACCGAATAGAGCATCAATTCATACATCTGAGGTCATTATTTGCTTCTGTAGAAAAAAGGCCAGTTTGCGTTTCATCATGGCGCATAACCTTATATCATTTTTCTATGGTTAAGCATTGGAGAACCCGGTTAAGCATTTGAAACTCGGTGAATGTGTAGGAATGCGGCAAAGTGAAGTACAAATAATAATATATTTGCAAGATCATAACGTGCCTGTTTTGACAAGTCTTGCTTGTTCTGACATTTTGACATGTGATGAAGATGCTAGATTTGAGGTCCAAGGGTTTCAGGTTCGATCGCCGGTCAGGGCAATCGACGGGAATACTTTCTTAGCAATCACTCAATACTACATTTTAAAACGGATTTTCTGGAACGCTGTCTGTAAAATAGACGGTTTTGTTTAGCCTCAGGTGTTGTAATTCGTTTGATCTGTGCGTATTATGATTATTTTGTACCGTGTTCAGGCTTAGTGTTATTCGATGCCTATTTCAGTTAGTTGATGAGCTAGAAGACTTTCAAGCAAACCCAACAACTAATTAAGAAATGTTTTATCCATTATGTCTACTGAGAGTTTGCTTTGGGTTCCTGCAATTGCAATGATGATCACTGTTACATACATATGTTTTTGTTGTTTGTTTGTGTTTTTTTTTTTATCTATATTCGTCTTTCCAGATTATTGTTGGAGGGCAGAACTAAGATGGTATCTGCTCATCTTTTTAAATACCTTTTGAATCACATTTGAAGTTTTATTGACCTCATTATCCAGTGGCGGGGATGGAATTATCTGCATTTGCGGCTTTATAGGCTGGAAGCTAGCATTTCAGTGTTCACGCCACCTAAAAACAGGATTCCCTTCCCCCCTCCCCTACCAACCCCCCCCCCCCCCCCCACAAAAAAAAAAAAAAAAAAAAAAAAAAAAAAAAAAAAAAAAAAAAAAAAAAAAAAATAAAAAAAAATACCCGGTGTATCCGCAAACCCCCACAAAAAGTTTTATGCTTTAGCTTGCCCCCAAAATGTTACCAATGTTTATCTTCAGCTTACCTCTAAGATATTACCGTGTTTTATCTTCACTTTTTGTTTATTTTAGTGATCTAGTGATCATCGTATCTAAAAACAAGATTGCACCCATAAATATCCGATGACTTTTACTATTTTTGGATTTCCGAGAAAAAACACAATTTGGAGGTAAGAGCCATTTAGAAATATTTTTGGATCACTTCTAAAACTGACAATTTTTAGGAACTACCATAAATTCTTGTTTTGAAGTGTTGTTAGAATCTGCAAAAACTCATATCAAAAGCTATTTCACTCAGTTTAATGGTGATATTTTGCTGTGTAACGGTTTAGTGCCATTAGAGTATAACAGAATTACTGTTACAAACTCTTCAAAGCATAATACAAATACTACGAGTATAAGTATAAAGGTGAAAAATCTAAACTAGAAAAGAAGGTAAACATTGGGAATATTTGGGGGTAAGCTAAAGCGTACAACTTTTTGGTGGGTTTTGTTTCGAGTACACCGGGTATTTATGGGGTGCAATCTTGTTTTTAGATCGGGTGAACACTAGACGCGTTTCAAATACTATCACTAAATATACCTAGTAAATATGAAAACTTTACATGGTCTTCAAAAGGAGATATTTCATTACCTAGGAAGCTGTATGTGATATCTATGGTAATATGTGATTTCTAAGCTCAATCACTTTGTATTGCAGTTTTTATTTTTTGATTTTGCTTTGAAAATCATGCTTTTATTTGGCAAAATATGGCACATGGGTCAAATAAGAAAAATCAGAATTTAGAGATGTAAGGGAAAAATCATTTTTAACATTTTGATTTCATTTTTTTTTTTCTTAAGAAATTATGCTTTTTCTGGCAGCAATTTATCAGTAGCGGGTGTGGCCGCCATTGCTAGCATTGCATGCATGGATTCTCTGCCTTATGGAAACGTAACGTCTAAACAAAACGTTAGGAAATGCCTGCCATTCCAGTTGAAGAGCCCTTGTTTAGTCTTGCACATTGTTTACCTGGTGATTTGTCCTGGCTCTTCGACCAAGCTCATCCAAAATGTGCGCAATAGAATTCATATCCGGGGATAAAGCCGACCAAGGTAAAACTTCCACGTTGTTTTGTGCCAGAAAGTTTGCAGTTACGGGGGCAGTATGGGGTCTGGCGTTGTCTTGTTGAAAAGTTAAGTCAGGTCCAAAGTTCTGCATGAATGGAAGGAGGTTATTATTCAGGAAGTTAACATAGCGTTGAACATTGAGAATATCCTGTACAACCAACCACAAGATCTGTCTTGTCGTTGCCCATGATACCTCCCCATACCATAACACTCCCGTCCCCGAGTCTATCCTGCTCCCTGACGCAGCATTGAGCATATCTTTCATTTTTGCGTCGATACTCACGGACGCTGCCATCAGCATGGTTTACGCTGAACCGCGATTCATCACTGAAAATCACGTTAAGCCACTGACGACAGGTCGAGTGCAGGTTACGTTGAGCCCATAGCAGCCTAGCGGCCTGTGGCGGGCAGTGAGAATCAGACGTCACACGACGTTGACCAGGACGCGGATGATCGCGGACGGAACCAGTGATTGCAAACCAGTGATTGAGGTGATGGATAGTCTGACGAGAGCATCCGAAATGTTGTGCAACATCATTTACCATTGCTCCAGCCTGAAGCATATCAATGGCCTAGTTACGTTGGTTTTCAGAAAGACGTGGCATTTCTGTACAACGTCGCTGACTGTAATATGTTTGTTCTTTCTTATCACTGCTACACAGTAAGTATTTATCTGTAAGAATGCGTATATGAAATGAATGGAAATTTACCAAAGCGTGAGGAGAGGTGAAAAACTGAAACCCTAAGCTCGGGTTTCTCGTGCGCAATTCATCAGAGCGAGACTATTTCCATTGTCTTGTGTATTGATCGGCTTATGATTTAATGTACTTCTAAAGTTTTTATTATAAAGGCAAACATGTATAAATCGGTATAATACCGTGTAAAGTTTTCATTTTTTACTGAGTATAGGTGACATAAATTAAACCAGAAGTGAAGATGAAAATTTGTAATATCTTAGAGGTAAGCTAAAGATAAACATTGGTAATATTTTGGGGTAAGCTTAAACATAAAACTTTTTGTGGGGTTTGCGAACACATCGGGTGTTTTTGGGTGGGGGAGGGCAATCTTGTTTTTAGATGTTGAGAACACTAAATGCTAGCCTCCAGCCTATGTAGCTAGAAAATTCAGATAACCCCAACCCCATCTCCGCCCCTGAATAATGAGGTCAATAACACTTTGAAAAAAAAAAAGAAAGAAAAATGAGCAGATGCCATCTTAGTTTTACCCTCCAACAACAATCTGGAAAGACGAAAATAGTTAAAAAGAAAAAAAAAAGCATATGTATGTTACAGTGAACAACAACATTGCAATTGCGGATACCCAAAGCAAACTCTCAGTGGACATAATGGATAACAATCTGGAAAGACGAATATAGATTAAAAAAAGCATATGTTTGGAACAGTGAACAACAACATTGCAACTGCGGGGCCCAAAGCAAACTCTCAGTGGACATAATGGATAAAACATTCCAACAACAATCTGGAAAGACGAATATAGATAAAAAAAAAAAACAACATATGTATGTTATAGCGAACAACAACATTGCAATTGCGATGACCCAAAGCAAACGCTCAATGGACATAATGGATAAAACATTTCTTAATTAGTTGTTGAGTTTGCTTGAAAGTCTTCTAGCTCATCAACTTACTGTAATAGGCAACAAATAACACTAAGCTTGAACTCGGTACAAAATCGTCTCTTTTACAGACAGCGATACAGATAATTTGTTTTCACGTGTACTATGGAGAGACTTAGACCTGTTAAGAAAGTATTCCCGTCGATTGCCCTGACCGGCGATCGAACCTGAAACCCTTGGACCTCAAATCTAGCATCTTCATCACATACCAAAATGTCAGAACAAGCTAGACTTGTCAAAACAGGCACGTTATGATCTTGCAAATATATTATCATTTGTACTTCCCTTTGCCGCATTTCTACACATTCATCGAGTTTCTAATGCTTAATCGGGTTCTCCCATGCTTAACCTTAGAAAAATGATATAAGATTTTGCGCCATTATGAAACGCAAACTGGCCTTTTTGTTTTCTACAGAAGCAAATAATGACCTCAGATATATGAATTGATGCTCCATTTGGTCAAATAAGCTTGAATTCTAGTATTGCAATGGCCTTGTCCAGAAAAACATTTTTTTTTTTTTTTTTTTTTTTTTTTTCACCGTGACTCTTCATCTGATGATTTCACGACAACTTACACATCTTAGGTAGACCATATGTTATTCTAGTTAATCGCTGGCATTTACAAAGGGAACAAACGGTATGTTTTTCTCCTTTGGTCATCGAATTCTTAACCAAACAATCTAATGCTTAACCAGCAAAAAATAGGCAGATCAGCACTTCTTCGAAGAAATAAAAGTCCAAAAACCTGTTAAATTTCATTTCAGAAAATTGCAAGGCCATTAAATTGGTGTCAAAAAACACAAACGAAGTCATTATACACTATGATTCTGGAGATTGAAGATGTTTGTATTAAATACTATGTTATTTCAAAATCAACAGTGCACTGCTTATCCGATTGGCTAAAATGGTTCCGTAGAACAAGCTTCGTGTGTTCCTGAAGACGTGGAGGTGAAATCAGACCCGCTTTATAGCTGTAAGTTTTGTTATTATTTATATAGATCTTATGCGTAACCAGCCATTTTCGACCCTTCCCGTGGCGATTTTTCGACAATGCTGCATTAACAACTGAAATATCCATGACACAAATAACCACATAAGTCTGTCATGTGTGCGTGATGATATGTTGAACTTCTAGCAAAGCGAAAAATTAAATAAAGGACAAAAAAAAACAAAAACAAAAAAAAACAAAAAAAAAAAAAAAAAAACACGAATTATCACGTGTTTTCTATGCCTTTCGCACGCGAAAAATGATTCAGCTAATGTGCGTGAAGTTGGTTGTCTGAGATTTACTTCTCAGACGCCAATATTAATGGGCAGTTGAATGTAATTCCCCGTTTTTTAAATAACTTCCTCAAAACATTTATATCGCTCATGAAACATAGAAAATGCAAAGTTTGTTTACCTTTTTGAGTCATCTTATCCTTTACCGGATGTCGATCTAATTGTTTCACGTTCTTAACCAGTGGTTACGCATTCATTCGTTTGGTAGGCGTAAAAATGCCGCAGAAAATGATAGTCTGACTCATGTCGCGAGCAAAAGAAAAAAAAAAAAAAAAAAAAAAAACAGAAAAAAAAAAGTTACGTCAGCACAATAAGTGACGTCAGCGGTTTGAGCGCAGAAAGTTAACCTTTTCACATCATTTCAGACGAGTATACAATGCCTTAAACCTTTTAGGGAGGATTTGACCCAGAATTTATGAAACCTCTTTTTTTACAAACAGTGAAAATAAAAACAAATAATTTGACTAGTGACCACTGGTAATTATCAATCTCGATTTCGCTGAGAAATCTGATTAATTCATTGAAAAGCTTAAAAGAAACTTCACTACACCATGTGTGTATGTAAAAAGTTTCGGTTCCTGTACCGTGTTGGCGAAACACCCTGAGCAGTATACGTCGCAACTTTTGACAAGAGCTATTGTTGTAACGCAGATACAATGTATGTGGGTACATTATTAATATGAAATAGCAGGACCACAGCATTTTCAACAAGATTGTATGTGCGTCCAGCGGAGACTCAGATCAGCCTGCGAATCCGCGCAGACTGATCAAACTCTTCACTGTCCGATCGAAGACGCTTTGGATCGTTGGCTACCTACTTTGAACCGTGTGAAGACTGGCCAGACTGCGCGGACCCGCAGGTTGATCTGAGTTCTTAACTGGGCCTACATGCAATTTTGTAGGAAACGCTGTGTCCCAGCTCAAATGTGTTCGTCCGTGTTCAGTGTGCCTGTAAAATCGTTTGTACATTGAATGCTTGATTTTTTTTTTATCCAGCCACGCTATGAAAAAGTTGTTTTCTGACGATTTGATAAAAAAAAAGCAAAGGAAAGAGAAAAGTCTAGGGAGTGCCACAATCACAAGCCGCAACCCGTCCCAGACACCAAGAGGTACAGGAAACCGACAAAACCAAACAAGCGCAAATCGAACAATCGTACGAAAAGCACTAAGATAAGCTCTCTCTTCCCGAAACGGGGTAATCGCAATGCTAAAAGGACTGAAAAACACAAGAACAAAATAACACAACACAAGACTTAAAACAAATCGCCTCGTAGAATAAACCACAAAGCAACAAAGAGTAAAGCCAACTCTGGGGCTGAACTTTGCCATCACCAAAATAGATTATATAGTTTTGACCCTTCTTTAGGAAAACATGCCTATTCAAATATACTGAAAATTTTACCACCAAAAACTGAAAAATTTCAGATAAAAAAATCTGATATTTTCGTATTTCTGCTCAAAACATAGATTGTGGGTACTCATTAGAACCGCCTCGACAAGGCGGTTCTAACGAATACCCACAATCTAGTGTTTGAGCAGAAATAAGAAAAATAATGTATACCTCTGTAAACCCCAGTTTTACTATATAAAAGTGGGGTTTAAGGGGGTCAAAATCATATAAGTATTTTTCGTAATGTTTAACCCCACTTTAATACAGTAAAACTGGGTTTACAGGAGTATACATTAATTTTATTATTTTTGCTCAAAACATAGATTTTGGCTACTCGTTGGAACCGCCTCGGCGAGGCGGTTCTAACAAGTACCCACAAGCTACGTTTTGAGCAAAAATATAAAACTACTAGAAACTTTCATCTGAAAGTTTTCATTTATTGACGGTAAAAGTTTCAGTTTATTTGAATAGGCGTTTTCGGAATGGCTAAACATTGATGCCCGCAACATGAGGCATTGATTCCGAAAGCAGATAGCTAATCCCCCGATAAGATATATGAAAGTGGGGTTTAAGGGGGTCAAAATTATATAGGCATGTTTTCGTGATGGAAAGCCGATAATACTGGAAAACTGACAGATGAAATCTATCATTAACGAATTATGAGTCAACGATTTCTGTCTCCGAAAGTAAAAACTCGTCTTGTGTCCAAGTTATTCACACTTCAATATAATCCAATTCTAATATGGAAAATCAAAAAAGGTAATTGCCAAACAGTGTAGATCCAGATCAGGGTCGCCACCGCTTGCAAAACAGGCTTAGTCATTTTTCTCTACGAATATCTAAATCACATAGTCTTACAAACCTAAACATTGAAATTGACTCTTCACATATACAGTGTGATGGGAAGTTTATTCAGTTTAAAATAAAATATAAGTCATATTCCATATTAAAATTAAAGTTTATACTATGTAGTGTTTGTACTAATTTATGAGACACAATTTTCAGATTATCATATTAGAACTACAGGCTTTATGTGTACCAGTTCATTTCATCATACTGGAACTGCAGGCTTATGTGTACCAATATATGGGACACAATTTTCATTGCATCGTATTTGAACTACAGGCTATATGTGTACCTATTTAAGTGAGATAATTTCTATCTCGTGTGTATACACATTTATATGAGATAATTTCCATATCATCATATTGGAACTACAGGCTATATCTGTACCACTTTAAAAGAGATTATGTATGTTTCATCACATTGCAGATACAGGCTATATTTACCAGTTTATTGCAGATAGTGAAGATTTTATAATATTAGAACTATAGGTTATATTTGTACCAGTTTATGACATTTCATATTGGAACTACAAAATATTTTGTACAAATGGATGGCAGATAATTTTCATTTCATTCATTTTAGAACTACAGGCTATATGTGTATAATTTATGGCAGATAATTTTCGTTTCATCCTTTTGGTACTGAAGGCTATACTTTACTAATTTACAATTACAGATAATTTCTCATCTTATCATACATGTATTAGATCCACAGGCTGTATGTGTTCCAGTTTATGGAATGTCTTTTTCATTTCATCATATTGAATTACAGGCTATATATGTACCAACATATGACAGGTATGTTTAATACCACCGTTTCGGAACTGCAGGCTACATGTATGTCAATTCCTAGGGAATAAGTTTTATTACATCATATTGGAACTGCATGCTATATGTGTACCAATTGTGGTAGATAATTTTTTCTTCATTATACAGGAATCAAGAGCTATATGTGTACCAAATGATAGGAGAAAATTTTCATACCATCAAATTGGAACTACATGCTATATTTGTACCAAGTTATGGCAGATAATTTACATTTCATCATATTGGAACTACAGTCTTTATTTGTACCAATTTATGGTGACACTTTTCACTTTGTCATATTGGAACGTTATGCTACATTTGTACCATTTCGTGACCGACAATTTTCATGTCATAATATTGAAACGTCAGGCTATTTATGTACAAATTTATGGCAGATGATTTACATTCCATCATACTGGAACTACATGCTATATGTGTACCAATTTATGGCCTATAATTATCATTTCATCATATTGGAACGACAGGCTATATTTTTACAAATTTATGGCAGATAATTTACATTTCATCATATTGGAACTACAAGAAATACTTGTACCAATTTATGCGACAATTTTCACTTTATGATATTGGAAAGACATGCCATATTTGTACCACTTTATGGCCAATGATTTTCATGTCATCATAATGAAACGCCAGGCTATATTTGTACAAATTAATTGCAAGTTATTTACATTTCATCTCACTGGAACTACAAGCTATTTTGTACCAATTTATAGATAATTTTCATCATATCATCATATTGGAACTACAATCATATTGGAATTGCAGGTTATAATGTATGAATTTATGTCCGATATTTTGTATTTCATAATATTGGAACTAAAGGCTTTATTTGTACTAATTAACCACCGATAATTTTCATTTCATCTTAGTAGAACTACAGGCTATGTTTATACCAATCTGTAGGAGTTAATTTTCATTTCATCATATCGCAACGACAGGCTGTATTTGAGAAGTCCTAAGGTCTCTCTAATAGCGATTTTTAATTAGTAACTATAAGGTTAAATAATATAACGCTTTGCAAACAAGATACATAGCTCCAGATATGAGGTGTTATCCGGAGAATATTTTCTTGTTTCTCCAACCTGTGTTGTGGGTACTCATTAGAAGCGCCTTGGTGAGGCGCATCTAATGGGTACAACAACATTATTTTTTCATGGAGAAATAAGAAAACTGTTCTCAAGTTTTTTTGAAAAAGGGGGCCTTACCTGGAACTCTGTAGATAGCATTACATTTTCACAGATCATTGTGTTAAATAACAGCACATAATAACAATTTATCAAGGCATCTACTGTGATACCGGATATTATGAAATGGGCAGAGATCAACGCGTAGAGCAATCTGAAAAGACAGGGCTAAACAGTAGTTAAAATTAAGCAAAGAAAGATGACAGCTACTGGGGATAACGTGTCCTTGACAATTTGCATAGACTGAAAGATTGGTGAAACAAAAGTGGGAGAATTAAGAGCAAAAAAAAAAAAAAAAAAAAAAAAATATATATATATATATATATATATATATATATATATATATATATATATATATATATATATTATATATATATATATATATATATATATATATGTTATTTCAGATACAAAAAAAAAGCCCAATGAAGTCAAGAAATATTATTTTCTTACTTTTATTCTTTCGAATGTGAACGAGATTATCGGTGTACCTCTGGTATTGGATTTTAACCCATTTATGCCGAGTGGACTCTCCTACCTCACCTGTTTGGACAGGTCAATTTCCTATAAGCAGTGTCTGCTTGGTTTTCATTATTACCATCTTTTGTAGAAATCTTTATATCTATTGCAAACAGTTCTGCGGCGTCTGATCAGGGTCTACAGTGTTTGACAATGTCCCCTTTAAGGGACGCCCGGCTTAAATGAGTTAAGAAAAGTTGTGATCAGTAGTGCTCTATCTGGGTTGTATAAGGCGTGCGTTACAGAGCGCTTTGTAGCGCTTCGCTATGCAACGGTAGGTTACCAAAAAGCGCTTCGTGGCGCTTCGTAACTGTGTTCGGAGCTGACTCGCTATTCGGGCGTAGTCAGTACCCGTTTTAAGAAATTATTTTTTTTCTTGGACGAAGTGCATTGTGCAGAAACGACCATAGAACACAAAACCAATTGCTGAAGCAAGCACCGCTAACTTTTTACGAGGAATTCCCAGTTTGAAAATCGTGTCGTTTTGGCAGACATTTTATAAAGCGCTCCTATCAAACGGACCGTTGCATAGCAAGGACAAATCGCTACAGAGCGCTTTCCTTATGCAACTCACTCCAGGGATGAGTTGCATAAGGCGAGCGTTACAGAGCGCTTCGTAGCGCTTCGCTATGCAACGGTACGTTACGAAAAAGCGCTTTGTGGCGCTTCGTAACTGTGTTTCGAGCTGACTCGCCGTCTGAAACAGAACGTTGTATAGCAACCAGACAAAACAAAATGGCGGCGCCCGACGTAGTCAGTGCCCGTTTTAAGAAATTAAATGTTGTTTGTTGTTGTTGTTGTTGTTCTTTGACGAAGTGCATTGTGCATAAATGACCATAGAACACAAAACCAGTCGCTGAAGCAAGCACCGCTAGCTTTTTACGAAAACTTCCCAGTTTGAAAATCGTGCCATTTTGGCAGACATTTTAAAAAGCGCTCCCACCAAACGGACCGTTGCATAGCAAGAACAATCCCTACAGAGCACTACCTGAAAGCGCTTTCCTTATGCAACTCACTGCAGATATTTTTTGTTTCATCGGGAAATTAATAAAATTTGTCCACCAATCACAAAGCAGGATAACGCTTAAATGAATGTAAAAAAATAATTGTTTAAGTATGTTGTCAGAACAAGCCTTTAATCTGTCCACCCCTTTATCTCACTCCAACTAGGATCCTCTTTAAATCTAGTAGGATAAAGGTCGGCTATTGATTTATTGGAACGTACTGTTATGCGTAACAGGAACCCCTAGAGCCCATGCCCCAACCTATATGGAACGCCGAATCTAACACTACACAAGCCGGTCCCGTTCGCTCACATTACGAAAACCTGCCTATTCAAATATACTGAAAATTTTACCACCAAAAAATGAAAATTATCTGATAAAAAATTCTGATATTTTTCATATTTCTGATTCAAACATAGATTGTGGGTACTCGTTAGAACCGCCTCGAGGAGGGGGTTCTAACGAGTACTCACAATCTATGTATTTGAGCTGAAATAAGGAAAATAATGTATACCCCTGTAAACCCCAGTTTTACTACATAAAAGTGGGGTTTAAGAGGGTCAAAATTATATAGGCATGTTTTCGTGATGAGTTGCATGCAGATGATCAGGAGGTCATGGGTTTGATCCGGCAACATTCTTTCGTGGAGGTCATCATAAAATATTTGGTACGGGCTTTCTGTCTCTTCTGCTGATTCAAGAAGGGCAGTTGAATTCAATACAAAGCCTAACCGAACACTAAAATACAAATTCAAACCTAACCCGAATCCTGCTTTAAACTTAATAAAAGCAAACATTAACTCTTTCGGTGCCCAATTTCAGACGACATTGTCGTCTGCTTTTCTTTTTTAACAAATTATCGCTTGAAAAGAAGTTTATACGTAAAGTTGAAAGACTGAATGTCAAACAGCGTAGATCCAGATGAGACGAGCCGTCTCATCTGGATCTATGCTGTTTGCAAAAGCCTATTATTATCGCCTGTGGCAGTGAAAGTTAAAGAATCATATTGTTGTTCGATTTTACCTGTTACATTGAAAGTTTATTAAACGTTAGTATACCCTTGTCCCATATCTCGATGTAAACATGAACAAAATATGCGCCGGTACTTATATTTTGTCTTGTTATGAATTAATGTCCAAATAGAACGTTGATTTTAAGACACTTCTGCAAGAAGTCCTGTTCGTCCGAGCCTGAATTCCCATTTTTACATACAGAGAAACTTAAACGGATAATTTCACTTCAATTTCGATTTCACTGAGAAATCGCGAAATTCACTGAAAAACATAAAAGAAAAGGTGAACTTAGTCTGTCTATATTGACTTCGTATGTTAGTCTTCACATTTGACTGAACATGACCTGAAACGCTATACCCAAAGCATGTCTGCAATATTTACATAATTTTAATTCGTATGTTTTCACTATAGATTTGATCAACAAATCCAACAATTTACCCGAAGACTTTGATCGATGTGGTGAGTGAATGCAAACATTATCCCATTTATGTCGAGTGACACTCCTATCTCAAGTTTTTGGACCGGTACCTTTCCAATATAAGGAATGTTTGGTTATTACCGGTTTTTATAGATTGTGCTGTGTTTAATTCAAACATAATAGACTCTGATCAGACGCCGTGTTCTGCGGCGTCTGATCTGTGTCTACACTGTTTGCCAATGTCCCTTATAGGAGGCGCTAGGCATAAATGGATTAACAAGACCGAAATATACTAAAGGGCAAAAGTAATGCGCGTATGAACTTTACTTCTTGAATTCAGTTCACTCTTTATCCAATACTCTGGGTCACTGGTGAACAGTGCAGATAAAGTACAGATGCCACAGAATGCGACGACTGATCAGGGTCTGCAATGTTTGCATTAAAAACAGGAATTTCTATAAAACAAACCATCACGAAAAACATGCCTATATAACTTTGACCCCCTTAAACCCCACTTTCATATAGTAAAGCTGGGGTTTACAAGGGTATACATTATTTTTCTTATTTCTGCCCAAACACATAGATTGTGGGTACTCGTGAGAACCGCCTCGCCGAGGCGGTTTTAACGAATACCCACACAATCTATGTTTTGAGCAGAAATATGAAAAATATAAGATTTTTTTATCTAAAAAAATCACTTATTTGGTGGTAAAATTTTCAGTATATTTGAATAGGCATGTTTTCGTAATGCAAAAAAAAAAAAAAAATAAATAAATAAATAAATAAAATAAAAGAATAATACAGACCAGACTCCCTGCTATTAGAAATAGACATGTCAAAAGAGTCGCAGTAGAAGAGTCCACTAGGCATAAATGGGTAATTGTATACTCAACAAATAATTAAAGGATCACCAGTTTCAGTTTCCCTTTGAGTAACATTCAAATGCAATCCATCAGTTGTTGAAATTATTCAGTGGGAATTGCAGCTATTTGCAAGCCCATTTCAATAAGCTCAACATGTTAGCAAAATGTTCAGCTACTATAGTGTCAATGGCACGAACTTTGTCAGCCTAGAAGATTCTGGAGAAAATGGGAATTTCTGAAAAATGACTTTTTATCCCAAAATGATATTTTGTTTTCAGAATATCTGAGATTTCCTATTTTTAGTCAAAACAATGATCTATCCAAAACACAATCTTACAAATTCCACTTTCATAGGGGTAAAAGACTTACATTATTATATGGCCAGAAAAAGAGGTCAACCATTTAATAGGCAAAAAATAACCTCGATGATTCCCCATAGACTGTGAATAATCTATAGAGTGTACCTGTAAGAAAATATGAGATTCTTGATTGAAATTAAAAAAAAATTCTATGATTTATTCACAGTTTAAAGTCCAGACATTACTTATTATGTTCGAATGTCAATTTTCCATTTCTGGGTGAAAAGTAGTATTTTTTACGAATTTTAAACTGAAAATTCATTTCAAAATTTGTTGTTGGAATACTCTATTTCGGGTTCCACTTTAAGGAACAAACAACAATATTTCAATATCTTCTGTGGTTTTGCCCATAGACTCGGTCAAAGTTTGCATATATGGAAAATTGCACTAAGTGACCCCTAAATTATTTTGTTAAGTATATAAATCAGGGAAAACAGGATGTCCAGGTATTACAGAGCAACGGTACATATGTTCATTGTACGTTTTCCTTGACATTTTAACCCCTTTTTATTTTATTTATTTATTTATTTATTTATTTATTTATTTATTTTTTTTTTATTATTTTTTTTGATCGATTGTTTACAATCACATACAAGCATACATACACCAAATCCTTAAAGGTTGTTGTCCACGTGATTACCATTCACCAATGAAATCAAACAATGCGTTTGTTTGAAATCCAGGTAATGGTTATTTAAAGCCGCCTATTCTTGACGTCAGAGTGCTGTGTAAAGAGGGTTATCTGTAAAACCTGGACGCGGACGGGGACATTGGCAAACAGTGCATCAAGAAGAAAAAGGATGCTCCGGTATTACAGAGCAATGGTACATCTGTTCATTGTACGTTTTCCCTGTCATTTTGACCCATTTTTATTTCATTTTATTTATTTATTTATTTATTTATTTATTTATTTTTGTATTTTGATCGATTGTTTACAATCACAGACAAGCATACATACACAAAATCCTTAAAGGTTGTTGTCCACGTGATTACCATTCACCAATGAAATCAAACAATGCGTTTGTTTGAAATCCAGGTAATGGTTATTTAAAGCCGCGCTATTCTTGACGTCAGAGTGCTGTGTTTGTGTTGAGGCTCTACGGCCCAGTCAACCCAATGGGGTCATGTCGAGTGCTGTCAGTTTACCTAACCACACGTTTACTGGGCAGGCTTAGTCCTCTAAGCGGTTAACCAGTATTGTGCACATTCTTTCGCCAGAAACTGCCAACTGCCCTTCTTGAATCAGCGGAAGGGAGAGAATGACCGTAGAATATATTTCATGATCAATCTCTACGAAAGAATGTTGCCGACCTCGGCGGGGTAACCCGTGACCTCCTGGTCTCCAGTCAGACAGCGCATCCAAGTGAGCCACCGAGGCCGGCCAGAGTGCTGTGTAAAGAGGGTTATCTGTAAAACCTGGACGGGGACGGGAACATTGGCAAACAGTGCAGACCAAGATCAGACGCCACAGAACGCGGCGTCTGCCCAGGGTCTGCACTGTTTGCTTAAATTACAAGAAGTTAAGGATTAAATGAAACCCGTTCAGGACCATTTTCCCAGCCTCCATAGACGATCATCCCACAAGTGCTGTCAGTGCTTTGATTGCCTAATGGACTCTTCTACCTTAACTATTAGTACCAGTTCATTTCCGATAAAAGGGGTTTCTGGTTAGTTTTTATTACCAAGTTATATAGAAATTCATGAATGTAATGCAAACAGAGTAGATCCTGATCAGACGCCGCGTTCTGTTGCGTCTGGTCTAGATCTGCACTATTTGCTATTTAAATACCCTTTTATAGGACACTTGACATAAATGGATGAATGACTCTTAATTCAGTTGCACTATTTAGAATAAGAATAAATAGTTTCTAGAATTGTGCCATTTAATTTTTAAATGGCCTTCCAATGTCATTCAGGTTTTGATATCATTGCTTGAAAATCAAACAAGAGAACGTTGCATTTGTAGTCCAGTGTGTGTGTGTGTGTGTGTGTGTGTGTGTGTGTGTGTGTGCGTTTGTAAAAGGTCCATATCGCGGAGTTTTGTGTGAATACATACTCACTAACCGCGGAGACACCTCCAAACGGGGAGCTCCCCGGTTTGAAATATAGATAAATATAGTCTTTCCCGCGTTGTACGGCCTCAGTTATGCGGGAAAAAACTTTTCCCACTTCTTTTTTCATCCTCCCCGTATTGTATGATGTAGACACTCTGCAAGATACACGCAGCGCCGCGTAAGTGATAAAACGAATCCAGCAGTGTGTGTTCTGCATTTTTGGCTCCCCGTTTGTACTGAATAATTCTCACGCTGTGTGTTTTAGTCGGCATTTCATCCGCTGGATTCGTGATGGCAGCACGCATTTCACAAAGGATAAAAAATAAAAGGTAGGTATAATTTTTATCAGTAAAACGAAGAAAATTTAAAGTAAAACTAAAAATAAAAAAATATTATCAAAAAGTTCAAATTGCAAAAGTAAATCTATCAGCTTCTATATACCATGGTTTCAATTTATTTTTCGGGAGTCTAAATTGAATTAATCGTTTCTTTGTTTCTTTCTTTTCGTTGTTTCCAATGAATTTTTAAAGTACAGAAAAAAACAGGAATGACAATTAAAGCAATAATTAGAACGTATTTTTACATGTCGCTTTCAATTAGCACGTTTTAAGTACACACATATACATGTATGTCAAAGTATGGACCATATGAAAACGGAGTTATTATGCCTTTCTTGCATGTAGAAAATATTTTCATAAAGTTTGTCCGACGTCTTATACTAACAAAGCATCTGCGATCAAAGTTATTTCTGTCTGTTTAAGGTTCGTTACGGAGAGTTTTGCATGAATACACACCAACAAATCGCGGAGGCGCCAACAAACGAGGAGGTCCTGATTTGATAGTGATATTTAACCATTATCATGTTGAATGGCATGGGCTTATTTGCTATTTGAAATGAACTCTTTCTAAAATACATTGAATTTATATAAAACTGCCTTATTTTTAGGAGAGAGAGAGAGAAAGAGAGAGAGAGAGTAGTAAAGTTATAAAGTTTAGTATACATGTATTTTTAGAGAAAAACAAGCATTAAAAAAAGAGCAGCTGGATTTGGCCACTTCGTATTGTGAAGACAGAAGAGACCCGAACGGATTCTTGGAGAGGACTGTCAGTGATTACATAGGTACACACACAAACACACACACACACACACACATATATATATATATATATATATATATATAATATATATATATATATACTTTGACATTTTTTAACCTTTTCTCAGTTCCTTAGTTTGTCTCCAGACTCTATCATTTTCCCTTTTATTTTCAAAGGTCTACAATCTTATGCAACTTATAATGATTTTGATAGCGGTATATGACACTTAGTAGCATGCCTGTGTGTATCAGAAGTTAGCAGAAGTAAACAGAGATTGTGATACTGATAAGCTAATGATCTGTATCAAATTGCTCTTTCAGTCTGCGATTTGATTTAAGGCCAGATCAGATTGTAATTTACTGTAAGAATGGATGTCTTCATAAAAAAAGCTCTTAGGAAGCTGAACTATGAATCAGTTCGGCCAAACCGGGAATATGTTGTAAAGTAATATCTTGAAGGGCATTATGATTTATTTTGCTCACCCAGGGGAAGATGACTTTGGAGGCTTGGAAAATGGCAAGTGTGATTTATTTTTGCCAGTCCAAAATCTCTTTTTGCTGATCATTTCTATTGATAAAGCTTCCCTTCCCCCACCCCCTTTCCTACAAAGAAAAAAAGGCACTGAAGGTCATTTAATTTGTAGAACATTACATAAAAGCTTGTGAGAAAAAATGGTTCTTACGTATATCAGTCTCCTGTCTTTATTATAGCAGGTTAAATATGGTTCTGATCAGGGTCTTTGCTGTATGTTTATATATTCTACAGTATCCAGTGTACAGGAAAGGTACTGATAAGACAATCAGACGGCAGTTATGCCCACAAGAAAGGTTTTGATCAAACATGTATGCACAGCCTAATCTAGGCCTTCATGGTCTGTACTGTCTACACAGTGTGAAAACTTGGAAAAAGAGCGTTATCTTCTTCTTACATGGAATATTCTTCATATCAAATGTAATCTTTTATAACAACTTTGTGTCAAGAGATAAATTAAAATCCATTTCATGGAAATCACTACTACTACATAATTCTGTAGAAAATGTTCAAGATAACATATTGCAGACTCCTTACACCACATATAGGTAACCAGGACCCAAAAACAGCATTCACATTGGTGCAGTCTAATAAAAGCCAGATGTTGTCAGCACATAGAATATATATTATTGCAAAATGTATCACAGAGAAGGTCCGGCCTTATAAGGCTGCGCGGATGCACATGATGATATTGACCTTCGCTGTCTGCAGTGCCGCTGAAAGTGTCGTCTGATCAGGGTCTACATTGTCGCCATTTGGGTACTACTGATAAGTATTTAAATTAGATCATTTAAAACTTACAAAAACTACCATATTTACCTTAAAATTATGGATAGCTTTATTCCTTACCATACTTATTCTAAAATATGGATAAGTCCATTTTGATAGCTGTGTCTAAAATTGTAAGATGTAAGATGAATGAACCAGTGTTGACCCCATTCAGACCAAGATTCTGTGGTGGCTGATCTGGGTCTGTATTTTATTTGTTTGAGTTGGAGTTTTACGGCCGAGTCAACACTATTGTCAGTTGACTTGACCACAGTTTTGCTGGGCAGGCTCAGCTCTCTAAGCAGTTAACTAGTGAACATGGAAAGATTTCTGCATTGGGGAACAGCGAACACAAAAGAACTGCTTGACTATGCAACGTGGTCAGGGCTTTTCCTGTTCAATATTCAGAGGACAGAAAGAGAGTGTATGCTAAATAACACGCAGAAATTAGCCCCGCCAGCCGTGCATGGAATTCAGGCTGTTCTGCGTGTATCACAGCGCTAGAGTTAAAACAATAACTCTGTATCGGAATTCTGCCTTAAAATGGACACAATGATCTCGGATATGATGTCGGGTTTAAATCTGGTTTTGTAGGCACCCAAGTTTATTTTATTACCCGAGCCAATAAAGTTAAAAGAGCGTTAGGGAACCAATATATCTCTACATAGACCTGTGCAGTCTGATCAGCGATTACAATTTTTTTAATCATTTAAATTTAAAATTTGATATCATGTTAGTGACTTGTGTAGAATCTGATCAGACTATGCTAATGTGCAGGCTGATTTGAATCCATGCTTGCTGCAAATGGCATAAGGTCAGTTTCTGTTTGGAAAGGTTACCATACTGACTGTTCCTATACAGTAGACTGTGAAGTCTTCAGACTGACGTTCTGTACAGTTTGATCAGTATGGTATGCTGAATGCAACCTGGTCTCAGTGGTGTTCTGCATGATGTCTGATCTGTGTAGTACACTCTGTACAGTCTGGTCTGTGTGGGCCACCATGCATTGTGCATTATCATGCTGTTTCCCTTTTACGAGCAGTCCGGATTGCCTTATTGTTAACCACGGTCAGTATTTTCACTGCTGAAGTACCGAATATGCTACTCGTATATAATTTGTGCAGAGTTCACATAAAGGTCCTGACCAGAATATGCATATGTATGGCATGGCACCATTTCTAGAAGAAAAAAAAAGAACATAGCCTCATCTGCATTCTTGCTGAAATTCCCCATCATCTTCATCATGGCAAAAGGCTAACAAATGAATATCCTGGATTTATGAAAGAACCTGTGATAAAAATCAGCGTTTATCTAACTGTTATTTTATGACCTTGTAATTACTTCCACCTCATTAAAAATCTAGAGCTTTGCATCATATTACTTAGGCTTAGCCAGAGTTTACCAGTCGTTTCTGTAGTAAAACAGGGAAATGAGATTTAAGAGACAAATACAGCTACAGGAAGTGATAAAAAATGGCCGAAGCGACTGGAGCCAGTCTATCAGTTCCTGTTCATGGAATCGTTCTGGTCATTGTCATCCATTTCTATGAAATATTTGATAGCGTTAAATCTTTATAGTACTAGAAACAATTTAGTTTTCAGACAGCTTTTAAGCAAATGAAAAATACGTATAATTAAATTCAGTTAATAAAGTCTTTCCTGACTAGTATGCATTATGCGTTGTAAGACGGGGATTTCAGTATATTATAACATCTTTTTTTCAGGAAAAGGAATTTTTGCAGCAACAGATTTTAAAAAAGGAGAGTTTTTACTTGAATATAGAGGAGACCTTCTCAGCTATTCGGTAGCAAAGAAGAAAGAATCAGAATATGGCGACAAATACGGAAGTTTTATGTTCTACTTCAAATACAAAGAAATGTCTTTATGGTAAGAAATAAATTTATCCATATATACATGTGTATGACTGACTCGCGAATAAAAGCGATAATTTTCTAACCTGCTTATACATGTAATAATCTTGTGCATAATGACAAAATCTCTGAGAGTTTGAAAAAACCTGTAACGGTATAATGTTGTTGCTTGACATTATCTACTTGATATCTAAACACTCCATTTTCGAAATCACAAAGATTTAATTTAATACATCCTAACTTATTGATAATAAATACTTAAAAGATTAACAGGTAAACAGCAATGTGTGAAACAATATACTATAAATGCTGTATATATATTTTAAAAAGGAAAGTGTATTTATAGACATTATTTACTTAGATGGATACCTTTGATAAGAATTTAATGCCTTCACAATTATCAAATAATTTGGTTTTAAACTGATGATAAAACCACAAACTACATGCAACGAATTCCGAATAGAATCGTAGCTTTTCCTTTTCTTTTCTTTTTATTTTGTTTTTCTTACAATAATCCCTACCGTAGATTAGACACTGGTCTGATAAGAAAAAGTGTGGGTTCCTATCTGGTAAAAAAGGTGGTTAAAATGTCTTGCACCTATTCTCCGGTTAGCCTATAAATATGAAATCTGTTTAAAAGGGTGACTATTTACCAGTGATTGTAAAAGTGGTATGTAAAATGATCAACTCTCCTCTGGGTATTAGTTGTTAAATTTTGCACTATGGTAAAAAGTAACATTTTTCTAATGAAACTGTCGAAGCTCATTACTGACGAGAGAAGACAGGTGCGGCTAGAAAGTGGCAGGATATTTGTTTATTCTTACATCATAGTTCAGCTGAGCTTAACTAAGTTCGACAATAAACCTTCTGATACATTAATTAAGTTCCCGATGTTGAAAACTCATGAATTTCCGTACTGAAATCACTTGTTTTGATTGATGTTTATTGTTTTTCCAAGAAGTTGGGTTCCATACTGTCAGTTTATTTCTGTCCATTTTGTGTTTTGACACTTGTCGAATTTTCAGTATTGACGCCACTCTCGAAGTGTTTTCCATGGGGAGAATGGTCAACGATGCCGCTGAGAAAGACCCTGAAAATAACTGCAAAATGAGCGTGGTCGTAGTAGACCGTCAGCCACACCTCTGTTTATTTGCCACAAGAGACATCACTACAGGAGAAGAGTTGCGATACGACTATAACGACGTAAACCTTCCATGGCGAAAGGTGAGAGTGTTAAACGTTGCTTTTCGTTCCCGTTCTATGACTCCCTTTTTGATCATCTTCGGTAATTGATAGAACGTAAACCTGAAGCAAGTTCTTTTTAGAGCAATGACCACGGGCAAGAAATAAAACATAATTTGCGCAATGATGCAGTACGGGGCTATAACGCTGCACTTGACACCACACATGCAAGGGTCATGCAGTACGGGCTATAAAGCTGCACTTGACACCACATGCAAGCGTAATTTAGATAAACTTCAGACAAAAAAAATACTAATTTAAAGGCCATCCCATATGTCTGTTCCTTACATATATATTATTAAATTAAAATCGCGTGTGGCCTAGGTATTTATTGCCCTGCATGCTTTATATTAATGTACAATTGTGCAGCTAGATTATAGTTGTAGCGAAAAGCCGCTAGGAGTGAGGAAACAAGTGGCCTAAACCAGTTGCATGAATCAATATCCGAAAGTCTTTGTAGTAAATTGTTGAATTCATTATCCACTAAACATCGTTTGCCAGATGCCCGGAGCAATGGCAACAGAATGGGCAGTAGCTACACTGCAATAGAGGAAATTAGTATATATAATTACAAATATAAATTTAGACCTGAGTAGATAAAAAAATGTCGGATTTTTTATAAGGGATCATCTATGATTTGGCAATATTCAGAAAAACAGACCCTTTAATGTCACAAAAACAACAGATCTTTTACGACTAATACATGCATTCACACAGTGACGGGGACAACTATTTTATAATTTTAAACTTTCTAAGCATGACAATCAATCATCATTGTAATGTAACAAGAAGCTGTTTGATAAATAACCTTTAAGGGATAAGACAAACAGTGTATATGTGTGTTGGGTATACAATGTTATAAAAACTACAAGCTATTTTCAGTATTCCTGCTGATTGTTCTTTCACGCATTATCTAACCAAAACAATAATTCACCATCGCGGTTTATTGTTTTTTAGTAAAACAGTCAAAACAATTACTTTTAGCGTTCCCTTTTTGAGCAGCCATTTGAACGTAACAACAAAGCTTGTGGACAAAAAGATCTGCACGAATCGGCTGAGCACTTTGTTTCTGTACCGTCAGCTATGGTGTTACTGCCAGGTGCCCAGAGAACTCACATGAGTAGTGACAAAGCTGCCGTTGAAGTAATTTACAAAATTAATCAAGTTTACTTCAAGATAATCAAACTTGCGTTATAAGAATATGTTACTTCAAGATTTATTTTTCATTCTGTTGTCCGGGGATACCCTTCATCAGAACAGTAATGAGAAACAATTCAGTAAAACGATAAGAAAACATTCTGCTCTAACATATATAGGAAACCTAAAATTTAGCCTCCTCCTTTATTCCTGTTGATTGCATCTGAATCTGTTTTTACTGAAAAGTTCGCATAAGATTTTTATGCACACCAGTTTTTGCAACTAATCACTGCAGCGTTTCGATAATCTGGTAAAAGTTTTAAATCCTGATATATACCGCCACTTTCGGCAGCCAGACGAAAATTACCAGAAAACCAGTCAACCAAATCGCCTCTTTGGATCAGCTGTAGAACTAGTATCGCATGATACAAACTCAATAGCCCACAAGCGTTTCTTTGCTAAATGCTCAGGACACTGACAATAAACTAATCAAAATAATAAAAGTGATTTTGGGTATTGGTAACAATAAAACATTAATTTAAAACTTGATATTCACAATCTGGAATACTTAAAAGGTAAGAGAAAAGTCCAGGGAGTGCCACAATCACAAGCCGCAGTTATTCTCTCAGACACCAAGAGGAATAAGACAAAACCAAGCAAACTCAAATCAAACAAACGTACGAAAACCATTAAGATTAACTTTCTCTTCCCCAAGCGAGGTAAATTTGAAAGGAAAACGATTAAAAATCCTGCTGGACATCAGTAGGCTATTTCATTGCCAATATGAAAATAAGGGAAATTTATGACAGTAGTAGTAATGATGTAATACCATTGGTTGTTATCATACATGTAGTTTCTGTTGTAGGCAAAAAGGGGAAATTTTATGTTTTCAGGTGACACACACCAACAGAGATGCTCAGAATAAAGGAGCTGTCATAGCTGCACAGAACACTGATAACAACATAACTAGAAGCACTACAAAGGTAATGTTCAAACTAGTTTAGATACAAACGAGGAAAATTTGAACTTTTATCAGAATTTTAACCACGACTTCATTCACAGAATATTCAGAAAATATATATCCAAACCCAAATCATCAATAGTTCAAAATTAATTGTAAAAAAAAAAAAAAAAAAAAAATCTCGAAGTGCATTTGTGACATCAGAAGAATATATTGTATGTGAAAACAATAATTGGTCGTAATAATACGTTATTGTTGAATCACAGAGTGTTGGAGTAAGAATATCGGTTATGTTTAGACTATAAACAGCACGATTCGTCATTACATTCAAATACATAATTCAAGTTTGTTCATGGAAAACAAATTTACAGTTGTATATTATAATTACGTACATCAGGAAAACAGCAAAACGAAGAAATTCCAGAACAACTAAAATATCTTTTAAAAGCAGTTATCGTATTCAGTGTGATCACTTGCTTCATTTTAGCAGCACGAGAGCTGTGGTAAAGAGGCTTGTGGACAAGCAGAGCCAGCCGAATCAACTGTTCACAGTCAAGCAATAAACGATGTTACAGCAGCGTCCGCTAAGACTCAGGTAATTAAAATATATTTTGCAAGTTTATCTTAAATATTTATTTTACTGTTTACTCTAAACTGGTAAAACTAAGTTAAGCCCGATGATTCTTTTTCCCATAGGCGAAACGGTAAAATGCCCATTAGTAACATGTAACCAAATGAATTGTGACAGAAGAAACTTGAAACATGACTTAACTTTCAAATGTACATCTTTGGTGTGCTATCACTTTTATTTAATTAAAGGTACGCAGTGTCTTTGGACGTTTTCCAGATTTTCCAGACTACCAATACTTTTATCATATTTACAATAGAAATGATGGGGAAACCAAACATTACCTTTACGAATATAGATCTTAACAGAAACAGAAAAAAAAAAAAGAAAGGCGGAAATGAAATTTAGTAGACATCGACAAAACATATAGAAGCTGTTTCACTGAAAATTTAAAATGAAAATCTTAATCCAGTGAAAAGTAAGGATAATTCAAACATGAGTGATTTTGCATTATCTCAGTGGGTAAACTTCAGGTGACGTTTAACGTCTTGACGAATTTTTTTGAAGAAACAATATGAAACATAATTTAGTATTTACATTTTAATTTTTATTGTATCAGTTTAAACCTTGTTATACTAATTTATACAAAAACGGGGAGTATACACACATGAGTTAGAAATGAAGCTTCAAAACGGGGAGTTACCGAATCGACTTTGTACAAGTCAACTCTATTATTTGTTTTGATATAATATACATTTTGCTGAATCGAGGCTAGCTTATACACACAAATTAAAAATAAAACTTCAAAACGGGGAGTATACACACATGCGTTGGAAATTAAGCTTAAAAACGGGGAGTTACCGAATCGACTTTGTACAAGTCAACTCTATTATTTGTTTTGATATAATATACATTTTGCTGAATCGATATTTATATTAAACAGAACTGATTATTCCGGTATATTCTATTTTCATCCTGCTATTCTCCTACTTATAAGAAACTTGAAACATGACAAGTTTCACATCGTCATCAGATTTTCTAGACTACCCATTCTTTCATAATATTTACTGCAAAGAAGGGGATCCGAACATCACTTTTACCAAAATTTGTGGTTCTCAACAGAACGAATTCGAAGAAAATTAAGACATAGAGAATACAAGTAGCAGCTGTTTCCCTACAAATTTCAAACGAAGGTCTTAATCCAAACTTACGATATAAAAATTAAACATGCGTGTCTTTGCATTATGTCAATGGCAAAAAAAAAAAAAAAAAATCAGATGTCGCTCAACTTATTTGATTACATTATTTTAGAAACAATGTGAAACACGCTTAAGCATTTACATAAAAATTTTATTGTTTCAGTATATTTACAATTGTATACACACAAGAGTTAAGAATAAAGCTTCGGAACGGGGATACCAAACTGACTTTACACAAGTCAACTGTATTATTCGTTTGACTGAAAATCAGATACTTCTAATATTTAACAGAGTTAGATTATTTCCAGTATTTTTCATTTTTGTCCTACTATTCCGCTACTTATGACTATCAGCTGTGTATGTTCAATGTCAGAGAACCAACCGTTAAAACGGGGAGTTTGGGTTATTTTCAGCAGCCAAACAGCTGTGGACAAGAGGCATCTGGACCAAATAAACTTTCTGAAACAACCGAATATTTGGCAAATCATGCTACGGTGTCTCATGATATTGATTTATTGCACGATATGATTCCTTCACCAAATGATGAGGACAATGACGAAAACATTGATGAGCATGCAAGCAAGGTAAAGAGCTACTTGTGATCAATGTTTGCTGAGAGAAAAAAAAAAATCACTTAATGAAAACAAACGGTTCGATTGAGCATTGCAAATATTTGTAAGGCGAATAAACGCACGTACTGGATTTAGTACGTAAATGTAGGACAATTAGTTAACATTGACGATTTGCGACAGAAGAAACTTGAAACATGAAGAAACCATAGTTACAAATTTATACACACATGAGTTAAGAATAAAGCTTCAAAACAGATGAGTTCAGAAATTATTACACAGAAATGTTCATTGGGGTTGCCTCTAAATTATTGAAACAGTTTCGCTCTGCTGAAAAAGATGGCCGCCAGAGCTAAAAATAGAAAGAAAACTTTAAACAACTTTGTCTGCTAAAACAGTGAACGAATTTTGAAATAATTTCACATAAATATTTGATGGATGACCCTCTACCAAAATTGCTTAAAACGTTTTCTTTGCTGACCAAGATGGCCGCCAGAGCTAAAAATATAAAACCTTTAAACGACTTCTCCTAAACAAGATGGTCGCATAGAATTTAAAAATAGAAAAAAAAAAAGAAAAGAAAAAAAAAACTTTAAGCAACGTAAGTTTTACAGCAACATCTCGGGTGTGCTTTCCCTGTATTGTATTTAACAGTACCCATTATCTTTCGGATTTTGTCAGATTTTCCAAACAACCCATACTTTTATCATTTTTACATTAGAAACGATGGGTAACCAGACACCACATTACCCTTGGTTCTCAACTTAAATGAATTTGACGGAAAAGAATTGAAAACAAAAACATAGAATAGATAGATAGCAACTGTTTCACTGAAATATTCAAATGAAAGTCTTAATCCAGTAAAAAGTTACGATACATTAGATATTAGTGTTTTTACATTTTGTGAATGAGAGAATTTCAGATGACGCTTAACTTCTTTTGACCAGTTTATATAAGAAACTATTATCAACATGATTTTGCATCTATATTATTTATTTTTTTTTTATTTTCTACTGTGTCAGTCTAAAGCGAATTTACGAATGTATACACACATGAGTTCAGAATAAAGCTTCAAAACGGGGAGTTACCAAATCGACTTTGTACATTGTCGACTATATCATTCGTTTTGATATAACATATATTTTGAAGAATCGCTGTTAGTATTGTTAGATTATTTCCAGTATATTTTTATTTTAACTGACAATTCTGCTACTTATGACTATTTAGCTGTACAGTCTCGAAGAAACAACCGAAGAGTTTGGGCTATTTCAGTAGCCAAACACCTATAAACAAGAAGCTTCTGACCAGACACGCTGTCCGAATCACTCTAATACTTGGTTTATCTCGTAATATTGATTAAGTGCATCAAAAATTCCTTTACCGGATGCTGAGGACACAGACGAACTAATTGATGAAACTGTAACCAAGGTAAAGAAATACAAGTAATCAACGTTTCCTGAAAGAAAAATCAAAATCTATTAAACCAAAACGGTTCTCTTAAGCAAGTGGTATTGCAGTGATATATTCAGAGAATAAACGTACATACTGGATTTAATACAGTCGCATTCAATACATGTGTATAGTATTTTTAACTAAATTTGTTATTTATTTTGTAGACCGACAATACATCTGCGGAACAAAAAGGGCTAAACAATAATTTCAGTAGGATCGACGAACTGATTGAAAGCAGACCTACAGAGGTTAACAGACATGTTTCAAAGTCTGCTTCTACTGACAAGAAAGTGATTATTCCTGGCGACAAAAGAAGCCTCCTGCACAAAGAATGGCAGAATCAGACCCAACCAGAAAACGAAGGAGAGGTACATTTTGTACATGCACAATTCAGCTTTGTAGATATAGATAATAAAAATCATAAAGCTTTCCTCATATATTTCAGTTTTTGTTTGTGTTGAGGTTTTACGGCCCAGTCAACCCAATGGGGTCATGTCGAGCGCGGTCAGTTTACCTAACCACACGTTTACTGGGCAGGCTCAGTCTTCTAAGCGGTTAACCAGTATTGTGTGTATTCTTTCGTTAGAAACTGACAACTGCCCATCTTGAATCAGCGCAAGGGAGAGAATGACAGTAGAAAAAATTTCATGATCAATCTCTATGAAAGAAAGTTGCCGACCTCAGCGGGGGTTGAACCCGCGACCTCCTGGTCTCCAGTCGGACGGCGCATCCAACTGAGCCACCGAGGCCATATTCAGTCAATCAATCTATTGATTGAGAAGATAGAACTCGCATAAGTTAGACAGAGAGAGCAAAAAGAAAAAAAAAAAGATGGAATTAACAGACACTTTCATGTGCAAGCAAGGCAGTACAACTTAAAGGTCACATAATCACAATCTTTTACTGCATAATCAATGCATACGAATATTATACTTATAAGAAGTACACATTATTACTTGGTTAGATCATTGATTTTGGCGTATTGTGTACTCTAGTATTTAATGGCTTCTAACTTTTCATTAAATTGCAGATGCAGAGTCCTTCCGTGGAACAGCAAGGAATGTATAGCAGCTTCCGTATAATAGGTACATCAATTAAAAGAACACCAGAGAAACAGAAGAGACATAAGTCTGCTGGTATCGGAGGGAAACACGTAATCCTGGAAGATAATAATGAAGAACCGATCAGCGCACTATTTAATGTTGTTGCAAAAGATCTCACTGAACCAGAAATCGAGCTCGAGGTATGTATTTAAACATATTTGTCCCAATGTGAAAACTTCAGGTGACATTTAACTTCTTGACGAATTTTTTGAAGAAACAATATGAACTAGACCATGAAGAGAGCATATGCTCCCTAATACCCACGGCCATTTCCATCAGTATAGCCAGAACAACAAAGGGAAATAACATGAAGGGACCCCCATGGCCCTTATTTTCTTTCCCACAGTACAACTAGTCATACTTGTCATGTGTACAAAATTTCAGGTTTCTAGGTAAAGTAGTTCCTGAGATATCTTTGACACAAAATAAATGTTAACAGACAGACTGACACACAGACACACAGAAAAGACCGGGGGTATAAACATAATCTAGCATTTACATTTAATTTTTGATTTTATCAGTTTAAAGCTTATTATACTAATTTATACACACGAATTAAAAATAAAACTTCAAAACGGGGAGTATACGCACATGCGTTAGAAATAAAGCTTCAAAACGGGGAGTTACCAAATCGACTTTGTACAAGTCAACTCTATTATTTGTTTTGATATAATATACATTTTGCTGAATCGATATTCATATTAAACAGAACTGCTTTTTCCAGTATATTCTATTTTTATCCTGCTATTCTGCTACTTATAAGAAACTTGAAACATGACAAGTTTCACATCGTCATCTTGGTTGTGCTTTCAATATATTTAATTGAAAGGTACTCAGTACCTTTCGACATATGTCAGATTTTTCTAGAGTACCCTTTCTTTCATCATATTAACTGCAAAAGGAGAGAACCAAACACCACTTTTACCAAAATTTGTCGTTCTCAACAGAACGAAATCGAAGAAAATTAAGACATAGAGAAGACATATAGCAGCTGTTTCCCTGAAAATTTCAAATGAAGGTCTTATTCCAACTAAAGATACAAAAAGTTAAACATGCGTGTCTTTGCATTATGTCAATGGAAAAAAAATCAGATGACGTTCAACTTTATTTGATCAGTTTATTTAAGAAACAATGTGAAACACGTTTTAGCTTTTACATAATTTTTTATTGTCCCCCGCCTTTTCGAAGAAAGTGGAAGTACACTGTTTTTGGTTTTCCGTGGGGCGTGGTGGTGGCGCGTGGTGCATGGCGCGTGGTGCGTGATTCCGAATTTTTAGTAGGTACTTTGTCCCCTTAACTCCTCCCACAGGTTTTGTCCGATCCTTTTGAAACTTTACAGGTGTTTTAAGGATGGTCTGAAGATGTGCATGTGGTTTTTTCAGAATCCTGAAATAATTTTTTATTACTTTTTGTGCATTTTTAACTTAGACATTTTTTGAGTTCTAATATTACAGAAGTCTATAGGGAGTAGGTACCTTGTCCCCTTAACTCCTCGGACAGTTTTTGGCCGATCCTTTGAAACTTTACGTGGGCTTTTAGGATGACCTGAAGATATGCATGTGTTTTTTTCAGAATCCTGAAATAATTTTTATCACTTTTTCCGCATTTTTAACAGACATTTTTTTGAGTTCTAATACTACAGAAGTGTATAGGGAGCAGGTACCTTGTCCCCTTAACTCCTCCCACAGTTTTTGGCCGATTCTTTTGAAACTTTACAGGTGTTTTAAGAATGGTCTGAAGATGTGCATGTGTTTTTTTCAGAATCCTGAAATTAATTTTTATTACTTTTTAGACATTTTGAACATAGACATGTTTTGAGTTCTAATATTACAGAAGCGTATAGGGAGTAGGTACCTTGTCCCCTTTACTCCTCCCACAGTTTTTGGCCGATCCTTTTGAAACTTTACATGGGCTTTTAGGATGGCCTGAAGATATGAATGTGGTTTTTTCAGAATCCTGAAATAATTTTTTATCACTTTTTCCGCATTTTTAACTTAGACATTTTTTCAGTTCTAATACCACAGAAGTTTTTAGAGTTCTAATACTACAGAAGTATATAGGGAGCAGGTACCTTGTCCCCTTAACTCCTCCCACAGTTTTTGGCTGATCCTTTTGAAACTTTACAGGTGCTTTAAGGATGGTCTGAAAAAATGCGTGTGGTTTTTTCAGAATCCTGAAATTATTTTTTATCACTTTTCACACGTTTTGAACTTAGACATTTTTTTAGTTCTAACATTACAGAAGTCTACAGGGAGTAGGTAGCTTGTCCCCTTAACTCCTCCCACAGTTTTTGACCGATCCTTTTGAAACTTTACGTGGGCTTTTAAGATGGCCTGAAAATATGCAGGTGGATTTTTCAGAATCCTGAAATATTTTTTTATTACTTTTTTTCACATTTTTTTACTTTGGGGATGGTCGGGTGGTGCGAAGGTGCTGTGTATCTTACATCACCGGGGTGTCCAGCTGATATTGGCTTACAGTTGGGCAAGGCCTGCTATCCTTGTAGCGGGTAAGGGTAGAGGGGGAAAGTTTTTATTTCTTCTGTTTCTTCACTTTCATTCCTGTTCCTCTTTCTTCCCTGTCCCTCTCTTTCATCTCCTCTACTGTCTCTTCTATCTCTTTTCTCCCTTTCTCTGGGAGACGACACAAAATGACCCTCAAGGGCTGACGTGTCGTTAAACCCCAACACAATAAAAAAAAAAACAACAACATTTTTTACTTAGACATTTTTTTGAGATCTAATATTACAGAAGTGTACAGAGTGTAGGTACCTTGTCCCCTTAACTCCTCCAACAGTTTTTGTCCGATCCTTTTGAAACTTTACAAGGGCTTTAAGGATGGCCTGAAGATGTGCATGTGTTTTTTTTCAGAATCCTGAAATAATATTTTACCACTTTTTCTGCATTTTTAACTTAGACATTTTTTGAGTTCTAATACTACAGAAGCGTATAGGGAGTAGGTACCTTGACCCCGTAACTCCTACCATAGTTTTAAGCCGATCCTTTTAAACTTTACAGGTGCTTTAAGGATGGTCTGAAGATATGCATGTGTTTTTTTCAGAATCTTGAAATTATTTTTTATCACTGGTTTCCTGCTTCAATACTTAGGTAATTGATATAGGACCAATGGTCCTCTGGTTAACTTTACCATTTTTAACACCTCAAATAAAAAGAAGGCGGGGGACATAAATTCCCCATGGAATTTGGTTGTTGTTTCAGTGTAAAGCTTATTTACAATTGTATACACAAAGGAGTTAAGAATAAAGCTTCAGAACGGGGAGTTACCAAACTGACTTTGTACAAGTCAACTGTATTATTCGTTTGAATAAAAATCAGATGCTTCTAATATTTAACAGGGTTAGATTATTTCCAGTATATTTTATTTTTGTCCTACTATTCCGCTAATGACTATCAGCTGTGTACAATGTCAGAGAACCAACCGTTAAAACGGGGAGTTTGGGTTATTTTCAGCAGCCAAACAGCTGTGGACAAGAAGCATCTGGACCAGATAAACTTTCTGAAACAACCGAATACTTGGCAAATCATGCTAGGGTGTCTCATGATATTGATTTATTGCATGATATGATTCCTTCACCAAATGATGAGGACAATGACGAAAACATTGATGAGCATGCAAGCAAGGTAAAGAGCTACTTGTGATCAATGTTTGCTGAGGAAAAAAATCAAAATTTATGAAAACAAACGGTTCGATTAAGCACTGCAAATATTTATAAGGAAAATAAACGCACGTGCTGGATTTAGTACGTAAATGTAGGACAGTTAGTTAACACTGATGATTTGCAACAGAAGAAACTTGAAACATGAAGAAACCATAGTTACAAATGTATACACACATGAGTTAAGAATACAGCTCCAAAACGGGGAGATACCGAATCGATTTTGTACAAGTAAACAGTATCATTCGTTTGAATAAAACAGATATCGCTGTTTATTTTTAGGTGACACTTAACTTCTTTTGACCAGTTTGATTTAAGAAACCATATAAATCATGCTTTTGCATCTACATGTAATTTTTACTGTCCTCACCTAAAGCGCATTTACAAATGTTTACACGCATGAGTTATGAATAAAGCTTCAAAACGAGGAGTTATGAAATCGACTTTGTACATGTCAACTTAATCATTCGTTTTGATATAATATGTACATATTTTGAGAAATCGCTATTATTAGTTAACAGTTAGATTATTTCCAGTATATCTTATTTTTCTCCTACTGTTATGCTTCTAATGACTATTCAGCTGTGTATATTCAGTGTCGGAAAACCAAACGTTTAAACGGGGAGTTTTTGGTCATTTTCAGCAGCCAAATAGCTGTAGAAAAGAGGCTTCTGGTCCAGATACACTATCAAAATCAACCGCATATTTGGCAAGTCATGCTACAGTGTCTCCTGATATTGGCTTAGTGCATGTAAACATTCCGGCAACAGATTCTGAGGACACAAAAGAAAATATGGATGGAACTGTAGCCAAGGTAAAGAGCTACTAGTGATCAGTATGTCAGGAAAAATATCAAAATTTATTAAACCAAACAGTTCGATTTAGCAAGTGGTAATGCAAATATTTGGTAGGAGAATAAAGAATGCAGGAAAAATAGTGAACAGTGATGAAATGTGACAGAAGAAACTTGGGACATGACAAGTTTCTCTGCAACATCTTTAGTGTGCTTTCACTATATTGTATTGAACTGTTCCCATTATTTTTCGGCATTTGTCAGATTTTCTGGACTACGCATACGTTTATCAATTTTCTTTTAGAAACGATGGGGAACCAAACACCACCTTTATCAATATTTGTGGTGCTCAACGACGGAAACAAAATTAAAAAGACATACTGAAGACATATAGCAGCTGTTTCACTGAAAATTTGAAGTAAAACTCTTAATCCAGAAAGAAAAGTAACACTACATTAAACCTTAGTGTTTTAGCTCACCTGAGTACAAAGTGCTCACGATGAGGTATTGTTATAGGCCTTTATCCGTCGTCCATTAATCCATCTGTCATCAACTCTGTCTAAAAGGACTTTTCTTCCAAAACGGCTGGACGGATTTTGAAATAATGTCACAGGAATGTTATTGGGTGACCCTCTAACGAAATCGCTCAAACCATTCCGTTCCGCTGAAAATATGGCCACCAGAGCCAAAAAGTGAAGGAAAAAAAAACAACAACAACACTTTAAACGATTTCTTCTCCTTAACGGGTGGACGGATTTTGAAATAGTCACAAGAATGTTGCTTGGATGATTCTTTACCAAAATTGCTCAAATCGTTCTGCTCCGCTAAACAAGATGGGCGCGAGAGCTAAACTTCCCATGCTAAACTGGTAGACGGATTTTGAAATAATTAAATAGGAATGTTGCTTTGGTGACTCTCTACCAAATAGCTCAAACCGTTTTGCTCCGCTACCACACGATGACCGCCAGAGCAACAATAGAAAAAACCTTTATACAATTTCTTCTGCTAATCTGGAGGACAGATTTTGAAATTATTTCACAGAAATGCTCATTGGGTTTGCCTCTACCCAAATTATTCAGTTTCGCTCTGCTGAAAAAGATGGCCGTCAGAGCTAAAAATAGAAATAAAACTTTAAACAACTACGTCTGCTAAACCAGAGGACGGATTTTGAAATAATTTTACATAAATATTTGATGGGTGACCCTCTACCAAATTAGCTTAAAACGATTTGCTTTGCTGACCAAGATGGCCACCAGAGCTGAAAATATAAAACTTTAAAACGACTTCTCCTAAACAAGATGGTCGCATAGAATTAAAAATAGAAAAAAAAAAAACGAAAAAAAAAAAAAAAAACAAACTTTAAGCAACTTTTCCTGCTAAAAGATAATTAAAGGATTTTAAAATAATTTCACAGGGCTGGACTGTTGCTTGGGTGACCCTCTACCAAAATTGCTCAAACTGTTGCTCCGGTGAACACATGGCTGCCGAGCTTAAAATAGAAAAAAAAAAAAAGATCTTTAAATGTCTTCTACTCCTAAATGGTTTTAAAACGATTTCACAGAACTGTTCCTTTGAGTGACTCTATATCAAAGTTGCTTAAACAATTCTGTTTCGCTGAACATGCTTGGTCGCTAGAGTTTGGTAGGTAGATAAAACAGGACAACCAGGGAATGCACCTTACATGCCCTGCCATTTCATTTATAAATATGACTCAGGTAATCGATTCATAATGTCAATGTGAAAAATTCAGATTACGCCTAACCGTGTTTACCAGTTATTTAGGAAACAATATGAAACATAGTTCAGCATTCACATTAATTTTTTTATTGTTTCAGTGTTGAGCGGATTTTCAAACGTACACACACATTAGCTAAGAATAAAGCTTCAAAACGGGGAGTTAACAAATCGACCTTGTTCATATCAACTACATCATTCGTTTGTTTATAATATATATTTTGGATGATTCGCTATTTATAATTAAAAGATTATTTCCAGGATATCTTATTTTTATCCTACTATTCTGCTACTTATGACTATTCCGCTGTGTGTTCAATGTCTGAGAAACAAGTGTTAAAACAGGGAGTTAACAAATCGACCTTGTTCATATCAACTATGTCATTCGTTTGTTTATAATATATATTATTGGATGATTCGCTATTTATAATTAAAAGAGTTAGAGTATTTCCAGTATATCTATTTTTTACCCTGCTATTCTGCTACTTATGACAATTCAGCTGTGTGTTCAATGTCTGAGAAACAACTGTTAAAACAGGGAGTTTGGGTCATTTTCAGCAGCCAAACAGCTGTAGACAGAATGATTCTGGATCAGATAAACTGTCTGAATCAACCAAATACTTGGCAAATCATGCTACAGTGTCTCCTGATGTTGTTTTAGTGCATGATAAAGTTCCTTCAACAAATGCTGAGGACAATGACGAAAACATTTATGAAACTGCGACCAAGGTAACGAGCTACTTATGATCAATGTCACCCGAGAAAAAAATCAAAATTTATTCAACCAAATGGTTCGATTAAGCAAGCGGTATTGCAAATATTTGGTAGGAGAATAAAGGCACGTAACGTATTTATTTCAGTTAATTCATGACACTTAGTGAACCTTGATGAATTGGGACAGAAAAAACTTGAAACATGACTTAAGTTTTACTGCAACATCTTGGGTGTGCTTTCACTGTATTGTATTTAATAGTACCTATTATCTTTCGGGTTTTGTCAGATTTTCCAAAGTACCCATACTTTTATCATTTTTACTTAAGAAACGATGGGTAACCAAACACCACATTACCAATATTTGAGGTTCTCAACATAAATGAATCTGACGGAAACGAAATGAAAAAAAGACATAGAATAGATATATATAGCAACTGTTTCACTGAAAATTTCAAATGAAAATCTTAACCCAGTAAAAAGTTACGATACATTAAATATTAATGTTTTTACATATTGTGAATGAGAAAAAAATCAGGTGCGCTTAACTTCTTTTAACCAGTTTATATAAGAAACCATAATCAACATGATTTTGCATCTACATTATTTTTTTTCTTAATTTTTTACTGTGTCAGTCTAAAGCGAATTTACGAATGTATACACACATGAGTTCAGAATAAAGCTTCAAAACGGGGAGTTACCAAATCGACTTTGTACATGTCGACTATATCATTCGTTTTGATATAATATATATTATGAAGAATCGCTGCTAGTATTATTAGATTATTTCCAGTATATTTTTATTTTATCCGACAATTCTGCTACGTATGACTAGTTAGCTGTGTGTGTTCAGTCTCGAAGAAACAACCGTTAAAACGGGGAATTTGGGTTATTTCAGCAGCCAAACAGCTAAAGACAAGAGGCTTCTGACCAGACACACTGTCCGAATCAATGTAATACTTGGTTTATCATGCTACAGTGACTCGTAATATTGATTAAATGCATGAAAAATTCCTTTACCGAATGCTGAGGACACAGACGAACATATTGATGAAACTATAACCAAGGTAAAGAGATACAAGTAATCAACGTTTCCTGAAAGAAAAATCAAAATCTATTAAACTAAAACGGTTCTCTTAAGCAAATGGTATTGCAGTGATATATTCAGAGAATAAATGCACATACTGGATTTAATACAGTCGCATTCAATACATGTGTATGGTAGTTTTTACTAAATTTGTTATTTATTTTGTAGACCGACAATACATCTGCGGAACAACAAGGGCTAAACAATAATTTCAGTAGGGTCGGCGAACAGATTGAAAACAGACCTACAGAGGTTAATAGACATACGCCAAAGTCTGCTTCTACTGACAAGAAAGTGGTTATTCCTGGCGACAAAAGAAGCCTCCAACACAAAGAATGGCAGAATCATACCCAACCAGAAAATGAGGGAGAGGTACATGCACAATTCAGCTTTTTTGATATAGATAATAAAAATCATAAAGCTTTCCTCATATATTTCAGTCTTTGTGTTGAGGTTTTACGGCCAAGTCAACCCAATGGAATCATGTCGAGCGCGGTCAGTTTACCTAACCACACGTTTACTGGGCAGGCTTAGTCCCCTAAGCCGTTAACCAGTATTGTGTGTATTCTTTCATCAGAAACTGACAACTGCCCATCTTGAATCAGCGCAAGGGAGAGAATGACCGTAGATATATTTCATGATCAATCTCCACGAAAGAATGTTGCCGACCTCGGCGGGGTTGAACCCGCGACCTCCTGGTCTCCAGTCGGACGTCGCTTCCAACTGAGCCGCCGAGGCCATATTCAGTCAATCAATCCACTGACTGAGAAGATAGAACTCGCATAAGTTAGATAGAGAGAGCAAAAAGAAAAAAAAAACGATGGAATTCACAGATACTTTCATGTGCAAGCAAGGTGGTAGAGCTTAAAGGTCATATGATCACAATCATTTACTGCATAATCAATGCATACGAATATTATACTTATAAGAAGTACACATTATTACTTAGTTAGATCATTGATATACTCTAGTATTTGATGGCTTCTACTTTTTCACTAAATTGCAGATGCAGAGTCCTTCTATGGAACATCAAGGAATGTATAGCAGCTTCCGTATAATAGGTACATCAATTAAAAGAACACCAGAGAAACAGAAGAGACATAAGTCTGCTGGTATCGGAGGGAAACACGTAGTCCTGGGAGATAATAATGAAGAACCGGTCAGCACATTATTTAGTGTTGTTGCAAAAGATCTCACTGAACCAGAAATCGAGATCGAGGTGTGTATTTAAACACATTTGTCCCAGTATCTTTTCGTTATATTACTGTCAAGCAAATGAGAACAAGTTATTTGTGCGTGTTTTATAAGACTTACAGTCGTTATAAGTCTAAGAAAATAGACCAATAGAAATCGAAACAAGTACAAGGCCTGTTTTGTCAAATATAATTTCGGTCATATGAGAACAAACTATATTTTTGAAAACAGTGGTTTTGTCTAATAAAACTATTAGTTGCATTTTAATATATTTATAAATGTCCTATTTCAGACAGATATCCTGACAGCTATTCAGAAAAAGAAATACTCTTTAAGACGGAAGAAATGTAAGCCATCCAAGCTGAAGGATACTTATTCCCACGATGACGAGGAAGACTTGGTATATAATCTCTTTAATATGATTTTAACAAGTTGAGAAATATAGCACTAAATCGACGTGGAGAAACGGAGGAACAAAATATGAGCCATTGACTCATCAGCAGACTGTTTCACGAATTTTCCTTTCAGGTCCATTATCGTTTAAAAAAAGGGTAAGAGAAAAGTCCAGGGAGTGCCACAATCACAAACCGCAGCCCTTCCCAGACACCAAGAGGAAGACATAACCGACAAATCCAAACAGGCACAAATCGAACAAACGTACGAAAAGCACTAAGATTAGGTCTCTCTTCCCCAAGCGAGGTAATGCTAAAAGGACTGATAAACACAAGAGCAAAATGACACAAGGTAAGACATAAAACAATTCGCCTCGTAGAATAAATCACAAAGCAACAAAGAGTAAGACTAACACCGGGACCACCGCCTTAGAACGGTCAGTAGAGTAAACGTAAAAAAGATTGCCTTTGGAAACAAAGAACACACTACAGATAAAAAAATGGGAGTCTCGGTTTTATTGAGACTCTTCATAAGCAGTAATGAAGTTTGCAACACTGCTTACGCCCTTTAGCGTATACAAGAGCAGAACTCCATTTTCAAAGATTCCACAATGGGCCCAGTGATCCCAAAGGAAATGAAATATAATCTGCACTATGGTAAAGTACGGGGAGACGTCCTACCGCCGACACGTGGCACTAATACTAGCTGCAGTACCGGGGGGCTTAAAGCATTTTACAGCTAGCCAACTTCACCCTAGGTCCCGATGCTACTCTTAATACAGTAATACATAAAATTTCGGTTCGCATAAAGGCTGTCAGCTCAGTCAATGCATCAAAACGAAAACATAAAAATCAAATGAATCACTAAAATAAACAAAGACGAGTACTCATGGCTAATTCTACTGTATGCCAGAGTAAATGAAAACTAATAGTTGAACCACGGCGGGCCAAGCCAAAGACATATCGTCAAGCCCCAACCCACTGGTTAAGGTTTTACAAAGAGGCCGTCATTGAGTCTGAGACCCGAAACGCCGTCTCAAAATGTTAAAATTCCTTTTTTTCTTTCTTTCTTTTTTTCCACTCAATACTTACATTATCTACGAGGATACATTGTTAGTAAGATGAAACTAAGCAAACCCATTTAACTACTATATTCGATTAAATTGACATATACGGAGTTTTTATTAGTTGGTCATGTTTTTCTGGAATAAAATGTTAAGGTTGTCGGGTTTTCTTTATTATTAGGATAGCTCGGGCAGCGAATACATTCCGGACTCTTCTGCTCCCGAATCATCAGAATCGGATTCATCAGATTCCTTATCAGACTGCATTCCACAGGCCAGAGAGAAAATCAGAACACAGGAAAACGTCGAAGAACGACCGGAAGCACCTATTGAAAGATCACAAGACATCGAAACACAAATTGGTCAATCTAAGAATCAGCGATTAATGGTTGGAGAGAAACACAGCATACATGCTAGCACCCAACAATGTTCAGACCTGCTGTTACAAAAGTCAGAGGATACAAATGAACAGTTCCTTCCGTCTTTAAAAGATAAGTCTGTGAAAAGTTCGTTTCAGGCTGAAAGTCATTCACCACCTATTGACTGTTTTGTTCCACATACAAATAACATTGAATGTAGAAAATATGACAAAAAGTTTGTCTGTTTGTATTGTGGTGAGTTAAGAAGTAAATTACCAGATCATCTTGTGGCAAGACATGGCGATGAAGAAGAAGTTACGATGTATATGGAAGAAAAAGACCCTTCAAAGAAAACCAAGAGATACATAAAACTCCGAAATTTAGGAAACCATTTGCATAACCTGAACGTTCTGAGAAAAAGAGAAGGACACTTAATAGTAAAGTATCGGCCAAACAATGACAAGGCAGATCCAGATAAGTATGGGCCTTGTCCGTTTTGCTATGGATATTATTTAAGACGAGAACTTTGGAGACACAAGTGCCCCTTGAAGCCTACCAAGGATAACAATTCCAGATCAAAACTTGCTGTTTCAAGTTTGATGCTGCTTCCTCAAAGCACAGTGCACAGTACATTGTTTCAAAAAGTTTTGTGTTCGATGAAATCTGACCAGATAAGCCGGGTAGCAAAAAGTGATGACACTATCCTGAAGCTCGGGGATAAGCTTTGTAACAAACATGGGCATGATGCGGACAAACATAATTATGTTCGACAAAAAATGCGGGAAATGGCTAGGCTTCTGGTTGAGTTAAGGAAAACAACACAACGTCCGAACAATGGACTTGCATCTTTTTTTCATCCGCAGTATTACCGATCCCTCGTGGCATGTAGCAAAATTGTATCAGGATATGACGAATCACGAAACAGATATGGTACACCATCTCTGGCTCTAAAGATTGGCCACTCTGTGCAAAAGTGTGTCAAAATTCTGATCGGGAATGCCATTGAAAAGCGTGACAAAGAGACAGAATGCGACGCAGAAGAGTTGCAAAAACTGATAAACATAAACTGGACAGACGACGTGAGCAGTAATGCGCTAAAAACCCTACAAGAAGATAAAAGAAATCGAACAGAGGTACTACCACTAGCAGAAGACATCAAGACATTTTCAGACCATCTCAAGGCAGCGTCTGTCGCACAGATCAAACAAATAGAAGACTTAACAAATGCAGTTCCAATACAAGACTGGTCAAGGCTAAACGGAATTGTGCTAACCCAGTTAATACTGTTCAACAGAAGGCGGTCAGGCGAGGTGTCTAGGATGAAAATATCTGATTACTTGGCAAAACATACAGCGGAATGTGGATCGCAGTTTGAAACGATTCTCTCAGAGTTCGAGAAGAAGCTATGCTTTATTATGCCCAGGATTGAGATCGAAGGCAAAAGGGGTAGAACAGTGGCAGTCCTCTTTCCTCAGTATGTTGTACAGAGCCTTGATCTTCTTTTGAAAACGCGCAATCAAATAGTAGCTGATGAAAATCAGTTTTTGTTTCCAACAGTTCATTACGGTTCCCTATCACATATTCGCGGCTCAGACTGTCTGAGAAAATTTTCGGGAGAATGCGGTGCAATAGCACCAGAAAGACTTAGATCTACTAATCTCAGAAAGCATATTGCCACAATGTCACAAGTGATGAATATGAAGGAAAATGAGCTCGACATTCTAGCAAATTTCATGGGCCATGACATTAGGGTACACAGAGAATTCTATCGCCTGCCTGAGGCAACAGTACAGGTGGCAAAGGTTGCAAAGTTACTGATGACCATGGAAGAGGGCGGACAAGACCTACCCGCAGGCCAGTCTTTAGATGAAATTCAAGTGGATGAGGGAACTATTATGGAAGATGGTGAGTTTGGTATCTACAGTATACAATAATAATTATGATGATAATAATAAAAATAATAATATGCAGTTTCCGCCTCTGGTCACATCTCGAGGTCCAAGGAACCAACATTCTCTTTTTGGAATACTTTTAGTTTTAGATTATGGAAGCTGAAATGTTAAAATCAAAGATTAAACTAATCCACTGGGTTGATAGCAAGCACGTACTTCGATATACATGTATTTTATTCTATCCATAACCTTGCAAGGTCGTTGGGGCATCACAAATGACTTTGCAACAATCACTTTCCACCTTGTCCTGTTTTCAGCTGAATACATGTGTTAGAATTTGCAACAAGAGGCAACTGTCAGTAAACTAGAGCCATAACAAATGTCAAGCAAAGTTGTTTTATCATGAGTTCCGTGGAGTTGTAGATTTGCAAGTCAAAATGAAGAAATGTATATCGTGGATTGTTTTTCAATATCACCCTCGTTGGAATACAATGAGTATATGTTTCAACAAATATTATATTACAGGCCCATCTGATGATGAGTATGACAGCTCAGGCAGCGATATTGACACTGATCTGATAGAAGGTATTCCACAAACAAGTACAAGCGGTCAACTAAGAATACAACAGAACATATGTCATCAAGGTTTGTAAATTAACATAATAAATTCTGCATAAAATAATGTGAAACATAAAATGTTCCTGTTTTGTGACAATGCTCTAAATTACCTATAAACACTGAAGCAGACATTTTTTTTTCTATCTGACCAAACTGTATATAATAAAATAGGAATAAACCATGGTTATTCGGGCATTAACATTTGCAAGGTCCTGAAGAAGCTGTTGAATACTTAGGCTAAAGGCCGAGGTTTTCAACTGCTCCCGAGGGACCTGGCAAATGTTAATGCATTGAAAAGCCATGTTCGATCGTTATTATTGCATGAATTCAGCAACAATGCTACAAAAATAACGAAAATGTTTGGGCACTATGTTTCGAGCTCATCGACATTACCTTGCTGATTCCTACACGCACCATATGTTTCTATAAAAATCCTCATTTCAGGCCATGGCCAGTTATCATGATTTTTGTCCAGCATTTAGCAGCAATTCACAAGTCAGTGTCACTTTCAGTAAATATTTCACTCATTGGCGTCTGTCCTTCTATTTTTACATTATGTCTTTCTTTCATAGATATTTGCAACTACAAACTTGTGTTTGCTTTTATATTGATGGAATATTGCCTTGAATCTTGCATATGTAAAGGCGCAAAGCGAGTCATTAATGGCGCATGAAATGTCTTGTTAATACATGGTTTTTGTGTTCGTTAAAACATGCCTGATAATAACGTGTGACACCAGTATTTATGCAATAATATGTTTGAAAGTACATAGATACGACAAGTCCATTCAATGACTCTTTCAGCAGCTTTAAAGCAGAGATGCCACAAAAAGACCCAGAATGATGCCACCAGGAAACAAAGAAAACGAACCGCCTACACCCGACGCCCATGGTCTGAGGAGGAGAAGGATGCTGTGCAGAACTTCTTTAGTAGACAGCGTTTCACTTCTGAGAAGCCGGGGAAAAAAGAATTTGATTCTTGCATTGCCGCTTACCCAATTCTACACTCAAGATCTTGGAAGAATGTGAAAGACTATTTTTATAATACATTCAAAAGGAAGTGAATGTTTAGGTGTCCACTGTGGTGGCAGAAATGGAAAACTGTTGGTTTAAATGTCAGTTGTAAATTACTTTTAAAATAAGACATTCTCCTGCATTCTTCCGGTATCTAGAATCTGCGGTACCCAGCTAGCATTATTTATAAATCTAAAGCGGACCGTTATTGGACCGTCAGCTTACTGGGTTATCCACATATTACGAATAAACAAGTACTGTTAACTGACAGTGTATTGCCTCGCTGCTTTCATATTTTGCCCTTTTTTAAATGGAATGTATCAATTGTAATGTAAATAATTTAATACTCAGTTTCCGTTTTCATTAATAAGTAGCCAAATCGCTTTTAGAATTAAACATCTGACAGTGTCCAATGCGTAAGAAGTCATCTTTTTTTTCTTTTAATTAAAAGCAAACATCTACTTATAAAGCATTTGCTGAGACACAAGTACATGTTAAAAAGAGAGAGTCGTTGCTGTCTTTTAACCCTTAAAGCGCCAGTCTGCTTTGTCATCTGCTGGTGGTTTTAAAAGTCATTTTTGCAAACAGTGTGGACCCAGATCAGACTTTAGGAGCAGTCTGATCAGGGTCCACGATGTTTGCCTGTATGCAAAAATAGGTTTGAAAAGTTTGCAAGAATATTCAGCAGACGACATAAATAGACGACATTTTCAGATGCAGTTTTCTTGGCGCTTTAATGGTTAAAGCCACATGCTCCATAGCACCAAGAGTGTATTCCCGTTTTCTATTTTGTGTGTTTTTTATGTATCCCCGATTTGTAAGCGTGCGTTCAACAGCCCCGATTAGTAAATCCTCCCCAGTTTATATCTTGTGTGTTTTGATGTGTATCCCCGATTTGTATATGTGTGTTCAGCTCCCCAGTTTGTTTGATTTATTCCTATTGTTATTTTCAATGATTTCAAGAATGCTGCTTTCAAATGAGATTCAAACAACGTTGCTTAAGAAGAAAAACATATTGATATCTCAAAAATCTTAATATTTATCACCTCCCCGATTTGTATGTATAGAGTAAGCCTCCCCGATATGGACCTTTTACAAGTATGTGTGTGTGTGTGTGTGTGTAGGAAAGCATAAATGGATTTTATACAAAACGGCATTTAAGGGAAATTATCAATCTAAATTATATTAGCTCAATGCAACTTTGGTAGTCTCCCTTACATCCTGCAAGGCGCGCTTAACTGTAATATTAGTGGATTCTAATACTCCTGCCTTCGTAATCTCCATCTACAGAGGGTTTTTAGACATGGATTTTGCAATTTGCAACTGGGAGTATTTTTTTTGTCTGTGATTTGCATTGACGCATACCTGGTTTCCACAGCTTTGGTTTTGTGTCAGTTGAACCCTTTTATATGACAAGTCACTCATAATTACAATTATATGTACAACAAAACTTCAATGACTCGAAAATCGATGGCTCGTTTACCTCAGCTGACTCGGAACTCCTTTTTTAAGTCCCCATGAAATTCTTCCGATAGCCCAAAAAATACATATTTAGGGATATTCTAGAGAAATTTACTTGTTCTATCACATCACGAAAACATACCTATACAATTTTGACCCCCTTAAACCCCACTTTTATATAGTAAAACTGGGGTTTACAGGGGTATACATTATTTTTCTTATTTCTGTTCAAAAACATAGATTATGGGTACTCGTTAGAACCGCCTCGCCGAGGCGGTTCTAACGAGTCCCCACAATCTATGTTTTGAGCAGAAATATGAAAAATATCAGAGGTTTTTATCTGAAATTTTTCAGTTTTTGGAGGTGAAATTTTCTATATATTTGAATAGGCGTGTTTTCGTAATGGTGACAATGTATGCTGTTTATACTCATAAGACTCGCCTTGTTTATTGGGATATTTGCGAGGAAGTTTCTTGTCTTATCATGAAATGTATGTCGTGCGTACTTATTAGGATCGCATCACCGAGGCGATTCTAATAAAAACACAACACTCTATTTTGTTCTATAGAAGATCAAAAAATCATTCCTAAATAACCCCCTCTTGTCTCCTTACCAAGCGCTGCGATATTCCTCAGTGACACGAACTACCGACTTCTAGAACAAATTCACACGGTCTCAAAGATGTTCGAGCCTTTGAAGTTTGGCAGTCTAGTCTGGACATTCGTGCATTTCGATTAGAGCCTTCGCTATCCGTTTAACGGAAACAGATACATTTAGAGGGCAGACAATTTTGTCAACTGATTTACATTCTTCTGAATCATTGTCTACTCTTAAAAGAAATAATTTGCTTCGAAGTAGAAAAGGCTTTACCCTGAAAGGAAAGAATTTGATCCTCTTTCAAATTCTTTCATTTTAGTCTAGATCCCTTTTAAGAAGGGCATGAAGGAAAGCAAAGAGGAAGTAACAAAATATTGTCATTTGTTTGTCAAAATCAAAGCACTGACAGTACTGATCGTCTCTGAAATGGTCCTGAATGGAGACTTAAGACCTTAATTTAACCCTTACCTTCCCGAAAATTAAGCAAAGTGAGTAGACCCTGATCTGTGGGGTATAATCAGGGTCTGCACTGTTTGCCAATATCCCAGCTCAGGTTTTACAGATAATCATCTTTAAACGGCACTGACAAGAACAGCGCGGCTATACTGGATTTCGGTCAATGATAATCACGTGTGTAGTTCGGCAAAATTAAACTAAGACAATTAGTTTCCGCCAACGTCTTCGTAGGTTCCCGTTATAAACGGCGATCGGATTTTATTTTAAGCAGAAGATTATTTGATTTTTCATTTCAGGTAGTCAAGCGAGTCTATGTTATAATGTTAAGGCATACTTTTTTATATTTTATATATAAACTCGGTATCCGTAGTTCGAACCGCGACCAAAGCAATGTATTTGTTAAAATTCCTGTTTTATTTTAGTATATTAATCTTTGCTATTATTATTTAGGATTTTCATTTCTCTTTCTTTTTTTCTTTCTTTTTTTCTTTGTTTTTATCTTCTTCCTTCATCTTTGTTACACTGTTGCCCATTTTAAACAATACAGTCGATTCAGTGAACCGCCTCTGATTAACTCGCGGTGTCGGTGCTACTGCCCTCTTCAGCTGTGTAAGTACCACTGTCCTCAGAGCCCGTCATATGCATGTAGACAGAAAAAACGTTCACCTTGCTCCCCAGTATCGAGATCTGCGGCTTTCATCTGATATATCATCTCCACATGGTCTCAGGCCTCGAGTCGCAGACTCGTCTCAATCTCGCCAAGGTTTTCTCAGTAATTTCTATCACGTCATTGAATTTTATGATGTCGATGAATCGGAGGAGGAAGAGGAGTTCAGCATCACGAAAACATGCCTATATACCTTTGACCCTCTTAAACCCCACTTTTATATAGTAAAACTGAGGTTTACAGGGGTATACATTATTTTTCTTATTTCTGCTCAAAAACATAGATTGTGGGTATTCGTTAGAACCGCCTTGCAGAGGCGGTTCTAACGAGTACCCACAATCTATGTTTTGAGCAGAAATATGAAAAATAGCAGAGTTTTTTTTTTGTCTGAAAAATTTCAGTTTTTGGAGATGAAATTTTCTATATATTTGAATAGGCGTGTTTTCGTAATGGGTCTAACGACTTGTCAATCCGTGAGAGTCATTCACATCAAAATGGTATATTTCCTTTGTTTGGTATTGAAATTGTTAAAAAGATAAGTTATATCATCAAATCTGAAACAGCAATATACATGTAGAGATTTAAGAGCAAAATCAACTTCGAGTTCAAAACAACTTAAATTAATTAATCTTGTATTTAGACCTTTTGGAGGTCTGCAGTTTCCTACGTACAATAAAACGTCCCTTTAGCGGCCACGCAAAAATGATGCCATGTGGTCTTAAAGACACATGGCTGCTTTATGCAGGATGGGAATAACACAGAAAGTTTCTCTGGGAGGTTTCAGTATTACTTTCAGCTTGCATTAAGCAGTTACCTGCCTTCACAGAATCCAAAGCTTGTTAAATAGCGTCTATTTAGATCGGATTTACTTGGAAGAAAGACCAATAAATGTATATCGATTGTTGGCCGAATTATAATATATACCTGAAATCGACATATTGAAACACATACTTCTTCATATGGCATAAAAAGACAAAAAGTTTTGTCAGCTTCAGCTGAGGGTCGAACCCACGACACTGTGAAGAAAATTTACCGTTTTTATCTATTAGACTAACCGGGTAATTTGATTATAAACTTGGCTATAGCCTAGATATTATGCGGCAGACTGCATGCCTACATTGTAGTTGTCAACTCAATCATTGTTGATGGCTATGCTTCACTCTTTAATTGCACGACGGCGGTTCGGGCCTCAGAATTAATGACGGCCTCTTCGTAAAACTTTAACCAGTGGGTTGGGGCTTGACGTTATGTCTTTTGACTTGGCCCCGCCGTGGTTCAAACTATTGGTTTTCATTTACTCTGGCATACAGTAGAATTAGCCATGAGTACTCGTCTTTGTTTATTATAGTGATTAATTTGATTTTCATGTTTTCGCTTTAATACATTGACTGAGTTGGGAGCCTTTATGCGAACCGAATTTTTATGTGTTTCTGTATTAAGAGTAGCACCGGGACCCAGGGTGGTTAGCTAGCTGTAAAAGTGCTTTAAACCCCCCCACCCCCCCCCACCCCACACCCCCCCACCCCCCCACCCCCCCCCCCCCTCCGGTGGTTTGCTCTACTGACCGTTCTAAGGCGGTGGTCCCGGTGTTAGTCTTACTGTTTGTTGCTTTGTGGTTTATTCTACGAGGCGATTTGTTGTATGTCGTTCCGTGTGTCATTTTGTTCTTGTGTTTTTCAGTCCTTTTAGTATTGCATACCTCGCTTTGGGAAGAGAGAGCTAATCTTAGTGCTTTTCGTACGTTTGTTCGGTTTGTGCTTGTTTGGATTTGTCGGTTTCCTCTTCCTCTTGGGGTCTGGGAAGAACTTCGGTTTGTGATTGTGGCACTCCCTGGACTTTTCTCTTACCTTTTTTTTTGATTATAAATATGAACATCTATTGCGTGCATAGATCGAACTGTACAGAGCTGCCTATTGGAGCTCACATTGCCATATGCATGTATTTGTTTGCTCTGCAAAGTTTACGATCGCATTGCCCTTTTTAGATTAAATACATGTACATCAGTTTAGATAATTGTGTGTGAGGCATAAACAAACCAAACAAAAACACGCTCAGAGACAACACGTAATTATACGCGAAATACAATAATCTATATTTGCGCGCCATGCGAAAACGTGTCTTTGGGCATATGCGGACAGCGAAGGCCCAGATCAAACTGCGCATCCGCGCAGTTTGATCAGGACCTTCTGAGGCTTCACTGTTCGCTAACAGAATTATTTGATGGAGAGTAAATCCCCGGATGATATTTTGCGCATGCGCAGAACGATCTAAATATGCGCATTTTTCGCATGTTCGAATCCATTTGTTTACTTGACGAGGCTCATATGAACACGTATGCATCTAGTGTATTTCGTGACCCAGGATCGTATAAACGTGTTGTATTGTTATTTGATATACACTTTATTTGATTGCATAGACACCAGGAAGTGAGATTTTACGGTCCAGTCAACCCTCATGACACGCACACTTAACTGTTCAATTCATGAGAAAACCTGTATAGTACGTCAATTTGTTCTTCAAGGAAACAAACCCGGAACCTTATTTGCTTAAGCAAAGCGCGAGCAATGAATACTGTTTCAGGTAGGTGAATATATTCTAGTAGTAGTGTGGCATTTTCATCACGAAAACATGCCTATATAATGTTGACCCCCTTAAACCCCACTTTTATATAGTAAAACTTGGGTTTACAGGGGTATATATTATTATTCTTATTTCTGCTCAAAAACATAGATTGTGGGTACTCGTTAGAACCGCCTCGTCGAGGCGGTTCTAACGGGTACCCACAATCTATGTTTTGAGCAGTAATATGAAAAATATCAGAATTTTTTATCTGAAAATCTTAATTTTTTGGTCGTAAAATTTTCAGTATATTTGAATAGGCTTGTTTTCGTAATGTGTATGGGCAAAATTACGTGATGGTCTTCATATTGAACGCAGCGGAAATGTCAACTGGGTAGCAAGTGTGAAAAAAATAAAGTGAATATGGGTATTCGTTTGTTCTACAGATGATTGTAGATGTAGAGTTTTCTGAATTTCAATGTATGTTTAAACGGCGTGTCATTGGCTGCTGTACGAAGGAATGTTATGCTAATGTTAATGATAGTGTTGTATTAGAAGTGTATAAATACTTCAAAAACAGCTTTGGATATACTAAAGATATGTCAGGGCCCAGTTGTTCAAAGCTAACGACGTCGTTAGTTCACGATTCGTTAAATTTTACATCGAGTGACACGCAAATATGCTGAAATATTTTGCTGAAAAAATGTGAGTAGCTATAGCTTTTGCAGTGCAAAAGCTACTCACATTTTTTCAGCAAAAAATATCAGAATATTGTATATTGAATCTGCTAAAACAGTTAACGAAACGAACCTTAACAAGCTCGTTCAGCTAACGACGCTTTGAACAACTGGGCCCTGTATGTTAAGCAGCAATTTAAGATTATACACTTCTAGATTTAGATTCTTGGCCCATTTCGATTGCGTATTCCATCACGAAAACATGCCTATATAAAGTCGACCCCCTTAAACCCCACTTTTTTTATAGAAAAACTGGGTTTTACATGGGTATACATTATTTTTACTTATTTCTGCTAAAAAACATAGCTTGTGGGTACTTGTTTGAACCGCCTCGTCGATGCGGTTCTAAAGTACCCACAATCTATGTTTTAAGCAGAAATATGAAAAATATCAGATTTTTTATCTGAAAATATTCAGTTTTTGGTGGCAAAATGTTCAGTATATTTGAATAGGCATGCTTTCGTAATGAGTCTGGTCGATATGCAAAGAAAGCGATACCAAGAAACGAAAGATTTTGTTTATATTGCCAAACAACAAATACAGAAGATATTTTCAATTTATTTTTTTCTCCATTTTGTTGTGAGTTAAGAGAAAGTTATATTAGCAACTACTACTATCTTAGGCTGTCTATGTTTAAGTTGACAGAATTGTTTAAATCTTTTAATAATAATAACAATAATAATAATATCTTTATTTCAAGAGGATTACATATTAAGTACAAAATACTAATCCGTGAAACATATAAAACACAAGGCATTACATGTATATACATAATACACACAAACATCAAACATTTTACAGAGGTCTAGACATACTCAGATTAAAACTTACGAAGTTTCCGCGACATATTTGAGCTAACAGATGATATTAATTAAACGATTGAGATGAGAGCTGTCCAAGCTGATAAAAATGTACAAATGTGAAAATAAAAAAAATTTAAAGGTTGTTTATCGGTTTTAAAGAACAACTTCAATTATGCAAAACCAAATTTTAAATTCTGATCTCGCTAAAACTCATATCGCCAAAATTAAAGGAAGGGATTAAGAATTAAGAGCGTCTAGGTGACGCGTAATAAGTTCGCAACCATTAAGATAACAGAGAATGGTTTGAAAATGTTGGTATCGTTTGTCAGCAAGCTTTCTAACCTGGAGGACATTACAAAAACACGCCTATTCAAATATATTGAAAATTTCACCACCAATAACTGAAAGTTTTCAGATAAAAATTCTGATAGTTGTCATATTTCTGCTCAAAACATAGAGTGTGGGTACTCGTTAGAACCGCGTCGGCGAGGCGGTTCTAACAAGTACCTGCAATCTATGTTTTCATGCAAAAATGAGAAAAAATGTATACCCCTGTAAACCCCAGTTTTACTATATAAAAGTGGGGTTAAGGGGGTAAAAATTATATAAGTATGTTTTCGTGATGGATTGGAAAATATTGGAATCGTTTGTCAGCAAACTTTCTAACCTGGGGTAGTCCTGGCTATGGTTTTTCTGGCACCCGCCTTCACCAAAGTACTATGCAGACCGGAAGAACTAACTCAAACTGGTATTTTTATGATTTCGTCCTAGATAAAGTTATTTGGTTTCTTAGACGAATGTAACATGATATAAACAATGACCTCTTACATAAGTATAATATGATGTAAAGATGCAACTCATTCGGGTTATAACATCACACTTATGCACATACAACACAGAACATTGCTCATTTTAGAAGCAAGACTAGTTCAGATATTGTAAAATAATATTTTATTTTACATGTTGATACAACAAATTTGATGATTGTGCACCCGACTTCTGTTTATCAAACTATTATGCAGGCCGGACGAACTTACTCAAACTGGTATCTTTATGATTTCATCCTAGATAAAAATTATTTGGTTTCTTAAACAAATGCAACATGATATAAAGAATGATCTCTTACTCAAATATAATATGATGTAAAGATGCAAATTAGTCGGGTTATAAGATCACACACTTATATAGATACAACATAGAACATTGTTCATTTTAAGAACAGAACAGAACAGAACAGAAATTTTATTGACGTAAACTATACAGTTTCTAGTCAACATATATACAGAATAATAGATGCATGACCAATTAGAGGAAATAAAATTCGTGTTTTCAGACTGTAACTTAGTCACGAGGATGGATATTACTAGTTTCAATGATGAGTATGAGTCTTTCTTATATTAAATGCTTCAAATAAATATTTGCAGAGCTTCTTTAGCTCCTTAATGTTATTTGACTGCATAAGTTGAATAAATTTGAACACACTAGGGTGAGTGTAATAGTACCTTTTTAAATAAAACTTTCGAATATCGTTATATTTAGAACATACTAATGTAAAGTGGTATTCGTCCTCCAAATCGCCAGTATCGCACAATGCACATTGTCTTTCATTCCTGATAATTCTATTCCTCCTATAACGCCCAGTCTCAATTAATAATGAATGAGCTGATAACCGTAACTTAGTCAGTGCAACTCTATGCTTTACTGGAAAGATATTTAAGTAACATTCAAATGAAAAATTAGTTTTAAACTGCTTATATTCAGTCAGAACACCATTATTCTGGAGGTCGCCCTGCCATTTCTGAATGAAACAATCAATCAGTCTCTGTTTGAATACGCTGGGAAATGTACAAAGATTAATACTATCCGGATTTAACCACACATTTGCAAACCCAAATTCCTCCAAAAGACATTTAATATTTCCCGCCCAATTTTGCTGTCCGTTCAAAACATCTTCAAGTGTTGTATTATAAATTGTCGATAAAATTACATTGTTTGTATTGACAAGCTTACACCAATACCTTATTATGCGCACATACCTGCCTATATATAATGGATATCTACACATGTCACCATACACTCCTGCGTTACTAGTACTAGTTTTAACTTTTAAAATCGTTTTGCAGAACTTTAAATGGATTCTCTCTAGTTCTTTCGATTTTGAGAAGCCCCATACTTCGCAACCATAACTTAGTATACTTCCCACAAAAGAATCGAACAACTGACATAACGTTTTTATATTGAAGTCACATTTCCGGGTATTTGATAACAACACTCGCAGAGCTTTCAGACCTTTTCCTGCTAGGGCTTCTTGATTTAAGATAAATGAGCCAGTGTAGTTAAAAACAACACCAAGATAATTAAAGTCATTTACCACCTCAATTTGCTCATTGTTATAAATCCAACTTTCTTCCGGTCTAATATTACCCCTTTTCCTGAAAACAACAATTTTTGTCTTTAATGTGTTCACAGTCAAACCCCATTCTGAACAATACTGATACAACCGATCAAGGCTACACTGTAAATCCTCAGGAGAATTACCCACTAGTACCATATCATCTGCAAAAAGCAGCAAAATAATGTTAATATCGTCAATATTTAGCCCACATGTAATACGATCTTGTAAATACAGTTCTAAATCTTCAACAAACAGTGAAAATAGCAATGGTGACAGTACCTCGCCCTGTCGTAGTCCAACGGCGTACTGGAAGAAGTCCGATATCTTATTTGCACTCTTCACACATGATTTTACTTTCGAATACATGTCCTTAATAATTCGGAGCGTTCTCCCTTTAATACCAAAATGAAACATTTTATACCACAGTGCGTTTCTATAAACACTGTCAAACGCCTTTTTTAGGTCCACAAAGGCACAGTATAAACGTTTGCGACCATTCAAAACCTTTCGGATTAAGGAATGTAAAAGAAAAATAGCGTCAGTAGTGGAAAAGCCCTTTCGAAATCCAAATTGACTATCAGATATAATATCGTTATCTTCACACCATTTGGTAATTCTCCGATTTAAAATACATGTAAAAATCTTTGACAAACAGCTCAGTAGAGTTATTCCGCGGTAGTTGTTCACATCTTCAGGGTCGCCCTTTTTGAACAATGGTATGATTATACCCTCAGTCCACTTTTCAGGAAAAAATCCTGAACAAAGAATGTTATTGAATACATCGGTAAGGTGTGAAATTAAAATGTCCGCACTCTCTATGAAATACTCGTTCATCAGTCCGTCACTACCCATGGCCTTATTATGTTTGAGTGATCGTAAAGCTGACTGCACCTCGGATATAGAAATTTCACTATTAAAGTCATCATAGTCACAATCTGTTTCGTTAAAGTCATTTTCCTCACAAAATATTTCCGATTCATCGTGATGAGCAGTATTTATATCATTTGCGAGTTCTGAAAAATGATTATAAAAGGCTTTGGCGGGAATACTACATTTCGAAAATTTCTTCTTTATAAATAGTTTCCAAAAGTTTCGAGGACTCGAATGTCTCAGACGTTCAATTTCTTTGAATTTCTTAAACTCGTATTGGCGTCGTTTCTTTTTAACTAATTTTTTATATCTTGACTTTTTCTCACACATTTCCCGTCTGTTGCTATCTGTTTTACTTGTGTTAAATTTTTGTAGAGATAATATATATTCGTGCTTTGCCTCTCTACAATCCGTATCGAACCAAACTGCTGGTTTTCTTGTAGTATTACGATATCTACTAGTTGATTTGTCTGTACACTGTTTTGAAAATAGAGGATCTGCCGCATCCTTAATAATGTCTACAAAAGCGTTGACGGATTCATTAACGCTGTTCCGACTGTTAATGTCTATATTTCCCGTTACTCTATTAAATTGTGGCAGTTTTTCGATAAGCCGCCTCCGAAAAGTATCCCGAAGTTCATTATTCCACTTCTGGCTTATAAATTCCTGATCTTCTATAGTTCTATTAAAAGTTTTACATTTAACTGAGAACGATACCGGAGAGTGGTCAGAAAACTCGTTCAAGTCTTCGACTTTAAAGTTAATAATTCTATGAAAATCCCTTTCTTGCAGTAGCAGATAGTCTATGACACTTGAACCAGTTCGAGCAGAATATGTAAAGATGCTTAAGAAGCAAGACTAGTTCAGAAATTGTAACACAAAATATATTTTATTTACAAATTTGATGAATTTTCCCCCGCCTTCATTTATCAATGCGTTATGCAGACCGGAAGAACTTACTTAAACTGTTTTTTTTTTTTTTATGATTTCGTCCTAGATAAAGTTATTTGATTTCTTAGACGATGGAAATTATTCGGGTTATAAAATCACACTTATGTAGATACAACATAGAACATTGTTCATTTTGTTCATTTTAGAAGCAAGACACGTTCAGAAATTGTCAGGAAAACACACACACACACACACACACACACACACACACACACACACATATATATATATATATATATATATATATATATATATATATATATATATATATATATATATATATATATATATATATATATATATATATATATATATATATATATATATATTATTTACAATTTGATGAATTTGCACTCGTCTTCATTTTATCAAAGAATTATGCAGACCGAAGAACTTACTCAAACTGGTATTTTTATGATTTCGTCCTCGATAAAGTTATTTGGTTTCTGAGACGAATGAAAATGATATAAACGATGATCTTTTACACAAATACATGTATAATATGATGTAAAGATGCAAATGTTTCGTGTTATAAAATCATACTTATGTAGATAGAACATTGTTCATTTCGGAAGCAGGACTAGTTCAGAAATGAAAAAAAAATATTTTTGATAAACATTTGCTACCACAAATTTATAAATCTTAAAATTCAAAACAAAAAAATCTTGTTGCGATGACTTTTAATCCATGATAGCCCATGAAAGCCCTAAGGTTTATTTCCAATGGGATTCATTTAGGATCGAAACAGTTAAAATTTTGGCATTTTTAGTATGTCTACACTGCCAAATGCATCCACATATATAAAACGAGCTTTGAAAAAGAGATATAATATTTTAAATAACGATATGTAAATTCTTTAATCTCTTTTATTAGACATGTTTTATATTGAGACAACTAATTTAGCAAGCTTTTATATTAAACTTGTGTTAAAATTACGTTATATGTTTCATCCTCATGTAACTGTAAATGTGTTTATTTAATGTGCACAGTTTGTACCCCTATATTGCCCCGGAAGCACTTTACGAAAGGCCATGGACTGGTCAAATGCTGTTTTTCGTAAGCTGCTCAACGTTATTATAACCACCTATTAGCATTTACCAAAAAACTTTGTTATGCTTAACTCAAATTTGTTTTACTCCCAGTATTCTCGTTTTATCTGCATGACTCTGTAATGCCAAAGTCTATTTTCTAGGAGAAATACGAACAAATATTTCAAAATATCGTCCGCTAACTTTGCCTAGCATGCTAATCGATTAAGTACAATGTACCCATTTAATAAATAACTGACACATAAATTGACTTCGAATTATAAAGAATTTTAAATTCACAATCTGTCAAATTGTACTAATTTGATCTCAATATAATGTCTAGCATCTCGAAAAGCAGAATCTAGGCAAACAATGTTGACCGAGATCAAAAGTCACAAAACACCGAGTCAGATCAAGGTCTCCACTTCTTACAATGTATTTAAGAAATTCTGTAAAAAAACAACAACAAAAAAACAATAGAATAAGCCAATATCCCTTTAAATTGACAATTGACCTCTGCAATGAGTGAGGAAAAAGTGCCCATATGGCATTAATACTAAACATGCTGGGTAAAAATTCAAGCAAACGACATTTTGAAATAGTTTTGTATTTTTTTCCAGAAAATAGGATTTAACATGCAAATTGTCTCCTAACAATTTGCTTACAATGTTAAAGCCTGTCTTATGAGAAAAAGTGAACGGAATTGAATATCACTTGTGGAGTGCGGAAGGTGTTTCTGGCAGTCAGTATTCATTACGAAACACACCTATTTAAATATATTGAACATTTTACATTCAAAAAAGGAAAATTTTTAAATAAAAAAATATGATATTTTTCATATTTCTGCTCAAAACATAGCTTATGGGTACTCGTTAGAACCGCCTCGGCGAGGCGGTTCTAACGAGTTCCCACAATCTATGTTTTGAGCAGAAATAAGAAAAATAATGTATACCCCTGTAAAACCCAGTTTTACTATATAAAAGTGGGGTTTGAAGGGGTCAAAATTATATGGGCATGTTTTCGTGATGCATTATTCGCACATCCTAGACTGGCTCCCGTTGAACTGATTTTTAAATAATCCTGAAAACTATTCATATTTTACAAACATGCTATCTTTTGGAATGCCCCTCTCTCTGATTTAGCTGTTAAGTTTCTGCCAGGTAAGGGAAAAGATATGTGTAGGCATTATGAAAACATGCCTATTCAAATATATAGAAAATTTCACCTCCAAAAACTGAAAATTTTCAGATAAAAAAAACCCTGATACTTTTCATATTTCTGCTCAAAACATAGATTGTGGGTACGCGTTAGAACCGCTTCGCCGAGGCGGTTCTAACGCGTACCCACAATCTATGTTTTGAGCAGAAATATGAAAAATAATGTATACCCCTGGCAACCCCAGTTTTACTATATAAAAGTGGGGTATAAGGGGGTCAAAATTATATAGGCGTGATTTCGTGAAGGTAAATAGTCAAGGAGGAGTATTTTACCTTTATTAGATTAGAAAAGTAAAACCCATACCGTGGAGCCGGACTAATCTGACCCGTTCAGTTACTGGTTAATTTTACAATGTTATTAATCAAATAGTTTCGTACTGGCCGAGTTACAGGTCCTATATCAGCTGTATTGAACCGAGGACTGTAACTCGGCCAAAACAACATTACTTGATTAACGACAATAATTGCATAAAAAGCAGTGTCGCACGTTATTAACAGCCGTGCATTAACCGGCGAAAAGTCGTGTATTAACAAGGCATCTCACGCGCTGTTAATGCACGGCTACGGGACTTTCAATATGATCGTACCGGGGCCACAGATTTGCTGCCGTTAGGAAATGTGTACTGCCCGGCCCTAGAACAAGCATAGTCCGTGGAAATTGCATTCGCGAGACATCGGTGAAAAGGCGAAACAAAATAGTGCAAGAACTGACGCGAAATGTAGCAAATGTTTTCAGTTTTTATGCAATAATAGCGATCCAACATGGTTTTTCAATGCATTAACATTCGCCATGTCCCTTGGGAGGTTTTGAAAACCGCGGCCTCCGGAGTCGGTTTTCAACACCTCCCACGCGACCTGGCGAATGTTAATGCATGAAAAACCATGTTTGATCCCTATATTCTATCAATGTACTTTTAAAATGTCTTGCTGAGGGCAGATTAACTCATTAAAAACAGATTTTTCATAGCAACTACATGTAAAGGGCCGAGACCATGCCATGCCCTCCATTTTCTTAATATGATTGAAATTCGTTAAAATGACATAAAAACGTAACCGTCCACCCCGATAACAAAGTTGGCCAATATGGAGGAAGTCGGCCAATACAGGAAAAGTTGGCTAGTACAAAACAGCTAGGCCATTACAGAAAAAAAAACAAAAACGGTTAATACTGAAAAAACCTAAACCAATACAAAAAAAGTGGGCCAGTACAACGTGTATTGACCGATGTTTTTTGTATTGGCCGAGTTTGTCATCTGTATGCTGCAGTCTGATTTGGCGATATAGATACTATTATTAAGGTAGTAAATTAATAATTCTCGTCGCAGTAAACACACAATATCGTGTCGACGTCGATCAGTGCGTTGCGGCAGTTTCGACACTATAAAATGTGTTTGATAGTTTTGGTATCCTTAATGAATACAGCGTCATATCGACATTACCCAGCTTACTATATACAGCTCAATGAAATAGTTTTTTCTATTTAGACTGTTTAGGCGTAAAAAATAGCTGTGTTTCCACTAACATGCTAAAAAGAAATTGGTCGGTAGGTAGAAGAAACTTTTTTTTTTTTTTTTTTCTTTTAATTTTGTTTTCCAGAAAAGGACAGAGTCGGGCCTGTAATTTTATAAAACTACAGGTGTTTTGTTGAGGGTAGGTGCTTTACTTTTTATTTTACATTCATACATACAGTCGGGTGTTTAAGATAGGGTCGGTTGGGTTAGCTATTTTTTTTTTTTCTATGCCTTATTACTTAATTGACACACACCGGAGCTACGTCAACGAAATCACGCAATGTTGACGCAACCAGTCGTCCAATAGTTTTGATTATGCTACAGTTGATGACGTCACCAATTTAAACCCAATGCAAAAACGCTAGCAATAGTTTTGACTATATCACGACTGGTGACGTCAACATTTACGGGAATGACGTTGACGTGGCTAAATCGCTTGCCAATTAAAACAGTGCTCATTTGCTAAATTAAGAATGCTTAAGCATTAGTTAGGTAATAAAACAGTTATTTCGTTTTGGTGGAATAGTCAAAACTACTGCCTTTGGTACAGCTAAGGCAGTAATTTTGACTATCCATAAGCAGGCATGAAATAACTGTATACTGTCTAGACATGGATAGCCCTGTAGCGCAGTCGGTTGCGCGTCTGACTGTGGATCCAGGGATCGTAAGTTCGAATCCCAGCTCAGCCACATAACCTTCGCGGAGGTCATTTATATAACCATTCTTCCCTTTCCGCTGATTAAAGAAGGGTAATTGTCAGTTACTGGCATAAGTATGGGCACAAGTCCTGGCTAACCGCTTACAAGACTGAGCCTCCCCAGGGAAATAGAGAATAGGTTAACTGACCTGCTTAGTGTTACCTGAACATTGTTGACTGGGCCGTAAACATGGATAGTTTCGTCTTGTAATATTAAATACGGAGGTGCTTGTTTCTGCTTACTGAGTGTCATGAAAGTAAAATCCCAAGGTATATTCGTGCATCGTGTTCGATCAGTTACTGTCATATACAGCGTGGTATTCGGGTTTGGTTTTCGAATTATTTCTAACGGTAAAAATAGATGCAAAAATATCCTCTATTTACCATTGTACGGAAATAAATAGTTTACCATTACGTAACTGAAAAAACAATGAAACAGTTGCCATCACGAAAACATGCTTATATAATTTTAACCCTGATAAACCCCATCTTTATACGGGTAAGACTGGGGTTTATAGTGGTATACATTATATTTCTTATTTCTGCTCAAAACATAGATTCTGGGTATTCGTTAGAACCGTCTCGTTGAGGCGGTTCTAACGAGTAGCTACAATCTATGTTGTGCGCAGAAAAATGAAAAATTTCAGAGTTTTTTATCTGTAAATTTTCCATTTTGGGAAGTGAAATTTTTTTTGAATAGGCGTGTTTTCGTGATGCAACGTTCGAAAACGTACCTCCGGACATATGCGACTAGCGACGTTTCGGATCATTCTGAGTGTTAGCCCAATCTGAACAGAATCTCCTGGGCACATTTCAGATAGCCAAAGATACAAAGCTTTTTTCATGCGGACAAGACTCTGATCAGACTGCGCGCATGCGCAGGCTGATCAGAGTCTTCGTTAGGCGCACATGTCAGACAGTACGCTTTCTCACGTTACGGTTCAAATATCCCCTTTTCAGGCAATCCGGCGTACCCTTGTAAGTAAACCGGAAGCAACCATGGCACAGAAAGACGAATGCAATCCAGAAGAGAGTCTGTATATTGCCAAGCTGTTGTGTTCGATTGGCTACTCAAAACCACTTCAGTTGTGTAGGCAAGAGAAAACTGTATTAGATATAAGTATTCCGGAAACTTTTGCATCTGATGTAGCTTATGGCATTATTAGTGGGAGTGAAGGTGATGGGTTAAAGATGTTCTATGGCTATGGTACAACTGATTTATCCAGTGATACGGATTATATCCGAGTTACAAAATATCCTCCCGTTTATGAAGAAGGTAGAAAGCTAGACGCAAAAAACTCAGAATGTTTCATGTTAAAGACATCGGATCCTAAATATGCTGGATATGCTCGTTTGAAAGTATTCAACCCGGGACCCGAGGTATCCAAATTATGTATCTCTTTTAGAGGCGAACTTTATATTTCGAGTCGTATTCTGTTGGACCGTGTGTCGAAATTTGCTCAAGACCATAAGGCGCAGGGTGCAGTCCATGGGCCGGCAATGAATGTCAATTCTTCTCCCAGAGAAGCCGCAGAGTTTATCGAACGTTCAGGATATCCCACACGCGTACGGACGGACACACCTGCTTTTCGTCAAGACAGCCCCACAGGAGTAGATTTATACGATTTTGTGTTTGCATATCATGGTCATGGTTGGCCGTCAGAAGCTGTAGGCTGGATAAACAGACATCGCTGTCATCAATGGCCAACCAGGGAAATGGTAGACAAGATAACAAGATATGGATACATTCTTGCTCCTGTTGGACAGAAGGAAGCAACAGAAGAAGAAAGGGCCCTTCAGTTTAGAATATCTTTTAACATGGCAGAGAAACTGCTCGTTAAAACACTGAACGAGACGCAAATTCAGGTGTACGCATTACTGAAAATGACAAAGAATATTTTGAAAGACGTCTCGGGGAAAACGATTACGTCATACATCATGAAGAATGTAATATTTTGGAGTGTAGAATTGACAGACTGGAAGGAATGGTGCGCTGCTAACTTGATACCATTATTTATGCAATGTATTTGTCGGCTCCGTTTGTGGGTATCGGGCAGATTTATGCCAAATTACTTCATAGGAGAAAGAAATATGTTTTTATTGTCAGAACTTACCCCAGAAACAACAAATAAGATTGTTACATTGCTGAGCGACATAGAGCAAAATGCCGTTCGTACAGTACGGGACTTACAGTTGATTACTCCTCACTTAGGAAAATCTTTGGTTGAATTAGAAAGGGAGACTTTGTGTAAGGACATCCTTGAATGGCTTGATCTCAGGTTGTCTCCCGCGGAAGAAATATATCTCATAGCTAGCAAGTCCCTTCCATGTTTGTATGACAATGAAGACATTGAAAGAAGTATTGAAAACTGCAAAATTGCGATTCAAAAACTCAGAGGTTACTCTAGGCAGTTGCTTGGTCTTATACAAAATTCCCTTGGGGTACTTCATTTGGCCAATGCGTTCAAGCAACAAAAGAAAGAAGCACAGATTAACGAAAGAATGTTTGTATGCGCATACCTACAAGATAAAGAAATTATGTTCACTGACAAAACACACTGTCCGTTGCGCGTGGCTACATGTATGCTGAAGGAAATGGACTACGGTGAATGTTTGAAACTGTTAATGCAACTAGACACAAAAACTGCAGACTATCTCCTCTTCAACCAGAACTATATAACTTTTATTCGCCAGTCTTTTTTAAGCATTAAGTCGGAAATTGAAGAAATGCAAAAGGAATCCTCCCTTTGCTTGGACAAAATTCGCACAGTTATTTTGCAAGACATTCAGAGAAGCAGTCTTCCAGAAGTTATTCAGGCTCTTGATAATATTCAAGGGGCAAAGAAAATATCACATCTGTTAAAAGCCGCATGGATGCATCAAGCATACGATGTGATGTTTATGAATGTAGAAAGAGCCATTTTGCCAATACCTGTGCAACGAGAACTGGACAATATATCAGTTCAGAGACAAATCATTTCACCAACTCAATATGGAAACCGACTACCGGCCACGAAAATTTTTGTCACATTCCACCCGATGGTGTACCTGAAATTTATGGGTTTTCTGTGCTGTTATGAAATGGGAAACCGGGGAAAGAATGGTCATCTGATGTGGTTATCGGCTTTAAAAGAAGCAGTGGAAAATGTTTGTGGCAGATATAAGACCAGAGGGCTCAATTTACTAGCTTATTGCTACACTCTCGCAGACAAATACCAGGAAGCAGCTCAATGTGTTATCCGATCCTTAAAACATGAGCCACATCTGGGGAATGTTGCTCTCCTCTACATAAAGATTGTATATGAACAACTCAGTGATATCTTTTCCTCTACGAAATGATCTTTTATGGAGATTGATCATGAAATCATTTCTACGATCATTTACCACCTTCCGCCGAATCAAAAAGGGGCATCGTCAGTTATTGGCAACAGTATGTGTACAAGCATTGGTTAACCACTTAGAGGACTACGCCTGCCTAGGAAAAGTGAGTAGTTTTACTGACCGGCTCGCGATGACATTAATAGTGTTTACTGGCCATTAAAACTCTCAAATCAAACAAGCTTCGAAATGACAAATCTCAATTTCTTCAGGACTAAGCAAAAATGTTCGGCGCAAAGTAAGAATCGGTACAATTCCGGAATTGTCCTGCGCAAAGTAAGAATTTTTACTTTATCCGCCGATTTTGGAATTGTACCGGTCAATTCTAGAATTGCGCAGGAGATATTGTAGTTGATCGATTAGGTAAATGTGTCTGCGCTAAGTGGGACTAGTTTGGACAAAGTTAGAATATATTAAACTAGTAATTTGGATTAGGGGAAAGACGGATCGAGAATTAGCTTCAATTGATAAAAACAGGACACGCATCCTACTAACTAACAACGTCCATACAATTTTACAATTTTTCCTCACAGGCAACACAAATAATTCTAGAAAGTACCATCGTAAAGAATGTATTTTTTCTTTCATTTCTTCTTTCTTTCCTGTTTAGATGTTACGGCTAATTTATTACTACATGGATTAATAATAATCAATTTACCTAACCAATATAAGTCTAGAGTCCGTTTTGGACGTTGACCCTATGGGGTCCTGTCGAGCGCGGTCAGTTTACCTAACCACACTTACTGGATAGGCTTTGTCCTCTAGACAGTTAACCAGTACTGTGCACATTCTTTCGCCAGAAGCTGACAACTGCCCTTTTTGTATCACCGGAAGGGAGAGAATAACCGTAGAAAGTATTTCATGATCAATCTCCACGGAAGGACTGTTGCCGACCAGGCGGGGGGTCGAACCCGCAACCTCCTTATCTTCAGTCGGACGCGCATCCAACTGAGCCACCGAGGCCGTCCGAAGGATTTATGTTTGGACGTAAGCAAACAATGCAGACCCAGAGCGGACGCCGCAGTAAGCGGCGTCTGATCAGAGTCTCCATAGTCTGCTTGCAGAAATGTCAACTTTTTTCTAACAATGATAAGCCTTGAGTCCAATGTTTGGACGTAGGCAAACAATATAGACCCAGAGAAGACGCCGCAGTTAGCGGCGTCTGATCAGGGTCTTCACAGTTTGCTTGTAGAAATTCACATTTTTCCTAACAAGGATAATCCTTGAGTCTAATTTTTGGACGTAGGCAAACAATGTAGACCAAGAGCGAACGACCCAGTTAGTGGCGTTCGATCGGGGTCTCCACAGTTTGCTTGCAGAAATGTCAACTTGTTCTTAACCAATATAAGCTAGTGTAATTTTTGGACGTAGGCAAACAATGTAGACCCAGAGTGGACGCCGCAGTTAGTGGCGTCTGAGCAGGGTATCAACATTTGTTTGCAGAAATGTCAACTTGTTCCCAACCAATATAAGCTAGAATCCAATTTTGGACGTACGCAAACAATTTAGACCCAGAGCGGACGCCGCATTTAGCGGCATCTGATCAGGGTCTCCACAGTTTGCTTGCAGAAATTTCAATTTGTACCAAACCAATATCAGCATAGAGTCCGATTTTATGACGTAGGCAAACAATGTAGACCCAGAGCGGATGCCGCAGTTAGGGGCGTCTGATCAGGGTCTCCACAGTATGTTTGCAGATATGTAAACTTGTACCCAACGAATATAAAATGTTTTAATGTAAAAAAAAAATGTTAAAAGTGCCCAAAGTTTTTTTCTGAAATAAAATGGTGACAAATCCAAGTGAATGAAGCGCATAAAAATTCAAACCACGTTTTAATACCATACGTGCAGATATCAAACTTTATTCAAAACAACAACTGAAAGTCCGTAACTCGGACTAATAATACATCATTGGGTCCAAGTCCGTAAGAAGGAAAAATGTTTCGGTTTCAGTATTTATGTTAATTAAACCGCTTATGACAGGTGGGCCAATAAACGAATTAAAGGCGGGGCATGGCGTTGATTATTGTCGCATTTTCAGGGTGAGACTAAAACGCTGAATTATTGGCTGAATTCAGCAACCAGCTGATCAGCTTAAGGGGACTAAAACGCTGAACTGCTGATATGCTGAATTTTTATTTAATGCTGAATTTTTATTTAATGCTGAATTTTTATTTAATACCCTATTTAGGTTAAATTTTAATTAAGAATGTGTATAAAATCTAGAAATATAATTTCAATTGGTCATAAGAAACACATCTATCCATCTATCTATCTATCTATCTATCTATCTATCTATCCATCATTCCATCCATCTATCTATCTATCTATCTATCTATCTATCTATCTATCTATCTATCTATCTATCTATCTATCTATCTATCTATCTATCTATCTATGTATCTATCTATCTATGAGGCTATCTATCTATCGTCCGTCCTTCCATCCGTCCGTTTTTGTCTTTCGCCCCCCGACCACTGGAACTTATTTATTTATTTATTTATTTATTTGATAAATAAATAAATAAATCTTGACTTATAATTAATGACAACCGCTCTGTGATTTCAGGTTTGGATTTCAATAACCGGTAGCTTGATAATCGATTAAAGAAGGCGTTGAGTGGTTATTGGAATGTCAGTTGTTATCGATAATTACATTATAGGATTTCAATAAACGGTAGCCTGATAATCGATTAACGAAGGCGTTGAGTGGTTATTGGCATGTCATTTGTTATCGATAAATGCATTATAGCTCTACAATTACAACCACAAAAAGGTATACATGTCTCTGTGGCTCCCGTTCAGTCTTAGATAAGAAAAAGTAGGAATTGCATCCCGAAAACTTACCTTTATGCATTTAAATTCCTTAAATCCCACTTTAATACAGTTAAACTGGGGTTTACAGGGTATACATTATTTTTCGTATTTTTGCTGACAAATGGATTGTGGGTACTCATTAGAACCGCCTCGCTGAAGCTGTTCTATCGAGTTCCCACAATCTTTGTTTTGAGCTGAAATGAATAAATTGCAATTGATGCACGGCTGCGCGGCTGAACAGACTGATCTGCCCGGGTACACGCAAAGGCCTGACACAGAATTTCATAAGAAAAACCCGATTGCTTCCTTATGTGACTGAATAAGCTAGGATGTAGCAATTTAGCAGTCCAATTAATTGTGCTGACCAGATTTATAAAATCAACTTTACACAATATGATGATGATTCGTATGAAATCTTAATTGTGGATATTATGTTTGAGTCAACCCTACCACTTTTTTATGTGCTTATCTGTATTTATATAATAAAACTGGGGTTTGCAGGGGTATATATTATTTTTCGTATTTCTGCTCAAACACATAGGCTGTGGATACTCGTTAGAACCACCTCCACGAGACGGTTCTATCGAGTGTCCACAATCCTCGTTTTGTGAAGAAATGAGAAAACTGTCTCAATTTTTCATGTAAAATTGTTCATTTTTAGACAAAAAAAATTTCAATGTATTTGAATAGGCGTGTTTTCGTTATGGGCAGTCTATGACATTTGTCACGTTATTGCGTAAATGGAGCGGCAATTCACACCTACAAATAGGACAATTCACACCTATAGCATAAATATCTGTATTTCTCCATAAAATATATTGTGGTTTCATTAGAACTGCCCGGGAGAGACAATTCTAATGAACAAAAACCAGGTATATTTTATTGAATAAACAGAAAAAAAAAACACATCAAATTATCACCTTATTTGTTTCTCTGTCCTCATAATAAACTTTGCTGATATAAAATCTAATTTCCCCTTATCAGACCCCTACCTGTAAGGATGGCCAAAGTCACCAAGAATTTCTTTTCTTAATCTCTTTAGAGTCATTAGGATGGCAATGGAGCACTCAAAAATTATTATTGGAAAGGTAGCATTGCCCTATATGTGTTAATTCCATTAAGTATTAAAGTGTGCGGTGGCCCTCACGGTAAATGAAGCGGCAATTCACACCTACAAGTAGGACAATTCACACATACAAGTAGGACAACAGTAGTTAATCCAATCATTTAGATAAGGGTGTGTACTAACAGTGTTGTTAAAGAATATGACAAACTCACGAATACAGTAGTTAACCGAATCGATTAGAATAGTTTGTATGTACTATGTTTGTTTGTTTGACTGAGGTTTAACTCCTCCCCGCCCCCCCCCCCCCCCACCCCCCTCCCCCTCCACAACACACACACGTCGCCAGGTTATATTTTGGAGACGTTGCTTCCTATCTTGTGGGACCTATACAAAAAATATGTTTGTTTCTTTGTTTGATTTAAACTTTAGCGTCCCCGTCAACACTGTGGAAGTCATTTTGAGACATTGCTATACTTTTTGATATGATATGATTTGTATGCTTGGACGGTCCAGCTCCCATCACTGTGCAGACTTAAAACATCTAAGTACTTAGATTTTCTGATTTATTTCTAAAGCATAGAATGTGGGTACTCGTTAGAATTGCGTCCCCAAGGCTGTTCTAACGGACAACCGCAATTTATGTATATGAAAAAAATTATAGTAAACCCATGTAAACCCACTGTTACTATATGAAAGTGGGGTTTAAGTGGGTCAAAGGCATATATATATATGCGTGTTTTTAGGATGTCTTCGCTCATTACGATAACACACCCGTGTGACTTTGTGCATCGTTTCATATCTCAAAAAAACGACCAAATATCAGAAAGCGTATGCGCTCTAAACATAAGTCCATACCAGTCAAACTCCATTGCTCATGTCGATTACCAGATTGTGTCGGGGAAATGGCAAAATGCGAATCGTGTAAAATTAATTTCCATAAGTACTGTGTAAAGGCTGTTGCTGATTTTTCATGTCCAACGAACAATTTTTTCTGTCAGAAATGTTTGGCATAACCGTGAGATATTAAGCTGAAGCTGACACATTAAAGTTGCCAGAGTGAAAATTAAGTAAATTTTCCCAATAATCTTGCAATAATCCATTAATGTGTTTAAATGTTTAACGTAACCGATAAAGAAGTTTGGCAGTGATCCGCCATTAAAGGCAAGTTGATACACCTGATAGCCAGCCCGCGGCAAAACACCGAATCTGTATAAATATATGAGTATTATCGACATTACCTTTAATTAAAAACACGCCTATTAAAATAAACAGGATAGAAAAAACACCAAAAATGAAATATTTCTGATAGAAAATTCTGATATTGTCCATATTTCTGCTCAAAATATAGATTGTGGGAACTCGTTAGAAGCTCCTCGGCTAAGCGGTTCTAACGATTACCCACAATCTATGTTTTTTAAGAGAAATAAGAAAGATTATGTGCACCCCAAAACCCAAGTTTTACTATATAAAAGTGGAGTTTAAGGTGGTCATATTTTATAGGCGTGTTTTCGTGATGTATTCGGTGTGAAGCGACGCTTCAGATCAGTATGTCTGATCCGGGTTTTCATGTTTATGCAGAAGTTTTATGGTCTATGTATGCGTGTTTCTTACATTCTTATATAAGTATTGCAGGATTAACTGTTAAGTTGTTGTTTGCCAGCTGTCTGTTGCAAATTTACTAATGGAATCTTACACAGAACTTATTTTGTTTTTCTTTATTTTTCCCTGTTTGGCTAGTAGAGTTTAATGGCCCAGTCAACATTATTTAATAGGCCGGATTTAATCTTACGTAGAAAAAAAGTGGTCCAGCTTGCTATTCTGCATCAAGCCGTTATGTACATCATTCTAGCTGACATTTAATTAAGCAAGTCCATGTAATGAGTTACCAATACGGTAAAGTGGGTTTTACGTGCGTATACATGATATTTGATGTCTGTTCAAGATTTGACCGGTTCTCTTTAGAATTGCTTCATTGTGGCTCATTAGAATAGTCTAGAATGAGTGTTCTTGTGAACAACACGAGCGGAAATAAGAAACAAATATGTATCTAAATTTTTCACATAAATCTCATGTATAGAGGCACTACATAACCCCATATATAGGCATACTGGCCTAATTGGCTATGCTCAGAGTTAAGCCTCAGACTTAACTGGTATCCACATAATGAAAACACGCCTATTCAAACACATTGAAATTTTTTTTGCCTAAAAATGAACAATCCAGATAAAAAATTAAAATATTTTTCTTGTTTCTGCACAAAACCTAGAATGGAGGTGGTTCTAACGAGTACACACAACCTATGTTTTAGATCAGAAATAAGAAAAATAATGATTATCCCTCCAACCCCCGATTTTACTATATAAAAGTGGGGTTTGAGGGGGTCAAAAATATATAGGTATGTTTTCGTGATGAGCGTCCATGCATATTATGAATGACTGCTTGGATGCACAGCCTGATCCGAGTCTTCGGTGGCGCACATGTAAGTTGCAGGAATATAGAATGATTGCAAATAGTCATTTAAACGTTTTGCGGGTACTTGCAGTTGACTGCACGTTTTATGGCTATTTTCAGTCGCTCTTCCGTAAAACAAAGTAAAAATAAAATATAATCATTTCTCTTAATCATTGCTTCCCATATTTATGGACTGCACAATAACAAATCCCAACAACCAAGCCAAATACGCAGTGAAAAACGTGTAAATAATAAAATTCAGCATATCAGCAATTCAGCGTTTTAGACCCCTTAAGCTGATCAGCAGGTCGCTGAATTCAGCAAGAAATTCAGCGTTTTAGACCGACCCGCATTTTCATCACAGGTAGGGATTGCCTCAGGTCACGTGAACCAATAAGAAAATAAGTGACTGACGGTCGTATTTCTTTTTTCGGCAATAATTGCAAATATACATGTACATGTACAACAATGTCTAATTGTTAAGTTAAATAGTTGAACGACTTTCTGTAATAAATGGCATAAAAGGGTAAATGACTTTTATTCACGGAGAGAGGGATGCTATATATATTTAGTTGTTCAAATCTGAAATGTGTCTGATTTCTTTATTTATTTTTTTTATTTCTTTAAAATATTAATATACTACAAAATAATAATAATAATGATAATAATAATATTAATGAAAATACTTAACACACAAATGAAAGGCATAAATGTTAGTTGTTATAATCTGAAATATGTCTGATTTCTGTGTTTATTTCTTTGAAATATTAATAAACTACAAAAAAATATTAATGATAATGATAATAAAAAATCTAACCCCACAAATGACATCACGAAAACATGCCTATATAATTTTGACCCCCTTAAACCCCACTTGTATATAGTAAAACTGGGGTTTACAGGGGTATACATTATTTGTCTTATTTCTGCTCAAAAACATAGATTGTGGGTACTCGTTAGAACCGCCTCGCCGAGGCGGTTCTAACGAGTTCCCACAATCTATATTTTGAGCAGAAATATGAAAAATATATCAGTTTTTTATTTGAAAATTTTCAGTTTTTGGAGGTGAAATTTTCTATATATTTGAATAGGAGTGTTTTCGTAACTGCAGATAGGACGGGGTACCAACATGATAGTTCTCTTATATCTCCATTGAAACATACGTTGTAGCTTCTCATTAGAAGCGCCTCAACGAGACGTTCCTAATGAATACCCACAACGCATCGATTCGTGCAGAAACAAGAAACAGGCGGGTAAAAAACATTTTTATGTTGTTTTTTTTCCAGAAAATGACAACTCATTCATATTGTCTTTCTTATTTTATTTATTATTATTCTATTTTATTTATTTATTTATTTATTTTATTTTTCAAAATAGGTTTTGACGTTTCTCGCTAGTTGACTAGGAGGCAATCTGCATGTCAAACCCTAGTTTCTGGCAAGATAAGAAAGTTAATTTCAAACTGTCGTCTGCTGTAATTTCAAAATTTCACGAGAACATGCCTATATAATGTTGACCCCCTTGAATCCCACTTTTATATAGTAAAACTGGGGTTTACAGGGGTATACATTATTTTCTTATTTCTACTCAAAAACATAGTGGGTACTCGTTAGAACCGCCTTGCCGAGGCGGTTCTAACTAGTAACCACAATCTATGTTTTGAGCAGAAATATGAAAAATATCAGAATTTTTATCTGAAAATTTTCATTTTTTGGTGGTAAAATTTTCAATATATTTGAATAGGCTTGTTTTCGTAATGCGTCGGCTGCAATTTTACTCAGTAAGCTAAGCGTCAAACGACTTAAGATTCTGAATAACGTTAACTATTAAAGTGCAAAGCATTCTAAATTTGATATCGTTATTTATCAGTGGAAAAAAGACTTGACATTTCATGTGACTCAGCTGCTAGGCAGATGAAGCATGTTTTTTCGGCTTTGAAAAGTACAATGTCTTATTTTTTTCTGAAAACAACAACAACAACAACAAAAACAACAACAACAACAACAACAACAAAAAAAAACTACAACAGCAGTTTAAAGTTACGCAGCGTGCGTTGGATAATATGGGAACCTTATCTACATTTGTCATATGCCTCGAGGTATTTTCTACATGAATAGACGACGATAAAAAAATTAAATAAAATAAAATAAATAAAGAAATTGAACGCATTTTAGACTGAATAAAGTCCCTCACACTATATACGGGTAGAATCCACTTTCTATTTGCAGTATGCCCTTCCTTTCTACCTTCCTTTCTGTTAACTTTCTTTCCTTCTTTCATTCTTCCTTTGTTGGTCTAACTAAGGCGTTCCATCACGTTAACAAGTCCATTCATTGAAGACCCCGGTAAACCCAACTTCACATACAGAAAAATTGGATTTACAGGGATAAACTTTTCTTTTTTTTTTTATATATATATTTTTTTCTCCTCTAACAAACTAGTTTGGGCACTCATAATAAACCATTTCCATGAGTACCCGCAATCTATGTTTGTTATAGATTTGGGATAATTTTTGAAACGCTTTGACAAATAGGCAGTTCTAAAGCATTACGAAAACAAGCCTATTCAAATATACTGAACATTTTACCACCAAACATAATGAAAAATTTCGGATAAAAAACTCGGATATTTTTCATATTTCTGCACAAAACATAGATTGTGGATACCCGTTAGAAACGCCTCATTGAGGCGGTTCTAACGAGTACCCACAATCTATGTTTTTGAGCAGAAATAAGAAAATAATGTATACCTCTTTAACCCCCAGTTTTACTATATAAAAGTGGGGTTTACGGGAGTGAACATTATATAGGCATGTTCTTGTGATGGGGTACCCGCAATTATGTTTTGAACAGGCATAAAATATTTTGCATAGGCGTGTTAACGTAATGCTGACTGCATGATGTTTTGAGCAGACATAAAAATATTTTGCATAGGCGTGTTAACGTAATGCTGACTACATGCGTTTTAATTGGTGATCACATAAATGAGATGCACAGGGAGAACCACAATTATAAATCATAACCTTCTAATGTCACTAAGCGGAAAAGTAAGCTTCGAAGATGTCCAAACACCCCGACTGGAAAACATGGTTGAAAACGACATATGACACTGATTTGTCTTCTATTTCACAATTGTGGACTAGTTCGCAACTCTATCTCAGTCGTTTTTAACAAAAAAAAAAAAAAAAAAAAAAAAATGCAGGAGAATGGTAATACGTCGAAAGGAAAAATCGGATTTTTTTTTTTGTTGTTGTTGTTTTTTTGTTATTAAAACTGAAAAAAAAAAGAAAATCAGTGAGAAAGCTGTCCAGCGCGAAAGCTGTCCATGGGGATCGGTGCAAACTTCTCCAAGCTTTCTACCATTTATACATTTTCCTCCAATTAGATGCTCATTTCCAATTGTTCAGCTTTAGGCGCAAAATACTATCCGGATAAGCCCCGCCTTTACCGGTCTCACCTTAAGGTGAAGGGCAAGCAATGTTGTGCAGTCAAACAGTATTGACGGTCGATAAATATGAATTCGAATCTATTTTTGTACATACTGTACAGAATTAGATTCAAAATACCTTTAGGGATTATCCCAGTCAGCATTCTACGTAAATCTATATCGGGCCGTCATCGGCCCGTCAGGGTAGCTGATTTACGTAGAATGCTAGCTGGGATATGCGTCGTACTCAGTGCGAATGTGAACATGTTGAAACAAGTATAAGTGATGAAATAAGTTGTAAATAAATTATAAAATAAACGTCGCATATAATGCCTTGTCAAGGTAGTTCAAATAAGTAGCTACAAGATGTTTTAAAGTATATTCCACAAAATAATTTAAGGGCCACCAGTTTTATTTTCCCTTTGATTATCACTAAAATGCGACCCTCAGGTTTTAAAATTATTTCATGGGCAAAACTGAAAGTCTCAGCCCTGTTTCACTCAGCTCAGCATGTTCGCAACATGTTCAGCTACAAAAGTGTCAATGGCACCAACAACGCCAGACCAAAGGATTCTAAGAAAAACGGGAATTTCCAAAATAACGATTTTTACCCCAGAATGAAGTTTTTTCACAATACCGGAAAAATTCTTTGTTTAATGAAAACAATACTCTGTCACACACAAAATCATGCAAAGTCAACCTTCCTTCGGGTACAAGGCACACAGATATGACCAGAAAAAGAGGCGAACCCTTTGAGAGGCTAAAAATGCCTCGAAAGTTCCCCATAACGAATAATCTGTAGAGGGTACCTCTAGCAAAATGTGCGTTTCTTGATAACAAATAAGGCTTTCTCTATGATTTGTTCACAGTTGGGAGCCCAGACATCACTTTTGACGCGAAAATGTCAATTTTTAATTTTTGGGTAAAAAGTAGTGTTTTTTTTTTTTTTTTTTTTTTTTTTTTTTTTGCGAATTTTAAAATGAAAATTTTGATTTAAAATATTTTTGTTGGAAACACTCCTTTAGGGCTTCCTTTTAACGAAACATTCAACGATATTTTGATACCTTCTGTGGTTTTGCCCATGCACCCAGCCAAAGTTTGTATGTATGGAAATTTGCATTATCTGGCCCTTAAATTATTTTGTTGAGTATATTATGTAGGGAGTGTTCGTTAGAACTGCCTTGTTGATGCAGTTTAAACAAGTATCCACAACATGAAGTAAAACAATGTTGTTGGTACTCGTAAAATTCCATCATCGCGACGTGTTTTAAAAATATTTTTCATCTGTTATAAAATTATGGTGGGTACTCGTAGATAATCCTTACGAGATGGTTTAAAGGAGTGCTCAAAAAGAACTTTGATAACAAAATCATATACCCAGTGATGTGTTACATGTGCGTGCAACTGTACGCATACATAATGGTTACATGTGTGAGTGACACATGTCAAATTAAAAAAAGTGTGCAAATAATACGAAATCTTCACATCTCATACAATTTCAAAGAAAAATCGATACAGTTGGATGTGTAGACCGGACGTGGTGACTGATCATAATCTACACTGTTTGCCATTCATTTTGTCCAATTTCACACTAAATGGTGTAAAGCCTGATCAGATGTTATAATAGCAATATGACTACTAATCTGGGTTTACACTGCTCTTATGTTATTAATGCACTTCTTTTTTTTCTCTTATATAAGCGTATGTCCGCTCACAGCAGATTTCCATTGGCAGAACAAAAGATAATGTCGGTTAAAGTGTACCAGTAACAACATAAGTGTACCAGTAATAACATAAGTGTACCAGTAATAACATAAGTGTACAAGTAATAACATTTGCACCAAACACGGACACTGATCCTTTAATGCTTCAGATGCAATTCGCATGGGGGCCCTGTTATAGCCTTGTAAGGGGGTAGAAAGAACATTACCACAATTCAAAAATGATTTTCGTAACTAGAACTTTCAGTTATTTGGCTGTCAGCAATATAGGCGTTTTCTACCTGGAAAACCATGCCTATCAAGTGGTTGCAAACACAGATAGCAAACACGGACAATTAGAAGTTGTTTTTATTATAATACATGGTACATGTTACATTGAATATGAACGTTTATTCTACATGTATAAATGCCAAAAACATTAGTTTTGTAAGAAGGGTCGTGTGTCAAATAAAAACATGCATACTAAGAAAAAAATCGCCGCTCGCAGTAATCGTTCCCGAAATAGTGACCTCTACTTCATGTAAAAACATATGTTACATATGTATAGTTCGTACATATCATACAAACTCTTCACATTAACTTGATTACATGTTACATATGCGTACAATTGTATGCAAACGTAACACATTAACGTTGCAATGTGTACATATGCGTACAGTTGTACGCATATGCAACAATGTTTTCTAAACATATGCGTACAACTGTACACATATGCGTACAACTGTATGCATATGTAACGCATCAGTTACGTATCCGTATTTTTGACATATGCATACTCACATACCCCAGATTGGACTGTGGGGAAAGAACAGGTCTCTCTCTCTCTCTCTCTCTCTCTCTCTCTCTCTCTCTCTCTCTGAGATATACAGCCCCCAGGAGGGATTTTGTGCACTATGATTTTCTAAAACTACATTATATAAAAAACAAATGATATATGTTAGCTCTCCGGAAATGGGGGCGCTTGCGTGTAACAGCCATGTTACCAACGTTACCCTAAGAAATAAAATATTTTTGTTAAAATGTTTAAGCATCCATATTCTTAATTATTAGCATTCCATTTGCTACAATTGCATGTGGTTTTATACAGGCAGGTATCTAAATATGTTGAACTGTCAATGGCTTGTGATATAACTGTTACATACTTTACCAGATGTCATAAGCTTCATATATAAGTTTTCTGATACAACGTTTTGGACGACTATGACCAGTCAGTGACTAGAAATTTAACCTTATCTTGTTTAACAATAGATAAGCACTATATGTCCTCTTTTGTACATCAGTTCATGGAAAGAAACCAGCGTGACTAAGCAAATGACATAAGGAACTGTAATTACTTTAAAACAGCCTGAACGTCTCTTCTGAAAAGTATCGTTATTTCAACTACTTAATATTTTACTTGCGGTGGTTGCACTTAGTACAATTTTTAACTATTATGATTGGTTTAATCTATTATAAGCTTTGAATAAATGCCCTATACATTTTTTCATGTTATGTATGTTACTGTTTATGTGATACTTTATTTACACTGTATAAGTGGCTGCTGATACTTTGTAGTTAAAATTGAAGGAAAATCGGCTCTAAAATTTAGTTTATTACAAACATAGTAAACTATTTCTCAAATACCTGTATAGTTTAGTGAATGAAGTGAAAGAAATCCCTCGCCAATTTTCTGCTGGTGTATCCGATTGATAGGTTTATCTTTAAAATATTTAAATGTACCCTATAACAAATAAAGAAATATCCTTTTTTCATGCATACTTATATTAAACGAGCTCTTCGTTGCTTATGTTCTATGCATAAAGCTGGTATTCTAACATTTAATTCCATCTAGACTGCCAGAAAGATTGCATACTTAAATTGTTACACACGTTATACTTCAGTTATTGTGCTGTGATATCAGAACGCTGTTTCTAATAGACAGTGTTTGCAGGAGAAGTCTCTTTAGTACAGCTCCATCAGTGAATATACTGTATAATTTCCTTATATCAACTCAAAAGCATGAAAAAAAGTGAAAACAATCATTCTGAAAGCACAAATTATTCAAGGAGAACTATTTCCTTATTTGAGTGTACATAAAAATGCAGTGGTAATCATGATTATAATAACATCACACATAAATCAACACTACACTGCAGTTTTAACTCATCTCTAAGATGCAGCCAAATACACAGCATACTCACTCTGACTCACTCTGACAGTTCTCTGTTTCCATCGTGTATAAAGTAAAACGTTTTATGTTGCCTAGAAGACGGTTTGCTTCAACAGTATCTGTCTTTTTTTTTTTTATATAAAATGCCTTGTAAAAACAACACATATAGGTCAGTCATACATATCATAATTTGATGACATACACATTTTATCAATGTTTACTATTGTTTATTATCTATATAGTACATGTAACAAGAAAACCATTATAGATATAAAATTATACAAACGCCTTATTAATTTTGTTAGTGATATAAGTAATGAGAATAACACACAACAACATTAATCTTAGCGATTTCCATTCACTTTGTTACTTTATAGAGAACTTCAAAAATGTGTACTTGATGGTTAAAATGGTGTCACATGTAGTATAAAATAACTGACAGCATTGGTTATGTCTCTGAGCCTTATATAAATTGTGATAGTATTTACTACTAGATGATTCTGATGCCACGATACGATAAGATATTTTATTACAACCTTTTATTTCCATTGCAATTTCAGACATGACAATGACCTAGTACCTGCTCATGGTCAATGTTTCTGTTAGGGTGAATAGTTTACAACTTATATAAATGACATTACCAGATATTATCAATTACCTAATATGTCTGGTAACGTATGTAACACAACTGTAAATGCTATTCTTAATAAGACTCCTTGCATATCTCAACTTAGACTGTTATATGTTTATGTGCTTCTAAAGACAGGCCTTACCAAAATAAGACAATACAATGAATTTTCATTGCTATTATTAAAGTTCCATGTTCTTTGAAGCAATTTTTCTTCTGCCCAGACACTGTTTAGTCTTCAAATTTACATATTGGAGACATACTCTGGTGCTTAGAATACAACCATCACAAAAACACGCCTATATAATGTTGAGCCCCTTAAACCCCACTTTTATATAGAAAAAATGGGGTTTACAGGGGTATACATTATTTTTCTTATTTCTGCTCACAAACATAGATTGTGGGTACTCGTTAGAACCGCCTCATTGGGGCGGTTCTAACGAGTACTCACAATCTATGTTGTGAGCAGAAATATAAAAAATATCAGGTTTTTTTTTATCTGAAAATTTTCATTTTTCGGTGGTAAAATGTTCAGTATATTTGAATAGGCATGTTTTCGTAATGTTTTGCTGCTCAGAATGCATATTCCGACTCTAAGAATTATAGCTTTTCTAGGTCTTATCATAGAGTTAATTTAAAAGTCATGTAAATATGAAATGCTGACTTAAGCTAATTATATCCAACAATTTCGATCCGATTTTTGTTCATGAGTTTTAGCTAAGTACCGGTAGTTTTTGTTATAATGGAAAAAAAATATGTACAAATATATGCATGGAACAGATAAAAATTAAGTTGCATACCATTTTTGTTTTCAACACAAGTGTGAAGGTAATCTCTAATGATGCTAAAGTCACTGAATTACTCTAATATATATTTAATTTCATTGTGTTATGCATGTTTTGTTTGTATCCATTCCATTTCAAAATGTCATACATATGTGTCTACCAAGGGCCTTATTTGAAAGTTATACTATAGCTAAAATGAGTTAACACCAGAAGACAAATGTAGCCTTTTCTTGAAAATTGGAATATTTTCTGAGTAATTTCTATCAGATAACTTATCTATACATTCCTTGCATTCATTCATTTACTTCGGCAAGAAAGAGAAAAAAAAAAACTACTGAGCTATTTTAGAAAATGCACACTGGGTGGCTTAAGTGTGTTAAATGGGTGGACATCAAAAGACAAATGTAATCATATCTTGAAAAGCTACATTTTTGGGGGAATATTTATTAGAAGATAACCTATTTAGCTGAATATTACTGGTATTATTTCATTTTATAAAGTAACTCATATAACTTAATAAGAACAAAGTACTAGGTTAAATTTATATACTTATACCATGGGAGGCTTAATAAACATCACGAAAACATACCTATATAATTTTGACCCCCTTAAACCTCACTTTTATATAGTAAAACTGGGGTTTACAGGGGTATACATTATTTTTCTTATTTCTGCTCAAAAACATAGATTGTGGGTACTCGTTAGAACCGCCTCGCTGAGGCGGTTCTAACGAGTACCCACAATCTATGTTTTGAGCAGAAATATGAAAAATATCAGAATTTTTATCTGAAAATTTTCATTTTTTTTGGTGGTAAAATTTTCAGTGTATTTGAATAGGCGTGTTTTCGTAATGAATGTGTGAAAATCTCATGACACTGATTAAATACAGCTGAATCATGATAGCTGTATTGTGATATACATATTCTGGCATATTTCCATTATTGACAAATAATCATTTTGAGGATTTCCTGTGTTCCTTTTGGAGAGTTATGTTCTATACAAATATGAACAAATAATATCAAAATACAGGGTTACTCTTCAAAATGCAAACTTTGGTTATCTTAAATAAGTGGGCAGGGTCACTCCAATTGATAAATCTTGACACAATATTATGTGATGTGACACTTTCTCTGATAAGTTATCCATCTTAGGTTTCTGTAGTGTTGTTTTGTTTGGAATTAAAGTTAACCATTATATAGCTACGAAAAAAAAACAAAATTCAGAGCATCTCTTTAAAACTTTAGGTTTGATTACCTCAAATAAGTGGACAGGGTCATTCAAATTGGTGAAAGTGGGCAAAATACTATATAAATGTTAACACACGGGAGTGCACAATTATACAGATCAGGATTAAGATAATATCTTTTTCAAAGAAATAACCATACAGAATTCTCATCTGGATAATTTGAACCTGAGATTTGATCATACCATTTTAAACTATCAATAAACAAGTACAGTCACTGCCTTCCAATGTTTTGGCTGGTTAAATTGTCAGACTGATGGTTAGTATGTGTGTGTGCAGTTTTATGAAAATATCTAAGTGTGTGTGTGCGTGTGTGTGTGTGTGTGTGTGTGTGTGTGTGTGTGTGTGTGTGTGTGTGTGTGTGTGTGTGTGTGAGGTTTGAGGTGGCATTGATCTGGTGGGTTTCAAAATTAATTTTCTTGGTATTATTGCAGCTCATGAATTGCCCTGACATTTTGAATGGGCACAGATACAGAATTCTAAGCAATTATGTGCTCAAATGAGTACACACATACTCCTTGATTTTTTTCTATCTGCTGTCAGACCTTACATAGAATGACTTTTGATTACACTTGATATTTGATTGAGTTGCAGTTTAACATATAGAGAAAATGCCTACCCGGAGCTCTGCCTTGGAGGCGTCAGGCAGCCCATCAATTTCGCCAACCCCGATGGGCGGGGGCCGTGATTTCTAAATACCCGATAATATGTGCATGCCGGTAAAAGGTACCCGGAGAGACAACACATAATCGTTCGCGTTTCAGAGATGCATTTCACTGCTACAGAAATTTTCTTGAGAACTTTGAACAAAATCCTATCTTTCAATTTTATTTTTTTGCGAGTCTTAACATTATGAATTGGAAAATACAGCCAAAACAAATTAAACCAAGAAACGTTCAGCGATCAGTGTGTCGATTTACGGCAAGTCATAAAATCTAATTTTATTTCCATATTTCAGATAAAAATGCAAGTCTATACTTCATTTCGAAGGACAGTGTGCTAAACTGTAAATGAAAATGAATTAAATAACTTAAAAAATCAAATGTATTTTGCATTACGACATGGCGTTACCTCCCGTGAACAGAACAGAATACGATTTTTCGTCTGACTTTAGTACCACCTTAAGTTGTCTCAATGCATTTAACCGCAGCATGACAAAACTAACAACTGACTTGTGCACCTGGTAAAGACTCAGATCAGCCTGGTCCAATCAGTCTGATCAGTCTTTGCATTCTGTGTTAAGAAAGCTGGGATCCTTAGCTATTCACTATGCGTACAGAGAAGACATTAACCAGTCATCGCAGAGTTCACATGCCCTTTATGTCCTGCGGCAGCTTATGATAGTGTTTTAATCAGGACTAAATGTAAATACTACTTTGGTATTAAATGCATTCTTGGCATGAGAATATGCTTGTACCAATAGTGTTTAATCAGAAATAATGTTTTATGTTACCTAATTAAACATGTAACAGAAATACTTTGTGGTAAACTGCATAATGTGCCATGTTTTAAATAGAATTTGACGGTCATAAACAAAATTCATTAGGAAAACTTAAGCTATAATTTGGATCTTTCTAATATACCAATAAAATTCCTGAGTTAATATTCATTGGTAAGTAGATTACATAGTGCAAAATACACCCAAGATAATATGCTTTAAGAAAAATATGGTAAACAAAAGTCCCCAAAATCGACCCTTTCATTTTTATCGCTTCTAGTGCAAGCGGGTTTTGGTCAGGCCTCGTGATTTGGCTGGAATTTTTACTGCTCATTAGCACAATAGCTTGGACGTTGTGGAATGTAAAAGTAAGCATTTAAGGAAATGGATACAAATTCAGATGAGGCAACTCTTTCAATATTGTTTTCTCTCCCTTCTAAATATAGGCCAGCTCCAAAAGGAAAGAATTTAAGAGTAGACCCTTTATATGCGGGGCTTGAAGAGTTTTGCGGCACCATCACGAAAACATACCTATATAATTTTGACCCCCTAAACCCCACTTTTATATAGTAAAACTGAGGTTTACAGGGGTATACACTATTTTTCTTATTTCTGCTCAAATCATAGATTGTAGGTATTCGTTAGAACCGCCTCAGCGAGGCGGTTCTAACGAATACCCACAATATATGTTTTGAGCAGAAATATGAAAAATATCAAAATTTTTATCTGTAAATTTTCAGTTTCTGGTGGTAAAATGTTGAATATATTTGAAAAGGCATGTTTTTGTAATGCTTATCTGAGTCTCAATGTTTAGTCAAACCTGTCTCTCCGAATACTTAAGAATAAATGAGGTTGCAAGGGACTTCCCTTTAGAGCAATATCTAGAATCTCTAGAAAATATACACCAGAGAGCGTTGACCCTGACTAACCTGTGCAGATCTTGCGTCTCTGTTACATCTGGCTCGGACTCGTATGTGAAGAGCGAATGCTTAAATCTGTCTGCGGATCAGCTTAGACTGGCTCCGGTCTCCAGTGACTAAAAATTTATCTTTTAATCCGTTCTGATAATCCATTAAAATAAAACCAAAATAATATCATGACTAAAAAAGACTGGAAACTCTCCAATATCATGACTAAAAAGACTGGACACTCTCTAAAGTGTCCGGTCTTTTTAGTCATGATATTATTTTGGTCTTATTTTAATGGATTATCAGAAAGGATTATAAGAATGAATACCGCAGTCGGTTTTATTTTAATGGATTCTCAGAAAAGATTATAAGACTAATTACCGTTCTTTATAGTCATGATATTATTTTTTTTATTTTAATGGATTATCAGAAAAGATTATAAGAATAAATGTTTAATCACTGGAGACCGAAGCCAGTCTTAATTTGGCCATGGTCTTTTGTTTGTAGTGCACCATGAGAAAATGTCTTAGACCCACAGAGAACTTGTTAAGTGGGAGTATTTGATTAAAATTCTGGGATACTTTGCTCCATTTCTTTATAAAAACATTATACAATTATTGACTATTTAGGTATTGGATATGACGTGATATCCACTAGAGAATACCAATATTGACCGAGGCGATAGCCGAGGTCAATATTGGTATTCAGTGGTAGATATCAACGTCATATTCAATGCCTCAATAGTCAGTAATTGTTTTGTTATTTAGTTTTTTTTTTTTTTTTTTTTTTCTGCTTGATAACTGTTGCCATAACGGTCAACGCCAGACCCCAGTTATATATATTTATGAAAAAACACGCGTAGACGTCGAAGTCACTACTGACGACGTCACTAAAAGTTGATATTCACCGGAAGGTGTGCGCAAGTCGGTGAAGATCAAATATATTCAATGGGCTGTAAACACCTCTCAGCCAATGAAAGACGGCCTTTTTTTAGGTTATATAATAAATTCTGTCTGTATTTATTAGAAACACATCAGAGAGGCGTTTCTACTAAGTACCAAAAACATATGTTTTTTGCTGAGAAATACGAAATATTGTCCGAGAACTATCACCAAAAATTCTTAACGCTTAGCACTCTGGGTAAAATTTTCAGCAGGAAACATTTTGAAATATATATATATATATATATATATATATATATATATATATATATATATATATATATATATATATATATATATATATATATATATATATATATATTGTCCAGGAAACAGGCTTTGACATTTCATGCAAGTTGTTTCCATTTGAAATGTCAAATCCTTTATTCTATGACAGATAAGAAAAATATTATCAATTGGCATCTGCATAATATGACCAAAGAGTGGTGAAGGTTAACATGTCCTTTGAACACAAATCAACCTGCACATTTGCGTTATCTGCTCTGATCCTTTGGTGTACGCAAACAGCATCACTGAATAGTGTAAAATAATGGATACAGAAGGAATACCCCAGCGGCCCAGTGAGACTGTGTGGACTGCCAGATATAATGTTTATTGACTCCCATACCGTATACACCCTAAAAAATCGGTCACCTTGGATGTATTTCCTTACAATACCTCTCAATCTTTTTTTATTATCTATTAATGTGTCTAAAATGAAACTGGATGAGAGACAAACAGTGTAAATCTTGGTCAGGCACCGCGTTCTGCGGCGTCCGATCTAGGTCTACACTGTTTGCCTAGGCTTGTCTGTTCGTCTGCTTAGGGTAAATACGGTAATTCTATAAAGGAATGACTAGGTGGGAGGGTTTGATGTTGAATCTCATATCAATAAGGCTGTTTTCGCTAGACGTGGCCTGTTTTTTTGTTTTTTTTGTTTTTTTTTGTTTTTTTTTTCTGTTTATGTCACAATGACTGATAGGCACCCAAAAAATGCATTACTCATATGCGAACAGCTACCTAGTCATCAATCCGAACAAGGTGTGAGCTTTCCGCAGTAGTATAACCAGAGCTCATCCCAGCTGGCGCATGGCGTTTATACAACGTCGATGCAACGTCATACATGACGTTGCATCGGCGCTGATACAACGTTGTATCAAAGTTGCGTGCTCGCTTGGATGTTTGCGAACAGCGACTGTCCTGATCAGAATGTCTGGACAAGCAGTCAGGGATGGGTACTCGCTGTCAGAATGTACGTTACCATCCTTTTCGGAGAGTCTCTACATAACACTAGATAGCTGGACAGAATGATAAACTATGCATAGCCTGATCAGACTGCTTTAAAGAGGCATTTCCACACGTTCAGGGGAGGCTCCCTTAAGAAAACAGGTCAAACTCTAAAAGGAAAGAATTTGCTCCCATGGCTAAAAAAAAACAACAACAACACAAAATTGCATTACTCACATGCGAACTGCTGCCTACTCATCCGCGCAATCCGAGCAAGGTCAGCACGTTTCGCAGTTCTACTCATAGAAGCGAACAGTGAATACCCTGATCGAATGTTTGATACACAGCCTGGGCTGCGTATTCGCTGTCCGTATGTACGTTATCCCTATTCACCCATTTTGTCTGACACGGTCTTGGGTATCAGTATTTTTAACAAGAATCATGTTACAGTGACGAAAATACCGTAATAACAATACATGTGTAAATAGCTTATTCGAATGGCAAATAGTGTAATCCCTGATCAGACCGCTTCAAAACAATATTGACCACGATCAGACCGACCGTAAGGTACATGCTGATCATGGAATACACGCTTTACAATTTCGCAAGTACTTTCCTGTCATCCAATAAACAAGTAAAGTTATTCACGCTGACTGGTTACGCATTCAAGGAAACAAGTAAAGTTATTCACGCTGACTGGTTACGCATTCAAGGATAATAACCCTGTCATGGAGATATCTATGCACCCCACCCCACGCACCCCCATCCGTCTAACCCGCCCTCTGCATATCACGGCTACTCTTATAATAAAGGACAGCTCTTGTTGCCTCTGAGAGCACATTCATCCATACTTTTGAAAGGTTTTTAATACTAGACAATCAAATTATTGTCTGCATAAGTTGTCTACCTTTGAAAAAGTCGGAAGTAAAATCTCCAGCTGTACTGACAGTCGAACTTCAATGGCTCGAACATCATAAGGATCATAATAATTTGTTCTAGACATGGGTAGTTTGAGCCACTGAGAGTAATCATAGGTCAGGAGGTAAATGGGGATAATTAAGGGATAATTAAGGGATGTCTTTTTGATCTTCTATGAAATAATAGTGTTAAGTGTACTCCTGTTATTGTGTGTACGCATTAGAATCGCCTCAATGAGGCGATTCTAATGCGTACACACAATAACATGTTTATGATAAAATAAAAAAGAATCCTAAAATATGCCAAGATATATTTTTTCTGGAGCTATCGGAAGAATTTTCTAGGGATGTATCAGCCATGGTGAACGAGGCATTGGTGTTCGAGTCATTGAAGTTTTACTGTTTTTGACCAATTACGGTATGTGGTTTTTAGGTGTCCGTATAGTAAGAGTATGTTCGTCAGTCTTGTGACTGTTGAACATTACTATACATTTACTGTACACTACATATCCTATTAATGTGATTATCTGTGCTGTGCGGACAAAATGGAGGAGGATCCTTTAATTTCTAGGGGAAATATTCAAAACGCAGATAGACAGTCTGAAACGTACGGCTATACTGGTCAAATAGGACAGGGTGATAATGTCAAGGAGGACGCGGACAAGAAGAAGGTGAATTTAACCCTTCTCTTGCTGAACACGACATGCCCTGACTTAACAAACAATGTAGATCCAGATCAGTTGGCTTCTGAAGAAGCCAACTGATCTGGATCTGCACTGTTTGTCATTAAATATGTGAATTTTTATCAAAAACCCGGATCAAGCAATCTGATTGGCTGGAAATTAGAAGTGGGCATGGCATTTTAATTTATTCAGCATGACAAGGGTTAAAATATTTTTACGTTAAATTGTAACATGATAGACGAAAGGTAGTTTATGGTATGTTTCAGCAACTCAGACCCTGATCAGCCTGCACCCCAAGGAAAGCTGGCCAAGGTCCGCCTGTGCACTATATGTATTTTGAATGAAATAGTTTGCAGTACAAACACTTAATCAATTTATGGCGGACAGTCACCAGGGGTCCTGAGGTTATAAAATTTCGTCCATCAATAGTTCGAACATCTTTAACACCATGGAAATTTGTTCCAAGGTCAGGGATAATTCAGGGATATAGTTTTGTTCTAATAATAATGAGTAATGTTATATAGATTATATTCAACATATTTCTCATGATGGAAAAAAAAGTCCCTACAATATCCCATGATCTATTCGAAGAGCTTCGTAGGAACTCAAAAAACAAGTCCGAATCAGCCATCGGTGTTCGTTCGAGTCACTGAAGTTTTATTTTACAAATTAAACCAGACACTGTTTAGAAACATTATTTTCATATTTGTCACAAATAAATAAATAAATAAATAAGCCACGGCATTTCAATCAAACTATCCTTGATCTTCTTATAAGTTTTACCCCACAGTGGCTAAAGCTTTTTTTGTATATAAGAGGAAATACGAACGTGCGTTTCGCCTCCTTTCACCCCCACCCCTCTCCCCCGCCCCCGAGTTTCTGAAGTGAACTCTTCCGTCCTTGAATTTGGACATGTCGATTGATGCAAATAGGTTTTGCAGTCTAAAATGAAAAATAGAATGGCTAATAGAGTAGTTCCTGATGAAACGGCTCGTTACGACCGTCTCATTTGGATCTACACTGTTTGCACAAGTATCCGGTTTGGTTTGCAGGGTTGAAAAGGGCTAAGCCTGAATGTCTTCGTAGTATTGTGTGGTCAGTCAGCCCGCTGACATTTGCTCTCCTCTTTACAAAATCAATGGATACCGATGAAAATATAACAACGACGTATATATAAATTCTGTTTAGCAGGCAGTGAAAATTAGCCTGTCTGAAGCAGTTTGGGAAGGATGTCCTCCCTCACGTACGACCTAAGACATCCAAGTTTCAATCCACTATTAGCGACAGGCTTCAGTGATATACCCAGGGTAGCGAGGGATTTTTTAGAATATGCTTTTCCAAAACACTATTTAGTAAATAAACTACGTAGAAAGACTTATTTATTTTACCTTGTCTTTTAATATTAAATTTAATCATGCCAAACTTTCAAGTAGTTAAACAAACTGGATAAACGATAGCAGAGCGGAAAGGCCAAAAAAGGAAGAAATGGATAATATATATGTTCAACTTTTCCTTTTTGACACCATAAAACTAATAAATATATATTTTCAATTTATTTACAGGTTATTTATTTCTTCTATCTTGCAAAATTCATAAAGGGCAATCAATACTGACCTTGTTACATATAGCTAGGAAAGGAAAACGGATTGAAATCTTTTAGGAGGATTGAAATTGAACTATTCTAAACCAATCAGAGGCCTCCTTTCAAAATTTCTGATCCAATCAGAGATAGGCTTCTGTCGGTGCGTCGGCTTGGATGCTTTCCGCCACGTACGATCAAATCAGAGATTTCAATCCGTTTCACGAACTTGGCACAAAATATGATAACTACAAATCTATTTGTAGTACAAATGAAATTTATTTTTTTTATAAACCTGTATTGATCTCTCTCAGCGTTTTGGTTTGGGAAGAGAGAGATAACAAGATAGAAGGAAGTATCTGTGTCTACTCTATGAAAAACACAACCACGCATGCCCCACATAGTGACCACAACTAACAAACAGGCAATGCAAGAACAACAAAACCATCAACTTTATTGGGGGAGGCCGCAAATGCCTTTCTTGCGGACTCCTCTAAGACGAAGGCTTGAGTCTTGGTTCCGCATGAACATATGTAAAAAATTTATAAAACCAAGATCCTAAGCCTTCGTCACATGGACCATAATTAATCTTTCAGAGGCGGGGCAATTGGTGAATTACCTTCTCTTACATGATTCGGCCTAAGAAGTCCCTTAAAGATGCCTCTCTCGAACGGTCCAAATAAATCCTTTGCAATTTTAACTTGGTAAGGTTTTTAGTTTTTTCAGTTTTTTCTTTTCTTTAGTTTTCGACTACGCGTATTTCTTCTCTCTTTTTCGACTGCGCGAAACTTTAGACTACGCGAATAAATAAAACTCACTCTAGGACCCTTCTTCCATATTTTTTTGGCTTTCGACTACGCGTTTATTTAGACTTCGCGTTTGAGCTAAGACTCTGAACCCCTCTACAATGCTCGCTCCTCCAGCCTCTAATCTTCCGCGTGTGGGTCCGTGGCATGTTGACAGACAGAGAATAACACATGGACAAAAACACCATGATGTTAGTTTTAAACTCGAACTCTTTAGGCCAACGCTCCAAATTCTGTAACTTACAGACTGGACAACTATTTATATGCACGGTGTCTGTGTCTGGGCGAGGTGACCTAGTATTATAACTAGACACCGTTTCAAGCCAACCCAGTAGTCCAGTAAAACTAATCCAGATTTATCTGGCGCTGCCTCTATGTGACTCAGTTGCCTGGCAGCGTTAAAAATCTGAAAACTGAAAACTGAACTGTGAAAATAAATGGCATATCCAAGTTTATGTTTTTCAATTGTGCAATGAGGAAGCGACTATCCCTCGCTCAACCACAGTAGAATTGAACCAGACAGTGTCATCTGGTCCCGTCTACTTCACTTGTTTGGGTAGTTCCATTTCGAGTTTAAGGAATGTCAAGTATTTTTTTTTTTTTTTTTTTTTTTTGTTATAGAAATTCCGTTTCTTTAAGACATATAGCTAAAATGAGACTAAAAGAGGGGTCACTCATTCATGAATGTACTGTCCCTATCTAGGCGCTATGCAAGAGAGATCAAAGGCCTGTCATAAAGAGATGATTATGAGATCCAAGCACGGTGTGGTTAACATTACGAAAACATACCTATATAATTTTGACCCCCTTAAACCCCACTTTTATATAGTAAAACTGGGGTTTACAGGGGTATACATTATTTTTCTTATTTTTGCTCAAAAACATAGATTGTGGGTACTCGTTAGAACCGCCTCAGCGAGGCGGTTCTAACTAGTACCCACAATCTATGTTTTGAACAGAAATATCGAAGATATCTGAATTTTTTATCAAAAATATTTCCTTTTTTTGTTGTAAAATTTTCAATATATTTGAATAGGCGTGTTTTCGTAATGAGAGGCCTTCTGAGGGGTAATAAATACTTTGGACGGAATATTACCTAATCAAATAATAAGCCACAACTATCTTCTCGTATAGGGCCTCTACCTGTAAATCGTTTATTGATAGTATACCAGGTTCTGTTGTGCCCACTCTCCTATCAATGATGGAGACATTACGAAAACGTGCCTAATGAAATATACTGAAACCTCTACTACCAAAAAGTGAAAATTTACAGATGAAAAATTCTGATATTTTTCATATTTCTGCTCAAAACACAGACTGTGGGTACTCTCCACACACTCAAAGAAAAATAAGAATTGGCAGAAAATGCAAACCCAGATCAGCATGGTCTACAATGATTACATTGACTACAGTAAATTCTATAAAACATAGAAGTAATAAAGAAATAAAAACCTAACTACACCCCCTGCTATTAGAAATAGATCGGTCCAAAGAGTTGTAGTTGACGAGTCCACTCGACGTATATACACTTGAATTGCTATTGTTTTAATTTCCTTGCTTATGAATACACTGCAACAAGAGTCAACATCAGCCTGCTCAGTAGAACATTTAGCAGGCGTTAATTTAATTTTTTCCCAATAAATAAGCTTTATTTTTTCGCAGAAAATAGAGTCCTGAGGAGACAATAAGCCTGAAATATCAGCGCCTATTTTCTAAAAAATAAAAAAAAAGAGGAAACAACTACATGATCGAAGAATATTTCAGATTGTCGTCTGCTGATGTTCTTACCTAGCATCCTAAGCGTGAAGTGTTAAATCAATGCAGCGGAAATGAGAATACACAACATTGAGACAATTTGTTTGGTAATAGTGTCTTCAAAAAATGAATTCACATGTATGAGATATTTACTGCATTTTGTGAGATTTTCTAAATATTCTTCACATTTTTAAATTAACACGACAAAGCTTTAAGTATCCAAACTCTGGAGAGAGCTTACGCTGAATAGCTTCCTTTACCTATTAGTGTTAGCAGCAGAATTTGCATTTATTTTATAAACACGTCTCTGCAGAGATGAAAAGTAAAAAAAACAAAACAAAAAAAAAACTACATGAATAATTACCACTACAATGTGAAGATATTTGGGATTTCGTCATTCAATGTACTGTGAATATAATGACCGCGTCATTGGAAAACGTGTCTTTGGGCATATGTGAACAGAGAAGGCCCAAATCAGACTGCGCATCCGCGCAGTCTGATCAGGGCCTTCACTGTCCGCTAAGAGAATAATTGGCTACTACAAAATATATGAATGGAGAGGAAATGCTCGGAAGATATTTTGCGCATGCGCTGGTGATCTGAATCTGCGCATTTTGCATATGTTCGAAGGCATTTTTTCACTAGACGCGGTCCATATAATATTTCCATTACAGGATTTCACACTCACCCTGGCCCTGGCTATAGCAGCAAGCACTCTGGGGTCCTCGTTCCAGTATGGATACAATTCAGGAATAGTTAATGCCCCAGAAAAGGTAATTATGCATCAAAATAGACTCTTTTGTTACTTGAAATTCTCTCTCTCTCTCTCTCTCTCTCTCTCTCTCTCTCTCTCTCTCTCTCTCTCTCTCTCTCTGTTTGTCTGCCTGTGTTTGTCTGAATTCTCTCTCTCTCTCTCTCTCTCTCTCTCTCTCTCTCTCTCTCTCTCTCTCTCTCTGTTTGTCTGCCTGTGTTTGTCTGTTTGTTCATCCATCTATCCATCCGTCCAAATCCATTCGTCTAAATCCATCCATCCATCCATCCATCCATCGTCCATTACTCCACCCATCCCTCCATCCATCCATACATCCATCAATCCATCTATCCATGCATCCATTCATCCATCCATTGTCCATTACGCCATTTAATGTTCCATCCATCGCTACATCCATCCGTACTTCCGTCCATCTATCTATCCAGCCGTGAGCCTATTTGACTCTTGCAGTGAAGCGAATAATATCACACCTACAGGGTTAAACCAAATTCGAACAACGACGCCACAGTTCGCCTTTATATCCTCGAATGTGCACCACGGAACCTGAGCTTGAACTCTTTTTTTTTTTTTTTTTTTTGTCCTTTATGGACTTAAAATGTTCTTGGGTCTCAGTTTTAAATTGAACAGGAAGGCACCGGTCAGATTCCCCAGAAGTGCATACTGTTTATGTCTTAAGCCTCCTATTAAATATGGACAGTTGATCAAAGTGTCTTTTCAATAAATGGTAGCTATCGAATATGGGTATCCCGTCCCTTAAATATTTTTGGTAGGCTATGTTCTGTGATAGTGGCTCTTTGTGACATTATCTGTACTGTTTTACACTGTGTATTCGGACAGATACAGTCGAACCTCATTATCTCGAACTCACTTATTTCAAATTACCGCTTATCTCGAAGTGAAATTCTGGTCCCTGTTTTAACATGAAACTATGACAACAGGTAACAGAATAATGTGGAATAGAAGAGAAATTGCTCCTCAGGAGCAATTTTTCCTCTTTTCAACATTATTATCGCACCTGCTTGTAGCAGGGTGCGATATAGGCGTCCGATTTTCTGTCCGTCCGTCCGTCCGTCAGTGCGTCCGTCCGTCAGTCTGTCCGTCCGTCCGTCCGTCTGTCAACATTTATGTCGACGTTCGACATTTATGTCAAAGTTAGTATTCTAATCAACTACAAGACTAAACAACCATCAAACCTTGCATGAAACATCTCCCTGACCTCCTGACTTTGCAACATAAGCGTCCGCTTTTCCGTATGTCTGTCCATTCGTCCGTCCGTCTGTCAACATTTATGTCGAAGTTCGACATTTATGTCAAAGTTAGTATTTTAATCAACTACAAGACTAAACAACCATCAAACCTTGCATGAAACATCTCCCTGACCTCCAGACTTTGCGACATAGGTGCCCACTTTTCCATTCGTCTGTCTGTTTGTCTGTCCGTCTGTCCGTCTCTTAACAGTTCTGTTATGTCGAAGTTCGACATTTATGTCAAAGTTAGTATTCTAATCAACTACAAGACTAAACAACCCTCAAACCTTGTATGAAATATCTCCCTGACCTCCTGACTTTGCGACATAGGTGCCCGCTTTTCCATTCGTCTGTCAGTTCGTCCGTCTGTCTGTCTCTTAACAGTTCTGTTATGTCGAAGTTCGACATTTATGTCAAAGTTAGTATTCTAATCAACTATAATTCTACAACAGCCATCATTCCTTGCATGACACATCTCCCTGACCTCCTGACTTGGCAGATATGTTGACCCAGTGACCTTGACCTATATTTTGCGCTCCATTGACTTTGACACAATTTACGTTGACGTTCCAGATCTTCTCAACTATAATGCGTACAACTACCAAACCTTGCATAGTGCTTCTTCTAGATGTACAGACTTGGCAGGTACCTTGACCCGGTGACCTTGACCTATATTTTGTGCTCCAGTGACTTTGACATATTTTGCGTCGACGTTCGATATCTCCTCAACTATAAGACCTACAACCATCAAACGTTGCAAAGTGCTTCTCCTCAATGTACTGACTTAGCAGATACCTTGACCTGGTGACCTTGACCTATATTTTGGCTGCAGTGACTTTGACATAATTTACATCAACGTTCCAGATCTCCTAAAGTGTAAGACCTCTAGCCACCAAACCTTGCATAGTGCTTCTCCTATATGTACTGACTTGGCAGGTATCTTGACCCGGTGACCTTGACCTATATTTTGCGCTCCAGTGCCTTTTACGTCAACGTTCAATATCTCCTCAACTATAAGGCCAACAAACATCAAACCTTGCATAGTGCTTCTCCTCAATGTACGGACTCTGCAGGTACTTTGACTGGGTGACCTTGACCTATATTTCACGCTCCATTGACTTTTACACCTTTTACGTCACCCTTCCATATGTCCTCAACTGTAAGGCCTTCAACCACCAAACCTTATATAGCACTTCTTTTCGATGTACTGACTCGACAGGTACCATGACCTGGTGACCTTGACCTATATTGTGCACTCCAGTGACTTTGACACATTTCATATTGATGTTCGGTATCTCCTCAAATATAAGACCTACAACCACTAAACCTTGCATAGTGCTTCACCTCATTGCCCTGGCTTGGCAGGTACCTTGACCCAGTGACCTTGACCTATATTTGACACATTTTACGTTGATGTTAGATAACTCCTCAACTATAAGGCCTACAACCACCATACCTTGCATTGTGCTTCTCCTTGATGTACTGAATTAGCAGGTACCTTGACCCGTGACCTTGACCTATATTTCATGCTCCAGTGACTTTTACACATTTTACGTCAACGTTCCATTATCATTGGGCTGTATGATACGAAAAGTCAGTGCTGAAGATATAGCCATTAGAGGGAATGGTACTGGCCTGGAATATATGTGCTCCACTAGGCACTTTGTCTACATTTTTTTCAACCCAGTTTTCCAAGTAAGCACTGCTAAGAATGAAATAAACTTATTTAATAACCACATTCTGATTGTGGCTCCTGTGACTTTTGTGCCAGCAGGTGCGATGACGCCTTCCGCGGAATTCTTGTTTTATGTATATATTTCTAATATCAGGAGTCAAATTACATATCCATTTGTTAAATGTGGTGGTTCAATTTATTGTTTTCCTCACTCTCAACTGATATGTCGAAGTACGGATATCTCGAAGTGTTTCAGTGAGTCCCTTGGAATTCGAGATAACGGGAGTTGACTGTATATCTGAGCAAACAAAACAGACCTAATCATAGTATATTAACAACACAGTTCCTGATTCAATTACAGTCGAACCTCAATAGCTCCAACACTGATGGCTCGTTTATAAATATGGCTATTTCGAATTCGTTTTTGAGTCTCTACGAAATTCTTCCGATAGCTCAAGAAAACAAATATATAGGCAAATTTTCTTATTTTATCATGAAATTGTTTGTTGTGTAAACTCATTAGAATCGCCACATTCAACATATTATCATTGTGTAGAAAATCAAAAATATTTCACCAAATAATCGCTATTGCTTCCTAGCCTGGCGCCGTGATAAACCCTCAGTGGCTCAAACTACCAATATCTTGAGCAAATGTCCATGGTCCCAAAGATGTTCGAGCCATTGAAGTTCGACTGTACATGCATTCGGATGCACAGAACCCGGGATACCGTGTACAAATGTACCCGTTATTCACTTTATTGGACTACGTTATTATAGGCATCTTATTACGAAAACATGCCTATTCAAATATACTGAAAATGTTATCACCAAAAAATGAAAATTTTCAGATAAAAAATTCTGATATTTTTCATATTTTTGCTCAAAACATAGATTGTGGGTACTCGAACTGCCTCGACGAGGCAGTTCTAACGAGTACTCACAATCTGTTTTTGAGCAGAAATAAGAAAAATAATGCATACCCTTGTAAACCCCAGTTTTACTATATAAAAGTGGGGTTTAAGGGGGTCAAAATTATACTGGCATATTATCGTGATGTGAGCTCGTCCCTGTAGGTTCTTGAAAACAGATTTTTCTAAAAGCATTTTAGCACAAATTAACAATAAAAAGGTGTCCTCGGTTGCTCAGTCGGATGCGCCCCAGACTGGTGATCAGGAGGTCGCGGGTTCGATCCGGATTCAGGCAAATTCTTTCTTGGGGATTGATCATGAAATATTTTCTAAGGTCATTCTTTCCCTTCCGCTGATTCAAGGAGGGCAGTTGTCAGTTTCTGGTGTAAATCGGTGCACAAGTAAGAGGACGAAGCCTGTCCAGGGAAAAAAAACATGGTTAGGTAAACTGACAAGGTTAAACATGACGGGATTATGGGTTGACTGGGCCGTAAAACCTCAACACAAAAACAAATCCATCAAAAGTGCACTGTGTCGTATACGCAAACCCATCAGCGTCGAGTCTCAGCGTCGTATGTTTCCAGTTTGACACTTAACAGGCTAGGAAAAACAGCAGAAGACATTTTGCAATTTGTCACCAGAAAATAGGACTTTAGGCATTTAATGCAGACAATTTGCATAAAATGTTAGGGCCTATTTTCCGAAAAAAAGAAAAGAAAAATATCATTTTGCCATCTGCTTAACCTGTCCTGAGAATGTAAAGGTAAACAATTTACCTGTAGATTTTCGCTGTAGTCTTCTCGAATTCCTATATGTGTAAAAAATGGGACTGGTTTGTGATCAACATGTTTATGTCTTTATTTTATTTTGTACTCATTACGAAAACACGCCTATTTAAAATATATATAGAAAATTTCACTTCCAAAACTGAAAATTTTCAGATTAAGACTCTGATATTTTTCATATTTCTGCGCAAAACATAGATTGTGGGTACTCGTTAGAACCGCCTCGCCGAGGCGGTTCTAACGAGTACCCACAAATTATGTTTTTGAGCAGAAATAAGAAAAATAATGTATACCCCTGTAACCCCCAGTTTTACTACATAAAGGTGGGGTTTAAAGGGGTAAAAATTATATAGGCGTGTTTTCGTGATGCTACGAAAAAAATATCCAAAAAGGTTACTTTTGCAAACGAGGTACACATTAAAAAGTGAAAATCGGATACTCGGTTTTATTAATCTTCATATGCAGCAAGTCAGTTTGCGAGTCTGCATACATGTACCCGAGCTGGCATACCCTGCTGGCGCCGGCTTAAGCGGTATTCGATTTTCAAAGTAACCAGAGTGGGCTCAATTATCGCAAAGGAAATAAAATTATTGTCTGCGCTATGGAAAAGTACTGGGAGACCTGTTATTGCCGTTGTTTATCTCATACTGAAGACCTCAAACTGATCTGTTTGGTACGAGGTATCATGTTCAAGGCCTGAGCTACATGTAGTAAGCACACGAGTCTCAACGTGTCAAACTGAACGTTCGCATATGTGCTTCAGGCGAAGACTCAGATCGACAGGTCTGCACATTCATGCAGTCCAGTCATGGTATTCTCTATACATATAACAAGTTACCCGGATTCTTGAAGCGAATACCTACTGCGCCACGCAGCCTGAACGTTTTGTCGGGCCTGATCTAGATCCAAACTGCTTGACACTCTGATGGTATTCGTGATTTTTCTTTTTTTTTTTTTTTTTTTTTTTGGAAAAAAAAAAAAAACTAAAAAAAAAAAAAAAACATCCACAGACGACAAAAAAGCATGCAAAAATTACCCCCAGCATGCAAAGAGTTAAAGGTGGGAGAAAAAAGAACCCGTCATGAGTCAGCCCATGCAGTAAAGGAAAATCTCACCTCGGGGTAGGAATTTCAACCAGGGACTCGGCGAGCCTCGCCTCTGGTTGAAATTCCTATCCCTCGGATGAGATTTCCCTATCCTGCATGGACACTCATGATGTATTCCTATCTTCTCGCCTTGCGACTCATATTCAAGGCACAACGTGAGAAAGCGTACCTGCTGACTAATGGGTCAATCATAGACATCATTGGCTATCCAAAATGTGCCCAGTCATTACGAAAACACGCCTATTCAAATACATAGAATGTTTCACCTCCAAAAACGGAAAATTTTCAGATAAAAAAAAACGGTGATATTTTCCAAATTTCTGCTCAAAACATAGATTGCTGTACTCATTAGAACCGCCTCGGCGAGGCAGTTCTAACGAGTACTCACAAGCTATGTATCCAGCAGAAATAAGAAAAATGGTGTGTACCCCTGTTAAACCCAGATTTACTATATAAAGGTGGGGTTTAAGGGGGTCAAAACTATATAGGCATGTTTTCGTGATGGAAGATTCTGATCAGGCTGCGCGAAAGAGCGGGCTGATCTAAATCGTCTACATGTATAAGCGCACATATCCGAGGTATGGTTTCTGCCGCTGCTGTCATATAGTGATGTTGCAAAGTATCAGTGTCACTCTGTGACCTTAAATATATAATATGACCCTTGATACCACCATTTTGATACATGTCAGTTGACCGAATTGTTGCTGAATTGACTTAGGGCGTTTAGAATTGCGTTACGCTTGCAAGTAATTTATATGTGCGTATGTGTGTTTCAGGTCCAAAGACAAGGAGTGCAACCATCTTACATGTATTTTGAAAAGATTCCCAGTCAACTCGTACTTAAGTCAACTCGTACATAAGTCATTTCGTTTGCATATTGGTCAATTCGTACTCATCGATTTGGTCAGTAGTACTCGTTTGGTCAATCAAACCATACATTTTCATTACAAAATAATACTTAAGCCTTTCTGTCTCACAATTGCAAATAAAAAATCAAAAAGAGATGCTTTTTTTTGCGCATTCCTTTTTTTTAAGTGAGGCAATGCTACCAAGCGAGCGCGCAACGTTGTCACAAAGTTGTATCAAAGGCAAATTAATGTGACGTTGCATAAAAGACACGTGCCCGCTGGATAGGTTGAGAATGTTTTTTCTTCATTTGGCAGGTGTTTAGAGAGTTTTACAATAGTACCTATTACACCAGACATGGGGAAGGATTGTCAAGCACCACACTATTGTGGTCCGTAACTGTATCTATTTACTGTATAGGAGGCATGTTCGGGGCCCTCACTGCAGGATACTTTGCTAGTAGGTGGGGAAGGTAAGCGTGTTACATCAAGTTTTTTTTTTTTTTTTTTTTTTTTTTTTTTTTTTCTCAAGTTTTAACCCATTTATGCCAAGTGAACTCCTGCATTAATCATTTGGTCTCGCTCATTTCAATATAAGGAGTGTCTGGGAGTGCAACCGTGTTTTATAGAAATTCCTGTCCTAACAGTGTAGATCAAGATCAGACGCCTCTTTTGCTGCGTCTGATCTGAGTCTACACTGTTTGCAAATGTCTAGTTTATGTGACGTTATAGGGATCAAACATGGTTTTTCATGCATTAACATTCGCCAGGTCCCGTGGGAGTAGTTGAAAACCGAGGCCAAAGGCCGCGGTTTTCAACAGCTCCCAAGTGGACCTGGCGAATGTTAATGCATTGAAAAAACATGCTCGATCGCTATTATTGCATAAAAACTGAAAACATTTGCTGCATTTCGCGTTATTTCTTGCACTATTTTGTTTCGCCTCTTCAACAATGTCTCGCGAACGCAATTTCCACTGACCATGCTCTTTCTAGGGCCGGAAAGTACACATCTCGTAACGCCAGCAAATCTGTGGCCCCGGTACGACCATATTGAAAGTTGCGTAGCAGTGCATTAACAGCGCGCGCGTGAATTGCCTTGGTAATACACGGCTTTTCGCTGGTCAATGCACGGCTGTTAATAACGTGCGGCATTGCTTTTTTATGCAGTAATGAGTGAAATAGAAGGTTAAAGTAATTCTAATGGGAGAAGAGACAGCAGAGTGTTAACTCCCCTTAGTAGTCTCTGTAAGCAATTAGGTCCAATGAACGGTTTCCCTCTGCTTCTGTAACTAGCATCTTTATTATTTATAGCTTTCTGTTCTATGAAGTATCTAATTTAATAAGAATTGTCCATCACGAAAACATACCTATATAATTTTGACCCTTTTAACCCCACTTTTATACAATAAAACTGGTGTTTACAGGGGTATACATTATTGTTTTTCTTATTTCTGCTCAGAACATAGAATGTGGGTACTCGTTACAATCGCCTTGGCGAGGCGGTTCTAAAGAGAACCCACAATCTATGTTTTGAGCAGCAGTGTGAAGACATCTGAAATACTTTCAGTTTTTGGTGATGAATTTTCAATAAATTTGAAGAGGCATGTAACGCAAAGGACATCGTAGCTCGCCTGACTTGCGCTTTGCCTATAAGAAACTTTAATAAAAAACTTAAACATGTTTTTGTTTTTGTTTGTTGTTTTTTTTTTTTCTAACTCCGTTGCATTGACCTCTAAGCCAACTATTACGAAAACACGCCTATTCAAATGTAGAAAATTTCACCTCGAAAAACTGACAACTTTCAGATAAAAACTTTGATACTTTTCATATTCTGCTCAAAATATAGATTGTAAGTACTCGTTAGAACCGCCTTGGCGATGCGGTTCTAACGAATAACCGCAGTCTATGTTTTCGAGCAAACATTAGAAAACTACTAATGTTTATACCTGTAAACCCAAGTTTTACTACACAAAAGTGGGGTTTAAGGGGGTCAAAATTATATATAGGCATGTTTTCTGATGTATGTCGGTCGGGATGGCACAGCATAGACGTTCAGACCAGTACATAACATCAAGGTAAGTATGAACTACTTACATCCAGAGGTTCAGGAGCTGTAGCCATTTAAAAACTTTAATCAAAACGTTTAACCAAACCGACGCCGACGCCGACGCCATACTTACTGTTATAGCTCTTTTGTACGAGCGAGCTTAAATGATTATATATTATTAAATCTTCCAAAATATCATGTCGAAGCTTTTCTGAGGATTTCACTAAAGCATCTTAATAACTCTTAAAAAATTATTCGCATATAGCTGATGGCGGAAATATTCGTATATTGCGGATGGCGAAAAAATTCGCATATAGCTGATGATGGAAACATTTGCATAGCTGATGGCGGAAATGTTTGCATTAAGTTGATGGCGGAAATATCTGCGTATCGCTGATGTCAGAAATATTTTCATTTAGCTGATGGCGGAAACATTTGCATATAGCTGATGGCGGAAACATTTGCATATAGCTGATGGCGGAAACATTTGCATATAGCTGATGGCGGAAACATTTGCATATAGCTGATGGCGGAAACATCTGCATATAGCTGATGGCGGAAACATTTTGCATATAGCTGATGGCGGAAACATTTGCATATAGCTGATGGTGGAAACATCTGCATATAGCTGATGGCGGAAACATCTGCATATAGCTGATGGCGGAAACATTTGCATATAGCTGATGGCGGAAACATTTGCATATAGCTAATGGCGGAAACATTCGCATATAGCTGATGGCGGAAACATTTGCATATAGCTGATGGCGGAAACATTTGCATATAGCTGATGGCGGAAACATTTGCATATAGCTGATGGCGAAAACATTTGCATATAGCTGCTGGCGGAAACATTTCCATATAGCTGATGGCGGAAACATTTGCATACAATATATAGTTGTTGGCGGAAATATATTTGCGTATATCTGATGGTGGAAACATTTGCATACAGAGTATAGCTGGTGGCGGAAATAGTCGTATATCTCAGATGGCGGAAACATTTGCATACAATGTATAGTTGTTGGCGGAAATATATTTGAGAATAACTAATGGCGGAAATGTTTGTGTATATCTGATGGTGGTAACATTTGCATACATTTGCATACAGAGTATAGCTGATGGCGGAAATAGTCGTATATCTCTGATAGCGGAAACATTTGCATGCAATGTATACATGTAGTTAATGGCGGAAACATCCACATAGAATATATAGCTGATGGAAGAAACATTTGCATATAGCTGATGACGGAAACATTTGCTAAAAGCGGATATCGGAAATGCTCGCATATATTTGATGGCGGAAACATTCGTATAAGCTGATATCATTTATTCATCATTTATCATTTTGTTTTTCTCCGCACTTATAAATGTAAATCAGGGAGAATTTTCATTCCTATAGATGTATAGTAATTTATTACTATGTTTATTTCTGTCTCTACAGCAAAGGAACCTTAATGAGAAACAACATCTTAACAACTCTAGCTATTGTAATAGAATTTAGTTCTAAATACTTGAAGTCGTACGAAGCTTTGATTATTGGAAGATTCGTTTTGGGCATTAGTTCAGGTACGTAGTATTCAGTTTGATCTGTGGCAAAACTTGTGAAATTAAAAGGAATGCTTAAAGGCTCCATATTCCTCAAAAATAGACATTTTATTATCCAAGAAAGGCTTTGTAGATTGGTTTTGTTTGTGTTGAGGTTTTACGGCTCAGTCAACCCAATGGGGTCATGTCGAGCGCGGTCAGTTTACCTAACCACACGTTTACTGGGGAGGCTTAGTCCTCTAAGCGGTTAACCAGTATTGTACTCATCCTTTCGCCAGAAACTGACAACTGCCCTTCTTGAATCAGCGGGAGGGAGAGAATGACCGTAGAAAATATTTCATGATCAATCTCCACGAAAAAATGTTGCCGACCTCGGCGGGGGTTGAACCCGCGACCTCCTGGTCTCTAGTCGGACGGCGCATCCAACTGAGCCACCGAGGCCGGCTTTATAGATTGATACATGGTATTAATACGATCAAAAAATGCGGCACCTGACAGTCTGTAAAATTTCATTTAGTCTCTCGTTCTTGAAATGAAGTGTTTTTTTATCGTATCCCTCAGACTGAATTAATGTTGCCCACATTATTCAAAGATAGGATGACAAATAATTTCAGTTTTGATCCAGTTCAAAAAAGGACAGACTAACTGAAATTTTACAGGCTGTCAGATGCCACATTTTATGATCGTATTAGTACTATATATATATCAGTTTATTAAATCTTTACTGGATAAAAATGTCTATTTTTGAGGAATATGGTGCATTTAAAGGCTGATACCTTAGCTTCTTTGATACACACTAACATTTTGACACAAAAATACTGTTTCCAAATGAAATCAGCAGCTCCCAGTTTTAAATAAAATGCTACTGAAAACTGGAGACCGAGGTACTTCCATCACGAAAACATGCCAATATAATTTTGATCCCCTTAAAGCCCACTTTTATATACATGTAGTAAAACTGGGTTTTACAGTGGTATACATTTTTTTCTTTTTTTTTTTTGCTCGAAAACATAGATTGTGGGTACACGTTAGAGCCGCCTCGCAGAGGCGGTTCTAACGAGTACCCACGATCCATGTATTGAGCAGAAATATGAAAAGTATCAGAGATTTTTTTTAGCTGAATTTTTTTTCAGTTCTTGGAGGTGAAATGTTCTTATATTTGAAGCGTGTTTTCGTAATGGTTCGTAATATTTAGGCGTGTTTTCGTAATGATTCGTAATGTGGTCGTCAGCTGGGAAAACAATCGGTACAATAACGTCAAAATGCTTTGACTGTAAGTCCTGACTGTGAAAGCATAAACGCTATTAAGCGTTTAAAACTGCATTTTTTTTAAAAAAAAGCGATATTTCAGAGGAACGAAAATCATTTATAAAATGGTTTAAGTAAAAATTGACAGGAGCTTATGCCATTCATACTGAATATCAGAACATTGACTGATGTTGTTACTAACAGAGGTCTTACCATTTACGTGCTGTGGACTCTTTTCCGAAACACTTTGGGCCGATATTTCGAATAGCAGGATATCTGGATAATTTTTATTATTACTATATATGTTTTATTGAAACTCTAGTATTTAATGCAAACAGTGTAGATCCTGATCTGGGTCTGCACTTATTGCCTGTTACCTTTTTAAGGGTCTCTAAATTAACATGGGTTATCATATTTATAGGTATCAATACGGGTGTGCCGCCAATGTACCTAGCGGAGATAGCACCTCTGTCTCTGCGTGGTTTATGTGGTGTGTTCAATCAGCTGGCTATGACAGTGGGCTTGCTAGCAGCAGATGTTATAGGACTACAAGAAATTCTCGGAGGGAAAGATACATGGCAGTATGCTTTAGGTAAAATACTCGCTTTATGTTGACACATACAATACAACAAGTGACTTATTACCCCTTTAAGCATCGTAGCTTATTTACCCTAAGTTTCTGGCTGAGAATCAGCATCTTCATGCTTGTCATTCTATTTATTTGTCCAGTTTTCTTTCTTTCTCATAAACATCCATCACAACTTTCTCGCCTGCTATTAGAGCCAGTCTTCAAATTTTATATACACACTGACAGTGGTGATGTATGTTGTGTAAGAGAAAACCAAGATGGTGAGATTTTTTTTCTTTTTGCCCATCTCCCATGCAATTGCATCTACAAAATTATGGTTCAACATACCTCTGATACCTGTGGCCGGGGTATGTGAGATTTGCTCACTATCTGGTATATTTTTCTTGTTATTTTGAGTCTGCGAAATTCAAGCTATGAAGAATTGTGTGGCATATGAGTTTTAAAATCGGATATGGAATTGTGTGGCATATGAGTTTTAAAAGAACAATTGTTTGTGTGTTCTAGCATATATGTTGATGCATATGCAAGTCAGGACCTTTTGGATTCGTGTATGCTTCGACCATACCATCTCTAATGGCTAAACTATACCACTGCAATAATTATTCCTCGACTAGTTGCATAGAAAGTTTCGCGCACTTTAGAATACCATTTAGAAAGCCTACCAAATATCAGGTCAGGAAAAATGTCTCAAATATATCCCCTTTATCTTCTTGGATAATGATTTGTTACAGTCGAACTTCAGGGGTAAGTAAATAAGCTTGTAACAGTGGCTTGTAAGAAGTAAGGGCGAGGATTGTGGCCATGTAAAATCGATTTAAGCCCCCCATTGAAATACTTTTCACTGACCGTTCCAAGGCGGTTCTTCTGTCATGGTTTATATTTATTATAGTTCGTCTTTGAATGTGTGTATCGCTTATACCATTTTGTTTTGGATAGCCATTTGGCCACTTTGTGGGAAAGTAACTGTCCGTTTGGCTTGCTGCTAGTGATGTTTCCATTAGGATATAGTTATTTCGTGTTTGTGTTTCTTTCCCTTTGATGTCTCTGATGGGAGGTATGGGATAATTGTATTGATTCCTGATCATTGCCTTCCCTTCTGTTTTGAACATCTTTGGGACCATAGAAATTTGTTTTAGTCATGGGTAGCTCGAGCAACTGACGGTTAATCATAGCGCAAGATCAGTGGACAAAAAAGGGATAATTTAGGAATGTCTTTTTGATTTTCTATAAGATAATGGTATTTTGAATGCATGTGATGTCTTTCGTGGGTCTACACTATTTACTCTGCTCTGTCTCAACACCTTGGGATTATAAGAATCCATCATGGGTGTCCATGCAGGATAGAGAAATCTCACCCGAGAGGCAGGAATATATATCAGAAACGAGGCTTGCCGAGTACCTGGTTGAAATCCTACCACGAGGGTGAGATTTCTCTACCCTGCATGGACTGGCTCATGGTGGATTCTCTTTCTTCCACCTTAAACTGGATTGTTGCTAGGACCAGCATGGTCATGTGATATAGAAGTTTCTCACATGGTCAAAAAGCCTATTTTACATAGGCAAAGGTGGGAGCAAATGCGTTGCATAAATCTTAGAAAATTTATTGTTTTACCATTTACTGCATTGTCATGAACGATCTACTCACGTTGCTGTGTAATTTGCTACCGTATTCACTATGGGAAGAATGAGGGAAAATAACCAAACATTTGTACCAATGAAGAGACTGGGGCGGTTGGTGCTTAGACACAGTAGTAATGTTTTGCATTAACACTTGATAAAATGTTGCAAATTTGCATCTTCTGAGAAAAAAAAATCAAGGCATAAACTTTCTCAGAGAAGCTGAAATGTCATAAATCAACGAACAACTGTTCGTTGTAACGTCTCTGTCTATACATCAACAGTAACTGAATCGTACAAATTGCTGCAAATTATGCGGACATTGATCGGGTAGGTAACTATAAGTCTGGCGTTCTACAAATTGCATTTGTTAGTTGTTTTTTCTGCCTTTTTATCTGTTTATTTTTTAACTTTTCTCAACGCTGGTTTTGGCTATAAAAAATCAATTTTAAGTCTTGTGTTGATGGACTACGGTTCTCTGAAAACAGTTATTGTCGGTGTAACTGAAGAACTCTGCCAGGTCTTCTTTGCAATACGTACACGTATGTGGTAAAGTGCATTGCAATTGGCAAGGAAAAATTACTGGACACGTATAATCATGAACTGGCTCATATATTATGTCCTGAAGAACACGGTAATAAAAATGGTATATCGAATTTTCTGTGACAAAAGTTTGGCATTATGTAGAAAAAAATTTGCTAATGTGGCAAGGAATCTGTACTTGTGTAAACATGACATGCATTCAATTTATAAAATTAAAACAATGCCATTACATAACAAGACTATGTATTGTGCACCCCATGTTCTCCAGTTATATACAGTCAACCGTCTTTATACCGACACTCGATCAAACGAAAAAACTTGTTATAATTACAATTTGAATGTCACGAAACCTTCGCTGAAGAGTTGACTGTTAATGAGAAATTATGCAAGAAGATTGCATTAAAAGATCAAGCAACTTATGTTCGGGATATTTGTTAGAACCGTCTCACTGACCACGCATCATCACGAAAACATGCCTATATAGTAAAACTGGTATTTACATGGGTACACATCAGTTTTCCTATTTCTGCTAAAAACATTGATTGTGGGTATTTGTTAAAACCGCTTCGCCGAGGCGGTTCTTACAAGTACTTACAATATATGTTTATAGCAGCAATATGAAAACTACCAGAATTTTTCATCTGAACGTTTTCATTTTTGGTGGTAAAATTCTCAATATATTTGAATAGGCGTGGTTTCGTCGTAATGCAGCTGACGCAACTGGCAGCCCTTCATTTAGAATAAAATGCCAAATGCAAAAATGAAACGGTAGACAAGCAACATCTTATCGAGTAATGTCGAATGGACAGTAAATGCTTATATATAGTAAAATCCCGCGTTTAAGACCACCCGATAATAAGACCACTCCGCTATTAAGACCAGCTTTTGCCAGTCCCAAATGGTTTTTAATCACAAAAACACACCTATTCAAATATACAGGACATTTCACCTCTATAAACTGAAAATTTTCAGATAAAAATCTCTGATATTTTTTTTCATATTTCTGCTATAAACATAGACTGTGGGTACTTGTTAGAACCGCCTCCGCGATGCGGTTCTAACGAGTACCTACAATCTATGTTTTTGAGCAGAAATAAAAAAAATGTATAAACCCTGCAAACCCCAGTTTTACTATATAAAAGTGGGGTTTAAGGGGAGTCAAAATTATATAGGAATGTTTTCGTGATGTTCTCGGTATTCTACAATAGCTTCAGATAAGAGGGGATATCCGGATACTATTTCTACACAAAAAATATGTTATGGGTACTCATAAGAAGCGTCTAGACGAGGCGCTGCTAATGAGTACCACAACATAATTTTTTAGGAGAAATAAGTAAAATGTCAGAACTTTTTTGTTGAAAAAAAACTTATCTGTAGTTATGTTCTACATTTAATATAAAGACCGCCTCGCTAATGATCACTTTTAGGCAGTACCAAAGGTGATCTTCACCCCTATTCGGCTGACACCGGATATGCCCTATATTTGCAAACAGTGTAGATCCAGATCAGTTGGCTTCTGAAGCCAACAGATCTGGATATGCACTATTTGTAAAGTAGGTGATTTTATTTAACAACCTTGAACAAGCAATCTGATTGGCTGAAACATAGAAGAAGGTGTGGCTTCTCAATCTATTGAGCATGACAAGGGTTAATAGCAAAATTGTACTGTATCTATTTATCAGGATTTTCTCTTGTACCAGTCATCGGGCAGCTTGCATCACTATCCCTGTGTCCAGAGAGTCCACGGTTCCTGCTAATTACTAAACATGAGGAAGAACGAGCTGAAAGAGGTAGCCATTATGTTAACTGCTAGGTTGGGGTTTAACGGCCCACTCAACACTATTAAGGGCATGTCGAGCCGGTTATATTTACCTAATCACACTTTTCCATCGAATGTTTAGTCCTCGTAGCGGTTAACCAGTGCTAGGGCGCATTCTTTCACCAGAAACTGACAACTGTCCTTCCTGAATCAGCGGAAGGGAGATAATGACAGTAAGAGATATTTCATGATCAGTCTCCTTAAAAGAAAGTTTTCTGACCCGGCGGGCATCAAACTCGTGACTTTCTGATCGGATGAGCACACGACTGAGCCACCAAATCCGACAATGTTAACATGTATATGTAATGAAAACCCCATATCACCCCCAGTGCCACTCATAATGCAATATAACCTATCTTACTCAAACATCCATGGGAGATCAAAAACTACTTCAAGTCAGGTACTTGCTCAAACATGTAGATTTCTACCCCTTTCTCTTTCAAACAATATGGACAAAACGAAAGTCCTTTAAATACAGTTGGGTGCTTAATTAATAGAGGTGTCCTACAAGATTGATTTGAAATAGGGATTTTCAGAGTTGACATTATTTAGAGAATTTTACGAATTGTTCAGTTTTTTAAATTTGACCGATATCTGTCCTGTTACTGCTGTCAATCTTTTATATTGCATAAATATGTCAATGTACTCAGTAGCGAAATCGCCTCCTTTTCTCCGTATTATATAGAGAAAATATCATGATTTACTATGAAAAAGACATGAATTCAGTATGGCTAAAAATCATTTATCTATAGCAATGGCTTAGAGGTAGACATTTCACATAGGTGTGTTAACATAATATACGTAACTGTACTCAACGCGAGTAATATGTCAAATGCCAGATAAAGTTGTGCTCAACGAGAATATGTCAAATGTCAGATAAAGCGAGTACCAGCGAGTATCTGTCGCATCTTTTTTGTAATTTTTGCACGAATAAAACTGTCGCGTGATTCACGGAAATCTCCTGAGTTAGACACTTTCAATAAATAGCACAGGACATGTTTTAGAACATAAATGATAAAATTAATCCTTAACTCTTTCATTCCTGATTTTCTGAAATGGTTTCTTCCATCTTTTAATTGTACACGTCCATTCTTTTGTAAATATGGTTTCTTCCATCTTTGAATTTGTACACGTCTATTTTTTGTAAATAGGGATTTAGTTAACAAGATGTCAAGTAGTGTAAATATGAGCCAACTCATCAGGATCGCGTTTGCATAGATAGCAAAGTGAAGATACCCTGGAAATGCCACAATCACTACGCGCAGCTCTCCTGAGCATCAAAAGAAGGAGAGACGAGGAACAAATAAAGAAACAACATGCGTCGTATATGAAACCAAAGACACACAAACAATGAAGAACTCCAAGCAGAGGCACCGCCCTTGAAACGGGCCGTAGTGAAACTACCAGAGGAGGCTTAAACCAGTTTTACTCTCGCGAAACCTCGCACTTAATTCTGATGTAACTCCAATGACAAATACATATTTTGTCCGCATAGAGGTGTTCTACCTCATCTGTGAAGCATCAAAGTGAAACTTATATAATCAAAAACACCGTGATGAAGCAAAGAATAATGGCTCAAAGCAAATTGCCATTAAATGATTATATCAATTGCATAAACACATACGGTAAAGGTCATCAGCTGATTTGATTCTGCGTATGTCGCATATGATATCAGGCACGCTTTTGTTTTGCGCGATCCACGTGGAGCTTGAGATGGATGTAGGTAACATGCTTCATATCCATGGCATTTTATTCAAATGATTATCCAGTCACCATTTCTAGTCAAATCATAAGGAAAGATGCAGTGAATACCGTCTTTAGAAAATGTGTGTTCGGGCCACTGCTAACAGTTAAAATGCAGATCAGCCAACAAGGCCCCACAATCTGATAAAGATCTTTGCTATATAACCTTACCTCTATTGCATCCAATGATTCTGCAAGTGGTCTGTGAAGGTCATGATCAGTCTGCGAGAATGTGCAGGCTGATTTTGATCTTCGATGTTCGTATATATCTAAAGGGCACATTTTCAATATCTACTATACAAGCTATTATTATTTAATGGGACTTGGTGGACTTGGTAGATTTACCACTATTGTTTTCCACGAAAGACACTTTGATAATTCCTGTGTGCTTCCCAGGGCATTATGCCCCTTCTGAAAAAGGCTCTACTTTATAAGGAAAGAATTTGCTCCCATAGGGAGCAAATTCTTTTCTTATAAAGTAGATCTTTTCTCAGAAAGGCGGTCAAAGAGTGTTGACAGTTACCTCCCCTGCAAGTGTATCTATTCCCTTTAAATTCTTCACGAGTATTTTGAAAGTAGTGCCTTTTACATGCAATGCATAACACATAGTAATAACTCAATGAAACCTGATATAAATAAAGAAATGAAACTGTTCAATGGTGAATCTTACAAGTATTATCAACAGAACAGTGCTTCCATCCACTGTCATTCTATGAAAAAAAAAAAAAAAGAAAAAAAAAACAAGAACAACTAGAACAGTTTTTCGGAGGAAAACGTATGTCCCCCCACCAGTTTGAACAGACATATTGTTAAAATAGATTGTATCACAATATACCTATATGTAACTTTGGTCAAAATTCATCCATTCCTCAATGAGATACGGTGCTGTCAAGCCATTTTCTAAAATCATAGCCCTTGTGTAACCTTGAAAAGGTCATAAAAATCTAATCAGAGATTACTTCAGCTCTTATGTGGTTGCGAAGACGGGATGATGTGAGCGATGAAGTAGATGAGATGATAACTGAACGAGAAGTCGCAAAACACATAAAAAAGGTAACTTTATTTTCGTCACCGTCTTCCCGAAGCATCGAAAAAGGAGAGACGAGGAATATATAATGACAAAACAGACACCACAAATGAAATCATCGACGCAAAAATAAAGAACTGCAACAGAAACACCGCCTTGGAACGGTCAGTAGGCAAACTACTGGGGGATTAAACCAGTATTCGTTGAGCCAAACCTCACCCTTAATTCTGATGCAGCTTCAAATTAAAATATATGATCGGTCTGCATAGGGGTCTCAACTGCATTTGTGATCCATCACAGTAAAACACATATAATACCACTACAATCATTATGAAAACACGCCTATTCAAAAATATTGAAAATTTCACCACCAAAAACAGGAAGTTTTCAGATAAAAATTCTGATATGTTTTTCATATTTCTGCTCAAAACATAGATTGTGGCTACTCGTTAGAACCGCCTCACGGATGTGGTTCTAACAAGTACCCACAATCTATGTTTCTGAGCAGAAATAAGAAAAATAATGTATACCCCTGTAAACCCCAGTTTTACTATATAAAAGTGGGGTTTAAGGGGGTCAAAATTATATAGGCGTGTTTTCGTGACAATGATCCAAAACGTATGGCTCAAATGCTATCTGAAGCTAAAATAAAAGAAAACCACAAACAGAACCATAATACGATTATCAACTTCACATTACATTGCTTTAGACTACTTCTCGCAGCGTGACACTGATAGCGAGACCCTTGAACTATAACGGGAACAAGTACGAAAGTTAAGTACTCAAAAGACCAGATAAAGTCCGCCGCGCCCCTACACCGACCGCAAGGCATATACACACCACACCAGTACTCCTGATCACAGTTGGTTTAGTTCCTTTTCATTTTTTAGTCCTGTTTTCAAGGCATTAATGTTTTTGAGTTCTCATCTCTATTTCATATTTAGGGTATTTAATTACTAACAACTTTATGTATCCTGTCCCAAACACTGCAAGTAAGCAATATGTTTTTTTTTCTCTTTTTAAACAGTTTACCATTAAAGATTTAGTTACAGTTCCAGATTTGAGGAAGCCTCTTATTATCAGCATAGTCATGCATTTGTCAAACCAGCTATCAGGAATTAATGCTGTAAGTACAACTTCTGATAATTCATTTCTAATAATATATACGCCCATCGTTGTTCATGTACGTGTTTCGTCTGTTAAAAATATATTTATTTCCATCGATCTGTGCATACTTAATATGTTTTACTACATTTTAAGGATGCACACTGCTGAAATTAAGAGTTTCATTACATGTGAATGTTATATCAAACTATATTTTGCAACAATGCATTTAGAGCCATTTGCGCACTGCTGATGTGTGTAGCCAACTTTCTAAATAGATTCTAAATGGCATGACCCCCCCCCCCCCGCCCCCCCCCCCCCCCCCTGGTAGTAATGAACACACTCACAGAACTGAACACAGTAAATTGTCAAGTTTTCTGAGCAAGCCAATATTGTTTGGCCAGCAAGGCATCAAAATCCTGATATAACTATTCAGTATTCCTGAATGGGCTAAGTAATCACAACCGATCATATAGTTTGTTTGTTTGATTTGGGTTTAACGTCGCTTTCATCAATCTTACAGTCATATTGCGACGGTGTCTGGATGTGGCAGGGAGCTCAATGCTCACTTTTAGAGTGCTGTCTCACTAAAATATCGTGCCCACACACTTTGACATGATATTCCACCCAGTCATATTATACTGACACTGAGCTGACCAGTTCTAGCTCTACTTTCTTAACGCTGAGCGCCAAGCGAAAGAGGAGCTAGTACCATTTTTAAAGTCTATGGTATGACCCGGCCGAGGATCGAACTCGCAACCTCCGGTCACAAAGCGGACGCTCTACCACTGAGCCACTGTGCCGGTAACCGATCATACAGAAATTTAATCGTAGATGGTGAAGTACGGGAGATATTTAACGGCTGCAACACTTTGAGCTTTACTCAAATGGCTCATCTTTATGTCCCTATACTTCACCATAGAGCAGATTATATTTTCATTCCCTTTAGTGTCAGTGAGACCATTCTAGATGCTTTGAAAATCGAAGACCGCTTAAGCCGTTTAAAGGTGGGGTAGGGCGTATATGGCCTAGCAAACTACATTGCTGCATATGAAGAGGCGAAATAAAACCGAGTCTCCGATATCTATATTTGTTTTTTGTGCCTTCTTTGTTTTCAAAGGCGCGCTTTTATTTTTTATTTTATTGTTTGCATTATTATTATTCGAAGTTCCAATTTGTTTCACCGATTATGATTCGGATGTCACATAAGGAAATTATCACACATTGAATGTTCTGTATTAAATTATCTAAAACGCTTCACAAATGACTGCTTTAAATGCTTACAAACCATCCTGCAAAAACTTGATGTACTTTTGAAGAACAGTCATGAAAGGCACCGCCTGCCACATTTCATGTATTTTTTTTCTAGGTGATATATTACTCCACAAGCATCTTCATTCAGGCGGGATTATCCGATAAGATAGCTCAGTTGGCAACCTTACTTACAGGAGTGGTCAATCTTTGTATGACGTTTGTTGCTGCATTGATCATGGATAGGGCCGGCAGAAGAACACTACATTTAACAGGCCTCGGAGGGATGTTTATTGCGGGCTATTTATTGACTGTAGGATTAGTATTTCAGGTATATTTTCGATCGCTCAGAAGAGGAGCTTATATCCATCGCAGACATTGAACGTTAGTGGCAGACTATGCTCCATACAGTCTCAGTATGGTCTTTATGTCGTATTCTCAAAGCACAAGATATTCAAAATGTGACGAATAAAGCACTATCTTAGATACCTATAAAAAGTTTGCCTGGGACTTATGTTTTGCATAGAACGAATTGTCGATAAGTTATTGATTAAAATAACAATATTCAAATATCTAAGACTTGTTTTTCTGTCCGACTTATTATTCGCCTTTTCGGTATTGAAGAAATTGCGCATCAGAAAAACATTGGTACCGAGGTTTACGCTGACATTGAATTCCAAGATTAGCCAACAAATCCGAACAGTCTGGTCATGTAATTACTTGTCCGTTTACAGAATCGAAAGCCATGATGTCAGCCTCGTGGTGTTTTTCTTTATTTTATTATACCCTCACTTGTTTGCCATTTTGCCGTTTAGATTTTCAAAGCGACATTTCTGTTGTCGTTTCTCTGCGTTTGTTCATTCTGGTTTTGAGGAAGTATTGTTTTAGTGCTGTGATTTCATGTACCTGATCCCTTATCCGGTGCTTTGGGAGGGATATGTCCCGTGAAAGAGCACTTTCCCTGGGAATTGCTATATTTTGTTTCGAAAGATTTTTTTTTTCAAATTAATCTATTGTCACTTGTAGTTTCTGGATTTTAAATACTAGTAATAGACCATTTTAGTGACATTTGTTTTCTTGTATTGGTGATGTAAAACTCTAAATTATCTCTTGAGATTCTTTGCAGAATAGTTTTGCGCAATTTACTTACTTGTCCGACAGGTAGCTTTTGGGCCAAACGATTCCCTTTTGCAATTCATATGTCTGTTACTGTAAAAGTTCTGTTCGATGTTACAACATGTATAGTCAACCCTTTTTATCCCGACACTCAACACAGAGCTGTCGTTGTAATGAGGGTTTACTGCAACATATTTATTCTACATCTTTTCTCTAGGTGTCTTGGGAAGACTGTGTTTCGTAACCGTGGCTTTTCCTGAGTAATGTTGTTTATATATTCGTTCATATTTTCTCTCATTTATGTTTTCAGACCAACTATCAGTGGTTGAGCTATATTTGTGTTGTAGCTGTGGTTGCTTATATAATGTCTTTTGCCACTGGACCAGGTAACATTATATAGCATTTAAACCGTATTTTGTAACGTTTGCGGAACAACTTAGAGAAGAACACAAATGTTGTATGTGTTTTATGCATTGTTGAATGAAGTTATCAAACGTAATCGTGATGAATCTATGGAAGTGCTTGTCGGGTTCCATAGAATAGTCGGTAGTGCATCTGACTGGCGGTCCAGGTGTCGCAAGTTGGAATGCCAGTTCGGTCAAATAACTTCCGTGGATATTGATCATGAAATAATTTGTATGGTCATTCGCGCCCTTCCACTGATTCAAGAAGGGCAGTTGTTAGAACATTATTGACGAAAGTATATGCACAAGTACTGGTAAATCGCTTAGATGTCTAAACATGCCAGAAAAAACAAACTATAATTAAGTTAAATTAACGGCTCGACATGACCTTAACAGTGTGCACTGGGCCGAAAATCTCTGATCAAAGGACGCTCTTGATTTTTTTAAGCTCCTTTTAACACTTTTGTGTTTGCTAGCTACGTAAGACAAGCAAACAAAATATATAAAATCAAGACTTCTACATGTAAGGAAGTACAAATCACAGCCTTTCAAATGCCGAGAAGATACAAGAATCAGCTCCGTACATTACCGAAACAATATAAATGAAAATACCCAGGAAATCCCACAATCACGAAACATAGCCTTCTCAAGGTACCAAAAGAAGGAGAGGTGAGGAACATACGACAAAACAAACGTCACACATGAAAGCACCGACGCATGGACAAAGACGAATTTCAGAGGAACCGCCTTGGAACGCAGTAGAAAAACCAGGGTGGGGTTACTTAAACCTGTTTTACTCGCACAAAACTTCACCCTTAATCCTGGGCTGCTTTCAAGTGTGTGAGTTACTCGCGAACGTTTTGCCCTGGAACTCTGCTTGTGTTAGTGCTCATCATTAGATACAGGGATCCAGGTCAAAACGTTTACTCTCTCTTTTCAATTTTGAACACTGCCTTGACGCAGCTTCAATATGAGCACACGAACAGTTCGCATGGGCCCCTCCCCCTACCTCAAATGAATAGCAAATTAAGCTCACACTCTGAATATAAATAGGCAACAAAGATATCAAACAAGTAATAACATGTCAGAATCAAAGAACGAAACTACACCTCATAAAATCATAAAATCAAACTTTATTTAAAACTGTTGATTAGAACATGTACGTCATTACTGTTCTTGATTATTACCATTGACTAGTACGCCATTAAAAACTGATAAGTAGAGTTGTCGTCTGTGTTTACACTTTTGTTTTTGCTTATATTTTTAGTACTTCACGCCATATTTTGGTTTAGCGCTTACATATATATAACCCAGTAGCTGTCATATATGCGAGTATGTATGATACACAGAGAACCTATACGAAATCTGGTCTGCGCTCAGAAGAGCAAGTTTTTCGCGAGTGTTTTGTCCTGGACCCCTGCTCCTGTTGTCGCTCTTGATCAGGTACAGTTTCTAGGACGACACGTTTGTTATCACTTTGCACTACTGAACGCAGACCTTGACTGACTCTTACTTTTATCGGGTACATATATATCTCACAGCAGACAAATTTTCATGTCATTATTTTCATTTGCTTATATTTTTCTCTTCTTACATTTCGCTGATGTAGCATTTTTATTAATATTATTCTGTAAACGTTTCTCCTCTAATCATATGTAGCCCGTATTTATGTTGGCAAAAATAAACATGTGGGTGGCATATCAACAGTATATTAGAATATCTAGTAATTTACAGGTCCCATTCCATGGCTGTATGTAGCAGAACTATTTGCTCAGGGTCCTCGTTCAGCCGCCATTAGTATTGCTACTGCGGTTAACTGGTCAGCTAACTTCTGTGTTGGTCTGTTCTATCCAATTTTAGAGGTAAGTGTAAGCTGAGACGGGTATCATAGCCGAGCGGTCAGAGCGTTTGACTTAGGTGCTGAATATTACTGATTCGATCCTGGATCTTTTGGCTGACTGAAAACTTTCTCGGTTTATCCAGTAGTGAATGAGTACCTTCGGGTGAAGCGTAAATGCAGAGAAAGGATGCGTTAAATGTCACATACTATTTTCTGAAAAAAAAAAAAACAAATGAGAAAAATATAATATAATGGCGTCTGTTGAAATATTTTCCCAGCATTCTAAGCGTTAAAATTTGACATAGCCATACCACAGCAGCTAGTGTACCAGATGCTTTGCCAGTCACTTCCTCCTCCACTGGGCTTACATATTTTATTTTCCTTTACTTACACAGAAAATTTTAATGACGTTACATATTAAGGCCACTATTACGAAACACAGCCTTCCAGAAGCAATGGCAAAAGAAGAGATGAACACTGACGTATCACAGCAGCATTATACGGTTGCAGTAACCCGACATACATATGTCAAATGCAACCGTCTGTGAATAGCTGCGATTATGACTTTACCAAGTAGGTTTTGAATAGATTGAGCTCCCCAATCCCACCCCTTAGTTTTTCTACTGACCGTTTCAAGGCGGTTCCTGTGTTGCAGTTATTCTTTGTTTGTGATTCGGTTTTATCATTATTTGTTCCTCATTTCTACATGTACTTCTTTTGGTACCTCAAGAAGACTGTGCCTTGTGTTTGTAGCATTTGCTTCCCTTAAATTTGCCTTTTAGCAGAGCCCTGTTAGACGTCATGCACTAAAGACGAAAAGGGGGCAAACATCATAAAATCCTTGCTGTTTGTTCCTGTCCCCGTGAGTCTAGAATCCCCACTATTCTGACACGAGACTGTTATTCTGATACGCATGATGCACTGCGGGGATGATGTACAAAAGTAAAGTACTTGTAGGATTTGCCCACCATCCAGGCTAGCCCTCCACAGAATTGTTGTTGGCGATGGTGGTTGAATGATTACAGTGACTGGTGCATTGATAACAAATATATTTATTTGCATGTTACTAGTAAGATAGCTACTACTATGCTGTTGAAATGTCTTGAAAAGTTGTTTAATGGTTTATGTTTTATTATGAATAAAATATTGGACATGAGACGAACAAAATGTTCCCGGAGCCGTTGTTTTTTCATTTCTGTTTTGTTTTCGTATCTGTGCTATTTGATTGGTAAACTAGTGTATAACTAGTAGCAGTGTTTCCAGGGAAAACGGATGTCCCTCCACCGAATTTTCACTTTTTCTACTGCTGTGACCAAGAACATTAAGTCAAGGTTCCAAAAATCTAACTAGTTATTTGTTGTACCACATGAAAATTTGATATAAATTATTGCATAAAAAGTAGTGCAGCACGTTATTAACAGCCGTGCATTAACCGGAGAAAAGCCGTGTATTAACAAGGCAATTCACGCGCTGTTAATGCACGGCTACGCAACTTTCAATATGTTGGTACCGGGGCCACAGATTTGCTGCCGTTACGAGCTGTGTACTGCCCGGCCCTAGAACGTGCATAGTCTGTGGAAATTACGTTCGCGAGACATCGGTAAAAAGGCGAAACAAAATAGTGCAAGAAACAACGCGAAATGTAGCAAATGTTTTCAGTTTTTATACAATAATAGCGATCGAACATGGTTTTTCAATGCATTAACATTCGCCAGGTCCCTTGGAAGGTGTTGAAAACCGCGGCCTTCGGCCTCGGTTTTCAACACCTCCCACGGAACCTGGCGAGTGTTAATGCATGAAAATCTATGTTTGATCCCTATATTAAACGACTGATATATATCGACCTCCCCGTATGTAGGGGACATAATTTGTTGTTGTTGTACAAAAAATATTTCGTCTCGCCTTTATATGTCTAAATTGATTCTGGCAGGAATGCCCCTTGAGAGCAATGCACAGAACCATAAAACTGAAAACAGTAGACATTTCAGGACCAGACTAGCTACTTTTAGTCAATTAGGCCTTATCAATGGCCGTCGTATATTTGTTCCTAAAGTACGGAGAGACATTTTGCTAAAAACTACAGAATAAGTTCCAAACAGTGTAAATCCTGATCAGACGCGACCACATTCTACAGTCTGAACTGTGTTTACACGGTTTGATCGTGGCTGTCTGTCTGGCCGAATACTTATAGTAAACAGGACAATCATCACGAAAACATACCTATATAATTTTGACCCCCTTAAACCCCACTTTTATATAGTAAAACTGAGGTTCACAGGGTATACATTATTATTCTTATTTCCATTCAAAAACATAGGTTGTGGGTACTCGTTAGAACCGCCTCACCGAGGCGGTTTTAACGAGTACCCACAATCTAGATTTTAAGCAGAAATATGAAGAATGCCAGAATTTTTTACCTGAAAAGTTTCATTTCTTGGTGGTAAAATTTTCTGTATATTTGAATAGGCGTGTTTTCGTAATGCAATGCTGTTTATTACAGGGTTATTTTATTTTCATTTCCAGGATGCTATTGCTGCATACTCGTTCATACCATTTGTAGTGCTTCTAGGAATATTCTGGTTATATACATTATTCCGGGTACCGGAGACAAAAGGAATGACTATAGAACAGATCTCACAATCGTTCCGGGTGAACAGTGTAGGGCAATATCAAAGAATAAGTGACAACGAGGATGACTAGTTTTATCCATTACAAAAAACGCCCATTCAAATATATTGAATATTTCACCACCAAAAATGAAAATTTTCAGATAAGAATTTTGATATTTTTCATACCTCTGCTCGAAACTTAGATGGTGGGTATTCGTTAGAATCGCCTCGGCTAATCTATGTTTTTGTGCAGAAATAAGAAAAATAATATATACCCCTGTAAACCCCAGTTTTACTATTTAATCGGGTTAATATTAAAGCGAGCATAGCTCGCGACGCGCGAAGCGCGTCGAGAACGAAGTAAGCTCTACGCTAGAGAATATGATCAAAGAAAAGTAACATACAACGATATATACTATAGATAACACGTAGCATTTAAATAAAGTTCATTCAAATGTAGTTATTCACCTAAGAAACTAAAAAACTTTGGACAATATGGCACCTTTCATAAACAATGCTGGATCCAGTATCAAAAACCAATTCTGATCGACGCTCAGTGAAGCCGGAACACATTTTTGCTCACAAGTATCTTCTCGACATATCGAGAGAGGATTAGAATATATTTACTTCGCATTTAAATTAATCCAAAAATTTTTCAAAGTTCAAATTCCAAAGTCAGATGCGAAACGAAAAGGAAGCTAACCGAATGTACACGGTACTGGGAAAAAAAGAAACAAAATGTGCACGAGAATCCTGGCATTACGTAACGGGGTGTTCCCGTGACGTGGCTTTTGTTGTCCGCTAAATGTTCCTGCGGGGTTTTCCTGTCGCTGTTTAACCGCGTTTGTTTACACTTTTTTTTTGAGATGAAAAGCAGGTATCTATGAAACCAGCATATTGAGACAAGATTGTAAGGTAATTTAATCATTTACCTATTCCAATATTAATGCTGTTCATTGCTTGAAAAAAAAGGTTTTAAAAAAGGTGCTCTGTAGGTTCAATGCGCTTGGCATTGGTGTGTATTTTGTTTCTTAAAGAGAGAGAGAGAGAGAGAGAGAGAGAGACAGAGAGAGAGAGAGAGAATGAGTGCAAGTCACACATTGATATGAATGAGGATTTGAATGTTATATCAAATATATGGTGATTTTTGTTCTTGAAGAAAGGCTTAACAAACGGTCTTTTCGCCAAGTGTGTTTTGACTAATAATTAAATTTGCGCGTGATGACGTCACAATCGTGGTGGCCGTGGTAGTCAAGACGTTGGAACTGGAAACCGGGTGACGCGAGGTCAAACTATGCACTTTTTAACTTTTACTTTTATAAAGGTTTTTTATTAGTTAGTTTATTTCTTAAAACATATTTTTGCCTAAATGAAGAAAAAAAATGGAAAACCCTCTCTGCAGAAACATTTTATTTTTCTCCCCCAGTTGAGATTATTCCCGACAGATTATTCCAATATCCATTGCACCTACCTGCGTGTACTAGTTCAGAGAGTGGGAGTCCGGTGAAGAGCATACTCCTGTGATTAGTTAACCAAATTGTCCCAGTCCATAGAAATTTGATGGACCTCTTTGGCTGAAGGCAATTGCCTTGCCCTGTTTTAGTCAAGAAGTCGAGAAGTAACATTAATGTCCACCTAATTTTCTGTGTTTTATTTATTCGTTAGGGTTAATATGCTTCTGCTTAGCAGGCATATGACGTCGATACAACACTGCCTCAGTGTTTTGAATCTCGGAGAAGGATTTTAAAGATAAAATGACAGTTTTTACTGTTTCAGTGGAATTGCTGTATAACGATGGAGCTTTTTGCCGTAAACTACATCAAAAGGCCAACCCACTGCGAAGTTTTGACAGCTGACAGAAAAATAGCACATTGTTCACATTCGTAAACGTAAAGACTCTGGCGAATTAGCCTACAAATCCGCATGATAAAAACTTTGCATCCCTGGCTATCCAAAATAAACCCAGTGAATAACCTGATCAGACTGCACGAACGCCCAGACTGATCTCATTACGAAAACGACTATTCAGATATATTGAAAATGTCACCACCAAAAGCTGTTTTCAAATAAAAAATTCTGGTATTTGTCATATTTTTGCTCAAAACACATATTGTGGGTACTCGTTAAAACCGCCTCGCCGAGGCGGTTCTAAAGAGTACCCACAATCTATGTTTTTGAGTAGAAATAAAAAACAATTACCCCTGTAGACCCCAGTTTTACTCTATAAAAGTGGAGTTTAAGGGGGTCAAAATTATATAGGTATGTTTTCGTGATGGATTCACATGTCCGAAGGTACGTTTTCTGACGTCGAGGCTCAAAATAAATCCTAATTCGGTGATAGTGTACAATGAGCTTTCAGTTTTGTACTGACCCCAAAATATTTTTTTATCATCCGCCTTATGTGTGTTATGTAAAATGATAAATATTTTATCAATTATCAACTGTTTTTATCTCCTCTGCCAATGAAATAATCAGGTATTTATTTTTAAACAATGGCGGATGATTCATCAGTACGGAGACAGAAATCCGTCCAAACATTTGAAGGATATTCTAGCTTCTTTGTGCACACGGGAGAAAATACAGACGTTATGGCTTCTAATGATAAAAAGAAGGTAACTTTGGCTTAATATCATATTTACCCTTAGTGGTCGGACACCTCAAACTCTTACCATACGCAGCAAATCCATTTTTTTTTTTATCTTTTGATGTGTCCAAAAACTGTGGCTCTGCTCTGTTTAGTATCTGGTCTATTTATATCAAATACAAGTATGGAGCTGTAGGGAATGTACAGCCTGATATTCTGTGTAAATTTAGAAAAATGTCATTTGTCGTATGGCGAAATCGCCTTTGCAATATGCAAATTTATTACATGTAGAAACTGTTGGTATCTTAGAAAATGGAGTTCTGCTCATGTATACGCTAGCAGTGTTGCAAACTTCATTACTGCTTGTGAAGAGTCTCAATAAAATAAAAATAAAAAATGATTGAAAATGGAAACAATTAACACATAAATTTACGAAAATCGGGGACTCGGTTTGATTGAGTCTTTTCATACATAACACTGTAGTTTGCGAGGCTGCATCGAGACTCCCGTCTTCTATCCGTAACTTGTTCTTTCTTACCAAAGGCAACCTCTTAGAGTTTTTATTTCTATTAGAAAATTGGAAGTTTCCACTGAAATTTCATTGTAATCTTGTTCAGGATCAGTCGGTCTAGCTCATTTGCAGGCTTAGTACTCTAAGCGGTTAACCAGTATTGTGCACATTCTTTCAGAAACTGACAACTGCCCTTCTTGAATCAGCGGAAGGGAACGAATGACCGTAGAAAATATTTCATGATCAATCTCCTCGGCGGCAGTATATAATGTTGCCGACCTCGGCGGCAGTATATATATATATATATATATATATATATATATATATATATATATATATATATATATATATATGCCTCATCAAGCGAAAACAAACCTGCCTCTGAACATGAGCATTTTAGGCAATTTCAGATCATCTTGTGCACGCGTAAAGTATCACCGGGGCCTTTGTTCTCTATTCTTTAGTATCCAATGATTTTGTTAGTGGACAGCAAATGCCTTGATGAGTCTGCACAGACTGTGAAGACACATTTTCCAGGGCGCAGCCAAATGTCTTTCTTATCCTGCAACCAAACTGCTCAATCGACCTTTGAAACGAAGGCATAAAACGATCTTTCTGTTGACAAAATGAAAAAAAGACACAGTGACTTACGAGTACCTTTCGTTCTTGCTGTGTTTGTTTGAGTTATCTCTTATCAGTGTATTGCATGTAAGTGACAGTTTTGGGCGTTTTTGTTTGGGAGTTTGGTAATGGCTGCTAGCTATGGGAACGTTAAAGGTTCTGGGCACGATGGACATTTGGGCAATTCACCTGCAACCAAACTGCTCAATCGACCTTTGAAACGAAGGCAGGAAACAATCTTTCTGTTGACAAAATGAAATAAAGACACAGGGACTTCCCTTTGGTTCTTGCTGTGTGTGTGAGTTGTCTCTGATCAGTGTATTGCATGTAAGTGACATTTTTGGGTGGTTTTGTTTGGGACTTTGGGAATGGCTGCTAGCTATGGGAACTTTAAAGGTTCTGGGCACGATGGACATTTGGGCAATTCACCTGCACCTAATACTTCATCAGAGCTGACCACCAGCCAACTTATTGGAGAAGCAGAAAATTATGTTGATGCTATAATGGCAACATAGAACCTGAACCCAACAGTCGTGAATGATGAAGCTAATGACTTGTCCATACATAATATTAGAATGAGAAATCTTTCATCACCGAACAGTTCAATGGTAAGTGACATTAAAAAGGCAAATAACAGTGTTGGTATATGTAAATCGCATAGATCAGCTGGCACGCCCGTAACTGACCGGGTGTTGGCCACAGCTTGTCGCGCGTTATATGGAGAAGCACACTGGGTACAGAGAGCTAATGGGGTGGGTGTACCATATGGAACCATCATTATCAAGAAATTCAACGCTGTATCATCAGACATTCAGAAATCCAATGACACTCTTAGTCAACCACATACTGATGAAATTAAAGAAAACAAAAAGTTAACAGCTATTTTACCAAGAGAATAGACAAGCTTGAGTCTGATATGAAGAAACGTATAAGTGAACAGATGTCGCAGATATTAGACAAAAATGTTAACTTTGTATTGAAACGAATACGACAGGATGTGGGTCGGAGAATAGATAAGGTTCGGGGTGTCCTTACATCAGACATAGAGGAATTACAAGCTAGAACTGATTCAGTGGTAGATGCACAACCAGGGTTGGGCCTGTACGGTCGAACCTTAAATGTGGCCATCCGTTAATTACCACAGTCAATGAACGGAGATACAGCGGAAAAAGTAATCGTTTGATCAAGGACCAGTTAATGATTCAAGATGTAAAAGTTGCTTCAGCGCATAGAGCTGATATTAGCAATGGCAGTGCTAGTAATAAACCAGAGGTGGTGATTGCTAAATTCCTGCCAGTGTGAGATGAGCACAAAGTGCTTAAGATTAAGAATAATTTGAATCATCAAGCATGAAAAATGTGTTTACTTATCAAGCTGAGACTGATCTCTTCAAACATGCGAGGTTTGGTCGACGCTATAAACCAAGGCAATCAAAAGCTGTTTGTGTGAAGTTCTCGGGTTTCTATACAATCAAATGAGCCAGATTTATACGAAAAATAGACCATACGACAGACGAAGCATTAAAAACACAGAAATGATAATAAAAGGCAGCAGCAAGGATGGGGTTCATATTCGGACTCGTGAGCCCTAGTTCAGAAACAGGGGCATTCAACAGAGGCGTCATCGACATGAGTCATACTCAGATTCTCGCGTGTCTGGTTCAAGCAACAGAGAAAGCAGAGACTACAGAAATAACAATACACACAGAAAAGAGCAGCGACGCGATACAATGTCAGATTCGCGTGATACAGGCAGCGGACAAAACAACGACAAAATGAATTTTAATCACAGATAGGCCGAACATGATTAATGGAGGGAGTTCAAATGCTAACTCGGACTATCATATTTTGAGGCTATTATGTTTTGAATTATTGGAACTGCAAATTATAGGTCTATTAAATGTGGTTCAGAAAACTACTGTATCGGGGAGACAGGGAGGTAATAAAGTCAGAACCTATTGCTTATTTAAAGCCAATTACCATGTTGAGCCATATTGTCAGTTGTTTTTTTCCGTTCAAACACAGAAGTGCAATGTTCAAATTTTGCTACGGGGTAGCGCCTTTATGACCGGAAACTTGAAGTTTTAGATGTGAACCAAAGAATCTGTCCTAATATGCCGTAGCTCAGTTGAAGATGAAAACATGTTTTATTACATTGCCCCTTTCATTTGAAATTTAGAACAGTATTATTCAGCAAAGCCTGTGAAATAAATGCTAATTTCAGAAATGTTACTGTAAATGAACAGATATATAGAGGATATTTATTCTTTTGCTGTGAATACCATAAATATTGTCATCGAGTGAAATGAAAACATCAGTATTTTCACGAGTGCGAAGCACGAGTGAAAATTTGAATGTTTTCATTACACGAGATGAAAATTTTTATGGTATTCACTGAAAAAGAGTAAATTTTCTTTTTATTTTATTGTTCACACGTCAGTGCGCGTTTCTGACGTCATAAGAACGTCACCAAACAAAACATGAACGTCATGGCGTTGACGCTCAGTGATTAACATGTGAATCGCTGGAGAGACAAAAAAAAAAAAAAAAGTTTCGGCGAATCAAAATAATTTTGATACCATAATCTTCCTTACATTCTAACTAAGAAAATGCATACCAACACTTGATAGTTTAGTTCAGAAACAAAGAAGTTAGAGGTGTTCAAAAATCTGAAGTGGAGGTAACTTCCACTTCTGAAACAGTGAAGAAAACCGAAGTCGTCCAAAGCGAAGAGTGAAAATATAAATCGTATCATTCACTATAGTGAAATGATACGATATCAATTCACTAGTGATTGATACCACTTTTCTTTTCATCAGATATACACTGATTTCACCGCTAACAATAAAATAAATGTACAAATAATCTGGCTATGGTCAAGGAACTGTCAATATCACTTTTGTCACTGCTGCCAAACAATTAAAAATATTCATATAATAAAACAATTGATGTATTCTATTGAGGTTAACATCACGATATGTCAACCCTCGAGTCGAGGTTCCTTTTTGAACGTCAATAGAACAGGACTGCAGATAACAGGGGGTATCAAGAAAATATTTTTTTCTTATTTCTCTGCGAAAACATATGTTGGTGGTGCTCATTAGAAGCGCCTCGGCGAGGCGCCTCTAATAAGTACCGTCAACATATATTTTTATGGAAAAATAAGAAAAATATCAACATTTTAGTCGTAGAAAGTGTCTTATCTGGAGCTGTGATAGAAAGTATCAGTTGTATAATGATACGACAAAGCGCTTGACTAGACTGCGTGGATTTGCAGTGCTAATCACAACTGCAGCGACCACATTTTGATTGATTGATTGATTCATGCATTCAGTCATCTATTGTTGTATTTTAAAGGAAAAAGTATTGACATTTCATGTTTATCTTCTGTTAAATAGCTGACGATTGACATGAAATGCCAAATTTTATTTTGTTTTGAAAACAAAAAGATAATAACAAATAGGATATCATATGCTACACATTTAATCAGTGCTTAGGGGTAAACAAACTTGATTGACGACATGTTTGCTTAATATAATTCATTCAACATAGCATCATATTTGTATGATATCACTATGACGTACGTATGCCATAATGCGCCATGTTTGTATGATATGACGAAATCAACATTTCAGGATTTCACACTTACCTTGGCTTTGTCTATAGCAGCAAGCACTCTAGGTTCTTCTTTCCAGTATGGCTACAATACAGGAATTGTTAATGCTCCAGAAGAGGTTAGATTGTTTTCGTAGTACAGTTGAACTTCAATGACTCGAACTGTGACAGAGACTCGTTTACCCATTACGAAAACACGCCTATTCATATATATAGAAAATTTCACCTCCAAAAGCTGAAAATTTTCAGATAAAAAAATCTTATATTTTTCATATTTTTTGCCTAAACATAGATTGTGGGTACTCTTTAGAACCGCCTGGACGAGGCGGTTCTAACGAGTACCCAAAATCTATATTTTGAGCAGAAATAAGAAAAATAATGTATACCCCTGTAAACCCCAGTTTTACTATATAAAAGTGGGGTTTAATGGGGTCAACATTATATAGCTTGTTTTCGTAATGCGTGGCTGATTCGAACTAGCTTTTGAATACTTAGATTTTTTTCCGATCGCTCAAGTAATCCATTATCCAGGAATGCACGTATTTTTTTAAATGCATATTTTATGTACTTATTACAATCACCTTATCGGGACTGTTCAAATAAGAAGGCACAACATACTACATGTATTATTTTATAGAAAACAGAAAAAAATCTCTAAATGATCCCCATTTACCCCTTGTCCTTGCGCTATAATAAACCCTCAGTGAATGGAAGAATATTTCATGGTCCCAAAGATTTTAGAGCCATTATTTGTATTGATTTGATTGTTACGGCCGTAAACACTCAAGGTCATGTCGACTGAGCCGGTCAGTTCACTTACCCACACTTTTCCTCTCTAAGCAGTTAACGAGTACTTTATGCCTGTACATTTGCTAGCAACCGACAACTGTCCTCTTGATTCAGCGGAAGGGGGAGAATGGCCGTAGAGACGGTTTCATTATCAATATTCATCATCACGAAAACATGCCTATATAATTTTGACCCCCTTAAACCCCCACTTCTATATAGTAAAACTGGGGTTTACAGGGGTATACACATAACAGTGATCATGTGACCGCCAGAAGAAAGTGAAAGTCATTATAGGCTATGTGAATGCTTAGGAATTCCTGAAATACTTTTTAAATATTATAAATATATTATATTCTCAAAATGTAACGAATAAACGTTAATTGAAATATTAATATTCAGCTCATTTTCAAAATATGAAAATTAGATGACAGGTTTGCTGCTTGTCAATGGCAGTTTGAACATATTTTAATATCCCGGTTACAGTGCTTTCGTGAGTTAAGTTGAAAATAAGGTCAGCCGAAATTTTCTGATGGCTTTGCGTAGGAATACCCGAACTGTTTACAATATAATAATACCGCATTCTTTCAATGCTAAATAAATATATATTTAATGAAGTACTTGTATTCAGCTCAGGTTTTAAAAAATCTTACAATTTGACAATAACTTTGATGCTTATTGGTGATAGTTTGGGATCTATTTTTTAAAGCACAGAGGTACAGACTTTTCGAGTTAATTTGGGAATAAGGTCAGCCGAAATGTTTAGTAACTTCAAAAAAAGAAAAAAAAAAAAAAAAAAAAAAAAAAAAAAAAAGGGAACCTCACAACTTTTAGGCGTCTAAATTGTCTACATATGATTTTTCTACACTGTATACTACGTTACCTCATCATCTTATAAAAGATAAATTGATTAATTTAATTAACCGAACGTTTATTCGGGAGAATACCCAATATTTGGCTTGCAACGAAGAATGTGCTTTTTTCACTTCTGATGTATATAATAATCACAATTTATGGTCGTGTCAAAACGTCTGTGATGCCCTTGTTTATCTTTTGGATAATATTTTTATTAGATTTGGAACTAAACTTTATAGACAAACTATTGGTTTCCCGATGGGAACTAATTGTGCTCCTCTTGTTGCAGATTTGTTTCTTTTTTAGTTATGAGAGAGATTTCATGAAGTCTCTCTCACGTGAAAATCAGGCTGACATTATTGAGGCTTTCAATTCAACTTCAAGATACCTTAATCATTTATTAAATATTGACAATATTTACTTTGACCAAATGGTGGACCGGATATACCCTACAGAATTCCAATTAAATAGAGCAAATTCTTCCGATACCGAGGCACCGTTTTTGGATTTGAATCTATGTATATCTAATGGTACAGTTTCCGCCAAAATTTATGATAAACGGGATGATTTTGATTTTGATATAGTCTATTTCCCTTTTCTGGATGGCGATGTCCCCCGGCGTACCTCATATGGGGTATATATATCTCAACTTATAAGATTCGCCAGAGCTTCTTCAAATCTTAATGACTTTAACTACCGTAATAAAGCCCTTACTGCTAAACTTTTTAAGCAGGGCTATCGTTATTTTAAACTTCGGAAGGCGTTTTCGAAATTTTATCGCAGACACAGTGCCTTGTTAGAAAAATATAGCGTCAGTCTGAAAACACTTCTGCAACAGGGTATATCGGAACCCGAATTTTACGGTGACTTAGTATACAGATTTAGAAAAATTGTAGGTAAATCTAACTTTTCGGAGCAATTCAGAAAACTTATTAACCGTTATAAAAGAATTGGCTATAGTCTGGATATTATGCGGCAGACTGCATGCCTAGTTGTTAACCCAATCATTGTTGATGGCTATGCTTCACTCTTTAATTGCACGACGGCGGTTCGGGCCTCAGACTCAATGACGGCCTCTTCGTAAAACTTTAACCAGTGGGTAGGGGCTTGACGATATGTCTTTGGCTTGGCCCGCCGTGGTTCAACTATTGGTTTTCATTTACTCTGGCATACAGTAGAATTAGCCAAGAGTACTCGTCTTTGTTTATTATAATGATTAATTTGATTTTTATGTTTTCGCTTTGATGCATTGACTGAGTTGGGAGCCTTTATGCGAACCGAATTTTTATGTATTTCTGTATTAAGAGTAGCATCGGGAACCAGGGTGAAGTTAGCTAGCTGTAAAAGTGCTTTAACCCCCCCGGTGGTTTGCTCTACCGACCGTTCTAAGGCGGTAGTCCCGGTGTTAGTCTTACTCTTTGTTGCTTTGTGGTTTATTCTACGAGGCGATTTGTTGTATGCCTTTCCGTGTGTCATTTTGTTCTTGTGTTTTTCAGTCCTTTTAGTATTGCGATTACCTCGCTTGGGGAAGAGAGAGCTAATCTTAGTGCTTTTCGTAAGTTTGTTCGGTTTGTGCTTGTTTAGATTTGTCGGTTTCCTCTTCCTCTTGGGGTCTGGGAAGGGCTGCGGTTTGTGATTGTGGCACTCCCTGGACTTTTCTCTTACCTTTTTTCATCCTTTATATGAGTCATTGTATGTAAAATTGTGTGTTTGGGATATTATCGATTAGCGAGGACCTAGATCAACCTGCGTAGCTGTAGATTACAGCCGGGCATTACGTGCTGTCCGATGATATATTCTACAGTCACTATAAGCCGAGAGCGAATGTCCTGCTCAGGCTACACGGATACGAAGACTGATGTGAGTATTCGCTGCCCTCGTTTGCCACCAGACCTGTTGTGGTTCTTATTTTTTGTGTGTCTGTTGTTTCATGTGTGGCGTTTGTTTTGTCCTTATATGTTCCTTATCATTTATTCTTTCAGGTGCCTCGAGAGAGCTGTGCTTCGTGATAGTGGCATTTCCTGGGGATCTTCATTATTTGTCATTAGTTTTAAATCATTGACAGGTATTTAGAGATTTTTATAATACAACATACACAAACAGACAGTCAAATTTTATACCGTCCCGGCTCGTCACCGTACTGTGGTCGGTAACTGTGTCCATCTACTGTGTGGGTGGTATGCTGGGAGGAGTTTCCGCGGGATACTGGGCAAACATGTGGGGCAGGTAGGTTATCTGTTATATACGGTAGATAAATATGTATATAGACATGCGCAGTGTGTGTGTATGTGTGTGTATGTGTGTGTGCGTGCGTGCGTGTGTGTGTCGTTTTTATTTAGTTTAATTTTGTTTTTCTGAATATAAATTATAATAGTAACGGTACCACCAGTTAGAGCATATTTAAGTCTTTTAATTTTTATTTCAACACATTTTAAAGCAGGTGGTCATGGTAATTTGATGTAAATTTCAGCCAAAACATTAACTAATTTCAAAGGCAGGTACAAGTAGATTATATAAGATATAACCGGCCCTTTACACTTTTCCCAGCTTTTCCATGACAACAATTACCATAAGTTATTTATTTTTATTTTTTTTTTTTTTTTATTTTTCAAACACATATTGGTATAAGATCTACATGTAGTTTATTAATATTACCGGTAAACAGATTTAATAATAAAACCATGTACGTGATGTGTTTTCAGCTACTTTATCGTAGTTTGTGTATATGTTTATTACTCTCAGTAGTCATTCCTTTAAGGATCTATCTATTTCACTTAAGCTGATGTTAGTGCTATGTGGCGGTCGTAAAAAGTCTCATTACAGTTTACTATATATTTTCTGGACCTTTGATATCATTCTTTTCTTGCATAACGTTTCTCTACTCCAATTACAATAAATCGCTATTAGCGTTGTCTCACTATAAAACATACATGCACAGTCTAATTTCAATGTCTCGAACATCATTGAGATTATGCAAATTTATTCTAGACGTGCGCAGTTCGAGCCACTAAAGGCTAAACATAACGCTAGGTCAGGAGGCAAATGGAATGGTTTATAGATGACTTTTCGATCTTCTATAAAAAACGGCATGTTATGTGCACTCATTGGGAACGCCTCGATTAGGCCATTCTTATGACCACACACAACATAAATTTCATGATAAAATAAGAAAAATGTCCTTATATATCCCTAAATAATTGTTTTCGCGTGCTATCATAACTCCATTGGGACTAAAAAAAAAAAAAAAAAAAAAAAAAAAAAAAAACGAGTTTGAATCAGGAAACGAGCCATCGGTGTTCGAATCATCGGTTTTATTGTATTAATTCCATACACACAGGAAAGGCACACTACTACTTAACAACGTTGTTACCATAGTTGCAGTAGGTGTAGAGTTTAGTTCCAAGTATTTGAAATCGTACGAAGTTTTGATCGTAGGGAGATTACTCATTGGCATAAGTGCAGGTAAACAATTTAATCGTATACTGACCCAACAGAAAAATGCAATACTTCTGGGCCCAGTTGTTCAAAACATCGTTAGCCTAACGAACACGTTAGTGGTCAAAATGTAAACTTTCTAGTAAGTACAATACCTAATTCACAGGTATTTTTGCTAAAAAATTTGAGTAGCTTTTGCAAAAGCTACTAACATTTTTCAGCAAAAATATTAGCGTATATGTCTTATTTAATGATCAAAGTTTTAACGATGCGTTAATGTCGTTAAGTTTGAACAATTCAGCCTAGAATTGCAAGACTAGTAATATGTTGTTTTTTTTCTGTTGCAATACATATTCACCTGTTCGTCTTGGTCCACCATTCCATACATGTATACTTTATATTGAGGGGTAAATAACCCAGTAAGCATTCTACATAAATCTATAGTGGCCGATAACGGCCCGCTATAGATTTATAAACAACGATAGCTGGGAAGTGAAATGTACTCCCCAACTGTTTCTTTTAATACATGCACGTTTTACAGGGTTGATAAAGTTTAAAATAATAAAATATTTGTTTTCATTTCAATTTATTTGCATTCAGCTACGTTGCATTTCTTTTTTGGGTCAAGATATATTCTCTTTAAAGTCTCTGTATTAGGATACATTAAATAATTACTAGAGATGAAAACAAATTAAAGACTCAATATTCCCCAATAAATACATTTATTATCCAAGAAATGTTTATAAAATTGATATAATGGCCTTTAAGGCGTTAAATTTTGCAACTCTAAAAGTTGGGTACATCTTCAATGGAAATAAATCTGATATGAAAATGTTTGCCTCCTTTCTCATTGGGGATTATTCTTACAGGAGAGATTTTTCTCTCCTTATGACCTTATAATTATTACATATACTGACTTTTTTCACAGCTGACAAAATTCATAGACTCATTAAAATGCCAACAAAATTGACAAGTTAAGTTTGACTGGATAAATGGTTTTCAACGTTTTTCTTTTTCCAACAAAATGTTTGCTTCCATATTATAACTATTGGATGCCTATCTCCAGCTTAGAGGAAGCATCAGATTAATATTTTTCTTATTTCTCCATGAAAATGTATGTTGTGGGTACTCATTAGAAGCGCCTCGGCGGGGCGCGTCTAATGAGTACCACAAAATTTACTTACACGGTGAAATAAGATAAAAATACCAATGCTATTTGGTTAAAAAAATGCCTTATCTGGACATATGTTGATGTATAATTTTCTGGCTCTTAAATCTGTTCTTCATGTAGGTATCAGCACGGGGGTCGTACCAATGTACCTGTCAGAGATAGCACCTGTCGCCCTGAGAGGGTTATGTGGAGTATTTAACCAGTTTTCAATTATATTTGGCGTGCTAGTCGCTGAGGTTATTGGACTTAATGACGTACTGGGGAAGAAAGACACATGGCAATTCACTTTAGGTAAGACTAAGACTATCCCAGCGGGCACAAAACATTGACACAACGTCGATGCAATGCCATGAGGTTGCATCTACATTGATGCGACGTTGTATACATGTCATGTACCCGCTAGGGTAGACTTTGTTATGAGCCACGTACGCAGTCAAGAAGGCATAAATGATTTAATTTGGCTTTTCACGCCCCCCAGCCGATTATGTTTAGGTCACGTCTGGACGGTCTACACTTCTACGTGGTTAATCAGTTTTTTGTACTCATACTTCTGCCAATAACTGCCCTGCCTGAATTAGTTTACAATAGAAAGTATTCCATGGTCACAGAATTTATTTCATGATCAACCTCCACGAAATTTGATTAGGCGATTTTTATTTACATTTTATGATAACATAAGAAAAAATTCCTAATATATGCATACATTTTTTTCTGTCACAGTCGGAAGAATTTCCTAGGGACTCTAAAATGAGTTCGAGTCAGCCAAGCATCACGAAAACATACCTGTATAATGTTGACCGCCTTAAACCCCACTTTTATATAGTAAAACTGGAGTTTACAGGGGTATACATTATTTTCTTATTTCTGCTCAAAAACATAGATTGTGTGTACTCGTTAGAACCGCCTCGGCAAAACATAATTGTGGTACTCGTTAGAACCGCCTCGGCGAGGCGGTTCTAACGAGTACCCACAATCTATGTTTTTGAGCAGAAATATATATATATAAAAAAAAATATCAGAATTTTTATCTGAAAACTTTCAATTTTTGGTGGTGAAATTTTCAATATATTTGAATAGGCGTGTTTTCATAAAGGGTAAACGAGGCATCTGTGTTGGAGTCATTGAATTTTTACTGTACGTATATATGGCTGTTTATTTTGCAGGTTTTTCAATTGTCCTAGTGATATGGCAGTTGATATCCTTAATATTCTGTCCGGAAACTCCACGATATCTTCTCATATCAAAACATGATGAAGACGGGGCGGAGAAAGGTTAGTAAAGCCAAGCCAATTAAGGTATATCACCCTCCATGTTTGAGTTTGTGCCTCTCTGTTCATGAGGGGATAGGGGGGAGGGGACGCGGAGGGGGAGGGAGGGGGCTTAAATCAGTTTTTCTCGCGCGAAACCTCACCGTTAACTCTGATTCAGCTTAAGGTTTAAGCCTTTTATCCTCCCTAACAGGTCTGTTGTTGGCCGTTTCAATGTGTTTATTTCTGTTGCAGTTCCTCTTTGTTTGTTTTGTGTGTTCTTGTATTATCATTTTGATAGCATTCAGTCCTTATCTGGTGCCATGGGAGGGGTGTGTTCTGTGATTTAAACCTAACCTGGTTATTTCAATATTTCCTTTATGTGATGCCACGACAAGAAAAAAAAAAAAAAGAAAAAAAAAAAAAAAAATAAATAAATAAAAAAATAAAAAAAAAAAAACGCTTAATTATTATTATGTTATCATACTCCAGATTCCACAAAAATAGACATTTTTATCCAAGAAAGGTTTAATAAATTGATTAAAAAAAGAATCCTGTATTTAATGCGAACAGTGTAGATTCTGATCAGACGCCTGTGGCGTCTGGTCTGGGTCTGCACTGTTTGCCAATGGCCTTGTTATGAAACTCTGGGCATAAGTGGGCTAATAATACCTGTACCGATATAACGTTTAAATACTTTTTACATAAAATGTCAGTTTTGATTTTCAGTTCTAAGATGGTTGAGAAAACGGGAAGATGTTACTGATGAACTAGATGAAATGATAACAGAAAGAGAAACAGCAAAACACATAAAGAAGGTATATTTGTCTTGTTCCAAAACAATTTCACTAAAAGATGCACGTTTTATCTTCAAGAAACTGCTAAGTGCTGAAACGGTTACAGTGCTTGACAATTAGCTTTACCATGCAGTCTCACAAGGTCACAGTTCAAGGTCATTAAGTTTGAGCCTTGAATTTTGTGTCCGCTATGTATCTCCTTTACCCCTGGGAGGATTTTCTCGAAACTTTGGTCATATGTTCACCTTAATGGGACAATGTGCAGAACCCATAACTCAGCCCTGCGGACTTAAGGTCGAGGTCACGTGTTTCAGCCTTGACTTTGGTGTCGGCTCCATATTTCCTTTATCCCTGGAAGGATTTTCTTTAATGTTGGTCAAATGTTTTTCTTAGTGAGATGATATTGGTGTGATGATGTGCAGAATCAATAACTCAACCATGCCGACTCAAGGTCAAGGTCACAGTTCAAGGTCATGGGTTTGAGCCTTGAATTTCGTGTCCGTACTGTATCTCCTTTACCCCAGGGAGGATTTTCTCTAAACTTTGGTCAAATGTTCACCTGTGGGACGATGTGCAGAATTCATAACTCAGCCATGGGGACTCAAGGACAAGGTCACAGTTCAAGGTCGCGAGTTTGTGCCCTGCATTTCGTGTCCACTCGATATCTCCTTTACCCCTGGAAGGATTTTCTTTTAATTTTGGTCAAATGTTTGCCTCAGTGCAATGACGTGCAGGACCCATAGCTCAACCGTGCAGACTCACAAGGTCACAGTTCAAGGTCACGGGTTTGAGCCTTGAAATTTGTGTCCGCTCTGTATCTCCTTTACCCCTGGGCGATTTTCTCGAAACTTTGGTCAAATGTTCACCTCAGTGGGACAATGTGCCAAACCCATAACTCAGCCCTGCAGACTTAAGGTCAAGGTCAAAATTGAAGGTCACGAGATTGAGCCTTGAATTTGGTGTCGGCTCCATATCTCCTTTACCCCCGGAGGTTTTCGTTAAACGTTAGTCAAATGTTCGCCTCAGTGAGATGATGTGCAGAACCCATAACTCAGCTATGCTGACTCAAGGTCAAGGTCACAATTGTAGGTCATCAGTTTGAGCCTTGAATTTTGAGGCCGCTCCATTGCCATTTAGACTGCCTTGTTAAATTTGGGTCAAGTGTTCGCCTTAGTGAGATGATGTGTAGAACCTATTACTCAAAAATGCAGACTTAAGATCAAGGTCACAACTGAAGGTCATTCGTCTCTTTTTGTTGTCCATATCTCCTGAACCCTTTGAAAATTTTTTATGAAACTTTGGTCAAATGTTTGCCTTAGTGAGGCAATGTGCAGAACCTATAACTCAAGCATGCCGTCTCAAGGTCAAGGTCACAGTTAAAGGTCACGAGTTTGAGCCTTGAATTTCATGTTCACTCCATATCTCCTGAACCCTTTGAACTCTGAAAGATCTTTATTAAATTTGGGTCTAATGTTCGCCTTAGTGAGATGATGTGCAGAACCCATGATTCAACAATGCAGACTCAAGGTCAAGGTCAAAATTGAAGGCCACCAGTTTGAGCATTGAATTCTGAGGCTGCTCCATTGTCATTCTGCGGCGGGGGATATAGCTGTCCTTCAGACTGCCTTGTTAAATACGAGGGTGAGTCAATAAGTAACCAGCCTAGCCCATTTCCGATGGACCGAGACGGTCACGATTTTCATGCTTTGTTTCAATGTATGATTTATACATGGGTACAAAATTACACGCGCGTCGAGTCATTCTTTAATAAGATAGTGAATGTCAAACATGGCTAGTGATGCAAAGGCATGCTTTTCATGTAAAGTTGAGTATCGTGCTGTAATTCGGTACTTGTATTTAAAAGGTAAAACAGGCAAGGAAATACACGGCGAGTTAGCCGATGTTTATGGGTCTTCTGCACCATCTGATGCTTAGGTTAAATTCTAGGTAGGGGAATTCAAACGCGGTAGAACGTCTTTAGAAGATGAAGCCAGGTCTGGACGCCCACTGGATGCCACCGACGAAGAAATGTGTAAGAAAGTTCGGGATCTGGTATACTCTGATAGGCGAATTCAGGTGGAAGAAACAGCGCACAGGCATTAGGCATTTCACATGGTAGCGTTTCACCAATCTTACATGATCGTTTAGGTATGCGCAAACTAACAGCCCGTTGGGTCCCCAAATCCCTTAGCGATGAGCAAATGGCAACCAGAGCATCAGTATGCAGCGCCTTGTTGAAGCGTTTTAGGTCAAAAGATGATTTACTTTTGCGTCTGGTGACTGTAGATGAGACTTGGGTTCATTATTATGAGCCAGAGAATAAAGCTCAGAGTCGTCAGTGGGTAGGGCCTGGGTCCCCGAGGCCAAAGAATTTCAGGACGCAACCATCTGCTGGCCACAGTATTTTGGGACGCAAAAGGCGTTATTATGTTGGACTTTTTACCCAAGAGAAGTACAATAACTGGAGGGAACTATGCAAACTTGTTAGACCAGCTGAGAACCGCCATCCACATCCTGCCTATTCGCCTGACCTAGCTCCTAGCGACTTCTTCCTATTCCCAAACTTGAAAAAGGATATCAGTGGACTTAATTTCCCGTCTGATGAAGAAGTCGTGACGGCAGTTGAGGAGTGGGTCAATGGAAAGGACACTGACTTTTTCAGTTCTGGGCTGATGGCACTTGAACACCGTTGGTCTAAGTACATCACAATAGAGGGCAATTACATCGAAAAAGAAGAGGTAGATCTCAACCGGAAATAAGTTAGGCTGGTTACTTATTGACTCGCCCTCGTAATGGTATGTTAAGTGTACTCACTCTAATCGCCTTAATAAAGCGATTCTAATGAGTACACACTTCATACATTTTCATGATAAAATAAGAACATTTCCCTTAATTAACCTTAAATGCTTGTTTTCTTGAGCTATCGGAAGGATTGCCTTGGGACTCAAAAGCAAGTCCAAGTTAATAGGCACGATAGACGAGGAATCGGTGTTTGAGTCATTGAAATTTACTGTATATATAATATTTGGTTTTATTATATAGCTATAAATATTAAATGATTAAAATGTGCGATAAAAGCTGAGGAGCTAGCGTGCCGATATCACACGATATCGGCACACTTACTCAATATTGCACATTTACTCGGATGCCTTCTCATTACCGTTACATTACGTTGCTTTTGATGACGTCGCAATGCAGTGACGTCGCGCCAAACCTTGTCACGCGCATTGGTAGAATTCACATTTTAGTTATTAAAACAGCGTTTTAAAAGTTAGAAACCCCGGGAAACGAAATAAATATTTATAACTATATAATAAATAGGATAGCGTCTTTCGATACCCCAACTCGGGACAATATTCACCAATATCAGTGCAATAACCCTATAGTATGGTAGGAAAGGTAATAGCGCTGAAAGTATCAAGTTACCAAGTACTATCATTGTCACTTTTTCTGAGTATCTCAATTTCAATAAGGAATTTAAAAAATTTATAACATCATTCTTCAAACATATCAGTAGCAAATATCAAATATACTATGGGTGGTCTATTGTATATTGTATGACACTAATTCACTATCCGTTCAGCAGTTACAAGCTTGAAGATGAAACAGTAAACTATTCTTTATTTAGAGAGTTACTGTACTCCCTGTGCCTTTCTGTTATATTCCAAAAAAAATTCCAAAAATAATATATTCTGGCCGGGGCACAGATTGACTGTAAAACATAAAGGATCGATAAAAACTGAACAAGGTTTGCGGCCTCAGACTCTGCCACTCTACCAATATTGCTATACAGAAGTACATTCTGAGAAACAGTGATCCTTTCATAGCAAAATATACCATCACGAAAATATGCTTATATAATTTTGACCCCCTTAAACCCCACTTTTATACAGTAAAACTGGGGTTTACAAGGTATATATTATTTTTATTATTTTTGCTCATAAACATCGATTGTGATACTCGTTAGAACCGCCTCGTCGAGGCGGTTCTAACGAGTACCCACAATCTATGTTTTGAACAGAAAGATGAAAAATATCAGAATTTTTTATCTGAAATTTTTCATATTTTGGTGGTAAAATTCTCAGTATATTTGAATAGGCATATTTTCGTAATGATTAAAGAAACGAAAATATAAGAATCGCTTTTCTTCAGTATGTTCGTGTATAGTACTTTTATTTGCAACATAGTAACAAGTCGTACATATAGTACTAGTTCAAATAATACTCTTTTCTTCAAATTATTCAACATGAATTACTTGAACCGCAACATGAGAAAACGTACCTTCATACATCCGCGGTCTGATCAGAGTCTTTGCTGTCCGTATGAAGACATTTTGCATCCATGCCTATCCAAAATGCGCCCAGTGAAGATTCTAATCAGACTGTGCGAATGCGCAGGCTAGTCTTTATTCTCGCTGACGCACATGCTTCGAAGTTCGTTTTCGCACAATGAGGATGATTTTATCCCTAAGGACTAGAACATTATTCCTGAACGAAAGATAGCTACAACACATATGGAACATTTTTACAAAAACCTCCACTGTTGTAGCTATCAAATCAAACATATATTCACAAAATTAAGGTCGAAATTCTCATTTAAAAAAAAAAAGGTAAGAGAAAAGTCCAGGGAGTGCCAACATCACAAACCGCAGCCCTTCCCAGACCCCAAGAAGAAGAGGAAACCGACACATCTAAACAAGCACAAACCAAACAAATGTACGAAAAGCACTAAGATTAGCTCTCTCTTCCCCAAGCGAGGTAATCGCAATACTAAAAGGTCTGAAAAACACAAGAACAAAATGACACACGGAAAGACATACAACAAATCGCCTCGTAGAATAAACCACAAAGCAACAAAGAGTAAGACTAACACCGGGACTACCGCCTTAGAACGGTCGGTATAGCAAACCACCGGGGGGGGTTTAAAGCACTTTTACAGCTAGCTAACTTCACCCTGGGTCCCGATGCTACTCTTAATACAGAAATACATAACAATTCGGTTCGCATAAAGGCTCCCAACTCAGTCAATGCATCAAAGTGAAATCATAAAAATCAAATTAGTCACTATAATAAACAAAGACGAGTACTCATGGCTAATTCTACTGTATGCCAGAGTAAATGAAAACCAATAGTTGAACCACGGCGGGCCAAGCCAAAGACATATCGTCAAGCCCCAACCCACTGGTTAAAGTTTTACGAAGAGGCCGTCATTAAGTTTGACAATATTTTGCATTATTAGTAGATATTTAGAATGTTGTTTCTGTGTCACTTGTGGTCAGCACAAACATTTCCGAAGACTTATCCTTTGTTGTTTATATATAACCCAGTAAGCATTCTACATAAATCTATAGCGGGCCGTTATCGGCCAGTCAGTGTAGCTGACGGGCCGATAACGGCCTGCTGTAGATTTATAAAAAATGCTAGCTGGGAACAAGATTTAGTACAGGGACATTGACAATTAGTGTAGACCCAAATCAGACGCCACATAAAGGGGCGTCTGAGCAGTGTCTACACTGTTTTCATTAAATACAGAAATTTCTGTAAAACGTGGAAATTAATAATTAAAACTAACCAGACGTCCCTTCTGTTGGAAACTGACCGGTTCGGGGTAAGGTAGAATAGTCCAATCAGCATAAATGGATTAAACCATGTACACACTTATGTTAACAAAAATTCGAATATACCATTATATCACATCGTGACACCTCGACGCCTTGATGTGGCGCAACGAAATTTTTCCAAGATGGCGGTCAGGTCGTTGACGGGAAAAACACCAACAAATCAGTCATGGTGTCGCTGGCGTCCAGCGGGTCGATGGACGGAGACTACGCCTCAAAACATCGGAGGAACCCGACTCGAACAGCTTCGGTACAGTAGAGCGGGGTGAAGTTCTAACGAATAACCAACATACCCGAGTCTCCGGAAGATTCATAGCTGGATGACCCTACGAAGAGCTGTCGGGGTTCAAGAAAGAAGATACATTTGCTTGTTGCTGGTGTATGAAGAAGACGAGGAGGTGATCTAGACCGAATCGAAAGGTTGGTTCTTTTCGGTATCCTTATCAAAGCTCTCCAGGTCTGGTTGCACGATTCAGCAAGTGTGAGATTACATGAACATTGGTAATAAACACGTATTGAATATTTTATTTTGACCGACTGCTCTAAATTTTGAAATTTCAGGCCAGGCTCCTGGCATCTTGTCCGGGTGAATTATGCGCAGATGTCGTTCCAAGCCATGTTCCAGGCTAAAAATATCCAGATTTTTTTTTTTTTTTTTAAGATAACTGTAACTGTAATATCATTATAAAAACAAAGACGTACAGCCTTGGCGTGTCAATACGAAACCATGCCTATTTCAAATATATAGAAAATTTCACCTCCAAAAAGTGAAAATTTTCAGATAAAAACTCTGGTATTTTTCATATTTCTGCTCAAAACATAGATTGTGGGTACTCGTTAGAACCGCCTCGGTGAGGCGGTTCTAACGAGTACCTACAATCTATGTTTTTGAGCAAAGATAAGAGAAATAATGTATACCCCTGTAAACCCCAGTTTTACTATATAAAAGTGGGGTTTTAGGGGGTCAAAATTATATAGGCATGTTTTCGTGATGTGCAATAACTATACGATACGCAGCATTAACTTTCCGCAGACGACAATTCATATTTTTTGTTTTCTTTTTTTTTTCTGAAAATAGGTTTTGACATTTCATGCAAATAGTCTCCTTATGAGACAATATGCATGAAATTTCAAGCTTATTTGCTGGGACAAATGAGAAAAAATACTTCAAAATATCGTCTGCTGAAGATTGTATCCAGCATTCGTAGCGTACATTACGAATGCTAAACTCTTGCCATATGATAACTTCCATTTCTCTTCCAGTTCTCTGTCAAAGATCTTATATTAAGTCCAAACCTGAGGACGCCGCTTATCATCAGTATAGCAATGCACTTATCTCAACAACTTTCAGGAATTAATGCTGTAAGAATTTTTTATATCCATTCGCTTTGTATAATGAGATGGTGTTTTAACCCACTGAAGTCGGAATACCAGTAAAATGGTAATTGGCAGACAATGCAGACCCAGATCAGAGGCCGCAGCGTCTGATCAGGGTCTGCACTGTTTGCAAATAGTTTAGTCATTTTTCTCTAGGAATATCTAAATTTCACAGCCTGACATACTTAAAACTGAAATTGGACTCTTCCAATATATAATGTGGGGGAGTCTATTCAGTATAAAATTGGTTAAGTCTATTTCAACATACATTAATATTAGCAGTGAAGATACCCAGGAAAGTCATATCGAGACGATGAAGTGTTGATAATGAAAGGCCCAATGCAATATGGGATCATACAGTCTTGAGCTGACTACATTTTAAAGTTGAACTGTTGTTTAAAATGATCATTGGTGCCATAAAGTTTTCATGTGCAAGTTATAACTTACCGTATTCCCCGGAACTGATATTGTACGTCGAAGTTTAAGACTATATAACGATATAATGACTGCTTGCATACGTGATACACATACTCCCTTTATATCGTCATTGCACAATAACTGCATGTCATATATTCATAAAATCATAACAAAACTAAATGAGCACTGAATGGATTGTTAATCTTATAATATAATGCAAATGGTTAAAAAGTAATTCATAGCAACAGATAAGGCACTTTTTCATCCGAAAAATGCTGGTATCTTTCTTATTTCTCCACGGAAATATATGTTGTGGGTACTCATTAGAAGCGCCTCGGCGAGGCGCTTCTAATGAGAACACAACATATGTTTTCGTGGAGAAGTAAGAAAAAATATTATGTGGAAAACCCCTCTTATCTGTAGCCATGAGTATACATCATTCCCTTTTCAACCATTATACTCTTGCTAGGCAAAATACGGCTACTGATGTCTCTAAATATTGTGTCCTAAAACAATATTAATCTTCTCGAAAATGTCACAAAATCAGCCCGAGGATATCATATTAAAAATAAATGGAAACACATACCAAAAAATAAACAGTAAAACCTCAATGACTCAAACACCGATAACTCGTTTACTGAGCGTTATTCGAACTCGTTTATGAGTCCCCAGGAAATTCTTCCAACAGCTCAAGAAAACAAATATTTAGGGATGAACTAAGTTGCTTTTTCCTATTTTATCATAGACATGTATGTTATGTTTACTCATTAGAATAGCCTCCTCTAATGAGTACACTCAACATACCATTAATAAATAGAAAATAACATTCCTAAATCATCCCCATTCGCCTCCTGACCTTGCGCTATGAGTAACCCTAAGTGGCTCTAACTACATGTACCCATGTCTCGAACATTCCCTTGGTCCTAAGGATGTTCGAGCCACTGAGGTTCTGCTGTAAGTGAAGAAACCCAGAAAATGTCACAATCATGAAGCACAGCCTTCCCAAGGCATCAAAGAAGGCAAGAAAAGGAACAATGACAAACCATTACAAAACATGCCTATTCAAATATACCGAAAATTTTACCACAAAAAAAAAACAAAAAAAAAAACGAAAATTTTCCGGTAAAAAATTCTGATATTTCTCATATTTCTGCTCAAAATATAGATTGTGGGTACCCGTTAGAACCGCTTCAAGGAGGCGGTTCTAACGAGTACCCACAATTTATGTTTTGAGCAGAATTAAGAAAAATAATGTGTACCTCTGTAAACCCCAGTTTTACTATATAAAAGTGGGGTTAAAGGGGGTCAAAATTACATGTGCATGTTTTCGTGATGCAAACAATGACAAAAAAAAAAATAAATAAATAAATAAAAAAAAATATAAAAATATAAAAAAATATATAAAAAAAACTATATATATATATATAAACCCTCACATATAAAACGAATGGCGTACGAACAAAGAAGACCTGCATAGAGCATACAGTCGACTCTCGTTATCTCGAATTCCAAGGGACTCTCTGAAATACTTCGAGATATCCGTACCTCGACATATCAGATTTGCAGAAAAGAAGACAAAAATAATTCGATTAACCACATTTAACAAATATATGTGTAATTGGACTCTTGATGTTAGAAATATATTATAAATATATTGTGGAAAAGAGGAGAAATTGCTCCTTTGGAGCAATTTCTCCTCTTTTCCACAATATTTTTTACTTGTCGTTAGATTTTCATGTTTAGACAGGGACAAGATTTTCATTTCGAAATATGCGGCTATTCGAGATAAGCGAGATCAAGATAACGAGAGTCAACTGTATTTAAATTTCTTTTCAGGTGATATATTACTCAACGAGTATTTTTGGTCCCAAGGGTGCAGGATTAACCGACAAGAATGCCCAGTATGCAACATTAGGGACAGGAGTTGTGAATCTGTGTATGACCTTTATATCTGCATTTATTATGGATCACATTGGCAGGCGGATGTTGCATTTAATAGGCCTTGGAGGAATGTTTATTGGCAGTGCTCTTTTGGCTGGTGGATTAATATTACATGTAATACAGTTCACACAACACTTTAAGTTTTTGCTTCTCGCACAAACAAACACACAAAACACACACACACACACACACACACACACACACACACACACACACACACACACACAAACCAAACAAAAAAAACAAAAAAAACCCGGAACTTTTACATTTTTGTATACAGTTCCCTGAAACAGTGGGTAGTTTCAATTAATGACATTCAGTAATGTATGATGTATGATATGAGCTCCACTAATTAAGCCTGGGGTGAGCAGTTGTATAGATTATTTGATAGTTGCCGCAATTCTTCTGTTTTAAATCAATATAAATTTGTATTTCTGTCAGCACATTGCACTTAAAAATCTATCTTAGTATACTTAAAGGCTCCATATTCCTCAAAAATAGACATGTTATTATCCAAAACAGGTTCAATTGATATATGGTATTAAAACAATCATAAAATGTGGCATCTGACAGCCTGTAAAATTTCAGTTAGTCTCTCGTCCTAGAAATGAAATGAATTTTTATTGTATCTCTGAATTAATGGTGCCAGCATTAATTCAGAGATACGATAAACTATCATTTCATTTTTGATCCAGTTCAAAAACGAGAGACTAACTGAAATTTTACAGGCTGTCAGATGCCACATTTTATGATCCTATTAATGCTAGATATCAATTTATCAAATTTGTGTTGGATAAAAAAATGTCTATTTTGATGAATATGGATTCTTTACCCAGTCAGCATTCTACGTAAATCTATATCGGGCCGTCATCGGCCCGTCAGGGTAGCTGACGGGCCGATGACGGCCCGATGTAGATTTACGTAGAATGCTAGCTGGGTAATAAGCAACATTTGCTCAAATTCCCTTGTTTTGTGTCGCTGGAACACTATGGACAAGAAGAAGCATAATTTGCATAGATGTGTTAACGTAATAGACAGTCTCATGAGAAGATTTGAATGAAATGCATGCCATGAATCAAAATCATTTCATGCATTCATTGGAATGAAATATTTCCATAGTTTTGAGAAAAGTATATAGTTTCTCTTGCAGCTGGGAAAAGACAGAAGCAGGTAGGACACAAGAATAAGAAATATCATAAAACGTATACGGACATAACTGATCAGCATCGTATAGGGGTTCAACTAAACAAAGTATTTTATATTTAATGGATTGATCCAATCGGGCAACAATCTGCAAATGAAGTGCTAATCTATTGTTAATCAGACAGCTATAAAAATATATTATTGTTCGATTTATTAGAGTAGACCGACCCCTATATTCAACACTTCTGTCTGTAAACAAAGGTTCTGATCAGTAATTAAACAGGTTCCTGCGGGTCTTCACTATTATTTGAGAACTTAGGAACTGATACAATCAGATCCACATCAAGTCTCCTTATATGGGGGCTTGATGTGTATCTGATTGTATCAGTTCCTGAGTTCTCTTACTTACTTTTAATCAACAAAATAAATGTGAATCGAGCAGTGAAGTATTAATCTGTTTAGAATTCTTGCCGTTTTGTCATATGGTGTTACTCGTTTACATTTGTACTTCAGTGTAATTACGGATACCAGTGGATGAGCTATATATCTGTTGTGGCTGTTGTGGTGTATATCATTTCCTTTGCCTCCGGTCCAGGTAAGTTTATAATATTTCCATCAACACCTGAGCCGCAACGTTAGAAATATACCTTCGAATACACGCATCCAGCGAAAATATATATATGCTACAATCACAAGAACAGATCGGAGAGGCCATCCGCGGTCCGATCAAAACTCCAATATTTCTACAAGCTGACAGCACGCTCGTCTCATTATACATCAAGGCAGTCAGTACCATCAAGCGACTTCAATAGTCTTTAAGTTAATTAAATATGATTATTGCATAAAAAGCTGTGCATTAACCGGCGAAAAGCCGTGCATTAGCAAGGCAATTCACGCTCTGTTTATGCACGGCTACGCAACTTTCAATATGATCGTACCGGGGCCACAGACTTGCTGCCGTTACGAGATGTGTACTTACCGGCCCTAAAACGAGCATAGTCCGGTGAAATTACGTTCGCGAGACATCGGTGAAAAGGCGAAATAAAATAGTGCAAGAAATAACGCAAAATGTAGCAAATGTTTTCAGTTGTTATGCAATAATAGCGATCGAACATGGTTTTTCAATGCATTAACATTCGCCAGGTCCCTAGGGAGGTGTTGAAAACCTCGGCCCTCGGCCTCGGTTTTCAACACCTCCCGCGGTTCCTGGCGAATGTTAATGCATGGACAACCATGTTTGATCCCTATTACGAACCCAGGAAAGGCCACAGTCACGCAACAAACCCTTCATGAGGTACCGCAAGAAGAGATGAAGAACCGACAACGACAATACATAACGACACGGTTGCAATAACCGACATACAAAGAAAGAAAAACGGCAACAGAGGAAACGCCTTGAGATTGTCAACATAAACAACGACTCGGGGCTTAAATTAGTTCTATGCAATCGTTACCTCGTCCTTAATTCTGATGCAGCTTAAGTTTACAGACATATGCTCGGTCTTCTATCCCATTTGTAAAACATCACAGCAAACCACAAATAATCGCAAAACAGCAGTGAAACACAGAACATTGCTCGGTGGCAATCTGAAGCCAGAGCAACAGCAAATCACAAGTTTGACCACGACAGGCCCGACCACAGACAGCATAAAAGCAGGCGCCAACCTTCAGAAACAGACTCGGAAAGGGCTACCATTCAGTCTGAGGCGCGACTCATCTTTATGCAATTAAAAAAAGAACCAAAATTATCAACCAAAACTGGGTTAACCACGATACGTGCAATTTGCCGCATAATAGTCATGTTGTAACCTATCTTTTTGTAACGATTGTTTGTTTGTTTGTGTTGAGGTTTACGCCCCAGTCAACCCAATGGGGTCATGTCGAGCATGATCAGTTTATCTAACCAGACTTGGCAGGCTAAGCGGCTAACCAGTATTGTGCACATTCTTTCGTCTGAAAGAATGTGCACAATACTGGTTAACCACTTAGAGGACTGAGCCTGTCCAGTAAAATGCATTTTTTAATTATTCTAGAACATACAGCCCTTGTAACTAACAGCCCTTCTAAATGTAAAGACTGAGTTGCCATAAAAATCGGGGTAAAATTATATATGCTTGAAGATAAATGTTACTAATTTAGCTAAATTACTATTAATAGAAAAATACGAATGACACAAATATAAATTGTGTTTATTTTTTAAAGCCGGATTTTAAAGCTATCAAATATTAAGTATATACATGAAGTCATTCTTTCACGAAGCACTGCTTTTCCTAGGCACTGAAAGAGGAAAACACGAGAAACAAATGGAAAACACGAGAAACAAATGAAGCCAAACAAAATGCCATATTATTATTAACAGATGAATGAACAAAGACGACTAGTAACAGAGGAAGCATAAAAAAACTTCTTGGGCGCTTAGACAAGTTTTACTCGCGCGCTAAACCTTGTCCTTTATTCTGGTGCAGTTCCTTACGTTTGGTCCGCGTGCGGACCCTCTTCTATATTAGCGCCACGTTACAGCTACCAACATATAATCACATACACATATAATCATGACTCAAACCAAAGAGGCTAAATGACAGCCTCAAGAAATAGCACAAAACAACACTAGAACCACAATGAGCACGACAACAGACAACGGTAATCGGGTGCCAACCTTCTGAAATGGATTCATCATTCTGACTAACCTTCGTGCCACACAAGAAGGAAGCAAAACAAAAACACCCAATAGATGATTATACCAGTGTTGCAGGGCTAAGAGCAATGGGATTACCAGGACGTCTAATGGAATGGCTAACATACAACTGTGCAAACAATATTTCTCTCTGTGTCTAGGTTTGGACATCTTATCAAGAAATGATACGATGACATTATCTGGACAGTCTGGTCATTTTTTGTCTACACTTTTATAATGACCCATTGTTATTATAAATCAGTGAAGGGTATGGCCCGACAAGTTTGCTCACAATGAGCCATCTGATCAAGACAATATACACTGTTTGCAATTATTTTTGTGAATTGTTGTGGAATATACCTTTTTGACGTAATGATATTGTGCGATTTTGAAGATGGACTAGTCCATTTAAAAGCTGAGAGATGAAGGCTTCATTCTAAACTACGTTAATGAATACACATTTAGCAATGAATGCACCATGTGCAAATGTGCCATCAGAACTGATTACATACATTGCAGGCTCCATCCCATGGTTCTATGTAGCAGAGCTATTTAGCCAAGGACCCCGGCCAGCAGCTGTCAGTATAGCAGTTGCTGTGAACTGGTCAGCCAACTTTATTGTAGGTCTGGTCTTTCCTATTCTAAATGTAGGTACTTTACCTTCGTTGTTAAAATTGTTACAAATTATCAGTTAAGACCCGCCATGACTGTACCATGCATGAACAGTGACGATCCAGACCAATCTATGCATGGATATTATGACAACTATCTGCTTACATGGTTATCAGGCTTTAACTATAACTATCTACATAAGACCTATTGAAACATTACCTATTAACATAGGTGACCTAAGTATCAGGACAGAAAGGCCCAGACCAGATGATACAGAACAGATCAGTTTTAGACACAAAATATATATCAAAATGAATTTTTATTCAGATTTTTAGAGCTTATATATCCAATTATCTGGTTAATTACTGTACGCAGCTGAGTTATCTATACTTTTAATTGGGTTTACCTCTAAAACCATGGTTTACATGAACGAAACACGACTGTAAGATTCTTTTCTATCATATTACCCCTAAACATCTTTTATGCTGTTTATTTTTAACAACGCCGCCTTCTTGTCTTATGATGGACGGTGCGTTGTTGCATGGAATCACGCGCCATAACTGTGTTTCTTTTGCACTGGTATGGTGTGATATTTGTTTTGGCGTAGTTTGGCTCACTGGAGCAGCGTCACATAAATGTATATATGCAATTTAGTTAGATAACCTTGTACATAAAGCTGTCTGATTTTAAGATGTTTAGAACCTTTCGGTTGGTTTTAAAATATTAAGAATTTTATACTCTGTTGTGATGACGATGTCTCTCATAACTCTTTCAGAATATATACATGTACATACATAATTATATAGAATTGTGTTAAATACTATGTATGTTTTATTGTGTATACTGCTGAGACAAATATAAACGGACTACTACTACCACTGCTACTACTACTGGGTAACTTATTACATATTAAAAGTCATTTAATAATTCCAGTATATTCATCACGTAAACATGCCTATATAATTTTGACCCCCTGAAACCCCACTTTTATATAGTAAAACTGGGGTTCACAGGGGTATACATTATTTTTTCTTATTTCTGCTCAAAACATAGATTGTGGGTATTCGTTAGAACCGCCTCGACAAGGCGGTTCTAACGAGTAGCCACAATCTATGTTTTGAGCAGAAATATGAAAAATATCAGAATTTTTTATCTGGAAATTTTCCCGTTTTTGGCTGTAAAATTTTCAATATATTTGAATAGGCGTGTTTTCGTAATGATAACTACCGGTAGGTAACATATTACACGCTAAAAGTCAAGATTTTCAAATTTCAGTATACTATTACTATATCAAATAGATCAAAGTACTAAATAATTATTTAAGGGGGATGTGCACACTTTCAGGAGAGACAACTGTCAATCGTGTCTCCCATCTGATAAGGGATCTACTCTTAAAGAGGACTTTGCTCCACAAGGATCAAATCCTTTCCTTTTATAGTAAACTCTTTTAGAAGGGGCCTGGCACTCGGTGAAGCATGCGCAGAAAATAACTGTATTTAAAAGTTTTCAAAACTTCTATTTTAGGATGCCATACATGAGTATTCATTCCTACCATTTGTTGTGATGTTGGGTCTATTCTGGATATATACATTCCTCAAAGTACCCGAAACTAAAGGAAAAACCATCGAACAAATTACAGAGCAATTCAGTGTAGACAGTACAGGACAATATAAAACTTTAAATGAAGACAGATAGTTTACCGTCCAGATAACACCCAGAAATAAAACAAAGTGAATGTTGAAGACAGATAAATTAGATGCAGATAGACAATTTTCTTTCTAGAGAAACAAAATGAAATGGAAGAACCATTCAAACACAGTCTGTTTACTGTATCTGCCCTAAGTATTACTATAGAAAAATTTTAATAAAAAAAAAAAAAAAAAAAAGAAAACAGCGTAGACACAAAATCAAACTGCACCCTTTGATCAATATCTTTACTTGTTGACTTTCCCTTACAACACTTTATAAGAGGCTTTCAATTACATATGTTCTCATAGCCTTCAATAGTAACATTTTGTACTATCTTTTGATGAGTGGCGATGTTTTAAAACCTCGCAGTATACAAAGCGCGCATTTATCAGTGATAACAACTGTCTGAAGGTAAATGCTCTATCGAAAAACGACAGCCAAGGCTGGCTGAAAATTATTCATAACCTGGGAAGTCCGCGCTTTTGTAGCAAAAATAAATGCCCGCTTTTGTCTCATAGTACTGCAGGCTTTTGTAAAAAAAAAATGAGCACTTTTGATGTCAATACGCACTTTCGTAAAACGTTGGCCAAGTTGCGCCTGTGCAATGAATATATAACCCCTTCATATCAAAAGCAATGCATAGCCATCCCTCATAAAATAAGTCTCTTTTACATTGCATCTTATTTTGTTTTCGATATTAGCGTTTGCTTTTTATGCCGAAATGGGTCAAAAGGCATAGTAAGGCAGCTATGAGACGTGAGCAGTGTCCATGACACATTACCGTTCATAAACAGACTCAACAAAATCCAGTCTAATATTTTCGTTTTCGTGATGGTTTTGCTGTTGTTGTTAATTTCTTTCAAGAATCCCTCTTTTTTTTCAAATTCAATTTTACGATGATATAGTTTTGTTATAGAACATTATTTAACTAATAGCAATCTGGTAAAAATTTCAGCAGACAACATTTTGAAATAGCTTTCTTTTTTTCCCATAATATAAGATTTGGCATTTCATAATAGAGACAATTTAAGTGAAATGTCTCATCCTGTTTTCTGGGAAAAATATCATCATTTTGTCGACTGCTGAATTAACCAAGAGAATGGATAAGGTTATTGCTCTGATTACTGCTCTGCTGAAAGTCCGATGACTGTATTTATTCTTGAAAACGTAATAAGCAATCCTAAAAATTCTGAATTGTCTGATTTATTTAACCCCTTCAGCCCTGCAGACTAAACCAAATGCCTGTGCAAACAATGTAGATCCTGATGCGGCATCTCATCAGGAGCTACACTGTTAACCATTCTGTTCTTGATTTAGACTGAAACCTCTATTTGAATCAGTGGAAATGTCCAAATTAAAGAATGGAAGATTCCAATTCAGAAACTCAGGGATGAAAAGTTTGACGTGAAATGTAAATGCCTTTGTAAAAATATGTCTGTAGTTTGATGCTTACGTGTATTTGTCTGTATGAACGATAAGTAGGCCGCGTCAAATGAAAAGAAAATGCCTTTCATCACGAAAACATGACTATATAATTTTGACCCCCATTAACCCCACTTTTATATAGTAAAACTGGGGTTTACAGGGGTATACATTATTATTCTTATTTCTGCTCAAAAACATAGATTGTGGGTACTCGTTAGAACCGCCTCGTCAAGGCGGTTCTAACGAGTACCCACAATGTATGCTTTGTGCAGAAATATGAAAACTATCAGAATTTTTTATCTGAAAATTTTCATTTCTTTGGTGGTAAAATTTTCAGTACACTTGAATAGGCATGTTTTCGTAATGTGCAGATTTAGATCATCCTGCGCATGCATATTCTCGGGTCTTTACTCTCCATTCATATATTAGGTAGTAACCAATGATTCTGTTAGCGGACAGTGAAGGTCCTGATTGGACTGCATGGATACGCAGGCTGATCTGGGCTTTCGCTATCCGCATATGCCCGAAGACTCGTTTTCGCATGGCGCGGCCAAAATGTCTTAAAGAAGTTGTAAACATACTTTTATTTGCAGAGATACTGAAAATAAAACATTTTGATGTTACTCGCATTAGACTTCTCGAAAAAGCACCACTGTACTGCCTAAAGCACCACTGTACTCCCTGAGAAATATGCAGAAAAAAAAACCTGTTCACTGAAAGGGTTCATCAGTATAGAATATCACAATAATCCAAAGAATACTTTTGCTCATATCCAAAGAAGACTTTTCACAGTAAGTGAAAATTCTTCTTTGGATATGAGCAAAAGTGTTGTTTTGGATTGAAAAGAAAAATTCTGTGTTTATAAAAAAAATCTTTCAAAACGTTTCAACATTAACATGGCTATTTCATCCTTGCCAAGCTATAAAGGCAGTTAAAAAAATAATATATCCATATTTACCCTAAGTACTGAAGCAGATAGTCCAAACATTGTAGACCCAAATGAGATGCCACAGGAGGCAGCATCTGATCAGTGTCTACACTGTTTGCCATTCATCCTGTAATTTTAGACACATCATCTTTCAAGATTTATGACAAGTAAAGGAAATAGTTACTGTGCTTTCGACATCTTTCAGAAAGTCGGTTTTTAGTTACTGTGCTTTCGACATCTTTCAGAAAGTCGGTTTTTGCTTGGCGCTTTACACAGAAGTGATTTTGCAAACTTTTGCCATGATTTAGTCCAAAACCATTTGTCATAACTACTTATGCACAAAAAAGTTTATTCTAATCATTGGTTTTAAAAATATCAAATATTTTCACTTTTTCTCACTGTAAAAAAATGAATGCAACTTATGCAGAAATCTGTAGGGTAGGTAACTTAAAGGCATATAACTACATAGTTGAATATAATCTTTTGACTCCTTTCCAGTCTGGTTTTGTTGCAGGTGATTCTACTACTTACCAGTTATTACATACTTACCATACTTTCATTGAAGCGGTTGACAGTGGAAAAGAAGTCAGAGTTGTTTTTTGTGATATAAGCAAAGCCTTTGACAGAGTCTGGCACAAAGGACTTTTACATAAACTCTCGCATATTGGGATTTCTGAAGATCTTCTACAGTGGTTCAAAAGTTACCTCTCTGACAGGAGACAGCGAGTTGTTTTAAATGGTGTAACCTCAGACTGGGCTTCTGTCCTAGCTGGGGTTCCGCAAGGATCTATCCGCGGTCCCTTACTTTTTCTCATTTATATAAACGACATTGTTAATGGTATTACTTCTTCTATACGTTTATTTGCTGATGACACTAGCTTATATATTGTTGTCGATAACCCAGTAACTGCCGCTCATCTTCTGAATACTGATTTAGATACTATAAGTAAATGGGCAGCTGACTGATTAGTTGACTTTAATCCTGCAAAGACAACCTCCCTTCTTATAACTAGAAAGCTGCAACCTCAACTTCACCCGCCTCTTGAAATGAAAAGTATTACACTAAAAGAAGCCTCTACCCACAAACATCTAGGTATTACTTTTTCTAGCTCATGTACTTGATCCGAGCATATAAATAATATTACTGATACTGCTTGGAAGAGATTAAATATTATACGAGCGCTTAAATTTAATATTAGTAGGCTAGCTCTTGAAAAGTTATACACAGCATACGTTCGGCCCTTATTAGAATATAGCGACTCTGCATGGGACAATTGTTCAAACGACTGCAAAAGGCAGTTAGAATCCATTCATAATGAAGCCGCCAGAATCGTATCAGGTGCAACAAAACTCTGCAGCATTGAAAACATGCTAGCAGACCTAGGGTGGGAATCACTTCACGACAGACGACAGAAACACAAATTAGTTCCGGTCTATTCATGCAAATACAAACCTTTTCTTCAACTCTTTTCTTCCTTCTACCATCAGAGCGTGGAACGACCTTCCAGATAATGTCAAAGAGGCCAGCACAGTTTCCTCCTTCAAATACAGACTAAATAGGGATCTAAGGGCGCCACCCAAATATTTTAATGCTGGATCTAGAATAGGACAGATACTTCAGGGCAGACTTCGCATGGAATGCAGCTCACTCAACTCGGATCTCTTCCGTAAAAACATCGTGCCTAGTCCGTCGTGTTCTTGTGGTGGATTCGAAAGTGCATTCCATTTTTTCTACACATGCCCTAAGTATGCAGATGTCAGGAACAGATACCTGTCTGATCTATTACCAACACACAATGTTCATGACTTATTATTTGGAAAAGAAAATGCACCAGATAATGATAACGAGCTCCTTTTCTTAAAAGTACAAGACTTTATTATCAAATCCAAACGGTTCGTGCAATAGCTCATAATATCACATGCTACAATTATAAGTCCCAGCTTCTAGTAAAATTATCTATTATAATAAAACCCGTTGAGTAGCACAAATTGGGTTCGGTCAACATCCTTTCTTTCCTTCTTTTTTTTTTTGTTCCTCTTTTTTTTTTTTTTTTTTTACATAGAACATTGGCACTGTCTCTTTTCAAAGTAAAATGTCATAATGTTATGCGCACGATGTATATGTTGCTCAGAGATATGTGGTAAGAACTTGCTATAGTTGAAGTCCTCACACTGAGACTGTCTATAATCAGTAATAACAAATTTGATTTTAATATCTTACCATATCAAAAACATATTACTAAGTGTTTTGTACCTAGTATTGTTGAAATTGCAAATGTTCTCTCTGTCTCTCTCTCTCTCTCTCATTATATATAACAATATCTACCATTCCTATATGTTTTGTTCATGTTGTATGATTCAGGAAATTACATGTATAAGCTTTAAGCTTACCGTCTGATCCTGACACATTAATGTTGTGAAACTAATTTTCATGTAATTGAAACAATAAAATATTGTTTAAACCAACTTGAAGGCAGAATTTCAACAAGTTCCGCTTGTTCAATTTTTCTGAAATCACAATATTGTTCTGAAACATCAATAATTTTAATTCAGCAAAGAAATGTAAGAAATAATTTCGTAGACAAAAAGTCAACAAACTCACTTTACTATAGAAATTGCATTGGTCAGACCAATTTTTGGCCGTAAATTTAATTTTAGGGTATATTTTTGAAAACAAAACACAGAAATAGAAAATACATATGGTTTCTGATATGATATGGTCAATCAGAACAAAATACTTTCATTTAAAATAAAACGCCAAGCTTATATATATATGTATGTATATATAAATATGTGAGTGTTTTTGTGTTAGTGTTTGTGTTTGGATGTACTTGTGGGTGATTACTTATTTTTATATGTACATTTAGAAGCATTTAGAGATCGAAAATAATTACCCGAAAACCAGAACTCATTCTTGCATTCCGTTTTCGGTAAAAGCAAGTTTTAGGACTGGGTTTCTCTCTCTCTCTCTCTCTCTTTTTTCATTGTACTGAATGGTGCTACGGCCTTTTTCATTCATAATGAAAAAAGGAGTGATGGCAATCGGACGTGTGGCAAATGTATGGCAAAACTGATCTAGTGTCTTATTTGAACGAACTGTATGTATGTGCGTGCTTTATTTTGTTTGCATATTTTCATTGTTTGTATATATTTTGTTAGGTGGGCCTCAAGGAAGAGTAGCTTGTAGCTAATTGTGTTACCCACTGAAAATAAAGTCTTTATTATTATTATTATTATTCAGCGAAAAACGTCTTTCCGAGTGATGTCGAAAGGACAGTAGGGTGTAATTTTTTGCAAAAGTGGGTCACAGCTTATTTTTGTGGGAGGTCTCCTGGAGTGGTGGGATACATGGAATAACAAAGTTTGAAGGGGCTAGCACCATATTCCATTAAATTTAGATTGCCTTTGAAAAAAAGAAAAAAACATACAAAATGAGAATCAGTCTCTGTTTAACCTTTATCACTCTCTGCGCTAATTCAGCAGACGACAAATTGGTGATATGTTTTCTTATTTTTTTATCAGAAAACATGATCTGACATTTCATGCAAATTGTCTCCAATGGAGACAATTTGCATGAAATGTCAAATCCTGTTTCGGGGAAAAATAAGAAAAATATTCCAATATGTCATCTGCTAAAAAGAACCTAAGGTGCTAAGCGTTAACTGACGTATTTATACTTCACTACAGCTACTGTTAATGAATGTGTCCATCCTAATACGTCTCCCCGTACTTCACTATAGTGTAGTGTATATTTTCTGGTTCTTTGGGATCAGTGAGCCCACTACGGAATTTATGAGAATTAAAATGTGGGCCACTGATGAAGCCTAATTGACTGAAACTAGCTAGTCTGGCCCAGAAAACTTGACACTTCAGCTGTTTTCAGTTTTGTGAGGCCAACCTCGGTGGGTCAGTTGAATGTGCGTCCGACTGGAGACCAGGAGGTTGCGGGTTCAACCCCCGCTGAGGTTGGCAACATTCTTTTGTGGAGATTGATCATGAAATAATTTCTATGGTCATTCTCTCCCTTCCGCTGATTCAAGAAGGGCAGTTGTCAGTTTCTGGTGAAAGAATGTGCACAATATTGGTTAACCACTTAGAAGACTAAGCTTGCCCAGTAGAAGTGTGGTTAGGTAAACTGACCACGCTTGACATGACCCAATTGGGTTGACTGGGCCGTAAAACCTCAACACAAACACAAACAAAACCTCAACACAAACAGTTTTGTGAGTGTGCCCATTGCTCTCAAAGGATCTACATATGGCAGCAATGTAGTTTGTAAATCACCTTGTGCTTAGTGCAAATATATATGGTATTTACTCAAAGTATTCGGACAGACATGCATGATTTTTTTTTTTTTTTTTATTTTGAGTTGAGGTTTTACGGCTAAGTCAACCCATGAGGGTCACGTTGAGCCGGGCAGTTTTACTAACCACACTTTTTCTGGGCAGGCTAAGTCCTCTAAGCATAGTATTTGTTCACATTCTTTTGCCAGAAACTGACAACTGTCTTTCTTAAATCAGCAAAAGGGAGGGAGTGATTGCATTATCAATCTCCACGAAAGAATGTTGCCGGACCCGGCTCACAGACATGCATGTTTGTTTGTGTTGAGGTTTTATGGCCCAGTCAACCCAATGGGGTCATGTCGAGCGCGGTCAGTTTACCTAACCACACGTTTACTGGGCAGGCTTAGTCCTCTAAGCGGTTAACCAGTATTGTGCACATTCTTTCGCCAGAAACTGACAACTGCCCTTCTTGAATCAGCGGAAGGGAGAGAATGACCGTAGAAAATATTTCATGATCAATCTCCACGAAAGAATGTTGCCGACCGCGGCGAGGGCTGAACCCATGACCTTCTGGTCTCCAGTCGGACGGCGCTTCCAACTGAGCCACCGAGGCCGGCACACAGAGACATGCATGAGTAAACCTTATAGACCCAGAGCAGATACATGTACAACGAAATGTGGCATCTGGTCAGGGTTTACACCTTTTGCACTTAAGCAAATGTTGGACACATCCTCGGGTAGTAATATTACGAAAACATGCCTATTCAAATATACTGAAAAGTTAATCACCGAAAAATTGAAAATTTTCAGACAAAAAATTCAAATATTTTTCATATTTCTGCTGAAAACATAGATTGTGGGTACTCATTAGAACTGCCTCGCAGAGGCGGTTCTAAGAAATACCCACAATCTGTTTTTGAGCAGAAATAAGAAAAATAATGTATACCCCTGTAAACCCTAGTTTTACTATATAAAAGTGGGGTTTAAGGAGGTCAAAATTATATAGGCATGTTTTCGTGATGATTGGGCTTGTTCAAATTTTGGGATAAGAATGGTAAAGAGATAAAGTGACCAATTACTTCAGATAAATACATGTACCTAACCTTTTTGTTTTAAGCGGACACACATTTGCTGGTCATGTTTTTCAACTTTCACCACTCTGGGCAAATTCAGCAAACAAATCAATATTTTTTCTTAATTTCCCCAGAAAATAGCTCTGACATTTCAAGCAAATCCTCTCCAAAGGAGACTTATCAAAGCTTATTTTCTGATAAAAATACAAAATATTTCAGAATATCTGCTGAAATTTTACCAAGTTAACTAAGCATAAAGAAGGTAAAGATGGTTTATTAATGAAACAGTAACACAAGTTTAATAACCATCACAAACTTTATTACTGAAGACTTCCAACAAATATACAGTCGACTCTCGTTATCTTGAACTCCAAGGGACTCTATGAAACACTTCGAGATATCCGTACTTCGACATATCAGATTTGTGGAAATGAGGAAACCAATTAATCGAACAACCACTTTTAACAGAATGAATATGTAATTTGACTCCTAAGTTAGAGATATATTGAAAATATTGTGGAAAAGGAGAAATTGCTCCTAAGGAGCAATTTCTCCTCTTTTCCACAATATTTTGTTGCCTGTTGGTAGATCTCTGTGTTAAAACAGGGACCAGATTTTCACTTCGAGATAAACGGTTATTCGAGATAAGCGAGTTGAGATAACGAGAGTCGACTGTACCTTTTTTTTAACCCTTTCATCCCTGAGTTTAAACAGACTCATTCATTCTTGAATTTGGACATGTCCACTGCTGTAAATAAGGTTTTCAGTTTAAACTCAAATACAGAATTGCAAACAGTATAGAGCCTGGTGAGATGGCTCATTACTCAGGATCTACACTGTTTGCACAGGTATGTTTTGGTCTGCTGGGCTGAAAGGAATAAAAATAACAACAAACTTAGAAATTAATTTTTACTATGAGAGATCATTTGAGTGGCAATACGAGAATTTCGCGTAAACTGCACCTCTAGATGTATGCCCTGGGAAGACTATGATCTGGCCCTGAGGTAACAGAACTTTTTCTTGCTCAAATCAGCTATGCATGAAATTTGTCCTGCTAATAAATCAGGAAATAAATCTCAAATTAGTATAGTAACAATTGCAAATTATTTCCTACTAAACATAGTAAGGCATGACAATTTCTCTGCTAACAAATATTGTTGGCATTTGCGTATTTATTAGCAGAGAAATTTTCATGCTCAGCTGAGCTGAACCTGAAAAAAAAGTTTTATAACCTCAGCCCCCGACTCTACAGTCTGCATCACGAACACATGCCTATATAATTGTGACCCCCTTAAGCCCCACTTTACATAGTAAAAACTGGGGTTTACAGGGGTATACATTATTTTTCTTAGAACTGCCTCATCGAGGTGGTTCTAAGGAGTACCCACAACCTTTTGAACTGAAATATGAAAAATATCAGAATTTTTTATCTGAAAATTTTCAGTTTTTGGTGGTAAAATTTTCAGTATATTTGAATATGCATGTTTTGGTAATAGATCAATATATGCTCGAAACTCTGTCGACAGCCAAGGATACATGTTCAAGCACACAATGAGGACTAATCAGATTCCTCTGCTTTAAACATTTTTCAGAAAGTCTCGAGGTTTTACAGCCCAGTCAACCCAATGGGGTCATGTCAATCGCGGTCAGTTTACCTAACCACACGTTAACTGGGCAGGCTTAGTCCTCTAAGCGGTTAACCAGTATTGTGCACATTCTTACGCCAGAAACTGACAACTGCACTTCTTGAATCAGTGGAAGGGAGAGAATGACCGTAGAAAATATTTCATGGTCAATCTCCACGAAAGAATGTTGCCGACCTCAGTGGGGGTTGAACCTGCGACCTCGTGGTCTCCAGTCGGACAGCGCATCCAACTGAGCCACCGAGGCCGGCACTAAGTGGTGCTTTACTCAGAAGAAGCGAATTCACAGGTTATTGTCTTGATTCATTTAATGCAAAACCTTTTGCCATAACTCTATTATACATATGCACCACAAATTTAATTCTACTGAGTGGTTTAAAAAAAAAAAAAAAAATCATAAATAAATACAATAAAATAAAAAGACCCATTTTCCCATGGAAAAATGGCTGTAAATTATGCCGAATGAGACAGGGTGGGTTGTTTGGATGCAGCTTTTCGACAAGCAGGGCACTTCTTATGAATATCAACAACATATATTTTTGCGAAAAATACTTTCTTGATACCCCCTCTTGTCTGGAGCTATGCCATGGGGATTCCAACATACAGGTAGGTCTAGGTAAGAGGTATCATGTACATTACGAAAACATGCCTATTCAAATATATTGAAAATTTTACCACCAAAAAACTGAAAATTTTCAGATGAAAAAAACTCTGATATTATTCATATTTCTGCTCAAAACATAGATTTTGGGTACCCATTAGAACCGCCTCAGTGAGGCAGTTCTAACGAGTACCCACAATCTATGCTTTTGAGCAGAAGTAAAGAAAATAATATATACCCTTTAACCCCAGTTTTGCTATATAAAAGTGGGGTTTAAGGGGGTCAAAATTATATAGGCATGTTTTCGTGATGAATATTTTTCTTACTTCTCCATGAAAACATGGGTACTCTTTAGAAGCACCTAGTCTTATCTGGAGGTTATATCTAAAGAGTCATCTGCTAGGACTCGCTTCAGAAACTAGGCCAAAAATGACCAAAAAATATATACTCCTCATGACACACTTAAGTATGAAGGATATATAAATATTCACTTGTCTACCCTTCATATTTGTAATTTTGCTCAATGCTAATGAGACTAAATATAATTTAATGAGACAGTTGCAAGGAAATGCCACAATATATGAAACTAGTTATTTGTAAAACACTATGCCCCCAACTGTACACTTTGTCCTTATAAAATGCCAAACTTGAAACCATCAGGAGCAGTCTGATCTGGGTCTGCACTGTTTGCATATGACACTTTGCCAAAAACTTTGGTGTTCCAAATTTTTGGCACATGTACCGTCACCTTCACAAAATTAACCGTTTTTTTTAACCAAGTTAATTAGCTGGGCCCAGTTGTTAAAAGCTAATGACGTCGATAGTTAACGATTCATTAAAATTTACATCGAGTGATAAGCAAATATGCTGAAATTTTTTGCTGAAAAAATGTGAGTAGCTTTTTTTCAGCAAAAAATATCAGAATATTGTATATTGAATCCGCTAGAACAGTTAAAGAAATGACCCTTAACGAGGACGTTAAGCTACCGATGCTTTGAACAACTGGGCCCTGATCTACTCCTCAGTCCCAACAAGTCTGCCAAATATCAAAGACCCAGCTCAAATACTTTCTGAGATATCTTGTACACAAGGTTAAGTGTTACAAACAAACCGATGAACAAAGCTAAAGCAATATTCCCCATTACTTTTTTTCTCAAAATTGAGGGCATAATGAGGTATAAAAAAAAATGTGTGTTGAGGGTAACTCTACCCTACCTAATTTTCCTGAAACCTACCATTTTTTTTTCATGTTTTGACAAAATAAAGATAAATAAATAAAATAAAATAAGAAAATAATAAAAAAAAATATTAATAAATAAATAACAGAGGGCCACAAGACGGTCTTGTGTGGCTAACTTGATTGCCTGACAAGTTTCGAGTCAATTGGCCTTTTGGTTCAAGATAAATTTTCAAGATGGTGGCCATGGCAGCCATCATGGATTTATAATCAGAACAATTTTAGCTATTTTTTATCTACACGTCACCTCGATACTTCCAATAAGTTTGAAGTCCATTAGCTTTTCCTTTAAGGCATCAGAATAACAAGTTACTAAGATAACAAGAAATGATAACAACATCAAGAACTTTTAACATAACTAGTCATCAAGCACTATGGTGATATGACAAACACTCCCATAGCCCCAGATAAGGCAAGTTTTTTTTTTTCTCCCACAAATATTGACATTTCTCTTATTTCTTCATGAAATCACAGTTGGTATTCGTCAGAAACGCCTCACTGAGGCACTTCTAATGAATACCCACATTTTTTTATAGAAAAATACTAGTAACAGTGTTTTCAGGAAAAACACATGTACCCCCACAGTGAATTTTCTGTTTTTCTATTGCTGTGACCTTGAAAATATGGTCAAGGTCACCAAAAATTAATCAATTCTTTGATATGTCCCAATTATATATCTGCGAAAATTTGGAAGAATCCAACCACTGGTTCACAATATATTGTGCAGACAATAAAGCATGACGCCAACACCGAAGCCAACGGGATCAGCACAAAAATAATATGGTCCCCTTCCCTTAAGTGGGCGACATAATTATGTGAATGTGTCTTCTTATCTGGGGCTTTGATTCTATGATATGGTATTTAAATGGTCACTTTGGTGTATATTTATAAATGCATGCTTCAGGGGAGGTTTTCACTTTGAAAAACAAAAAAGGAAACAGACATTTTATTAAGGGATTTTACTATTACTGGTGACCAAACATAGGTAAATGAATATGACCCAGAAACCAAAGAACAAAATAAACAGTGGACTGGGTATGCTTCATCTTGCTTAAAATCTTTTAGATCCAGCCTTCTACCGGAAAATTCATAGCAGCAATCTTTGGAGATGCTTAGGGCATCTTTCTTACTGATAACCTGCCATGTGTTCAAATTATTACTGGAGAGCACTAATCTGTGATGGACTGGACCACTTACAGGCTGCTATCATTGCAAAAAGGCGCAGGACACAAAAGACGAGCTGTTCCAACATGACAATACCAGAAAGCATGTTTGTTGACTTGCAAGTAACATATTGAAGCCTATCAGGTTCAAAGATTTGCCTCACCTGACCTTCTTTCCAGACCTTGCTCCCAGGGACTACTTTCTCTTCCAAAACTTGAAAAAAGAACTGACTAGTGTGTGTATGCCTCTTAAATCTGATGATGACTTCTTGACATCATTCGAGGGGAAGTTGTACGATCTATACCCTAATTTCTATCAGAAAGGACTTCTGATCCTTAACTCTTGTCCTGCTGAACCCGGATATACCCTGCCTTTGCAAACAGTGTAGATCCAGATCAGTTGGCTTCTGAAGAAGCCAACTGATCTGGATCTGCACTGTTTGCCATTAAGTATAAGAATTTGTAGTAAAAATTGGGATCAAGTAATTTGATTGGCTGAAAATTAGAAGTGGGCGTGGCATCTTAATTTATTCAGCAGGACAAGGGTTAAGAATCATTGGATTAAGTATACCGACCTCAATGGTGATTATGTGGTAAAAGAAGAAGTCAGGGTTGATGGTAAATATGTTAGGCCAGATATATAAAGATTGTCTCTAATACATGTCTCCTCACTCAAAACACAATGGCAACTATTCTTATTTTCACCACATTTATGAACAAACACAGCAAAAACTAGCATTTTAACCTTTTATTTCAAGCTATTTTCTTTTCTGTGTATGGCGGTTATCTGGATTGATTTCACCATGCCCTACAACATTTTTTTCTGAAGGTCTGACTCAATTAATTATTCTATAATCTGTACAACATGTTTTATCCTTGAGGCAATAAAGCCTTTTATCATTCCCATTCTGTGGTTCCGGGAGGTTTAGAGGAAAGATCATACATGACTCTTGAGATTCCAGGAACAGTTAGGATTGCATCTGCCATGTCTTTTATCACCTGTAACAATACAGAATAATTTAGACTGACTCAAAGAAAGAAAAGCAACACTTCTGAGATTACTACCTTATTCATAGGACTTGTTAAAGAGGTGCATCTGAAGATAATTCTGGGATACTTTTCTCCATAAAACATATGCTCTAGTTCTTCATAAAAAACAATTTTGTACTCATTAGAAGTCTCTCACCTAGTCACTTCTAATGAGTACAGGCAGCATAGTTTTCATGATAACTGGAGTTAATTCTCCCAGTATTAACCCTTGTCCTGCTGAGTCTGGATATTTCCTATCTTTGCAAACACTGTAGATCCAGATCAGTTGGCTTTTTCAAAAGACAACTGATCTGGATCTGCACTGTTTGCCATTAAGTATGTGAATTTATATCAACACCTGGATCAAGTTATCTGATTGGCTGAAAATTATAAATGGATGTGGCATCTTAATTTATACAGTAGGACAATCAAATACTTCTCCTTAACAACTCTGCTTTTTCTTCTGTTGCAATAAACATTATTTATCAATATGTGTTGATCCAAATTTTCTTGTACTTTAAATTAAGTCATATATGACTCAATTTGTGGATTTATTTGGACATTTTACACACTGGACCAGTTTTTGTTTGTACTGAGGTTTTACAGCCCAGTCAACCCGTTGGGGTCATGTCAAGAGGGGTCAGTTTACCTAACTACACTTTTCTGGGCAGGCTTAGTCCTCTAAGTGGTTGACCAGTATTGTGCACAGTCTTTCACCAGAAACTGACAACTGCCCTTCTTGAATCAGCTGAAGAAAGAGAATGAATGTAGAAAGTATTTCATGATCAATCTCCAGAAGACTGTTGCAGACCTGGCAGGGGTTGAACCCGCAACTTCCTGATCACCAGTTGGACACAAATCCAACTGATCCACCGAGGCTGGCAGTTTCACAATAACAAGGTATTAGTCTTCTTTTCTTTTGCCATTTAGTAGTGTTCTACTCTAACAGGGGTCTACTCTTCAAGGAAAGAATTTGCTCACACTGGGAGCAGATTCTTTTGGTTTTAGAGAAGACCCCATTTACGAAGGGCGACTACCAATTTTGATAGAGCAGCCTCCATTGAAAAATACCAGTGTTTTCTTCTACATAATTTAACCAAGGAGTGGTAAAGATTAAACTATTTTTATATGAAACCAAGCAAAACCATAGTTTTCTGAAAAGAATAAAACGTAATTCGTTTTCTGTCAACAGACTTCACCTTCAGCACAGCTTAACACTTAGCACTCTGCGTAAAACTTCCAGCAGACATCTGGAATTTTTTTCTTATTTTTTTTTTCCAGAAAACAGGATATGATATTTTATGCAAATAATGTCAAATCCTGTTTTCTGGCAAAATAGGAAAAATATTATCAATTTGTCATCAACTGAATTAGCCCAGAGAGTGGTAAAAATTAATTCATTTTCAGCATGGAATAAAAAATAGATACCTATGCAAAGAGTAAAGATCCAGATGAGACAGTTCCTAAGGAAATGTCCCATCCACATCAGAAATTCAGCATTATGTGTTCTGTCCCATTCACATCAGAAATTCAGCATTATGTGTTCTGTCCCATCTACATTTGAAGACTTAGCACTCTGTAGGTTAAATCATCAGATGAAAATTGGCTAGTTAGGAAAACAATTGAATAGAATGCCTAGTCTCCTTTTCTGTGAAAACAGCAAACCAAACTATTTTTAAAAGTCTGCTCTTATTAGACTCAGCATGTAAAGTTCAAGCTTTCAGCTTTGGAACCTCTCAAATGTGCTTGCACAGAGTTAAACTCTGTCCTTTTGCAGTGGTCAGTTTAATAAATAAACTATTTCCGAGTTTTACTACACAGCCATAAGATGAAATGCCTTGTTAATTCAGAATTCAGGCAACATCATTCCCAATAACACCACTTTTTATTTTACCCTTAAAGCACCAAGTAAAATTGGTAGCGGACAATTCTGAGTTATTTCTTTATTTTTCAGAGAAAATAAGTCTTAGCACTTCATGCGAATTATTTGTTTGGCAGACAAATCACATGAACTGTCAACTCATTTTCTTAAGGAAATATTTCAAAATCTTGTCTGTTGTGATTGGTGCTTAAAGGCTTACAGAGGGTGCTGGGGTGGGGTGCAGAAATGATAAGAAAGGTCATGTGAAAGGGGTAATTCACCTTAAGCATGGAGGTAAAAACTTACCTTTACAGGCAAATGCTTATCTGGTTGTGCAGCAATTCCTGTCATGAAATCATTGGTAATAAAAGTCCTAATCACTATTGACCTCTGACAAGATGGCTGATGTAAAACTGGGTCTCTATCAAAATGAATTGGCACAATAACTATTGGCATTTGACTTAATTTGGAAATGCACCCAGAGTCATGTAACACTGTTGTAGCTTTAAAATCTGCTTGTCTTAGTGTACTGAGTACTCCTTCTGACAAATACGTTGGTGTGATATCCTCTATTGGAAACTTGACTGGTTCGCCCAATATATATACAACTCTGAAAGAGAAATGAATGGTAACAAGTCAGTGGATCAGTCTATCTTAATCTTCAGCATGCTGCAAATGAGAGCCTGAATACAAAAAAAATAAATGTCCAGTTAGGAATAAAGTGTACGTCATGTTTGATGACTTTGTCAGATGTTTTATCAGAAAGGAAAACTAAGATTAGTGCTAGGATAATGTAAAAAATGGCAAAGTCAATAGACCATAAAAATAAAGATTAGACCATGAGAAAAAGGTCAAGTCCATGGAAATGTTTATAGCACTGGAGCCCCTATTAGGAAGGCAGTGTATGCCAGGTTTGATGATTACAGGTCATACACTTAATCAGAAATGGAAATGAACAAAAACTGTCAAAGACATTCGACTGCTAAATACAGGTTATGGTCATAAAAGTTTGACTGAATTATTTACCTGTTAATATTATGACATATTCTAGGAATTATTTTAGCAAGAGTCATAATACTGTTCCAATTAATTTCTGCCAAATTCTTCTCTCCAGAGATTCCCGCTACATAGCTGTATGTTCTACAATCTCCCTGAAAGAATAATGTGAGAAAATGGAAATGATGCAGTCAACAATATGTACCATTCTATATGAAAATGAAATCTATCACACATGGATGAAGTGATGTAACTGTAAATAGAAGATTGATTGTGTTGGGGTTTAACGACACATCAACCCTTGTGGGTCATTTTGTGTCGTCTCCCAGAGAAAGGGAGAAATGAGATAGAAGAGATAGTAGAAGAGATGAAAGAGAGGGACAGAGAAGAAAGAGAAACAGGAATGAAAGTGAAGAAACAGAAGAAATAAAAACATTCCCCCTCTACCCTTACCTGCTAGGAGGATAGCAGGCCTTGCCTAACTGTAAGCCAATATCAGTTGGACACCCCAGTGACGTAAGTAAATAGAAGGATAGGAGAAAAAATCCTTGGGATGAAAAAAATGCATCTCCATATAAGAAAAGTAAAACAAAATCTGCTATACAGATTTGTTTGCAAAAAAGAAAAGTAGAAAATGAAATATCTCTAAAGAGCAAAGCATAAAATAATTTGACTGAGTATGGAGTTTTACTGCACAGTCAACTCTGTTAAGGTCATGTTGAGTCAGTCAATTAAAAAAATCAAAGTGTACCTGGGCAGGCTTAGTCCTCTAAGCAGTTAACCCGTACTTTAGCCAGTAACTGGTAACTGCCCTTCTTGAATCAGCTGAAGTAGAAGAACGACTGTAGAAATTTCATGATCAATCTCCACAAAAATTGTGAGGCCAAGCTGGGATCGAACTTGTGACCACTGGATCTGTAGTCAGATACAGTACGGACTGCGCTTTTGAGTTTGGCTGAGCATAAAATAAATCTCCAGCTGGAGGAATGAGGTTGAAAGTAACCATATACAAAATAAGTTAAGATGTATTGGTGTAGTATGATTTCAACAGTCATTTTTTTTACTTTGTTTGTTTGTGTTGAGGTTTTACGGCCCAGTCAACCCAATGGGGTCATGTCGAGCGCGGTCAGTTTACCTAACCACACGTTTACTGGGCAGGCTTAGTCCTCTAAGCGGTTAACCAGTATTGTGCACATTCTTTCACCAGAAACAGACAACTGCCCTTCTTGAATCAGCAGAAGGGAGAGAATGACCGTAGAAAATATTTCATGATCAATCTCCACGAAAGAATGTTGCCGACCTCAGCATGGGTTGAACCCGTGACCTCCTGGTCTCCAGTCGGACCGCGCATCCAACTGAGCCACCGAGGCCGGCTTTTTTACTTTGCTGTAAGCACATTAAGCATAATGAATTTACAGTGAACCCGTTACAACGGCATCATTTGTTCCCAAAACTATTGCCATTAAAATGAATTTGCGGTTGTAAAGAATTCTTAATGAGCAGAATGATATACAACAAATGCCATGTTTTATTCTTATTTCTTCATAGAACCTATGTTTTGGATATTTGTTAGAATCGCCTCAGTGAGGCAATTCTAACAAATATCCAAAACGTATGTTGCTTGAAGTATTGAATAATAATGTTCCTGCATAATTTCTGATTTAATGTCACCTCTTTATAGAGGTTTTTCGTGCTGGTCAAATGGTCAGTATAATGAATTTTGTCGTTGTATCGAGTGTCGGTATAAAGCAGGTTGACTATTTCATTTCTAACAGTAATATTATCAATGTTCTACATCTATCCAAAGACCCACTAATATAACTATCATTTTTTTTTTCCAGTATGAAACAACTTTTATTTGGTTTTTCAATATTTCCAAACTCTCAACGACTGGAGACCAGGAGGTCGCGGGTTCAACTCCAGCCGAGGTAGGCAACATTCTTTCATGGAGATTGATCATGAAATATTTTCTACGGTCATTCTCTCCCTTCTGCTGATTCAAGAAGGGCAGTTGTCAGTTTCTGGCAAAAGAATGTGCACAATACTGGTTAACCGCTTAGAGGACTAAGCCTGCCTAGTATACGTGTGGTTAGGTAAACTGACTGCGCTCGACATGACCCCATTGGGTTGACTGGGCCGTAAAACCTCAACACAAAATCAAATCAAACTCTCAACACTCCCAAACTCACTTGAACACCAACGGTTTTGATTGGCAGTAAAGTAGCATATAGTGAATCTTCTTGACTGATCTTCATTAACTGTTCTTGTTCCTTCTCTGATGTACTTGTCTTAATCTTATTCAACAAATTATGAGGCTGAAAAAACAAAAACAAAAAGTGCCATAAAAACATTGTTGTATTAGTTAATAAACAAGAAAAATGCCAAACGGCATTATGGACGGGTTTTTCAAAAAGGTTATCCAAAAAATAAACCTCTTACATCGGGAGATAAATACATAAGGAAGAAAGTGAGAATTGTCTCTCTTGCATATGACACGCCTACTGGTCATCCTCTTCATCCCTACCAAATATGAAAGCAATCCACTAAGAATAAAGGTAACATATAACTGTGAAAAAGGGTTAACCAAAAGGTAAACCTGGGATGATGCCCGACGCCAGATGCCCGCCCACCCAGACATTATTTTGAAGGACGGATTTTTTGTAAAACCCATCCAAAAATGTAAAATGATATACCCTGCCACTACAGTGTGGCATGCACTATTGTGTGGTTGGCAAATAACACTGTCAAAAATTGACAAAATTTGCCCATTAGCAATCCCAAACCAGACCTCCATGGTATCAATGCGACAATAAATACAAAATGCTATAACTCAAACAGCATGTTGACTGTCACGTCAGTGGTTAGACAGGTCCATCCAAATTATGTATGAGATATACATGACTGAGACTTATTCGCGAGCCATTTGATGGTGACATTCGCAAGTATACTTAAATGTACAATACATTCTGCCAATGGCTGACTGGTGTAGTTGTTAAAGTAACAGTCAGTAGATCTGCCTGCAAATGTTTGGAAGGACACCACTTTTTTTGTGATGGATGTTCATTTAAATCTTTACAAATGACAGCTGTGGATGTTGATACTTACAGTTTTAGAAGCTTGAGCAAAATCTGTGATAAATTTAAGCATCACACCTGTTTCTGCAAAATCTTTACACATGAATGGTTCTTCTGCACATATTACCCTAATAGCCAATCCAGGACCTTTAGGAAGAAACAAGATAAATAAATCAATTGTATATTATTTGATATACATTATATTAATCAGAGATCACAATGACATATGTAAACATACCCAGGAAATAACATAATCATGAAGCGCAGTCTACTCCGAGGCACCAAAAAGAGAGATGAGGAAGGCCTCATACGAGATATTTTTGGACAATCTTTAGAAATTTTTACAACAAAAATACAGTGTGTACTGGTAAACACTGTCTCATTGATGTCATCTGGGTGAATATCCAAAACATACATTTTAGTGAAAAATAACAAGGATTTTAAGAAGATTATCATTATCTAGAACTAAGAAATAAGTGAATCTGTGAAAAATGTACTTTCTGACAGATGTGCAGTGCAATTTCAGATCAGTCCAAATACCTGCACACCCCATAATTCTTGATATTTAAAATGCTTTTTTCAATCCAACAGTATTGATATTTTTCTATTACTCCATGAAAACATATGTTGTGGGTACTCATCAGAAGTGCCTCCAACAGTATTGATATTTTTCTATTTCTCCATGAAAACATATGCTGTGGGTACTCATTAGAAGTGCCTTGGTGAGGCACTTCTAATGAGTACCCACAACATATGTTTTTGTGGAGAAATAAGAAAAGTATTTACCTGGTACCACTCTTAGCTAGGCCTATGGCATTCTAATCAGAGTCTTGGCTGTCAGCTTGAAAAAAACCCTTAGATCTTGGCTATCCAAAAAGTGCCCAACAAAGACTGATCATTAAGCAGAGATAGACAGTTTTTACATGCACATGTACAAAGAGTTTTCAAAAGCCTTCACTGCAAAACAAATAATTATTCTTATAATTCATTTAAAATTAAAAAACTTACCCTTTAAGTGCTAACCATAAGTACAGCAGATGGCAATCTGATTTTTTTTATATTGTACATACAAAATAAGGCTTGGCATTTCATGTGAATCATCTGCCTAGAAGACAATTCACATGAAATGCCAAGTCTTAAAAGAATGTCATCTGCTACAGCTATGCTTTAGCATTTTCAGGGTCAAAGCAAAAAGTGGATACTCTTTTGTCAATTAACCCATTGTAGTCTGGAGATCCCCAAAAGAGAATTGGCAAACAGTGCAGTCCCAGATCAGATGCCACAGAATGTGGTATCTGATCAGGGTCTCCATTGTTTGCAAATAGTTTAACCATTTTTTCTCTTGAAACATCTAAATCTCATAGCCTGACATACCTAAAATTGAATTGGAATCTTACAATATATAATGTGGGGGAGTTTATTTAGTCTAAAGTGGGTTAAAATATAACAAAATATGAGCCAGTGCACAACTAAACTTACAATAATATGTGTGACTAGCAATGTGTGACTGACAAAGATTCAGATCAGCCTGTACATTCACCGAGTACAGCATGGGTCTAGTTTAGCCCTCTTTGGATAGTCCGGAAGCTGTAGAAGGCACATGCCATCAGGAAAGACTCTGATGCAGATGCACAGGCTGATCTGAGTCCTTGCTGGTTGCCTAAGTCTTATGCAGGTTTTGTTGTGCGCTGGCTCATATTTCTTTTGATTAACGAATGGCTACAGGCCGATTTACGCAAAAGGGACTTTGCTGTCTATACATACACAGACCCTCTTTTGTTATGGACTTGCTTGTTTCAATGTTGTTACATTTACAGCCTCTTCATACAGTCTTATCATACCTGGACATCATTATGGCAAAGGTCTAGATAAGAGTTGGTATAAGGTAAATAATTTTCTTATTTATCCACAAAAACATATGTTATGGGTACTCATTAGAAGCACCTCACAGAGGTGCTTCTAATGAGCATCCACAACATATGTTTTCGTGGAGAAATCAGAAAAATCAGTACTTTTGCACTGAAAAAAGCATCTGATCAAGAGCTATAATCATCAAGGGGATCTAAACTACCATATTAATCATAAGTATTCAGACACCATAATTCCCTATCACTTTTATCCTAATTTTGACCAAATCCATTCTACTATCTGTTGATGTGTCTAAAAACTGTTTGGTGAGTGACAAACAGTGTGGACCTTGATTTACTGCCACATTCTATGGTGTCTGCTCTGGGTCTACACTGTTTGTTCAAGCCTGTCTGTCTATATACATAGCCTAAATAGGGTACACCTTTGAAATATCAGGTGCATTTTACAGCATAATCCTACCAGGAAATGGATGTCTGTGCACCAGTTCATCTGGAAGTCCGAGGTCTTGACCTATAGAACGTACTTCATCTTTGTGGAAGTCTTTTAGAGGTTCCACAACTCTACCCTATCAGAAAATACAAAAAAAAATAAGGTCTGGTCTTAAATCAGCACCTCAACCCTCACAGAAGAAATCTACCTTATGACACATGGAACCAGCATATAACCAGGTTAGCCTGCCAACCCATGCAGTCTGAGAAGTGTGTATGCTGTTCAGTACAAAATGTGTAAAACTTCACTTATGTTTGCAAGCATCTAGTTGAGACCCTGATCAGACAGCATGGTTGTGCAAAATGTTGGGAGCTGTGCTGGTCGTGTTAAAAGGGTGTTTTCTGTTTTCTCATTTCTTAGCGGAGTCTTAACTACAATTTAAATTTTACCATCAATATATACATTCTTGTAGAAAATAGCTTAATACACCTTGCTCAGAAAACCTACACACAAGTTTTCCCAGCCTTTATCTTCTTGGGCCCAGGTCTCTTCCAAATTCATGTAGGAAAACTGATATAACCCCAGGCTGAGATAATTTAATATAAAAAATATAAATAAATAAAATAAAATAAACACAATACACCACAAACTCTTTATAACACTATTGTTGGGGTCCATAGCATAAACCATGTTAGTTAAACAATCGTGTTATATCCAAACAAAAATGTACAGATTATATTGAAAAATGACCATTTATGGTCATTTTTCAATAAAATCTATACATTTTTGGGATCCATCTTTGCACTGTGTTATATCCAAAACCGTGTTATAATGAACCGTGTTATAAAGAGGTTGTAGTGTAAATGCAAAAACAAAAGGCAAAATACTTTTAAGACTCACTACAACTTTAACTGAGAATCTGTCACTGACACTATCTGACTAGCCTGTGACCCTAACAAATCTGATGATGCCTGTCTTCTGGTATCTGATATTCGGTTTGCTATCTGTTGGCATTGCAACTGGTGCTTCAAAGATTACCATTTTAACTTATACTTTTACTTCATTACTTTTAGCACCACAGACATTTTTAAATGTAAAAACTTATAGCATTTACAATAACTATTTTGAAAAGCATTGTCTGAGACAAACAGAGAAGTCTCAGATCAGATAACATAGAAGTCTCAGATCAGATAACATTACCAAGTAGTCAAACAGACAGTTTGTCCTTTAACATAAGGATAATAGAAAATTACCATATCTTTAACCCTTAAAGCGCCAAGAAAAATTGCATCTGAAAATGTCGTCTGTTTATGTCGTCTGCTGAATATTCTTGCAAACTTTTCAAACCTATTTTTTGCATACCGGCAAACAGTGTGGACCCAGATCAGACTGCTCCTAGACCTGGGTCCACACTGCTCCTAAATATGCTCCTAGAGGAGCAGTCTGATCTGGGTCCACAGTGTTTGCAAAATTGACTTTTAAAATCAAAAGCAGATGACAAAGCAGATGACAATTGTTGTGATTGGCGCTTTAAGGGTTAACTTATTATTCAGAGAGCTATTCCAGAGCATACTGAGTAGACCCAAATCAAACTGCTCCTGAAGAACCTAAATATTTGGACAGCCATGTCTTAGAAAACAATGTAGACCCAGAAAATACTAATGGTGCAGTTTGATCAGGGTCTCCTCTATTTAACCTATTTTAGACTGAATAAACTCCCTCACACTATATATTGGATGAGTCCAATTTTCAGGCTATTTGTTTGTGCTGAGGTTTTCCAGCCCAGTCAACCCAATGGGGTCATGTCGAGAGCGGTCAGTTTACCTAACCACACGTTTACTGGGCAGGCTTAGTCCTCTAAGAGGTTAACCAGTATTGTGCACATTCTTTTGCCAGATACTGACAACTGCCCTTCTTGAATCAGCGAACGGAGAGAATGACCGTAGATAATATTTCTTGATCAATCTCCGCGAAAGAATGTTGCCGACCTCGGCGGGGGTTGAACCCACGACCTCCTAGTCTCCAGTTGGACGGCACATCCAACTGAGCCACCGAGGCCGGTATATGTCAGGCTATGTAATTTAGTTATTCTTAGAGCAAAATGCTAAACTATTTGCAAACAGCAGATATCCTGGTCAGACATCGCATCCTGGTCCGACATCGCATTATGCTGTGATATTGTGGCATCTGATTTGGGTCTCCACTGTTTGTCAGTTACCTTTTTTGGGGGTCTACAGACTAAAATGGGTAAACTAGTAGCAGTATTTTCAAAAAAAATAAATGTCTCCAAAAGGTCACCAAAATCTAATCCATTGTTTGTTATGTCCCAATTATATATCTATGAAAATTTGGTACAAATCCAACCACTGGTTCACATTATGCAGACAAGAAAGTATGACACGGAAGTAAATGTTGACAGGATCCACACCAACATCAATAGGTCCCTCTTCCCTCAGGTGGGGGGACATAATTAGTTCTTGTCAAAATCTGTGTATATTGCAGACAAAGCAATCTAGATGACAAAACAAGTCAAATCTGACAGGCCACAATTTGTTTCCATGATAGACAAATAATTTGAAAAATATTTATCTAGAGCCTTATATATTTGGTCGCAGGAGAACTGTGTACCTGTTTTCTAAGTTCTCTGACTAGATCTGTATCATTGTGATGAGTTTTAATGGCATCTGCTTTACTGCTAGCCAGTGTCGATGCACTTTCTATCAAATCTGGACGTAACGTACCCTGACCTAGGTACACCTCATCTGGCCGAAGGTTCAGTTCTTCTATTACTTCATTCGCTACCTGTCAATGAATATAAACATATTAACGAAGGATTATGCTGCCAGCTTATGTTTTATTTTACATGGCTATGCAGGTACATGGACACTTTCAATTAGACAGCTAATACAGTCTAGACTGGTAAATATGGCAAAAGCTTCACTTTTCTGGAAACTCTATTTCCATATTGAGTGCTAAGCAACAGATAAGGCGCTTTTTTCATCCGAAATATGCTTATATTTTTCTTATTTCTCCACGAAAACATATGTTGTGGGTACTCATTAGAAGCGCCTCGCCGAGGCCGAGGCGCTTCTAATGAGTACCCACAACATATGTTTTCATGGAGAAATAAGAAAAATATTTTGTGGATACCCCCTCTTATCTGTAGCTATGAGTGGTGATTAACTTCTTTCATTAGACATGATTGACTGGTTGACTAATTGATTGTTTGATGTCAGTATCACATAGCTGATATCAATATGATTACTGAAGTTATCTAGTTTTTGTACTGTCTGTAGTAGATTGAAGAGACTCACACTTTTCATACAATTATCAGGTGAGGTGCAACAGAAATTATCATTAAGGACAATTTTTTTCACCAAAATATACAGTCGACTCTCATAATCTTGAAGTCCAAGGGACTCTCTAAAATACTTCGAGATATACATGCCTCAACATTTGCAGTATTGAGGAAGAAATAAATCGAACAACTACATTTTCACAAATGAATGTGTAATTAAACTCCTGAAGTTATAGATATATTGAAAATATGTGAAAAAGAGGAGAAATTGTGCCTTAGGAGCAACAATATTTTGTTACCTTTAAAATTAGATTTCCATGTTGAAAACAGGGACCAGATTTTTACGAGATAAGCGGTTATTCGAGATAAGCAAAGTCTGGATAATGAGAGTCAACTGTATCTTGTAGGTCACTTTACTGGGGTGATTTTCCAAGGAACTTCCAATGAAATAAGAATATATCAACGTGCCACCTGCGGAATTAACCCAGAAAGCAATAAAGATAAAGATCATCACAGACTACTAGAATACAAGAGTCAGGAGTACACCTAAATAAGCTTTCAGTTTTCGTTCTAATCCTGTTGAAATCTTGTTATTTGTTACATGTTAATGCAAATATTGAAATACAGTCGAACCTCAATGGTTCAAACATCTTTGGGACCATGGAAATTTGTTTGAGACATGGGTAGTTCGAGCCACTGAGAGTGCACCAGTTCAGGAGGCAAATAGCGATAATTTTGGGAAATCTACACAACGATTGTATGTTGAGGCGATTCTAATGAGTACACACAACATACAATTCCACGATAAACTAAGAAAAAATCCCTAAATATTTGTTTTCTTGAGCTATTGGAAGAATTTTATAGGGACTGAAAAAAGAGTTCGAATCATCCACGGTAAACGAGCCATCTGTGTTCAAGCCATTGAGGTTATACTGTAAAATGTGTTTAAAATGTGTTTAAACCAAGTCTCACCTTCATAAAGGTATCTCCAATAATTTTTCTCTTTTCTTCTGGATTCACTGTGGTGTTGAGTGTGTTAGTTCTTCTCTTCCGAGAATTAGGATCATCTGGATCACAATTCACATATGTCTTACCATTGTAAAATGTATGAGCGGCTCGTATCACTACAAAAGAACAATGTTTAACATAGTATTGGAGAAAACACAGGACTGTTAAGGAGGTATATTCTGGGATTCATTACGAAAACACGCCTATTCAAATACACCGAATATTTTACCACCAAAAAATGGCAATTTTTCAGATAAAAAATTCTGATGTTTTTCATATTTCTGCTCAAAACATAGATTGTGGGTACTCGTTAGAACTGCCTCATCGAGGGAGTTCTAATGAGTACCCACAATCTATGTTTTTGAGCAGAAATAAAAAAAATAATGTATAGCCCTGTAAACCCCAGTTTTACTATATAAAAGTGAGGTTTAAGGGGGTCAAAATTATATAGGTATGTTTTCATGATGATTTTCTTAATTTCTCCATAAAAAGGTTATGTTGTGTTAACATTAGAAGCCCATCGGCAAGGTGCTTCTAAATAATACCCCAACTTATGTTTTTATGGAGAAATAAGAATAATATTTACCTTGGCCCAGTTGTTCAAAACTTAATAAAGTTGTTAATAGCTAATATGACTTTTAATTTCTATCCTGAAATATAGCAAACAAATTGATATTTTTTGCTGAACAAATTGCAAAAGCTACTTACATTTTGGCAGCAAAGATATCAATGAATTTTACAATACCTTAGCTACAGCACTTAACGAGTCTGTCATTAATGAGCTTGTTAAGCTAACGATGCTTTAAACAACTGGGCCCTGATATCCCATCTTATCTACAGCTATGTTTGTTTGTGTTGAGGTTTTACGACCCAGTCAACCCAATGGGGTCATGTCGAGCACGGTCAGTTTACCTAACCACACGTTTACTGGGCAGGCTTAGTCCTCTAAGCGGTTAACCAGTATTGTGCACATTCTTTCGCCAGAAACTGACAACTATAGGTGGTGCTTTGTTACTTTAATCTTGGAAGGAGTGCCTATGTAATTTAGTACTTACAGCTCCGACATGAATAAACTGCAAAAAGGAGTACTTACAGATTGTTCTGCATCAATAGATATGTTGTTACTACTCTACAAAACAGTCTTTCAATTATGTTGGGTTTGCATGAAATTAGCATATGATGTACATGTATATATAAGAACATAAGTTTAATCACTTAAATCACATTTCTTGTCTCATTGGTTCAACATGACTACCTGCTTTAATCTTCAATGATGTAGCATATTTGCAGATATTGTATCTCTCTTTCTCATAAATCCACTATAAATGTGTACACAATTTACCTCTAACATGTAGCCCTATGCTGTTGAGTGACTTTTCCACCTGATCACTTTCCCCCTTTCTCATAAATCCACTGTCAATGTGTAATGCTATCACCTGATCTTCAGCCAGTGCTTTGTGGAGTAGTGCCGCACAAACTGTGGAGTCCACACCACCACTCAGTAGCATCTGTAATACAATCAGGACGTAGTTGTTCAAAACTTAACAAAGTTATTTATAGCTAACGTGACATTAAAATTTCTACAGTCCACCCTCGTTATCTCGACCTCGCTTATCTCGAATAACTGTTAATATTGAAGTGAAAATCTGGTCCCTGTTTTAACATGGAAATCTAAGAACAGGTAACAAAATATTGTTGAAAAGAGGTCCAAGAGGGACCTCTTTTCCACATTATTTTATATATATTTCTAACTTCAGGAGTCAAATTACATATTCATTTGTTCAATGTGGCTGCTCGATTTATTGTTTTCCTCATTTCTGCAACTCTGATATGTCGAGGTATGGATATCTCAAAGTGTTCAGAGAGTCCCTTGGAATTTGTTTGTTTGTGTTGAGGTTTTACGGCCCATTCAACCCAATCAGGTCATGTTGAGCGTGGTCAGTTTACCTAACTACACGTTTACTGGGCAGGCTTAGTCCTCTAAGCAGTAACCAGTACATGTATTGTGCACATTCTTTCGCCAGAAGCTGACAACTGCCCTTCTTGAATCAGTGAAAGGGAGAGAATGACCGTAGAAAATATTTCATGATCAATTAGAAAATATTTCATGATCACTCTCTACGAAAGAATGTTGTGGACCTCGGCCCGGGTTGAACCCGTGACCTGGTCTCCATTGGAATTCGAGATAACGAGAGTCGACTGTATATTGATATTTTTTGCTGAAAGAAATGTAAGCTACTCACATTTTTGCAGCAAAATATCACTCTGTATGGACATATCTTAGCTACATGTTAACCAGGTTATCATTAACAAGCTTGTTAAGCTAAAGATGCTTTGAACAACTGGGCCCAGAATGTCAGTGTATACTGCATTTACCCTAAATATTTGAACAGCTATACCTTTTAAAACAGAAGACTTGTTAAGGAGCAACTTTGACAATAATTTTTGGATAATTTCTCAATTTCTCCAAAAATACATATGTTGTGGATACTCATTAGAAGCAACCAACAACTACTGAGAAAAGAAGCTTTTTAACATTCCATAAAATATAATCAGAAACTTGTTGATAAGACCATAAAATATAATGTTTTTGATCCCCTTAAATAAATGAAAAAGGAATGCTTTTCATTATATTAAATGTAGGGACTCTTCCTATAAGAAGTTCTATGGGAGACATCATGATATGGTCAATCCCTACAATGTGGCAGTTTCCAGAATTGTTTCTGATGTCTTTACCAGTGACGCGCCATAAGTAGACTTCCAAAATCCCGGACATACGCTTCTACCGAAATTTCCTTCGTTCAGGCCTATGGGCATGGTCAGCGAAGCTTGCTTACCAAGTAATGCTTACTATCTGCTGACGTCTGATTACACCCTTTATTCTGGGGTCCATGTCTGTTGTTCTGAACATTCTGATTCGTCATTCATTTACGGATTTACGAGTTTGGATTATAGCTTAGGTACCATGACCGCAACTCCTAATATAGAAGTTTCATTCAAGTTGATAAGATTTTTTATCTTTTATCAGTTTGTATGGCAAAGTAGTATGAAGTGTAGAAAAAAAATCATATATGTATATGGTCAAACTGGAATGTTCCATAGAATATTCAGCTGAGTATGAAAAGCTGTCGTTTTGTCAAAAAAGACTTTTTGACCAACAAAAACCACGTGCACTTGTCCAATGTATCAGTAGTATAGTCAAAGTTCCAAACCTATTCCTTAACCTTTACCATTCTCTGGGCTAATTCAGCAATGACAAATTGTGAATATTTTTTATTTTTATTTTTTTCTCTAAAAATAGTCTTTGACATTTCATGCAAATTGTCTCCTTAGGAGACAATTTGCAGGAAATGACAAAGCCTATTTTTGGGGGAAAATATAAAGAATATTTCAAAATGTCTGCTGAAATTTTACCCTGAATTCTAAGCTTAAACCCCCACCCCTCCCCAAAAAAAACTCAAGAGTATATGATTACACAAACAGCATACCCTAAAGTGTAGGAGACAGATAAATACTGACAAACTGATTCATATATCAACGCTCCATGACTGTCACCACAGGCTTGTTTTTGTTCTATTTGGGTTTGAAGTTGCTTTCAACAATCTTTCAGTCATACCATGACTGTGTCTGAATGCGGCAGGGAGCTCGATACTCCATTTTACAGTACCACCTCAATAAAATCTTACACGCCAGACATATGACACAAATAACATGATATTGTCAGAAGCAAAAAAAAAATAAAAATTGAAAACAAGAATGGAACATACCAAGATTTTATGATTGCCAGCCGTCTCTTTGATATAGTCAATACAGGATGTTTCCCTGCTCCTCATTGTGTAGGTACCATGACAACCAGATATATCATAGAGAAAGTTCTTCAGCACCTCTATACCATTAACTGAGAGATCAACTTCTGGATGAAACTGTACACCATACAGTGGCTTCTCTTTGTGAGCAATACCTTGGAATTAAAAATGACATCTTATAATTACCTCCTTTTGCATATAAGTTAACCCTTCTCATGCTGAATGAATTAAGATGCCATGCCCAAATCTGATTTCCAGCCAATCAGATTACTTGATCCGAGTTTTTGATAGAAATTCACATATTTAATGACAAACAGTGCAGATCCAGATCAGTTGGCTTCTTCAGAAGCCAACTGATCTGGATCTACACTGTTTGCTAAGACAGGGCATGTCATGTTCAGCAAGAGGGTTAAGTGTCCCTTATGCAAACCAAAGATATACTGTTTAGCAAAAGAAATTAACATTTAGGATGCTGGCTAAAATTTCAGCCTATAGCATTAATTTATTTATTCCAGAAAATAGGATTAGATATTTCATGCAATTTGTCTACTTAGGAGATAGTTTGTTTGACATGTGAAACCCTATTTTCTGGAAATATATGAAAAGAATGCACCTACTCGTTATCTGCTGAATTTGCTCAGAGAGTATTAAATGTTACTGTTAACCAAACAGAGCTTAATTCATTATTACAAAGCTAAATTCATTATAACAAAATGACATCAGCATCATCATATACATGTAAACCTGTAGCAATAGACTTTAATACTCGTTAGCTATTCTCACATTCTTCAGTGTGTACTTTGCTTTCAGATGAACCTTTCTTCTGAGAATTTGTTAAAGATATAGTCTGACATCTATGTGTACCTCATTTTTGAGTATTTAATTTAAATTTTCTAATTTAAAACATATTAAAGCTATGATAACATAATTCTAATATCTAGAATTTACATTTATAAGAATTGCATAGAATAAAGACAAATTAACAAAATAGGCAATTTCAGGCAAAAAATAGGACAATTTACATCAAATGCTAAACATAATATTTTGAAAGAAACATTTTGTCCAATTAAATGTTTACCCAGCATGCTGCCGGCCTCGGTGGCTCAGTTGGATGCGCGTCCGAATTGAGATCAGGAGGTTGCGGGTTCGATCCCCCGCAGGGTCTGCAACATTCTTTCGTGGAGATTTGATCATGAAATATTTTCTGCGGTCATTCTCTCTTCTGCTGATTCAAGAAGGGCAGTTGTCAGTTTCTGGCAAAAGAATGTGCACAATACTGGTTAACCGCTTAGAAAACTAAGTCTGCCCAGTAAATGTGTTCTTGGGTAAACTGACCGCGCTCGACATGACCCCACTGGGTTGACTGGGCCATAAAACCTCAACACAAACAAACCCAGCATGCTAAGCACTGAAATAAATACACCACAACCTCTTTATAACACTATTGTTGGGATCCATAGCATAAACTGTGTTAGTTAAACAACCCTGTTATATCCAAACAAAAATGTATAGATTATATTGAAAAATGACAATTTATGGTCATTTTTCTATATAATCTATACATTTCTGGGAGCCATCTTTGAACCATGTTATATCCAAAACCATGTTATAACAAACTGTGTTATATAGAATTTGTAGTGTAGAACTAATGTGTTAAGTTCCTGGTCAGCCTCACCTGCTATTAATGACCCAGAATGAGCTATGGCTTTAAACCCCTCTGCCACCCCATCAAGGCTGTCACCATGTGTTAGTAATACTTCTTGTTCTTTCTTTAGACCTCTGAAATTGATGAACACACTGATGAAAACGTGTGCCGGTTTGAAGGAAAGAACAGTAAACCTTTCAACTAATCAAAACTGTCATCTGGTATTAGTACTACTTCTTAACCCTTTGCATGCTGGGTAATTTTGCATGTTTGTTTTATTTTTTTTTTTTGTGTGTGTGTGGGGGGGGGGGGGGGGGGTCATTGTTTTTTTTTTTGTTTTTGTTTTTTCTTTTTTTTCTTTCTTAATTAACTTTTTCAAACAAATCTTTCAGAAATACCATATCAGAGTGTCAACCAGTTTGGATACAGATCAGGCCCAAAATTTTGTCGGGCCTGATCTGGGTCCAAACTGTTTGCAAAGGTTATCAGGATACAACAAAAGTCACCACTATTTGGGGGGAGACTTTAATCCTAAACACGCCAAGCAAAATTGTATCACTCAAATTCTTATTTTCTTCAATTATTTTTGAGAGAAAATAATATTTGGCATTCTATGTGAATCATCTGCTAGGCAGAAGATTCACATGAAAACTCAAGCCTTATTTTTTCTGAAGAAAAAAAAAAAACTCAAAATATCTGCTGCATTGATGTGAATAGTAATATAAGGGTTAAAACCTCTGATTCTGATGATAAACAGCATACTAGTCCAAAACAAAAATTAGTAAACCTTTACCAATTGTGTTGGTACTTCTTTTTTTTCTTCATACCGCTTTCACTGATTATAAAAAGTGTACCAGTCTGAAACAATAAGCGTAAAACTTTCAGCCAATCACAACTGTCATTAGGTGTTATAACTACTTCTTAGTGTTTTGTAAGACCTCTAGAACTGATGATAAAATGTGTACCATTATAACAAGTCACCATCCTTCACTCATTTTAGTCTGGAGACCATGGATATGAAATGTCAAATCCTGTTTTCTGGGAAAAATAAGAAAAATTTCATCAATCTGTCATCTGCTGAAATAACCCAAAGAGTGATAAAGTTTAAATACTGATAACTTTTTTTTTTTTTTTTTTTTGATTTTGGTCTGATTTTTATGAAACTTTCACCAAAATGTAGGGTTTGATGTCTGGAGTTGAAATAAGGCAGAGGGCAGCTTTAAAAGGACAGAGAGGCTGAAGGAAAGGGCAAGAGGGGACCCACTGTATAGGGCTAACTGGAGCACTGACATATACTATGGGTTCTCACTACTTGCGCATTATTGAGGCGCTTCTAATGAGTACCCATCACGAAAACAGGCATATATAATTTTGACCCCTTTAAACCCACTTTTATACAGTAAAACTGGGGTTTACACGGGTACATGTAACATTTCTTATTTTTGCTCAAAAACGTAGATTGTGGGTACCCACTGGAACCACCTTGCCCAGTGGTTCTAACGAGTACCCACAATCTATGTTTTGAGCAGAAATATGAAAAATATTAGAGTTTTTTTTATCTAAAAATTTCACTTTTTTGAGGTGAAATTTTCTATATATTTGAATAGGTGTGTTTTCATAATGCCACAATATAAGTTTTCATGGAGAAATTAGAAAAATATCCACACTTCTTGGTCTTATCTGGAGCTATGGGCTGAATGAAGCATTCTCTGTGAACAAAGATTTTTTTCTCATGGCATAGCTTATATACAATTCATTTCTTAACCCTTCTCTTGCTGAGCACGACATGCCCTGTTTTAGCAAACAGTGTAGATCCAGATCAGTCGGCTTCTGAAGAAGCCAACTTATCTGGATCTGCACTGTTTGTCATTAAATATGTGAATTTCTATCAAAAACCCGGATCAAGTAATCTGATTGGCTGGAAATTAGAAGTGGGCGTGGCATCTTAACTTATTCAGTATGACAAGGGTTAATAATAGCTAGGCTCTAATGTTCCGTTAGGTACTTACTTGAACAGTGGGCATGTTGTGTCTATTTCTACAAAAAACTGACCATCTTCTCGCACTTCTTTTTTCTCTACTTTACCATCAAATGTTGCATTCAGCATCTGAAATCATGAGACATATTTAGTAAGAAGACAGATAGATAAAAAATATACATGTATCATGTTAACAAGTGTACTACTGTGTTCTCCTGCCTCCTCCCTCCTCCCCACTCTCATTATTCAACCAGCTTTTCAATTTGCTTATTTTTTTACTTCTAGCAGCATATTTTGCTGCATAAATCAGTGCTTGCATTAAGGGAAGTCTGGGAGTCAGAGATTCCCAAAAATTGTCCTGGGACTTCCACAATTCAATGCCAGGCAGTCTGGGACTCCCAACTTTAAAGATATGTAGTCTTTATAACAAAAACGACCTAAACTGGCGCACTCTGGAACAACGTCGGATAAACAGTAGATTGATTCTTATGTACAAGATCACATCTGATCTTGTCGCAATACCTGCAGCAGACTACCTAATTCCCAATACAAGGCCATCTAAGTTCAATCACCCCCTGGCATATAGACATATTCCCACCCTCCGTGACTATTACAAGTACACATTCTTTCCCTGTACCATAGTTCACTGGAATGCCCTAGAACACCACATCCCCGTCCTACCTAGTAGTACCTACTGTGGTACAATTCAGCTATGCTGTTTGCCAAGTAGTCCATATCTCACCCTAAACACCCAACAAGCTTTTATCTTTTAACTATACTAACTCTTGTTTCACATCTGTATATTCTTTTTCTTAACTGTGCACCTCTTTTATTGTCAGCTAACCCCCTTTTGCACTCATTTACCGAACCCCGTCTGACGTCCTCTTCGGAGGTTAAGATGTAATGGAAGAAAGAAAGAAAGAAAAAATTTAGAATGAATTTATGTGTTATTTAACTTAAGAATGGCAGTTTTACTCCATAAATTAGAGTTTAAGAATACTGAGGCTGAATTTCTGAAAGTGAATGAAAAAATTTGATTACCAGGACTTCCAGATATTGGAGCTAGGAAGTCCTGGGACTTCCTGATTTTGACAGTTAGTGCAAGCCCTGATAAATCATTGGTTTATCTAGAGTTACCGCTAAGAAGTGTATGCAGAGTGATAAAAAAAAAAAAAAGAAAAACAAAAAAATAGAGGTGGGCTGCTCTCACCTAACTGATACTGGAAAAGTAAAGACCCAGATCAGCCCATTCACCTAAGTTCAATTAAGGTTAGCACAGTCCGATCCAAGACATTCTCTGTAGGCTAATCTCTTCAGAAATAAACAAGAATATCGGTGAAACCGATGGATGCTCCCCGAACATGCAATAGTCGGAACAGGAAACATTATCCTAGATAAAGAGCGGTATACTGTGTATACTCACTGTACTTCAAAATGGAGTATCACAAAACCTGTTGGTGGACAGATAAGCTTGCCTGAAGGCACTGTCATACAAACATCAGCAACATAAAAGTTGGAATAAATGAAAGGAAGTGTCTTCAGGTACGATTCCATACCCCAAGATTCTAGGTGGTAGTTTAGCTATATTTATTGGGTAAAAAGGTTTAATACAATTTATTGAAGACTTACTCTCATAGACAGAGGCAATCCTCATAGATCTATCACCAGGTATGGTTCCGAATTGGGTGCCGCATATAAAATGTCAGACAGATTGAAAAATGGATCTGATCCTACCCCCTCGACTGTTAAAGAGGTCATTTGACCATCCGACAAGACTAACCTCTTTCACTTTGATCCAATTTATCTGCAACTCTAATTTAGATGGATGACTTGTGATTTTACATTCTTTTTAGCAACATTTCAGTCATATCAGAATGACGAGAGATTGGTAATGAAAGGCTGTGTGCAAGGGAACTCCGTTTTCAGTTGGAAAGATTACTGTCCCCAGCAGGGTATTCTCATCCACTATAACAAAGACTGTAAATTGACACCGACTGAAATGATCTGATGATTGGAGAAATATGGTGTAGACAGATGTACCAATGGCTTTATATCTACGGATACAAACACTTGATCCACTGAAGAGCCTGTATTGGTTGTAGGTGCATCAAGTACTGGCATTAGGTTGTTTGACAGAGTTGTGGGAATGACCTGATTGAAATCGGAACCCCAAGAACAATCAATGGTTCGGAGTCTGGCACTGTGCTAATTAGCTCTTGTAGAAGCTGTATAGTTTGTGTACGGGCTGCGCTTACTGCAACATACACCAGGATTATATTTAAAGTTTTTCTGAAATTCATTAATTTTACATTGATTAATTCTATATTTTTGTCACAGTAGTTGTTCATCTGTATAGGTTGCAAATTGTTGCAAACATACATGAGAACACCTCCAGAACGTTTGTGAGATCTATCTCGTCTAAATTGTGTCTTTCCAAAAATAATTGGCATCTCTTCCCTTTTCAGCCATGTTTCTGTGAAACAGATAATATCTACGGACCCTGAAAGTCAAACATGCTCCAACATTTGTGTGAAGTTATATTAAAATAAATGTAGGCACTAGAGCAAAAACAATATTTTTTTCTAAAAACAGCCACAGTGACCTTGACCTTGAGCCCAGGACCCTGAAAGTCAAACATGCTCCAACATTTGTGTGAAGTTATATTTAAACTTGCTAGAGATATTATCTTCCCAACATTTGTATGAAATTATATTAAAATCCATCAATACATGTAGGCACTAGAGGGATGACAATTTATATTTCTAAAAATAACCAGTGACCTTGACCTTAACCCCAGGATCCTGAAAGTTAAACTTGCTCGAGATATTATTACACCCAATATTTGTGTGAAGTTATATTAAAATCCATCAGCAAATGACGATGCTAGAGCGATGACAAAGATTTTTTCTAAAAATAGCTGCAGTGACCTTGACATTGAGCCCAGGACACTGGAAATTGAATATGCTTGAGATGTTATCATACTTAACATTTTTGTGAAATTATATTAAAATCCATCAATAAATCAAGGCACTAGAGCAAAAACAAAGTTTTTCTAAAAATAGCCACAGTGACCTTGACCTTGAGTCCAGGACCCTGAATGTCGAACATGCTCAAGATATTTAAAAGCTGCAGTGACCTTGACATTGAGCCCAGGACACTGGAAATTGAAATTGCTTGAGATGTTATCATACTCAACATTTTTGTGAAATTATATTAAAATCCATCAATAAATCTAGGCACTAGAGCAAAAACAAAGTTTTCCTAAAAATAGCCACAGTGACCTTGACCTTGAGCCCAGGACCCTGAATGTCAAACATGCTCAAGATATTATCATACCCAACATTTGTTTGAAGTTATATCAAAATCCATCAATAAATGTAGGCACTAGAGTGTTGACAAATTCTTTTCTAAAAATAGCCAGTGACCTTACACTGCAGCTTTAAACAAAGTAGCATGACTCTGTGACAAATCATCTAACCAGAAAGATTGAACAATATGCGCATCCCCTATTGCTGCTTAAGATTCCATTAAAATTTCGTTGAATTTCTGCCAGAATTTGCTAAGAATTTGCGTGGACACGAACAGTACCCTATATATTCATGCAGAACTCATCAAAGGGCAATAACTCTTGGAAAAATCATCGAACCAGAACACGCAGGTGAATGTCGAACATGCTCAAGATATTTAAAAGCTGCAGTGACCTTGACATTGAGCCCAGGACACTGGAAATTGAAATTGCTTGAGATGTTATCATACTCAACATTTTTGTGAAATTATATTAAAATCCATCAATAAATCTAGGCACTAGAGCAAAAACAAAGTTTTTCTAAAAATAGCCACAGTGACCTTGACCTTGAGCCCAGGACCCTGAATGTCAAACATGCTCAAGATATTATCATACCCAACATTTGTTTGAAGTTATATCAAAATCCATCAATAAATGTAGGCACTAGAGTGTTGACAAATTCTTTTCTAAAAATAGCCAGTGACCTTACACTGCAGCTTTAAACAAAGTAGCATGACTCTGTGACAAATCATCTAACCAGAAAGATTGAACAATATGCGCATCCCCTATTGCTGCTTAAGATTCCATTAAAATTTCGTTGAATTTCTGCCAGTATTTGCTAAGAATTTGCGTGGACACGAAACAGTACCCTATATATTCATGCAGAACTCATCAAAGGGCAATAACTCTTGGAAAAATCATCGAACCAGAACACGCAGGTGATATGCACATCCACCTTCCATACTTAATATTCCCATGAAGTTTCAATGAAATCCGACTAGTAGTTTCCGAGAATTCGCGTGGACACGAACAGTACCCTATATATTCATGCAGAACTCATCAAAGGGCAATAACTCTTGGAAAAGTCATCGAACCAGAACACGCAGGTGATATGCGCATCCACCTTTGATACTTAATATTCCCATGAAGTTTCATTGAAATCTGACAAGCAGTTTCCGAGAATTTGCGTGGACAAGAGCGGGACGGACGCACGGACGCACGGACACACGGACGAAGCGGCGACTATATGCTCCCCCGAAATTCTTCGGGGAGCATAATAAAAGATGTCTTAATCAATGACTGTTGAAGATTTTAACAACAAAACAGACAGAAAGAAAAAATGCTTCAATCTATATTTACGGAGAATAGGCTGAGCCGTCTCTGCACACAAACTGATCAAACAAAGTTGATATTTTTCATAAGTGAATATATGTTACATCTTTATAAATGAGTAAGCTAAACACATTTTCGTTGAGAAATAGGAAAAAACAAATATGTGGACAGAGAGTTTCATTACACTACCTGAGTCTATCATCAATATTATCAACAAACCATCTTTACAAGCCTACATCACGAAAACATGCCTATATAATCTTGATCCCCTTAAATCCCACTTTTATATAGTAAAACTGGGGTTTATAGGGGTATACATTATTTTTCTTATTTCTGCTCAAAAACACAGATTGTGGGTACTCGTCAGAACTGCCTCGAGTACCCACAATCTAAGTTTTGAGCAGAAATATAAAGAATATCAGAATTTTTTATCTGAAAATTTTCATTTTTTGGTGGTAAAATTTTCAGTATATTTGAATAGGCATGTATTCATAATGTAGCAGATTATGGTGGTGTCTGGTATTGTGAGTTCATGGACATCCTTCTTATCTAGAGGTTTTGTTTGTGTTGAGGTTTTACGGCCCAGTCAGCCCAATGGGGTCATGTCGAGCGTGGTCAGTTTACCTAACCACACGTTTACTGGGCAGGCTTAGTCCTCTAAGCGGTTAACCAGTATTGTGCACATTCTTTCACCAGAAACTGACAACTGCCCTTCTTGAATCAGCGGAAGGGAGATGATCAATCTCCATGAAAGAATGTTGCCGACCTCGGCGGGGTTTGAACCCGTGACCTTCTGGTCTCCAGTCGGACGGCGCATCCAACTGACCCACCGAGGCCTCTTATCTAGAGGAATAGTACTGGGTAGGAAAAGAATTACTTACTTGTTAGGCTGGCACAATTAATCGGATAATTGATAAACTGATTGACAAATTCAAAAAATGATTATCATTAAATTAATTGATCATTTGATTACCATGTCTGTTACTTTACCATATTTACTCTAAGTATTCAGACATCTCAACTTCTTACCATACTTTATCTAAAATTTGAACAAGTACAATTTACTACCCACAGTTGTCTAAAATAGCTGGATGTGGTAAACAGTGTATACCCTGATGAGATACCACAAACGGTTCATCTGCATCTACACTGTTTGCTCAGGCCTGTCTGTCCAAAAACATACAATACAGTTGACTCTCATTATCTCAACTTCACCTATCTCGAATAACCACTTATCTCGAAGTGAAAACCTGGTCCCTGTTTAAACATGAAAATCTAATAACAGGTAGCAAAATATTGTGGAAAATAGGAAAAGAGCAATTTCTCTTCTTTTCCACAGTATTTTCAATATACATGTATCTCTAACTTCAGGAGTCATATTACACATTTATTTGTGAAATGTGGTTGTTCGATATATTTTTTCCCTCAATTCTGCAAATGTGATATGTCCAGGTACAACCCAGCAGGCACACAACATTAAAATGACGTATCAACGTCGATGCGACGTGATCACTTCGCATCGACGTTGATACGACGTCATTTTGATGTTTTGTGCCTGCTGGGAACTATCTCGAAGTATTTCAGAGAGCCCCTTGAACTTGGAGATAATGAGAGTTGACTGTATAACATACAGTAAGAGTCACGCTCAGACAGGTAAAATTATGACCAAATCTTCAGTGATTACTAATCGATTATCGATCACAATGGCAGGACTGATAATCAATTATCTTTTCAGCTCTGATTAGCCAGCCTTACTCACTTGTAAACCGTAACATATTCCAAGGACAGGAAGATCTATATGGAAGATTTCAGGGTCATATACTGGTGCATCTGGATCATTCACAGAGTTTGGGCCTCCAGATATTATAATTGCTCTGAAATAGAACATAGCTGCAGTGCAGACCCAGATCCGACTGCTGTTGTGGGAGCAGTCTAACCCAGGTCTACATTGTTTGCCATTCAACTAAGTATTTTAAGAAACAACTCCATAAAAAGCAAAAAAAAATAACAAAAAAAACAACAAAAAAAAACAAGAAAAACGCCTAAAAGCATTAAGGACGGGTTTTATAAATAATGACAAGAGTTGTCTCTCTTGCATGTGAAACATCTACTGATCCTCCTCTTCATCCCTACCAAATATGAAAGCAATCCATTGAAGAATAAAGACAACTTTGAAAAAAGGTTAACCAAAAGGTAAACCTCGGACGACGCCCGACACCCGCCCGAATATCACTATTTTAAAGGATGGATTTTTTAAAAACCTGTCCAAAAAATATGCCAAATAAAAGCACCCCAAGCATAATACCCTGCCATAGCAATTATTTGTTTATGTATTAAAATTATCATTGCGAAAATATCTGGAAAGAAAATGACAATCTTAAACCAGATCTTGATAATATCAATGGACAGATAATAATCCTAAACCAGATCTTGATAATATCAATGCATATAGCAAGTTTGGTTAATAGGCCTTGTTATTTACTCGTTATTGTTCGGAAAAGAAAATATGGGCGTGTCTCGGGCAGATAACTCCATAAAAATTTGATGAAATTTGTCCATTAGTAATTCCAAAACAGATCTCCTCAAGGTCAATGCATATAGCAAATTTGGTTAAAATCCCTTGTTATTTACTCAAGTTATCGTCTAGAAACAAAAATATAGGCATGTCTCCGGCAGATGACTCCATAAAAATTTGAAGAAATTTGCCCATTAGCAATTCCATACCAGATCTCCTCAATGTCAATATATATAGCAAGTTTGGTTAAAATCCTTTGTTATTTACTCAAGTTATCGCCCGGAAACAAAAATATGGGCGTATCTCGGGCAGATACCTCCGTTAAAATTTGACGAAATCTGCCCATTAGCAATCCCAATCCAGATCTCCACAATATCCATGCACATACCAAGTTTGGTGAAAATTCATTGTTATTTACTCAAGTTATCGTCCGGAAACGATAATATGGGCGTGTCTCGGGCTGCTAACTCCATAAAAATTTGACGAAATTTGCCCATTAGCAATCCCAAACCAGATCTCCACAATATCAATGCACATACCAAGTTTGGTGAAAATCCACTGATGTTTACTTAAGTTATCATCCGGAAACGAAAAACGGATGGACATATGATGGACGGACGGACACACGGACGCCCATTGTGAAACCATAATACCCCGCCACTATTGTGTGGCGGAGTATAAAAAGTCTGAATAAAGCGTTTGAAATGTTAGGGCATTTACCATATCTTTGGACAGGTTTGCCAAACAAAGACTCAGATCAGCCTGCACATGATAAAAAATGTCTTTATTTTCTGATGATACCATGTTTTGCTAAAAATATTCAAAGCATCAAGCGAAATTTGCAAATGACATTCTAGTTTATTTATTATTTGTCAGAGAAAAATTAAGGCTAATTCACATGAAATGTCATTCCTTATTTTCAATGAAAAATAAGAAAAAAAAATCAAAATGCTGTCTGTATAGGTTGGTGAATTACCGGTATATAAATTAATATTTCAACAAAACTGTCAAATATGACAAAAATTTAAATATAAAATAAAACCTGGCAAATATGTTGAAAAAGTATAAATCTGAAAGTATACAATCTTTTCAGCTTTGCAATCTGCCTAAAGTAATCTTGCATCCACAGCTGGAATGCACATGTCAGTAGTTTTTATTTCTTATCTGAGGTTTTCAGACTAGGCTAACACTTAGCAGAATCAATTTCATGCAATTAACCAGCCATTACTTTTGTTTGCTTCTTTCAATTCCATGCTGAAAGACATCATATTTTCTCTGAATGAAACCTTATCACATAGACACTTAATATTTCTCATTCATCCTGACATTCAGGATAAGAAGTTAAAAAAATCTAGATAGTGATTTATATGTCTGGAAAATGGCAGAAGCTATGGAAACATTGACAAAATTATCATTTCTGTTGTTTTGAACTGAAAACTGTTCTTTTCACTGCAAAACTTGTAGACTATCTGAACATTCTGTAGAAGTACATGTATACACTGCTGTATTTGACCCATTTATGCCAAGTGGATGCCTCTATCTGAACTCTTTAGACCAGACCATCTCCAAAAGAAGGCGTGTCTAGTTAGTTTTTATTCCTATCACAAATAATCAAAATACCTGTTCTTAAAGGCTCCATATTCCTCTAAAACAGACATTTTTTATCCAAGAAAGGTTTTATAAATTGATATATGGTATTAATACCAATCACAAAATGTGGCATCTGACAGCCTGTAAAATTTCAGTTAGTCTCTCATTTTTGAACTGGATCAAAAATGAAATCATTTTTTTGCCATATCTCTGAATTAATGTTGGCAATATTAATTCAGAGATACAATAAAACATCATTTTATTTCAAGAACTAGAGACTAACTGAAATTTTACAGGCTGTCAGGTGCCTCATTTTATGAAAATACCATATATCAATTTATTAAACCTTTCTTGGATAATAAAATGTCTATTTTTGAGGGATATGGAGCCTTAAATGCAAACAGTGTGGACCCTGATCAGATGCCACATTCTGTGGCATCTGATCTGAGTCTACACTGTTTGTCAATGTCCATTTTATGCGACGCCAGGCATAACTGGGTTAATGCTACAGTAAATTTGCATTTGTGATGCCCGTGCAATCCTTTTCTTTGACACAGCTAAATATATTTGGACATATGTGCCTCAGCAAACAGTGTGGATGCAGATCAAACTGCTTCTGAAGTATACTGATTTGGGTTAAATTTTAACATCCCACTCAACAATATTTCAGTAATGTTGAGACATTGCCTCTAATTTAAGGGACTTATAGTCAAACCCATATAATACGCTTCTAATGAGTACCCACAACATGTGTTTTCTTGGTGAAATAAGAAAAATTCCAACACTTTTTGACTGAATTAAAGCACCTTACCTGGAGCTCTGGCTCTATATTTTAACCCATTTATGCCAAGTGGACTCTTCCACCTCAACTCTTTAAACAGGTCCATTTCTAATAAGATGTCGGGTTAATTTTTATTATTAAAATCATTTATAGAAATTCCTGTTTTAAATGCAACCAGACCATCTCCAATAGAAAGGGTGTCTGGTTAGTTTTTATTTCTATCATACATGTATTTTATAGAAAATATACATATTCATGTACTAAATGCAAACAGTGTTGAACCAGATCAGACACTGCATCTGATCTGAGTCTACACTGTTTGCAAATGTCCCTTTTATGGGCATAATTGGGCTATTTAAAGTCTTACTTGTATTTGTTTTCTTTTATTGTGAAAGCAGGAGTGTCAAGTGGTAGAATGTCTGACTCTATGCTCAATTCTCTTACACGACGATCTATCACCTGAAACAAAGAAGAAAGCATCTAAATCTATATACACTTGTACAGCATGATCAAGGTGAAGCCAGTAGCATTGTTCTAAAAATAGTGGTACCTTACTTATCCACAAGTATTAGGACCCCTTAACTCCTTAGAACAGACTTTACTTAATTTTATCGGTGCCTTTGGAGTTCTTTATTTAAACTAAACAAAGTTCAAACAGCATATGTGAATGCTACAGCATTGGTAGACAGACAAACACAGGATACCTGATGTTGTGTCTAAAATATAGCTGGGTGAGTGGCAAACAGTATAGACCCTGATCAGATGTAGGGCTGTAAAGATACAGTCACCTCATGATATGATATGTATCATAATACTTGCCTTATATGATACGTATTGCAATACTATTTTCATGCACAAGTCACAGCTTGAAAGTTTTAACTCTCTTGGAAAACAGGTTGAAAACCATCTCATTCTCGTGTAATAATGCCTGTGTAAGATGCCCCTGTCTGTCATATAAGTGATCTGTGTGATTTTGGTAACATTTTAGTTCTTTGTAATTTGTTTATAAAACGGTCCTGAAATATGTTAAATCTATCATTTTCTTTGGAAAATGTACTTTTTGGCATATCATCAGGTATTGCGATACTAGCCCCACGATACAATATGCATATCGTCAGAAAAAGTATTGTGATATGATACAATTTCAATAAATCGTTTAACCTCCAATCAGATGCAATTCGATTGAGTGCCCATAAGATGTTTTGGTGCAAAAACGACTCTCTTTATCTGGACTAATGCAACAGACATCATTTATTATCTATCATATTAACACTAAATATTGCATCCTCTTAATTCTTCATTGCACTAAGCTTGGCCATATAAAAAAATGTGTGTGTTTAGGATAACCCTACCTTACTCAATTTTCCTGGTGACATCTAGCAATTTTTTTCCAGTTTCACTTAGATAAAATATTTATGCAAGTAGGTCTGTGCAGTGAAGATGCAGATCGAACTCTCTTGATCAGGGTCTACACAGTTTGGTATTCTATCAGTACTTTTAGACACATCTAAGGATAGCTAAACAGACTTAGTAAAACTTTATGCACAGTACACCAGAACCCCTTTATAACACTATTGTTGGGGTCCAGAGCATAAACCGTGTTATATCCAAACAAAAAACGTATAGATTATATTGAAAAATGACCATTTATGGTCATTTTTCAATATAATCTATACATTTTTGGGATCCAACTTTGAACCGTGTTATATCCAAAACCACGTTATAATGAACCGTGTTATAAAGAGGTTGAAGTATATATGTGAAGTCCAAATATATTTGATAATTATGATATAATTCTACATAAAAAATGTGAAAAAAAAAAAATAAATAAAAAATCCCCTATCTACCCTACCTATTTTCTTTCTTACATGTTACCCTTAACACACATATATATATATATATATATATTTTTTTTTTTGTTTGGCCTTATCCTAAAATTTGGACCAATCTATATGACTAACTGGCAATGTTTCCAAAATATGCTCACTGAATAGCAGGTTTATCTTGCTCTACACTTTCTGGAAAGACTTTACTGATCATTTTACTTTATATTTCGATTTGGAATTTTGCAGCCAAGTCAGCACTGTTAAGGTCATGTTCAGTGGGTCAGCTGACCTCATCACACTCTTCCCAGGCAGGTTCAGATCTCAAAGTGGTTGACCTGACTAAAGTACTTTGTGCACATACATCATTACATGTATGTTCTCCATTAAATGACAACTGTTCTTTTAGAATCTGTGGAAAGGGGAGAATGACCATAGAAATTATTTCAAGATCAATCTCCATGGAAATGATATGACAAAGCTAGGATTCAAACATGCAACAGCTGGATCTGCAGTCAGGTACACTACCCACTGCACTATGAAGCCCAGCACATTACTGACCAAATACAGGGAGTGGAATTATCAAATTTCATTAATTTTCCATGTACAAGTGAATGGTCAAAATCCACTTGTCCAACCAAGATTTACTTGCCTAAAAACTGACATTTCTTTTTTTAATTTCTCAAATAAAACATACATGTATGTTGTGGTTACTCATTAGAAGCACCTGACTGAGGTGCTTCTAAAGAGTAACTACAAGGTATGTTTTCTTCGAGAAATAAGAAAACTATATATCATAATCTGGATTCTGTTTTCAGCCAGAGCTATGAATTACTTGTCCCAGGACAAGAAAATTGAAATTTCTTACATTTCCACTGGGAAATGGGACACATTTGCACTGGGAAATGGGACACATTTCCACAGGGAAATGGGACAAGAAAGGTAAAATAAAAATCCCCAGCTCTTCCAAAGATTCATGGTAAACATGGCCATGTACTCTTTTCTTCCAGACACTTCGTGAAAATTGTTAAGGAGGCTGTATGGATGAAACTTAAACCCAATGTTTTGGGACTTTGGAGGTGTTCTGATTTCTACTGTCTATGAAAAGAAAGAATAAAAGAAAATAAAGAACAACAATGACAAAAAAAAAGCAAAAAAGCAACAACAATATTTGATAATGTTCCAATTGTGGAGACTCAAAAAATAAACATTTGCACAAGCTGATAAAGGCCTTTCAGAGGACTTGTTAAGGAGGAGTGTTTGGCAATATTTATGGGACCATTTTTTTTTTTTTATTTATCCACAAAATTGTATGCTGTGGGCACTAAGGCTGGCTAATCAGCGCTGAAAAGATAATCGATTATCAGTCCTGCCATTGCGATCAATAATTGATAAATAATCAATGAAGATTTTATCAAAATTTTATCTGAAAGGCCTGAGCAAACAGTGTAGACCCAAATGCGGCATCTCATCAGGGTCTACACTGTTTGCCACTCATCCAGCTATTTTAGACATAACAATGGGCAGTAATTTATATTTGTTCAATTTAGATTAAGTATGGTAAGAAGCTGAGGTGTCTGAATACTAAGGGTAAATAGGGTTAAGTAAGAGACACAGAAATTAAATGATCGATTATTAGCAAATCTGTAATGATAATCATTTTTGTGGAATTTATCGATCAATTAATTGATTATCCGATTAATCGTGCCAGCCTTAGTGGGCACTCATTACAAGTGCCTCACTGAGGCACATCTAATGTGTACCCAGAATGTATGTGTGTTTTTCTGGCAATTTGGGAAAAAAAGTTATCAGATAATTATTATCAAAATTTCCTCCTTAACAAGTACTCTGGGTCCTTCACTATTGGCTTACAGAATTATTAGATACTGTAGTATATATATCGATGAACAGAAAAGGCTCTGATCAGACTGCTTTGTGTTGCTTTTTGTCACTGACCATTTATAAAGTACCTTGCCATATTGAGCCCCAGCATCAAGAATGGCTATCTTCTCTGGTTCGGATCCATCCCCATTCACTCTGTTACAGTTGACATTCATAGCTGTGTCAGGGCTTGTTTTATCTCCATTCACACATCCTTCTTCTGAGCTCTCCTCCATCTTCCGCACTTGTGATGTTTATTGCTTCTCTGAAATAAGTTGTGTCATAGAGTGCATTGTACAGCAAAACCTCCATGGACGGTCACCTCTCAACAACAGCAATCTTCCTTTTCTGATTGCCAAAGTGGCATTCTACTATATACCTAGGCCCAGTTGTTAGCTTAACAAGCTCGTTAGTGGTCAAAATGTTAACTTTCTAGTAAGTAATCTAATTCACAGACCTGTATTTTTGCTTAAAAAATGTGAGTAGCCTTTGAAAAAGCTACACACATTTTTTCAGCAAAAATATTAGCGTATATGTCATATTTAATGATCAAAGATTTAATGGTATGTTAATAACTAACAAAGTTGTTAATTTTGAACAACTGGGACCTGGTATTCAACAATCACCTCTCTACAATAGCCAGTTTCATACCTTCCCAAAGGCGGTTGTTTTAAAGCGGTTGATCTATATACATTGTACTGCCATTACCATACCCTAAATGTGGGTGGTAGGTGGCGGTAAGGACCTGTTTTGTTCGTTTGTGCTGAGGTTTTATGCCCTTCTTGAATCAGCGGGAGGGAAAGAATGACCATAGAAAATATTTCAAATCAATCTCCACGAAAGAATGCTGCCGACCTCGGCTCGGGTCGAACCTGCGACCTCCTGGTCTTGCTGGATTAGTGTTAGTTTGAACTTTATATCATTATTAGATCCGAAGAATAAAACTTATAGACTAGAGTATCTTTCACTACTCACACACACAGCAGTAGACCAGTTCAAGAGGGTAACTGATATGGCTGGCTATCGAAGCCAAAATGGTAACTGATGATAGATCATAGGTATAATGGTTGTGATAAATAACCGATTATTAATCGCTGAAACAAACAAATTGAAGATGGGTATGTTTTGCCACTTCTGTGGCCAGGTTTTTCAGTAAACTGCTTTGGCATGCATAAATAACAATAAATACAGTTCAACTCAGCTCTAAATATCAATTAAATGTGATTAAATTATGTCTTCTGGTACGCTAATCAACATTAATTGGCTTCTTAATTGGAAGAAATTGGCAATTTCATATTGTCAACCATCTGGTGGTAAGTGACGTCATTCAACCAGAGCAAAATATCAGGCATGAATACTTGCATTCAAATACCTGAATCGCAGTAAATCATTCAAAACAAATTTACGGTATCATTATATCCACACATACCGATAGAAAATTGTTTTTATTTCAGAAATAGTGAACTGTCGTATGTTATTGAACTGAATAAATGATTGTAAATCTGTCTATAACACTGCTGGGCAGTAAGAACAGACTTCAGAATACGACGCGTTTTTCATATTCATTACAACAATTTCATCCAATCTTGAATACTCTTTAATGCTTCCACTGGGACATCGCTACTTTCATGTTCGATGGAAGGAATTCAGAAGGGACAATTGAAATTTCCAAAATTTTAACACAGAAAGTGGCAGAACATTTTTATAAGGTAATCGATTGTTGAAATACATTGATCGATAATCGTTTTGTCTCATTTATCAACCCATTAACCAAAATTTTGATTAATCTTGCCAGCCCTAGTTACTGATGATAATTGATGGGATACTTTTTGTCAGTTCTTCATAAAAAAACACCTATGTTGTGGGTACGCATTAGAGGGTTGACAATCAACCACCTGTTTCCCAAACCCAAAATTTTCAGGCTTAGCGCACCCTGGAGGTGGCTTTTTTTGAAGTTTTTCCAAGTAATACTGGTGACCCAGGTCGTTGTGTGACATTTTTGGTTTGACAAAGTGAAAATGAAAGTAGAAAATCTGATTCCAGTCGGAAGTTCACCGTCGGCTCTTCTGATTGGATGAAATATGTTCGGAAGGCGACTAGTTTTACAGTTTTCAACTGAGAGCTTAATAAAATGGGAAACATATCTAAAACAGGACCCATGTGTTTTCATTTCTCGGAAAATCGTCATCTGCGCAGACTCCAAAGTCAGCACATGGGCTGAATGCGCCTATGAGTAGAACTAGAAGGAGCCACACAAAGCAAAAGTTGCACAACAGCATACGCAGCAAAGCCAAAATTATTGATGAAGTAACATGTTCAGTGCCCTAGATAAGGTTTTAAGCAATTGGGTGTTTTGGGCTATTTTTACCCATCCATTTCTCATTGAACTGGGTATCAGGATATTTACTTGGGTACACTGTTATGTTAGTGCAGTGCTCCAGCTAGCCCTCGCCCCTCTTGCCTTCTCCTGCCGTCCCTCTGCCCTTTTGAAGTTGCCTTCTGCCTTATTTCAACTCCAGACATAAAACCCTATATCTGGCTGAAAATTTCATGCAAATCGGACAAAAAATTAAAAAGTTACCAAGATGTAAATGTCAGTTTTATGTGTATTCTAGTCTGAGGCATTTATTGTGGAATGGGATTATATTTTGTAACATGTCATGATACTTAAGCATATCATATATGACACATGGTGCCCTCATTCTTGTATGACTGCGCAGAAAGTGCCCTACCTGGCGGGTTCATAGAAATACCGAAACACCGGAACACACTGTTAATTACCGGAACACACTTTATTTTTTTTCATTTTATATTATTAAAGTTCGTTTTTATAACTTAATTGCTGTTTGTTTGTTGTGTAGGATGTTGTTAATAATAAATTTGATCTTAACATATGATAAATTAACCTCATTCTAGTGTTTTATAAAAATGTGTTCCGGTCCCTTTATGATAATGTCTTTATAATGTCTAATGTCAATACATTGTTCACTCTCATTATTAATATTCCCTTAGGAGGTTTAATGCAAGCTAACACCCATTGTTATAAAATTAATCATGATATTTATTAAGGATTTTAATAACATTTTTTTTTGCGACTGCAGGGCCTGACAAATCAAAAAAAAATCCACTTGCCCACTGGGCAAGTAAATTTTTTTTTCACTTGCCCAGCTCAAATTCCTACTTGCCCAGGATTTGTGCGGCTCAAATTCCTATATGCCCAAGATTTGCAAACAGAAATAGAAGTCCCACTTTTAACATTGCGTTAACAAGTCTATGAAAGCAATACTCTTGTAAATCCCAGTTAATATACAGAAAAGCGAGGTTTTAAATGGCGTACATAAGTTTACTCCTTTTTTTTGGCTCAAAAACATAGATAATGGGCACTCAGTGAGGTAGTTTCAGACCCCACAATCTAAGTTTGCAATGGAAATAAGAAAAGTATCATAATTTCACATCAGAAAATACCAAAGGGATGAAAAGAGAGCATATTGAAAAAGAATTTTATTTGTATTTACTTGAGGCCTTGAATAAATACTCATGTGTTTGTTAAAAAAAAAAAAAAAAAAAAATCTTAAGGTAAATGTATACACCTGCAAGGAAATTAACTTGATTGAAGAACTGCCTACAAACTATAGGACAATTCATAATTAAAAGACTTCATTTTTTATCAAAGAAGCCATTTTGAAAATGGTGTATTCATTTATCCCAAGAACAGAGAACAACCTCCAAGAAATTGGAAAGAACTGAATATTATTCTGTGTGGTATTGTATATCAGTGCTCATCAAGTCTTTCTGGTTTTAGGAGCACATAAGTCATCAAGCACTAGTCAGTTGTGTAAGCCATCAGTGTTCATATTTTGTTTTTCATCCTAACACGTTATCAGTAATATCAACAGAGAATAAATTTTTCATAAATGACTTTGACACACAGTATTTTTAGTCTTACAAATTCATTATTATTTGATGAACACTAAGTAAATCCAGATTTTGAGAGGGAAATAACAAAGGTTTTGCAAACAGGCGAGATCGTAACGGTATCACGCTTTTTTTTTTCCAAACAAAAACTCAATTTCTTACCTGTGTTTTTATATTGTGTCATTTTGTACTTTCGTTTTCATAGCCAAACACGTCGTAAGCAACGACTTATTTCATTGGTGTATGCCCAGTCGCATAGCCAATGAAATACGAGAATATCAAAAACCAATAATTGCCGACCTTACTTGGTTCATACTACACAGAAGCCATGTTTAGATACAATTATTGATCAGCTGTTACGACAGAAGATTAAAGGCACGCGCCGGAAGGTAAACAACTGATCAATTGGATTAACGGTAGTGTGATAATGAAAACCGTTATACATGGGTTGTCTGCATTAATCAGGACAGCTGGGCAATTAATTATCAATATTTATTGACATCTTTTGATCAGACTTTTTTACCGTAAATACTCGTACTTTTAACTGTCCTGGCGATTTTTTTACACCTACCCGACCGGGCGTGGTAAAGACGGAACAGACTTGCCCGGCGGGATTTAGGACTTGTCCCGGGCGGCCAGGCAATGGATTTGTCAGGCCCTGGACTGAAGTAAATATACGATTTATAACTTTCTAATACCAAACATCATGACAAAAATTTATTGGATCACACTGCCATATAATAATATTAATTATTTCATCCTTAACTGAGCTAAGGTTTATAAAGTATGTTCATGTGTTACAAATGGTCCAAATAAGATGCAGAATACATGTATATAAATGGAGCAGATATTCCCAAAAAGAAAACACTATTTATTAAGCAAAAAAAAAACACTTTTTTGGGGGGTGTGTTCCGGTATTTACCAGTGTGTACCGGTGTTTGGGTGTGTTCCGGTATTTCGATGAACTGCTACCCGGAACCCCTCTGCCCTAAAATCCTAGCTGGAGCAGTGTAATGGGTGCAAGAATTACTGATAAGAGGATATTTACCCCATAGATTTAATTCTATTTTTTTTTTTTTTTTTCAAAATTTTAATTGGATTAATACCCCAAAAAGCAACTTATCTAAGGTACTGATGTTGTTTTCCTTTAGAAAGGAAGGCTTCCCGCATGGTAGTTTCAATCACACATTTTTGCAGGCATAAAATTGGGAAAATTCACCTATATTTGATTGGGAAAGGGGCCGATTACTGGCCCAAAATTCGATCTAGCAAAATTGGTGTATAAGCCTCACCGTTTCTGATGCGTGCAAATGAATATGTGCTTGCTCTTTCATCTCCGGGCAACTGGGCCTGTCTCATTTTATCAACGCACTGGATTCATGCAAATCGCCAAGAAATCCGCACCATTCCTGGGCTATGAAGTCCTTAGTGCGGTTGCTTTGCAGGTATCTAGGTAGTGCCTAATATCATATAGTTATCTGATCAGCGCACGTCCAGCCAGGTTACCCCAAATCAGAACAATATTAGTGGGAACTGCAGTATCCCACCCACTGATTGACTGAAATTGATGAAACATGACTAAAAAGAACAATAATAACTAAAGTATCAAAGCGATATTCTAGTTAAAATAATATGTAAGTGTATTTAAAAGCACAAACGGAAGACAAACATGTGATACTTACATGTAAATAACTGGTGTGCAAGTCAATATTAACATAAAACAAATCACATGTGAATTTGTTTTGCGCGAATGTCGTCTTTTTCCGGAAGCGGAAATCGATATTTACTTCAACACCGGCTACGGATTTATCCGGAAATTGACGGACGTAAACGAGTAATAAAATAATAAAAAGTTTGCTTTATTGTAAAAAATATAATTTTTGTGATATCAATGCAGTAAATGATTATATATTGAAATACACTGACCACTCGATCAAAATAAGAATGTTTCAGTTAGGCATTTTCCAGTTGCTAAGGAAAATCAATAATAGTTGTAGCAACAGTCACACATAAAAAAAAAAAAATATCACTTCCGGTTTAATGTCAACTGATAATTTGGAGCAATTCTGTTTGGAAATTTAACTTAATTTGGATTCCTCCCTTTGTCGACAGAGTTCAGAGGTGATTGACCATTAAATTTATTTTTGCTTCACTCAACGCCACGTTTTAAAGGATCTTATTCATTCAAAGTAGGGTCATTAATTGCCAATTAAGCGAGCACCTGACTGCTTTTTTTGCCTCCTAAACCGACTTTGCTTTGCATTAAAATAGGGTCTACGGAGCGCGGGTTGATCTGGACTGTCTCTTTGCATATACCATGAACTCACAGTCTGTTTGCATAAATTGTTTGTGATCAGACCTGTCCATTTTGCAGGTGTGTACAGTACCTGTTCGCATTAGAGGGGACGTGGTGCCAATATCACGTTCCCCAGAATAATTCCTCAAAATTTCATATATGTTGGTTGGATTTTGCAAATACCCTTGACAAAATATTATTAGACAGTATTATTCTGACATTTTATATCCCTTAACTCATAAACCTTCTATAAATCCCAATTTCAAAACATCCCAATATCCCAAAAACAGATAACAGACAAAGAAAGATTTTAATTTAATTAAGGATCAAATAAAATAATAATATTAATAATCAGATACCAGTTATCATTATATATGTTGTTTTTTTTTCTTTTCAAAATGTCAAACATTATAGCATTGCTAAAATTGTCTACTGTGACGTAAAGTAGATTTACTATCCCGCTGTTTAGGACATTTCTAACTATTGAAGTTGCCTCTTTCCAAAGCTGAGCGACAGGCCAGTCTACTTGTAGGTGAGGATATTGCAATGTGACGCCTGTAGTTATATCTCAAGCACCGCTGGCAAAGTAGTGAGCAACGACAAGCAACCTATGCTCTGTCTGTCTCTTCCTAATTCTCAAATGTACGGGTTTTGGACTTAGGCAATTAAATATATCTCCCATCTGCGTACAGATGCATTTCAAGGTAGAATTAATGAGATGATTGGCTGATTGACCTAAACATAATTGCAATAATAAATCATGCATTTTGCTTTGCATAACAAAAGTTTGCTTTTTTATTTTATTTTATTTGATTATTTTTTATTTTTTAATTTATTTATTTTATTTATTTGTATTTATTTTTTATTTTATTTTATTTTATTTATTTATTTATTTTTTGCTTTCACACACACACATACACTAACACGCAGAGCGCCGGAAAGATGTGCAACAATGAAATGTGTATATACAAACTGAGGGCGTGTAACTGTTATTGTTACAGAATTTCTTCTTACGAAATTTTAACCGAGACGAAAACCATACAAAAATCATTTAGTCCTTTATTACATCAGTTCTCGAATGAATGTGAAAACGACGATCCTAATAATACAGCCTGATAATATTTTGTCAGTTTGCAATGGGATTTAGTCAATATTTTAATAGAAAGATTAGACAGCTATTTGCATTGATTTATCCCTTTGAAACGATTTATTGACTAATTTACTGTGTTCGCATGAGGTTATCGAGTGGAAAAATGTATGTCACTGGCACAATCTATAATCTTTACTCGTCAATTAAATTTCACAGTGTCGTGTATTTTGCCTAATACTTGTTCCACATTCACCCCTTTATTACTTGTAGATAACATATTTCAAATAAAACACGTTTTCATCAACACGATATGCCTTGCATCAGACGATCTGATTCGCAGGCTTTAGGGCGTAAGCAGTGTTGCAAACTTCATTACTGCTTATGGAGTGTCTCAATAAAACCGAGACTCCCATTTTCTAATCCGTAGTGTGTTCTTTGTTTCCAAAGGCAAGCTTTTTTACTTTTATTTTATACCTTTATTATGTTCTTATAAATGAGTAATGTGGTTTTGTTTTCTTTTCTTTGTGCCTTCTCGTCAGATGTGGGAGATTGAAACTTCTCCACAGAGATGATTGGAAGACTAAAAAGCTCACACGCTCTCCAGTAACCAGCATTCACTTCATTTTTTATTTTTTTTATTTATTTTTTTTTTTCTAATCAATCATCCAGCTCGCTTTTATCCATCCGGTCCCTTTTTGTAAAGAGACGCGAGAGAGGTCCTGGCATCGTATGTTCAACGCACTTTGTACAGATGGGATAAAAGAAACGAATTAGAATAGTTTTAGCTTAGCTAGTCATAACTTCAGATAAGGTGACTTTGTATTACAAGCTGGAAAGTACTGATATATATATATATATATATATATATATATATATATATATATATATATATATATATATATATATATATTTTTTTTTTTTTCTTTTTTTTTTTTTTTTTTTTTGCCGGCCCCGGTGGCTCAGTTGGATGCGTCCAACTGAGGACCAGAAGGTCGCGGGTTCGACCCCCGCCGAGGTCGGTAACATTCTTTCGTGATCATGAAATATTTTCTACGGTCATTCTCTCCCTTCCGCTGAGTCAAGAAGGGCAGTTGACAGACATGTGCACAATACTGGTTAACCGCTTAGAGGATTAAGCCTGCCCAGTAAAATTGTGCATTGGGTTGACTGGGCCGTAAAACCTCAACACAAACAAACAAACAAAAACTGATATTTTCTTTTTTCTCATCGGAAAAAAATATATATTATGGCTAACCATTAGAAGCAGCTCGCCCAGGGGCTTCTAATTAACACGCACACACAATATATATTTTAGAAGAGGAATCAGAAACTCTGGAACAATGGCCAGTATAGCAGAATAACCTGAGTTCATAGTCCCATCTCAGCCATGATGGTACAATGCAATTTGCCGTTTCAGTGAAACTTCGAAAAGCTCACGATTCTTCTGACCATAAATACAAAGCGCCAACTCTGAAAATATATAAATACACCGCACCAAATCTGAAAAAAAAAAATCAAATAGTAGATTCAGTCTTTTATGGAATGCACACTCCCTAAGCATTATTTATATCCTTAGATTATATGAGAATGACAGAGTAGATCAGAGTAGGAAACACCCAATAAAGCTGAGCACTTATTATTATTACCAATACGCCCTTTAGAAGATCTTCAAGAGGATAAGTTGATGTTGTTTAGCTGTGCGACATGTGTTTCGTCAAACGTTTTCAAATATCAATGGAAGCAACGAGAAATGTTCAATAGAAATGAATCCGGTTGAAGGCAATACCCTCAGCATTGAGCGACGCAAAGAAGACAACATTTATCTGGATAACCCTCTTATTTAGAATTATGACCATTAACATGACATAGTGCCCTAGCCTGTATTTCTTTGCGGTGTGTAAATGCGAAAATGTAGAATTTCCTACAACGATTCATAATTTATTTTACAGATGTCGCTTCAAGATGATTTGGGGACGGACATGTTCACGAAGCGTCCTCGGACACCACGTGACCCTTACACAGTGCTTACAGAGACACAGATGAAAAACATACACAAGGTATCCGTTTAATTTCTTCTTCTTCTTATTCTTCTTCTTCTTCCGAATGAAACAGTATGCCCCAGTTGCAGCGAACAGAAAGCAATACTGCTGTATCTGTAATTTGTTGCCAGCTAATTTAACCTACAGAATTCTGATGAAAGGTTCAGCTGTGGTCAACAGTTTTTTATCGGAGGTGTGGGTGTAGTCCACGACCATTCAAGTCCCGACATTTTTTTAGTATTATCATTTTTACAGAAATTCCTGACCTGTACTTAATGCAGACGGCGTACTCCCTGTTCTGCGGCGTCTGATCTAAGTCTATACTGTTTGCGGATGTCCTTCAGTAGTTTTTATTGCTAGTGGTTCGGGTTTTGTTCATATTTTGTGGAGCCTTGTGGCTGCTCGTTGCGGTGCTTTTTCTCGTTCAGTCGTATCCGATGGTTCGAACATTTTTGGGACCATGGAAATGTCTTCTAGATATGGGTAGTTCGAGCCAATGAGGGTTAATCATAGCGCCAGGTTGGGAGACAAATGGGAATAACATATGGAAGTCAATTATGTCTTCTATAAAATAATGGTATGGTGAGTGTACTCATTAGAATCGCCTCGATGAGGCGATTCTAATGAGTACAATCAACATACATTTTCAAGATAAAATAGGAATCAACATATATTTTCATGGTAAAATAGGTAAAATTCCTAAAATGAGTACGATCAACATACATTATCATGATAAAATAGGAAACATTCTTAAAATGAGTATAATCAACATACATGCTCACGATAAAACAGGGGAAAATACTAAAATATCCCTGACTATTTGTTATCAGAAGAATTTCCTAGGGGCTCAAAAACGAGTTCGAATCAGCCAAGGTAAACGTGTCATCGATGTTCGAGCTATTGAGGTTCAGTTGCATTTTATCCTGTTATTGTTGTGTTTGGTGGGTCCTGTCAGCCATTGTGATTACCTCGTTGACATAGAGGGCGCTACTTGCTATGGTTTCATTGGTTTATAACGTGTGTGCTGTCCGTCGTAGTTTGTATACTCCTCCTTGTCGTGTTATTGTATAGCGCACTGAACCATCGTCACAATGGCAGAATGACAGAATGGGAATTAGGGAGAAAGAGATGGAGAAGGGGTTGCCAAAGACGTTGCCATTAAAATGAATTTGCTGTTGTTCAGAATATTAAGTGAGAATTTTGACTTGTAAGAAAGGTCTTATTTTGTTCTTATTTCCTCATAGAGCATATGTTTTGGATGTTTATATATTTTTGAATTTGGGAGAAAGAGATGGAGAATGGGTTGCCAAAGACGTCGCCATTGAAATGAATTTGCCGTTGTACAGAATACTAAATGAGAAATTTGATTTGTAAGAAAGGTCTTGTTTTTTTCTTACTTTTCTCACAGAACATATGTTTTGGGTGTATATATATTTGGGAATTAGGGAGGAAAACATGAAGAATGGGTTGCCAAAGGCGTTGCTATTGAAATGAATTTGCTGTTGTACATAATATAAAATGAGAAATTTGATTTGGAAGAAAGGTCTTGTTTTGTTCTTATTTCTTCATAGAACATATGTTTTGGATGTTTGTTAGAATCGCTCACTGAGGCGATTCTAACAAAAATCCAAAACATATGTTTCCTTAAAGTATTAAGTATAATATTCTTGCAAAACTTGTGACTAATTGTTACCTCTTAAGCAATCATGTGTTGTCTGTACTTTATTACTGACAGGTACCTTTGTACTATTTAACGGTACTACAACCGGCTTTTATAACGACGCGGTAGAAAAGTCAAGTCACACTGGCGACCCGGGTTCGATCCCCGGCTGCGGAAGCAGTAATTAGCATTTTGTCACTTGTTACTTGTGGCGCACAGGTCTGACATAGCCAGCCGCTATGCCTTATAGTCCAGGAGCCAGTCTCTGGCTCGTTCGTACCGTGATCGTATAAAGGTAGCCGAGTCGCCCTACGCATGTATGTGGTATGTTACTAATATAAGACACAAGAATCTGGTTCTGACCGTACCATTTTTATTATCACAACATCTAGTTTATATTTTCCAACATAAAATATACATCCTTTCGACCCAAGATCTAAACGGCGACTCCCCTGATTATCTTTCTGCTCTCCCTTTTAGCTAATATAATTCTCTAAGAACAGAAGATTTTCTGACACCCCCTTCTTACATATTCTATTATAAGTTATCAGTTGCCCAATCATTGCAGGAAAACCAAGCGCAGGAATCTAGGTAAGGTTTCATAAGAGAAATAATTATTTAGCAGCAACGAAAGTATCAATATTATTCAAGATGATTGGTTTTCTATCTAAAGGTCTTAGAAAGACAAATAGGGGTTTCCAAGCACAGGTTTCGTGGAGCCAATATTTTCTAAGTTAATACCAAAGCATAAATGGAAAGGACTAAATCAGTAATCATGTTTACCAACTAAATCTCCAGCGGGGTGGGTCGCTCTTGAGTGCCCTTCTCAACAAGCTTCAGCCATTATATTACAATACCCCCCCTGTGTTGAAAGAGGCATGTCATTTTAATGACATGGCTCTAGCCAAACTAGAATATATCCTCCCTTACTATGAATTGCGGCATAAACAATTTTCTAATCCGTTTTCCATCAGCTGAAACCAGTAGATAAATACTAAACTACCACAAAATTTAACATATCACTCATGAAATTATACAGTTTTTATCCTATCAACTTTAGATGTTCTAGATATTTAAGAAAATTCACTAAGTTCAAAAATGGGCCATGTTACTGAATTGTTCAAATAAGTTCACCGTCAATCATATTCTGGAGAGCGTTCGTAAGTTTTCACACTTCAGTCAAGGTACCATCCATCTATTAGACAACCTCCGTCAGAGGACACCACACAGTGATCAAACGACGCCCAGTACCGCTCCTCATCGGTGCCGTTTTCAAGATATCCAGCCGGAAGTACGCGGTACTTCCCTTGGTAGAGACCCACAGGTCCCTGGTTAGCCTTTCTTTTTCGTCGTTCGTTTGTGTACGATTCTATCCGAATGATTTCATTTAGGACTTGTTCTGGCCCCTGAACATCAACTCGGGCCAGTAATATAAGTCCTTTCAATATTAAAGATAAACAATTCACAGTATTCATGTTGTGAATATTCTGCAGATAAAGTAAAGTCCCGGCAAAAGGTTGTTTTCTTAATTATGTGCTTTGCATCTAACGTACTGTCTCGATAGAAGTTTCCTGACGAACTGTTGCTTCCTGCTTGTCTTCGTTAATTAGGGTAAGTCAACAGCAGGACATTCACTTTGTTGAATATTCATCACCATGTATCAGTCATAGAAGTTTACTATTGATTTCCTCTGGCTCCAAGAGAACCATCACTCTATCCAAGAAAATGTTAATTTATTCCATTAGTACACTGAATAACAATTACATGTACAACATAACAGTACAATATATGATGTAAATTCATTATTGCTTTTGCGCTAAATGTTACAAAATTATGTTGATGAGGTTGTAGCTCCAGGTTCATTTTTCATGGAAGCCAAGTCCAGCGTTGGGTATATAGATCCTATCTTGCCCGTAAAAGTTCGGAGTTCTATTTGGGGGTTTAAATCTTCAGGTAAGGTGGCCTCAACATCATGACGATCGGGTCCTATTGGCTCCTCTACCTTTAAGGTTTCCTGTTTACCAATCCGCCGCAAGCATGAGGCGATTTGTTGCCGAAATTTAAATAAAATGACCAAAATAATTATGACAACTACACCTGTCAGAATTTTTCCCCATAATGGAAAATGCCACTTCGTGCCCATTTCAATTTTTTGGAGAGGTCCTAATCGGTTAAGAAATTCTTGCATAGGAATTTTGTCTGCTTCTTTTAAAGCATCAGGAAGTCCGGCCATAGAAAAGTTTGGAAGGGAGCTTACGAAAGGTTGCCAAATTTTAACTTCCGAAAAATTTGTTTCTTGAAGTACAGCAAAGAATGGTTCTACCTTCGTATGTATCGTTGTTTGCGCCGTGAAATACGGTAATAATGTAATCTCTTGACTGTGCGCAGAACAGGTCATTTCAAGATTGATTATAGTCAAAGGAGGTACGACCTGAAACTCCGAGGTTTTGGTTGGAACTTGACAAGTAAGACGTAAAGAAAACGACGTTTTGGTCGATACGGCATAAATTCCGTCTTTTAAATTGACAGCGCGGGGTAAATGGACATTAGTGTATACTTCTGGTATGCAGTATCGTTTGACCTTATCGGTATTTTTCATAAATAGGCTTATTACACATGTCCTTGATTTTGAGATAGGAAGCCTTGCACGCTGGGCATTACAATAATGTCCTTCCGAATGGGAACATGAATACAGTTCCTCTCGTGTGATGAATATATACTCTGTACGGTATGTATTAACCATAAGGGCTTCAGTCTCCAACCTATAGAGAGCCATCATGTCAGTGTCAGAATTTCGAGCATTTACAAAGGGATCAGGAAAAGCTAAATTGTGAATTTCATACAACTGGTAATTTTCGTCAGCATCTAGCAATGGTATAGTCATTATAATAATCAATTTTTTGTCCTCAATTACTGCAGCACACTTTAAGGTTCGAAAATAAGACCATAACCTTCGACCTGGGTTTGTAGTAAGTTTGAAGGCTGCTGGGATCTGACTTCTAAGTTGAAAAAGTATTTTGCTAAGTTCTTCTGGGGAAAATAAATTTGGGGACACATGACCTATAGCCAGAAATGAAAGCTCTAACCTTAAATGATCGACATACCTGATAGCACTATCTATCATTCGTTTTATTGATTGGAGTGCCAAATTGAGCTGAGAATATATCTGGACAAAACGCGCTATTGTATTTAAGTCAGTAATTAGGATTTGGCTGATATTGTTAAGCTTTGTATCGATTTGATGCACTCCTATAATTAATTTATTGATGGCTTCTCGGTTTTCGTTAATATATTTCCGGGAGACATTTATCATTGACATTTGATCTTTCACCAAGTGATAAATTTTTTCTTGGTTATCATAGAGACTTTTAATGCCTGCCCGCAGGGCTCGAACTTGACTAGTCGTCGCCAAACCGAATGCACCAGATAGGACACGCCCAACTATTGGTATCAACGAGCGACGATTACGCGACGAGGAGCTAAGAAATGCATAACTTTGCAATTCAGTTTGTAAGCTCTGATGTGCTAATGTAAGTTCCTTAATTTCATTTTGCATTTGACTAAACGTCTGTGAAAAGCCAGAATTATCACGCACGTCTAACAGTAGGCCTTCCTTTTTAATTAACGCCATAGCTGCGGTGCTCTGCTTATAGTCCCTCTCGACAGTCAGTTTTATTTGGTTCACTTGACTTATGTCCTTTGAAATTAATTGCACATAATCTATGATGGTTTGTATTTCGAAAACGCAGGCAATCTTCCACTCTGATCTTGTTAACTGTACTTCATTTATTTTCTGGAAAATTACATTTTCATAAACATGCTGGCCTTTTAGATGGAAACCTATTAGGAGGAGTATAGAGATTCTAATTAGGAGCCTCATCATCTTGCCTGAAAAGTAAAGGAAATACCATCATTTCTGAAATAATTCCTTTAAGTCCTAACCAATTAAAGCAAAAGCATCAATAAGTGGACAGATGAATATTTATGGCACGGCCAAATTATTTTATTACAACAAAAAGTAGAATATTAAGTGGTATTAACCATACGCCATTTTATTTCGAAAGATATATTACCACAAAGCCTAGACGAATAATTTTGCATCCTTTAGCATTACAGCTAATCTTGTGGCCATAATAAAGGTAGCCTATTTTGTCATAAACCAACACTGAGTAGCGGAGCTAAAAAAATAGTTCCATCAAATTAGCTTAAATCATGTGTCTTCATGGTAGGCAATGTTATGTTGCCATTTCAAATCACAGATCACAACCTATGAATGAAATCTCAGCCTGTGTCTGGTCAGACATATTGATTAATACGTTTCATTCATAATTTTTGTCAAGTCAAGGGGAAATTCATTGAGAAGACACTACCTTTACCATGTATTGGGGAAAACCGATTGGGACAAAACATTTAGGGAATGGCAGATATAGCCTTAAACAGTTTCTTCACATTTGTTTTTCTGTCTCGGGCGACATACTTTTTCGAAGGTTTTACATGAAACAAAGCCTCCATGTGAGTGGGGCTATTGATGGACTTCTCTTCAGTCCTTACTGAGGAGACCATACCTGACTGATCAGGTTCGTTTTTTGGGGAAAGGTCGTATTCATAACTTATAGTGTCACTATCACTGGAAGTCTCCATCTGCCAAGAGCTCTGAGGATCGGAATGTTTGATCCCTTTAAAGGAATAGGACTGTGTACTACTGGATGACTCAGATTTAGGTGCCTTATGTAAATTCAAACGTTTTGCCATTTCCATGGGAGGTACAGTTTCAGAAGAGCCACTTGCAATATTTCTTTTTCTCTTGATCAGCCATTGAGGGTGGTTATTCTTTTTCGCAGTTTGCAAGCCAGTTTCAGTTTCGATTTCCTGAGGGGAGGTACTATCAGAAAGAGAGGCGCTGGATTCGGAGCTGGGGAGATCAGAACTGTCGTCTGGTCTTCGGACCATCCTACTTTTACGAACAGGCCTACCTGTAAAACTCCTTTTAGGAACTTTCCAACTTAAATTAGCTTTTAATAACTGGGCACTGTGGGCTTGTTTAAGCTGGCCAGTTAACTGGTTACGGATTAAAAATGTTTTATTCCCCAGTTTTGCTGTAATGCGATAGAATGGGAGCCATCTTTTACCCATTTTTGACTTTTTATTGGGATTTTTATAGTACACTGCTTGACCTATGGAGAAAGGTTTATCAGTTGCACCTTTGTCAGCATATTTTTTCTGACGTGCTCGAGATTTTTTTAGATGCTGGTGAACTGATTGGAATATTTGATGTTGTTTCTCAAGCATTTGCAAATGTGACTTTTCACCCATGTACTTATTTCTTGGCATCAGTATATTATCCAAAGGAACGACAGGGTCATTCAAGTATACCAGATAATGTGGGGAGAATCCGGTACTTCGGTTAACACTGAATCTACAAGCCATCAAAGCTTGATTTACGTACAAGTCCCAGCTCTGGGGTGAGTCTCTAGCATATTTAGCTATGATGTTTTTAATTGTACCATTAAAATGCTCTATGAGGCCATTGCTTTCGGGTCTGAAAGGAGTTATACGAATATGCTGGATATTCAAAGCCGTAAGGGTCTCACGGAAGGTTTCTCCAGTTAACTCAGGACCATTGTCACTGACAAGCTGAAGAGGGCAGCCATGTCTAGGGATAATCTCGTCAATGAGAAGGTGTGTTACAGTGTCAGCTGTATGGTCCGGTGTTGGGAAGCTTTCAGGATATCCACTGTACATACAAATGAATGAAACCAAGAATCGATTTTTTGACCAGCTAAGATCAAAAGGGCCACTGATATCAATTGCGATTTTTGCGAAAGGATAGGGAGGAATCTCAGTAGTTTCTAAAGGTCGTTTCTGGGTCTTAGCACTACGTTCCAGACATGGAATACATTTGGAGATATATGTATAGAATGACTTATACATATTTGGCCAGTAGTACTTTATTTTTGCTGTCTCCCATGATTTATCAATGCCTCCATGACCATTTTTGGTGTGATAGGTCTCAAGGATCTGTTCCCTAAGGTGCTCAGGTATAAATAAACGGAGCCGAGGTCTCACATCAGCATCAGATATGAAATAGAGAATCCCCTCTACGATAATATATTTGCCTAGGAATGTTTTACTTGCATGACCGGATTGCAGTTGTTTCCGTACTTCTTGGATCTCTGGATCCTTTGCCTGTTCCTCTTGCATGTTAATTTGTTTCATTGATGGACGGGGGTGATCCAACAGATCTGCCTCAGATGCTTTACACTGCTGAAAGGATTCAGGGGGAAGTTGATTGGAGTTAATGATCCCTATCTGATAGGTTTTATCATCTATTTCTGGCAAGGATTCCTCTGCAGAGGACCCAGTTCCTGAAGGTAAATTTGGGTCCTTTGGTACTCTGCTAAGAAGATCAGCCACAGAATTTTTGCTTCCTTTTAAAAATTCAATCCGACACTTATATGCAGCTATACTCAAGGACCACAAAGCAATACGCTTGTTCTTTATGTCAGATTCTAACAGCTCTCTCAGAGGTTTACAGTCAGTTTTGATCACAAATGATGCACCCCACAAATAAAAATTGAGCTTTTGCAGGCTGTAATAAATAGAAAAGCACTCTTTCTCTATGATAGGCCATTTGCGTTGCGTTTTATTTAGTCTGTGGGATAAAAAGTAGATAGGTTTTTCATTTTGGAAATATGGGTTTTGAGATGAAGCTACAGACTCCTGTTCATCATCAGGCTGAGCAAGACATGATCCAATGCATGTGTCTGATGCATCTACATAAAGCACATATTCTTTGTTTACATCAGGGTATGACAGTAGGGGAATAATGGTCAGACTTTCCTTCAAGTAATCAAAAGCTTTTTGGCATTTTGGGGTCCATTGAAATCTAGCATACTTTTTTGTAAGGTCAATGATAGGGGACGCAATTTCAGCAAAGTTGGGTAAGTAGCGTCTATAATAGGATAACATTCCAATGGCACCTCTAACCTCCCTTACAGTTGTTGGGGCCGGTAAATTTTGCATGACCTTCACCTTGTCCGGGTCTGGAGAAATTCCATAAGGGGAGATAATAAAACCCAAATATCTTGTTTCTTTCTTAAAAAATGAGCATTTTTTCAGCTTTAGTTTGAGCCGATGTTGACGAAGCCTGTCAAACACTTGATCGATATGCGACAAATGATCCTCAACAGTAGTTGAGAAAATTAAAATGTCATCTAAATAAGCCTGACAAAAATGATTAAGCCCTTCTAGCACAATGGACATCAAGGATTGGAATACACTAGGGGCATTAATTAGACCAAAAGGGAGACAATTACACTCAAACAGGCCACGTCCTGGGACAGAAAAAGCAGTTTTTTCACGATCTTCTTCGTGAACCAAAACTTGCCAGTATCCACTTTTCATATCAAGACTTGTAAAGAATTTTGCTCCCTTCAGCAAGCTTAATACGTCATCTATCAAAGGTAAGGGCCAAGAGATAGGCTTAGTCACCTTATTAAGAGCCCTGAAGTCAATACAAAATCTTTTTGTTCCGTCCTTTTTATCAACAATGACCACGGGAAAGGAATACTGTGAATGGGACCTTCTTATAATACCTGCCTCTAACATTTCATCGACAGCTTTGTGTACTATGGGTTGATTTTTTAAAGGGATCCTATAAGGCCGAAGTCTAATGGGTGGCGCATCACCAGTGTCAATTCTAAACTTTACAGTGTCAGTAAACGTGAGGTCACTGTCCTTTGCCGCAAATAAATCCTTGTTTTTGTTCAACAAATCAGCCACTAAAGGCCTATATTCTAACGGCGAGTCAAATTCGGACAGTATCTCTTGTGACTCTGTTTTTTCAGCAGACGAAATTTTTTCTGACAAGGAAGACACCATATTTTTATCAACTGGATCCGCCCTACCAATTACACTTCCTCTTCTTAATGAAACTGGTTGGTTGGTGTTATTGATTAGCAGTAAGGGTATCTTCTGCAACTTCGATATTTTAGTAACAGTATTTGCTAGCATAATCCCAGGAAAATTAGCAGCGAAGCACTGATCAATAGCGGCTATTTGAATTTGGGGGCAACCTGCTCCAGGAAATTTATTGGATAATTTACCAAAACAAAATAATACAGATTGTGGCTTGACAATTATGGACCGTTTTAGCCTAATCAGGGATTGCAAATAAGCATCCTCCACCAAGTCAACATATCGGCCATTGACTCTTAATTTGTCTAAATCATAGTAAATTCTGCAGTTGAAATGTTTCAAAAAATCCCTTCCTATAATAGCATTTCTTCCCAAATTTGGTACGACATAAAAAGTATAATGGAGCTTTAGTCCAGCAATCACAAATTCAAGATTGATAGAGCCATCGATTTTGAGTTGGTTTCCTGTCACCGATTCTAAATTAATGTCTGAACGACGTAATGGGGGTGGGTTAGAAAGAGAATTATAGATACGCCGACTAAGCAGAGTTCTTTCAGCTCCCGTATCAACCAAACATCTATATTTTTGACCGCTAATTTTCAACAAGACACTGCTAGCATTGTTCTTTGAGTTTATATCATAAGTTCTAAATGTTTGTTTCAAGCCCTCCCGTTCACTTGTCCCATTTGTGAAAGGAGGGGTTACAAGTTTCCCGACGGATTACTTAGCCTTGCAGGGGCTTCCTGTGTTCCACGTTTTCTAAGCTTTTTGAATTTCTCACAGTCCTTCTTCTTATGACCCGTTTCAGAACAGAACCAACAGGTCAAAGCAGAAGACCGCTCTGCGTTTGGAAATTTGTCTTGGCGTGCCGAAAATTGCCTTGTCATATTGACAGCCTCAGCGCGTTCACGGCGCAATGAGCGGCAGTTCCGGGCCTCATGTCCAAGGCGTCTACAAATCTGACACCTTGAGGGACGAGCATGATCCACTTCCATCATCTCTGGAACGGGGTCATCACGTCCAGTGCGCAGATTAAATTTACGGCGCAAATTTTGCTCATTCATTGCAATGTGAACAGCGGCCTGCAACCGGTCAGGGTTCTCGCGCATCACCTTCATTTTAAGATAATCATAGACCAACCCATCTATGAAAAAACCTACAAGCTGACGTTCAATGGCGGCCAGGTCGGCCTGGTCCTGCCCTTGGAATGCATCTTCCGCTATTGCAAGTAACCTTTCAGCGTAAAGCTGTACGCTTTCATTTTTTTCTTGACGCACGCGTCTCAGCATACTAAAAGCAATGCTTCGGTCCGTTATCTCGCCAAAGCGGGATTGTAGCTCAGCTTTCAAATTTGCCCAAGTTTGATTCGGATGATCTCTCATCCAACGCGCAACAAAGTCAGCCACGGGGCCTTGGGCTGTCTGAAGCGTAATACCCTTAAGCTTGTCATCATCCACCCCGGTTAAGACCTCGTATCTTTGTATTGCCTTAATCCAATTTTTGAAATGGGCCGGATTTCCAGAAAATGTGGGCACAATATTCGCAACACCTTGGCTATGAACAGCAGAAGTGAGCGAAGCAAGTTTCATCGTAATGGCATGAAAAAAAGTTGTTAATTGTTCGGCAACATCCGCCATACTGCCCAGACAACAGGTAAACAGTACTCACCAGGGTTGAGAATACAGCAAGTTTAACCACAATATCACAGCAATACCAAGCAATTGTCCCGGTTAGAGAACACTCAGTTCCCAAACACTTCGATTATTTAACTTATACTGTCACTGGGTGTCCCGATCTGAATTGCTGTTGTTTGTGTCACAGATATCTTTTTTGCTTATGAATTTTTTTATACTCCACACTGAACACAGAAAGTTTACCAAGGTAAACAAGGAATATCTGCATAATTGTTTGTTCCTGGCATAGTACAAAATATTTCCACATTTCAACATTATTTCCACAATTCGCTGAAATGTCCGATTTAACCGAAGTTCTTTTTCGGATTCAAGAATGATCCGCCCGTCATCGGCACCAGTTGTTCATTCTGACATAGCCAGCCGCTATGCCTTATAGTCCAGGAGCCAGTCTCTGGCTCGTTCGTACCGTGATCGTATAAAGGTAGCCGAGTCGCCCTACGCATGTATGTGGTATGTTACTAATATAAGACACAAGAATCTAGTTCTGACCGTACCATTTTTATTATCACAACATCTAGTTTATATTTTCCAACATAAAATATACATCCTTTCGACCCAAGATCTAAACGGCGACTCCCCTGATTATCTTTCTGCTCTCCCTTTTAGCTAATATAATTCTCTAAGAACAGAAGATTTTCTGACACCCCTTTCTTACATATTCTATTATAAGTTATCAGTTGCCCAATCATTGCAGGAAAACCAAGCGCAGGAATCTAGGTAAGGTTTCATAAGAGAAATAATTATTTAGCAGCAACGAAAGTATCAATATTATTCAAGATGATTGGTTTTCTATCTAAAGGTCTTAGAAAGACAAATAGGGGTTTCCAAGCACAGGTTTCGTGGAGCCAATATTTTCTAAGTTAATACCAAAGCATAAATGGAAAGGACTAAATCAGTAATCATGTTTACCAACTAAATCTCCAGCGGGGTGGGTCGCTCTTGAGTGCCCTTCTCAACAAGCTTCAGCCATTATATTACAACAGGGACTCGGAGAACATAACTGTACAAGGAAATTTCTGAGGTGGTCCACTTGTTAGCAAATTCTCCTTTTGGAGTAAATCGTTTTTCAGAAGTGAGCAAAGCCAATCTTGAGTTTGTCCCTGTAACGTGTATAAATTCCCCTTAAATTTCTATTTAAGGTTCCTCTTACAGCTGAAAAATTATTTCAAACCCAAGCCATTTAATGAAAGCTGAGAAGAACCATTAAGCCCGTTCTTTGAACAACGAATCAGAAACCAGTATACAAGATACACCATACACCATACAAGATACATTTTATGTATTACGCATTTTCAGCCCTCGTAGGGGCACATACAGAGGCATGTAATGGTTAGACAAAACAAAAATCAATGAAAGAGATCCAAATCACAGAGCATTAACACAAGAAATAATTTTAAGAATCTAACCAAAACGATTTATTTATGTATCATATATGAATATATATTTTTTATCGCATAGTGGCCTAACTTCTCAACATTCAGCATGAAATATCTCGCGATGTAGATGGTCTACATGCATCAAATGTGATAAATCAGTTATACCATGGTTCTGCGCATGTACGTGCGATAATGCACTCGCTCACGCTCGTGCGTTATCGCATCGTACATGCGCACGAACCATGGTATAACTAAGACATAAGATATTTCTTTACTTATTGTGCAAAGAGAAATATTAAATATATGACCAATGAACAATTTTAATGTTCCTCCCATGAGGCCCAACACCGAGATGATCTGGTATATAAAAGTGCAGTCGTTGTGTTGAGTCTAATGTTTTATGTTTGTTTAGCAAATGCTCTTTGATTTGTTTTAATAGGGTTCTTGTAACTTGTACGTGTGGTCCGTTTCCTTCGACGTTTCTGATTATCTTTTTGTAAGGCCGTTATCAGATAGAAAGGAAGGCAATGATTTGTAATCGATACAGTTACTTAACACCTTCCGTTCCAAGACACCGAATGGAAAGAAAGATGCATTTAAAGTAACGGCACCACAATTAAAACACTACAAGCAAAAAGCCAAAAGGTCATTTTCTTCCCAAAAATGGCCAAACGGCTCTCCAAAATATAAGTTTCACCTAGACATACATGTACATGCAAAGACATACATTTACAGAACTAGTAAACCACAGCAGAAGCACCGCCTTGGAACGGTCAGTAAAATATTACTGGAAGGGAGGGGAGGGGAGGGGGGGGGGGAGGGAGAGGGGTCTTAAATCGATTTTTCTTGGCCACAACCCTCGCTCTTAGTTCTGCCGTGGTATACACAAGACATTTGTTCAGTCCGCGTGAAGGGTTCCTAACTCATCAGTGCAACATCTCCAAGAACATACCAGAGTCGTCAAAATTTGTTTTGAATGTTTTAAAATTTTGTTTCAGACACCGAACACGCGTGGTTGCTCTGAAACACGCCTCAGTCCCTGTGATCGTCGGAGGTTTTGCACATAGGCCTGATGGTCACTTACTTTCACTTTATGTATTCGTCTTAAGTACTCAGTATTGCATGCCTAATGTGTCTAGAGGTCCTCTTAATGTTACCGATGAAAGATGATAATATTCCAGAGATCAAGGAATCTCATTTATCTCACAGTACTGTTCGACAAAATTTAGAAAAAATTACGTTTCTCATTTGTCTCTCAGCATTGTTTCTCAATACAGTGAACCCTTGTGACAACGACAGCATTTGTGCCCAAAGGCGTTGCCATGAAAATGAATTTGCTGTTGTACAAACACTAAATGAACAGATTGATATGTAAGAAAGGTCTTGTTTTGTTCTAATTTCCACATAGAACATATGTTTTGGATATTTGTTAGAATCGCCTCAGTGAGGCGATTCTAACAAATATCCAAAACATATGACTCCTTAAAGTATCAAATACAATATTCTTGCACAATTTTATGTCTGATTGTTACGACCTTTTAAGCGAAGGTTTCGTGAGTCAACTTGCCATTATAACGAATTTTGTCGTTGTATCAAATGTCGGTATAAAGAGGGTTGTCTGTATTTTAACTATCTATTATAAGAGTCATAAAGTGATAAAAAAATACATTCTGACATGTGTGCCCAACGAAGACTTAAATCAGCTTTCGCTTAAGCGCAGTTTGATCGGACTCTTCATTGTCGGCATGAAGATACTGGTAAAATTTTAACAACTCCATTTGACAACATGCTGAAGTTTTTAAAAGTTGCTGGAATGGTGGCCCACAGTGTGGACCCTGATTAGACGCCACGTTCTGCGGCGTCTGATCTGGTCTGCACTGTTTGCTGAGAAATATCTGTCCGAATACGTAGAGTAATTGCGGTATTGTAAATAAGTAGGCCTATAAGTACTTTGAAACTTAGTAATTGGTAGTATGAGAGTCCTTTAATTGTTTGCCAAAACACCCTGTAACCAAAAGAAATTTTATTTAAAATCGATAACATTATTGTCAGTTTTAATAGCGGACTGACAAAAAACTTTAGACTGACGAAAAGGTCAAACAAATTTTCTTACATGAGTTTAATTTACCTTATTTGAAAGAATAAGCAAGAAGGAAATTACACTGACAAAATATTTTACTTCAGTAAAATTACTGTCTATTAAAAAAAATAATTCTACATGCGAAAATTTCAGGAGCGACTCTCCTGCGCACGCACCTGCCTGGTAAACACACATCGTAGTAACAAAGCCAAAACTGCTGGCAACGGGGCCGTTTACTCTCAGTGGGGTCGTTTTCAGGACATTTTCTAGAAAAATCGTGGCGTTGAATCAACGTTAACAACTGATTTCATATCAGTCTAGCCTATATTCTAGCGCGGGGTTGCTCTGAATTTAAAGCTTTCGCATATGACGTTTTTGTCTGGCTCCAGAGTAATTTATCTTATATATTCATGCTTGTACAATGTTAGCTGACAGTCCAAATACAAGTAATCTCAAACATAGATGACGAAAACACAAGTCTACTGCTGTAAGTACACATATTTTATCAACATTTTACAGGACCCAGGAGCCTTTTTCAGTTACAGCAAACCGGAGCGCCCCTACCCGGACAAGGGCTGGTACCTTGACCGCTATGCCACAAACACAAACCAGCATTTACTGCGGGGACAGCCAATGACGTATCCTTATTGCTGGATTGATACGCAGTGGAAGAGAGGCCCAGCGGAAGAATACAATACTGCGAGATTGGGTGGGGCAGAAAGATGGGGCCCTGATAAAGTGGGTAAGTACGAATGCAATACCATAAATATGGCCGCACCATGCGAAACCGTGTCTTCGGACATATGGGGACAGCGAATGCCCAGATCAGCCTGCGTATGCACGCAGTCTGATCAGGGCACTCACTGTCCGCTAACTTATCATTGAATACTACAGAATATGCTAAGGGAGAGCAAAGGCCCAGATGGTACTTTGCGCGTGCGCAGAATGATCTGTATGTGCTCATTTTGCGTATGTTTGAGGACACGTTTTCGCTTGACGTGGCGCAATCAATTTGTGTTTGCCACATTATGTACGTTGACAACACTTGGCCATGTATTAAGGGAAACTGGTACACTTTCATGGTGGAGGTAACTGTCAAGTTGTTCTTGATTCCTTCATAAAAAGGGACTTCTCTAAAAGGAAAGAATTTGCTGAGGGAAGCAAATTCTTTCCTTTTAGAGTAGCCCCTTTTCAGAAGGGGATTGGTATATAGGAAATCAAACAGGAAGTCACAAAAGTTATCTGTCTTGATGAAACTGCTGTAAAATATGTCAGGGCTGCGTTCAGAAGTGCAAGTTACCCACGAGTGTTTTTTTCCTGGACCACTGCTCCTGTTGGCGCCCGCTATTACGGCAAAACGTTCGCTGTCACTTTTCTTTCTGAACGCAACGCAGATTATCAAGTCCACTTCAACCCTTGTAAAAATGGAAGTAAACGTTTTACTATGATAAATACTTGTTAACCCAATTATGACTAGTGTCCCATAAAAGGGACATTGGCAAACAGTGCAGACCCAGATCAGACGCTGTAGAACGGGGTGTCTGATCAGGGTCTACACTGTTTGCATTAAATACAAAGACAAAAACGTCTCTTAAACATGGTAATAATACAATTAACCAGACACCCCTTCTACCGGAAATTGACCTGTCCAAACAGTTGAGATGGAAAAGTCCACTCGGCATAAACGGGGTAAGCTTTCGTGCCATAGTTAAGTGTTTGTCAGCGTATTTATTGTGGTAGAGAAACAAAAAAGGTCATAACTTCTTATAATATTTGTTTTTACGTTGACCAAGTCCATTTGACTACTTGAGTCTAGCAGCTATGCCTGAATTGGAAACACTGTAGACACAGGTCACATTACGAAAACGCGTATTCAAATATATTGAGAATTTTACCACCAAAAAATGAAAACTTTCAGATGAAAAATTCTGGTAGTTTTTAAATTTCTGCTCAAAACATAGATTGTGGGTACTCGTTAGAACCGCCTCGCCGAGGCGGTTCTAACGAGTACCCACAATCTATGTTTTTGAACAGAAATAAGAAAAATAATGTATACCCCTGTAAACTCCAGTTTTACTGTATAAAAGTGGGGTTTAATGGGGTCAAAATTATATAGGTATTTTTTTCGTGATGAGCCGCTCCATAGACGCATGATCTCGGTCTGTATTTTTTAGACATGTATGTCCGGGTAGTTAGAACAATTACGGTAATTGTGCTGAAATACAGTAGTCTGCACGATTTCATGCGAACAGCAAAAATCCGCCTGCGCGTCACTGCAAGCTAGTTTGGGCTTTGCGTTTCACTGTTCTGGTTCAGTAAGTTCATTTACAGAGTGTACGAAAATTGAGCTGTGGTCAACCCTGCAGGTACGTGCGTGCATGCGTGCGTGCGTGCGTTTTGTCATGTGTTATTGGAAAAAAAAAGAAAACTATTTCAGTTTGTTTGTGGACTGGTGGTATTTTACATAGCCTATGTAAGAGTGAAGCGCATGACTAGTAGGTCTTGGTGGCTTATTTTGTCCGAATACACTGTTAAGAACCGACAGGACGCGGAGGTTTTCGTGATCGAGGGCACCACTAACTCGTGTCAGTTTTATTTTCCCAGGTTATAGGACGATGCAGCATTTTAACCAGCCAGAAGATTCTAAACGTTTTACAATGCCAGAAGTTTATAGACGACCCACCACCAATATTCCTGGACCTATCGGGATGGATTATGGCCGCCCATCACTAGGATATTATGCTGCCAGAAATCCGAGTATGTAATGAGGAAAGTCTCAGATAATATGCTAAATGATTTAGCGGATATTTTGGTCCTGCTGAACCCGGATATACCCTGCCTTTGCAGTGTAGATCCAGATCAGTTGGCTTCTGAATAAGCCAACTGATCTGAATCTGCACTGTTTGTCATTCAGTATGTGAATTTGTATCAGCAAACTGGACCAAGAAATCTGATTGGCTGACAGTTTGAAGTGGGCGCGGCATCTTAATTTATTCAGCATGGCAAGGTTTAAGGAGTATCTGGCGAGAATTCTGGCAAAGGCTTTCTTATTTCCCCATTAAAACAAAAGTTGTGGGTACTCATTAGAAGCACCTCGGTGGACATATGTTTTCAAGGAGGAATAAGAGCAATATTTGCTTGATGTTTACCACTTTTACTGGAAACTCATTACACATGCATACCCATTAGATTTCATCCAATTTGGTTGGTTATCTTTCCTGTGCGCGGCATTTGTAGTGCTGCTTGTTACTGCATAACTGTTTGGTTTTCATTGGCGAAGCCTTTAAATATGTTGAGATCGAACGATGTTTGGTTGATGAGACGTGTCCAAAGAAATGCCCTTTGATGCCAGAGATTATTATTTCCACATCAGGTCACTACTACATGTACTTGTAAATATGGAGAGTAATCGAAAGATAAAGTTTTTTAGTTTGCACCATTTTTACTCCCACCACACACGCCGAGCCACATAAATAAGTAAATAAATAAATAAAAAGGAAGTTAAAAAAGGTCCTAAATTGTCAATTCAATCATCGTCTTTGTGGAATGATGGTCCCCGTTTTACAGACTTTTTTTCAAAGACACGGTAACTAGTGCGTAAAATGTGATATTATTAGAACAGTGATAATTGAATACGGATACTGTAGCCAGAAGGGAAAAAATCAAGAAAATATCCTCCCTGATATCGCTTCCAAAATAATAGCTACTTTTACGGGAAAGAATTTACTCACACAGAGGGAGCAAATTCTATGCTTTGAGTGTAGCCCCGATTTTGGAAGCGATAATTTGTTTCCTTTAACAGCAGCTCCTATGGTCAAGAAGCACAATATTTTATTTTGTTTGATGTACCTATATTGCAAATATTTTTCTTACATATGTTACGCATTTTACGTACCTACGTAATGCGAATAATAGCGTTACTCGTTATGCCAACGTGTAACAATGTATCGATGCACAGCAATGACACTTATCGGATTATGCGACTGTTCTGTCTAATCTGGATTTTTACTGTTCGCGAGTTCTCCGTAGACACATTTTTATTAAATTCATTCATTACGAAAACACACCTATATAATTTTGACCCCCTTAAACACCACTTTTATATAGTAAAACTGGGGTTTACAGGGGTATACATTATTTTTCTTATTTTGCTAAAAAACATAGATTGTGGGTACTCGTTAGAACCGCCTCACCGAGGCGGTTCTAACGAGTACCCACGATCTGTTTTGAGCAGAAATATGAAAAATATCAATTTTTTTTTATCTGGAAACTTTCCTTTTTTTGTTGTGAAATTTTCAATATATTTGAACAGGCGTGTTTTCATAATGTTTGTAGCTACGACCACGTGGTTTGGCTCTACTGTACCCCTCAACAGAACGTCAGTATTAGAAGATATTCGTCCTAAAACTCAAGCAGAATATGACCAGAAATGGGAGGCTCAACGGGCGGAAGTAAAGGCTAGAAAAAACCAGTTCCCGGCATATAGTGAATATACTGACAGACTGTTACTTAGAACAAAGGTGGAACCATCCATGGTCATGTAAGTAAATCTTTGTAACAAACACAACAGAACCTATCAGTACATTGTTTTGTGAAATTAAGAAAGAAAGAGTATTAGAAATTTAGATCAAAAACATGTATTGCCAAGCAGATATCCAACGTCATAATGATGTCATTTCGACGTCGAAGTAAAAATGACGTTGTTGTGACGTTGCATATTTACTGACTAACTGCTTGGAATGATGAGTCAAGCAGACCAAAACAGATACCTGTACAAACAGTGAAGACCCAGATGAGACGGCTCGTAACGAGCCGTCTCATCAGGATCTACACTGTGTGCCGTTCTGTTTTTTGACTGCAACCCCTATTTGCATCAATGGACGTGTCCAAATTCAAGGACGGGCAAGTTCACTTCAGAAACTCAGGGATTAGTCTGTTTCCAGACACTATCTTTTCTATCATTTTATTTTCTTTTCAAAGATATACACTCTAGTACAGCTTATAATGATTTGATAAGTTATGTCCCTTAGTGGAAACAGTGAAATGGGATCAGAGACAAATACAGCTACAGAAAGTGATAAAGAATGACAAAAAAAATGCAGAAACGACTGGAGCCTGTCTCCTCAGAGATGAAAGTGTGAAGATTGTTACAGGCACGTTAGCAATACCATCGCGTCCAACCATAACGCCGGATAACCGGTCGTAACGCCGGATTTTCGGTCAAATAACGCCGGATTACGGTATTTTTCGTAGGATTCGCCATTTTAAGAACCGTGTTTGACGGTGGGTAGACAAAAACATTTATCTAAAATATTAGGATAGTTTCATCGAACATGAAAAGTAACCTATCCGGATCTACATATATTGTTCTAACTGCTAAATCTTCAATTGATACATATACTTTGCCGAAATTGTCAAACACTCAAAGAGAAAATGGTTGTGCAGGTTTGGCCATAGATACAAAAGCATTCTTACCGGAGGGGTTCGTCCTTTTTTCATTTTCTTAAATTTCCTGACCAGCTGATGGATGAAAATGCATTTGAAATTTACCTTGTTTCATAATCTGGCCATTGCTAAGATTTTTTTTACCGACGAAACAAAGACTGAGGCACACGCGACAAAAATTAAGGTAACGCTGGATAAAACGGTATCTTCTTGATCTGCAATCGGCCAGTATTCTCGCAGACAAACACACTTCTGATGGTAAAACTTTAGCTACATAGTCCAATACCAAATAATCAACACTATAAGTTGTCTTAGTTTTGGTATATGAAGTATCTGAATGCATTAATCACATACAAGATCAAGCACCTCAATATACTTCAAAAAGTATTTATATTTACGTACTTTCATCTATAGCTTTTATCCAGTATTCTCGCACACAAACACACTTGAGAGCATCTATTCAAAAAGCTGTAACAATTAGAGTGTGCAAAGGAGAGTTGAAAGTTATCGTTAACATTGAATAACGTGTTCAAGTAGTTTTCAGACTCCCTCTTGATTCCTTTAGAAAATGGGGTAATCATATCGTTTACCTATTTGTTTTTTATTATCCCGCCCTGAATGTGATTCTATTACATTTTCCCTTTCATTTTAAGAAGCCTCATTTAGATATGGTTATCATTGTATGGAAAGACATGAATAAGGCACGAGGTTTCGAAGCGCTATTGCACAGTTTTTGTGTCGGCGATGAGCACGCAGAACGTGTGTTTGTTTATGGATGACAGGCTTTGCTGGTGACAAATAATGTACAAAAGTAAGTTCTAGTAGACAAGGGAGGTAATCTAAAATCTCAACAAAACTTTATTTGTCAAAATCTTTGCAGCACATTTTTGACTAAAGTACTACTTAATAGGACTTAAAAAGTGTTTGTAGGAGGATGATTCATAGCATGGTAATGCATATAAAACCTCGTTTTCGAAAGATGTATGGTGGACCCCCGTGGCCTAGTGGATAAGAGAGCTGACTCTTAATCCATTAGGTTTCTCACCGCTGTGGCTCGAGCCTCGCTCGGGTCACATATGGGAAAGCCAAGATCTGCTTACGGATGGTCAGGTGGTTTTTCCTCAGGTTCTCCGGTTTTTACGCCCACCTTTGATGAACGATCGTCGCGATATAAGTGAAATATTCTTGAAAGGGCCGTAAAACCCAAATTAAAAAGACATAGTAAGGAGAGTAGATCAATTGCTAACGCTTAGCACTCAGGGTAAAATTTTCAGCAGATGGCATTGAAATATATATATGTTCTGCGCAAAGTAAGAATCGGTACAATTCCGGAATTGTCTTGCGCAATGTAAGAATTCTCACTTTGTCGGCCGTAGTAGGAATTCTTACTTTGCGCAAGACGATTTCAGAATTATTCCTGCGCAAAATAGGAATCGGGAGAAAGTGAGAATATCTGCCATTGTGACATGTACTTGTAATTAGTTTTTCTTATAGCAGTAAATCATACTTTTGTAAACCTCTTTCGCATTTGAAAATACAATAAAAGGATTAGATTAGATGTTTCCTTTGGACATATATCCATTCTCCTGCATTCTTTGTTTTGTTTTGAGATAGAGTTGCCGACCTGTCCACAATTGTGAAATGGAGGACAAATCAGTGTATTCTGTCGTTTTCAGCTATGTTTTCCAATCAGGGTGTTTGGACATCTTCGTAGCTTACTTTTCCGCTTAGTGCCATTAGAAGGTTATGGCCCAGTTTATGACTGTGGCTCTTCCTGTGCATCATCTTTGTGTGATTACCAATCAAAACGTATGCACACATTCAATATCATGCAGTCAGCATAACGTTAACACGCCTATGCAAAACATTATGTCTGCTCAAAACGTAATTACGGGTAACCTTTAGAACTGCCTCATTGTCAAAGCGTTTCTAAGATTATCCCAAATTTATAACAAACATAGATTGCGGGTACTCAAGGAGGCGGTTTATTACGATTGCCCACAAACTATGTTTGAGAGGAGAAAATAAATAAAACAAGAGACCCACGGGTCACGGCTCGCTCACCTGAGTGACATAGCTATTGCAGATATGCAGATGCTATGCAACTGGCATTTTCTTTCAATCCTATTATCTCAAATAATGAAAAGATCATCATTTGAGCAGTTCTTAGTAATGAAGAAGAATATATGGGCCTGACAGTCAATGGACCGTGATCATTTGAATAAACTATCAATCACATTTCAACAGTAGGATCAATGTGAAATTTGGTGGAAATTCGCTAAGTGGTTTCCGAAGAATCATGATTTTATACATGTAAACAGCACAGTGGCAGGGAAATATAATAAACACAAACAAGATGACGGCCATCTTAAATTTCCAATCTCAGAACGATTTTAGCTACTGTTGATCTACAAGTCACTTTGATACTTCCAATATAAAAGAATATGGCCCATACAAATGCATGGGGAAGCAAATTTCACTTTGGAAGTAAAAACGTCAAACGTCAACATAGAACCATCATTTTAGCAATTTTGGTAGATCTCCTGTCCCCATAATTTGTGAAAAGAATAGGGCTCAGGGCTTATTTGGTTCTGGAGAAGGAAGATTTTTAAAGGTTATTACCATATATGGGCATGGCAGCCATTTTGATCAATGGACCATGCCCATTTTAGCAATCTTTCATTCTCCTGCCCAAGGATTTGAGCAACACTGGCCCAGAGGCTTCACAGGAGAAGTCATTTGAAATTATCAACATTTTTTTCTATATAAACGCATGGGTCCCATACAAATGCATACAGAAGCAAATTTGACCTCGCTGTAAAAAGGTCAAATGTCAATGTATGACCATTAGCAATTTTGGTAGACCGCCCGTCCCCAATGATTTATGCAAAGATTCAGCCACAAGGCATCCTCGGTTCAGCAGTAGAAGATTTTTAAAGGTTTTTACCATATATGGGCATGGCGGCCATCTTGGTCAATGGACGGCAACCATTTTTGCAATCTTTCATTTCCCTGCCCCAGGGAGGCACTAAATGAAATTTGAGCAACATTGGCTAAGAGGCTCCAGTGGAGAAGTCATTTGAAATTCTCTACATTTTTCCCATACAAATGCATAAGGAAGCAAACTTGACCTTACCGTAAAAAGGTCAAATGTCAATGTACGACCATTATTTTAGCAATTTTGGTAGACCTCCTGTTCCCAATGATATATGCAAAGATTCAGCCACAAGGAATCCTCGGTTTTGGAGAAGAAGATTTTAAAATGTTTTTTCCCATACAAATGCATAGGGAAGCAAACTTGACCTTGCCGTAAAAAGGTCAAATGTCAATGTACGACCATTAATTCAGCAATTTTAATAGACCCCACGTCCCCGATGATTTATGCAAAGATTCAGACCCAAGGCATTCTCGGTTCTGGAGAAGAAGATTTTTAAAGGTTTTTAATTATATATGGGCATGGCGGCCAACTTGGTCAACGGACCGTAACCATTTTAGCAATCTTTCGTTCCCCCAACCTAAGAAGGCTCCATATGAAATTTGAGCAAAATTGGTTCAGGGGCATCTGAGGAGAAGTCGTTTGAAAATGTTAACGGACGGACGCACGGACGGACGGACGACGGACGAAAAGTGATCTCTATAGCTCATCTTGAGCAAAGCTCAGGTGAGCTAAATATGTTTACCCCTGTCAACCCATGTTTTCTCTACATGACGTTGGGTTTGCCGGGGTCTTCAATGAATGGACTTGTTAACGTAATGGAACGCCTTGGTTAAACAAAGAAAAAAAGAATGAAAGAAGGAAAGAAAGTTAACAGAAAGGAAGAAGGAAGGAAGACAGGAAGGACATACCGCAAGTAGAAACTGGATATTCTGCCAGTACATAGTGTGGGGAAGTTTATTCAGTCTAAAATGCGTTAAATTTATTTATTTTTTATCGTCGTCCATTCATGGAGATAAGATTCATATTATCCAACGCACAATGCTTAGTCATATTATCCAACGCAAGATGCGAAACTTTAAACGTTGAATTGCAGTAGACGACATTTTTTTTGTAATTTTCAGAGAAAATAATGACATTGTATTTTTTTTTCAAAGAACATTATTTCAAAGAAAAAAACATAACATTTCATGTGAAACATCTATCTAGCAGCTGAATCACATGAAATGACAAGTTCTTTTTTTTTTTTTTTTTTTTTTTTCACTGAAAACTAACGATATCAAATTTAGAATGTTTTGCGCTTTAATGGTTAACGTTATTCTAAATTTTAAGTCTTTTGACGCTTAGCATGCTGAGTAAAATTTCAGCAGACGGCATTTTGAAATTGTAGCAGACGACAGTTTGAAATTAACATTCTTATATTGCTAAAAAATTGGGTATGACATGCAAATTATCTCCTAGTCAAATGGAGGGAAACGTCAAAACCTATTTTGAAAAAAAAATAAATAAATAAATAAAAAAAAAAATAAATAAATAAAAAAAAAATAAATAAATAAATAAACAAGAAAGACAAATTTGAATGAATTGTCGTTTTCTGGACAACAATAAGAATGTTTTAAATGTTGGCTACTGACTTTTTTTAACACGCATGTTTCTTATTTCTCCACGAATCCATATGTTGTGGCTATTCATTAGAAATGTCTCGTTGAGGCGCTTCTAATGAGAAGCCACAACATATGTTTCAATGGAGATATAGGAAAACTATCATATGGATACCCCACTTATCTGCAGCTGTGACTTTACACAATATCATTTGTGGGGTTTAGTTTTTCATCATTTCATCATTATTATTATTTTTATTATTATTATTTTTGTAGTTTATTAATATTTCAAAGAAATAAAAACAGAAATCAGACATATTTCAGAATTGCACAAATAAAATTTATTCCTTTCGTTCGTGGGGGTTCAGTATTATTATTATTATTATTTTGTAGTTTATTAATATTTTAAAGAAATAAAAATAGACATCAGACAAATTTCAGGTTTGAACAACTAAATAAACAGAGCCTCCCTCTCTCCATGGATATAAGTCATGTACGGGTTTATGCCTTTTATTACAGACAATCGTTTAATTATTTAACTTAACATCTTTGTTGTACATTTGTCACCATTTTATTTCTAAAAAAAAAAAAAAAAAAAAAAAAAAAAAACTTTGGGCACTTTTCGCATTTGTTTCAACTAAAACATTTTATATTGGTTAGGTACAAGCTGACATTTTTGCAAACCTACTGTGAAGACCCTGATCAGACGCCGCTAACTGCTGAGTCCGTTCTGAGTCTACATTGTTTGCTACGTCCAAAACTTGGACTCTATGCTGATATTGATTTGGTATAAATTGAAACTTCTACAAGCAAACGGTGGGGACGCTGATCAGACGCCGCTAACTACAAGTAACTCTGGGTCAACATTGTTTGCCTACGTTCATTGGACTCTAGCTTATATTGGTTAGGAACAAGATGAAATTTCTGCAAGCAAACTGTGGAGACCCGGATCAGACGCCGCTAACTTCGGCGTCTGCTCTGGGTCTACATTGTTTGTCTACGTCCAAAAATTAGACTCAAGCCTTATATTTGTTAGGAAAAAGTTGACATTTCTGCAAACAGACTGTGAAAACCCTGATAAGACTCCGCTAACTGCGGCGTCCACTCTGGGTGTACATTGTTTGCCTACGTCCAAACATTTGACTCTTGGGCCGGCCTCGGTGGCTGAGTTGGATGCGCGTCCGAACGAAGGTCAGGAGGTTGCGGGTTCGACACCCCGCCGGGTCGGCAACATTGTTTCGTGGAGATTGCTAATGAAACACTTTCTACGGTCATTCTCTCCCTTCCGCTAATTTAAGAAGGGCAGTTGTCAGTTTCTGGCGAAAGAATGTGCATAATACTGGTTAACCGCTTTACCCTCATCACAAACAATCAAACATATGACTGTTGGCTTATATTGGTATGATTCAATTTGACATTTCTGCAAGCAAACTGTGGAGACCCTGATCAGACGCCGCTGTCTGTGGCGACCGCTCTGTGTCTATATTGTTTGCCTGCGCCCAAATATTGGACTGTAAGCAACACGTTGACATTTCAGCAAGCAAACTGTGGAGACCCTGATCAGACGTCGCTAACTGTGGCGTCCGCTCTGGGACTACACTATCTGCATACGTCGGAAAATTGGACTCTAGGCTTATATTGGTTAGGTGCAAGTTGATATTTCTGCAAGCAAACTGTGGAGACCCTGATCAGACATCGCTAACTGTGGCATCCGCTCTGGGTCTACATCATTTGCTTACGGCCAAACATTGGTGCTTATATTGGTAGGTACAGGTTGATATTTCTGCAATCAAACTGTGGACCCTGATCAGACGCCGCTAATTGTGGCGTCCGCTCTGGCTCTACATTATTACATCCAAGAAATGGACTCTGTTCTTATATTTGCAAGGTACAAGTTGATATTTCTGCAAGCAAACTGTGGAGACCCTGATCAGACGTCGCTAACCGTGGCGACCGCTCTGGGTCTACATAATTTACCAAAAGTTGGACTTTAGGCTTATATTGGTTAGGTACAAGTTGATATTTCTGCAAGCAAATTATGGAGATCCCGATCAGACGCCGCTAAGTGCGGCGTCCGTTCTGGGTTTACATTGTTTGCCAACGTCCAGAAATTGGATTCCAGACTTATATTGGTTAGGTCAATAGATAATTATTAATATGTGTAGTTAATTAATTGATTAGCCGTAACATGGTTGATTTGTTTTTCTCGCGTCCTTGTCTTTCCGAATTCTTAAATGGCATACAATTAAAGCAAAATAAAGCATTAATCGTGTCTCTGAAGTTTGCCGATCACTGAAATCTATCTGTCTATCTATCTATCTATCTATCTATCTATCTATCTACGCAATAAAGAAAGAAAAAATGAAAAAAAAATACATTCGTCATGACGGTACATTCTGTTTCTAGAATTATGGGTGTTGCCTGTGAGGAAGAATTCTGAAATTGCAGGGGCGCTGTTATTTGGTAGAAGGATGCGTGTCCTGTTTTTATCAATTGAAGCTGGTTCTCGTTCCATCTTTCCCCTGAACAAAACTATTAGTTTAATATATTCTCACTTTGTCCAAACTATTCCCATTTTGCGCAGGCACATTTACCTTATCGATCACAATACATATCTCCTGCGCAATTCTAGAATTGTTCGGTACAATTCCGCAATTGGCGGACAAAGTAAGAATTCTTACTTTGCGCAAGACAATTCCGGAATTGTACCGATTCTTACTTTGCGCCGAACACACACACACACACACACACACACACACACACACACACATATATATTAAGAAAACATGTTTTGACAATGTCTCGATTGGAGACAATTTGTATGAAATGTCATAGCCTGTTTTCTAGGGCATAAAAAAAACAAAAAAACATCATCAGTTTGTCGTCTGGTGAATTAGCCTAGCAACAGAACCTCCATGTCGGCTGGTGAACTGATTAGACTCCACTTCAGTCCTGATGTAAACAAATCTAAAAAAAAGAAAAAAAAAGAAAGAGAAACATTTTAAAGTCTAAATAAGTTTGTGTGCGATTCGCCGGAGGTAACACAGTGATAAAATGCACAAAAATAACTAGATAGTGCAGTCGTTGGTACGCCGTCGCAAACTCACCGCCCCACTTTCATTAATAAGCGGACAGAAGTGAAAAAAATGTTGCTTTCGTACACTCTTACCATGCGGGGAAGGCGTTTTGCTTGTCGTCTTTCATTAATTTCGGCAAAATCTTCGAAAAATGAGTTTCACAACATCATTACGATTACAGCAGAAGGAACTATATAATGTATATTAAGGCGGAAGTCGGTGACGTGATATCTGTTTATTTGCACATACCCATGTTTAAGATAGGTACGTAATATTGAAGCACATGTGTGAAATTGGAGCCATGAACCAAGTAACACTATAAAATAGATACAGAAAACTGCACGATTTAGTTATTTTTGTGCATTTTATCGCTGTGTTAACTCAGGCGAATCGCTCACAAACTTAAGATAAAACCTATGTTATTTGACATGCCTGACCTCTACACCCGAGAAATACTTAGACTTTTATATTGTTTTTTCGTTTACATGAGGACTTCAGGAAGAAGTATCCAGTTCACGAGCCGGATCAACTAGACATGGAGGTTTCTGTTGCTAGGCTAATTCAGCAGACGACAAATTGATGATGGTTTTTATTATTATTATTTTATTTTTCCCCAGAAAACAGGCTGAGTCATTTCATGCAAATTGTCTCTAATCGAGACAATGTCAGTTGTCTCCAATCGAGATTATGTCAAAACCTGTTTTCTGAAAACAATAAGTAAAATAATATTTCAATGTCATCTGCGGAAAACTTTACCCAGATGTTAAGCGTTAGCAATTGATCTACTCGCCTTACTACGTCTTTCGAAAACGAGGTTTTATGTGCATATGTGCGTTACCATGCTATGAACCATCCTCCTGCAAATATTTGTAAAGTATTACAGTATAACCTCAATGGCTCGAACACGGATGGCTCGTTTACCGTGGATGATTCGAACTCTTTTTTCAGTCCCTACAAAATTCTTCCAATAGCTCAAGAAAACAAATATTTAGGGATTTTTTTCTTATTTCATTATGGAATTGTATGTTGTGTGTACTCATTATAATCGCCTCATCGAGGCAATTCTAATGAGTACACTCAACATACAATCATTATGTTAAAAATTGAAAAGATTTCCCTAAATTATCGCTATTTGCTTCCTGAACTGGTGTCATGATTAACCCTCAGTGGCTCGAAATACCCATGTCTCGAACACATTTTCATGGTCCCAAAGATGTTCGAGCCATTGAGGTTCGACTGTATTTAGTTGTCCTTTGATCAAAAATATGTTGCAAAGAATTTGACAAATAAATTTTGTTGGTTTTTAAATTGCCTCTCTTGTCTAGTATAACTTACTTTTGTACATCATTTGTCACCATCGAAGCCTGTCATCCATAAACAAACACACGTTCTGCGAACAAAACGCCCACACAACAACTGTGCAATAGCACTACGAAACTGTTACCTGAGCAAAAACGGGTGCAGGAAGACTCCCGTTTTCTAATCTGTAGTGTGTTCTTTGTTTCCAAGGGCAATCTTTTTGACGTTTGTATCAGGTAATCATGTTATGACGTGTTATTTACAGGGAATCCAAATACAGAACTAAATGAAGTGCTTTACTAACCAGATTTAGACGATAACTGGACTTTTTCTAGAAAAAGACAAATCAGAAGAACCGTTATAGCTACAACTGCATCCTGCCACAATAGAGACTTAAATATACAAATGCTATGTTCAGTCGAATCGGGCGTTTTAACGCATAACCCACGCCTCCGAGTACTTGCGTCCCACAAAACAGATTACAACTAAAACTATCACCGTTTTTAAATACATTATTCCTGGTATGTACTCATGTATGGCGTGATATACGTTGCAATATTGTATCAGGTAATATATTTGTTCCATATTCAAATATTTATTCTATATTAAGATATTTATGCCCAATACAAATATATTTATATGCAAAATAGCTATTTATTGGCAATAAAATATATTTATGAGCAATAAGTCTTATTTATTGGCAATAAATATATTTATTTGCAAAATAAATATTCATTGGCAATAAAATATATTTATTGGCAATTAAATTTATTTATTGGCAATAAAATTATAATTTTTCAAAATAAAAATATTTGTTCTATAATAAGTATATTCATCGGCAACAAAAGATATGTATTGGCAATAAAAATATATTCATTCAAAGTATAAAATATGTTAATAAAATTGATACATATTTATTGAATCAATATTCTATTGTGTCACAATAAAAAATATTTATCAGCAATGTGCTAAAAATATGTTGGGTAAAATTAGCATTGTGGAATATGACATGGTTTTGTATCAGCGAATTTCATTGGCTTTGTGAAACCTAATAATGGCACCCTCTATTGATTATACAGAGCGCTGGCATATTGTTTTGGTTCGCGGTTTATGGTCAACTCGATTCTTGGCCGTTTCAACCTTAGTCAGTTCGCACCTTTTGATTCTTGGTCACCTCGCCCCCCCTGCAACAAAGTCTTTAACATTCTGTAAAAACCGGCAAACATGGGGGCATCTAAGGACGAAAGTTTAAGGTGCGAAAATCTAAGCAGCGAGTTGACCAAGGATCAAACCACCGGAGCCAATGAAATTATCTGTTACAAGGCTACATCATATCCCACAATGCTAATTTTACCCTATATATATATATATATTTTAAACTTACAATGAATATATTTTTTTTTGTAAAAATTGTCAATAATTCTTTTATTTTATTTATTTATTTTTTTTTTTTTTGCAAATAAATATATATTCTATATATTGTGATTTTTTATTGTCCACATAAAATATTGTATCAATGCATATTTAAAATTTGCAAAAAAAAATATGTATACATCGCACATAAATATTTTTATTGCGAATAAATATATTTTTATTGCCAATGAATATTTTATCGTAAATAAATATATTACTATTGGCAATAAATATTCATGTAGCAAAGAGATATATTTTTATATTACAAATAAATGTTTTATTGTAAATAAATATATTTTATTGGCAATAAATATCTTTATATAGAAAACATATTTTTAATATGGAACAAATATATTATCAGATACAATATTGCAACGTATATCACGCCATACTCATGCCTCTGCATACAATGATAACCATATCTAAGGATTCTTAAAATGAAAGGGAAAATGTAATAGAACCAAATTGAGGGCAGGATAACAAAACATGAGGTAAACGATATGATCACTCCATTTTCTAAAGGAACCCAGAGGGAGTCTGCAAACTACTTGAACAAGTTATACAATTTTAATGATTATGTTTAACTCTATTTTGCACACTCTAATTGTTACAGCTTTCTGAATAGACGCTCTCAAGTGTGTTTGTCCGCGAGAATACTGGATAAAAGCTGTGGATGAAAGTACGTAAATCTAAATTCTTTTTGAAGTATACGGAGGTGCTTGATCTTTTATGTGATTGATATATTCAGATACTTCATATACTAAAACTAAGACAATTTATAGTGTCGACTAATTGGTATTGGACTGTGAAGGTAAAGTTTTACCTTTACAAGTGTGTTCGTCTGCGAAAATACTGGCCAGTTGTAGATCAAGAAGACACCGTTTTATCCGGCGTTACCTTAAATTTCGTGGATTGTGCCTCGGTCTTTGTTTCGTCGGTAAAATAGTTTTAGCAACGGCCAGTTTATGATACAAGGTCATTTTCAAATGCATTTTCATCCATTAGCAGTACAGAAAATTTTGAGAAAATGAAAAAGGTACGAACTCCTCTGGTAAGAATGCTTTTTTATTGTATGGCCGAACCTGCACAACCATTTTCTCTTTGAGTGTTTGACAATTTCGGCAAAGTATATGTATCAATTGAATATTTAGCAGTTAGAACAATATATGTAGATCCGGATAGGCTACTTTTCATGTTCGATGAAACTATCCTAATATTTTAGATAAATGTTTTTGTCTACCCACCGTCAAACGCGGTTCTTAAAATGGCGGCGAATCCTACGAAAAATACCGTAATCCGGCGTTATTTGACCGAAAATCCGGCGTTACGACCGGTTATCCGGCGTTACGGTTGGACGCGGTGAATACCGCTTGAAATAACAGGGGCGGATCCAGGAGTATTTAAAAGGGGGTTTAAAATTTCTGAGGGGTAGGGTTCGATTTGATCAAGTTACCCTAAGTATTCGGCCAGACAGGCCTGAACAAACAGTGCAGACCAAAATAAGACGTGCTAATCGGGATTGGATTAGGGTCTACACTGTTTATCATTCATCCAGCAATTTTAGACACAAGATACTGTTAGATTTAGTTAGAAGATATTGTTAGATTTATTGTTTTAGGAAATGTTAAAGGTAAAGAGTATGGATATTCAGGGAATAGAAAATTTATCAAATCTATCAAAAACTCCTATGAAAGTGGAATTTGGAGTCGAAGGGGAGTCGGGTTTTGACTGAGCCCCCTCCCACGAACTAGCTCTGGATCCGTCCCTCTATAATGTATAGGTGTGTTGATGTTTAGCTCACTCTGCATTTCAGTGTTCCGAATAAAGGTATAATAAAGTGCATACTGTCAACGGGTGTAGACAATCTTAGAGTTTGTCTCTGCTCCGGAAGCACTTTATGAAAGGTCATGGACTGGTCCAATGCTGTTTTCCATGAACTGCTTAGCATTATTATAACCATTAGCTTTCGCAAAAAAAAAAAACAAAAAAAAAAAAAAAAACTTAGCACACATTGTGTGTTTAGCGTAGACCAAGCTTTTTTGTGAAAGTTAATACTTGTTAATAATACTGTGAATGTATGACCTATCTGCACCTAAAATTTACAGGTTCATCAAATCTTGCACAATGAATTTTACATATTTTCATACTAGAAGAGATTGAACTTGAATAACAAGAATAGCAGTATTTGTCTTCACTTCTTTTTTTACAGAAAATAAGAGTTGACATTTCATTCAAATTACAATTTGAATGAACTGTCAGCAGCCTAGTTTCTTTGAAAATTAATGCATTGTCACTCATTTGTCGTCAGCTGATTTTTACCTGGAGAGTGCTAAAGGTTCATATTTTGACATATAAGCGAAAATTCATAAAACCTGATTTAAATCTTAAAACGAATGCTGTGTAATTCTGCTACCATATTTTCCTTACGTTTTCATACAAATATGTCAAATAGACCTAAGAAAACAGTGTTGAGCCAGATCAGACGTCTGGTCAGATTCTACGCTGTTGTCCTCTCATCCAACAGTTTTAAGCACATCAGCAGGTTGTTAAATGGAATCAGTGTTCAATTTTTAGGATAATTATAACAAGGAAATAACGTGTTCGGAAATTTAGAGTAAATGCGGCTCTATTCGTGAAAATGCGTATAATGTATGCATTAAGAAGTAGATAATTCATAAATCACATTTGCATCGAAGTGTAGCACTAGAAGTGAACACAATGATAAATGTCACGTAATATAACACTACGTGCAGCGAGGGAAGAGGCCCTTTATCCCAGCTCAGTATTGCGCATTGACATTCATTTGCCTCTGATGGTCGATATCTTCTTTAGTATCCTTTGATTCTGCAAGTTCGCAAGACCGCGTGAAGGCACAGGCTGGTCTGTGCCTTTGTTGTTCATATATGACACAAGGACTCTCTTGCGTTTCTCATCATGTATTAGACAACCATTTTGACGATAATATATTGTACCGTAGTTTCGGACAAGAGAGGTATCTGCATAAATAATTTCTTATTTTTCCACGAAAACATATGTTGTGGGTACTCATTAGAAGCGCCTCATAGAGGCGCTTCTAATGAGTACCTACAACATGTGTTTTTTGTTTAAATAAAAAAGATATCAGTATTGTTGGCTGAAAAAGCTTGCCTTATCTGGAACTATGATATGATAAAAAAAAAAAAAAAAAAAAAAAAAAAAAACAACAACAAAAAAAAAAAAAAAACGTTTAAAATGTATATTCTGATTTACATTATGGCCCGAAAGATAAATATCTCATTACAAGAATTAGCTTTTTCAAAAAAGCTAGCGGGTCGTTTAGCTTCAGCAATTGTATGTACGCATGGCATTTGTATCAAGATCCACTGAACTAACCTTAATGACTCCAGTTATTTTCCGAGTTTTGGTTCGCTCCGAACTGTCAAATTTACCTCTGGCTTGTACACAAATAAAATGTGCCAGGGACTGTTGACATTTACTATTATCCTGTGAATCTTTCAACATTTTGACCATAGCAGATCACTTGATAATGTTATATATCAGACTGAGCGTCTTGGCAAGCTTTTCAGTTCTTCCTGACTACACATTGGGGTCCGCGACCTAACTGCCTTACTCAAGGACTGAACACACCAGTTCTTTATAAGCTGCTCCTTTACTAGCTGAAGCATAATTTCATTTGAGGACGAAATAGATATGAAAGTGAACGATCTCGTTAATTGTATTCCCGAAATATACTATAATTGGATAATAAAACATTCTATTCTATTCGTTATCAGATGCACGACTGCGATGTCAATAGTCTTGGCAGTTACTTCCTCTTTAAGCTGGGTTCGGTTTTATTCCCGTATTTAATGTGTGATTAGCACAAACTCTATGTATGCGCATTCTCGAGTCTGATCAGAATCTTCACTGGGCGTAGTTTGGATTACCAAGAATGCAAAGTTTCTTCAAACGGACAGCTAAGACTCTAATCAGACTGCGCTGTACGTTTTCTTACATTGAGGCTCTTTTTGTTCACAAGTATTTATTTTTAGCAAAACCACATAAATCACCCATTTATGCCGACTGGATTCTATCTCAACTCTTTAGACTGATCCATTTTCAACAGAAGTGGTGTCAGGTTAGTTTTTATTATTAAAATCTTTTACAGGAATTCCTAACAAGAACTATAATATGCTAAAGTAAATTGTTACTGTATAAAAAAAAAAATCGTCTGCCCGTTTTATGTTAAAATTCAGTTTTATTAAGACGGAACTGAATACATGACAATATTTTTATCTGTCCCTGGTATGGATTCTAGCCTGAAGAAAACAAAGAAAAAGAAACAAAGTTATTAAATTGTTGGTACTCCTTCCTGTGGAAAAATCAGCGGACGACAAATTGATGTTGTTATCTTTCTCAGAAAATATGGTTTGATATTTCATGCAAACTGTCTCCTAAGCACATAGGTTGCATGAAATGTTTAAAACTATTTTCTGCGCAAAAAACTATACTTGCTATTCAAATGAAATAATAACAGTTAAAAAATTCTACTGAAATCTGTATGCAGTACAGCATTAAGGAAAACAACGAATGGAATTATTATTCTTAGAAGCCAGTCTTTCTCCAGACATTAATCAGGTTGCAGAGAAGTGTATGTTTATAACTTAAACTCACTTTTGTGCGAGCGCAAGTGCCCACGCGCGCGTGTGTTTAAAAGAGAGAGAGAGAGAGAGAAGAGAGAGAGAGAGAGAGAGAGAGAGAGAGAGTTTTCATTAAGATTAAAAAAAAAACATTTGGCACATGAGGTAACAGACTTGAAGTTGTGGTTCATGTACATATATAGTAGGTTGATTGTACATACAGTCGAACCTCAATAGCTCGAACACCGATAGCTCGTTTACCATGGCTAATTCGAACTCATTTTTGAGTCCCTACGAAATTCTTCCGCTAGCTCAAGAAAACAAATACTTAGGGAAATTTTCTTATTTTATCATGAAATTGTATGCTGTGTGTACTCATTAGAATCGCCTCATCGAGGCGATTCTAATGAGTACACTCAACATACAATTATTGTGAAGGAAATAAAAAAATCCCTAAATTATCGCTATTTGCTTCCTGACCTGGCACCATGATTATCCCTCAGTGGCTCGAACTACCCATGTCTCAAACAATTTTCTATGGTCCCAAAGATGTTCGAGCCATTAAAGTTCGACTGTAGGTGAATTGTCTATTCATTTATTTGTGGAAATTTCAGAGGTCCTTACACACCAGAATTATATATCAGGTAAACCCCGCATGCTTATACATGTACATAGAATAGAAATGGTCATCTATATGTCTTTCTAACATTTGAGTCGCCTGTGAGGAACTGAATATTTGGAGCGTCCTCGAATAGCAGAGACCCAGGTCACTCTAACGATATTTTACTGTTCATCGTTGGCGCACGACACCTAATGATTGGGTCGATTGTTTACAATCGAGCCATAGTATACCTGCACCAAAAATTCCTTAAGGTTGTCGGTCATGTGATTATCATTGACCAATGAAATCAAATTGCGCGTTTGTACGAAATCCAGGTTAGGTTATTTATAGCCGCGATATTCTTGTCACTGTGACGTCAGAGTCTATACCTGTAAAACCTGGACTGCGACTTTGGCAAACAGTGGAGGCCCAGATCAGACGCCGCAGAATGCGGCGTCTGATCATGGTCTGCACAGTTTACTTAAATTACAGGATTAAGGGTAAAATGAAACAGTCTTAAGTCCCCGTTTAGGACCATTTTCTCAGCCTGCACTCAGTCACAATCGACCCAGCAGTGCTATCAGTACTTTGATTTTGAAAGCAGACGTCGACATACAGCATATTCAACAGTTCTCTTTTAGCGGACAGTCGTGAAGAGACTGCGCGGGTATGCAATCATAATTGAAAGTTTATCAGCTGAATACGTTCCAAATATTCGTTCGTTCATGGCGAGTTATCTGTTTTCTTTATTAAGATTTAGTAGTGAATGCAATTCGATGTTTTGGAATTTTATGAAATATTGAATAACATGCCGCTTTCTTGGCTTATTTTTAATACCAATACACATATGTTACCCGAAGGCTTCCATCTGTAAAAGATTTTTTGTCAAATACAAAATGTCTACGATGAGTTAATGGGAGAATAATCTTGTATGGTTAGTCTCAAATAAGCATTAAAGGGCTTAACACATACGCGAACAGCAAATGTCGTAATCAGCCTTTTCGTGTGTGCAACCTGATCATGATTTTTACGTTTCTTCTCCAGTATTCTGTTTTTTATTTTTTTTTTTTTGGCAAATAGTAAACCTCCTGATGACACATGTACTGAATCAAAAAACATGCCTATATAATTTTGACCCCCTTAAACCCCACTTTTATATAGTAAAACTGGGGTTTACAGGGGTATACATTATGTTCTTATTTCTGTTTGAAAACATAGATTGTGGGTACTCGTTAGAACCGCCTCGGCGAGGCGGTTCTAACGGCTACCCACAATCTATATTTTGAGCAGAAATATGGAAAATATCAGAATTTTTATCTGAAAATTTTCATTTTTTTGGTGGTGAAATTTTCAATATATTTGAATAGGCGTGTTTTCGTAATGTAATCAGCCAATTCCTGTGTGCAGCCTGAGCATGGTTTTTACGTTTCTCCAGTATTCTTTGTTTCTGTTTTTTTTTTTTTTTGTTTTTTTTTTGCGAATAGTAAACTTCCTACTGATATATGTACTGCACCATTGCACACGCGGGTCTGGGCTTCTTTTAACTCTTTTAAAATGACAAGCAAAATTGTCAGTTGCGGATGATAGCCTGTTTTATTTTATTATTTTTCAGAGAAAATAAAGCTTTGCATTTTATGGGAATCGCATGCTAGGTAGACGATTCACATGGAATTCCAAACTTTATTTTCTCAGACAAATAACATGACATTCATGTGAATCGTCTGTTAGGCAGACTATTCACTTGAAATGCCAAGCTTTATTTTCTCTAAAAAAAACAAAAACAGCAAAAAAAAAAAGAAAAAATTATAATAATAATCAAAATGCCGACTGCTTCAGTTACGATTAGAAGAACAAAACCATTGGCTCCTTTATGCAGTGTGCTATCCATAGCTACAGAATGACAGTCGTCGAACGCGGATTATTATGAAAACACGCCTATTTGAATATATAGAATTTCACCTCCAAAAACTGAAAATTTTCAGAAAAAAAAAAAAAACTCTGATATTTTTCACATTTCTGCTCAAACATAGATTGTGGGTACTCATTAGAACTGCCTCAGTGAGGCAGTTCTAACAAGTACCCACAATCTATGTTTTTGAGCAGAAATAAGAAAAATAATGTGTAATGTGTACCCCTGTAAACCCGAGTTTTACTATATAAAAGTGGGGTTTAAGGCCAGGAAAAATCTTGAAAAAAAGAAAGTATGCCTAGAATTGCAAACAAAATAGGGGCTACTCTTAAAGAACGGAATAATTTTTACGCACACCCAGGAAAAAACCTTGAAAAAAAAGAAAGTATGCCTAGAATCGTTTCCAAAATAGGGGCAACTCTTAAAGGAAAGAATTTGCTCCCAGAGGGAGCAAATTCTTTCCTTTAAGAGCAGCCCCTATGGTAAAGGAGTAAAATGTTTTATGTTAATGTTAGTTTATTGTAAACATTGTTCCTACGCATGCTACGCACATGCGTAGCGTGTGTAATGAGCGATACGCATATGGCTGTCGTTATCCAAGAAAATGTTTGGGGAAATTATTATTCAGTATTCAGAACTCAAACAGTTCTAAAACATCGAATAGGAAAATCATCTTAGCTTATTAACAAACTACCTTTTTCAGTTTTTAGAATTAGCTTATTAACGTTACTGTTTTAATAAGGTGAAAGTATCCCAAGTAGCAACATTAGAAAAGGGCTCAAATGAGAACAGCGAATGTCCAGATCAACCTGCTTGTCGATGCAATGTGGTCTGGGCTATCGCAGACTGCACATTGCTATTATTGTCTTGTTCAGCCTTATTAATGTTAAAACTCAATATAATCTCATTAGGTTTATGTCTCTATAATCTCCACGAAACTGTGTGGGTATTCGTTAGAATTAATGAGTACACACTATGCATGTTTTCGTATGGAAGCAAGAAAATATATGTTGGCCGAAACCAACTCCTTAACCCATTAAAGACTGAAATGACTCTCCCACACTATATATTGGAAGAGTCCATTTTCGATTTTAGGTATGTCAGGCTGTATGATATAGATATTCCTTGAGAAAAATGTTCGAACCATTTGCAAATAGCGGAGACCCTGATCAGACGCCGCGTTCTGCGGCGTCTGATCTGTGTCTGCACTGTTTGCCAGTTACCCGTTTGAGGGTCTCCAGTCTTCAATGGGTTAAATATGCTACTATGCTTCTTATTCCTGTGATTTCTTCAAAGATCTGTGAATTGTGCCCCAAACACGCATCTCACAGAATACCCAAAATTCGCAGATTCAGATCAGTGTACGCACCAGTGCAGTCTGAATAGGCTGTGCACAATTATCATACGAGTCCCGCCGAATAGTAACTGTCCTTATAGTGTGTACGTATGCGGCCAGCGTAGATCTAGATCAGCCTGCGCACCCACACAGACTGATCAGGATCTACATTGTTCGTTACATGTAATAGAACCTGGAAAGTCCAAACATTATGTTACTGACCAGTGTTGACCCTGATCAATCTGCCCGGGGTGCAGGCTGATACAGGCCTGCGCTGGCTCTATGTATAAGATCGAGTCCTCTTTGAATGAGCTCAGTATTGCATAAACTCTGGACCTGGCAGAATCTACACAGAGAAAGCGTTGACCTCCAGTCTTGGTCTTTGTTAGACTTGCTCCAGTCTCCAATGACTAAATATTTTTCGCGTAATTCTGTTTGATAATCCACTAAAATAAAACGAAAAAAAAACAACTATCATGACTATTAGGGCTGGTCACTAGAGTGACCAGCGTTTATAGTCATGATATTACTTTGGTTTTATTTTAGTGAATTATTAAACAGATTATAAGAAAAAAATGTCACTAGAGACTGGAGCCAGTCTAGGTCTTTGTTCGCGTTGCTGTACAAAAGGTCCATTTTAGAATGTCGCCACTTTGAACCACAACATGAGAAAAAGTGCGGTCTCATCAATGTTCGTTTGGGTGCTCTATGGATAGACATGGATCTTAGGTTTTCTTCAAGCTTACAGCTAACTCTGATCAGACTGCACGGATGCATAGGCTGATCAGAATCTTTGGTGGACGCTTGTGTTTTCGCGTTGCGGCCAATCTGTTTGTTACTTGCATGTGTATTTCTTGGTATAAATATAGTAACAATAGTTACAGTAAAACCTCGATGACTCGAACACCGATGGCTCGTTTACCTTGGATGATTCGAACTCGTTTCTGAGCCCCTACGAAATTCTTCCGATAGCTCAAGAAACAAATACTTTGGGAAATTTTCTTGTTTTATCATAAATGTGTATATTGTGTGTACTCATTAGAATCGCCTCATCGGGGCGATTCTAATGATTACACTCAACATATTATTATTGTATAGAAGATAAAAAAGACTTCCCTAAATTATCACCATTGCTTCCTGACCTGGAGCCATGATTAATCCTCATTGGCTCGAACTACCCATGTCTCAAATGAAATTTCATGATCCCTAAGATGTTCGAACCGTTGAGGTTTTAATGTAGTTAACGTATACTTATGTGTTTCTTTTTTTTTTTTTTTTTTTTTTTTTGCTTCTCCTAATCTCTTACATGTTATTGACCTTCGGCTTCTCTGGAATTTTGCCTTATTATACCGGTATTTGAGCTGATTGATATAAATTCCAGGTTTAGCCCATAAAAGACTGAATAAACTCTCCCACACTTTATACTGGAAGTTTAGGTATGTCAGGCTATATGATGTAGACATTCCTAAAGAAAATGGTTGAACTATTTGCAAACAGTGGAGACCCTGATCAGACGCCGCGTTCTGCGGCGTCTGATCTTGGTCAACACTGTTTGCCAGTTACCGGTTTAGGGATCTCCAGTCTTCATAGAAAGTTTGGTAGGTTTACCAAGTATTCATGTATTTTACCGGGCATTCATTTGTCCTATCCAGCATTGTGTATCCTACTGGTCATTCGTCCTGCATTCCTGTATCCTACTGGGCATTCATGTATCCTACTTGTTGACGTAATGTGTTGCAGTGTAGCTGAATTGCAAGCGTCTGTACGACCAGAAGACTACAGCTTCATGGTAAAGGTCGGAATCGCAGAATATGACTTTGGCGTCTTCGTTGCACTCAACCTTATCCGCTCTCTAAGCAAATTGATCAGACGACAAGCTGATGATATGTTTCTCAGAAAAATAGGCGTTTGCATCCTCAGAAAATAGGCTTTGACATTTCATGCAAATTGTCTCCAATTTGCATGAAATATCAAATCCTATTTTCTTAGAAACGAAGAAAAATATTTCAAGTGTCGCCTGCTGTAAAATTTTCCCAGCATGCTAAGCGATAACTACATTAACTGACATTATTGTAAAAGTCAAGCTCTTTACTGTCATTCACAAATTAAGTTAGGTCACTCACGTAACTACATAAATGGTAATATTTTTGCCAATTATTTTCTCACTTTTTTTTTCTCATAAAACCGAGACTGTCTATGAGAAAAATGCTTGTATTTGCCTTTTTCCATATAGCACCCAGTATCGTGAGCGCAAAAAATCGTTGCACTTGTCTTCAGAAACAGAACTTCACCTGCGTTTCCTGCTCAGCCAATCCTCTTTATACTGGCATTCGATACAGCAACAAAATTCGATATAATGATAATTTGACTGCCATGAAACCTTCGCTTAAGAGGTAACAGTTAGTCACAAAATACACAGGAATGTTGTATTTTTTACTTTAAAGAAACATGTTTTTGATATTTGTTAGAATCGCCTCAGTGAGGCGATTCTAACAAATATCAAAAAACATGTGTCTATGAGGAAATAAGAACAAAAGAAGACCTTTCTTACATATTAATCTGCTAAGGCCTCTTTACAACAGCAAATTCATTTTAATGGCAACGTCTTTGGGAACAAATGCTGTCGTTGTAACGAGGATTCACTGTACAAAAATGTAACTGGGTCTCTCCCTTCCGCTGATTCAACAAGGGCAGTTGTCCGTTTCTGACGAAAGAATGTGCACAATACTGGTTAACCGCTTAGAGGACTAATCCTGTCCAGTAAACGTATGGTTAGAAAACTGAACGCGCTCGACATGACCTCATTGGGTTGACTGGGCCGTACAACCGCAACGCATACAAACACGTCAAGCCAAAAAAAACAAACAAAAAAAAACAAAAAAAAAAAAACCGTATTTACTCTAACTATTGGGAAACCTTAATTCCAACTTTGAACCAGTTCATTTATTCATTCCTCTGTTGATTTTGAAAACTGCTGGATTAGTGACAAGCGGTGTAGACCCTGATCAGACGCGGCGTAGTGCAGCGTCGGATCTTGGTCTGCAATGTTTGCTCATGCCTGTCTCTCCGAATACTTAGGGTTACTAAGGTACGTATCCATACAGTTTAGTTGGTTGGTTTGGAGTTTAACGACCCAGTCAACACTATTAAATATTAAGGTCATTTCGAGCCGATCAGTTCACCTTTTCAGGCTCAGTCCTCTTTAATCAGTAATTGTGCAAATTCTTTCGCCAAAAACTGACAACTCTCCTTCTTGAAGCAGCGAAAGGGAGATAATGACCGTAGACAATATATAATGATCAATCTCCACGAAACAATGTTGCCGGACCCGGCGGGAGCCGAATCCGCGACCTCCCGACCACCAGTCGGACGCACACCTGACTAATCCTCACTGTTTCAGTAAGGCCTTCGTTTATCCTTCACGCATTCTATACGATGCCGGGTTATTCTGTACCTGTTTTGAATTTCATATTTGATTTTTGAATGACTACCCTGTTTGCAACAATGCAAACAGGGTAGTCATTCAAAAATCAAATATGAAATTCAAAACAGCTGATTCAAGAAGGGCAGTTGTCAGTTTCTGGCGAAAGAATGTGCACAATATTTGTTAACCGCCTAGAGGACTAAGCCTGCCATGTAAACGTGTGGTTAGGTAAACTGATCGCGCTCGACATGACCCAATTGGGTTGACTGGACCGTAAAACCTCAACACAAACAGACAAACAAACACTGATTATGTTCGAATTCAAAGACGCAAAGACAGAAGAGCCTTTACACATTACGTGGGGTTTAAGGGGGTCAATATTATATAGGCGTATTTTCATGATGAAAAAACATGCCTGTTCAAATATATAGAAAATTTCATCTCCAAAAATTGAAAATTTTCAGATAAAAAACTCTGATATTTTTCACATTTCTGTCTGCTCATTTCGAGCAAGAATAAGCAAAAATGATGTATACCCCTGTAAACTCCAGTTTTACTATATAAAAGTGGGGTTTAAGGGGGTCAAAATTATATAGGCGTGTTTTCGTGATGCCACCTCAGAAACTCGGGGGTGAAAAAATTCAGCATCGACAGAACGCACTAGGACTACCTCTTGGAAAGACATTTTTTTTCTTGGCATTTTATTCTTAATGAAAGAAAACATATTTGTGACTGAATATATATATAATCAGAAACCGTCGGTCTTTTCTGGTTCTCTGCTTTGTTCTCAAATAGTTACCCCAAAAATAAATTTGCGGCCATAAAGTGTTCTAACTCATGCAGTTTTTGAGTGACTTGATTTAATTTTGGAAAATGTTTATAAGAAAATATATATCTGTTTTTCCACCTGTATTCAATCATTGATATTTCTAAACCATGTTGTTCAAATTTCAGAAATCTTGAACAATTAGAACTTACTGAAAAACCTACCAAATCGATTTTCGCATAATCTTCTATGATTAAAAAATTGAAGTTTTCCAATTGTTTGATAATAAACAGTGAACAGAATAAAAATTATTCATGCGTAGGTTTTTATGACAAACTGTTTTGCATTAAATCGTGACAAATGTATGCAAATTAACATGGCAAAAAAAAAAAAAAAAAAAAAAAAAAAAAAAAAAAAAAAACAAGATGTTAAGAGAGGCGACTTTTATGGCAACGGTAAGAAATTGTCATATTGAGAATTGGCCAGAATTTCATGGTCGATCATTGGTGTAAAAGCGAATGATCATCCATCCATCACGAAAACATGCCTATATAATTTTGATCCCCTTAAACCCCACTTTTATATGGTAAACCTGGGGTTTACACGGGTACATTTTATTTTTCTTATTTCTGCTCAAAACAAAGATTGCGGGTACTCGTTAGAACCGCCTCGCCGAGGCGTTCTAACAAGTACCCACAATCTATGTTTTGAGCGGAAATGTAAAAAAATATTAGAGTTTTTTATCGGAAAATTTTCAGCTTTTGGAGGTGAAATTTTCTGTATATTGGAACAGACCTGTTTTTGTAATGAATGGTCGATTAGTAGAAAATATATTAATTCTTATTTTAACTCCCTTTCATCTACTTATTTATAACTCCAGATCAGAAAGGTGTCCACATAATATTTTTCTTATGTCCATCACGAAAACACGCCTATATAATTTGACCCCCTTAAACCCCACTTTTATATAGTAAAACTGGGGTTTACAGGGATATACACTATTTTTCTTATTTCTACTCAAAACATAGGTTGTGGGTGCTCGTTAGAACCACCTCGGCGAGGCGGTTCTAACGAGTACCCACAATCTATGTTTTGAGCAGAAAAATACCAGAATTTTTTTCTGAATACTTTCATTTTTTTTTGTGGTGAAATGTTCAATATATATGAATAGGCGTGGTTTCGTAATTTCAATGAAAACATATGTTGTAGGTAGTCATTACAGTATAGGTGCCTCTGTTACGCTCTTCTAACCAGTCTCAAAACATGTGTTTTCGTGGAAATAAGAAAAAAATATAATTACTGTTCGGTTGAAAAAGTGCCTAACCTGCAGCTATGCTTGTCTGGCTATTTTGTCAAAATTTACCTTTTTACATAATTCTAAAAGGACCCAAACAGACATTTTAGTATTTATTTTTATAACTTGCCGATTGAAATAGAAAGGAGGAAAAAAAAGGTGTTCCAAAAACAGAATATTCCGATTAGCGGAAGTCCTATGAAAATGGTTTCCGATCATCAGCTAGCATTCTTTATAAATCTACAGCGGGCCGTTACCGGCCCGTCAGCTACCCTGACGGGCCGATAACGGCCCGCTATAGATTTATAAAGAATGCTTACTGGGAAGAGACAAACGTTATAATCGATCATCGGGACAACACTACCGCAAGACCTTCTCGTAAAATATCCTATTAAAGGGGAAAACCCAATGAACTTATGTGATAGAATAATAATTATAACCGGCTTATTTTCTTACAGGTTACGAAACAGAAAGCGATACATGGAGGAGGCAGCTGCATGACGTCACCATGACGTAGTTGGGAGTGTGTGAAATGTCTGTTCACTTGTTCTTGTGGTCTGAATGAGTCTGATGTAAATCAGACAGTAACTTATTTGAAATTTATGGACAGCAGGTTGTTAAAATAGACATGCACATGCAGACATGTGCTCCAGTCGAAGGTTCGGATTAACCTGGTCTGGTCGCTGGTCAATTAAAAAAGTGGTCAATTAAAGAAAAGCGCCCTTTTTTTTTTTTTTTTTTTTTTTTTTATGAAACGGACTTATACCTTAAGGCGACAAATTCCTGTCTACAAAAAGTGTTCTACGTATAAAATGACGGAACTTAAACTTATCTTTTTTTTTTTTTTTTTATCAGTTCACCTTAATTTTATTTCGGTTGATACCTTTACTTTCTTTATTAGTCAGAAAAGGATATAAACCCAGCAAACACATAACGTCGCAACAACGCCGTTACAACGTCGCTGCAACGTCAAGACGTTGCATCGACGTTGTAACGACGTTCTTGCAACGTTATATGCTTGCTAGGTAGATTTGTGCCAAAATACGGGTCTTGTTTTCAGCCAAAGAATACACTTTAAATAGCATATGCACATAGATTTGAATACACGCCTTGGCATTATTTAAAGCTTGTATTGGGAGAATGCCAATATTACATTGCTCTGCCAATATTACATTGCCTAAAATAAATCCCATATACGGGAATTGGATTTTGCAATAAACATTAATAGTTTGTGATACCCCATAACGTTAACTTCCTAGATATTCGAAATCCCCAAATCCCTTTGTAAATAAAACAAACATCTCATAACCCAAAAAGTTGAAAAATCATAAACAAGCGTTAAGATTAGACTCTGGGGTAAATAATAATAATAATAATAAACACGTATCTTGTAGAACGGGTCATGTTAACACATCATTTGTTCTGTTCAATTATACTCTTAGTAAGGCTTAAGAACAGATAGCTTGTTAAGAAGGGGTGTTTTGTGATAATTCTGGGATAAGCTTTCTTATTTCCTGACGAGGAATGAGTACATTGTACCCACAACATATGTTTCGTGGACAAATGAAGAAAAGTGTCCCTGAAATATCATCATCTACCCTTCCTTGAGAATTACTGTTAATGTCGCAATGTATACAGGAGTCCGGGTTTTAGTGCGCTAGTGGCCCATCAGCACCAAACGCTGTTTTAGCTTTTGTGTTAAGGTTTTACGGCCCAGTCAACCCAATGGGGTCATGTCGAGCGCGGTCAGTTTACCTAACCACACATTTACTGGGAAGGCTTAGTCCTCTAAGCGGTTAACCAGTATTGTGCACATTCTTTCGCCAGAAACTGACAACTGCCCTTCTTGAATCAGCGGAAGGGAGAGAATGACCGTAGAAAATATTTCATGATCAATCTCCACGAAAGAATGTTGCCGACCTCGGCGGGGGTCGAACCCGCGACCCGTTTAGCTACATGTATCTGTGTGAGTCTTAGGTGTTAAATTTAAGGCCGTGAGAAACAGGCCATGGGGAACCATTGGCCAATGTTTGTTGTTGTTTTTATCTGTTGTACATGTATTAGTATTTTATCTGTGATAATATAACTGCCAAGTGCCTTGGTAAGTGAATGCAAGGGTGCAATTGCGCAAACCAATTTCTCCCTGAAATCATCATAACGTATTTAACCTAAGCATTCCGACAGACAGTCCTGAGCAAACAGCGTAGACCCAGATCAGACGCCACAGAATGCGGCGTCTGATCAGGGGCTACGCTGTTTGCCAATCACCCAACCCTTTTTAGACTTATTACGAGGTGAAAATGGACTTGTGTACATTTTAGTACAAGTATAAAAATGAGTTAAGGTTTTCGAATACTTGGAATTAGTACGGTTAAAAATTATACTCGGATTTTATATACATGTTTATATTTATTTTGATACTCATAAATTTTTAATAGAATATGAATGTATATTTTATTGGTGGAACAAAGCCCAGCTTATATAGATCTATTTGCAAAAATAGCTATTTACATCACGAAAACATGCCTATATAATTTTGACCCCCTTAAACCCACTTTTGTATAGTAAAACTGGGGTTTACAGGGGTATACATTATAGTTCTTATTTCTGCTCAAAAACATAGATTGTGGGTACTCGTTAGAACCGCCTCAGCGATGCGGTTCTAACGAGTACCCACAATCTATGTTTTGAGCAGAAATATGAAAAATATCAGATTTTTTATCTGAAAACTTTCAGTTTTTGGTAGTGAAATTTTCAATATATTTTCGTAATGATGGAGAATTTTAACCAGGTCACAACAAAGTCAAGGTGACCGTTTAGTTGTCTGGATAGTCTATGCTTTATAGTCTATTCTCTATATACATATGTATAAGGATAGTTAATGCCTTGATTAGACTGAGTGAAGGCACAATCTGATCTGGTTCTTCGCTCATCTGAAATAATGGCATTTATTTCACATTTGGGTGCAAAGTGTTCATGCCGTAATGGGGCAAAAGTTAATTCTTTGGTCAGACTTACCGTGAACCTTGGATGGCTCTTTGGTTTAGTAGTGTGTCAGACTTACGTGAACCTTGGGGTAGTGTGTCAGACTTACGTGAACCTTGGATGGCTCTTTGGTTTAGTAGTGTATCAGCCCATTTGTATGAAATAAACTAAGATTACTCGAAGAGCAATGGCTCAGATTGCGTGTGTGATCAGTATTTCGTGAGTCAGTATACAGTCGAACTTCAATAGCTCGAACATCTTTGGGACCATAGAAAATTGTTTGAGACATGGGTAGTTCGAGCCAATGAGGGTTAATCATGGTGCCAGGTCAGGAAGCAAATAGCGATAATTTAGGGGCTTTTTTATTTCATTTACAATAATTGTATGCTGTGTATACTCATTAGAATCGCCTCGATGAGGCGATTCTAGTGAGTACACACAACATACAATTTCATGATAAAATAAGAATTTCCCTAAATATTTGTTTTCTTGAGCTAGAAGGAGAATTTTGTAGGGACTCAAAAATGAGTTCGAATTAGCCATGGTGGTAAACGAGCAATCGGCGTTCGAGCTATTGAGGTTCGATTGTATTCTACAGTAGCAATGTTTCTATATGATTGAGAACGAAGACCCTGATCAGGCTACACGCATGCATAAGCATTTTTGAGTATTTACACTCATGTCTGCAAGATGCCGTTTCTCTTGGGGAGGGTCATTTGACATTGAAATAGTATGAATAGGCACATGTATATACAGTCGAACCTCCTTGGCTCCAACATCTATGGGACCATAGAAATTTGTTCGAGATATGGAAAGTTCCAGCCACTGAGGGTTAACCACGGCGCCAGGTCAGGAAGCAAATGGCAATACATTTGAGAAATCTTTTCGATCTTCTACACAATAATGGTATGTTAAGTGTAATCATTAGAATCACCTCGATTAGGTGATTCTAAATTTCGTAGGCACTCAAAACGAGTTAGCCATGATTAACGAGCCATCGGTGTTCGAGCTATTGAAGTCCAACTGTAGAAATAATATCAGGTGATTGGGTATACTTGGAATATTTTCCGCCATTTTGTACAAGGCAGTTAGCTTTTGTGACTTCCTGCTTTCATGCAGATAACTCCCCTTCTGGAAAGGGGTCTGTTCTGAAAGGAAACAATTTGCTCCCTTGAGAGCAAAGTGTTTTCTTTTAGAGTAGACCGCTTGTAAGAAGAGACGCTAAACAATTTTGACAGTGTTACGATCAGTGAAAGTCTAACGATTTCCCTTAACCCATTGTAGACTGTATAGACTCTCCCAGACTATATATTGGAAGAGTCCAATTTCAATTTTAGGTACGTCCGGCTATGAGATCTATATATTCCTAAAGAAAAATGGCTAATCTATTTGCTAACAGTGATCTGGGTCTGCACTGTTTGCCAGTTACCCTTTTACGGGTCTGTCGACTACAATGGGTTAATGGAAGTTAAAATAGGTTTTTGTTAAAACATATATATATATATATATATATATATATATATATATATATATATATATATATATATATATATATATATATATATATATATGCTTCTAATAGACAACCGTACTTTAAGTAGAAAATATATTAATTTTATAGGTCTAGCGATATAAAATGGTAGTATTAACCGAGCAGCATTATCCTGGGCTTGACGCAAGGTCAGACATACATAACTAGAGCGGAATTCTGATAAAATATGTCTTTGGCATATGCGGGCTGCGCGTGCCCAGACCCGACAGAACATACGCGCACATTACAAAAACACGCCTATTCAAATATATTGAAAATTTTACCACCAAAAAAATGAAAATTTTCAGATAAAAAAATTCTGATATTTTTCATATTTCTGCTCAAAACATAGATTGTGGGTACTCGTTAGAACCGCCTCGGCGAGGCGGTTCTAACGAGTACCCACAATTTATGTTTTTGAGCAGAAATAAGGAAAATAATGTATACCCCTGTAAACCCCAGTTTTACTATATAAAAGTGGGGTTTAAGGGGGTCAAAATTATATAGGTATGTTTTCGTGATGATCCGCTCACGACATGCTGTCTAATTACTATCTGACTGAACTGTGCACACGCGCAGAACCCTCTATATGGCCAGAGTATTCATCGTTTATACATGCTTTAAGAAGAAAGGATGCAGTTTCAGCGGGGAAGGCAACACTGTAAACTTATTTTATGTCCCCTTCGGAAAAAGGAGGTCTTCTCTTTAAGAATAAACCTTTTACAGAAGGAGATAGGTGTGCAGGAAGATGTTATATGATTAACAAAAGCTATTTAGTTTACAAAACTGCACGTATTGTGCACGTGTGTTTTTAGGTTGTTTTTTTGCACGTTAAGGTTGTCTTAACTAGGCTCATGCGCCAAAAACTGTATGTCATTGAACAATAGAATACGAACAACATGACATATAAAGATAAAGATAAGGTTAAAATGTAAAATGGTGAACCTAGAAAATTTAATGGGCTGCTCTCGCTCTAATCATTTGAAGGTGTATTTACTTACGGATGGGACTGAGCGAAGAAATCCTTCTCAGTTACACACACCGCATATCGCATCCTAGCAACATATTTTCGACATGGTTGCAAATGTCAGCCCAGTAAGCATTCTTTATAAATCTATAGCGGGTCGTTATCGGCCCGTCAGGGTAGCTGACGGGCCGATAACGGCCCGCTATAGATTTATAAAGAATTCTAGGTGGGAGGCGACTTTGCGTGTTGGCTGGGTTTTGCCGAAGCGAAAGGTTTCTATTTACTAATACATTTTTTTGCTGCTATAGTTTTAATGTCTCTGTCATGCATCAATAACCTTAGAAGGCTTTTATTAATATCTGGACCACAACGTCAGAAATGTACTTTTAGTCATGTGCGCCCAGTGAAGATTAACATTACAGAAACATGCCTGAACAAATATAATGAAAATTTTACTACCAAAAAATGAAAAATTTCAGATAAAAAAATTCTGATATTTTTCATATTTCTGCTCAAAACATAAATTGTGGGTACTCGTTAGAACCGCCTCGATGAGGCGGTTCTAACGAGTACCCACAATCTATGTTTTTGAGCAGAAATACGAAAAATAATGTATATTCCTGTAAACCCCAGTTTTACTATATAAAAGTGCGGTTAAGGGGGTCAAAATTATATAGGTATGTTCTCGTGGTGAGATCAGCCTGCACGTTTGTGTAGTCTGATCAGAATTTTACTGGGCGCATTTTGGAAACAATGCAACCAAGATTGCAAAGTTTATTCATGCGGATAACGACGGCTCTGATCAGACTGCGCGGATGCGCAGGCAGACTTGAGTCTTCGTTTAGGCACATATGTCAAAAGGTACGTTTTCTCCCGTTTCGGCTTATTTCATAATTCTCCAGCAGAAAACACTGGCGACCTCACACGGTTGATCTAGATCTTCGCTGTTCGCGAATGACATAAGGATATTTTCCCCAGTTGAGCATCAGTATTTTATGTAGACCATGTCATCCAAAATGTTGCTTAAGGGAAATTGCTACACTTTCGAGGGAGACAACTCTTTTAAAATGTTTTGTCCCCTTCTGAAAAGGGGCCCACTCTAAAAGGAAAGAATTTGCTCTCAGTGGGGAGCAAATTCTTTCCTTTATGAGTGGACCCCCTTTTTAGAAGGGATTTGATATGTAGGAAAGCAAACAGGAAGTCACAAATGTTATCTCCCTTGTAAAAATTGTGGAAAACCTATAATGTGTATATTTAGCCCCCTTTAAAATAATGTAGATAGCTGACTTCCCTCTAAGAATTCTGCAGTAGCTGATGCTTCATAGACAGCTGACTTCCCTTTAAGAAGTGCCTCGTTAAGCAAACAACTAAGCTCTTGCCCCGAGGTTATAAAACTTTTTTCATGCTCAGCTCAGCTGAGCATGAAATTTTCTCTGCTAATAGATATGAAAATGCCAACAATAGTTGGCATTTTCATATTTTTTGCAGAGAAATTTTCATGCTCAGCTATGTTTAGCAAAACGAATTTGCAATTGTTAGTAAATAAAGATTTATTAGCAGGACAAATTTCATGAAAAAAGCATGAATAGCATGAACAAAGCATGGGGTTAGGGTTTTTTTTTTTAGATCTTCTACTGAGATAACATTGTATGTTTGTATATTGTATGTTGACTGTATTCATTAGAATCGCCTCGATGAGGCGATTCTTACATGTACACACATCATACTGTTTCATGATAAATTAGGAAAATTTCCTTAATTTGAGCTATCGGAAGAATTTCGTAGGGACTCAAAAGCGAGTTCGAATTAGCCATGGTACACGAGCCATCGGTGTACGATTTATTAGGTTCGACTTAATCAAGATCCTTGCAAAGCAGCACGATTTGTTAAGGACCTTTGTTGTACATAGATGCATTCTACACTATCCAGTGAATTTTAACCCATTGTAGTCGGGATACCCTTAAAAGGGTAATTAGCAAACAGTGCAGACCCAGATCAGACGCCGCAGAACGCGACATCTGATCAGGGTCTCCGCTGTTTGCAAATAGTTTAGCCATTTTTCTCTAGGAATATGTAGATCTCATAGCCAGACGTACCTAAAATTGAAATTGGACTCTTCCAATATATTGTGTGGGAGAGTCTATTCAGTATTCAGTGGGTTAAATGAGACATCAGAGGACCCGATCCATAGGCGTATCGCTTATTTATGCACATTATACATGTGCTTAGGGAAATATTTGCAATACAGCGATATAACACTTGTTTCTTCATTACAGGGGCTACTCTTAAAAATCTAGGACAACTTTCCGTAGTATTGCTTCTACAATGGGGTATCTCTCAAAGGAAATAATTTGCTTTCTCCTTCCTTTAAGAGTATCCCCCATTTTGGAAGCAGTAACGTTATTATGGAGAATTGTTTCTTTTTTCCCTGGGTGTGCTTAAATATAAATTAGTTCGGCATTGCGATCTGAGTGGATAGACAGATTACATGTATGTGTTTTCGCTGTTCGCATATGTCCGCGGCATATTTTCCTATGGTGTGGTTTTCTTAGTCTTTATTTAATGTCAAGATGCTACTTTCACTATCGTAAACTTGATAAATACAATGACTAAAATACAGCAAAATGTTTCTTGTACCTTTCAATCCAATCATATAGGAAAGCCATGAGAAAACGATCCTTGTCAATGGCATAGACCAGCCCGCACATTCGCCCAGTTTGATCCGGAACATTTTTGTCCGCCTACGGAATCTTTAAATACTGTAGACTATATTGAAGCATCACAAAAAGATACCTATGTAATGCTGACCCCCTTAACCCCACTTTTATATAGTAAAACCTGGGTTTACATGGATATACATGACTTTTCTTATTTCTGCTCCAAAACATATATTGTGGGTACTCGCCACATCGAGGCGGTTCTAACGAGTACCCTCAATCTTTGTTTTTGAGCAGAAATATGAAAAATATCAGATTTTTTACTTGAAAATTTTCATTTTTTGGTGGTAAAATTTTCAGTATACATGTACTTGAATAGGCGTGTTTTCGTAATGGTGGCCAGTGTGGCTCCAGAAACGCGTCTGTTAGGATGGAATATATGAATGTAAGTCTGTCAACCGGCCTGGAGAGGACAGAGATTCGGGAAATCTCAATTAAGCGGGGGAAAATGTAACAGTGGCGGACAGATATAGCTCGGTCGGAAGAGCATCTGAACGGTAATCCGAAACTCCCGGGTTCGTGTCACGGTGCGGCTGTACATTTTTTCTCACTCTATATGATGTGTGCGACTGTCCAGTTTCTTGAGTCATGACAGCAGAGGTGTGCTCAGCAGATGAAGCCTACTTTCTGTCACAGATATCCTAAGTTTTGCGCATTTCTGCTGAGAAACGACAGATGTGCAAAAGATAACAAGAAATCATATTGTTTATAAAGTAGCTAAAACATGCTTCTGTGATTCAAAAAAAAAAAAAAAAAAAAAAAAAATCCTGTTCCGCAAGCATATGAGCTTTGGCTACAGATGAATGAAATGCACTCCAGGTCAATAAACGGTCATCGAATTTTATACTGATCCACAAAAGAAATGAAAAAACTTCTACCCTGCGAAGAAATGTAAGATAAATACATTAATAACACACACCTGAACACAAAGTGCTCAAGGTGAGCTATTGTGATCTGTCAATGTCCGTCTTGTGTCGTGCGTCGTTCGTCGTGCGGCGTCAACAATTTGCTTTAAAAGCGCCTGCTCCTCCTACACCCCTGGGCCAACTGATTCCGTACTTGGATGGAAGTTTGGGGTGATCTGTAGATCAAACTTAGCTAAAATCGTTTCCATCGGAAATCGCAGATGGCCACCACGGCTGCTATCTTGAAAATCTATTTTTCGCTTCTGCTCCTGAACCGAAAGGCCAATGGACTTGAAACTTGGTTGGTAGCATCGGAATGACGTAGTTCAAAAACAGCTAAAATCATTCCGATCAGAAATTCAAGATGGTCACGATGGCCGACATCTTGAAAATTTATATTTTCACTTCTTTTCCTACTGACTTGAAAGTAGGTCGGAGGCATCGGGGCGACTTGTAGATCAAAAATAGCTAAAATCATTCCGATGGCCGCCGTGGCGGCTAACTTAAAAATCTAGTTTTCGCTTCTTCTCCTGAACCAAATGGCCAATTGACTTAAAATTTGGTAGTAAGCATTGGGGTGACTTGTAGAGCTATAATAGCTAAAATCGTTCCGACCTGAATTTCAAGATGGTCGCCATGGCGGCCATCTTGAAAACTATGTTTCTTTTTTTTTTTTTTTTTTTTTTTTTTTTTTGCTTCTTCTCCTGAATCAAAAAGCCAATTGGCTTGAAACTTGGTAGGTAACATCGGGGTAACCTGTAGATCTAAAACAATTAAAATCGTTCCGCTCGGAAATCCAAAACGGCCGTCATGGAGGCCATCTTGAAAATCTGTTTTCGCCTCTTCTGAACAGTAGGTCAATTGACGAAACTTTGTAGGAAACATCGGGGTGACTTGTAGATCTAATACAGTAAAAAATTTTCCGATCTGAAATCCAAGATGGCCGCCGTGGCGACCGTCTTGAAAATCTATTTTTCGCTTCTTCTCCGAAACCGAAAAGCGAATGGACTTGAAACTAGGTAGGAAGCATCGGGATGACTAGTAGATCAAAAATAGCTATTTTTGTTTTAATCGGAAATCCAAGATGGCTACTATGGCGGTCATCTTGAAAATCTGTTTTTCGCTTCTTCTCCAGAACCGAATGACCAATTGACATGGAAGTTAGTAGGAAGCATCGAGGTGACTTTTCTCTTACTTTTATTTTGTAGATCAAGAATGGCTAAAATCGTTTAGTCAGGAAATCCAAGATGGCCACCATAGCCGCTATCTTGAAAATCTACTTTTCGCTTCTTCTGAAACAAAGAAACTTGAAACTTGGTAGGCAGCATTGGGAGACTAGTAGATAAAAAATAACTAAAATCGATCCGATCGGAAATCCAAGATGGCCGCAATATTGAAAATCTATTTTTCGTTTCTCCTCCTGAACCGAAAGGCCAACTGACTTGAAACTTGGTAGGAAGCATCACGGTGACTTGTAGATAAAAATAGCTAAAATCGGTCCGATCAGAAATTCAAGATGGCCGCTATGGCCACTATCTTAGAAAACAATTTGGCACTTCTTCTCCTGAACCGAAACGCCAATTTACTCGAAACTTAGTAAGAAGTATCTTGGTGACTTGTGGATCAAAAATAGCGAAAATTGTTCTGATCGGAAATCCAATATGACCGCCACAGTCACTATCTTAAAAATCTATTCTGAACTTCTTCTGAACAGAAAGGCCAGTTTACTTGACACTTGATAGGAAATATCACGGTGACTTGTAGATCCCAAATCGTTAAACTCATTCTAATCGGAAATCCAAGATGGTCGCCCTTGCAGCCATGTTGAAAATTTATTTTGGACATTTTTATCCTTAATCAAAAGGCCAATTAACTAGAAACTTCCTTGGAAGTTTCGAGCTGACTTGTAAATCAAAAGTAGCTTAAACATACTGATGGGAAATCCAAGATGGCTGCCATCTTGAAAATCTATACTGTTCTTCTTCTCTTGAGCCGAAAGGCCAACTGACTCGAACTTTGTTTGGTAATCAGGTGGGCGATACAGGGCCAGCTTTGCCCTTTTGTATTTTTTTCGATTGCAAAAAAAAAACAAAAAAAAAAACAAATAGAAACATTATACTGTTTAGTCCGCAAGTTCTTGCCAGTAAACTTAAAATTTACAAACTAGAACAGTTTTTTTACAATACTTTACATGTAGGATACTAGTATTGGTTTCTTTTGTCATTTAACAGCGTTGCGTGTCTAGCTGTTTTCTCATGTCGATGGGAGTAAAGTGCCAATCAACGAAATAATTGTTCAGTCAATCTGTCTTCGCAACGAAAACGTACATTCGGATATGTGCGCCCAGCGAAGATTCAGATCAGACTGCGCATTCGCGCAGTCTGATCCGAATCTTCACTGGGCACATTGTAGACAGCTAAAGATGCAAAGTGTTTTCCTGCGGACATCGAAGACTCTGATCAGACTGCGCGGATGCGAAGGTTTATTTGAGTCTTCGTTGTGCCACGTATCAGAAGGGGCGTTTTCTCACGTTACGGTTCATATTGACCTAAACGGAAGGAAAAAAACAGTTTTTGCGCAGGTCAAATCGATCACTATACAAATATTTTAACAGAACATTTGGAGGGTTTGGTCTGTACTTCCGGTACAATAATTTGGTAGATCTGCAAGTTATTACCCAGTGAATATTTCGTAAATCATTCCGCGTGTTGTACGTGTGAATAGGCCACTCAGTTCTTTCTTCGACATCATATATAGGCCTATACTTATAGTACCGTTTAAGGCTGTATCTAGGTAAGTAAACATTTCAATTTTCTTTGTATTGTGTATACTTTATTTCATACTAGCGGGTTTATAGCGGTTATACAAAATAATATACATGGAGATTGATCAAGAAATATTTTCTACGGTCATTCCCTCCCTTCCGCTGATACAAGAAGGGCAGTTATCAGTTTCTGACGAAAGAATGTGAACAATACTGGATAACCGCTTAGAGGACTACATAAGCCTGCCCAGTAAAAATGTGTTAGGTAACCTAACCACGCTCAACCTTACCCATTGTATTGAATGGTGCGTAAAACTCAACACAGACAAACAAACAAATGTACAACGTTGCATTATCGTTGATGCGACGTTGATGCAACATTGCCTCAACGTTGCTTGCCCAGTTGGTGTACTTTATTTCATTCCAGTGGACATATAACGTTTATATAAAACGTGGCATTAACGTCGATGCAACGTTGCATCGACGTAAATGCTGCGACGCTGTATAATCGTCATGAACCCGTTTATTAATTTCTTAAGAACTTTATGCGCGCAGTGGCCTCAGTCGCCTGTATTCGTTGTCAAATGATGTACATGAAACGAATTACACGTAGTACATTATAAGTCGTTATGCAGCGTAGTGCAATGGTAATCCGCTCAGAGAGGTAGTGCCTTCGTAGTAATCCTGTGGGAACGCAACGTTGAATTGTTTCAATGACATGGTATCGACGTTAATGCAATGTTACATGATAATAAAGTTACATACTAATAATGAATCATAATATCATGTCTAATATATTTTGCTATGTTTGTCGTGTTTATTGTTTTATATGCCAGAGGTGGCCCGTGATTGGTTTAATAAAAGTATTCTATTCTATATTCTATTTTTTTCCGTTCTAAACGTCATGTGGCCGAAAGGTCACCATTAGTGACCGGCCACAGAAAATGCACAACGTCGCTACGACGTCTTAGCGGGCAGCGTCACAACATCGAAGCGCATTGTTCCTACGCCGTGTGTCTAGTGGGTCGCTGTCGGGCTTCATAGCACAGTCGATAGCGGGTCTGGCTGCAGCTCTGGGGGTCGTAAAAATCCCAGCTCGTGGAGATTGATCGTGAAATCATTTCTGCGGTCATTCTCCCCCGTCCACTGATTCAAGAATCTAGGCAGTTATCAGGTGATAAGCTTTGATGCTATTGAACTAACCAGGTCAAAGAATAAGTTATTGGGTCAACAGGTCTAAACTGCTTTGTACATACGAACATGTATGTAAATTCATTCAAAAATTCTCCACTTTCGATATTTGCAGTAGAGCCACACAAAGTGATTGAAATATATGTTTCTGTTCATGTAAGCCGCAAAGTGGAAAACCTCCCTTTAGACATGTGCACCCAGCGAAGATTCAGATCAGTCTGCGTTTTCGCGCAGCCTGATCAGAAGCTTCACTGAGCGCATTTTGAATAGCCAAGGATGCAGAGTTTCTTCTTGCGAACAACGAAGACTCTGATCAGACTGCGCGGATGCGCAGGCTGATCTGAGTCTTCGTTGGGCGCACATGCCCGAAGGTACGATTTCTCACGTTGTTGCTCATTTCCATTTTTTTAATTGAGCCACACCAATGTACTGTAAAATCTCGATGACTCGAACACCGATGGCTTGTTTACCTTGGATGATTCGAACTCGTTTCTGAGAATCTACGAAATTCTCCCAGTTGCTCAAGAAAACAATTATTTAGGGGAATGTTCTTATTTTATCATGAAATTGTATGTTGTGTGTACTCATTAGATTCTAACGAGTACACTCAGCATACAGTTATTGTGTAGAAAATCGAAAATCGAAAATATTTCACTAAATTATCGCTGTTTGCTTCATGACCTGGCGCCATGATTAACCCTTAATGGCTCGAACTACCCATGTCTGGAATAAATTTCCATTATTGTGTAGAAAGTCGAAAAATATTCCCTAAATTATCGCTATTTGCTTCATGACCTGGCGCCATGATTAACCCTCGGTGGCTCGAACTACCCATGTCTCGAATATATTTCCATGGTCCCAGAGATGTTCGAGCCATTGAGGTTTTACTGTACAATGGTGTCTTCGAGCGTAAGTAAAATTTTTAGATTGAAAGCCACTTGAGTCGCTGTACAATCTCATTAGCATCCTCTCTCGCTCTCATATTCTACAGTATTAAAGTATCTGTAGTTCATGTAATAAGACAGCAAATGTCTTGATCAGTCTGGTCAACAACGCAGGCTGATTGGCGCAAGCAGATTTTAGCTTGCACTATTGGCCTGTGCCTGAAAGCTGAAGATGCATTTTCCCTTGTTGTAGAAACATTGTATTTATTTATTTGTGTACTGTAAAACCATTTTATTTATTTATTTATGTATTTATTTGTTTATTTATTTATTAAATTATTTATTTATTTATACCAGTTTCAGAATTTCTGTTATATTTTCATGACAATTTTCTATCATCTGAGCTGCGCTGTGCGAAAATTTGTATTTCGCCGTCCGTATACACGAATATCATTAGACAATGTATCTGTGCACGCATAATGATCTGCTTTAAACGTATCCATGGAAGAAGACACTTTTTCACATGAATCAAATCTATCTATCTATCTATCTATCTATCTATCTATCTATCTATCTATCTATCTATCTATCTATCTATCTATCTATCTATCTATCTATCTATCTATCTATCTATCTATCTATCTATCTATCTATCTATCTATCTATCTATCTATCTATCTATCTATCTATCTATCTATCTATCTATCTATCTATCTATCTAATCAGACGCATTACTTCTGATCAGGGTCAGGGTCTGCAGTGTTTGCCATGTAATTTGCAATCTTCAGTCACAGAACCAGTCATCAGTTTCTATATCCCACCCCTTGAAGAAACAGAATCCTCGAAATGTTGGACAGAAGGCCAAATGCTGTTTCCAGACGAAGAGCTGGACTTATCTACTAGATGAAAACACTGTTAGGCGCCTAAAATCTTGACATTTCTTTCAATGACATCGTCTTTAAACTGTAAGGTCTTGTCTAAATATTACATTTATACAGGGAAAATTATTTTTCAAATAAATGCTGAAACTGAAAAAAATGCAATCGAAGTTAAAATATGGTGATATAAAATTTTACCAAAATGCATAGGACAGTGTGGAGATTTACCTGTGTCGTCACCCAATGCGTAAAGCACCTGGATGACCAAGATAAATACTGGTGACACCTTTTAACAGAATCCAACGGATTCATGCTATCTCAGTAATAACAAGACAAAATATTTAGACGTAAACGTCTAAGTACCGCCGCAAATTTCGTTCATGTTTACATAGAGATATGGGACAAGGGTATACTAAAGTTTAATAAATTTTCAATGTAACATGTAAAATTGAACAATAATGATTTTTTAACTTTCACTGCCACAGGCGATAATAATAGGCTTTTGCAAACAGCAAAGATCCAGATGAGACGGCTCATATGAGCCGTCTCATCTGGATCTACGCTGTTTGACATTCCGTCTTTCAACTTTACGTATAAGCTTCTTTTCAAGCGATAGTCTGTTAAAAGAAAAGCAGACGACAAATCTCGTCTGAAATTTGGCACCGAAAGAGTTATTGTTTGCCTTTATTAAGCTATATGAAATTTCTTGATTGAAATGAAAATAAAATAGGCGTTAATCTGTTTATAACACAGTTTGTAATAAGATTTTTTATATTTGCTGTGATCGTCACAAACCGACGATCCCGGCAAATACAAAAAGTCCTTAGTGAGCTAATCGAACACGCTCCCATATGTAAAATCTAAAGCTATATTAAGAGACCGGCGCGATTCCCGCGCCGGTCAAAAAATTTGAACCCCTTTCCTTCTCAAATGAGCCACATAATGAAAAAAAAAAATAAAATAAAATAAAATAAATAAATAAATAAATAAAAAAAAAATAAATAAAAAAAACAAAACATATATACATCTATTTCTCAGCGAACGACTCCGATCGGCTTGTGCAGACTGGGCGGACTTTCTTAAAACTTGTCAGGGATGTTTTCCTTAGTGTCAAGTTGTGTTTAGATTAACTGATTTCGGTCCGCCAAAAATATCGCTGTCAGATCAGGTGCGTGGTAATTCTGTAAATACGAGTTACAAAGGAACTAACTCTTTTTTAATAACATTACGAAAACACGCCTATGCAAATATACTGAAAACTTTACAACCAAAAAAGGGAAATTTTCCGATAAAAAATTCTGATATTTTTCATATTTCTGCTCAAAACATAGATTGTGGGTACTCGTTAGAACCGCCTCGGCGAGGCGGTTCTAACGAGCACCCACAATCTATGTTTTTGAGCAGAAATAAGAAAAACAATGTATACCTCTGTAAACCCCAGTTTTACTATATAAAAGTGGGGTTGAAGGGGGTCAAAATTATATAGGTATGTTTTCGCGATGCTTTGCCACGCTCCTGTACGATGCAATGTTCATGTCAGTAAATGCTGATTATTTTTCTATTTGTGATAACACCAGTTTTCTTGAAAGCGTCACAATATTGTTTCATTATGGGCCTAAGAACACTAAAGAACATCTGAAAATAACATCATTCAACCCCTTCCATCACGAAAACATGCCTATATAATTTTGACCCCCTTAAACCCCACTTTTGTATAGTAAAACTGGGGTTTACAGGGGTATACATTATTTTTCTTATTTCTGCTCAAAGACATAGATTGTGGGTACTCGTTAGAACCGCCTCATCGAGGCGGTTCTAACGAGTGCCTACAATCTATGTTTTGAGTAGAAATAAGAAAAATATCAGAGTTTTTCATCTGAAAATTTTCATTTTTTGGTGGTAAAATTCTCAATATATTAGAATAGGCGTGGTTTCGTAATGATTATCGACAGCGATGTCATTTTCGTGGCGTAACGGCAATGGCTTTCTGTTGGTCTTGTAAATGCCCCTTTTTTCATCAGAGTACGTCAATATAAAGTGCAGTGGCGCGGGAATTACTCTGTAAAAATAGTTCTAACACAGTGAATAAATTAAAATTAGCTGAGTTATATCATATCATCATATTGTTAAATATATAAATTGACTAACTGAAAATTCCTATACTTCACTTCTAAGTGTAAAATGAATGAATGAATGAATGAATGAATCAGTCAGTCAGTTAAACAATCAATCAATCAACATGCAGTTTACTTTGGTTTGATTCCCCTGGGAAGCTTTTAGAAAAGAATGTGTGTTTAGCTGAAAAGAAAAGGCAAAGTGATGGATTTTATTTTGAATTCCAGAAGACGTCGATTAACGGACTCTGTCGGATCAGTTTAGTGTTCCTGAAGACGGACCGCGATTCTCGCTTATCCGTAGGACCCTAGAGTATGATGCAGTTTACACATATTATAACCGCAACATATGTGGATACATTGTATTTCAGGCCATAAACGTGCAAACGTGAAAAAGCAATAACAAGGAAGTATTAGGTATTGACACGAGCGTGTGTAAATTAACTGGAAGGTCAACACGAAAATGTTCCGTCTGACATTTCGCTGATTAGTCATGTAAATAAACATACCGACAAGACTGTTTTATTTCATTATTCATATTTCCCTTTAGGAGAATATAAATCCCTTCTAGGGAAATAATACCAACATACAAATTTTACCCCCCTTCTTATTGCCGAGTGGCGCCAGTACCCTTAAAGGATAATCGGCCGGTGGCCCAAACATGGCCGCGGAATTTGCCACCTCTACACGTCATCATAAACTATCAACAAAAATCGCATATGAAATGCATGTCTCACAAATTCAACTGATAATTTAAATATCAAGGCATATCAAATAGGTCGCTGGCCAGCAATGTTTTAACCCCCCCCCCCTACCCCCACATCCCCCCTCCCAGGGGGAATTTTGTAGACCATGTTTTTCTTATATCTTATTATCTTGCAAGTATTTTGCAGCATGTTAGCTACCTAGCAATGGGGGCTAAGTAACAGCCTGCTGTTACATTCGTTACCCTTGCAAAAAGTATAATACAATAGGAAACTTTTAAACCTATGAGAATTGGAACAAAAAAAAAAGTAATTATATGATCCAACTAAATATATGAAGTTACAGAACAGTCTATTAGCTACAAAATATGATGTTTGAAAACCCTTGTTGGCCTTACATGGTGTTACACGTGTTACATTTTCTATGGTACCCTTTAGAAATGAGTATTTTAACTCGTATAGTTCATTTTCGAAGATTGTACATTGTCCCTTTGACCTTAACTTTGTAATTTGTGACAAGGTATTTAAATTCCCTTTCCAAAGCTACAAACATGCTTTTATACTTTGTCAGTTATTGGGTGTGAAGCAATGTCACCCCACTGTGAAATGTAACATTCAAAAAATCTTTTTCACATATTGTCACACCAAATGCGGCCTAGAAGTTGTACAAATAAAGTGAATTCTTATTTGTAGCATTATAGTTTAGTAATACCAGATACATAGGCGCATTAAAACCTGTCTCTGCCATATTATTCTGCCCATAATAACTTAGGTAACATCTAAAATATCTGCATATTGTGGGATTTGATGGTTTTCTGTCTGGTATTCTGCATCACTTTTTAATGCCTCTGTTTCGTATCCTTTTGAAGTTTTTGATCGTAAGCATTTCCAAAACTCCAAATTTAATGCAGCAAGTCTTTGTCAGTTATATACATTCATCAGTTATATGCATTCAATACTGTTAACAGTAAAGTTGCTATCTGCATTATGGCCACTTTTGCATAAAATACTGAATACTCTCCTGAAGTTTTTAATGTATGGCAAATGCTTATAATTTCTTTATGTCTAAATAAAAGATCTACAGATGAATTACATGTCAGACCCTCATATGACTTTGCTTAATAATTTATCAATGGTAACATATGTAACACCTTTATGTCTTAATTTTAAGGAATTTTTGTTTCTGAAAAGGTCTTTACCTATACCTTTATCACTTGAATTAATATACAGTTTTAGAAAAATAAAGTTCTGTAACTTCATATTTTCAGAATAAGAGGATAAAAATGGCACTTTTACCTTATTTATTCTGTTACATTATCAGGTGTTTACGTAGTTAATTCATTTATCTGCACTCTAACTAACCTAAGCAAATTAAGAATTATATTGGTATATTAAGAAGATCCATATTATAGCTTGCTACAATGATTTTTGTTTATGAATTTTGTTTATGATCTTCAAATCTATATATTAAAGCATTGCACATTATGTTGTTGACCACAAAGTCTTTATGTTACATGTGTAATGTATGTAACTATGTAACATACATTTTTTCTTATTAAACAATATTGTTGGAACAAGCATAGTCTCATGCCAAGAAATGCATGTATTTAATACCAGAGTAGCATTTACATGTAGTCCTGATTAAAACAAAATGTTCACTATCATTAAAGCAAAATGTTTACTGCCAATATTCACTACCGCAGGACATGCAGGGCCTGTGAACACAGTGATGACTGGTCAATGTCTTCCCTGTGTGCTGAATGAATAGCAAAGGACCTCAGCTTTCTTCAAGCAGACTGCAAAGACTGATCAGACTGAGCGTTCAACCAGGCTGATACACTAAGATTACATAAAGTAAATCATATAACACTTTGCCTTACCGAAATATGATTTTCTCCAAAACAAACAGTGCTACTTTATCGTTTAAATATACAGAAAACAACTATCCTTAAAGATAGGTGTGTAACATTAGGCAAATTAAGAAAGATACATAGCCCAACGAAATTAAGAATATACCAGAGCAATTCAGTGACTTTAGCACCTTTAGATATTAACTCCACTCTTATGTTGAAAACAAAAGTGGTATGCAACCTGATTTTCATCTGTTTCGTGCATATATTTGTTCATTTTTCTATTATAACATAAACTACCGGTACTTAGCTGAAACTCATGACTAAAAATCAGATCATTATTGTTGGATATAATAAGCTATAGTCAGCATTATATACTTACAAATGACTTTGGTTTTAACTCTATGAGAGGACCTAGAAAAGTTATTCTTAGTGTCAGAATATGCATTCTGAGCAGCGGAAGTTGTAGTCTAAGCGCCAGAGTATGTCTCAGATGTGATCAGTGTCTAGACAGAAAGAAAACGGCCTTAAAGAAAATGGGACTTTAATAAGTTATGAAAATCAATTGTTAGTCTTATTTTGGTAACGTCTGTCTTTAGAACTACAATTAAAGTTGTAACAGTCAAAGTAAAAATATACAAGGAGTCTGATTAAGAATAGCAGTCACAGTCATTTTGTAACATCAGTTACCAGACATATTAGGTAAATGAAAATATTTGGTAATAAACTATTCACCTTAACAGAATCACTGACAATCAGCAGGCACTAGGCTATTTTCATGTCTGAAATTGCAATGGAAATAAAAGGTGAGAATTAAATACCTTATCTTATCCTGGCATTAAAATAATCTAGTAATAGATGGTATATCAGAGGTAGGGACCGAAGAAGGTTTTTTTTATACCTCATTATAGTTTCTTGGTAGCTAAATCTAAGTATGCAAAAAACGTAACAGCTCACCTAATGAACATATCTTCTAAACACATTCCTAACAAAACAATTAATGTAAGACCATCTGATCCTAGCTGGTTAAACACAAATATAAAGAGACTTATTAGAAAACGAAAACGTTATTATAACAAGTACAAGAAAACTAAAACTAGTTCCGACTGTGAAGTATATAAAAGAATAAGAAATCTGGTAAACAATGAAATAAGAAACTCCAAACAAAACGTAAACGAGAGACTAGCTGATAAACTTAAAAGTGGTTCATTAAGTCCCAAAGATTGGTGGAAAACACTTAAACATGTAATCAAACCGTCAGAAAAAAGCAACATTCCACCCCTAAACGTTCAAGGCAACATATATTCGGATAATAAGGACAAAGCTGAAGCATTAAACGATTTCTTTTCTTCACAAAATACCATCGATGAAACAAATGCAAAACTGCCCGATAATCATTTCAGTAGCAGTCAAACCGAAACTTTACATTCTATACATTTGTCGCCTTTCGAGGTTGAAATATGTTTGAAGTCTCTCCAGATGGGAAAATCGGTAGGACCCGATGCGATTAACAACCGACTCCTCAAAGAACTCTCCAGTGCTCTTTCTGATCCCCTATGCGACCTCTTCAATTATTCACTTTCTACAGGCAAATTTCCTGAGAATTGGAAACAGGCAAATATAACTCCAATCCACAAGAAAGATGATCCTTCAGATCCCTCTAACTACCGTCCGATCTCCCTTCTAAGTACAGTAGGAAAAGTTCTCGAGAAACTTGTTCATAAATATGTATTCAACTTCATTCGCGACAAAGGAGCAATTACAACTCTTCAATCTGGTTTTGTTCCAGGCGATTCTACTGTCAACCAACTAATTGACATCTATAATACTTTTTGTAAAGCTCTTGATGAAGGCAAAGAAGTGCGTGCTGTGTTTTGTGATATCAGCAAAGCCTTTGATAGAGTGTGGCATAAAGGACTTCTTTATAAGTTGAACAGAGTAGGCATAAGAGGTTCTCTCCTTTCGTGGTTCACCGATTATCTAATCAATCGCTTTCAAAGAGTCGTTCTCCCTGGAGCCAGCTCTAGCTGGATACCAATCAGAGCGGGTGTCCCACAAGGCTCTATACTCGGCCCCCTTCTGTTTTTGGTATATATAAACGACATTGTCGAAGAGATCCATTGCAAAATACGTCTTTTCGCGGATGACACAAGTCTGTATATCATCGTTAACGACCCAGTTGAAGCCGCCCAACTACTAAATTCCGATCTAGAAAAGATCAACCAGTGGGCCAAAAAGTGGTTAGTCAGCTTCAACCCAGCTAAGTCTGAATCTCTTCTACTCTCCCGCAAACGTAACAAACCTTACCATCCACCGGTTGTTATGAACAATCAACCTATAACCGAAGTCGATACCCACAAACATCTAGGTCTTACCTTTTCTAGTGACTGTACATGGCATGAACACTTGGCCCAGGTCAAATCGAAAGCGTGGAATAGAATTAACATTATGCGCAAGTTAAAATTTCTACTTGATAGGAAATCTCTTCAGACAATTTACTTTTCTTTCATTAGACCCTTACTTGAATATGCTGACGTCGTGTGGGATAATTGCACTCAATACGAAGCAAACGAATTGGAGAAAATTCAGATCGAGGCGGCGCGTATAGTAACCGGTGCAACCAGACTAGTATCTTTAAATCTTTTATATTCCGAAACGGGATGGGACACCTTGGCTTGCAGAAGAAATAAACACAAAATTACTATGTTCTATAAAATGTATTATGACCTTTCTCCAGCTTACCTGTCCTCACTCTTACCACCCACAACTGGAGCAAATGCCTCATATAATCTCCGCAACCCTAACAATCTTCAAACAATACACAGCCATTCTCAGCTCTACTTTAACTCATTTCTTCCAAGTGCAGTCAGAACTTGGAACACTTTGCCTGAGGACACAAGAAAAAGCAGTAGCATAGCTTCATTGAAACGTCATCTTAACACTAACGTCACTCTTCCACCACGACATTTCTACGAAGGGAAACGACTTGGACAAATTCTTCATTGCCGACTGAGGACTAACTGTAGCGCTTTAAACCAACACCTGTTCTCAAAAAGCATTGTTCAATGCTCATTATGTGCCTGTGGTCTTGTGGAAGATACTGGGCATTTTCTTCTTTACTGTCCCCTCTATCTTAATCACAGAGACGATATGTTAAGATCTATTAATCATCTCTGTCAACCCAGTATTAATATTCTTCTCAATGGAGACCCCAACCTGAATGATAATGATAACAAGCAAATCTTTCTTTCTGTGCAAAAATACATTTTGAATACTAAAAGATTTCAAGCCAATCTTTAGCATACCTCCGCCCTAATATATGTACCCTATTGAAGTGTCTTCTGAGACCTTTTATTGAACTGTATACGTGAGCTAATACCTTTGATTAGTATGTCTAACATCGCTTAATGTAGCAGTAAGAGTTCAATGTTATATTACACACACCCCAACCCCCCGTGGAGCCCCTACTTTCTTTTTTGAATTTTTCAGTGTTCCATTCTACTTATTTCTATAAAATTATGTTTGAATATGTATATTTATTGCTTATAATAAGTAAAAGTAAACATTTTGACTTTTGAAATTCACTTGCAAAGTAAAATATTATATACAACAGTTTTTGGAAACGACAATTGTTTTGATTTATAAGTGTTGTATTATTGCAAAACTTCTAGGGATACAGATTTACATAAGTCTTAGACTTTCTTCTGAATCCCTTTTGTATGAGTTCATTCATGTTTGTACTGTAACAGTATATGTATTATACGAATAAAATATGTTTAAACTAAATCTAATTCAGACTCTGCCGTAAGGCATATCAGGCATAGTCCTTTCAGTTATGTTATATTATCCCCATTTATAATAGTCTCAGAGACAAAACCAATCCTATTAGTTATTTCATACTATCATCATTTTCATTATCAATTACACGCTTTGGATGTCCATTATAATCTAACAAAGAGAATGGAAATCGTTAAGATTAATGTTCTTGTGTGTTATTCTCATTAATAATATCACTAATAAAAATAACAAGACTTGTATAATTTTATATCTATAAAGGTTTTCTTATCACTATATACGGATGATAAATATGGTAATCATTTATTTAATATTATATAATGTATGACTGACCTATATGTGTTGGGGATTTTTACAAGGTATTTCATAATAAAGCAAACTGTCTTCTAGCCAGAATAAAATGTTTTATTTTATACAGTGTGGCAACAGAGAAGTGCCAAAGTGTTATATGCTATATATTTGACTGCATCTTAGAGATAACTTAAAAATGCAGTATAGTGTTGATATATGTGTGATGTAATTATCATTGTGATTATCACTGTGTATGTTTGATGTAATTATCATTGTGATTATCACTGTGTTTTTATGTAAACTTAAATTATAAAATAGTTCTCCTCGAATAATTTATGCCCCCAGAATGTTTGTTTTCACTTTATTCATGTTTTTGATTTGAGATTAGGAAAGTATACAGTATTTGCACTAATAGAGACCTTTCTCCTGCAAACACTGTCTATAGGAAACAATGTTCTGATATCACAGCACTTAAATTGACATATAACATGTGTAACAGTATTAAGTGCGAAATATTTCTGGCAGTCTAGATGGATTTAAGTTTTAGAATATCAGCTTTATGCATAGAAGATAAGCAATGAAGAGCTAATATCATGTAAGTATGTAAGAAAAGTGGATATTTCTGTATTTGTTATAGGGTAGAATTTACTATATATTTTAAAGATTCAATTACCAATCAGCAGAGGATTGGCGAGGTTTTATTTATATCACTGAGTTCACAAAAGTATAAAGGTATCTGAGAAATAATTTACTTTGTTTTGTTATTAAAAGAATTTTAGAGCTGATGTCCCTTCACCTTTATGTACAAAGTATCAACAGCCATTTATACGATATAGAAAAAGTATCACTCAAAACGTAACATAAGAAACATTAAGAAGTGTATAAAGCATTTATTCAAAGCTTATAATGCATTAGTCCAATCATGACAATTGAACATATCGAACTAATTGCAACCACAGCCAATTAAATGCTAAGAAGTTTGAAATAACGATACTTTTCAGATAAGAAGTTTAGGCTGTTTTAAAGAAAGTATCGTTCCTTATGTCATTTGCTTAGTCAAGCTGGCTTGTTTTCATTTCTTGATGTACAAAGGAGAATATATTGTATTTATCTATTGTAAAACAGCATTACATTAAATTTCTAGTCACTGACTGGCAACCAAAACGGTGTATCAGGAAACTTATATATGGCGTTTTTGACTTTCTGTAAGGTTTGTAACAGCTATATCACAATTAATTGAGAGTCCAACATATCAAGATACCTGTCTCTATAATACCACATGCGCATTGGTAGCAAATAGCATGCTAGTAAGTAAAATGTTTAGTATTTACACCAAAGTATTTCTATTGATTTGAGGGTAACGTTGGTAACATGGCTGTTACACGTAAACGCCCCCATCGCCAGAGGGCTAACATGTGTCATTTTGTTTCTTATATAATGTAGTTTTAGAATATTGTAGTGTACAAAATTCCCTCGGGGGTGGGGATGGATACGGGAGAGTGGGGGTCTATGGCCGGCCCAAGGTCTAAAATGGTTATTAAGAGATAAAGATGCATTTTATAAGTATGAAAAAACTAATTTTCTAACATATGCAAAGTCGGGACAAAAAGTTTCCTTTTCTTTTTCATGAATTTTATAAAATACTAACGTCTGTTTGTTTCACAATGTTCCTTTTAGAGCAGCCGGAAATTAAAAGAACAAAAACCTTTCAAATAAAAACACAATATGTGTGTCTCCATAGATACCTAAACTGATACACAAAACTAAAATCTTTTCCTTTCATGTGTTTTACGGACTGGATACCGGTTTGTATTCTATCTGAACATGCAAGGGGGCAGCTAAGTACATTATATATATGCACGGTCAATGTACATTATATAGAGCTGTTTGAGTATCCTACTTGTAGCCAAAATGTGCCTTTATTTGAATGAATTTGGATACTTTATTTTCCGGCTGCCCTAGATGGAACATTGTAAAACAAAATGAGATTAGTATTTTATGAATTCATGAAAACGAAAAAGGAAATGTTTTGTCTCAAATTTACACAAGTAAGAAGGAAAGTTGTTTTTTTGTTCATTCTCATAAAATGATTTTTATCTTTTAATAACCACTTGATAATGCTTGACATTTAAGTTGTCAGTTAAATTTGTGAGACACGCATTTCATTTATGATTTTTGTTGATATTTTATGATGACGTGTAGAGGTGGCGATCGAATTCCGCCGCCATGTTTGGGCAGCCGGAAAATTATCCTTAAGAAAAGAATTAGCGCTTTGTTAACGACTTAAAATAAAAGTGAGATAAAAGAAAAATAAGTTATCGTCATTTGCAAAATAGCGAAAAACCCTTGGAAGAGTATCCATTCGTATTAAAATATGGATTCATTACGAAAACATGTCTATATAAATATACTGAAAATTTTACCACCAAAAAATGAAAACTATCAGATAAAATAAAAGCTGATATTTTTCATATTTCTGCTCAAAACATAGATTGTGACTACTCGTTAGAACCGCCTCAACGAGTACCCACAATCTATGTTTTTGAGCAAATATAAGAAAAAAATGTATACCCCTGTAAACCCCAGTTTTACTGTATAAAAGTGGGGCTTAAGGGGGTCAAATTATATAGGCGTGTTTACGGGATGGCCAATATATCTGTGTATTAGTCAAACAACGGTGATAATATCAGGAGCTGATCCAGATGTGTTTCGTGGGGATTCAGTCGAATCCCACTTTGACTCAAAATTTTGTTTTCATGGGGAATTTAAATACATTTGATAAAATTTGGGATACCGTATTTACCCTAAATATTCACACCACTCTCTCTGTATACTTCTCTTTAACAGCCTGCTGTCCATTTTACTACCTGTGAATGTGTGTAAAATTGTTGAGTGGGTGGCAAACAGTATAGGTCCTAATCAGATGCCGTGATCTGCGGCGTCTGATCTGGATCTACATTGTTTGCTCTAGCCTGCATGTCCGAATACGTAGAGTACATGTAAGTATGGTAATTCGACCAACTCGAACCCGCCGCCCCCCACCACCACTCAGAAATCAGACAGTTGATACGTCCCACAATGGACAACAGTATTTATTTATTGTTTCAGAGAGAAAGCAGATCGTGTCAATTGTGGTTACAATGGCTTGGCAGGATTTTATCCAATCAGCTGTGGTGCTCCTCGTTTGCGCTATTGTATGTGTCTGTGGTCATAAGACTACGCGCGTCATCGATTTGACACATGCGCACAACACTGACACGATATACTGGCCGGGGAATCCAGAATACAATTTCACTATCTTGTCCCGCGGAAAATCTTCCTCAGGATCCTGGTATGTATACGTACTTCACTGGAGCCGCGTCACGGGGAAACCAACCTGAGTATATATGGGGAATGTCCTAAAATGTCATACACCATAATTTCTGACAAAATGGCATATTAAAACAGTACAGATCCAGATCAGTCTGCTGCTTAGGGGGCAGTGTGAACAGGGTCTACTCTGTTTGCCATTCCACGAAGAATTTTAAGAAACTATTGCATAAAATCAAAAGTTAGGGGGAAGTATGGAAAAAAGTGTTCAAAATTTTAGGACGTTTACCGTATAACCTTACAATATATACAAGACCTGCTACATATGCAATAGCGATCTTTGACCTCTTCTGTTGTTTCAGAGGTGACGTCATAAGGGGGTACACTGTGCGGATGGGCTGGGCAGAAATGATGCTTTGGAATAGTTTGCCTCCAGTCGCTTGCGGACAGAGGCAAACTCTTCTAAAATGGAATAGTACGGAGAGGTGAGGTGGGGTGGGGAATAATAAACTAAAATCATTTGCATAATTATTATGTATATGATGAATGGTCTTTGACACCATGCTGCTTGGGTTGTATTTTTATGTTAAGTGTTTTACATCGAAGGGTCAGATAGTTGTTTATATCGTCTCTTTTTCAGAATATTTTAACAATATATGCTGCATCATTTCATTTAGTCTTCTCATGAGGAAGACGAAGTAGAAGAAGAAGAAATTACTTTTACACCCATAAGAACACCAAGTACCTTCAGAAAAGGAAAGATTTTCCTCCCAAAGTGAACTATTATCTATAGAAATAAAAGTCGTTGGAAGTGAACTGTTATCTGCGGAAAAAAAGGGCGTATGAAGTAAACTACTACCTGCGGAAAAAAGGCCTTATCAAGTGAACTATTATTTGCGGATTAAAGTCGTATCAAGTGAACTACTATCTGCGTAAAAAAGGTCACGAAGGTCGTATCAAGTGCACTACTCTCTCTAGAAAGAAAATATCGTATCAAGTGAACTACATGTACTATCTGTGGAAAAAAGGTTGTAACAAGTGAACAAATCTGCAGCAAATATCCTTATGTCATATGCGGACATGAAAGGCTATTATCTTGTGTATCCGTACAGAATGTTCAGTGCCTTCGTTAGCCGCATACAAAGTCATTTAAAACCGTCCGCGTGGCCGAGCAGTTACCGCTCCTGACCTCGGATCTCGAGGTCCGGGTTCAAATCCCGCTAGAGGCGGAATTCAGCTCATCATAGGACGGTATTTCCAAGCACAGAGCCTGCAATTCGTATCACCACCACCACAATCATTTAAAACTATAGACTGCATCAACGGGCAGCAAAGATGTAAGGTTACGCAGGATGTTAAAGGGAAAAAGATACAATTTCAAGGGAAGTAACTGCCAAAATTATTTTGATCTCCCTTCTGACAAAAGGTCTTCTCCAAAAAAGAACGAATTTGCAGCTCGTGGGAGCAAATTATTTCCTTTTACAGCAGACTTCTTTTCAGAAAGGTTTAATATGCAGGAAAGCAATCAGGGAGGGCCCAGTTGTTCGAAACTAACGATGTCTTTAGTTAACTATCGTAAAAAACTTTGATCATTAAATATGGCATATACGCCAATATTTTTGCTGAACAAATGTGAGTAGCTTTTGCATTTTGCATTTTCAAAAGCTACTCACATTTTTTTGAGCAAAAATACCTGTGAATTAGATATTCTACTTACTAAAACAATTAACATTTTGAACACTAACGAGCTCGTTATGCTAACGATGCTTTGAACAGCTGGGCCCAGGACGTCACAAAAATAGTATTTCTTGTAAAAAGGTGGTAGAAAAATAACCAGCTGTATCTATTGTACTTATATATAAAAATGTACAGTCAAACTTCAATAGCTCGAACAGCTTTGAAACTATAGAAACAAACTTGTTCTAGGTATGGGTAGTTCGAGCCACTGAGGGTTATTCATACCGCCAGATTAGGAGGCAAATAGGGACAATAATGCTGTTTTTTATATCTTCTATAAAATAATACTATGTTGCGTTAACTTATTTGAAGCGCCTGGATGAGGTTATTCTAATGAGCACACACAACATATTTTTTTTCAGGATAAAATAAGAAAATTTCTTTAACTCTTTCGGCGCCAAATTCCAGACAATATTTGTCGTCTGCTTTGTTTTTAATAAACTATCGATTGGAAAAAAAGTTGATATGTAAATTTGGAAGACTGAATGTAAAACAGCGTAGATCCTGATGAGACGCCTCATTAAGAGATGTCTCCTCTGAATCTACGCTGTTTGGAAACGTATTATTATCGCCTGTGGCAGTGAAAGAGTTAGAATATCCCAAAATATTTGTTTTCTTGAGCTATCGAATAAATTTTCTAGGAAAGAAAACGAGTTCGAATCAACCGGGATAAACAAGCCATCAGTGTTCGAGTCATTGAAGTTTTATTTTATGTGTAGTTCGAATATGCTCCAAGACGTACCTCATATAAATACATTTAGTATGTGTAGGCTTGATCTGTTCTTTTTTTTTCAGGTATGAAAGCAATTATTTTGGAACACCTGAGCATGGCGGAACCCACTTAGACTCGCCATCACATTTCTCAGAGGGAAGCTGGCGCAACCAACAGATTCCAATAGAGCGTCTAATAGGACCTGGCGTTATCATTGACGTGACAGAAAAAGCGTCTTCAAATCCAGATTATCGGGTCACAGTTCAAGACTTGAGAGACTGGGAATACAAACATGGTGCAATACCCCATGGTGCTATAGTTATTATGAACTCCGGCTGGGATAAAAATTACCCTAACAAGTCAAAAACATTCGGATCTGACACTCCTTCCGATCCTGCAACATTCCATTTCCCAGCATTCCATGAGGACGCTGCTGATTGGCTGGTAAGATATCGCAGCATCCACGTTGTTGGTGTTGATACACCTTCTACTGATTATGGCCAATCGAAAACATTTCCAGTTCACGTGATCTTGGGAAAAGCGAATATTCCTGGACTTGAAAATGTTGCCAATTTGGGCAAGGTGCCAGCTAATGGTTCCACAATATTTGTTGCAGCAATCAAGTTGTATGATGGAAGTGGTGGACCTGCGAGAACATTTGCTACAATTACCGAAGAGGATGATGTCAGTTCCGCAAACATCGTGTTTCCAAACAGTCGTTTCCACTTTGTAATATTCTTTACCTGTTTATTACTATGTGCTGTGCTGTAAATCCATTAACTTCTCTTAAAGCACCAGTCACAACTGCAGTAGAAGACAGTTTTTCATATAATATAAGTTGACATTTTATGTGAAATAATGGTTAAAATAATAATATCTTTTATTATAGTAATAATAATAATGATAATAATAGAATGTCACTGTTAAAAAAATCCCTTGGCACATTGAGACTACACGAAGCAATCCAAAAGTTGGCAATCACTAAATCTTCTTCGGCATTATTACGTCACTGTAAATGACACCGCGTTTCGAGCGGATCTCTGGGTTATATATGAAAATAATGAATGACCAGGTATATTGACCTGCTTAGCCATCTGCACAGTCTGTTCGAAACCGAATAATCTTATCCTGGATTCTTTATTGGTGAACAGCGAAGGCACTTTGCAGCCAATGTCGATGGACATGCAATCTTCGTCCTACGTCAATGGATACACCTGAAACAATTGTGCCTCAATTTTACAAAGGGAGATAACTTTTGTACTCAGCGAGTTTGCTATCTAGTATTCTTAACTATTCCTACTGTTAAAGGAAAGAATTTGCTCCCAAAGAAAGTAAACTTTGCCTTTAAGAGGATCCCCAATGAGAGGGAAGGCAAATATGCCCACGGAAGTTGTATATCAATCGTCACTGACGTATGTTATGATGGACTGTTGATCATACAGTCGACTTTCCTTATCTCTATATTCGATTATCTAGAAAAACCGCTTATCTAGAAGTGAAAATCTGGTCCCTGCTTTGATATGAAAATCTAACAACAGGTAACAGAATATTGTGGACAAAAGGAGAAATTGGAGCAATCTTTCCCACAATATTTTCAATATATCTCTTCCGAAGTCACATTACTTATTCATTTATGAAATGTAGTTTAGACGGGCTTCCATCTAACTGATATATGAATCCTTACTGTTTACAAAACTCGTCCTTCGATCTGATTTTGGCGGATGAGTTATGAGTTTCTGACTGCTACGGGAGATGATACGGGTAAACAATAGTCAAGGAGGAGTAGTTTACCTTTGTTAGTGATAGACTAAACTTTACACCCTTGACTACGAAATATGTCCAGTGAAGCTTCTGATCAGACTACGCAAATGCGCGGGCTGATCTGAATCTTCGCTGGGTTCACATGACCTCCTGGTGTTGCGGCTTATACAGTCAATTCTCGTTATCTCGAATTCCAAGGGACTCACTGAAATACTTCGTGATATCCGTACCTCGACATATCAGAGTTGAGAGAGTGCGGCAAACAATAAATTCAACAACCACATTTAACAAATGACTATGTAATTTGACTCCTGAAGTTAAAAAAATATATATAAAATAATGTGGAAAAGAGGAGAAATTGCTCCTAAGGAGCAATTTCTCCTGTTTTCCACATTAATATGTTACCTGTTGTCATAGTTTCATGTTAAAACAGGGACCAGATTTTCACTTCGAGATAAACGGTAATTCGAAATAAGCGAGTTCGAGATAACGAGGTTCGACTGTATATAACGTTTGAGCCGTGATGAGAAAAGCGTCTCTGTGCAATATGCAAACATAGTAGTTGCGCAGTCTTATAAAAAGTTTCTTTTCGTCGATATAGTAAACAGTATTCAGCGATCCTCTAATGGATTAAGAAAAACCTTGCTCACACTGTAAAATACGCAGTTTTATCTTCTTTGTCCGTGCATGCGCTTCCATGTGAAGCAATTGAAGTTTGAAGTCGTTTGACGACGTTGAATTTGGAGTTGCATCTTGCTGGAGCCTGTTTTGGAGCATGTATAGACTGCGCATGCGCGGTGCACACTCTGCGCAGGACCTGCAGACATTTATTGAGTATAGCAAACTACATGGGCCGCGCCATCCGCGCATTTTAATCAGGGCCTTTGCTAACAGATTCATTGGATACTACAAAATAAATGATTGGAGAGCAAAGGCCCGGATGATACTTTGCGCTTGCGCAGAATCATCTGAAACTGGACATTTGAAACATGTTCGAAGGCAACTTTTTCCTTGACGTGGCCCATGTATTTTTTGGCAGATATAAACTACGCATAACTGACATAATGCACATACTACAGGTGATGTAGCTATTTATATATATAAAAAATAATAATAATTGTTTTCTACATTGTATATTTATTTCTGTATTCTTATACTAATCAACTATTCGCAAGTAACTTGATAACGTCACTCTTCATTTATGACGTCAACAGCGATAGGCTTACACGGCGTCATTCAAAATTATGGCGTCCAACAAAAATGGAAATGGCATTCAAAAACAGCTTGTATATATATATATATATATATATATATATATATATATATATATATATATATATATATATATATATCACGAACACATGCCTAATTTTGACACCCTTAAACTCCACTTCTATATGGTAAAACTGGGATTTACAGGGGTATACATTATTTTTTCTTCTTTCTGCTAAAAAACATAATGGGTACTCGTCAGAACCGCCTCGACGAGGCAGTTCTAACGAGTACCCACAATCTATGCTTTGAGCAGAAATATGAAAAAAATATCAATATCTTTTATATGAAAATTTTCATTTTTTGGTGGTAACATTTTCAGTATACAGACGACTCTTGTTGTCTCGAAGTCCAAGGGAATGTCTGAAATACTTCGAGATATCCGTAATTCGACATATCAGATTTACAGAATTGAGGACAAAATAAATTGAATAACCACATTTCACAAATGAATATGTAATTTTACGCCTGAATTTAGAGATATATTGAAAATATTGTGGAAAAACAATTTCTCCTCTTTTCGACAATATGTTACCTTTTGTTGGTAGATTTTCATGTTTAAAGCGGGACCAGATTTGACTTCGAGATAAGCGGTTATTCGAGATAAGTGAAGTCGAGATAACGGAGTTAACTGTATTTCAATAGGCATGTTTTCGTAATGGAGATCCATATACTTTTGCACAAGAAGCTGAAACGCATATCCACAAAATAAACAAAAAAAAAAAAAAAAAAAAAAAAAAAAAAAAAGAAAAAGAAAAAAAACGGTGAATTAGACCACAGACTTGCCTTTGAATACAGTATTTACACTACACATAAGCAAATCTAAATTCTCATTCTTGTCTAAAATATTGTACAAATCCTTTTGCTATAGATTGTGACAGTGTTGGAGAAGTGGCAAACAGGATAGCTGATCAGATGCTGAGTTCTGTGGTTTCTGATCTGGGTCTACAGTGTTTGTTCAGGCATTACTGTGCAAATATTTAGGATGAATTTAGTATTGAAAATTCAAGAAAGATCATCAGCGCCCGACAGATATTTTCTGTATCCAATTCGCTGTTTCTTGTATCCAATTTGCTTTTATCTGATGATTTTTATAGTTGCAGTTTAGATATATACGACGCTCTGGTAGAACTTTCAGCAGATGATATATTGAAATATTGTTCGTATATTTGTCTCCTTGGGAGGCAATTTGCATAAAATGTCAAAGCCTATTTTCTGGGAAACAAAAGATAAGACAAATACATCAGTTTGACGTCTGCTGAATGTACCCATAGAGTGGTAAAGGTTAATGGTAATACATTGTCAGTAGGGCTTTTAGTATGAGTGAAATATATATCATATAGGCAGTATTAAATGTTCACAAAATGCCTTTGAGCTGAGTTTTATTTAACTCTTTTCCCGCTAGTGGCGACTTTTGTCGTCTGCTGGTAAACTTTGCAAACAGTATGGACTCAGATCAGGCTCGACAACAAATCGGGCCTGATCTGGATCCAAACTGTTTGACACTCTGCTAGTATGCCTGATAGATTTTTTTGAAAAAAAATAATTTAAACAAAAAATCCACAGTCGACAAAAAAAAAAAAAAAAAAAAAAAACTTGCAAAATTACCCAGCATGAATTAGACCACAGACTTGCCTTTGGATACAGTATTTACACTACACATAAGCAAATCTAAATTCTCATTCTTGTCTAAAATATTGTACAAATCCTTTTACTATAGATTGTGACAATGTTGGAGAAGTGGCAAACAGAATAGATCCTGATCAGATGCTGAGTTCTGTGGTTTCTGATCTGGGTCTACAGTGTTTGCTCGGGAATTACTGTGCAAATATTTAGGATGAATTTAGTATTGAAAATTCAAGAAAGATCATCAGCGCTCGACAGATATTGTCTGTCCAATTCGCTGTTTCTTGTATCCAGTTTGCTTTTATCTGATGATTTTTGGTGGCGGTTTTACCGCCGCCAAATTTACTATACGGAATTTCTACAATCCGTCTTCTCAAAATTGCAAACCTAAAAACTTCCTAAAAAGTAGTTCCATACTGACGCTGATGTCGCTTAATTCTGCATTCAAACATGTAAGCCTTCTACACTCTGACAATTATAAAGAGCGACCGAATATACAAAACAAAGAAAACTTCAAACTTTTGAAGAAATAATAATTTAATGATGTTGAACGCCATCTCGGCGGACGAATATAAACAGAATAAACAATTAACTGGTTTCCTGTGTTCTATATGCGAAGAATTGAGCTATAGGGTGAGGGAACCAGTCAAAATAAACAAATGGTGGAACTTGATTCAGCCTCCAGAACCTTCTGAGGCAGAGAATTTGAAAATTGATGCAAAAAATTCTCCGAAAGTCTCCGAAAGCGTATCAAAAAAAAGGTATAAATATGTGATAAAGCATCAGCAGTTTTTTTAAGCTATTCACCATAAACAGTTTCGGCCGAAATCACTTCGCATGAATATTTTCGAAAAAGAAAAGTACAGTGCGGTTACATATGTATTTAGCAGCACGTTTTTCCTAAACGGTCGCTTTAATATATGTTTTTATGAAAATTATTTATAAATATTTTTGTCAAAATAAATAAATAAATAATAAAATAATAATAAAAATAACGTTTTATTTACATTTTTGCGGTATTACTTTCCTGCGGCCACCAGGCCACTGTGCTTGTCACTTTGTGCCTTCCAGATATACCGGATACTAAGAAAACTGTGAATCAAGTCCGGCCCAATCACACTGGTTTCCGCCATAGTAATAATTTTCTTCGATAGAAATTATATTTTCTCGAAGATTTTTTATAGTTCATGTATAGGCTCGCTAAAAATAAGGTCCGAAAAGCAGAAAAGTTTCAAGATCTCCAGCAAAATTCCTGAAGCAGGAAAATGCGTTTCAGGAGGCCAACGGTTAGTGTATCGTCAGTGAGATGCCTATTACCGAGGTTCACTAATTATCGGATATTCAGGAACCACGGCCCCCGCCCATTGGGGCCCGCGAAGTAGATGGGCTGCCTGTAGCCTCCAAGGCAGACCTGCTTAAGCAGGGCCTGAGTTCATCATGTGATCAGGTTGGGTAAAAGTCCCTCACATCTGGAGGCAATATCGTTAATGACTGAAATATTGTTGACCCACATTCTAATTCTCAGTTATCAGGAAAAATTTATGAGCTTTAAAAGTACAAAACAAAATTTGGGACCCTCAAAATCTAATTGATACCGCCCATGAAAAAACAGGGAAATGGCATTTTATATGGAATGTTTGGAGTTGTTATCGTTATATATACCCCGAAGATTTTTTGTGTTTATAAGGGGATTTTATTTTATCACTCATCTTTTGCTAAATTTATGACAAGAGTTATTGTAACTGTCTGTAAATCTGTGAAAGTTCTATGAGTTTAAGGAACTTCAGTGAATCCGTAAAAACTCCATGAATCCATGAAAGTTCCGTGGTCAAGGTCTGTCAGTCATTTAAATTTTGTATCAGTGATATGATAAGGTTCCAGCTACACATATGCATGAAATGTATTAAGTGCATAGCCGGGAAAAAGAAGCAAAATCAGTCGCTAGAAAAGACATTCAGTAGTAGTAATAACAGAGAATTTGAAAGGAAATAGATCCATTAGAATAAATTGATAACATTTACTCAGTTGCTACATGCAAGTTTTCATTTTAGTCAATATTCAAAACATCCAACAGTTCTTGAATGTTTCAACTGGCACGCTTTCAGTTTGATATCTTGGCACTCTGGATGGAACAAATGCTGACATTTTGTGCACTGGAACATCAGATTGTAGTGGGATCTTGTGGGCCTGTATATAAAGACGTTTTTTTTCTCAATTCTGGCTTGCTTGGAAATTCAGTGAAAGCACTGCTGTTATCAGGATTCCCACTGCATTTTGAAGCTGGGGGTAAATCTGCTCTGTTCTCTTTTTTTTGTATGCCCATTGTAAAGCAGTATACTATTTTCAAATTTAGGGGTATAAGACAAATTTTGAGGGGATAAAAACCCTTCTGCAGAGGGTAAATGGGAATGCTGAATACAATTTGGAAGATGCAACAGTGCCAATGTTTTCGTGTTTTGTTAACTCCATGTACAAGGCTTGGGACCATTTGGGTGACTATAGTCCAATACTACTGACATTTCAGTACTATTTTCGGAACTTTCCGTTATTGCATGAATCCATGACAGTTCCATGTTTTGTCAACCTCTAGGCCCCAACATTGCACACACATATGCATACAAAATATTTATAATATAAACTGATACTAAAATTTCATCATTTCTTACCGCTGTGGTTCGAGTCTCGCTCGGGTCACGTCACATGCGATATAAGTGAAATGTTCTTGAAAGAGACAAAAAAACCCAAATCAAAAAAAAAAAAAAAAAAAAAAAAAAAAAATCATCAAACTACACACACACATTAATCTGATTCAAGCATCAAAAAATCCTGGTGTGGTGATTGGGGGTACAGCCATCTGGTTAGCTCAGTTGGGTAGAGCACTTGCAAGCTTGAGGTCACAGGTTTCAGTCCTGCATCCAACACACTTTCCCTCCTTAGTTTCCTTTAATGGTGCCCAATGTGAATAACTCACTGCAGCCGACATTGGATATATGGGGCACCAGGATCAGGCATAAAACAGGGTGGGGTAGCGCTGGTCGATGGTTTTCCCTGTGTAATCTGGGTTCCTCTAACACACATTCACGAAACACCAACATCCATGTCTTATAGAACAAGTGCATAAGATTGTTGAGCTTTCTGTGCAATCGAAGTAAAAATAAATAATGTGTTAACTTTAAAATTGATAACTTATAAGTGATTATGCCTCAATTTGTAATATTTTGTCCAGATATATCAGTATAAGTGACCCTGTCCACTTGTTTGAGCTATATTAAGTGTACATTTTTAAGAGTAAGGCTATATTTTGATTTTTATTTGTTCATATTTATACAGAGTTTAACTCTCCAAATTGAAATGAACACAAGAAATCCTCAAATTGATTGTTTGTCTTGTGGAAATATACCAGAATATTCATAACGCAATACATGCACAGCTGTATTTTGTCATCAGATTTTAGCACATTTATTAAGATACACATTGTAACTTTTTAAAGCAAACAGGTATTTGTTCTTATTTCTTGCCAGTTATATAAGATATAAGAGTTACATTATTAAATGAATTAGTACCAAGAATCCTCAGATAAATAGATTATCTGGTGAATATTCCCCATAATTTAAGCTTTTCAAGAAATGAATACATTAATTTATGACACATGCTTAAGTTATCTGATGTGTGTGTGTGTGTGTGTGTGTGTGTGTGTGTGTGTATGTGTGTGTGTGTGTGTAAATAGGCCCAGTATTTTGTTTCTGTTTCTTGTCAGGCAAAATCAGTAATGAATGCAAGGAATATAGATAGATTAGTTGTCTCATAAAAAATAGTCAGAAAATATTCTGATTTGAAGAAATGGTTACTTTTTTTACTGATTTCATAAGTAGACTTCCAAAATCCCGGACATAACACTTCTACCTACATGTCTTTTGTTCAGGCTTATGGGCATGGTGGGCAAAGCTTGCTTACCAAGTAAGGCTTACTGTCCATGGATGCCTGATTATACCCTTTATTCTGGGGGTCCATGTCTGTTGGTCTGAACATTCTGATTCATCATTATTTTACAGATTTATGAGTTTGGAATAAGGTTTGTGTAATTTGAGTGTATCATGACCACAACTACTTAAATAATATGGTTTTGAATTAGGCCCAGTTTCTCTTGCTGGTCAGATAATTTGTACCTTTTGAAATGGATAAAAAAAATCTTAAAATGTATTAACATCAAGAGAATCAGACAAGAAATGTCTACATTTCAGAGCCCCAGATTAAAGGAGTGCTTATGTACATATTTTCTTATTTCCCCTAGTAAACATATGTTGTGGGTACTAACTAGGACTTCTAGAAACGTCCTGGTAGCATGCTTTTATTGAGTTCCCAGAACATACCTTTTGAAAGAATTGAGGTGTGGCACATACAAGAACTACAACTCTAGGTTCCACAGTTATTTAGTCATCTGCCCTGACAGTATTTAGTAAAAGAAACCTTGTGCATTTGATAACTCCAACACCCTTTCAGATATATTGATTGAACTCAGTAGGATTGTACATGAGGTTGAGAAGATGTGTTGCATAAACTACAACTCCAGGTGCTGTAGTTTAGAATTATCTCCCCTAATAGAAACTTTGTGATCTTGGTAACTCCAACATCTTTTCAGATGCATTGATGATACTTGGTAGGATTGTACATAAGGTTGAGAAAGCATGTCACACAAAAGAATCACAACTCTAGATGCCACAGTTTTTAGTTATCTCCCCTGACAGTATTTGGTAATGGAAACCTTATGATTGCCATAACTTCAACACCATTTCAGATATATCGATGATATTAAGGAGAATTGTACAAGACGTTGAGAAGACGCGTCTTGTACAAGATCTACAACTCTAGGTACTGCAATTTTTAGGTATCTCCCCTGTCACTATTTGGTAATAGAGACCTTGTAAGTCCAACACCCTTTGAAATATATTGATAGTACTTGGTAGGATTGAACAGGAGGTAAGAAGGTTAGTTGTATACAAAAACTGTAACTTAGAATACTGCAGTTTTTGAGTTCACTCCCCTGACAGTATTTGTCAGTGGAAACCATGTGATTGTCATAACTTAAGCGCCATGGAAGATACATTGATGATACTTGGTAGAATTGTACATGAGGTTAAAAAGGTGTGTTGCATGTAAGGACCACAACTCTGGATGCTGTGGTTTTTTTTTTTTTGTTATCTCCCCTGACAGTATTTGGTAGTAGAAACTTGTTTGCTGCATAGCTTCATCAGTTAAAATTGGATCTTCCTTAAACTTGCAAAAGTGGAGGACATGGATATTTTGGAGTTATATCCTCCAGATTAATGAATATTGTAGACATTGATCGACCTTTTAGGCACAGGTGAGCGTTAATGACCACCATGGTCCTCTTGTTTATATATGAAGAGTGCAGAGAGCTGAGACAAACAAAAATCACAGTTGAATTTGAAGCTTGCTTTTGGATTTTGTGAAACCGTATTTTAACCACAAATATTTTTCAAAGATTAAAGCAGACACATCCTCTTATTTCACGGTTGTATATGTGCTAAAAAGAAAGACATGTGACTAGTGAGTCAAATGGTGAAAACCTTACTGAAATATTCCAAATACTTACATCAATGGTTTTTATGAAAAATTAAAAAAAAAATGTTTTAAAAACTTTAATTTGAAAATATTCCAAATACATGTACTTACAACAGTGGTTCTTATGAATTTTGTTTCAAAAATCTTTTAAAAAAATTTAATTTGAAAATATTCAAAGAATGTATACAGAGAAAAAAGGTCTCTTCCCTTTTTATTAGGGTGCAGTGCTTATACAATTGATATTTAGTTTGATACAATTTAATTTTGAGAAATCAAATTTATTTCAAACTAAAATTTAAATTCCATTGTCTGAAGTTATTTTTACTGAAGTTTTATGTGTATTTTGTAATGATCTTTGGAATGTAATTATCAAAAATAAATTTGTTCTTGGTAATTTTCTTTCCAACATAGTAACCTGTATCTTGCATTTTTCATAATTTAAAAAAAAAAAATTCTAGCTTGAAATTTTAAGTCTTAATATCAATAGTAATAGAATACTTACTTTTTTTTTAATTAAAATAAGCAGTCTGGAATAAAATGATGAGGATTTTAAAATCTAAAAGAATCAGTGACATCATAGGATAGTGTATTGTGTGATAGCTTTTTACAAAGTATAAATAGCAATAGCAGTTACTAAGACTTTGAACATTCAGGAATCTCTAAATGGGGTTTTCAACATAATTTTCATTTTGCCAATATCTTTACCTTAATTTGAAATATTCTGAAATTAGGGGATGCATCTGAACATCTTTAAGCTCACTACTGTTTTTATTATACTCGTTTTTCAAACAGGGCGTATTAGGTTATGGGGTCTGAAGCCATAAACTTTTTGTTTCCAGCTAACTCCTCCTACAGTTTACATCCCATCAGGCTGAATCTTGGTTTATAAATTGACCATGATGTGGAGCAGCACATAATATTTCGGGGTTACAGTCCACCAAATACTAACAGGGTTATGCCCCTTTGAAAATTCCTGTAAGTTTTTTGTTTCTAGCTAACTCCTCCTACAGTTTACATCCAATCAAGCTGAATTTTGATTTATACTTAGACCATGATGTGGAACAGTGCATATTATTTCAAGTTTACAGTCCACCTTATATTAGCAGAGATATGTCCCTTTGAAAATTTCAGTAAACTTTTCGTTTCTGACTAAATCCTCCTACAGTTTACATCGGATCAAGCTGAAACTTGATTTACAGTTAGACCATTATGTGGAACAGTGCATATTTGTTCGAGGTTACAGTCCATCAAATATTAGCAGAATAATGACCCTTTGAAAATTTCGCTAATTTTTTTAGTTTCTTGCTAGCTTCTCCTACAGTTTACATCCGATCATTTATAGGTAGACCATGATGTGATGCAGCGCATGTTGTTTTGAGGCCACACTCCACCAAATCTTAACAGAGTTATGTCCCTTGGAATATTTCGGTAAACTTTTTGTTTCTGGCCAACTCCTCCTACAGTTTACATCGGATCAAGCTGAAACTTGATTTATAGTTAGACCATGATATCGAGCAGCTCATTTATATTCGAGGTTACAGTCCACCAAATGCCGGCCTCAGTGGCTCAGTTAGATGCACGTCCGACTGGAGACCAGGAGGTCGCGGGTTTGACCCCCGCCGAGGTCGGCAACATTCTTTCGTGGAGATTGATCATAGAATATTTTCTACGGTCATTCTCTCCCTTCCGCTGATTCAAGAAGGGCAGTTGTCAGTTTCTGGCGAAAGAATGTGCACAATACTGGTTAACCGCTAAGAGGACTAAGCCTGCCTAGTAAATGTGTGGTTCGGTAAACTGACAGCACTCGACATGACCCCATGGCCTCGGTGGCTCAGTTGGATGCGCCGTCCGACTGGAGACCAGGAGGTCATGGGTTCAACCCCCGCCGAGGTCGGCAACATTCTATCGTGAAGATTGATCATGAAATATTTTCTACGGTCATTCTCTCCCTTCCGCTGATTCAAGAAGGGCAGTTGTCAGTTTCTGGCGAAAGAATGTGCACAATACTGGTTAACCGCTTAGAGGACTAAGCCTACCCAGTAAATGTGTGGTTAGGTAAACTGACCGCGCTGGACATGACCCCATTGGGTTGACTGGGCCGTAAAACCTCAACACAAACAAATCGACATGATCCCATTGGGTTGACTGGGCCGTAAAACCTCAACACAAACAAATCAGCAGAGGTATTTTCCTTTGAAATTTTCAGTAAATTTTTCACTTCCCCAGCTAACTCCTCCTACAGTTTACATTTGATCGCGCTTAAACTTGATTTATAGTAAGAACATGATGTGGAGCAGCACAAATTATTTCAAGGTTACAGTCCACCAAATATTGGCAGTTATGCCCCTTTGAAAATTTCTGTAAATTTTTTGTTTCCGGCTTATTCCTACTACACTTTACATTGGATCAAGCTGAAACTTGATTTATAGTTACACCATGAAGTGGAGCAGGGCATATTATTTTGAGGTTACAGTCCACCATATATTAGCAGAGCTATGCCCCTTTGAAAATTCTGTAATCTTTTCGTTTCTGGCTAACTCCTATAGTTTACACCTGATCAAACTGAAACTTTGTAAATACTTACACTGAGCTTCAACTCGATTTATAATAAGAATATAATGTGGAGCAGCACATATTATTTTGAGGTTACCAAACATCAAATATTACCAGAGTTATGCCCCATTAAAAATTTCCATAAACTTTGCATTTCTGGCTAACTCCTTCTATAGTTTACATCCATTCATGCTGAAAAGCAATTTATTGTTAGACCATGGTGTGGAGCAGCGCATATTATTAGGAGGTTACAGTACACCAAATATTAGCCGAGTTATGCCCCTTTAAAATTCTGTTAATCTTTTGTTCCCGGCTAACTCCTCATATAGTTTACATCCAATCAAGCTGAAACTTGATCTGTAGTTTGACCATGATGTGGAGCAGCACATATTTTCCAAAATTACAGTCCAACAAATAGTAGCAGCATTATGTCCCTTTGGAATTTTTGGTATTTTTTTGGTTTCCAGCTAACTCCACTTACAAATTTACACAGGTCTGGAGCACAGAATTGCATAGTAGTCCGCATATGTGCTACATCTTATTACTTGCCAAGGGCGTATGATGCCTCCGCTTGTAGAGCTCTTGTTTGTTTTTAGATACAATATATATATATATATATATATATATATATATATATATATATATATATATATATATATATATATATATATATATATATATATATATATATATATATATATATATATGTAATAGAATGGACATAATGACTTCTCAAATGGATGGAATAACAGACGGTAAACGGTAAAAGGCCAGAACTATGTACATTTAAGCACTCTAGATGATTATTCAGATTATCTTTTTAATTATAATTGCTACACAAAACATATGTTGTTAGTACTTATTTGAAAGTTATTGATAGTGTAGTTGTAATGAATACCCACAACTTACAATCCTTTCAGTCCATTAAGAAATAAGTAACACGTAAGTATTTCATACTTGAATAATAAAAAACAAAAAAAAAACAAAACTGTGTTATCTGACTATAAATAATGTTACTGTACACAGTACAGGGAAATTAAATAAAAATGTGGTTAAAAGGGGTTCAGAACCACAGTGATGTGGATCAAATATTCATGATACTGAAACTAGTTACTCTGAATTGTGCAGAATGCACACATGGTGTAGCGAAAATGGCATTGCTTTAGTTACATATCAAGAAATATTGAACAAAATGAAAGTACAGATGATATGTAGTCTTGAGGCTTATAGAAATTAAGGAAACCGCCACCATCAGCACTCTCAGTGCTTTGATTATAGTTGCAGTTTAGATACATACGACGCTCTGGTAGAACTTTCAGCAGATGATATATTGAAATATTTTTCGTATATTTGTCTCCTTGGGAGGCAATTTGCATAAAATGTCAAAGCCTTTTTTCTGGGAAACAAAAGATAAGACAAATACATCAGTTTGACGTCTGCTGAATGTACCTATAGAGTGGTAAAGATTAATGGTAATACATTGTCAGTAGGGCTTTTAGTATGAGTGAAATATATATCATATAGGCAGTATTAAATGTTCACAAAAAGCCTTTGAGCGGAGTTCTTTTTAACTCTTTTCCCGCTAGTGGCGACTTTTGTCGTCTGCTGGTAAACTTTGCAAACAGTATGGACCCAGGTCAGGCCCGACAACATATCGGGCCTGATCTGGATCCAAACTGTTTGACACTCTGCTGGTATGTTTGATAGATTCTTTTGAAAAAAGTTAATTAAAAAAAAACATCCACAGACGACAAAAAGCATGCAAAATTACCCAGCATGCAACGGATAAAATAAATAGTGAAAGCACAGTACTGGCTGTTCATTTCCAAGGGACCAGAAAGAGACACCTTTCCAAACAATGTAGCAATACTGTTGTCATTCAGCATTAGACTTTACACTGACACTCTTATTTGCAACAATGCATGTGTACAAATTCGACGATGGAAAGGTCCACTTCAGAATCTCAGGAATGAATGGGTTAACTGCCTATTCTAAATATAGCTATAACATGTAGTTGTATTTTGTTTATTGTTATATTATAGCTAAAATCAATTAAAGCACCAAAGGCACTGAAATGACAGATTTCTGGAGTTTGAAAGAATTTTGGCGGAAGCAAACGCTGATGAGCGGTATGCCTTCATTTGCAGCAATTTCACTGGTAGCAACAACGATGACATATATTGATATATCATGTGTTAGTTAGTTTTCCCAATACTAGAAAGGATTCACTAAACACAAAACCACCTGTGGATTGAGTTGATTTGGGTATTCAATAGTTGCTAAGGTGCCTCTGTCCAAATATTTAGGAAAAATAGTATACTTGTCAAATGAAACAGCTCAATATGCCTGCTCAGGAAAATGCCAATTATGAAACCTTTGCGATTAGAACTTTCAGTCTGTCATTTGATAGTAATTGCTAAGTCTATAAAATCCTGATAATTTGAATTGAATATCTAACTGGGTTTCAAGTGGAAGATAGGGCTGTTTAAAATCTGACAATTCCAAATATGGTCGTTTGAGAGAAAAATGTTTTCATAACCAAACCTAAAATTACGAATCTGACAACATATATTACAGCTAATTATTAAGCTAAGGCTTACATTCAGATCCTGGAAAATATTGTATTGTTGTAAATTATGTTGTATTAGAAGCAATCAAAATAAAGTTTAAACTAACATATATTACAGACCTAATATCCAGAAACAAGTCTGCCAGATACTATTACATTTGGATTAATAATAATAATAATAACAATAATAATAATAATACGCATTATTTTATTCAGCACACAAGTACAATAAATTATGAGAAAAGTGTTCATTTGTACCCCGCTCCCCATCCCACCACTTCCGTCTCCCCTACGTACATCTACAGCAACTTAATTTTATTTTGTATATATGTATATTATATCAAAACCTGTAACGTCAAACTTTGTTTTACTTATATATAACGTGCATAACTCAGGAACTACAGAAGTTATCAAGTTAAAATTTTCAGCATTTCTTAGTTATGCAAAGGCCATCAAACGCATGAAATTTCAAAATCCTAGATGCACAGCTTTCAGAGTTGGTATTTTTTGAGGTAATTAAGGCCTATTATGTACAGTATCTTGTGCAGCTATCTAAGTAAACAAGTATCAATTACACGTCCAGGAACGAAGCTTGTTATAATAGCCCCTCTCACTTTTAATGGAATGTTCTACGATAGTTTGCCGAAAAAAAAAATCACTTACTAATCAAACTCGAAATAAAAACAAAATGGCCGCACCGGTATTTGAGAGCACTGTCGTGGAAGCGAAGTGATTTTCAGCGAGAATGTCTACCCATGCCGTGTAAAGGGTTGCAAACGCCTTCAAATTAAAAGAAATAACTTAAGTTGTTTTCCGTGTGCCTTGGAAAGATCATGCACCCTGTCGGCGGTGGACCAGTCTTGCTGAAGCTGAAGCATCCGCCATGTTTCTTATTCCGAGTTCAAATGACCGACTCAGTCAAGGACATAGCGCCACGTGACTTCGATTACAAGTGAATTGCGGAAACGTACGGCTATTGCGCACAAAAGGACTACAGTTTCTGCATTGTATTATAAACCATTTAAACTCGGCAGACCAGAAAAAAGAGGCTTTGCAGACAGTGTATATCCACATGAGATGGCTCGTACGAAGCAAGCCGTCTCATCAGGATTTACACTGTTTGTCATAAAGATTCTGTTTCTGATTTTTTTTTTTTACTGAAAAACCTCATTTGCAGCAATAGGTGTGTCTAACTTCAAATATGGGAAGAGACCCCATCAGGGGCGAAAGGGTTAATCTAGCCATGTAAGGAGGTATGTGAGCTTTTCCACGATGAAAGGATCATTGTTTCCTCATTACGAAAAGATGCCTATTCAAATATATCGAAAAATTTCACCTCCAAAATCTGTAAATTTTCAGATAAAAAACTAATATTTTACATATTTCTGCTCGAAACATACATTGTGGGTAATCGCTAGAACCGCCTCGATGAGATTATGAGCAGAATTAAGGAAAATAATGTACACCCCTGTAAACCCCAGTTTTACTATATAAAGGTGGGGTTTAAGGGGGTCAAAATTATGTAGGCATGTTTGCGTGATGTTATACAAACAGCGCAGCCTAGAGCACCCTCAGTTTATTTCGTGGTATATATCTGCAAAGACAGCATACACCACGTTTTCCACGTACATGTACAAGAGGAGACCCTTTTTCTAGTTCCCAGCTGCATTACGGCAAACAGAATCTGTAACCGGATGTCTCAGGTCATCGGACAAGGTTATATGTTTACCTATTAAGTGAAAAGTTGAAATATACAAAATCAACCCACGGACTTAAACATCAGCTTAATTTTGAGCTTAAAGAAGGCACTCATATAGGCGTGTTAGCTACAATTTATTTTTGACAAAGAAGACGCCCATACAGGCGTGTTAGCTACATTTACCCCTCTCTGGGCCGATTCAGCTGACAACAAATTAACGTTATGTTATAGTTATTTTTTCTAGAAAAAAGATTTTGACATTTCATGCAATCTATCTACAAAGGAGAACAGAAAACATTTCAAAATGTCATATGCGTTCTTTTGATCCGGAATGCTAAACGTATTAAAGAAAAGCAGGACAGACTTCCTACGTTATATTTGTTACCGAAACTTCATTAATGACCTGATAAAGCACGTTTCAGTGCTAATTCTAGTTCATGTACGACTACTGTTTTGTCCAAACTGCTAATATCATGCTTTACAGCTGTTAAAAACATTGGATTAGATACTATGATACTGTTTACGAAAGGGACGGAATTAACTATTTTTGGTCAATTAAAAATTCCAAAGATGTTCTCAATAAATTTAAATCTAAAAATTTTCAGGTTTCTAAATTGTCTACATATGATTTTTCTACACTGTATACTACGTTACCTCATCATCTTATAAAAAAAGATAACTTATTGATTTAATTAACCGAACGTTTATTCGGGAGACTACCCAATATTTGGCTTGCAACGAAGAATGTGCTTTTTTCACTTCTGATGTATACAATAATCACAATTTATGATCGTGTTAAAAAGTCTGTGATGCCCTTGTGTATCTTTTGGATAATATTTTTATTAGATTTGGAACTAAACTTTATAGGCAAACTATTGGTATTCCGATGGGAACTAATTGTGCTCCTCTTGTTGCAGATGTGTTTCTTTTTTGTTATCAGAGAGATTTCATGAAGTCACTCTCACGTAAAAATCTGACATTATTGAGGCTTTCAATTTAACTTCAAGATACCTTAATAATTTATTAAATATTGACAATATTTACTTTGACCAAATGGTGCACCGCATATACCCTACAGAACTCCAATTAAATAGAGCAAATTCTTCCGATACCGAGGCACCTTTTTTGGATTTGAATCTATGTATATCTAATGGTACAGTTTCAACCAAAATTTATGATAAACGGGACGATTTTGATTTCGATATATTCAATTTCCCTTTTCTGGATGGCGATGTCCCCCGGCGTACCTCATATGGGGTATACATGTCTCAACTTATTAGATTCGCTAGAGCTTCTTCAAATCTTAGTGACTTTAACTACCGTAATAAAGCCCTTACTGCCAAACTTCCTAGGCAGGGCTATCGTTATTTTAAACTTCGTAAGGCGCTTTCGAAATTTTATCGCAGAGACAGTGCCTTGGTACAAAAATATAGCGTCAGTCTGAAAACACTTCTGCAACAAGGTATATCGGAACCTGAATTTTACGCAGACTTGGTGTACAGATTTAGAAAAATTGTAGGAAAATCTAACTTTTCGGAACAATTCAGAAAAAAATATTAACCGTTATAAAAGAATTAGCTATAGCCTGGATATTATGCGGCAGACTGCATGCCTAGTTGTCAGCCCAATCATTGTTGATGCCTATGTTTCACTCTTTAATTGCACGACGGTGGTTCGGGCCTCAGACTCAATGACGGCCTCTTCGTAAAACTTGGGTAGGGACTTGACGATATGTCTTTGGCTTGGCCCGCCGTGGTTCAACTATTGGTTTTCATTTACTCTGGCATACAGAAGAATTAGCCATGAGTTCTCATCTTTGTTTATTATAGTGATTAATTTGATTTTTATGTTTCCGCTTTGATGCATTGACTGACTTGGGAGCCTTTATGCGAACCGAAGTTTTATGTATTTCTGTATTAAGAGTAGCATCGGGACCCAGGGTGAAGTTAGCTAGCTGTAAAAGTGCTTTAAACCCCCAGTGGTTTACTCTACTGACGTTCTAAGGCGGAGGTCCCGGTGTTGGTCTTACTCTTTTTTTGGTTTGTGGTTTATTCTACGAGGCGATTTGTTTAAAGTTTTACCTAATGTCATTTTGTTCTTGTGTTTTTCAGTCCTTTTAGCATTGCGATTACCTCGCTTGGGGAAGAGAGAGCTAATCTTAGTGTTTTTCGTACGTTGTTCGATTTGTACTTGTTTGGATTTGTCGGTTTCCTCTTCCTCTTGGTGTCTGGGAAGGGCTGCGGTTTGTGATTGTGGCACTCCCTGTACTTTTCTCTAACCATCTTTTAAATGAGGGTAATATAATACGAAAAATATTTTTGTTGCACCTTAAAGACAGACACCAGCTGCCGCTGTTTTGTGCATCACACTTTGCACTCACCCAGACAAATATTTGTCGTTCTTTGATATCGGATTGCAATCATCACGAGAACATACCTATATAATTTTGACCCACTTAAACCCCACTTTTATATAGTAAAGCTGGGGTTTACAGGGGTATACATTTTTTTCCTTATTTCTGCTCAAAAACATAGATTATGGGTACTCGTTAGAACCGCCTCGCCGAGGCGGTTCTAACGAGTACAAATAATCTAAGTTTTGAGCAGAAATATGAAATATATTAGAATTTTTTATCTGAAAACTTTCAGTTTTTTGGTGGTGAAATTTTCAATATACTTGAATAGGCATGTTTTCGTAATGGATACACAAAGTACATGTGACATATATTGGACGGGACGTGTCAAGCGAAAACATGCATTCGAAAGTGCGCAGCCGGCCTTGGTGGCTGAGTCAGATGCGCGCCCGACTGGTGATCAGGAGGTCGGTTCGATCCTCACTGGTTCCGCCATCATTCTGTCGTGCATATTGATCAGGAAATATTTTCTACGGTCATTCTCTCCCTTCCGCTGATTCACGTGGGGCACGTCAGTTACTGGCGATGGCATGCGCACAAGGACTGCTTAACCTCTTATAGAAAGGACTAAGCTGCCGAGGCGGTTGTAACGAGTATCCCAATCTATGTTTTTGAGCAGAAATAAAAAAATGTAATGTTTACCCCTGTAAACCCCAGATTTACTATATAAAAGTGGTGTTTAAGGGGGTCAAAACTACATAAGTGTGTTTTCGTGATGTTCTAAAGGTAATATGCGTAATGAGTACATATGATGACTGGCTCGTTGATATGACAATAAGCTATACCCACGACAGTTTTGTCTTGAAGAAACTAGAAAGAGAGAAAGAAAGAAAGAAAAAACAAAAACAAACAAAAAAAAAAAAAACGAATATGTTTGCTCTTCAAATCTGGATATAAAATTTCTAATGTGAATTTGTCAACAACATAGGAAATACACGGTTAAGCGAGAATCGCAAAGCATCACATCTACTCGATATTCTGTGTCCGCCTCTCCGTGCAGATATATGGGTATTTGGGGGTTAAAATTTACGGTGGCTGCTATTTGAATTTAGCCAGACAAAATATATTTTATGCGGCTAGATTTCCTTCAGGTGGCTGAAGATTCTGTTTCGTGGTTAACACTTCCCATTTATTAGCCACATAAATATAACGCATCCATTCTCGAGAACGGATTTACTTAAAACTTGTCAGTGGTGTTGTGTTTAAACGAATAAACTCCGCTCCGCCAAAAATATCGCCGTCAGATGCGGAGCGTGGTAATTCTGCATAACAAAAACAAGCCTATTCAAATATACTGAAAAATTTACCACAAAAAAATGAACATTTTCAGATAAAAGAAATCTAGTATTTTTCATATTTCTGCTCAAAACATAAATTGTGGGTACTCGTTAGAACCGCCTTGGGAAGGCGGTTCTAACGGGTATCCACAAATTATGTTTTTGAGCAAAAATAAGAAAAATAATGCACACCCCTGTAAACCCTAGTTTTACTATAAAAAAGTGGGGTTAAAGGGTGTCAGCATTATATAGGCATGTTTTCGTGATGGTCAGCACGAGTTACGAAGGTACTAGCTCTTTTTAAGGCTCTTTCACGTTCACATCGTGGACGTTAGAACACAAATGAAAGGACACCATTCAATTCATTCATTAGCAACATTGACGTAACGCATGACGTAATGGCAGCGACTTTCAGTTGGTCTAGTAAATGCCCGTTTTTGATCAGAGGACGTCAAAATGAAATGCAATAGCAAAGGAAGCAGTCCGTAATATCAGTTCCGACACTAAGAATAATTCCTTAGCTAAGTGATATCATATCATCATACTGTTAATTATATAAATTGACTGAATTTCTATACTTCACTTCTAAGTATAATCGATCGACTGATCGATCGATCGATCCTATAAATGAATCAATCAATCAAACAAACAAACAATCAGTCAGTCAGTCAGTTAGTCAGTTTACCAATCAATTAATCAACGTAGAATTTGCTTTGGTCTAATTTCCCTTGTGAGCTTTTAGACAATAATGTGTTTTAAGCTTAAAAAGAAGCAAAATGTTGGATTTTATTTTGAATTTCAGAAGGAGATGATTAACTGACCCTGTCGGACCAGCTAAGTGCTCCTGAAGACGGACCGCGATTATCATTTATCCGTAGGACCCTAGTGTAAGATGCATTTTACACGTATTATGACTGCTATATAGGTTAATGCATTTGTATTTAGGCCATAAACGTGAAAACGTGAAAAAGGCAACATCTGTGAAGTATTAGGTTTCGATCTCTTTATTCGGTTGGCGGTCCTCGTTACAGATTTTTAGGATATTCTATCTCAGGTATTAATTTAATTTAAATATATGACGAGAATATGAGCATGGACTAAGACGAACTGAGCGCTTTCGGAAGCGTGACTTATTGTAGATTCAGGGGTCATTAGTTCGACACCCAGTTCGGCCTTATAATTTTCGTGGACCGATCTTCAAATTATGTCTACAGTCGTTCTCCCTCTTCTGCTGATTCACGATGGACAATTGTCAGCTACTGACAAAAATATGTGCACCAGTACTGGTTAACCGCTTAGAGGACTAAGCCTGCCCGGGAAACGTGTGAGGAAGTTAACTGATCGGCTCGACATGTTTACTAGGCTATAAAACTCCAACTCAAACAAAGAAGACTTACTGATAAAATGTTACTTTCATTCTAAGATTAGAAAGTATCTAGAACGTAAAAACAATTACCAAATAAGCCAAAATATTCTCTATAGGAGAATGGAAGACATTTTGCCGACTTTTTTTTCTAAGAGATAACTGTTTTGACTACCAGTTTGCTTTTCTGCACACAAATCACCTACTAAAAAGACATCTACTCTACAAAGAAAGAATTTACCCCCACAGGGAGCAAATTCCCCTAAAGTGAGCAAATCGTCCTTTGTTTGCTAAAACATTCTTGCCAATTGTTTGAAAAAGGTTTAATTCTTTCTTGTGACAATATTTTGACAGTAGCTGGATTACATTTGTGTAAAAAAAAATGTTAAGTAAAAGTTGAATAGAATTTTTGAAATAGATACGAGGGATGTTCGAAATGAATTGCTTATTTCTATCTGGAGACTTCGAATTTCAAGTTAGCCCAAAAGTACTCATTTCATGCCCTCGAAGTACTTCCCGTGGTTAGAAATGCAAAGTTTCAGCCGATGTATGCACTTCTTGAAGGCGACACGGTACGCTGATTTGGGCACAGTAATAAGGTACTGATGAATGGCAGATCCAAGTGCCTGTCGGGACTGGTATTTCCGCCCAGCAAGGAATGCTTTCAATTTCGGAAACAAAAAGAAATCTCATGGGGCAAGGTCTGGGGAATACGGGGGGTGAGGCAAAACAGTTACTTTTTCTTTCTTCAAAAACGCCGTAACTATTGCGGAGGTATGAGCTGGGGCATTGTCATATAGAAAACGGACATGTTTAAAACCAGTGGCAGGGCGTCGTTTCTGATAATACCTTTTCGATTTCTTCAGTACTACGTCTTTGTAATACTTTCCGGTGATCCTTTTGCCCTTTTTCACTGGCACTTTTATTGCGACTCCTTCACCAGAGAAGAAGATTGCATACAAAACCTTCTTTGTACTCAAAGAACGTTTGGCAGTTATTGGGCGTTTGCTGTGTTTAGTGGCCCAGATCTTATTGCTAACCTTTCTGACGGGCTCAAAATAATGGACCCAGGTTTCATCACCTGTGACGACATTGGCAAACTGCTTTTTGTCGTATTTTGGAAACATTTGAAGCAGCTTTTTGGCCACTTTAACCCGTTGCCTCTTTTGCTCGTCAGTCAACAGATGTGGCACCCATCTAGCAGAAATCTTTCTGACTTTCAAATGCTTCTTCAAAATAAGGTGAACCGTTGATAGTGATATGCCTACCTTTCGTGCAATATCACGAACTGTAAATCTGGCATCTCCTTCAATGATTTCCTTTATTTTGGAAACGAATTCTTTACGAGATGCAGATTTTGGCCTACCTGATTTCGGTGCATGTTTGATGGACTCTACACCAGACTCAAATTTCTTTTTCCACCGCCGGACTGTGTCATAAGACAAACAAGAAGGTCCAAAAGCAGTAGAAATTTCAGTCATCAGCTTCTTCAAAGAACAACCAAGCTTTGAGCGAGCTTTGATGTAAGCCCGTATTTCATCTTTTTTGTCGACGCTTCTACCAACCATTTTTATTGCAGTGGTCAATGACTGCGTGTATTCAAATGGCAAATTTTATGTCTTAGACTTAGTCTAACATGTACATTTATACACCATTGTGTAGATATTGAATAGCCCTATACAGGTATGTATTGGTTTTTATCGTGCCCCACGTGGATATCGAGCTAGAGGACAATAAGCAATTCATTTCGAACATCCCTCGTAGATAGATAAATAAGTAAATAAATAAATAAATAAATATTTCCGTGTCTGGGAAACAATATCGTAAGTCCTACAAGAACTGCTGCAGGCCACTGCTCAAAAGAAGGAAGTGGATTAAACAGATGTGACAATTAATCTGCAAACTCATTTGAAATGACAATTTATATGGCTAAATCTTTGGCAATTTTTGTTGTACTTGCAGATCATACCTTAAGATGGTGGAACTGTCGAACTGAGTATTTCCTCTTTTAGGTGTGTTGTGATTTGTTTGCTTATAAAACCTGGGTTGGATATAAAATGAACCAATGGAAAGAATTACCGTTTTGAAAAAAAAAAGCAGAAAAAAGCAAAAAATTCTTGTTGATAAATTTGAAAATTGAAATTTACCGTCTAAGAAATAACAAGACTTTGATCTATATTTTACCGACTGAATTATTATTTCAAATTAGACTATTATTTCAAATTGGACTATCCCATTTGTTATAAAAGTGAACTCTGACATTTGGATTCAATTGAAAGGATTACCTTCTATAACAGCTGGAAACCTAATAGTGAGCATTACCTTAGAATTGACACTTTTTTTGATTTTAATATTTTAGTTTGAATCCTAAGCTTATTTAGACATAATTGTATTATATAACTTTTAAGCTTGTTGAGACAGTATAAACTACATAATAAATTTCGTTGTAATCAATTGACGTACCTCATTCATTATTAAATCGGACATTTCTAATATACGTTATGCCTATTAAAATATAGTGCATAATACTTTCTGTATAGAGTAGACCCATTTAAAGAAGAGACACATTTAAAACAATTTGGTTTAAACATATTTTATTATAGTAATAATAACTGCAATATGAGACAAGTAATGATACAAATAGGAATTAGACCAAAAGCCCAATTACCGAGCTAGCATTCTTTATAAATCTGTAGCGGGCCATTATCGGGCCTTCAGAGTAGCTGACGGGCCGATAACGGCCCGCTATAGGTTTATAAAGAATGCTAGCTGGATATATAGTTCTTCTCCCAGAAACAAATGGCATGTAAACATAATGGCGGATGTCAAACAAAGTACATTGAAACAGATAATATTATGTAGTGATATTTAAGAATGACCAAACAATACAAATAAGTGTTGGTTATACATGTTTGGGTGATAAAAATGAGGAAATATCGATATAAATTATGATACCGAATAGAATTTGTATTATGTAGAGCACACTTTTGAAGTTAGAAAGGGATAAGAAAAAGTAAAACGTCTTCCAATCTTTAGATGAAAATTCTCCACTTTTAGCTCTGAAGCAATTTTGTCAAGGAAAGCCTATTTTGCACCAGGAAAAAGTGTAACTGTTACAGTTTTGTTCCTTAAAGTTTAAAATTGCGTATAGTGTAACTACGTGTTTGTTTACTTAGCTTTTCGATAGGCTCTTTTACGTTTACGTATATATCGTTTTATGTTTGTGTTTATCCAAGAAGGCTCGGCCGATTTAATTTTAACTATTTTATTTGGAATATAACCTCTGATGCCAAACTTGTGATTGTAGAGTGTAGATTCTCGGCATAGGAGTCAATATCCTTATCTCTCAAGGCGTCCCAACTGATGGCAGCAGCTTTTACTCGAAGACGAGCATAGTTACCTTGGTCGTACGTCCAAATTCTTCTAGTAAAAGAATCGATTTTGGTTTTAGAAAAATTAAAAAATCCATATAATGAGCAATGATACCTAAATTCTTGGTTTAGAAAGGGATCATCAACTCCACTGAGTATTAGGAGTTGTTTATCGTTAACTAACAATATATCTATTAGTGTAGCTGAGTGTTCGGTAAAATTAGTGGGTTGGCCTGGAAAAGTATACTGGATACATATTGTTTCGATCTTCCTTGCAGTACGTTCATTTAATACATCAAAATTAAAATCACCAGTAATTATTATGGCTGATATACCCGTATCTTCTGCAAGTTCAACTGAATTATCAATGCCAGTAAAGTATTCTGCATCAGAACAGGGAGGCCGATAGAAAAGACCAAAAATAACCTCCTGCTGCAGTTGTAATAATAATAATAGTAAAGACTTTATTTTCAGTGGGTAACACAATTAGCTACAAGGTAATCTTCCTTGAGGCCGACTACAAATACTTTACAAATATACATGTCAGTAATGTACAGAGAACAGATATCTAAAATATTTAAACAAATTTAAACAATAAATATTAGACACACCTTCTCTTACGACTGAAATGTATAAAAGTCATTACATGTACTATATACCTGTATATTAAAGAAAAGAAAGATTAAGAATATATCTATTGTATGCATCGTTTATGGACAATTGATATATTATTTGATAATTTTAAGTGCTCCGGTAAAACGTTCCAAATAATTGTTCCGGAATAAGACAAACGGTCTTTTAATAATTCTTAGTTTGGTTTTGGGGTTACAAAATTATTATTTGAAGAGGACCGTAAATTATGAGATTCGTTATTTAAAATGGTCGGCTCCAACATATCTCGGATATATAACGGAGCTTCTTGAATAGATACTTCAAACATAAATTTAGCCTTAGGAAAATGCGCTCATAAATTGTAAGGATTTTTAATTTTATTCATACTTTCAGCCATATCATAGATATCATAATTAAGGATAAATCTGCAAGCTCGTTTATTAATTAGCCAATTGAAGCCAAATGCACTCGAAATTATGTGGTTTGAGATCTTCCCGGCGCTCGAGCGAATTCTTTCTTTAATGTACAGTCGACTCTCGTTATCTCGAACTCCAAGGGACTCTCTGAAATACTTCGAGATATCCGTAGTTCGACATATCAGGTTTGCAGAATTGAGGAAAAAATAATTTGATTAACCACATTTAACAAACTGATAGGTAATTGGACTTTTGAAGTTAGAGATATATTAAAAATATTGTGGAAAAGAGGAGAAATTGCTCCTTAGGAGCAATTTCTCCTCTTTTCTACAATATTTTCCATCTGTTGTTAGGTTTTCATGTATAGGCAGGGACCAGATTTTCGCTTCGAGATAAGCGGTTATTCGAGATAAGCGAGGTCGAGATAACGAGAGTCAACTGTATATGATGATTATTACATGCTTGTCCCCTGGTCGGTCCTTTCGTTCAGATTCACAATTTGATTCAAGAAGAAGGTAAGTTGGGTCTACGGAAGGACTAAGCCAATTTTCATAGAAAGCTAGAATGTCAAACTCGTATAGTTCGGCATACAAAGTGTCAGGTTTGTGCTTGTTTAGATTTGTCGGTTTCCTCTTCCTCTTGGGGTCTGGGAAGGGCTGCGGTTTGTGATTGTGACACTCCCTGGACTTTTCTCTTACCATTTTTAGAAAGTATGCTTTGGATGTAATAATGAACAAACGAGTTGTGAGATACATCAAGAGTGAGCTAAAGAGACTGTTAGACAAACTTTTTGATAAACTGGAGGCTACTTATTGAAGTCAATGCTGATGTACCGGGATTTCGATGTATGTCGCCAGCAAGTAGCAAGAGGAAGATGAACCATGTACATGATCCAAATATAGTAAAAAGAATATCACCCAGAAACTGAAAATGTATTAGCTTTACCTGATATACCCTGGAGTAGCATTTTGCAGTTATTGCGTAAAGTGATACTAGAATACAGGTGTTCGGCCTGCTGGACAGATATGAGGATCGAAAAACTATGACTATCATTCTGGCATAAGGATATAAATACCAGAGAGTGTATGGAGAGATGAAACCTAAATATGAGATTGTAAGTCGGCATGATGGCTAGCTTATTTCTGCTTACTACATTTATCATATGAATGTCGTTAGGAAGAGAAGAAACATAGGTTTGTGATTGTGGCACTCCCTGGACTTTTCTCTTATCTTTTTTATAGCAAGTGCTACCAGACCAATTCTCTTAATGCCGAGTCTAACCAAGTAGAATGCCAACGGTATCTCCGCCCCCATCCATAGTCCCAGGTTTGACCAAAGAGAAAGAATTAAGGAGGAAGCAGAAACATATTGTATAACAATACCTATACTACTGACATAGATTTATAGATATTATCGTTAACTGGTTATTCAACTATTATAATATCAGTTAGTGTATTGCTAAATTGTTATTCAGCAAGTCAGTCAGTCAGTCAGATAGTCATCATTTATTCAAGTACACAATTTGACTTCACAAATAGCTCTTTCCCGATCGATCACTTTTGTAAATATCAAACTATTTGTTTAGTCATCCAAGTACCAGTCAGAATATTTCGTTATTGGTATTCAACCAGTTAGATAGCCAGACAGGCCGTCATATTTATCTATATTCAATTATGCAGTCTGACTGTACTGATGGCTGTCTCCTGATAGTCTGTTTTTGATGTTCTCATAAAACGTTTTCTCAGTCAATTAAAATGAATTTGATCTTATTAATTATAATGCAATTATAGCCATCGGCCTATTTTAAAGCTTTCAGTTAGACCTGCCAGTCAGTCATTTATCTGTAAGACAGATATGTTTCAGACGATTGACCGTTCTATCCATCGAGCATGTGCCAAACAATGGTTATTCTGCATATCGTTCATAAAATTAGCAGTCTAATGAAGGGTACCCTCATAAACCTAGATCGGATTGGTATAATTGCTTAGTAATCAGTGTCAGCAAACATTAGAATATTGACTGACTGAATGGCAGTTAAAGATAACAGACGATCATTATGATCATTACACAACCATACACACTTACTGACTGGTCAGTGGACTATATGGCTGTCTGCCGTATGGAAGCCGACTCAAATATTAACAAGTAGATAAACTAACTAGTTAATGACAAGTTAATAATATACCGACTGATAAAGTGGCCAAAGCAGAGAGCTAATAAAAATCTACAGGAAAATCAAGCAGTTATACATACATACATACATGTGTATGCGTGCGTGAGTGCGCATGTATGCGCGCGAACGCACACGCACGTACGTGCATACTCACAAACGAACGAATGCACGCACGCGCATACGCATCCACCCACACACGCATACATACCAGACTACGCATGCATATATGTAAGTACCACCAATTATATAATGATCCAGACGAGACTCTGACAAGCTAAATAACAAACACAGGAAAACATGAAAAAAGAACAGTCATTTAAAATGCAGTGACTGATACACATGGCTTTTGACGCTTGTGAATGCTTTAGGGGAGGCGACTGATAGAATGTTAAAATAGAGCTGTATTGTATTAGCCTCCCTTGGACCGTACTGTAAGTCGCTCGAGTACGAAATCCTACCTGTGTGCATTAAAGAATTTAATCATATAGATGTATTCGGGTGACACTCGTTGTCTCAAACTGATTGTCCGGAAATACTGTTATACATGTAAGTACAGACTTGATTGCTCTTTGTTCCTCTCCATCAATATTAATAACTTTTATTCTAGAGTGGTTAAAACTCCAGTCCGTGACAATGAGAGTCTATTACATTGACAAGACATTGAGCCTTAGGATCATAATCATTTCCAGTTGTAAAATAGTCTCTTGAGTGATTACATTAACCTTCGTGTAGTGAACGATTATACTGCAAGCACATGGACTAAATGGTCAATTTAACTAGCACGATTCTGTGTAGTTAAGGCGTGTTGCAGGAAAGTTATTTTCGTTTTCACTTGTAAGTAAGCAAGTCTCAAACAAAAATATTGAAAGTTGCAGCGGTAAATTCATAAGAGTCATTGTATCCAGTTGAAGTTATCACGTGATCGTGTAATATCGTATTATATAGTCATGAATGAGTGTGTATTACGGGTATACAACAAAATATACACTGTTCAAGAACGAAATTAAAGTTCTTTCGACTCCATTATTGGTCCCTGCAGGAACATATGCAAGCGATTCAGTCTCTCTGGTAATTCGACGCACAATATCATCAAGAGGGCTTGCCAAGAACAACTCCATCAGAGGTCCATGCGCTGTTCAGCTGTCTATACTAATCGTTGTGCTTGATATAACTGTTACAGCTTTCCGCCGGACTTCGGTAAATGTTCATTAATAAAGACCCCTCTATAGCCACGATTTTTCGTCGGCACCCGCGCTTTGCTGAATTTTGCCCGGGATCTGTAATTGGCGAAATTTGACAGGAGTAGTATCCTTTGAAAGTGTATCCATTATCCATTCCCCTTTAGGAAAATGGAGAATGTGAATCCCTTCCAGAAAAATAATTCTTACAATTTTTATTTCCCTTCTCATTGCGGAGTGGAACAGTACCCTTTTAGGAATGAATTAGCGCGTTAGTGAGATAAATGAAAAATAAATGATCGCCGTTTGCAAAAAAGCGGCAAACTCTTGAAAGAGTATCCATTTGCATTAAAATATAGAATGCTACACATATTATATTGTATGACCCTTCTATCACTGTGATCTATCTACACCGGCACTTCTGGGTTTCGTCCTTCCGCCGATGTCACCATAAACAAATCAAATCTTAAAAGTTTGTTAAAATCTGACTTTGACTTAAAGTTTCATTTTCTTTGGGAATTTTGAATACATTTGATAAAGCTGGGAAACTGTATTTATCCTTAATATTTACAACTCATTCTCTTTATAAGTCCATTTTACTACCTGTGAATGAATGTAAAACTGTTGAGTGAGTGGCAAACAGTAAAGATGGTCTGGGCCTACACTGTTTACTCAGGCCTGCCTGTCCGAATACGCAGAGTACATGCAAGTATGGCAATTCGATCAACTCAACACCCCCATTCCCTCAGAAATCATCATGGATCCGGCACTGAATATCACAATAGACTGAATAGATCCACAAAGGATCACGGTGTTTATTTATTTATTTGTTCATTTGTTTATTTATCGTTTCAGATTGAAAGCAGATCGTTTCAACTGAGGAAACAATGGCTTGGCAGTATTTTATCCAATCACATGTGATGCTCCTCATTTGTGTTTTTGTATGTGTTAGAGGTCATGAAACTACGCGCGTCATCGATCTGACGCATGCGCAAAGCCCTGAAACGTTATACTGGCCGGGAGATCCTGGATACAATTTTACTATCTTGTACCGGGGAAAATCTTCCTTTGCATCCTGGTATGTATATATATACCTGTCCACCTACTTCACCGGAGCCGCGTCACGGGGAAAGGAACCTGAGTATATATGTATACGGTGAATGTCCTAAAATTTCGTACACCATTAGTTCCGACAAAATGGCATCTACAAACAATGCAGATCCAGAGCAGTCTGCTCCTGAGGAGAAGTATGCTCAGGGTCTACTCTGTTTGCCATTCAACTGAGTATTTACAAAAAAAAAAAAAAAAAAAAAAAAGAAATACTACATAAACATCAAACCTTAGGCAAAAGAGACATAGAATAAAGTGTTCAATAAAGGCATTTATCGTATAACCTTACAGTATATACAAGACCTGCTACATGTACATATGTTACATTGAACTCTGACCTCTTCTGTTGTTTCCAAGGAGATATCATAAGGAGTTAAACTATGTGCGGGTAGGTTGGGCGGAAATGATGTTTTGGAATAGTTTGCATCCAGTCGATTGCAGACGGAGGCAAAGTCTTCTAAAGTGGAATAGTACGGAGTAGTTTAGGTGCGTTGGATTAGTAGGGGGAATAATAAACTAAGATCAGTTGCATAATTATTATATATATGATGAATGGTCTTTGTTATTTTGCTGCTTGCGTTGTATTTGTTTGTTTAGTTTTCCACATTAAAGGGTCAGATATTTCTGTGTATCGTCCCTTTTTCAGACTATTTTGACAATTAATGTTGCATCATTTCATTTAGTTTTGTCAAGAAAAAGAAGAAGAAGAAGAAATTACATTAACGCTCATATGCATACGAAGCCCCTCCTGAAAAGGGTCTTTTCTAAAAGTAAAAAAAATGTTGATGCCAAAGTGAACTACTATCTACAGAAAAAGTCGTATGAAGTGAACTAGTATCTGCTGAAAAGGACGTATGTAATGAACTACTATCTGCGGAAAAACGCTGTATCAAGTAAACTACTATCTGCGGAAAAAAGTCACATCAAGTGAACTACTACCTGCGGAAAAAGATCGTATCAAGTGAATTACTATCCGCGGAAAAAAGTCGTGTCATGTAAACTACTATCTGCGGTAAAAAGATAGTATCAAGTGATCTAAAATCTGCGGACAAAAGTCGTATCAAGTGAACTACTATCTGCGTTAAAAGGTCGTATCAATTTAACTACTATATGCAGAAAAAGGTTGTATCAAGTAATTTACTATCTGCAAAAAAGGTTGTATCAAGTGAACTAAATGTCTTTTCGGCATATGTGGACGCAGAAGGTCCATATTGTCTTGTACAGCCGTATAGACTGATCAGCGCCCTAGTTAACCGCATGCATATTCATTTACGTAGAACCGTCCACGGAGCAGTTAGATCTTCTGACCGGATCAGGAGGCCTCGGGTTCGAATCCCGTTAGAGGCGGATTTTAGCTCATGACAGGACGGTATTTCCTTGCAGAAAGCATATCATTCGTATCACCACCACCAATAAAGAATCATTTAAAACAATTTTAAACTGCATCACAGAGCAAGGATGCTAGGGTACGCAGGGAATTTAAGGGAAATAGATACATTTCAAGGAAGTAATTGCCAGATTTCTGACAATGGTTCTACTCCGAAAGGAAATAATGCGCTCCCATTGGGAGCGAATTCTTATCTTTTTGATTAGACCCCTTTTGAGAAAGGTTTAGAGTGCAGGAAAACAATCAGAGAGGTCACAAAAGTTGTCTCCCTTGTAAATAAGTGGTAAAACTACCAGCTGTATAAAGTATCCTCGTATAAATACAGTCGACTCTCGTTATCTCGAATTCCAAGGGACTCACTGAAACACTTCGAGATATCCGTACCTCGACATATCAGAGTTGAAAGAGTGAGGAAAACAATAAATTGAACAACCACAAATGGATATGTAATTTGACTCCTGAAGTTAGAAATATATATATGAAATAATGTGGAAAAGAGGAGAAATTGCTCCTTAGGAGCAATTTTTCCTCTTTTCCACATTATTTTGTTACCTGTTGTCATAGTTTCCTGTTAATACAGGAACCAGATTTTCACTTCGAGATAAGCGGTAATTCGAAATAAGCGAGTTCGAGATAACGAGGTTAGACTGTACATGTTCCGTCGAATATTAATGACTCGAACAACTTTGGAACCATAGAAATTTCTTCTAAACAAGGGTACTTCGAGCTACTGAGGGCTATTCATAGCGCCAGATCAGAAGGCAAATGGCAGGAAGCTAGGGATGTCTTTGCGATGTTCTATAATGTAATAGTATGTTGAGTGTACTCACTAGAATCGCCTCGATAAGAAAATTCTAATGAGTACATGTACACACAACATACGTTTTTTTTTTCATGATAAAATGAGAAAATTTCCTTAAAATATCCCTTAATGTTTATTTCTTTGACCAATCGGAAGAATTGCCTGGGGATAAAAAAAACGAGTTTGAATCAGCCAGGATACACGAGCCATCTGTATTCGAGACATGAAACTTTTATTGTATGTGTAGTTCGCATATACTCCAAGACGTAGCTCATATAAACACATGCATTATGTGTAAGCTTTTTATGTTCTTTTTACCAGGTATGAAAACAATTATTTTGGAACGGCAGAGCATGCCGGAACCCATTTGGACTCGCCAGTACATTTCTCGGAGGGAAGCTGGCGCAGCCAACAGATTCCAATAGAGCGTCTAATAGGGCCTGGAGTTATTCTTGATGTGACAGAAAAAGCATCTGCAAATCCAGATTATCGGGTCACAGTTCAAGACTTGAGAGACTGGGAATACAAGCATGGAGCTATACCCCATGGTGCTATAGTTATTATGAACTCTGGCTGGGATAAACATTACCCTAACAAGTCAAAAACATTCGGATCTAACACCCCGTCCGATGATGCAACTTTCCATGTCCCAGGATTCCATGAGGACGCTGCTGATTGGCTAGTAAGATATCGCAGCATCCACGTTGTTGGTGTTGATACACCTTCTACAGATTATGGCCAATCGAAAACATTTCCAGTTCACGTGATCTTGGGAAAAGCGAATATTCCTGGACTTGAAAATGTTGCCAATTTGGGCAAGCTGCCAGCGAGGGGTTCCACAATTTTTGTTGCAGTGATCAAGTTGTATGATGGAAGTGGTGGACCTGCGAGAACATTTGCTACTATAACTGATAGAGATGATGTCAGTCCCGCAATCTTTCTGTTTCCAAACAGTCGTTTCCTCTTTGTAATATACTTTATGTATTTGTTGCTTTGTGTCGTGCTGTAAACCAGTAAGTTGACCCTTAAAACACCATACCAATCACAACTGCAGCGGACGACATTTGTTTTCATAGAAAATAAGCTGACATTTTCTGTGACCCATCTGCTTAGCAGACGATTTACATGAAACACCAAGACTTATTTTAAAAATAAATAAATAAATAAATAAATAAATAATAGAATGTCGTCTAATAACAGAATGTCGTCTATTACAAAATTTCCTTGGCAACTTTAAGAGTTAAGTATACATAGAGCAAACAACGGTAAGAGAAAAGTTCAGGGAGTGCCACAATTACAAACCGCAGCCCTTCCCAGACACCAAGAGGAAGAGGAAACCGACAAATCCAAACAAGCACAAATCGTACAAAAAGCACTAAGATTAGCTCTCTCTTCCCCAAGTGAGATAATCGTAATGCTGAAAGGACTGATAAAGACAAGAACAAAATAACACAAGGTAAGACATAAAACAAGTCGCCTCGAAGGTTTGCAATCACTGAATCTCCTAGGGCATTATTACTTGCCATTATAAATGACACTGCGTTTTGTGAGGATCTCTGGGTTATATATGAAAAGAATGGAGGACCAGATTGTTCTGCTCAGCTATCTGCAGTCTGGTCGACACCGAATAATTTGATTCTGGATTCTGTATTTGTGAACAGCCAAGGCACTTAGCTGCCAATGTCGATGGACACGCTAATCTTCATCCTAAGGTCAATGGACAGACCTGAGAACTTGTTGCCTCCATTTTGCAAAGGAAAACAACTTTTATAATCAGCGATTTAGCTTTCTAGTGTTTGTAACCATCAATAAAAAGGGGGCTACTATTAAAGAAAATAATTTGCCCCAACGGGGACGAATATTGCCTTTAAGAGTACTCTTAATGAGAACTGAGTTAAATATGTCCATGTAAGAATCATTTCACTTGGAGGTGTACGCTGTAGTAAGGCTTAGTACTAGCAAAAATGTATAAATCCAAATGGTTTGAAAAAATGAATTATCTGAATAAATAACTATCCAGAAAGCACAAGCCAAAGTGATCGGGGCTAGTCCGTACCTGACAGGACTCGCCTATTTGGGTAACTATTCTCTGCAGTAGAGTAGAAATCTGTATTGTAGTATCCATCATACTATCTATCCTTCGAACAAAGTATTTTCAGACATTAATAAGACATAATATTGGAAATAGTAACATACGGAGAAGGTGTATACAGTTAAATGCATATACGCATAACAGCTATATTTCTAATGAATATTTTCAGCACTTACTAACACAACGCATAATCGAATACCACTTGTTATGGCAAACATTATTCCCAGAAGTTTGATAATAACCATCCAGATATGAGTTATGTCTTTTATTCGTAGTTTGTATTTGCGCAAACATACATTATATCAGAATATTGCTCCCTTTTTGATGGTCCACTATATTCAATAATTGTCTGCAGGTCCTGCGTAGAGTGTGCGTCTTGCATGCGCAGTCTATTCAAGCCCGAAAACAGGCTCCATTAAGATTCAACTCAAATAATCAACGTCGTCAAAAGATATGAAACATTTCAATTATTTTAATGGAAGCCCATGCGCAGGCAAATAATATCCAGATAAGCTTGCATAATTATAGTATTAGCAAATTTTTCGTTTGTCACTTGTAGGATCCATGAATACTTTGGACTGTATCGACGAAGAGAGAATTTTCTTCTCAGACTGCGCAACCAAATTGCTTGCATATTTCACAAGGACTATGTTCTCATATCACGCCTAAAACGTTAAAATATAATACGTAATATCAGGAAACGTACGCCTAGCGAAGATGCAGATTAGCCTGCGCGAATGTAAAATGTTGTCATTGTATATATTTGTCATCACACTGTTCAATTTATGTTCTGATGGGCTTTTTAGCCTTTTGGAGTTCTCAATAAAGATCTGTTCTGTTCATAATACATGTACACATAATATAAGTGCTCTGGCTATCATTAAAATGTAATTGTTATCTATATTATTTTGTATTATTACACTAATAACTGCATGTGTATGTGAAAGTAACAGAATAACGATACTATTCATTTATAACGTCAACAGCGTTACGTTAGGCTTACACGACGACACTAAAAACACTGGCGTTTTACAACGTTAAAAATGTCATTTGAAATAGTCTTGCAATTTTCTGACTGTTCAGCAAAGTTTGAAGAAGTAGGGGTAATGTCAGATTTTTTTTTTTTTTTTTTTTTGATAATTTGTTATTGAGAACCACCTTCTTTCGCACAAGAAGCTGAAATGCATGTACACACACACACACACACACACACACACACACACACACACACACACACACACACACACACACACACACACACACACACACAAATACAAAAACAAAACAAAAAACAAAACTAAACAAAAACAAAACAAAACAAAAAAAAAAAAAAAATGGTGCATTACACTATAAAACAGTATAGAATACGTTTATGATACCGTATTTACCCCACACATTAAGACATAAAAATTTCTTACAATGCTTTTTTGTCTTAAATATTGAACAATTCCATTTTATTACCTATTGTGAATCTGGCGGACATCACGAAAACACGCCCATATAATTTTGACTCCCTTACACCCCACTTTTATATAGTAAAACTGGGGTTTACAGGGATATACATTATTTTTCTTATTTTGCTAAAAAAAACAACATAGATTGTGGGTACTCCTTAGAACCGCCACGCCTAGGCGGTTCTAACGAGTACCAACAATCTATGTTTTGAGCAGAAATTAGAAAAAATATCAGAATGTTTATTTGAAAACTTTCAGATTTGTGGTGGTGAAATTTTCAATATATTTGAATAGGCCTGTTTTTGTAATGAGGAGTGGCAAACGGTGTAGATCCTGATCATATGCTGATATCTGTGGTGCCAGTGGTGTCTGATCTGGATCTACACTGTCTGCTCATACCATTGTGCGAATATTTAGGGTTAACTTGCTTTTTAATTATGTCAATAAGAACATCTCCATCTGACTGAGATATTTGTATCCAGTTTACTGTAATGTTATGAAAATATTTGAATATATTGCAAGAATGGGGCCACTTTTCCGGGGTGGGGGGAGGGGGTGGGGCAGACTTCACAGGGGGCATTTTTCCTTAGGGCAGATTTCATGGGGGCCACTTTTCTCGGGTGTAGATTTCCACAGGGTAAAAATTTCCGTGGGGGCGGGAGGATGGGGAGAGGGGGTGCAGCAGATTTCCACAGGGTGGGGGGGGGGGGTGGGGGGCAAAACCATCTGACCATCCATAAGCAGAACTTGGCTTTCCCACATGTGACCCGAGCGAGGCTCGAATCACAGCGGTGAGAAACCTAATGGATTAAGAGCATATGAAGTAATGAAATATTTTTCGTATATTTTACCAGAGAGTAGGCTATGGACAATTTGCATGGTATGTCAGATAAAAATAAAAAAGAATTGCCTTTTGAAACAAAGAACACACACAGAATTACAAAAATCGGAGACTCGGTTTGAGTCTCTTCATATGCAACACTGTAGTTTGCGAGACTGCATACGCCCCCTAGCGCCGGCTTAAGCGGTATTCGATTTTCAAAATAACCAGGATGGGCTCAATGATTCCAAAGGAAATAAAATATAACCTGCTTATGATGTACGGGGAGACTTTTTACGGCCGCCACACGGCACAACACCAGCTACAATAGAGTAAAATAAAAGTAAAAAAAGATTGCTTTTGGAAGCAAAGAACACACAAAATCACGAAAATCGGAGACTCGGTTTAATTCTCTTCATATGCAACACTTTAGTTTGCGAGAGTGCATACGCCCCCCCCACCCCCCTCCCACCCCAGCCCCCCCCCCCCCCCCCCCCCACCCCCTAGCTCAGGCTTAAGCACTATTCGATTTTCAAAATACATGTAACCAGGATGGGCTCAATGATCCTAAAGAAAATAAAATTTAACCTGCGCTATGATGATGTACGGGCCGAAACACGTCATAACACCAGCTACAGTAGAGTAGAATAAAAGTCAAAAAGGATAGCCTTTGGAAACAAAGAACGCACGAAATCACGAAAATCCGAGACCAGGTTTGATTAAGCCTTTTTCCTGAAAAATAAGACACGTACCTTTCATCAATTTGTTGTCAGCTGAATATCCTCATAGAATTGTAAACGTTATTGATGAGACGTTGGATAATGTCAGAAAAGTTTCTTGTATAGGGGAAATAAATAATAAACATATAGACAGAAATAAACGTTCACAAAAAATCCTTTGAGTTGAGCCTTGTATAAAGTAAATACATTTGAAGCACATTACTGGCTATTCAAGTAGTGCAGTGAGGTGTACTGTGCTTCATTTGTTAGCTCATTAGCACTTACAGGCTCATAGGTGAGCTTTTAGTATAGACAGGCTGACGTCGTTGTCTTTGACGTTGTCAACATTTTCAAACGACTTCTTCTCCGAAGCACTGGGCCGATTGAAACTAAATTGCATATGAAGCCTCCACGCGTCAAGGGAATGAAAGTTTTTTCGCGGGTACTAGGTCACATTACCAACGCCCATATATGGTAAAAAAGCCTTTAAATATTTTCTTCTCCGGAAACGATGGGCCAATGATATGCAGCATTAGGGGCATGGGCCCATCATAGTTTTTCACTTGATGACCCTGGGGTGACATTAACCTATTCTATAGCCAGGTAAAAGTTCGCCACTTATGCTTCTGTTAGGGAAAATGAAGTGAAAACAAAAGATTTTTCAAGAACTATCATAGATTTTGTCATGAAACTTGCAACAAAGGGACACAATGAAAAACATGTTATCTGTTGGTCACAAAATTCTGCCCAAGGGGTTAATCGCCCATGCCCCGGGTGTCAGTCCGTCCGTCCGTCCTTCCATTGTCCACCATTTAAACATCTCTGAGATGACTGAAACCAAATTACATATATCTCGACTCATGGGTCAGGTGAACGACAGATTGTTCGTATGGTGTGGGTCACCAGACCAAGATGGTTGCCATGCCTGTATCTGGTAAAAACCCTTTTAAAATATTTCTTCTCTGGAACTATTGAGCCAATGGCCATTGGGCTTGTTGTGCAGTATTGCGAACAAAGGTCCATCATACCAAACTTAATGACCCTATGTTGATCTTGACCTAGCTTATTGCAAGATTAAATTTGGCCTTTTATGGTTTTGCATGAGAAAAAGTGAAAACAATGGCTATTTTATATACTATTATAGAGTTTGTTATGATACATGCATCAATTGGTCACAATAACAGAAGATATTTATTGACATCAAATTTCTGTCCACAAGGGTTATTCACCCATGCCCGGGGCTACATACATGTATAAAACCATAATAAAACGTATAAGGCAGTTCAAAAAGTTCTTTTTAACTTGCACCATTTGGTCATAGTGATAAAATGATTCATTTGGCATTACAACTCTGTCCCCCAGGGGTGATCTGTCCTCCAGGTGACTCTGTCCCCCAGGTGACTATAGTAACAAAATATTTTATTTCATATAAAAAAATATATCCCCGAGGGGTTATTTGCTCCTGCCTCTTCACCCCACCCCCTCCAGGGCAATGTACACGTGTGAAATCATGAAAAAATGTATTAAATCACAGTTCAAACAGATTTGTTAAACTTGCACTAGTTGGCCATAGTGGAAAAAGGCCGTAAAAATCTCTGATTAACGAGTAACTCATGTTTTTGAAAGTTGCATCAGTTGGTCATAGTGATAAAATGAGTTTCATTTTACATCAATACTCTGTACCGCGCGTGATCTGTCCCTGTCCAAGGCTATCTACATGAATGAATTTATCAGAATTTTATGTATAAATCACAGTCAAAGAGTTTTCTTTGAAGCTTGCACCAGTTTGCCATGGTGACAACAGGTTCCATTTGACATAAATAGTATGTTCCCTAGGCATTATCTGCCTCTACCTTGGGGCTATGTAAATGTGTAAAAAAATGTATAAAATCACAGTTAAAAGGGATCTGTTTGAAACTCATATTACTTGACCATAGTGGCAAGAAGTTTCTATCGATACAAATTCTGTCATCCATGGATTATCCGTCCCTGCCTAGGACCGGATGGCTCAGGTGAGCTACTCAAACGTTGTTCTCTGGTACTATTATCATTATGTAGAGTACTAACTTAAATATTATTTTTAGAATATTGATAATAACCCTTTCAAACCTGGCGACAAAAATAGATACTTTTGCAAACAGTATAGATCCAGATGAGATAGCTCGTACCGAGCCGTTTCGTCCGGAACTACACTATTTGCCATTCAGCATTAGATTTTGACTGACACATCTATTTGCAATAATGCATTTGTCCAAATGCGAAGATGGAAGGGACCACTTCAGATATCAGGGACGAATGAGTTAAAAGCCAATTCTAAATATAGCGATTGTATTTTGTTTGTTGTTCTATTCTAGCTAAAATCAATTAAAGCGCCAAAGATACTGAAATTACTGTTTTCGTGGCCGTGCGAGAATTTTGCTTGAAGCCAACGCTGGCGAAAGGTACGCCTTTGTTGGCAACAATTTGACTACTAGCAACAACGATGACATATTGATATATCATAATGTTAGCTAGTTATCAAAATGTTCCACTAAAAAAAAAAAAAAAACGCCTGTGGAGTGATTTGAATTAGTTCTTCAACGTTTGCTAAGGTGCCTCTGCCTATTTAGAGTAGATTTCACATGAAACAGCTCAAATATGCCTGCTCAGGAAAATGCAAATTATTAAGCCTTTGGATTAGGGCATTCAGTCTCTATCACTTGATAGTAATTGATAAGACTATGAAATCCTCAAAATTTGAATTAAATATCAAACTGTGTTTGGACGGTTATGCTGTTTGAAATCGGATAATTCCAAATATGGTCATTTGATAGTGATATGTTTATAGTATTGTAATCAAACCTAAAATTACAAATCTGACAACATATTCTTACAGATTTTCTATCCAGACACAAGTCTGCTAAAATATCATAGCAGTTGGATTAATAATGAAAATAATATGCATTATTTTATTCCCTTACCTAGTACGATAAAGTATGAGAAAATTGTTCATTTGTACCTCTCACTTCTAGGTACTTTTATAACTTTTTACTGCACAACTCTGACACTACTTATCAAGTTAAAATGTTCAGCATTTCTTAGTTGTATGAAGGCCATTAAACGCATGGAGTTTTAAAATCCTAGGTGCACGGGTTTCAGAGTTGGTATTTTCTGGATAAGGCCTGTTGTACATAGCATCTTGTACAGCTGTTGTAGCAAACAGGTATCTATTATACGTCCAACTACTAGGTGTGTTATAACAGCCGATTTCACTTCGACGTTTAACGTAAACTCCCGAATATCTACGATCGCACTTGAACAGAAATTTCACTGACCAGTCAAAGTCAGAATAAAACAAAATGGCCGCACTCATTATTTGAGAGAACTCTCGTGTAAGCGAAGTGTATTTTTCAGTTAGAATGCCTACTCCTGTCCTTGAAAAGGTTGCTAAAGTCATCAAAGAAAAAACATTATTTTTTTCTACATTGTTTCTGCATTGTTTCATTACCCATTTAAGCCCAGCGTCCCATAAATGGGACATTGGCAAAAAGTGTAGACCCAGATCAGACGCCGCAGAACGCGGCGTCTGATCAGGGTCTACACTGTTTGTATTTAGTTTAGAAATTTCTACTAAAACATCATAATAATAAAACCTAACCAGACACCCATTATATAGCAAATGGACCTGTCCAAAGAGTAAAGGGAGAAGAGCCCATACGGTATAAATGGGTTAATCATTTAACTCTGCAGACCTGGAAAGGGGCTTTGCAAACAGCTTATATCCTTATGAGATGGCTCGTACGTAACGAGCACATGTAGACAGTCGAACTTTAATGGCTCGAACAGCTTTGGGACAACAGAAATTTGTTATTGACAGTTGTACAATGTAGTTCGAGCCAATGAGGGTTAATCATAGCGCCAGGTCAGATGGCAAGTGCAGATAATTTAGGAATGCCACTTCAATCTTGTATAAAATAATGGCGATGAGGCGATTCTAATGAGTACACACAACATACATTATCATAAGAATGTTTTGAGAACACCCGCTAAAATATCCCTAAGTGTTTGTTTTCTTGAGCTATCGAAAGGATTTCCTAGGGACTCAAAAACGAGTTTTAATTAGCAAGAGTAAAAGAGTCATCAGTGTGCGACTCATTAAAGTTTTACTGTAAGTACGCAGACGGCGACGGCATTGTTCAGACTGCGCGGACGCGTAGGCTGATATGTACGTCGTCTACATACGAGAAAAGACCCTTTCTAAAACTACTTTCATTTTTTTGTTTGATTCAAATGCGACTCTTTTCAAAACCAAGTTCGAAAGCGGTAGCACTTACCGGGCAGAATTTAAAACGGTTATACCGAGTGTCAAATAACATGAGCGGTTTAAATTCGTAATATTTTCTTTATTGTTATGTTACCATATATGAGAATGTAACGTTGTCTGGGGGCCTCAGACTTCTGGTTCTCAGCTGCATAACGTCAGTAGAACAATAAACAATAAACTTTACATGTATATGTGAAAATATAATCTCGTCCGATGGCCATCGGACGAGATTATATTTTCACATATACATGTAAAGTTAAAAATTGAAGCGTATATATCATATCATCCCACGGGTGTAATCATCAGCCTAAACTTTGGCTTAGAGAAGACAACCATTTAAAATTGTTAGCTGCATTTAATTTTGGGCTTGAAGAAGACACCCATATAGGCGTTTTAGCTATAGGGCCTATTCAATTTTGACTTTAAGAAGACACCAATATAAGGGTGTTAGCTACATTTAATTTTTGGCTCAAAGAAGACATTTATTTAGGCCTGTTAGCTGCATTTAATTTTTGGCTTAAAGAAGACATTCATATAGGCGTGTTTGCTACTCGTAGTTTTGGGCTTAAGGAAAAGCCACCCATATAAGTGTGTTTGCGTCATTCAATGTTGGGCTTAAAGAAGACACCCATATAAAATTGTCAGCTATAATTAAATTTGGGCTTAAAGAAAACACCCACGTAGTCGTGTCAGCTACACAATGTACATTCAATTTAGGGGTTAAAGAAGACACCCATATAGGTACATTTAAATTTTGATCTTAAAGAAGACACATATAGGCGTGTTAGCTATAGTTATTTTTGGGCTTAAAGACGCCACCCATATAAGCGTTTTAGCTACATTTAATTCTAGGCTGAAAGAAGACATCAATGTGGGTGTGTTAGTTACATTTATCACTTTCTGGGTAGATTCAGTAGACAACAAATCGATGATACTTTTTCTTATTTTTTCCAAGAAAATAGACTTTTACTCTTAACGATGAGACAATTTGCATGAAATGTAAAAACCTATAATCTGAAAAAAAATAAAAAAAAAAAAAAATAAAAAAATAAAAAATAAAAAAAAAATACAGAAAGAGAAGCAGCACTAATTTCAAAACGCCATCTTCTACTTTTTACCCGGCATGTTAAAGTTTAAATGGAGGTAATATAATGCGAAAAGTATTTAGATATGCTGAGTTTTGTTGCATCTCAAAGATCGGGACCTCCTTCCACTGTTTTGTGCGTCTCACTTTTTACTCTCCCATACATGAATTTGTCGCATTTTGATATTGGATTGTCATGATACACAATGTACATGTTTTACATGAAGATTGGCCGTGTTAAGCACACACTTGCCTTCTAACATGAGCAAACGGCCTCAGTTACAATCGAAATTTTGTTCCCTTGGAGCTTGGTTAGTTTCCCTTTCCCCTGGGCTATATAAATATATATAAAATTATGTAATTTTTAAATGCCGTGTTCTCTGAAACCACTTGTGCAATTTTCACCAAACTTCCCACGAGACCTACTGTTAAAAGGGTATTGACACGTTGTTCAAATGGGTCCGAGCAATTAAAAAAGCTGGCCTCCGTGCCCATAAATGGTAAAAACCGCATAAAAATCTTCTCTAGAACCAAGAAAACCTTGAGGCTGATTATTTGTATAGCGTATTGGTGACTCAATATGTACCAAGTTTGTTCAAATTATGACGTCAAGATCAATTTTTCATCCCACACATTTGTATGGGAAAAATGTTGAAAAAACATTTTCTCAGAATGTATGAAAGATTAATGGCTAAAATTACAATGCGTGATTAAACTAGTAAAACCTTTTACTTTTAAAAACAAAAAATAAAATGTTCTGACCTTGACCCATGGTTTAATTTTAAAAACAAAAAATAAAATGTTCTGACCTTGACCCATGGGCTATATGCATGAATAAAATTGTATAATCTTAAAACGGCTTCTTCTCTGAAGCCGCTAAACCAATTTTCACCAGATTTTACATGCAACCTTTTAATCGAAGGGGTATTGATAATCTGTTTAAATGGTTGCGCACCACTAAACCAGGTGGCCGTCATACCCATATATGGTAAAAAAACTAACGTGCAACAAAAACCCTGACTGTACACGCATAAAGGCTGACTTGCTTAACACGTATCCTAGCAAGATTACCCATTTTCACATGATTCAAAGCTACATTATATTTTTTTTTTTGCTTTCACAAACGTTATCTATCTATATATCTATCTATCTACCCACCCACCCACCCGCGCACCCGCCCAGCCTCCATCCCTCCTTCTTTCCATGCATACATGCATCTATCTATCTATCTATCTATCTATCTATCTATCTATCTATCTATCTATCTATCTATCTATCTATCTATCTATCTATCCGTTTGTCTGTCCATCTGTCTGTTTGATAGATGCATTAGGGAGTAGTTTCGAAGAGTTTCTAAAATTGACATCTACAGCTACAGTTGTTCCTTTTAATTAGCTAATATTTGTTTTCGAAAAGCCTAAAGTTATATCATCTTTTTAGACATTTCATTTGTACGTGATAATATGCAAATATGCACACGTAAATAATACTACTGATTGAGTAAATATTTTATTTCAGACTCTGGACTTGAGATATGAGCTACAAATTTGAAGGGTATCAAGTTAAATTCACACAAAGATACTCTAGCCATAAGAACGCTTGTTTGTAATGATTACCCTCACAACACAGTTTCAGGGAAAAGTGGAAAAGTAAAATCAATGCATTTTGGTGGAAACAATAAATGCATCCTATATTCACCTCCAAAAACTGAAAATTTTGAGCGAGGCGAGGCGGTTATAACAAGTACCCACAATCTATGTTTCAGAGCAAAAATAAGAAAAATAATGTATAGCCCCGTAAACCCCAGTTTTAGTATATAAAAGTGGGGTTTAAGGGGGTCAAACTTATATATGCAGGTTTTCGTGAAGAAGACCAGCATTTGTCAGTCCAAAATACTTGCTTTCTTATTGCGATAAATGATCTACGCAAACAGCGTAGACTAAGATCAGACTGCTATTGAAGGAGCAGTCTGATCAAGGTTTACACTGCTTGCCACCCCACTACGTAGATTAAGCAACAAACACAATTCAGGCCAAAAAATGTATGGAATAAAATGTTAGCAAGTTTAGGGCTTAAACCATCTCCTATGCTCAATATCAATATTAAGACCATCCCACTAATAAGACCATTTTTAAACAGTCTCAGAAGTGGTCTTCATAGCGGAATGTTAGAGTAGATAGTTTTCCAGTTTTCCTTTGTGTGTCCCTAATGTCCAACATTTTGGACGATTCTTTTTCTTCAAAGAGTGAGATATAGAAACCGGTGACTGGTTCTGTGACTGAAGATTGCAAATTAAGTGGCAAACACTGCAAACCCTGATCCTGATAAGACGTTATGCGTCTGATCCGAGTCTGTGCTGTTAGTATATGTCAGTTTAGGGATTGATGCGATAAGGCAGTTAACTTTGAAGGTTTATGATATAATCCAAGATAATCAAAATTATATTCGTGCTTATGCAAGCTGTGCAAATTTAGGCCTTCCTGGACATTTCCACAGTTTCAACGGGGATCATACTAATTGCTGTATGGCCTTACGTATATACATCTATCCAACTAGCAAATCTATAAGTGGGTGGCGACGGTCCAGCTCCGAGTGCACAGAAGCACTAGTTGATCAGGTCCGTTGCTATCCAAATATTTTCGAAGAAACTTTTTCAAATGCTTCGGTCCGAATGCGTTAAAACTCTCTTTATATATATAGCAGACTACATTTTGAATATTTGTTTCTTTCTTACTTTTGCCAGAAAATAGGCTTTGGCCATTCATGCAAATTGTCTCATGGAGACAATTTGCATGAACTTTCAAAGCCTATTTTCTAGGAAAAAATGAACCTGGCCATCAGTTTGTCGTTTGTTATATTTGCCTAGAGAGTGCAAAAGTTAATGGGATATCGTTTATTTACTCTAAAATATGGCGACATCCTCTGTCCTTACTCTACTAAACAAGTCCAGATAATTACGTATTTTATATGTCTTCAAACTGCTAACTGGGTGGCAAACAGTGAGACCCGAGTAGACGTTGCGTTCTGTGGCGTCGGATATGGGCCTTATCTGTTTGCTCTGGCCTGTCTGTACAAATAATTAAGGCAGATACGGCACCGCTACTTCAAGACTATTAGGTTGGTGCAACGTGCTGTAATTGAGAAGGCCTTGACTTTGTCACGTATTTGTACAAAAGTTCACCCTTAATACTTTGAAGGCTGGGTCAGCAGACGACATTCTGACATTTTTTCTTAGAAAATAGGATTTGACATTTCTTGCAACCTGAGAAATAATCGTCAGTTTGTCGTCTGCTGAAGCAGCCCAAAGCGCGGTAGGTGTTAAAGTGCTAATTACAACGACAGCAGACGACACTTTGTTTGTTTGTGTTGAGGTTTTACGGCCCAATCAACCCAATGGGGTCATGCCGAGCGCGGTCAGTTTACCTAACAACACGTTTACTGGGCAGGCTTAGTCCTCTAAGCGGTGAACCAGTATTGTGCACGTTCTTTCGCCAGAAACTGACAACTGCCCTTCTTGAATCAGCGGACTGGAGAGAATGACCGTAGAAAATATTTCATGATCAATCTCCACGAAAGAATGTTGCCGACCTCGGCGGGGGACGACACTTTGAAATAATGTTTTTTTTTTTTTATTTTTTACATGAAAAAATAAGGTTTGCCAACGATTCACATGAAAAAATAATCAATTTTAGAATGTCGTCTGCTATCGTTGTGATAACGATTGAAGAGTTAACTGTTTTAATAGCTTTTACCTTTCAAATGCATTACTCCAGATAAGATGTTTACTCTAAAACCATTTCTCTAAGAAACATGAATAATAGTTGGCCTCTGTGGCTAAGCTGGATTCGCGTCCGACTGGTGATCTTTCGTGGAGATTGATCACGAAATATTTTCTACGGTCATTATCTCCCTTCCGTTGATTGAAGAAGGGCAGTTGTCAGTTTCTGGCGAAAGAAAGTGCACAGCACTGGTTAACCGCTTAGAGGACTATGCCTGCCCAGTAAAAGTGTGATTAGGTAAACTGACTGCGCTCGATATGACCCCATTGAGTTGACTGGGCAGTAAACCCTCAACACACACAACACTCTTCTTCTAATCTAGAGAGATAATATTTCCAATGTGACTTTGTCAACAACATAGGGAATAAACGGTTATGCGAGAAACGCAGAACATCTTACGTCTACTGGATATCCTGTTTCCTTGTGTCCGTACAGATAAATGGGTATTTGGCGGTTAAAATTTACGGTAGCTGCAGTTATTTGAATGAGATTATTTCCGTTTAACCAAACAAAAGACATTTTATGTGGTAAATCCAGCGTTGATGGCTCAGTTGGATGCGCGTCCGACTGGTGATCAAGAGGGTGTGGCTCCGATCCCCACCTCATCACGAAAACATGCCTATATTATGTTGACCCCCTTCAACCCCACTTTTATATAGCAAAACTGGGGTTTACAGGGGTATACATTAATTTTCTTATTTCTGCTCAAAAACATAGATTGTGGGTACTCGTTAGAACCGCCTCGCCGAGGCGGTTCTAACGAGTACCCACAATCTATGTTTTGAGCAGAAATTTAAAAAAAAATAGAATTTTTATCTAAAAATTTTCATTTTTTGGTGGTAAAATTTTCAGTATATTTGAATAGGCTTGTTTTCGTAATGCTGGTCGGCAACTTAGTTTGGTGGAAATTGATCATGAAATATTTTCTGCGATCATTCTTTCCCTTCAGCCCTTCAGCTGATTCAAGAAGGGCAATTGTAGGTTTCTGGCGAAATAATGTACACAATATTGGTAAAAGTGTGGTTAGGTAAACTGGGCGCGCTCAACACGGCCTCATTGGATTGACTGGGCCGTAAAACCTCAATACAAACAAACAAACAAACAAACTGATGTGGCTAAATTTCCTGCTTGTGGCTGAAGTGTCCTTTGTGTGGCTAATACTTTTCATTTATTTCGAAACATAAGTACAACGTATCCATCTGAGAACTTCCTTCCGTGAACATTTTGTTCATTATCGCATCTACTTGGAGACTACTGGGCGGATTTTCAAAACTTGTCAGTGATATTGTGTATAAGCAAACCGACTCCGGTCCGCCAAAAACTATCGCTGTCAGAGCACTCGCGTGGCAATTCTGTAAACACGAGTTACGAAGGAACTAATTCTTTTTACTGGCTTTTCCACGTTCCTGATTGACGGGATTTTCATATGAAGCACATGCTGTTTAGTGTTTTATTGACTGACGCGCGAATCGCGCCGGTCTCTTAATATAGGTTTGGATTTTTACATATGGAAGACTATTCGATTAGCTCATTAAGGACGTTTTATATTTGTGACGATCCCGGCAAATATAAAAAAAAAGATTAAAACAAACTGTGTTATAAACAGATTAATGTTTATTTTATTTTCATTTCAATCAAGAAATTTCATACAGCTTAATAAAAGCAAACATTAACTCTTTCGGTGCCAAATTTCAGACTAAATTTTTGTCCTCTGCTTTTCTTTTTTTACAAATTATCCCTTGAAAAGAAGTTTATACGAAAGGTTGAAAGACTGAATGTCAAACAGCGTAGATCCAGATGAGCCGGCTCATATCAGCCGTCTCATCTGGATCTATGCTGTTTGCAAAAGCCTATTATTATCGCCTTTGGCAGCGAAAGTTAAAGAATCACATTGTTGTTCGATTTTACCTGTTACACTGAAAATTTATTAAACTTATCTCTATGTACATGTAATCATGAACAAAATAGGCGCCGGTACTTAGACGTTTACGTCTAAATACTTTGTCTTGTTTGTTATAACACCATTTACTTAAAAATGTCACATAATTGTTTTATTTTGTTCCTAAGAACACTAATGAACGTCTGAAAATGACAACATTCAGCCCGTTCACTAGAAACATCGACGTCACTTGCATGACGTAACGGCAACGGCATTCAGTTGGTCTGATGAACGCCCTTTTTTAATCAGAAAACGTCAAAATGAAATGCAATAGCGCCGGAAGCAGTCTGTTAAATAGTTCCGACGTTGTGAATAGTTCATTATCTAAGTAATATTATATCATCACACTGTTAATTATATAAACTGGCTAACTAAGACATTCCTATACTTCACTTCTAAGTATCTAATCAATCGATCGATCGATCGAATGATCAGTCAGTCAGTTAGTTTGTCATTCGGTTAACCAATCAATCAATCAATCAATCAATCAATCAATCAATCAATCAACACACAGTTCGCTTTGGTCTTGGTCCCCCAGGGAGGTTTCAGAAAAAAATGTGTGTTAAGCTAAAAACAAAAAGCAAAATCTTGGTTTTTGTGTTGAATTCAAGAAGATGCCGATTAACAGACCCTTTCAGGCCAGTTTAATACTCTTGAAAACGGACCGCGTTTCTCGCTTATCCATTGGACCCTAGTGTATAATACATATTCATATATGATAACCGCAACATAGATTTATACACTTGTATTGGGGCAGCACGCATGAAAAAGTGAGAAAAAGAAAGAAAAAAAAAAGAAAACAATATCGATGTAGTAATAAATCTTATTCAACCGACAGCCGACGTGACAGGAATTTTGATGTTATTCTTTTTCAGGTATTAATTTACTGTTTGCAAAATGTTCAACCATTTTTCTCTCTGAAGATCTAAATCACATAGCCTGGCATATCTAAAATCGAAATTAGAATCTTCTAATACATAGTGTCGGAGAGTTTATTCAGTCTGCAATGGGTTAACAAACGTTTTTTTTTGAACGCGAAATCAAGCACTATACATGTACAACCAAGAAGTCCGTGGTTTGTAAAATTTGCAAAAACAAAATATGAACTTACGAAGTAAAGGACTTGTATAAGATTTACTGAAGCAAATTAATTCTATGGCTTTTTTACAACTAATTTTGGTTGAAAGCTTGAAACCGAACGTGTTCTCTACGTAGATAAGGGACTTCGCCAAAGAGGGTGTCGTCACTTTCACAAGTCCAATCAACAGTTACCTTGTAAAGCCCAATTTATAAAAAGAAAAGTTGAGTTTTGAAAACATGCATATCCTAACACTGCTTTAAACAATAACATGTGGGCACTATTCAGAACCGCCTCGATAAGGCTGTTCTAAAGAGCACTCACTAGTTTGCGGCAGAAATAAGAAAAGTTTTAGAATGGTTAGTCAACATATGCTTTGTTTAGAGAGGTGAAAGAATGTACTGTCAGAACAATGTGTTATGGGGTTGCTAATGTAAAATAATACTGTAGAAAATGATTGCAGTGATCAGTTACCATTACGAAAACACTCCTATCCAAATATATAGAAAAATTTTACTCCAAAAACTAGATAAAAAACTCTGATATTTTCATATTTCTGCTCAAAACATAGATTGTGGGTACACGTTAGAACCGCTTCAGTGAGGCGGTTCTAACGAGTACCCACAATCTATGTTTTTGGGCAGAAATAAGAAAAAAATATGTATACCCCTGTAAATCCCAGTTTTACTATATAAAAATTTGGGTTTAAGGGGGTCAAAATTATATAGACATGTTTTCGTGATGCTTGGTTTAGAGAGGTGAAATAATGTACTGTCAAAATGGTGTGTTATGGGGATGTTAATGTATAGTAATACTGTAGAAATCGATTGCAGTTATCAGTTACTGAGTGCTAATGCATCTGAATTGAAATGAAGGAACAGATTTTGATTTGTTCAGTAAGGCCTCTACCAATGCAACTTAAACGAAACCTGTCCCCGCAAGAATTGCACTGTACCATTTCAATGTCGTACAGACATCGGCAGTTGCAAAATACATCTTATCTCATCGTTAGAGACTTTTTCTTTTTCCAGATTGTAGTAACACTAAAAGAAAAGTTTGTGAAAATAAGTAAGGGAAAAGTCTAGGGAGTGCCACAATCACAAGCCGCAGGCCTTCCCAGACACAAAGAGGAAGAGGAAACAAACAAAACCAAACAAACGCAAATCGAGCAAACGTACGAAAAGCACTAAGATTTATAGCTCTCTCTTCCCTAAGCGAGGTAATCGCAATGCTGAAAGGTCTCAAAACCCCAAGAACAAATAACATAAGGCAAAACTTAAAACAAATCGCCTCGTAAAAAGTTTCATTTATTAGACAGTCTATTAATTGTGTCGTCATCTTTTCCTGTTCGTAAATGAATTTAGAACGATTTACATATCTTTTAGTTTTTTGTCACTACCACATCCACCGGACATCTTATAGCAGCACCAGGTAACACTAGGACTAAATCATGACTCTTCACACTTCTCTTCAGCTTTGCATGGGACTTCCCCGACTTCAAGAGCACTGAAACGATTTCCGTATGTTGTTGGTTCTTGTAACAGTGTAGCAAACGAATCACACTTTGTTGTACTTTTCTCAACTGACTGTTTCAGGGATCCTTTCGTATGTATCAGCTTTTGGAATGTACGTCTGGATCAGTGCCTCTTCCGTCGATCACCAACATTTTATTTGACAAAGAAGTGAGTTCAGTATAAACGCTTGCTACCGCACTCACTGGCTTTTGTTTCAACATTGGTTGTTTTGCTTCTACGTACCGAACAACATCTGAATACGAAAGTCTCTCTGTTGATTCGTCATGTGTGGCTTCCTGAGTCTCTTCTTCGTGAACTACTGGGCTAGTCGTCTTTTCACAATCCACTATGGACCTATGTGTTTCCCAAAGAAGTCTCTTCTCACCTCTAGAATGGCAGATTCGAAGTTCGATACCACAGTCCATGTCCCCTTAAAACTTAGGTGCAGGCTGTCTACAGCAAGCAATGATTCATTCCCATTGGTGTCTGAAACTGTGGATGTTCAACTGCGTACAGTCCATGGACGTCTGACGACATCTTCTGTAGGTACTCGTTAAATTGTTTTCTTGTCCTCGTTTAGTATCCTGAGACTTTGTCGGCTGTCACGTTTTCCACCCTGCCTAATATCCATGGGTGATATCGTCGGTAAAATCATCTTTGCCCTGTAAATCGATATTCTCTTATTCAAATTGTTTGTTTCCCCTTTTGTCAAATAGTAATTCGATATACAGAGAAACACTTTGGGTTACAAAGGTGCACATTCAAGCTCTGGGTACTCGTAAAATTGCCCTAGAAGATGGTTCTAACGAGTATCCATTATATATGTGTTTAAGCATAAATAAGAAAAAAATGTCGCATTACAAGGGTGCACATTACTTTCCTTATTCGTGAAATAATATTATTAGATATATCAATGTAACGGAAACATTATTTGATATGGCTACTCGTTACAATAACCTTACTGAGGAGGTTCTAACGAGTACCCATTTCTAATAATGGTTCCGTTACATTGATATATCGAGTTATTACTATTCTACAAAATGTCAATATTACAGACATTCCTTTAAGACAGGTACATAAATAGCTTTGGGCTATTTGTTCACTATAATAATAAACTAGGAGTGTGCCGGTGACACCCATAGGAGGTGTGAATTAGCATCGTGTTCAGGCAATATATCGGTTAAATCACTTGAAAAAACAAAAAACAAAAACAAAAAAACAAAAAAAAAAAACAAAAAAAAAAACACAAAACAAACATATAAATATATCTCCAGAAAAGGTTTGGAAAGTTTGTTTATATTATTTCAATGTAGATTCTGAGAAGACCGTCGTGATGCGTATATTGATGAGAGAGAGAGAGAGAGAGAGAGCAATCAAATATGTATACTTCTTTAATATATCGTATCATTGTCATCAGCCAATAATACATGAATTGGCTGGCGACAGACGTCTTTCAGCAGCCACTCCGTTTAATTTAATTTAAACATATGACGATCACATGAATAGAATAGAATAGAATATAATAGAATAGATTTTTTTTCAAAATTCCAGTAGGCGTTAAAGCCCTTGAGGATATAATACAAACATATACGATGGCATATGACATAATCATTAAAGATACAAAAGCATTTTCTGTTATTACCTGGAAAAAAATCAATACATTGTGTATATAATTAACATTATGAGGTAATCAACATTATGTGGAGAAGATGATATCTCACAAAACAGGGAAATCAGAAAATTAAAACAGTAGGTCGTGAACAAACTCAGTTGCACCAGCCATCTCTTGTCAGACATCTTTAAGAATCTCATGCTACAGGAACGTGTGGCGGACCAATGTCCAGACAGCACGTTCCTGCATTCTTTCTTCCTTATGCAAGACACACCCTGCACAGAACTGGCCACAATCTACCGTTCCAAAATCTAATACTACCAGTAGTTATCTAACACATAAGTTCTAGGCTAACATATCTCAGTTTAACTCTGTACATAAAATAATAATAATAATAATAATAATAATAATAATAATAATAGTATTAATGTTCAACTCTTTTATATATATATATATATATATATATATATATATATATATATATATATATATATATATATATATATATATATATATATTTTCTTTTTTTTTCAAATAATAAACGGGTATTTCACAGTCTGAGGACACAGAATGACTGGCACACGATATGGCCTATCCACACCAACATGCCAAATGTCATTCCATCTACACAGCGCTGCATATATATACTCACTTAGATTATACTTCTAGACGCATTGCATTTCCATTTTTTCTTTTTTCAAAGAATGAATAAATCATGATGACACAGACTGACTGGCAAATTGTACGGCCTGTCCACACTCATCCGCCATTATGTCAGCCCATATTCGCATGCTTTACATCATTTACTGAACTGCCTGTTATCTATTGATAAATAATGAAAAAGTGGTGGGGTAGAAAGAAAATAGAAGGCAAGAAAACAATGAGTACGTAATATTACTACAACAAACTAAATTTTAGATTCCAAGCGCTGGCCGTATTTTTAGCCCATAAGAAAGTGATTGAGACAGAAATGCCATTTACCTTTTTCTTCTTTTTTTTCTCCCTTATTCCTCTTTCCCCTTCCCTTCATTTTCCGCACCAACCAGGTCTTGTCGAAACGAAATACAAGACACTTTAAGTGCGGACAAAAAAAAAAAAAAAAAAAAAAGCTTTTTACTCAATCATAATCGAATGAACCAAGTAAATATATTTATCTATGATTTTAAAGTGAATAACATACTCTTTGACAAAAAAGCTTTTTACCAGTTTCCTCCGCCGTAACCAAGTCTTGCCGAAACGAAATACAAGACTCTTCACGAGCGGACAGAAAATGGTCCTTTTTACTCAATCATAATCAACTATTCAATGTAAATATATATAACAATACATGTGCGCACATACACACGTATATGCGCATATACATATACATATACACATATGCATACATACATGCACGTACATATACGCATACCTACACATACTATACATACACATATAGATGAATTGTTCTTATACTGACAGATTATTAGGACCCTTTCTGTACAACAATTCAGATCGTAGATTGAACGCTTTATATATACTCGTATAAATGCTTAATTTACGTACAGTATTTACATTCGTTGTATTAATCGTTCATCTACTGCTATTCTGTTTGGTCTTACCCACCTGCCTGCTTCCATTTCCAATCTATGAGATGCCACACGAAGTTTGCTGAACGCTTGACTAAATTTTAAAATATTAATATTTTCTAAATATGGCTGAAAACGAAATATTGCGATAGCTTTATAAAAAAATTGCACGTGTAGAGTTATTCAATCTCGGCTGCCAGTTTTGGATGAAAGTATCAGTCAGCCGTTGCTTAAACAGTGAAATGAAAACATTTTTATTTCCAACACCTTGATTTAACCAAACGTTATAATAGCCCAGTGACATTAATAAGTGTCTAACTAATGAAGCCCAGTTTATTTTATCGGGTTCTAATTCAATGTCTTGTAACATTAAATTGTAGATTAATTTAATATACTTGCTTTCTTGTGCTGCCAAAATTTTGAACCAATACTTCACAATCATTGAATAGCGTTTTGTTAAACAAGTTGTTCTCCCTAGTTCACCATACACAAAATCATTTTATGTTGTTTTCTTTACCCCCAGTAACTTTTTACAAAATTGTAAGTGCACCCTTTCAACTGTATTTGACTGACAGAACCCCACACTTCACTCCTATAGTTTAAATGGGCATTATTAGTTTATCAAATAATTCAAGTTTATGCTTCGGCGGGATAAATGTAAATTTATAGAGATATTTATTTAGAGTAAAAATGCCTTTCACATGTACGAGCTAAGACTAACTGAACGCAGTCGGTAGCGCGTCTGATTGCAGATCCTGAGGTTGCCAGTTCGAATCCCAGCTCGGTCACATAACTGATCATGTAATATTTTTTACGGTACTCACCCCAATAATCACGGTAATTATCAACTTCTGCGGATTCAATTAGGAAAGTATGTGCACCAGTACTCGCTACAGGACTAAGAGTGTCCAGGAAAAGGGTGAGTAGGATAACAGACCGACTTACATGACCGTAACATTGTGCACCTTCCGAGTGGCCTCTATGAGATCTCGTCCCGTACGCATCTAGAAGAATGAATGTCACATCAAACATAAGATAATTTTTGATAAGATAAGATAATTTTATTTCAGAAACATAAGCCTACTGGCCCTTGAGTTCTACAGGTATACATATAACTGTGTACATAAAGTACAGAAATGGCGAACAATATTGCATTTTCCATTTTGTGAACAGTGATTTTAGGCTGTTCAACATATTTAAGATTTCAATATACTATTATCACTATTATGCACTGTACGGAGAGATTGTAAGCACCGACACACTTCCAAATATCTTTCTATATGGTTTCTCATCATCAATAATAACTTACTTTATTACATAGCTATATATGATGTGCGTGGGGCCAGTTAGGAATCTTGACAGGGGAGACAATTATCTCCACTCCCAAAACTCCCCCTGTTTACCCACTTCCATCACGTAAGTAAACACGGATATCCCTCATTTACATGGTTGACAAAAGCATATAATATAAGGAAACAGATATGTAAGGCGTGAAGTCTCAGATCAGCCTATGCAACCACATGGCCCAATTGCACAGGCTGATCCGAGATCAGCTCTATCACAGGTAACTATACGTTAAATTCCCAAATTTGCAAAACAAATCAAAAAATCCGTTTACACATTCGCGCAGTCTGAATCCTAGGCTTACCTGGTCATCAAACAACTTCAAACGTTTTATTAATATTATGTGGGAACCAGTAAGGAATTCTGCCAGGGGAGATGGCCATCTCCTCTCCCAAAATTCCCTGTTTACCCATACTAATCATGCTGAATAGCAAAGAATACCCCGCCTTCCCTAAGAAACAACTACTTCTATGTTCGATAAGACAGAGTGCAAACAAATACCGAAATCTGAGGTTTTGGTATCCATGATCAGCCCCAGATCAGCCTATGCCATCTCATAATCATATAATAATACCTAATTTTACTTCGTTTTTAAGGCTTACCTCATCAAAATTAAAATTAGTAGGTAAGAATATCAAATTTTTGTCACGCTTTCCCGGGAATGATATAAACTACCTATGCAGTACCAAACATCCACCCGCTTTAAAAATGAAATTGTCAAAATTATTGTAAATCCTATCAAAGGCTCCATAATCCCTCAAAAATAGACATTTTTTATCCAAGAAAGATTTCATAAACTGGTATATAGTATTAATACGATCATAAAATGTGGCATCTGACAGCCTGAAAATTTTCAGTTAGTCTCCCATTTTTGAAATGTATCAAAAAAGAAATGATTTTTATCATATCTCTGAATTAATATTGGCAACATTAATTCAGAGATACGATAAAAAATCATTTCATTTCAAATACGAGAGTCTGACTGAAATTTTACAGGCTGTCAGGTGTCACATTTTATGATTGTATTAATACCATGTATCAATTTATTAAATCTTTCTTGGACAATAAAATGTCTATTTTTGAGGGATATGGAGCCTTTAATTTTGATAAAGTACTGCAATGTTAACCTTTTAGAATATCTAAATAAGTGTTGTGTGTCTAAACAGTGCATGTGGATGGAGAACACCTTCTGTATATTATTCTATTATATTCTACTCTTTCAGGTGCTACAGCTAGTCCTGGGTTGCAGTTGTAGTCAACAGGCATAAGGTCACTGATGTATTTTGGATCAATAATCGATTATATCAGTGGCTCTCCTAAAGTCTATATAGTCTACGCCCCAGGGCGAAGACAATGACATTCATATATCCTATAGATACTTATTTATATCCTCACATGTCATAATTGACCTAAGTGAATTAAGTTATTCTGTTCTCTTTTGTATGTCAATCAAACAATGGACCACATGAATACGTCTTTATTCATTTATTTATTTATTTATTCATGTACTAATAATTAATAAATTAATTAATTAATTTATTTATTTAATTACATTTTTAATCATTTATTCATTCATTTATTTATTTGTTGTTTCAGAGTGAAGGCATATCGTGTCAACTGAGCTTACAATGGCCTGGAAGGATTTCATACAATCAGCTGTGATGCTCATTGTTGCCGCTTTTATATGTGTTGAAGGTCATAAGCCTTTGCGCGTCATCGATCTGACGCATGTGCACAATACTGACACCTTGTACTGGCCAGGATATCCAGAATACAATTTCACTATTTTGTCCCGTGGAAGATCTCCCGCAGGATTCTGGTAGGAATATCTATACCTAATTCCCTGGAGTCGCAGAAGTGTCCGGGTGGCCGAATAGTTAGCGCATTCGACCGGATTACAAGGTCCCCGGATTCGAATTCCGCTGGAGGCGGAAATCAGATATTTTGTTTTTAAATCTGTAAATTTTATTCCTTTTTTAACCCCGTTACAATTCCACTTTCAGACCCGGGTCATATCTAAAAGAGTTTCTCCATTATTTTCTTTCTTTAATCTTTCAAATATCATGTGTACTACCCTCTCATTCTCTTTCACCCTCACAGTCTGGAGTCTGTCAAAACATGAATATGTATCATTAGTATTTAATGTTTATGAATTATGTGGTAGTACACCTTTCACTCTACTATCATACTATCTGCAAAGCACCGTAAAACTCCCAAGATTTTGGACGTTTAAATTTAATGTAGTTACCTGATGAAAAGGGAAACAGTTCAGACCCAGGTCATGATTGTAGGCGCTTCATTGACACAGAGCCTTTCATTATCATCCTTCCATTGTCTTACTATGACCTAAATAATGTTAAAAGGGACGTAAAACACCAAAGCATTATCATCGCTGGAGCCGTGTCACGCGGAAAGGAACCTTAGTACATTCATGTTCGTATGATCTTACAATATGTACAAGACTTGCTAACAGGGATCTCTGCCCTCTTGTGTTGTTTCCATGGAGACAACATAGAGAAGTTAACTATGTGCGGGTGGGTAGGGAGGAGATTCTCCTTGCAATAGTTTGCCTCCAGTCGCTGACTGCTTGGAACCAGCGCACGAAGGAAACCTCTTCCAACGTGGAACTGAACGGAGGGGTGAGGTGGGTTGGGGAGGGGGAGGGGGAAAATATATTAAGATCATCTGCATATGCATATGCGCCATGCGAAACTTGTCTTCGAGAATATGCAGACAGCGAAGGCCCGGATCAGTCTGCGCATGCGCGCACCCTGATCAGGGCCTTCACTGTCCGCAATCAAAATCATTGGATACTAAAGAAATAATAAATGATACTTTACCTATGCGCAGGGTTATTTGAAGCTGTGCATTTTGCACATGTTTGAAAGCATTTTGTCGCTTGACGCCGCCCATGTGATGAATGGTTTTTGACGTTGTGCTTGTTGTGTTGTATTTGTTTGTTTGGTGCAACTAACGGGTTTGATAATCATATATGCCTTACCTTCCTCCAAATATTTTGTCAATACTTCCTGCATCCTTAATGAATTGATTTAATTATCTAAGAAGAAGAAAAAGAAGAATAAGAAATGTTACTTTAAGGCTCGTCTAAATTTATTTAATCATCTAAACTAGAAGAAGAAGAAATGCTACTCTAAACTCATATCCAAATCATTTACTCACCTTATATGGAAATATGAACAAGTTGATTATAATTTATTACTTTATAAAGCTGCATCTGCTGCGAATCATTGGAAGACGATGACATTAACACATATGCAAGGAACATCATTGACCATATAATATATATTTCTGAATCATGCATTCCAAAAAGAAAAAAGCGCATAAAAGTTTGACCTTCTGACCCTTCCTGCATAACTTCATTTATCAAACGCTTTATTCCAAAACGAAAAAGGACAAATAGAAAAGCCTGACAAACTAATGTGCAGCACCACTAGGAACATATAGGAAACTTAGAAACAAAGTTGTCTCATTGATACATCCATTGAAAAGAACATGTAATGAAAATATTGCAAAGAAGCTAGTCTTACTCTCTCTCTTCTAAGGACTGGTGGTCCATACTAAAAACAGTGATATCTCCTAATGCTACCTCTTCCATTCCACCTCTTGAAAACAATGGACGCGTATTTACTGAATAACAAGACAAGGCCGATCTACCCAATAATTACTTCAAGAAACAAACATTGTGTTAGATGATGATCACGCTGAGCTGCCAAATTTACTGCGGTTGTTAAGAAGAACGAAATAAGTAGCCAAACTTTCGTTCTGATCATATTTCATATGTGCTACAATATACAGTATAACCTCGATGGCTCGAACACAGATGGCTCGTTTACCGTGGATGATTCGAACTCGTTTTTTGAGTCCCTAGGAAATTCTTCCGATAGCTAAAGAAAACAAATAGTCTGGGATTTATATGGAAATTTTCTTATTTTATCATGAAAATGCATGTTGTGTGTACTCAGTTACAATCGCCTCATGGAGGCGATTCTAACGAGTACACTCCATACCATTATTTTACAGGAGATGGAAAAGACATTCCTAGATTCTTTTCATTTGCCTTCTGACCTTGCGCTCTGATTAACCCTCAGTGGCTCGAACTACCCATGTCTCGAACAAATTTCTATGGTCCCAAAAATGTTCCTTTTTGAGTAGACCCTTTTTCAAAAGGCTTTAGAGTGCAGGAAAGCAATCAGAACGTCGCAAAAATAGTCTCCCTTGTAAAAAAAGGTAAAAGAATAACCATCTGTATCAAGCCTCCTTGTATAAGTACATGTTCAGTCCAATTTCAATGGCTTGAACATCTTTGGTACCATAGAAATTTGTTCTAGACATGCGTAGTTCGAGCTATTGAGAGTTATTCATAGCGCTAGATCAGGAGGTAAATGGGGGCAATCTAGGGATGCCTTTTCGATCTTCTGTAAAATAATGAGGCAATTCTAACGGGTACACACAACAAACGTTTTTCTTCAGGACCAAATAAGAGAAGTTTCTTTAAAAAATCCCTAAATATATATATATATATATATATATATATATATATATATATATATATATATATATATATATATATATATATATATATATATATATATATTTTTTTTTTTTTTTTTATTTTTGTTTTGTTTTGTTTTTCTTGAGCTATCTATAGAATATCCTGGAGACTAAAAATGAGTTCAAATCAGCCAGAAAACACGATTAATCAGTGTTCGAGACATGAAAATTTTATTGTATGCGTAGTTCGCATATATATATATATATATATATATATATATATATATATATATATATATATATATATATATATATATATATATATATATATATATATATATATATATATATATTTTTTTTTTTATTTTTTTTTTTTAGGTTTGAAAGCAATTATTTTGGAACTTCCGAGCATGGCGGAACCCATCTGGACTCACCAGCACATTTCGCGGAGGGAAGCTGGCACAACCAACAGATTCCCTTAGAGCGCCTAATAGGGCCTGGAGTTATTATTGACGTGACAGAAAAAGCGTCTTTGAATCCAGATTATCGGGTCACAGTTCAAGACTTGACAGACTGGGAATACAAACATGGTGAAATACCCCATGACGCTATAGTAATCATGAACTCTGGCTGGGATAAACATTATCCCAACAAGTCAAAAACATTCGGATCTGACACCCCTTCCGATTCTGCAACATTCCATTTCCCAGGATTCCATGAGGACGCTGCTGATTGGCTGGTAAGATATCGCAGCATCAACGTTGTTGGTGTTGATACACCTTCTACCGATTATGGTCAATCAAAAACGTTTCCAGTTCACGTGATCTTGGGAAAAGCGAATATTCCTGGACTTGAAAATGTTGCCAATTTGGGAAAGGTGCCAGCATTTGGTTCCACAATTTTTGTTGCAGTGATCAAGTTGTATGATGGAAGTGGTGGACCTGCGAGAACATTTGCTACAATTACCGATGGGGATGATGTCAGTTCCGCAAATATTGTGTTTTCAAACAGTCGTTTCCTCTTTGTAATATTCTTTACTTATTTGTTACTAGGTGCCGTGCTGTAAATTTAGTAAGTTAACCCTTATAGAACCATTAAGGTCCATGCCTAGGATGTTTCAGGTGAGCTACAGGACCGGTCGTCCCCTGGTATTTTTTAAAATACTAATAATATTTTTATGTAGAATACTACTATGAGTTTTAGAATATTAATAATAAACCTTTCAGTACTGGCGACAAAAAGAAATACTTTTGGAAACAGTGTAGATCCAGTTGAGATGGCTCATATCGAGTCGTCTCCTCCAGAACTACAATATTTACCATTCAGCATTGGGCTTTTAACTAACACACCTATTTGAAACAATGCTTTTGTCCAATAGCGAAGATGGAAGGGTCCACTTCAGAAATCAGGGATGAATAGGTTGTAAGCCCGTTCTAAATATAGCTAATACATGCCATTTATTTTATTTATTATTATATTACAGCTAAAATCAATCAAAGTGTCAAAGACACTGAAGTGGCAGATTTCGTAGCCGTGCACGAACTTTGCTGGAAGCCAAGCAGAAATTTTACTAGTAGCAATAACAATGCTCAAACAAAAAGAGTAAATAGTATACATACAAAAGATTTTACATGAAACAGCTCTAATATGCCTGCTCAGTAATATGCAAATTATGAAACATTTGGATAAGGAAATTCATTCTCTATCACTTGATAATAATTGATAATACTACGAAATCCTGAAAATTTGAAGTGAATATCTAACTGTGCTTGAAAGATAGGGCTGGTTAAAATCGGATAATTCCAAATAGGATCATTTGAGAGCAAATGTTTATATTATCATAATCAAGCCTAAAATTACAAATCTGACAACATATTCTTACAGATCTATTATCTAGCTCTATCCAGACAAAAGTCTGCCAAATATCATAGCATTTGGATTTATAATAATATAATTATGCATTATTGTATTCCGTTACCCAGTGCGATAAAGAATGAGAAAATTGCTAATTTGTACCCTTCATTTCTGGGTACTTTTACAGCAGTTTTATGCGTAACTCCAGAACTACTAAAGTTATCAAGTTAAAAGTTTCAGCAATTCTTAGTTGCATGAAGGCCAACAAATGCTTGAAGTTTAAAAATCCTAGATGCAAAGGCTTCAGAGTTGGTATTCTCCGGATAAGGCCTATTGTACATATTATCTTGTACAGCTGTTGTAGCAAACAAGTATTTATCATACGTCCGAATGCGAGGCTTGTTATGATTTCATTCTGACTTTTAACGGAAATTCTAGAATATCTACGATCTCTTTCTGAACATATATTTCACTGACCAATAAAAGTCAGAATAAAAACAAGACGGTCGCACTCAGTATTTGAGAGAACTCTCATGTAAGCAAAGTGTATATTTTCAGCGAAAATGCTTACACCTACCCTATAAAATGTTGCAAAAGCCGTCAAATTCAAAAGAAACATCACGAAAACATGCCTATATAATATATACCCCCTTAAACACCACTTTTATATAGTAAAACTGGGGTTTACAGGGGTATACATTATTTTTCTTATTTCTGCTCAAAACATAGATTGTGGGTACTCGTTAGAACCGCCTCGCCGAGGCGGTTCTAACGAGTACCACAATCTATGTTTTGAGCAGAAATATGAAAACTATCAGAGTTTTTTTATCTGAAAAATTACAGTTTTTAGAGGTGAAATGTTCTATATATTTGAATAGGTGTGTTTTCGTAATGTAACTTTAGGTGTGTTTTTTATTTTCCCATGTGCCTTAGAAAGATGTTGCACTCTTTCGGCAGTGACTTGGTCTTGTTGAAGTTGCAGCGCCCACCGTGTTTCTTATTCCGAGATTTACTGACTGATTTAGTCAAATGACATAGCGCCGTGTGACTTGAATAACGAGTGAACTACGAAAAATACGGAAGCTGTACGGAATCGGCTGTTGCGAAGAAAAAGGCTACAGTTTCTGCGTTGTTTCACTGATCCTTTATCTCTGTAGCCCATAAATGCAGGCTTTGCAAACAGTGTAAATCCAGATGTAACGAGCCATCTAATCAGGATCTACACTGTTTGCCATTCGTTTTTTTTTTTTTTTTTTTTTTTTTATATATCTATTTCTACTTAAACCACATTTTCAATAATGGGATGTTAGTTTCGATTATGGGAAGAGCCCCCTTCAGGGTAAAAGGGTTAAACGAACCATGCAAGAGGATCTTTGAGCACATTAAATACAATCAAACTTCAATGGCTCGGACATCTTTGGGACCATGGAAAATTGTGAAAGACAGGGGTACAATGTGGTTCGAGCCACAGAGTTTTAATCACAGCGCCAGGCCAGCTGACAACTGCAGGTAATTTAGGAATGTCTCTTTGATCTTGCATCACGAAAACATACCTATATAATTTTGACCCCCTTAAACCCCACTTTTATATAGTAAAACTGGGGTTTACAGGGGTATACATTATTTTTCTTATTTCTGCTCAAAAACATAGATTGTGGGTACTCGTTAGAACCGCCTCGGCGAGGCGGTTCTCACAAGTACCCACAATCTATGTTTTGAGCAGAAATATGAAAAATATCGGAGATTTTTATCTGAAGATTTTCAGTTTTTAGGAAGTTAAAATTTCAATGTATTTGAATAGGCGTGTTTTTGTAATGTTATTAAGGAATGTCTCTTTGATCGTGTAAAATAATAGTATGTTGTGTGTATTCATTAGAATCGCCTCGATGAAGCGATTCTATTGAGTAGCCACAACGTACATTATTATGAGAATGTTTTATAAAATTCTCTAAAATATCCCTAAATGTTTGTTTTCTGGAGCTATCGAAAGGATTTCCTAGGGACTCAAAAACAAGTTTTAATTAGCCACAGTGAACGAGTCGTCGGTGTTCGACTCATTAAATTTTTACTGTAAGTACGCAGACGGCGGCGGCATTGTTCAGACCACGCGGATGCGTAGGCTGATACATGTATGTACACCGTTGTCTACATGCGAGAAAAGACCCTTTCTAAAATTACTTTCATGTTTTTTGTTCGATTTAAATGCGATGCGTTTAAAATCCAACGTCGACAGCGGAAGCAATAACCAGTCAGATTTTGAAACCGTTACACCGGGTTTTGAATAACATGAGCTGTTAAAATTCATAATGTTTTCTATTCAATTTAATATTATGTTACTGTAGATTAAATAACCTAAGATATCTGGTTGTCAGCTGCATTGCGTCAGTAGAAACTGTAACAAGAAGTCTTATTTTATCGGACAATGTTATATTTTCATCTGTAAGGTGAAAAGTTAGTGTTTGTCAAATTATCCCACCGACTTAAACATCAGCTTATTTTTTTTGCTTAAAGAAGACACCCGTATAGACTTGTTAGTTTCATTTAAGTTTTTAACATAAAAAGCCATATAGACGCGTTAGCTGCATTCAAATTTGGGCTTAGAGAATAGCTACTTTTAATATAGGGCTTAAAGAGGAAACCCATATATGCGTGTTAGCTACATTTAATTTTGGGCTTAAAGAAGACACCAGTATAGGCGTGTTAGGTACATTTACCACACTCTCTGGTCAAATTCAGTAGGCAACAAATTGATTATATTTTTCTTACTTGTCCGAGAAAATAGACTTTGACTTCTAAGAAGAAGACAATTTGCATGAAATGTCAAAGCCTATTTTCTGAGAACACAAAGGAAACATGTCAAAATGTCATCTGCCATTTGATTTTTACCCGGCATGCTAAGCGTTAAATGAAAATACAATCGAACCTCGATGGCTCGAACACCGATGGCTCGTTTACCATGGCTAATTCGAACTCGTTTTTGAGTCCCTACGAAATTCTTCCGATAGCTCAAGAAAACAAATATTTAAGGAAATTTTCTTTTTTTATCGTGAGATTGTGTGTTGTGTGTACTCATGAGAATCGCCTCATCGAGGCGATTCTAATGAGTACACTCAACATACTCACTGTGTAGAAAATCGAAAAGATTTCCCTTGCTTCCTGAACTGGTGCCATGATTAACCCTCAGTGGCTCGAACTACCCATGTCTCGAACGAATTTCCATGGTCCCAAAGATGTTTGAGCCATTGAGGTTCGACTGTAATACAATGCGAAAAGTATTTACATATGCTAGGTTTTGATGTACCTTAAAGGCCGAGACCTACTGCCACTGTTTTGTATGTCTCAAATTATCACTCACCCATATTCGTTGCTCTATGATATCGGATTGTCATAATACACATTGTACATGTATTACATGCACATGGGCCGTGTCAAGCACAAACGTGCCTTCGAACAAGCGAGGCCGGCCTCGGTGGCTCAATCGGATGCATGTCTGACAGGTGAATCAGTGCGCATCCGACTTGCGGTCAGGAGGACGTCGGTTCGATCCCCACCGGGTTCGGCATCATTCGTTCGTGGATATTTTCTACGATTAATCTCTCCCTTTGACTGATTTAAGAAGGACAGTTGTCATCACAAAAACATGCCCATACAATTTTGACCCCCTTAAACCCCAGTTTTATATAGCAAAACTGTGGTTTACATGTGTATACCTTATTTTTTTCTTATTTCTGCTCAAAAGCAAGGAGTGGGTACTCGTTAGAACCGCCTCACTGCGGCAGTTCTACCTAGTACACACAATCTATGTTTTGAGCAGAAATGTGATAAATATCAGAATTGTTTATCAGAAAATTTTTTTTTCTGTTGGTGAAATATGTCATGTGCAAACAGAGAAAGGTCTGTTCGAATCCGAATCTAGATTGATTACGGTGTAAGAATCAAAGCACGGAAAGTCTTGATGGGGGTTTCTAAATGAAAGTCTATAGGGCTCTTGAGAGATTTACGTTGAAATTAAAGAAACGAAAAAAAAAAAAAAAAATAAATAAAATAAAAATAAAAAAAATAAAAAATAATAATAAATAAATAAATAAATAAATTAAACGCAATACGTTAACAGTTCACATGCAACCCTTTTCGGTATTGGATATCCGTTTTCGGTGTTAAAATATTTTAAGTGTCAAAAGTCATATGTTTAGTATGACCGCGGTTCAGTTAAAACTTTTTACCCAACGCTGTAGCTTTGGTGTGTTTGTCTGGAGTATTCATATTTGCCGCCTATATTGTACCCAAAAAGATTAAAATCTTATATCTTCAAAACAAATCGAAGTTTTCTTTGGTTATGATTATTTATTCGCTATTTATATACGCATCAGGGTGTATAAGGCCAATGTGTTTGAATGCAGAATTTAGCGTTTGCAGGGAACTATTAATAGGTTGGTAGTAACACGAAAACGGATTGTCGAAATGTAGTATGTTTTTGGCAACCGCTCCTTAAAATGACACTCGTTCGACGACGGTGTGAAAAATGGAGGTCAGTTTTTAGACCTGGCCAAGGTCATATATCCTGCGATTGTAATTACTCTGAGACTAAAACACATTATGTGCAACATAGTAAAAGGTCCCTTATTCTTTATACTGGTAAAGGACACCCAGATCAGCCTGCAAGGTTTTGTAGTCCCGGCAATGCCACCCTTGCCCGCTTTTCATCACGAAAACATACCTATATAATTATGACCCCCTTAAACCCCACTTTTATGTAGTAAAACTGGGGTTTACAGGGGTATACATTATTTTTCTTATTTCTGTTCAAAAACATAGATTGTGGGTACTCGTTAGAACCGCCTCATCGCCTCATCGAGGCGGTTCTAATGAGTACCCACAATCTATGTTTTGAGCAGAAATATGAAAAAATGTCAGTTTGTATCTAGAAATTTTCAGTTTTTGAAGGTGAAATTTTCTATATATTTGAATAGGCGTGCTTTCGTAATGTAGAATCAACGGCTTACCTGATCCTTTTCATACTCCGCGTAGTAGGTGGTATGTTAACAGAATAATCAAAGTGCCAACTATTTCCATATTTTTTATGGCCGCCAATATTTTATTCCAGAAAGCCCGCTTTTTATCAACCTTCAAGCCTACTTTGGAACCGGCAAGCCATGAAAGCATTAATCAGTGTGAAATAGTGTAGATTCTGATCAGACGCAGCGTTCTGATCTGGGTTTTCACTGTAAGCCAAGGTTATTCTATCTGACTACTTAGTGTAAATACGGCTTGTACATATTTCCACACATCATGGCGTTTGCACGATAGCTTTTACCACCTGCCGCTTATTTTCTGTGACGTATGTCACTACATGTACACTGTACAGACGTATTTTCACTTCAAACAGTCGCTCAATCAATAGAGCGTCCGCTTTGTGACCGGGAAGTTGTCGGCTTTAACCCAGGCCGATTCATATCAAAGACTAAAAATGGTACTAACTGCCCTTTTGCTCAGCGCTCAGTATAAAAACAGTAGAGCTAGAACTGGTAAGCCCGGTGTGAGTATGTGACTGGGGGAATATCATGTCACGTGTCCAGGCGTGATATTTCATGCGGCATCACTTTAAAGGTGAGCATTGCGCTCCCTGTCACATCCAAACACGATTGCGATATGACTGAAAGATTGTTGAAAGTGACGTTACCTGTAAACCCAATTTTGACTGTTGAAAATGATGTTAAACACGAATAAAACAAACACATTTTAATTGTTCGTACAAACTGTATTGTGCGTCAAACATTAATGGCCGATGCATGTCCATTTAGATTCCGTCTTCATCTAACCGAGGGATCTAATGCCTTAGACAAAATAGGTCGTAATATCGGAAAACATACCTACAGACATCTGCGCCCAGCGAAGATTAGATGACCCTGCGCATTGGCAGTAGAATCTTCCCTTGGCAATAGCTGGATAGCCAAGGATGCAAAGTTTCTTTATACGGACAACGAAGTTCAGATCAGCCTGCGCGCATGCGCAGGCTGATCTGAGACTTCGTTGAACGCACATATCAGAAGGTACGTTTTCTCACGTTGCGGCTCAAATAATTCAATACGAAAACCCCAGTTTCCGTTTTCCGCGCATCAAGGAATTATCTGAAATAACATGAATTGGAAAATAAATAGGCATCAAACAGCGAATAATGCTGAGAAATGGGCGGCCGTTATATAAGGAAATAGCTGTCCGATGGAACTATTAACGCCGTATTAGAAGAAAATGCGCCGGTGCACGTGAAAACCAGTTTCCATCTGTGATGTACGCCAACAGCGGAAGCCTAATCTAACCTCCTTATCAGGTCAAGCTACTAACGCTGTTTAGGGTAGGTAAGCTTTAAATAGTGTATGTGGGTACTGTTAGACATTAGCGGGGCTGGATAATCTGTGCGTCGCAAATAACACTGCCTGTTGCGCTTTATCCTATGATAGAGACTATTTGCTCACGCCAGGGTGTAAATAGGTCACGTGTGCACAATTAGAAACAGTGCTTTTTTCATCTTGTTGAAAGCTTTTAAGGGACTTGGTTTTCTGTTTCAACATGCCATAGACATTACGAAAAGCAAATGAGCCAGCGCACGACAACGCCAACAATAAGACCTGTGCGACCAGTGAAGACTCAGATCAGCCTCCACAATCGCGCAGTCTGATCGGAGGCTTTATTGATAGCATGTGCCGTCTTCATCCTCCAGGCTACCCATAGGGCGATACATGAGAGTACCTATAATAGTTGGTGGATGTACAGGCTACCCAAAGAGCGATACACGAGAATTCTTATAATAGTGGGTGGATGTACAGGCTACCCAAAGAGCGATAAACGAGAATTCTTATAATAGTGGGTGGATGTGCAGGCTACCCAAAGAGCGATAAACGGGAATTCTTATAATAGTTGGTGGATGTGCAGGCTACCCAAAGAGCGATAAACGAGAATTCTTATAATAGTGGGTGGATGTGCAGGCTACTCAAAGAGCGATAAACGAGAATACTTATAATAGTGGGTGGATGTACAGGCTACCCAAAGAGCGATAAACGAGAATTCTTATAATAGTGGGTGGATGTACAGGCTACCCAAAGAGCGATAAACGAGAATTCTTATAATAGTGGGTGGATGTGCAGGCTACCCAAAGAGCGATAAACGAGAATTCTTATAATAGTGGGTGGATGTGCAGGCTACCCAAAGAGCGATAAACGAGAATTCTTATAATAGTGGGTGGATGTGCAGGCTACCCAAAGAGCGATAAACGAGAATTCTTATAATAGTGGGTGGATGTGCAGGCTGCCCAAAGAGCGATATACGAGAATTCTTATAATAGTGGGTGGATGTGCAGGCTACACAAAGAGCGATAAACGAGAATTCTTATAATAGTGGGTGGATGTACAGGCTGACCCGAGTCTTTGCTGTTCACAAGGGTCTTATTTTAGGTTTTGTCGCGCGCTTGCTCAAATGGTACAGTGAACTTTCGTTACAACGACAGCATTTGTTCCCAAAGACGGTGCCATTAAAATGAAATTTCTGTTGTACAATGTACATAGTACTTAGTGAGCAGATTGATATGTAAGAAAGATCTTGTTTTGTTCTAATGTCCCATAGAGCATATGTTTTGGATATTTGTTAGAATCGCCTCACTGAGGCGATTCTAACAAATATCCAAAACATGTTTCTTTAAAATATTAGTACAATATTCTAGCATAATTAATGACTTGTTGTTACTTCTTAAGTGAAGGTTTCGTGACAGTCAAATTGTCATTTTAACGAGTTTTGTCGTTTTATCGAGTGTCGGTTTAAAGATGATTGTCTATATTTTGCCTTATTAGCAAGGCATCATTTGAGCAAAATGTAAAGAAAGCAAAAATATATGGCGTCCACATGAGAAAACATACCTTCTAGCATATGCGCCTGGTGTACCATCAAATTAGTCTACGTTGTTGGCGCGAAGAAACTTTACATTCTTGGCTACGCATGAAGAAACGTTATATCCTAGACTATCCCAAAATGCGCCCAGTGAAGATTCTGATCAGACTGCGCATCTTCGCTGGGCGCACATGTCCGAAGGTACTTCTTCTGAACTTGTGAGTATGTATCTAAACAGTCTGATCAGTGCTGCCACATTTCACTTTACCGAAGCAGTGCTACAGGTGATGCATGAATTGCCAACGAAACCAAAAAAAAAAAAAAAAAAGAAAAAAAAAAAAAAAAAAAAAAAAACAACAACAAACAAACAAACAACACCCTGGTCGGCACATTTCAAGTTATTTTACTGTTCCCTCATACTTTTCAGTTCTTCGCTATAGTGTAGTTTATATTGTGTTGATTCTTTGTGATCACTGAGCTTATTCCGAGATTTTCAAAACTGTTAAGTTGCCGCAACTACCTAGTCTGGCCCATAAAACTTGACATTTCGGTTGTTTCTTTTGTGTGTGTGTGTGTGTGTGTGTGTGTGTGTGTGTGTGTGTGTGTGTGTGTGTGTGTGTGTGCGTGCGTAGATATGTGTGTGTTTTTCTCTCAAATGTGATTCCTTTTCTAACCTAACTAAAGAACTAATGTGGCTATGCCAAGCGGAATGGATAAACATTCAGCGGAGGCATACCCTTACATGGGAAGCAACTCTGTGAAAATGATTTTCTTGTCTTTAAGGGATACACTAAAAGGAAAGAAATGTGATCTACTTTAAAAGAAATAAATTTGTTCCCTTTGGGAGCAAATTATTTCCGCTTAGAATACACCCCTTTACACACACACAAGAACGCAGGCAGGCACGCACGCACATGAAGAAAATAATAACAGTCGCACAGAGAGAGAGAGAGAGAGAGAGAGAGAGAGAGAGAGAGAGAGAGAGAGAGAGAGAGATTTGTTTTATGGGAAACTCATTTTTAAAGCCTCGCATCATAATGGATTATCGTATTCTTCTGAAGTATTCGGCCGCTTTAATTCCTTCCATACTTGTCCCTAAACTAGAACACGTCAACTTAACTACCGGCTTTTGTGTCTTAAATGCTAAATGGATTCCAGACAGTGTAGACGCATATCAGACGCCGCTTACTGCGGCGTCTGATTTGCGTTTACACTGTTTAAGCCTGTTTGTCTGACTAGCTACACTAACTGCGATAACACCATAACGGATTTAGAAGGAGCTGTCAAGTGTCTTCCTGGTTCAGACGGACTCGGAAACGTTTTATAACAAGCCCTGGCTGCGTGATATGTCAGTCCTTTAATCCACCACGTTGATAATTGTTAAGCTGCATTTCAAACAAATATGTCTTAGTCCATAAATATGCTACACTATACTAGCGCGTTCGTACATTCTTGCAAACCAATTCTTCCTCACACAAATGGCCCTGACATTTGGCCCTGTCCTGATCATACATGTGCGCAGAATGATCGAAGCATTCGCTGTTACTATATATGGAATAAGGTTTTCTGCTCCTGCACAATTCAGAAAAGTCCTTTCACATTGATACAACTGGTGAAAAGTGCGAAAGACGGAATGAAAGAGCGTAAGACGGAAACTTAAACTGATGTATGACGGAAGTCGGTAAAAACCAATATATCAGGTGTGAGTGCTAATAATAATACCCTAATACTGATTAGTTTGCCTGTGGGAAGACGGAATTAAAGCGTCCGGCCAATCATATGCGTTTCTGTTTCTACAATCAAATGTTGTTAGTGCGTGCAAGAAGCTATTTTGACACACACATGTAATAAGCCAGCACACGACAAAACCTACTGTAACAATAAGACTTGTGTGATCAACGAAGACTAAGATCAGCCTGCGCAACTGCGCAGTCTGATCAGAGTCTGTGCTTATCGCATATGCCTTCTACAGCCTCAGGGCTATCCAAAGTTGGTTGAACAAGAACCATTGCCATACTAGGTGGATGTACAGGTTGATCCGAGTCTTTTAAGGTTACACAGGTCTTATTGTAGATTTTGTTGTGCGCTGGCTCAAATGCAACACGTCAGAATTGCAAAGAACAGTAAGATTAACCCTTAAAATGCCAAGAAATCCTGTATCTGAAAATGTCGTCTGTTTATGTCGTCTAGTAATATTCTTGCAAACTTTTCAAACTTATTTTTGCAAAGGCAAACATGTGGACCCTGGTCCGACTGGAGCAGTCTGATCTGGGTCCACAATGTTTGCAATTTTTTTTAAATTACAAGCAGTTGACAAAGCAGACGACAATTGTTGTGACCGGCAGTTTAAGGGTTAATCATTTTTTCTTCTCTTGCAATAAAACTTAATCTATACAAGTTGGTCCTAAAAGACTACATGCATTAAGGCCCATTTTGGCCATTCCGAACAGATCCAACTCTACATATTATGAACCTTTATCCACGCCTATTATCATATATGAATGGAAAAACATGACTGAAGTCCCCATAATAAGATATAGCAAGTCAAAATTCAGCCTTTGTTATGTAGTCTATACATTTGGTTTTCCATTAATTTACATAGTAAATGCATGAAAAATGGTCACAAATGAAAGCAGTTCCAGCATCAAAATGTTTACGCCTTTAAGTTGAGGAATGACTTAAATTAGAGGAATAGGTATTTTTTGGGGTTTAAGACCAAAACCTACTAAAATGGACCGAAATAGGCTAGTTTTAGCATTTTTGGCAACTTTCAAGACTTGGCTAGCATAGAGCACACCTGAATACCAAAAAAGATATTGATATATGATGTAGATCTTATCACAGGCTATAACATATTTCAATATGTTTTTGGTATTCAGGTGTGCTCAATACTAGCCAAGAGTTACAAGTCATCAAAAATGCTGAAAATGGAATATTTCCAGCTGTTTCTTCAAGTTTAATGTCTATTTTTAGCTTGTAAAAGGGTCATTTTGAAAAATGAGTGCCAAAACCAAATATTTCAACCATTACACTTGTTTACAGGAAGGAAATTCCTGGTGATAAAAATACTTTGAATTTTTATATCAAACTTCAGACATCCTTAATGCACGTAATCCTTTCTTGTATAATGGCAAGTCAAAGTTCAGCCTTTGTTGTATAGTCTATACATTTAGTTTTCCATTAATTTACATTGTAAATGTATGACAAATGGTCACAAATGAAAGCAGTTCCAGTACTCGTATTAAAATGTTTACGCCTTTATATTGAGGAATGACATAAATTAGAGAAATAGGTATTTTTTGGGTTTATTAAGGCCAAAACCTACTAAAATGGACCAAAATAGGCTAAACTTTCAAGACTTGGCTAGCATAGAGCACACCTGAATAGCAAAAAGATACTGATATATGATGTAGATCTTATCACAGGCTATAACATATTTCAGTGTCTTTTTGGTATTCTGGTGTGCTCAATACTAGCCAAGAGTTAGAAGTCATCAAAAATGCTGAAAATGGAATATTTCCAGCTGTTTCTCAAGTTTAATGTCTACTTTTAGCTTGTAAAAGGGTCATTTTGAAAAATGAGTGCCAAAACCAAAAAGCTTCAACTTTTACACTAATTGTTTACAGAAAATTCCTGGTGATAAAAGTACTTTGAATTTTTATATCAAAATTCAGACATCCTTAATGCACGTAGTCCTTTCTTGTATAATGGCAAGTCAAAGTTTAGCCTTTGTTGTATAGTCTATACATTTAGTTTTCCATTAATTTACATTATAAATGTATGACAAATGGTCACAAATGAAAGCAGTTCCAGCATCAAAATGTTTACGCCTTTATATTGAGGAATGACTTAAATTAGAGGAATAGGTATTTTTTGGGTTTATTAAGGCCAAAACCTACTAAAATGGACCAAAATAGGCTAAATTTTTAAGACGGCTAGCATAGAGCGCACCTGAGTACCAAAAAGATATTGATATATGATGTAGATCTTATCACAGGCTATAACATATTTCAGTGTCTTTTTGGTATTCTGGTGTGCTCAATACTAGCCAAGAGTTAGAAGTCATCAAAAATGCTGAAAATGGTATATTTCCAGCTCTTTCTCAAGTTTAATGTCTATTTTTAGCTTGTAAAAGTCATTTTGAAAAATGAGTGCCAAAACCAAAAATTTCAACCATTACACTATTTGTTTACAGGAAATTCCTGGTGATAAAAATATCAAAATTTAAACATCCTTAATGCACATAGTCCTTTCTTGTATAATGTATACTTAATATTGCGAAATAAACAATTCAAATATACCCTCAATTCTGAATTACATACATGTGCTAGATCAATTTTACAATCATGAAGTATTAGTTTCTTTTGCCATGTAGTAGTTTTGCGTTTCGTTTTTAGGGTCGGTACATATTATTCCCTTTCTTATCGAAGATGTGAATATAACAATAATAATCTTTAGAGTAGGTTTGATCTTTGTCATGGATACTATTTAACGAAAGAGTTACCCTGTTGATTTTTATAAAAAAAAAACAAAAACAAAAAACAAAAGTGTCTAGTTCACATGGTAAACAACGCACGCACTTCGTTGTTTTATTGTTGTTTTTGATTGATCATGTCTGGTTTTGTTATCACCTTGTTGGGGAAGAGGGTGCTGGCTGTTTTGCTTAACTTTGGTTGATGGCATGAGTACTGTCCATTACGAAAACATGCCTATTCAAATATACTGAAAACTTTGCCACCAAAAACTGAAAAAAGTCAGATAAATAATTCTGATAATTTTCATGTTTCTGCTCAAAACATAGATTTTTGGCACTCGTTAGAACCGCCTTTGCAAGGCGGTTCTAACGAGTACCCACAATCTATGTTTCTGAGCAGAATTAAGAAAAAAAATGTATACCCCTGTAAACCCCAGTTTTACAATATAAAAGTGGGGTGTAAGGGGGTCAAAGTTATTATTAGGCATGTTTTCGTGACGCTATCGTGGCTTGTTTGCTTTTCCTCTTGGCTAAATTCTATGGGTTCTGTGTTTGCG